>OY997270.1:372331952-374751952 GCA_963921465.1 Triticum timopheevii
GTTCGTTAACCATGGAAACCACTCCGAGACCCCAAAATAGTGAGTAATAGTCCATCAAACGGGCCAGAATCGGCAAAAACTGCCAGTGTTGATGACCAACACGTAAACGCACCATAGGGTTCGTTAACCATGGAAACCACTCCAGGACCCCAAAACAGTGAGTAATAGTCCATGAAACGGCCCAGAATCAGCCAAAACTGCCAGTGTCGATGACCGACACGCAAGCGGACCTAGGGTTCAACAATAATGGAAATCGCTTCAGGACTTGAAAACGGTGAGTAATAATCCAAGAAACGGGCCAGAATCGGCCAAAACTGCGAGTGTTGAGCACCGAAACAGAAACGCACCACAGGGTTCGTTAACCATGGAAACCACTCCGGGACCCCAAAACAGTGAGTAGTAGTCCATGAAACGGGCTAGAATCAGCCAAAACTGCCAATGTTGATGACCAACACGTAAACTTACCACAGCGTTCGTTAACCATCGAAACCACTCCGGGACCCCAAAATAGTGAGTAATAGTCGATGAAACGGGCTAGAATCGGCAAAAACTGCCAATGTTGATGAACGACACGTAAGCGAATCTTGGGGTTCAACAATTATGGAAATCGCCTCGGGACCCGAAAACGGTGATTAATAATCCAAGAAACGGGCCATAATCGGCCAAAACTACGAGTGTTGATGACCGGCACGTAAACGCACCACAGGGTTCGTTAACCATGGAAACCAATTTGTGAACCCAAAACAGTGAGTAATAGTCCAAGAAACGGGCCATAATCGGCCAAAACTGCGAGTGTTGATGACCGACACATAAACGCACCACAGGGTTCGTTAACCATGGAAACCACTTAGGGACCCCAAAGCAGTGAGTAATAGTCCATGAAACGGGCCAGAATCGGTCCAAACTGCCACTGTTGATGACCGACACGTAAACGCATCACAGGGTTTGCTCACCATGGAAACCACTCCGGGACCCCAAAACAGTGAGGAATAGTCCATCAAACGGGCCAGAATCGGCCAAAACTGCCAGTGTTGATGACGGACACGTAAGCGGGCCTTGGGGTTCAACAATTATGGAAATCGCTTCGGGACCCCAAAACGGTGAGTAATAGCCCAAGAAACGGGCCAGAATCGGCCAAAACTGCCAATGTTGATGACCGACACGTAAACGCACCACAGGGTTCGTTAACCATGGAAACCACTTCGGGACCACAAAACAGTGAGTAATAGTCCATGAAATGGGCCAAAATCGGTCCAAACTGCCACTGTTGATGACCGACACGTAAACGCATCACAAGGTTTGCTCACCATGGAAACCACTCCGGGACCCCAAAACAGTGAGGAATAGTCCATCAAACGGGCCAGAATCGGCCAAAACTGCCAGTGTTGATGACGGACACGTAAGCGGGCCTTGGGGTTCAACAATTATGGAAATCGCTTCGGGACCCCAAAACGGTGAGTAATAGCCCAAGAAACGGGCCAGAATCGGCCAAAACTGCCAATGTTGATGACCGACACGTAAACGCACCACAGGGTTCGTTAACCATGGAAACCACTCCGAGACCCCAAAATAGTGAGTAATAGTCCATCAAACGGGCCAGAATCGGCAAAAACTGCCAGTGTTGATGACCAACACGTAAACGCACCATAGGGTTCGTTAACCATGGAAACCACTCCAGGACCCCAAAACAGTGAGTAATAGTCCATGAAACGGCCCAGAATCAGCCAAAACTGCCAGTGTCGATGACCGACACGCAAGCGGACCTAGGGTTCAACAATAATGGAAATCGCTTCAGGACTTGAAAACGGTGAGTAATAATCCAAGAAACGGGCCAGAATCGGCCAAAACTGCCAGTGTTGATCACCGAAACAGAAACGCACCACAGGGTTCGTTAACCATGGAAACCACTCCGGGACCCCAAAACAGTGAGTAGTAGTCCATGAAACGGGCTAGAATCAGCCAAAACTGCCAATGTTGATGACCAACACGTAAACTTACCACAGCGTTCGTTAACCATCGAAACCACTCCGGGACCCCAAAATAGTGAGTAATAGTCGATGAAACGGGCTAGAATCGGCAAAAACTGCCAATGTTGATGAACGACACGTAAGCGAATCTTGGGGTTCAACAATTATGGAAATCGCCTCGGGACCCGAAAACGGTGATTAATAATCCAAGAAACGGGCCATAATCGGCCAAAACTGCGAGTGTTGATGACCGACACATAAACGCACCACAGGGTTCGTTAACCATGGAAACCACTTAGGGACCCCAAAGCAGTGAGTAATAGTCCATGAAACGGGCCAGAATCGGTCCAAACTGCCACTGTTGATGACCGACACGTAAACGCATCACAGGGTTTGCTCACCATGGAAACCACTCCGGGACCCCAAAACAGTGAGGAATAGTCCATCAAACGGGCCAGAATCGGCCAAAACTGCCAGTGTTGATGACGGACACGTAAGCGGGCCTTGGGGTTCAACAATTATGGAAATCACTTCGGGACCCCAAAACGGTGAGTAATAGCCCAAGAAACGGGCCAGAATCGGCCAAAACTGCCAATGTTGATGACCGACACGTAAACGCACCACAGGGTTCGTTAACCATGGAAACCACTTCGGGACCACAAAACAGTGAGTAATAGTCCATCAAACGGGCCAAAATCGGTCCAAACTGCCACTGTTGATGACCGACACGTAAACGCATCACAAGGTTTGCTCACCATGGAAACCACTCCGGGACCCCAAAACAGTGAGGAATAGTCCATCAAACGGGCCAGAATCGGCCAAAACTGCCAGTGTTGATGACGGACACGTAAGCGGGCCTTGGGGTTCAACAATTATGGAAATCGCTTCGGGACCCCAAAACGGTGAGTAATAGCCCAAGAAACGGGCCAGAATCGGCCAAAACTGCCAATGTTGATGACCGACACGTAAACGCACCACAGGGTTCGTTAACCATGGAAACCACTCCGAGACCCCAAAATAGTGAGTAATAGTCCATCAAACGGGCCAGAATCGGCAAAAACTGCCAGTGTTGATGACCAACACGTAAACGCACCATAGGGTTCGTTAACCATGGAAACCACTCCAGGACCCCAAAACAGTGAGTAATAGTCCATGAAACGGCCCAGAATCAGCCAAAACTGCCAGTGTCGATGACCGACACGCAAGCGGACCTAGGGTTCAACAATAATGGAAATCGCTTCAGGACTTGAAAACGGTGAGTAATAATCCAAGAAACGGGCCAGAATCGGCCAAAACTGCGAGTGTTGAGCACCGAAACAGAAACGCACCACAGGGTTCGTTAACCATGGAAACCACTCCGGGACCCCAAAACAGTGAGTAGTAGTCCATGAAACGGGCTAGAATCAGCCAAAACTGCCAATGTTGATGACCAACACGTAAACTTACCACAGCGTTCGTTAACCATCGAAACCACTCCGGGACCCCAAAATAGTGAGTAATAGTCGATGAAACGGGCTAGAATCGGCAAAAACTGCCAATGTTGATGAACGACACGTAAGCGAATCTTGGGGTTCAACAATTATGGAAATCGCCTCGGGACCCGAAAACGGTGATTAATAATCCAAGAAACGGGCCATAATCGGCCAAAACTACGAGTGTTGATGACCGGCACGTAAACGCACCACAGGGTTCGTTAACCATGGAAACCAATTTGTGAACCCAAAACAGTGAGTAATAGTCCAAGAAACGGGCCATAATCGGCCAAAACTGCGAGTGTTGATGACCGACACATAAACGCACCACAGGGTTCGTTAACCATGGAAACCACTTAGGGACCCCAAAGCAGTGAGTAATAGTCCATGAAACGGGCCAGAATCGGTCCAAACTGCCACTGTTGATGACCGACACGTAAACGCATCACAGGGTTTGCTCACCATGGAAACCACTCCGGGACCCCAAAACAGTGAGGAATAGTCCATCAAACGGGCCAGAATCGGCCAAAACTGCCAGTGTTGATGACGGACACGTAAGCGGGCCTTGGGGTTCAACAATTATGGAAATCGCTTCGGGACCCCAAAACGGTGAGTAATAGCCCAAGAAACGGGCCAGAATCGGCCAAAACTGCCAATGTTAATGACCGACACGTAAACGCACCACAGGGTTCGTTAACCATGGAAACCACTTCGGGACCACAAAACAGTGAGTAATAGTCCATGAAATGGGCCAAAATCGGTCCAAACTGCCACTGTTGATGACCGACACGTAAACGCATCACAAGGTTTGCTCACCATGGAAACCACTCCGGGACCCCAAAACAGTGAGGAATAGTCCATCAAACGGGCCAGAATCGGCCAAAACTGCCAGTGTTGATGACGGACACGTAAGCGGGCCTTGGGGTTCAACAATTATGGAAATCGCTTCGGGACCCCAAAACGGTGAGTAATAGCCCAAGAAACGGGCCAGAATCGGCCAAAACTGCCAATGTTGATGACCGACACGTAAACGCACCACAGGGTTCGTTAACCATGGAAACCACTCCGAGACCCCAAAATAGTGAGTAATAGTCCATCAAACGGGCCAGAATCGGCAAAAACTGCCAGTGTTGATGACCAACACGTAAACGCACCATAGGGTTCGTTAACCATGGAAACCACTCCAGGACCCCAAAACAGTGAGTAATAGTCCATGAAACGGCCCAGAATCAGCCAAAACTGCCAGTGTCGATGACCGACACGCAAGCGGACCTAGGGTTCAACAATAATGGAAATCGCTTCAGGACTTGAAAACGGTGAGTAATAATCCAAGAAACGGGCCAGAATCGGCCAAAACTGCCAGTGTTGATCACCGAAACAGAAACGCACCACAGGGTTCGTTAACCATGGAAACCACTCCGGGACCCCAAAACAGTGAGTAGTAGTCCATGAAACGGGCTAGAATCAGCCAAAACTGCCAATGTTGATGACCAACACGTAAACTTACCACAGCGTTCGTTAACCATCGAAACCACTCCGGGACCCCAAAATAGTGAGTAATAGTCGATGAAACGGGCTAGAATCGGCAAAAACTGCCAATGTTGATGAACGACACGTAAGCGAATCTTGGGGTTCAACAATTATGGAAATCGCCTCGGGACCCGAAAACGGTGATTAATAATCCAAGAAACGGGCCATAATCGGCCAAAACTGCGAGTGTTGATGACCGACACATAAACGCACCACAGGGTTCGTTAACCATGGAAACCACTTAGGGACCCCAAAGCAGTGAGTAATAGTCCATGAAACGGGCCAGAATCGGTCCAAACTGCCACTGTTGATGACCGACACGTAAACGCATCACAGGGTTTGCTCACCATGGAAACCACTCCGGGACCCCAAAACAGTGAGGAATAGTCCATCAAACGGGCCAGAATCGGCCAAAACTGCCAGTGTTGATGACGGACACGTAAGCGGGCCTTGGGGTTCAACAATTATGGAAATCGCTTCGGGACCCCAAAACGGTGAGTAATAGCCCAAGAAACGGGCCAGAATCGGCCAAAACTGCCAATGTTGATGACCGACACGTAAACGCACCACAGGGTTCGTTAACCATGGAAACCACTTCGGGACCACAAAACAGTGAGTAATAGTCCATCAAACGGGCCAAAATCGGTCCAAACTGCCACTGTTGATGACCGACACGTAAACGCATCACAAGGTTTGCTCACCATGGAAACCACTCCGGGACCCCAAAACAGTGAGGAATAGTCCATCAAACGGGCCAGAATCGGCCAAAACTGCCAGTGTTGATGACGGACACGTAAGCGGGCCTTGGGGTTCAACAATTATGGAAATCGCTTCGGGACCCCAAAACGGTGAGTAATAGCCCAAGAAACGGGCCAGAATCGGCCAAAACTGCCAATGTTGATGACCGACACGTAAACGCACCACAGGGTTCGTTAACCATGGAAACCACTCCGAGACCCCAAAATAGTGAGTAATAGTCCATCAAACGGGCCAGAATCGGCAAAAACTGCCAGTGTTGATGACCAACACGTAAACGCACCATAGGGTTCGTTAACCATGGAAACCACTCCAGGACCCCAAAACAGTGAGTAATAGTCCATGAAACGGCCCAGAATCAGCCAAAACTGCCAGTGTCGATGACCGACACGCAAGCGGACCTAGGGTTCAACAATAATGGAAATCGCTTCAGGACTTGAAAACGGTGAGTAATAATCCAAGAAACGGGCCAGAATCGGCCAAAACTGCGAGTGTTGAGCACCGAAACAGAAACGCACCACAGGGTTCGTTAACCATGGAAACCACTCCGGGACCCCAAAACAGTGAGTAGTAGTCCATGAAACGGGCTAGAATCAGCCAAAACTGCCAATGTTGATGACCAACACGTAAACTTACCACAGCGTTCGTTAACCATCGAAACCACTCCGGGACCCCAAAATAGTGAGTAATAGTCGATGAAACGGGCTAGAATCGGCAAAAACTGCCAATGTTGATGAACGACACGTAAGCGAATCTTGGGGTTCAACAATTATGGAAATCGCCTCGGGACCCGAAAACGGTGATTAATAATCCAAGAAACGGGCCATAATCGGCCAAAACTACGAGTGTTGATGACCGGCACGTAAACGCACCACAGGGTTCGTTAACCATGGAAACCAATTTGTGAACCCAAAACAGTGAGTAATAGTCCAAGAAACGGGCCATAATCGGCCAAAACTGCGAGTGTTGATGACCGACACATAAACGCACCACAGGGTTCGTTAACCATGGAAACCACTTAGGGACCCCAAAGCAGTGAGTAATAGTCCATGAAACGGGCCAGAATCGGTCCAAACTGCCACTGTTGATGACCGACACGTAAACGCATCACAGGGTTTGCTCACCATGGAAACCACTCCGGGACCCCAAAACAGTGAGGAATAGTCCATCAAACGGGCCAGAATCGGCCAAAACTGCCAGTGTTGATGACGGACACGTAAGCGGGCCTTGGGGTTCAACAATTATGGAAATCGCTTCGGGACCCCAAAACGGTGAGTAATAGCCCAAGAAACGGGCCAGAATCGGCCAAAACTGCCAATGTTGATGACCGACACGTAAACGCACCACAGGGTTCGTTAACCATGGAAACCACTTCGGGACCACAAAACAGTGAGTAATAGTCCATGAAATGGGCCAAAATCGGTCCAAACTGCCACTGTTGATGACCGACACGTAAACGCATCACAAGGTTTGCTCACCATGGAAACCACTCCGGGACCCCAAAACAGTGAGGAATAGTCCATCAAACGGGCCAGAATCGGCCAAAACTGCCAGTGTTGATGACGGACACGTAAGCGGGCCTTGGGGTTCAACAATTATGGAAATCGCTTCGGGACCCCAAAACGGTGAGTAATAGCCCAAGAAACGGGCCAGAATCGGCCAAAACTGCCAATGTTGATGACCGACACGTAAACGCACCACAGGGTTCGTTAACCATGGAAACCACTCCGAGACCCCAAAATAGTGAGTAATAGTCCATCAAACGGGCCAGAATCGGCAAAAACTGCCAGTGTTGATGACCAACACGTAAACGCACCATAGGGTTCGTTAACCATGGAAACCACTCCAGGACCCCAAAACAGTGAGTAATAGTCCATGAAACGGCCCAGAATCAGCCAAAACTGCCAGTGTCGATGACCGACACGCAAGCGGACCTAGGGTTCAACAATAATGGAAATCGCTTCAGGACTTGAAAACGGTGAGTAATAATCCAAGAAACGGGCCAGAATCGGCCAAAACTGCGAGTGTTGATCACCGAAACAGAAACGCACCACAGGGTTCGTTAACCATGGAAACCACTCCGGGACCCCAAAACAGTGAGTAGTAGTCCATGAAACGGGCTAGAATCAGCCAAAACTGCCAATGTTGATGACCAACACGTAAACTTACCACAGCGTTCGTTAACCATCGAAACCACTCCGGGACCCCAAAATAGTGAGTAATAGTCGATGAAACGGGCTAGAATCGGCAAAAACTGCCAATGTTGATGAACGACACGTAAGCGAATCTTGGGGTTCAACAATTATGGAAATCGCCTCGGGACCCGAAAACGGTGATTAATAATCCAAGAAACGGGCCATAATCGGCCAAAACTACGAGTGTTGATGACCGGCACGTAAACGCACCACAGGGTTCGTTAACCATGGAAACCAATTTGTGAACCCAAAACAGTGAGTAATAGTCCAAGAAACGGGCCATAATCGGCCAAAACTGCGAGTGTTGATGACCGACACATAAACGCACCACAGGGTTCGTTAACCATGGAAACCACTTAGGGACCCCAAAGCAGTGAGTAATAGTCCATGAAACGGGCCAGAATCGGTCCAAACTGCCACTGTTGATGACCGACACGTAAACGCATCACAGGGTTTGCTCACCATGGAAACCACTCCGGGACCCCAAAACAGTGAGGAATAGTCCATCAAACGGGCCAGAATCGGCCAAAACTGCCAGTGTTGATGACGGACACGTAAGCGGGCCTTGGGGTTCAACAATTATGGAAATCGCTTCGGGACCCCAAAACGGTGAGTAATAGCCCAAGAAACGGGCCAGAATCGGCCAAAACTGCCAATGTTGATGACCGACACGTAAACGCACCACAGGGTTTGTTAACCATGGAAACCACTTCGGGACCACAAAACAGTGAGTAATAGTCCATGAAACGGGCCAAAATCGGTCCAAACTGCCACTGTTGATGACCGACACGTAAACGCATCACAAGGTTTGCTCACCATGGAAACCACTCCGGGACCCCAAAACAGTGAGGAATAGTCCATCAAACGGGCCAGAATCGGCCAAAACTGCCAGTGTTGATGACGGACACGTAAGCGGGCCTTGGGGTTCAACAATTATGGAAATCGCTTCGGGACCCCAAAACGGTGAGTAATAGCCCAAGAAACGGGCCAGAATCGGCCAAAACTGCCAATGTTGATGACCGACACGTAAACGCACCACAGGGTTCGTTAACCATGGAAACCACTCCGAGACCCCAAAATAGTGAGTAATAGTCCATCAAACGGGCCAGAATCGGCAAAAACTGCCAGTGTTGATGACCAACACGTAAACGCACCATAGGGTTCGTTAACCATGGAAACCACTCCAGGACCCCAAAACAGTGAGTAATAGTCCATGAAACGGCCCAGAATCAGCCAAAACTGCCAGTGTCGATGACCGACACGCAAGCGGACCTAGGGTTCAACAATAATGGAAATCGCTTCAGGACTTGAAAACGGTGAGTAATAATCCAAGAAACGGGCCAGAATCGGCCAAAACTGCGAGTGTTGATCACCGAAACAGAAACGCACCACAGGGTTCGTTAACCATGGAAACCACTCCGGGACCCCAAAACAGTGAGTAGTAGTCCATGAAACGGGCTAGAATCAGCCAAAACTGCCAATGTTGATGACCAACACGTAAACTTACCACAGCGTTCGTTAACCATCGAAACCACTCCGGGACCCCAAAATAGTGAGTAATAGTCGATGAAACGGGCTAGAATCGGCAAAAACTGCCAATGTTGATGAACGACACGTAAGCGAATCTTGGGGTTCAACAATTATGGAAATCGCCTCGGGACCCGAAAACGGTGATTAATAATCCAAGAAACGGGCCATAATCGGCCAAAACTACGAGTGTTGATGACCGGCACGTAAACGCACCACAGGGTTCGTTAACCATGGAAACCAATTTGTGAACCCAAAACAGTGAGTAATAGTCCAAGAAACGGGCCATAATCGGCCAAAACTGCGAGTGTTGATGACCGACACATAAACGCACCACAGGGTTCGTTAACCATGGAAACCACTTAGGGACCCCAAAGCAGTGAGTAATAGTCCATGAAACGGGCCAGAATCGGTCCAAACTGCCACTGTTGATGACCGACACGTAAACGCATCACAGGGTTTGCTCACCATGGAAACCACTCCGGGACCCCAAAACAGTGAGGAATAGTCCATCAAACGGGCCAGAATCGGCCAAAACTGCCAGTGTTGATGACGGACACGTAAGCGGGCCTTGGGGTTCAACAATTATGGAAATCGCTTCGGGACCCCAAAACGGTGAGTAATAGCCCAAGAAACGGGCCAGAATCGGCCAAAACTGCCAATGTTGATGACCGACACGTAAACGCACCACAGGGTTCGTTAACCATGGAAACCACTTCGGGACCACAAAACAGTGAGTAATAGTCCATGAAACGGGCCAAAATCGGTCCAAACTGCCACTGTTGATGACCGACACGTAAACGCATCACAAGGTTTGCTCACCATGGAAACCACTCCGGGACCCCAAAACAGTGAGGAATAGTCCATCAAACGGGCCAGAATCGGCCAAAACTGCCAGTGTTGATGACGGACACGTAAGCGGGCCTTGGGGTTCAACAATTATGGAAATCGCTTCGGGACCCCAAAACGGTGAGTAATAGCCCAAGAAACGGGCCAGAATCGGCCAAAACTGCCAATGTTGATGACCGACACGTAAACGCACCACAGGGTTCGTTAACCATGGAAACCACTCCGAGACCCCAAAATAGTGAGTAATAGTCCATCAAACGGGCCAGAATCGGCAAAAACTGCCAGTGTTGATGACCAACACGTAAACGCACCATAGGGTTCGTTAACCATGGAAACCACTCCAGGACCCCAAAACAGTGAGTAATAGTCCATGAAACGGCCCAGAATCAGCCAAAACTGCCAGTGTCGATGACCGACACGCAAGCGGACCTAGGGTTCAACAATAATGGAAATCGCTTCAGGACTTGAAAACGGTGAGTAATAATCCAAGAAACGGGCCAGAATCGGCCAAAACTGCGAGTGTTGATCACCGAAACAGAAACGCACCACAGGGTTCGTTAACCATGGAAACCACTCCGGGACCCCAAAACAGTGAGTAGTAGTCCATGAAACGGGCTAGAATCAGCCAAAACTGCCAATGTTGATGACCAACACGTAAACTTACCACAGCGTTTGTTAACCATCGAAACCACTCCGGGACCCCAAAATAGTGAGTAATAGTCGATGAAACGGGCTAGAATCGGCAAAAACTGCCAATGTTGATGAACGACACGTAAGCGAATCTTGGGGTTCAACAATTATGGAAATCGCCTCGGGACCCGAAAACGGTGATTAATAATCCAAGAAACGGGCCATAATCGGCCAAAACTACGAGTGTTGATGACCGGCACGTAAACGCACCACAGGGTTCGTTAACCATGGAAACCAATTTGTGAACCCAAAACAGTGAGTAATAGTCCAAGAAACGGGCCATAATCGGCCAAAACTGCGAGTGTTGATGACCGACACATAAACGCACCACAGGGTTCGTTAACCATGGAAACCACTTAGGGACCCCAAAGCAGTGAGTAATAGTCCATGAAACGGGCCAGAATCGGTCCAAACTGCCACTGTTGATGACCGACACGTAAACGCATCACAGGGTTTTCTCACCATGGAAACCACTCCGGGACCCCAAAACAGTGAGGAATAGTCCATCAAACGGGCCAGAATCGGCCAAAACTGCCAGTGTTGATGACGGACACGTAAGCGGGCCTTGGGGTTCAACAATTATGGAAATCGCTTCGGGACCCCAAAACGGTGAGTAATAGCCCAAGAAACGGGCCAGAATCGGCCAAAACTGCCAATGTTGATGACCGACACGTAAACGCACCACAGGGTTCGTTAACCATGGAAACCACTTCGGGACCACAAAACAGTGAGTAATAGTCCATGAAACGGGCCAAAATCGGTCCAAACTGCCACTGTTGATGACCGACACGTAAACGCATCACAAGGTTTGCTCACCATGGAAACCACTCCGGGACCCCAAAACAGTGAGGAATAGTCCATCAAACGGGCCAGAATCGGCCAAAACTGCCAGTGTTGATGACGGACACGTAAGCAGGCCTTGGGGTTCAACAATTATGGAAATCGCTTCGGGACCCCAAAACGGTGAGTAATAGCCCAAGAAACGGGCCAGAATCGGCCAAAACTGCCAATGTTGATGACCGACACGTAAACGCACCACAGGGTTCGTTAACCATGGAAACCACTCCGAGACCCCAAAATAGTGAGTAATAGTCCATCAAACGGGCCAGAATCGGCAAAAACTGCCAGTGTTGATGACCAACACGTAAACGCACCATAGGGTTCGTTAACCATGGAAACCACTCCAGGACCCCAAAACAGTGAGTAATAGTCCATGAAACGGCCCAGAATCAGCCAAAACTGCCAGTGTCGATGACCGACACGCAAGCGGACCTAGGGTTCAACAATAATGGAAATCGCTTCAGGACTTGAAAACGGTGAGTAATAATCCAAGAAACGGGCCAGAATCGGCCAAAACTGCGAGTGTTGATCACCGAAACAGAAACGCACCACAGGGTTCGTTAACCATGGAAACCACTCCGGGACCCCAAAGCAGTGAGTAGTAGTCCATGAAACGGGCTAGAATCAGCCAAAACTGCCAATGTTGATGACCAACACGTAAACTTACCACAGCGTTCGTTAACCATCGAAACCACTCCGGGACCCCAAAATAGTGAGTAATAGTCGATGAAACGGGCTAGAATCGGCAAAAACTGCCAATGTTGATGAACGACACGTAAGCGAATCTTGGGGTTCAACAATTATGGAAATCGCCTCGGGACCCGAAAACGGTGATTAATAATCCAAGAAACGGGCCATAATCGGCCAAAACTACGAGTGTTGATGACCGGCACGTAAACGCACCACAGGGTTCGTTAACCATGGAAACCAATTTGTGAACCCAAAACAGTGAGTAATAGTCCAAGAAACGGGCCATAATCGGCCAAAACTGCGAGTGTTGATGACCGACACATAAACGCACCACAGGGTTCGTTAACCATGGAAACCACGTAGGGACCCCAAAGCAGTGAGTAATAGTCCATGAAACGGGCCAGAATCGGTCCAAACTGCCACTGTTGATGACCGACACGTAAACGCATCACAGGGTTTGCTCACCATGGAAACCACTCCGGGACCCCAAAACAGTGAGGAATAGTCCATCAAACGGGCCAGAATCGGCCAAAACTGCCAGTGTTGATGACGGACACGTAAGCGGGCCTTGGGGTTCAACAATTATGGAAATCGCTTCGGGACCCCAAAACGGTGAGTAATAGCCCAAGAAACGGGCCAGAATCGGCCAAAACTGCCAATGTTGATGACCGACACGTAAACGCACCACAGGGTTCGTTAACCATGGAAACCACTTCGGGACCACAAAACAGTGAGTAATAGTCCATGAAACGGGCCAAAATCGGTCCAAACTGCCACTGTTGATGACCGACACGTAAACGCATCACAAGGTTTGCTCACCATGGAAACCACTCCGGGACCCCAAAACAGTGAGGAATAGTCCATCAAACGGGCCAGAATCGGCCAAAACTGCCAGTGTTGATGACGGACACGTAAGCGGGCCTTGGGGTTCAACAATTATGGAAATCGCTTCGGGACCCCAAAACGGTGAGTAATAGCCCAAGAAACGGGCCAGAATCGGCCAAAACTGCCAATGTTGATGACCGACACGTAAACGCACCACAGGGTTCGTTAACCATGGAAACCACTCCGAGACCCCAAAATAGTGAGTAATAGTCCATCAAACGGGCCAGAATCGGCAAAAACTGCCAGTGTTGATGACCAACACGTAAACGCACCATAGGGTTCGTTAACCATGGAAACCACTCCAGGACCCCAAAACAGTGAGTAATAGTCCATGAAACGGCCCAGAATCAGCCAAAACTGCCAGTGTCGATGACCGACACGCAAGCGGACCTAGGGTTCAACAATAATGGAAATCGCTTCAGGACTTGAAAACGGTGAGTAATAATCCAAGAAACGGGCCAGAATCGGCCAAAACTGCGAGTGTTGATCACCGAAACAGAAACGCACCACAGGGTTCGTTAACCATGGAAACCACTCCGGGACCCCAAAACAGTGAGTAGTAGTCCATGAAACGGGCTAGAATCAGCCAAAACTGCCAATGTTGATGACCAACACGTAAACTTACCACAGCGTTCGTTAACCATCGAAACCACTCCGGGACCCCAAAATAGTGAGTAATAGTCGATGAAACGGGCTAGAATCGGCAAAAACTGCCAATGTTGATGAACGACATGTAAGCGAATCTTGGGGTTCAACAATTATGGAAATCGCCTCGGGACCCGAAAACGGTGATTAATAATCCAAGAAACGGGCCATAATCGGCCAAAACTACGAGTGTTGATGACCGGCACGTAAACGCACCACAGGGTTCGTTAACCATGGAAACCAATTTGTGAACCCAAAACAGTGAGTAATAGTCCAAGAAACGGGCCATAATCGGCCAAAACTGCGAGTGTTGATGACCGACACATAAACGCACCACAGGGTTCTTTAACCATGGAAACCACTTAGGGACCCCAAAGCAGTGAGTAATAGTCCATGAAACGGGCCAGAATCGGTCCAAACTGCCACTGTTGATGACCGACACGTAAACGCATCACAGGGTTTGCTCACCATGGAAACCACTCCGGGACCCCAAAACAGTGAGGAATAGTCCATCAAACGGGCCAGAATCGGCCAAAACTGCCAGTGTTGATGACGGACACGTAAGCGGGCCTTGGGGTTCAACAATTATGGAAATCGCTTCGGGACCCCAAAACGATGAGTAATAGCCCAAGAAACGGGCCAGAATCGGCCAAAACTGCCAATGTTGATGACCGACACGTAAACGCACCACAGGGTTCGTTAACCATGGAAACCACTTCGGGACCACAAAACAGTGAGTAATAGTCCATGAAACGGGCCAAAATCGGTCCAAACTGCCACTGTTGATGACCGACACGTAAACGCATCACAAGGTTTGCTCACCATGGAAACCACTCCGGGACCCCAAAACAGTGAGGAATAGTCCATCAAACGGGCCAGAATCGGCCAAAACTGCCAGTGTTGATGACGGACACGTAAGCGGGCCTTGGGGTTCAACAATTATGGAAATCGCTTCGGGACCCCAAAACGGTGAGTAATAGCCCAAGAAACGGGCCAGAATCGGCCAAAACTGCCAATGTTGATGACCGACACGTAAACGCACCACAGGGTTCGTTAACCATGGAAACCACTCCGAGACCCCAAAATAGTCAGTAATAGTCCATCAAACGGGCCAGAATCGGCAAAAACTGCCAGTGTTGATGACCAACACGTAAACGCACCATAGGGTTCGTTAACCATGGAAACCACTCCAGGACCCCAAAACAGTGAGTAATAGTCCATGAAACGGCCCAGAATCAGCCAAAACTGCCAGTGTCGATGACCGACACGCAAGCGGACCTAGGGTTCAACAATAATGGAAATCGCTTCAGGACTTGAAAACGGTGAGTAATAATCCAAGAAACGGGCCAGAATCGGCCAAAACTGCGAGTGTTGATCACCGAAACAGAAATGCACCACAGGGTTCGTTAACCATGGAAACCACTTCGGGACCACAAAACAGTGAGTAATAGTCCATGAAACGGGCCAAAATCGGTCCAAACTGCCACTGTTGATGACCGACACATAAACGCACCACAGGGTTCGTTAACCATGGAAACCACTTAGGGACCCCAAAGCAGTGAGTAATAGTCCATGAAACGGGCCAGAATCGGTCCAAACTGCCACTGTTGATGACCGACACGTAAACGCATCACAGGGTTTGCTCACCATGGAAACCACTCCGGGACCCCAAAACAGTGAGGAATAGTCCATCAAACGGGCCAGAATCGGCCAAAACTGCCAGTGTTGATGACGGACACATAAGCGGGCCTTGGGGTTCAACAATTATGGAAATCGCTTCGGGACCCCAAAACGGTGAGTAATAGCCCAAGAAACGGGCCAGAATCGGCCAAAACTGCCAATGTTGATGACCGACACGTAAACGCACCACAGGGTTCGTTAACCATGGAAACCACTTCGGGACCACAAAACAGTGAGTAATAGTCCATGAAACGGGCCAAAATCGGTCCAAACTGCCACTGTTGATGACCGACACGTAAACGCATCACAAGGTTTGCTCACCATGGAAACCACTCCGGGACCCCAAAACAGTGAGGAATAGTCCATCAAACGGGCCAGAATCGGCCAAAACTGCCAGTGTTGATGACGGACACGTAAGCGGGCCTTGGGGTTCAACAATTATGGAAATCGCTTCGGGACCCCAAAACGGTGAGTAATAGCCCAAGAAACGGGCCAGAATCGGCCAAAACTGCCAATGTTGATGACCGACACGTAAACGCACCACAGGGTTCGTTAACCATGGAAACCACTCCGAGACCCCAAAATAGTGAGTAATAGTCCATCAAACGGGCCAGAATCGGCAAAAACTGCCAGTGTTGATGACCAACACGTAAACGCACCATAGGGTTCGTTAACCATGGAAACCACTCCAGGACCCCAAAACAGTGAGTAATAGTCCATGAAACGGCCCAGAATCAGCCAAAACTGCCAGTGTCGATGACCGACACGCAAGCGGACCTAGGGTTCAACAATAATGGAAATCGCTTCAGGACTTGAAAACGGTGAGTAATAATCCAAGAAACGGGCCAGAATCGGCCAAAACTGCGAGTGTTGATCACCGAAACAGAAACGCACCACAGGGTTCGTTAACCATGGAAACCACTCCGGGACCCCAAAACAGTGAGTAGTAGTCCATGAAACGGGCTAGAATCAGCCAAAACTGCCAATGTTGATGACCAACACGTAAACTTACCACAGCGTTCGTTAACCATCGAAACCACTCCGGGACCCCAAAATAGTGAGTAATAGTCGATGAAACGGGCTAGAATCGGCAAAAACTGCCAATGTTGATGAACGACACGTAAGCGAATCTTGGGGTTCAACAATTATGGAAATCGCCTCGGGACCCGAAAACGGTGATTAATAATCCAAGAAACGGGCCATAATCGGCCAAAACTACGAGTGTTGATGACCGGCACGTAAACGCACCACAGGGTTCGTTAACCATGGAAACCAATTTGTGAACCCAAAACAGTGAGTAATAGTCCAAGAAACGGGCCATAATCGGCCAAAACTGCGAGTGTTGATGACCGACACATAAACGCACCACAGGGTTCGTTAACCATGGAAACCACTTAGGGACCCCAAAGCAGTGAGTAATAGTCCATGAAACGGGCCAGAATCGGTCCAAACTGCCACTGTTGATGACCGACACGTAAACGCATCACAGGGTTTGCTCACCATGGAAACCACTCCGGGACCCCAAAACAGTGAGGAATAGTCCATCAAACGGGCCAGAATCGGCCAAAACTGCCAGTGTTGATGACGGACACGTAAGCGGGCCTTGGGGTTCAACAATTATGGAAATCGCTTCGGGACCCCAAAACGGTGAGTAATAGCCCAAGAAACGGGCCAGAATCGGCCAAAACTGCCAATGTTGATGACCGACACGTAAACGCACCACAGGGTTCGTTAACCATGGAAACCACTTAGGGACCCCAAAGCAGTGAGTAATAGTCCATGAAACGGGCCAAAATCGGTCCAAACTGCCACTGTTGATGACCGACACGTAAACGCATCACAGGGTTTGCTCACCATGGAAACCACTCCGGGACCCCAAAACAGTGAGGAATAGTCCATCAAACGGGCCAGAATCGGCCAAAACTGCCAGTGTTGATGACGGACACGTAAGCGGGCCTTGGGGTTCAACAATTATGGAAATCGCTTCGGGACCCCAAAACGGTGAGTAATAGCCCAAGAAACGGGCCAGAATCGGCCAAAACTGCCAATGTTGATGACCGACACGTAAACGCACCACAGGGTTCGTTAACCATGGAAACCACTCCGAGACCCCAAAATAGTGAGTAATAGTCCATCAAACGGGCCAGAATCGGCAAAAACTGCCAGTGTTGATGACCAACACGTAAACGCACCATAGGGTTCGTTAACCATGGAAACCACTCCAGGACCCCAAAACAGTGAGTAATAGTCCATGAAACGGCCCAGAATCAGCCAAAACTGCCAGTGTCGATGACCGACACGCAAGCGGACCTAGGGTTCAACAATAATGGAAATCGCTTCAGGACTTGAAAACGGTGAGTAATAATCCAAGAAACGGGCCAGAATCGGCCAAAACTGCGAGTGTTGATCACCGAAACAGAAACGCACCACAGGGTTCGTTAACCATGGAAACCACTCCGGGACCCCAAAACAGTGAGTAGTAGTCCATGAAACGGGCTAGAATCAGCCAAAACTGCCAATGTTGATGACCAACACGTAAACTTACCACAGCGTTCGTTAACCATCGAAACCACTCCGGGACCCCAAAATAGTGAGTAATAGTCGATGAAACGGGCTAGAATCGGCAAAAACTGCCAATGTTGATGAACGACAGGTAAGCGAATCTTGGGGTTCAACAATTATGGAAATCGCCTCGGGACCCGAAAACGGTGATTAATAATCCAAGAAACGGGCCATAATCGGCCAAAACTACGAGTGTTGATGACCGGCACGTAAACGCACCACAGGGTTCGTTAACCATGGAAACCAATTTGTGAACCCAAAACAGTGAGTAATAGTCCAAGAAACGGGCCATAATCGGCCAAAACTGCGAGTGTTGATGACCGACACATAAACGCACCACAGGGTTCGTTAACCATGGAAACCACTTAGGGACCCCAAAGCAGTGAGTAATAGTCCATGAAACGGGCCAGAATCGGTCCAAACTGCCACTGTTGATGACCGACACGTAAACGCATCACAGGGTTTGCTCACCATGGAAACCACTCCGGGACCCCAAAAACAGTGAGGAATAGTCCATCAAACGGGCCAGAATCGGCCAAAACTGCCAGTGTTGATGACGGACACGTAAGCGGGCCTTGGGGTTCAACAATTATGGAAATCGCTTCGGGACCCCAAAACGATGAGTAATAGCCCAAGAAACGGGCCAGAATCGGCCAAAACTGCCAATGTTGATGACCGACACGTAAACGCACCACAGGGTTCGTTAACCATGGAAACCACTTCGGGACCACAAAACAGTGAGTAATAGTCCATGAAACGGGCCAAAATCGGTCCAAACTGCCACTGTTGATGACCGACACGTAAACGCATCACAAGGTTTGCTCACCATGGAAACCACTCCGGGACCCCAAAACAGTGAGGAATAGTCCATCAAACGGGCCAGAATCGGCCAAAACTGCCAGTGTTGATGACGGACGGCCAGAATCGGCCAAAACTGCCAGTGTTGATGACGGACACGTAAGCGGGCCTTGGGGTTCAACAATTATGGAAATCGCTTCGGGACCCCAAAACGGTGAGTAATAGCCCAAGAAACGGGCCAGAATCGGCCAAAACTGCCAATGTTGATGACCGACACGTAAACGCACCACAGGGTTCGTTAACCATGGAAACCACTCCGAGACCCCAAAATAGTCAGTAATAGTCCATCAAACGGGCCAGAATCGGCAAAAACTGCCAGTGTTGATGACCAACACGTAAACGCACCATAGGGTTCGTTAACCATGGAAACCACTCCAGGACCCCAAAACAGTGAGTAATAGTCCATGAAACGGCCCAGAATCAGCCAAAACTGCCAGTGTCGATGACCGACACGCAAGCGGACCTAGGGTTCAACAATAATGGAAATCGCTTCAGGACTTGAAAACGGTGAGTAATAATCCAAGAAACGGGCCAGAATCGGCCAAAACTGCGAGTGTTGATCACCGAAACAGAAATGCACCACAGGGTTCGTTAACCATGGAAACCACTTCGGGACCACAAAACAGTGAGTAATAGTCCATGAAACGGGCCAAAATCGGTCCAAACTGCCACTGTTGATGACCGACACATAAACGCACCACAGGGTTCGTTAACCATGGAAACCACTTAGGGACCCCAAAGCAGTGAGTAATAGTCCATGAAACGGGCCAGAATCGGTCCAAACTGCCACTGTTGATGACCGACACGTAAACGCATCACAGGGTTTGCTCACCATGGAAACCACTCCGGGACCCCAAAACAGTGAGGAATAGTCCATCAAACGGGCCAGAATCGGCCAAAACTGCCAGTGTTGATGACGGACACATAAGCGGGCCTTGGGGTTCAACAATTATGGAAATCGCTTCGGGACCCCAAAACGGTGAGTAATAGCCCAAGAAACGGGCCAGAATCGGCCAAAACTGCCAATGTTGATGACCGACACGTAAACGCACCACAGGGTTCGTTAACCATGGAAACCACTTCGGGACCACAAAACAGTGAGTAATAGTCCATGAAACGGGCCAAAATCGGTCCAAACTGCCACTGTTGATGACCGACACGTAAACGCATCACAAGGTTTGCTCACCATGGAAACCACTCCGGGACCCCAAAACAGTGAGGAATAGTCCATCAAACGGGCCAGAATCGGCCAAAACTGCCAGTGTTGATGACGGACACGTAAGCGGGCCTTGGGGTTCAACAATTATGGAAATCGCTTCGGGACCCCAAAACGGTGAGTAATAGCCCAAGAAACGGGCCAGAATCGGCCAAAACTGCCAATGTTGATGACCGACACGTAAACGCACCACAGGGTTCGTTAACCATGGAAACCACTCCGAGACCCCAAAATAGTGAGTAATAGTCCATCAAACGGGCCAGAATCGGCAAAAACTGCCAGTGTTGATGACCAACACGTAAACGCACCATAGGGTTCGTTAACCATGGAAACCACTCCAGGACCCCAAAACAGTGAGTAATAGTCCATGAAACGGCCCAGAATCAGCCAAAACTGCCAGTGTCGATGACCGACACGCAAGCGGACCTAGGGTTCAACAATAATGGAAATCGCTTCAGGACTTGAAAACGGTGAGTAATAATCCAAGAAACGGGCCAGAATCGGCCAAAACTGCGAGTGTTGAGCACCGAAACAGAAACGCACCACAGGGTTCGTTAACCATGGAAACCACTCCGGGACCCCAAAACAGTGAGTAGTAGTCCATGAAACGGGCTAGAATCAGCCAAAACTGCCAATGTTGATGACCAACACGTAAACTTACCACAGCGTTCGTTAACCATCGAAACCACTCCGGGACCCCAAAATAGTGAGTAATAGTCGATGAAACGGGCTAGAATCGGCAAAAACTGCCAATGTTGATGAACGACACGTAAGCGAATCTTGGGGTTCAACAATTATGGAAATCGCCTCGGGACCCGAAAACGGTGATTAATAATCCAAGAAACGGGCCATAATCGGCCAAAACTACGAGTGTTGATGACCGGCACGTAAACGCACCACAGGGTTCGTTAACCATGGAAACCAATTTGTGAACCCAAAACAGTGAGTAATAGTCCAAGAAACGGGCCATAATCGGCCAAAACTGCGAGTGTTGATGACCGACACATAAACGCACCACAGGGTTCGTTAACCATGGAAACCACTTAGGGACCCCAAAGCAGTGAGTAATAGTCCATGAAACGGGCCAGAATCGGTCCAAACTGCCACTGTTGATGACCGACACGTAAACGCATCACAGGGTTTGCTCACCATGGAAACCACTCCGGGACCCCAAAACAGTGAGGAATAGTCCATCAAACGGGCCAGAATCGGCCAAAACTGCCAGTGTTGATGACGGACACGTAAGCGGGCCTTGGGGTTCAACAATTATGGAAATCGCTTCGGGACCCCAAAACGGTGAGTAATAGCCCAAGAAACGGGCCAGAATCGGCCAAAACTGCCAATGTTGATGACCGACACGTAAACGCACCACAGGGTTCGTTAACCATGGAAACCACTTCGGGACCACAAAACAGTGAGTAATAGTCCATCAAACGGGCCAAAATCGGTCCAAACTGCCACTGTTGATGACCGACACGTAAACGCATCACAAGGTTTGCTCACCATGGAAACCACTCCGGGACCCCAAAACAGTGAGGAATAGTCCATCAAACGGGCCAGAATCGGCCAAAACTGCCAGTGTTGATGACGGACACGTAAGCGGGCCTTGGGGTTCAACAATTATGGAAATCGCTTCGGGACCCCAAAACGGTGAGTAATAGCCCAAGAAACGGGCCAGAATCGGCCAAAACTGCCAATGTTGATGACCGACACGTAAACGCACCACAGGGTTCGTTAACCATGGAAACCACTCCGAGACCCCAAAATAGTGAGTAATAGTCCATCAAACGGGCCAGAATCGGCAAAAACTGCCAGTGTTGATGACCAACACGTAAACGCACCATAGGGTTCGTTAACCATGGAAACCACTCCAGGACCCCAAAACAGTGAGTAATAGTCCATGAAACGGCCCAGAATCAGCCAAAACTGCCAGTGTCGATGACCGACACGCAAGCGGACCTAGGGTTCAACAATAATGGAAATCGCTTCAGGACTTGAAAACGGTGAGTAATAATCCAAGAAACGGGCCAGAATCGGCCAAAACTGCGAGTGTTGAGCACCGAAACAGAAACGCACCACAGGGTTCGTTAACCATGGAAACCACTCCGGGACCCCAAAACAGTGAGTAGTAGTCCATGAAACGGGCTAGAATCAGCCAAAACTGCCAATGTTGATGACCAACACGTAAACTTACCACAGCGTTCGTTAACCATCGAAACCACTCCGGGACCCCAAAATAGTGAGTAATAGTCGATGAAACGGGCTAGAATCGGCAAAAACTGCCAATGTTGATGAACGACACGTAAGCGAATCTTGGGGTTCAACAATTATGGAAATCGCCTCGGGACCCGAAAACGGTGATTAATAATCCAAGAAACGGGCCATAATCGGCCAAAACTACGAGTGTTGATGACCGGCACGTAAACGCACCACAGGGTTCGTTAACCATGGAAACCAATTTGTGAACCCAAAACAGTGAGTAATAGTCCAAGAAACGGGCCATAATCGGCCAAAACTGCGAGTGTTGATGACCGACACATAAACGCACCACAGGGTTCGTTAACCATGGAAACCACTTAGGGACCCCAAAGCAGTGAGTAATAGTCCATGAAACGGGCCAGAATCGGTCCAAACTGCCACTGTTGATGACCGACACGTAAACGCATCACAGGGTTTGCTCACCATGGAAACCACTCCGGGACCCCAAAACAGTGAGGAATAGTCCATCAAACGGGCCAGAATCGGCCAAAACTGCCAGTGTTGATGACGGACACGTAAGCGGGCCTTGGGGTTCAACAATTATGGAAATCGCTTCGGGACCCCAAAACGGTGAGTAATAGCCCAAGAAACGGGCCAGAATCGGCCAAAACTGCCAATGTTGATGACCGACACGTAAACGCACCACAGGGTTCGTTAACCATGGAAACCACTTCGGGACCACAAAACAGTGAGTAATAGTCCATGAAATGGGCCAAAATCGGTCCAAACTGCCACTGTTGATGACCGACACGTAAACGCATCACAAGGTTTGCTCACCATGGAAACCACTCCGGGACCCCAAAACAGTGAGGAATAGTCCATCAAACGGGCCAGAATCGGCCAAAACTGCCAGTGTTGATGACGGACACGTAAGCGGGCCTTGGGGTTCAACAATTATGGAAATCGCTTCGGGACCCCAAAACGGTGAGTAATAGCCCAAGAAACGGGCCAGAATCGGCCAAAACTGCCAATGTTGATGACCGACACGTAAACGCACCACAGGGTTCGTTAACCATGGAAACCACTCCGAGACCCCAAAATAGTGAGTAATAGTCCATCAAACGGGCCAGAATCGGCAAAAACTGCCAGTGTTGATGACCAACACGTAAACGCACCATAGGGTTCGTTAACCATGGAAACCACTCCAGGACCCCAAAACAGTGAGTAATAGTCCATGAAACGGCCCAGAATCAGCCAAAACTGCCAGTGTCGATGACCGACACGCAAGCGGACCTAGGGTTCAACAATAATGGAAATCGCTTCAGGACTTGAAAACGGTGAGTAATAATCCAAGAAACGGGCCAGAATCGGCCAAAACTGCCAGTGTTGATCACCGAAACAGAAACGCACCACAGGGTTCGTTAACCATGGAAACCACTCCGGGACCCCAAAACAGTGAGTAGTAGTCCATGAAACGGGCTAGAATCAGCCAAAACTGCCAATGTTGATGACCAACACGTAAACTTACCACAGCGTTCGTTAACCATCGAAACCACTCCGGGACCCCAAAATAGTGAGTAATAGTCGATGAAACGGGCTAGAATCGGCAAAAACTGCCAATGTTGATGAACGACACGTAAGCGAATCTTGGGGTTCAACAATTATGGAAATCGCCTCGGGACCCGAAAACGGTGATTAATAATCCAAGAAACGGGCCATAATCGGCCAAAACTGCGAGTGTTGATGACCGACACATAAACGCACCACAGGGTTCGTTAACCATGGAAACCACTTAGGGACCCCAAAGCAGTGAGTAATAGTCCATGAAACGGGCCAGAATCGGTCCAAACTGCCACTGTTGATGACCGACACGTAAACGCATCACAGGGTTTGCTCACCATGGAAACCACTCCGGGACCCCAAAACAGTGAGGAATAGTCCATCAAACGGGCCAGAATCGGCCAAAACTGCCAGTGTTGATGACGGACACGTAAGCGGGCCTTGGGGTTCAACAATTATGGAAATCACTTCGGGACCCCAAAACGGTGAGTAATAGCCCAAGAAACGGGCCAGAATCGGCCAAAACTGCCAATGTTGATGACCGACACGTAAACGCACCACAGGGTTCGTTAACCATGGAAACCACTTCGGGACCACAAAACAGTGAGTAATAGTCCATCAAACGGGCCAAAATCGGTCCAAACTGCCACTGTTGATGACCGACACGTAAACGCATCACAAGGTTTGCTCACCATGGAAACCACTCCGGGACCCCAAAACAGTGAGGAATAGTCCATCAAACGGGCCAGAATCGGCCAAAACTGCCAGTGTTGATGACGGACACGTAAGCGGGCCTTGGGGTTCAACAATTATGGAAATCGCTTCGGGACCCCAAAACGGTGAGTAATAGCCCAAGAAACGGGCCAGAATCGGCCAAAACTGCCAATGTTGATGACCGACACGTAAACGCACCACAGGGTTCGTTAACCATGGAAACCACTCCGAGACCCCAAAATAGTGAGTAATAGTCCATCAAACGGGCCAGAATCGGCAAAAACTGCCAGTGTTGATGACCAACACGTAAACGCACCATAGGGTTCGTTAACCATGGAAACCACTCCAGGACCCCAAAACAGTGAGTAATAGTCCATGAAACGGCCCAGAATCAGCCAAAACTGCCAGTGTCGATGACCGACACGCAAGCGGACCTAGGGTTCAACAATAATGGAAATCGCTTCAGGACTTGAAAACGGTGAGTAATAATCCAAGAAACGGGCCAGAATCGGCCAAAACTGCGAGTGTTGAGCACCGAAACAGAAACGCACCACAGGGTTCGTTAACCATGGAAACCACTCCGGGACCCCAAAACAGTGAGTAGTAGTCCATGAAACGGGCTAGAATCAGCCAAAACTGCCAATGTTGATGACCAACACGTAAACTTACCACAGCGTTCGTTAACCATCGAAACCACTCCGGGACCCCAAAATAGTGAGTAATAGTCGATGAAACGGGCTAGAATCGGCAAAAACTGCCAATGTTGATGAACGACACGTAAGCGAATCTTGGGGTTCAACAATTATGGAAATCGCCTCGGGACCCGAAAACGGTGATTAATAATCCAAGAAACGGGCCATAATCGGCCAAAACTACGAGTGTTGATGACCGGCACGTAAACGCACCACAGGGTTCGTTAACCATGGAAACCAATTTGTGAACCCAAAACAGTGAGTAATAGTCCAAGAAACGGGCCATAATCGGCCAAAACTGCGAGTGTTGATGACCGACACATAAACGCACCACAGGGTTCGTTAACCATGGAAACCACTTAGGGACCCCAAAGCAGTGAGTAATAGTCCATGAAACGGGCCAGAATCGGTCCAAACTGCCACTGTTGATGACCGACACGTAAACGCATCACAGGGTTTGCTCACCATGGAAACCACTCCGGGACCCCAAAACAGTGAGGAATAGTCCATCAAACGGGCCAGAATCGGCCAAAACTGCCAGTGTTGATGACGGACACGTAAGCGGGCCTTGGGGTTCAACAATTATGGAAATCGCTTCGGGACCCCAAAACGGTGAGTAATAGCCCAAGAAACGGGCCAGAATCGGCCAAAACTGCCAATGTTAATGACCGACACGTAAACGCACCACAGGGTTCGTTAACCATGGAAACCACTTCGGGACCACAAAACAGTGAGTAATAGTCCATGAAATGGGCCAAAATCGGTCCAAACTGCCACTGTTGATGACCGACACGTAAACGCATCACAAGGTTTGCTCACCATGGAAACCACTCCGGGACCCCAAAACAGTGAGGAATAGTCCATCAAACGGGCCAGAATCGGCCAAAACTGCCAGTGTTGATGACGGACACGTAAGCGGGCCTTGGGGTTCAACAATTATGGAAATCGCTTCGGGACCCCAAAACGGTGAGTAATAGCCCAAGAAACGGGCCAGAATCGGCCAAAACTGCCAATGTTGATGACCGACACGTAAACGCACCACAGGGTTCGTTAACCATGGAAACCACTCCGAGACCCCAAAATAGTGAGTAATAGTCCATCAAACGGGCCAGAATCGGCAAAAACTGCCAGTGTTGATGACCAACACGTAAACGCACCATAGGGTTCGTTAACCATGGAAACCACTCCAGGACCCCAAAACAGTGAGTAATAGTCCATGAAACGGCCCAGAATCAGCCAAAACTGCCAGTGTCGATGACCGACACGCAAGCGGACCTAGGGTTCAACAATAATGGAAATCGCTTCAGGACTTGAAAACGGTGAGTAATAATCCAAGAAACGGGCCAGAATCGGCCAAAACTGCCAGTGTTGATCACCGAAACAGAAACGCACCACAGGGTTCGTTAACCATGGAAACCACTCCGGGACCCCAAAACAGTGAGTAGTAGTCCATGAAACGGGCTAGAATCAGCCAAAACTGCCAATGTTGATGACCAACACGTAAACTTACCACAGCGTTCGTTAACCATCGAAACCACTCCGGGACCCCAAAATAGTGAGTAATAGTCGATGAAACGGGCTAGAATCGGCAAAAACTGCCAATGTTGATGAACGACACGTAAGCGAATCTTGGGGTTCAACAATTATGGAAATCGCCTCGGGACCCGAAAACGGTGATTAATAATCCAAGAAACGGGCCATAATCGGCCAAAACTGCGAGTGTTGATGACCGACACATAAACGCACCACAGGGTTCGTTAACCATGGAAACCACTTAGGGACCCCAAAGCAGTGAGTAATAGTCCATGAAACGGGCCAGAATCGGTCCAAACTGCCACTGTTGATGACCGACACGTAAACGCATCACAGGGTTTGCTCACCATGGAAACCACTCCGGGACCCCAAAACAGTGAGGAATAGTCCATCAAACGGGCCAGAATCGGCCAAAACTGCCAGTGTTGATGACGGACACGTAAGCGGGCCTTGGGGTTCAACAATTATGGAAATCGCTTCGGGACCCCAAAACGGTGAGTAATAGCCCAAGAAACGGGCCAGAATCGGCCAAAACTGCCAATGTTGATGACCGACACGTAAACGCACCACAGGGTTCGTTAACCATGGAAACCACTTCGGGACCACAAAACAGTGAGTAATAGTCCATCAAACGGGCCAAAATCGGTCCAAACTGCCACTGTTGATGACCGACACGTAAACGCATCACAAGGTTTGCTCACCATGGAAACCACTCCGGGACCCCAAAACAGTGAGGAATAGTCCATCAAACGGGCCAGAATCGGCCAAAACTGCCAGTGTTGATGACGGACACGTAAGCGGGCCTTGGGGTTCAACAATTATGGAAATCGCTTCGGGACCCCAAAACGGTGAGTAATAGCCCAAGAAACGGGCCAGAATCGGCCAAAACTGCCAATGTTGATGACCGACACGTAAACGCACCACAGGGTTCGTTAACCATGGAAACCACTCCGAGACCCCAAAATAGTGAGTAATAGTCCATCAAACGGGCCAGAATCGGCAAAAACTGCCAGTGTTGATGACCAACACGTAAACGCACCATAGGGTTCGTTAACCATGGAAACCACTCCAGGACCCCAAAACAGTGAGTAATAGTCCATGAAACGGCCCAGAATCAGCCAAAACTGCCAGTGTCGATGACCGACACGCAAGCGGACCTAGGGTTCAACAATAATGGAAATCGCTTCAGGACTTGAAAACGGTGAGTAATAATCCAAGAAACGGGCCAGAATCGGCCAAAACTGCGAGTGTTGAGCACCGAAACAGAAACGCACCACAGGGTTCGTTAACCATGGAAACCACTCCGGGACCCCAAAACAGTGAGTAGTAGTCCATGAAACGGGCTAGAATCAGCCAAAACTGCCAATGTTGATGACCAACACGTAAACTTACCA
Organism: Triticum timopheevii; assembly: GCA_963921465.1. NCBI lineage: Eukaryota > Viridiplantae > Streptophyta > Magnoliopsida > Poales > Poaceae > Triticum > Triticum timopheevii. Next base: position 372,360,407 of record OY997270.1, read on the forward strand.
CAGCGTTCGTTAACCATCGAAACCACTCCGGGACCCCAAAATAGTGAGTAATAGTCGATGAAACGGGCTAGAATCGGCAAAAACTGCCAATGTTGATGAACGACACGTAAGCGAATCTTGGGGTTCAACAATTATGGAAATCGCCTCGGGACCCGAAAACGGTGATTAATAATCCAAGAAACGGGCCATAATCGGCCAAAACTACGAGTGTTGATGACCGGCACGTAAACGCACCACAGGGTTCGTTAACCATGGAAACCAATTTGTGAACCCAAAACAGTGAGTAATAGTCCAAGAAACGGGCCATAATCGGCCAAAACTGCGAGTGTTGATGACCGACACATAAACGCACCACAGGGTTCGTTAACCATGGAAACCACTTAGGGACCCCAAAGCAGTGAGTAATAGTCCATGAAACGGGCCAGAATCGGTCCAAACTGCCACTGTTGATGACCGACACGTAAACGCATCACAGGGTTTGCTCACCATGGAAACCACTCCGGGACCCCAAAACAGTGAGGAATAGTCCATCAAACGGGCCAGAATCGGCCAAAACTGCCAGTGTTGATGACGGACACGTAAGCGGGCCTTGGGGTTCAACAATTATGGAAATCGCTTCGGGACCCCAAAACGGTGAGTAATAGCCCAAGAAACGGGCCAGAATCGGCCAAAACTGCCAATGTTGATGACCGACACGTAAACGCACCACAGGGTTCGTTAACCATGGAAACCACTTCGGGACCACAAAACAGTGAGTAATAGTCCATGAAATGGGCCAAAATCGGTCCAAACTGCCACTGTTGATGACCGACACGTAAACGCATCACAAGGTTTGCTCACCATGGAAACCACTCCGGGACCCCAAAACAGTGAGGAATAGTCCATCAAACGGGCCAGAATCGGCCAAAACTGCCAGTGTTGATGACGGACACGTAAGCGGGCCTTGGGGTTCAACAATTATGGAAATCGCTTCGGGACCCCAAAACGGTGAGTAATAGCCCAAGAAACGGGCCAGAATCGGCCAAAACTGCCAATGTTGATGACCGACACGTAAACGCACCACAGGGTTCGTTAACCATGGAAACCACTCCGAGACCCCAAAATAGTGAGTAATAGTCCATCAAACGGGCCAGAATCGGCAAAAACTGCCAGTGTTGATGACCAACACGTAAACGCACCATAGGGTTCGTTAACCATGGAAACCACTCCAGGACCCCAAAACAGTGAGTAATAGTCCATGAAACGGCCCAGAATCAGCCAAAACTGCCAGTGTCGATGACCGACACGCAAGCGGACCTAGGGTTCAACAATAATGGAAATCGCTTCAGGACTTGAAAACGGTGAGTAATAATCCAAGAAACGGGCCAGAATCGGCCAAAACTGCGAGTGTTGATCACCGAAACAGAAACGCACCACAGGGTTCGTTAACCATGGAAACCACTCCGGGACCCCAAAACAGTGAGTAGTAGTCCATGAAACGGGCTAGAATCAGCCAAAACTGCCAATGTTGATGACCAACACGTAAACTTACCACAGCGTTCGTTAACCATCGAAACCACTCCGGGACCCCAAAATAGTGAGTAATAGTCGATGAAACGGGCTAGAATCGGCAAAAACTGCCAATGTTGATGAACGACACGTAAGCGAATCTTGGGGTTCAACAATTATGGAAATCGCCTCGGGACCCGAAAACGGTGATTAATAATCCAAGAAACGGGCCATAATCGGCCAAAACTACGAGTGTTGATGACCGGCACGTAAACGCACCACAGGGTTCGTTAACCATGGAAACCAATTTGTGAACCCAAAACAGTGAGTAATAGTCCAAGAAACGGGCCATAATCGGCCAAAACTGCGAGTGTTGATGACCGACACATAAACGCACCACAGGGTTCGTTAACCATGGAAACCACTTAGGGACCCCAAAGCAGTGAGTAATAGTCCATGAAACGGGCCAGAATCGGTCCAAACTGCCACTGTTGATGACCGACACGTAAACGCATCACAGGGTTTGCTCACCATGGAAACCACTCCGGGACCCCAAAACAGTGAGGAATAGTCCATCAAACGGGCCAGAATCGGCCAAAACTGCCAGTGTTGATGACGGACACGTAAGCGGGCCTTGGGGTTCAACAATTATGGAAATCGCTTCGGGACCCCAAAACGGTGAGTAATAGCCCAAGAAACGGGCCAGAATCGGCCAAAACTGCCAATGTTGATGACCGACACGTAAACGCACCACAGGGTTTGTTAACCATGGAAACCACTTCGGGACCACAAAACAGTGAGTAATAGTCCATGAAACGGGCCAAAATCGGTCCAAACTGCCACTGTTGATGACCGACACGTAAACGCATCACAAGGTTTGCTCACCATGGAAACCACTCCGGGACCCCAAAACAGTGAGGAATAGTCCATCAAACGGGCCAGAATCGGCCAAAACTGCCAGTGTTGATGACGGACACGTAAGCGGGCCTTGGGGTTCAACAATTATGGAAATCGCTTCGGGACCCCAAAACGGTGAGTAATAGCCCAAGAAACGGGCCAGAATCGGCCAAAACTGCCAATGTTGATGACCGACACGTAAACGCACCACAGGGTTCGTTAACCATGGAAACCACTCCGAGACCCCAAAATAGTGAGTAATAGTCCATCAAACGGGCCAGAATCGGCAAAAACTGCCAGTGTTGATGACCAACACGTAAACGCACCATAGGGTTCGTTAACCATGGAAACCACTCCAGGACCCCAAAACAGTGAGTAATAGTCCATGAAACGGCCCAGAATCAGCCAAAACTGCCAGTGTCGATGACCGACACGCAAGCGGACCTAGGGTTCAACAATAATGGAAATCGCTTCAGGACTTGAAAACGGTGAGTAATAATCCAAGAAACGGGCCAGAATCGGCCAAAACTGCGAGTGTTGATCACCGAAACAGAAACGCACCACAGGGTTCGTTAACCATGGAAACCACTCCGGGACCCCAAAACAGTGAGTAGTAGTCCATGAAACGGGCTAGAATCAGCCAAAACTGCCAATGTTGATGACCAACACGTAAACTTACCACAGCGTTCGTTAACCATCGAAACCACTCCGGGACCCCAAAATAGTGAGTAATAGTCGATGAAACGGGCTAGAATCGGCAAAAACTGCCAATGTTGATGAACGACACGTAAGCGAATCTTGGGGTTCAACAATTATGGAAATCGCCTCGGGACCCGAAAACGGTGATTAATAATCCAAGAAACGGGCCATAATCGGCCAAAACTACGAGTGTTGATGACCGGCACGTAAACGCACCACAGGGTTCGTTAACCATGGAAACCAATTTGTGAACCCAAAACAGTGAGTAATAGTCCAAGAAACGGGCCATAATCGGCCAAAACTGCGAGTGTTGATGACCGACACATAAACGCACCACAGGGTTCGTTAACCATGGAAACCACTTAGGGACCCCAAAGCAGTGAGTAATAGTCCATGAAACGGGCCAGAATCGGTCCAAACTGCCACTGTTGATGACCGACACGTAAACGCATCACAGGGTTTGCTCACCATGGAAACCACTCCGGGACCCCAAAACAGTGAGGAATAGTCCATCAAACGGGCCAGAATCGGCCAAAACTGCCAGTGTTGATGACGGACACGTAAGCGGGCCTTGGGGTTCAACAATTATGGAAATCGCTTCGGGACCCCAAAACGGTGAGTAATAGCCCAAGAAACGGGCCAGAATCGGCCAAAACTGCCAATGTTGATGACCGACACGTAAACGCACCACAGGGTTCGTTAACCATGGAAACCACTTCGGGACCACAAAACAGTGAGTAATAGTCCATGAAACGGGCCAAAATCGGTCCAAACTGCCACTGTTGATGACCGACACGTAAACGCATCACAAGGTTTGCTCACCATGGAAACCACTCCGGGACCCCAAAACAGTGAGGAATAGTCCATCAAACGGGCCAGAATCGGCCAAAACTGCCAGTGTTGATGACGGACACGTAAGCGGGCCTTGGGGTTCAACAATTATGGAAATCGCTTCGGGACCCCAAAACGGTGAGTAATAGCCCAAGAAACGGGCCAGAATCGGCCAAAACTGCCAATGTTGATGACCGACACGTAAACGCACCACAGGGTTCGTTAACCATGGAAACCACTCCGAGACCCCAAAATAGTGAGTAATAGTCCATCAAACGGGCCAGAATCGGCAAAAACTGCCAGTGTTGATGACCAACACGTAAACGCACCATAGGGTTCGTTAACCATGGAAACCACTCCAGGACCCCAAAACAGTGAGTAATAGTCCATGAAACGGCCCAGAATCAGCCAAAACTGCCAGTGTCGATGACCGACACGCAAGCGGACCTAGGGTTCAACAATAATGGAAATCGCTTCAGGACTTGAAAACGGTGAGTAATAATCCAAGAAACGGGCCAGAATCGGCCAAAACTGCGAGTGTTGATCACCGAAACAGAAACGCACCACAGGGTTCGTTAACCATGGAAACCACTCCGGGACCCCAAAACAGTGAGTAGTAGTCCATGAAACGGGCTAGAATCAGCCAAAACTGCCAATGTTGATGACCAACACGTAAACTTACCACAGCGTTTGTTAACCATCGAAACCACTCCGGGACCCCAAAATAGTGAGTAATAGTCGATGAAACGGGCTAGAATCGGCAAAAACTGCCAATGTTGATGAACGACACGTAAGCGAATCTTGGGGTTCAACAATTATGGAAATCGCCTCGGGACCCGAAAACGGTGATTAATAATCCAAGAAACGGGCCATAATCGGCCAAAACTACGAGTGTTGATGACCGGCACGTAAACGCACCACAGGGTTCGTTAACCATGGAAACCAATTTGTGAACCCAAAACAGTGAGTAATAGTCCAAGAAACGGGCCATAATCGGCCAAAACTGCGAGTGTTGATGACCGACACATAAACGCACCACAGGGTTCGTTAACCATGGAAACCACTTAGGGACCCCAAAGCAGTGAGTAATAGTCCATGAAACGGGCCAGAATCGGTCCAAACTGCCACTGTTGATGACCGACACGTAAACGCATCACAGGGTTTTCTCACCATGGAAACCACTCCGGGACCCCAAAACAGTGAGGAATAGTCCATCAAACGGGCCAGAATCGGCCAAAACTGCCAGTGTTGATGACGGACACGTAAGCGGGCCTTGGGGTTCAACAATTATGGAAATCGCTTCGGGACCCCAAAACGGTGAGTAATAGCCCAAGAAACGGGCCAGAATCGGCCAAAACTGCCAATGTTGATGACCGACACGTAAACGCACCACAGGGTTCGTTAACCATGGAAACCACTTCGGGACCACAAAACAGTGAGTAATAGTCCATGAAACGGGCCAAAATCGGTCCAAACTGCCACTGTTGATGACCGACACGTAAACGCATCACAAGGTTTGCTCACCATGGAAACCACTCCGGGACCCCAAAACAGTGAGGAATAGTCCATCAAACGGGCCAGAATCGGCCAAAACTGCCAGTGTTGATGACGGACACGTAAGCAGGCCTTGGGGTTCAACAATTATGGAAATCGCTTCGGGACCCCAAAACGGTGAGTAATAGCCCAAGAAACGGGCCAGAATCGGCCAAAACTGCCAATGTTGATGACCGACACGTAAACGCACCACAGGGTTCGTTAACCATGGAAACCACTCCGAGACCCCAAAATAGTGAGTAATAGTCCATCAAACGGGCCAGAATCGGCAAAAACTGCCAGTGTTGATGACCAACACGTAAACGCACCATAGGGTTCGTTAACCATGGAAACCACTCCAGGACCCCAAAACAGTGAGTAATAGTCCATGAAACGGCCCAGAATCAGCCAAAACTGCCAGTGTCGATGACCGACACGCAAGCGGACCTAGGGTTCAACAATAATGGAAATCGCTTCAGGACTTGAAAACGGTGAGTAATAATCCAAGAAACGGGCCAGAATCGGCCAAAACTGCGAGTGTTGATCACCGAAACAGAAACGCACCACAGGGTTCGTTAACCATGGAAACCACTCCGGGACCCCAAAGCAGTGAGTAGTAGTCCATGAAACGGGCTAGAATCAGCCAAAACTGCCAATGTTGATGACCAACACGTAAACTTACCACAGCGTTCGTTAACCATCGAAACCACTCCGGGACCCCAAAATAGTGAGTAATAGTCGATGAAACGGGCTAGAATCGGCAAAAACTGCCAATGTTGATGAACGACACGTAAGCGAATCTTGGGGTTCAACAATTATGGAAATCGCCTCGGGACCCGAAAACGGTGATTAATAATCCAAGAAACGGGCCATAATCGGCCAAAACTACGAGTGTTGATGACCGGCACGTAAACGCACCACAGGGTTCGTTAACCATGGAAACCAATTTGTGAACCCAAAACAGTGAGTAATAGTCCAAGAAACGGGCCATAATCGGCCAAAACTGCGAGTGTTGATGACCGACACATAAACGCACCACAGGGTTCGTTAACCATGGAAACCACGTAGGGACCCCAAAGCAGTGAGTAATAGTCCATGAAACGGGCCAGAATCGGTCCAAACTGCCACTGTTGATGACCGACACGTAAACGCATCACAGGGTTTGCTCACCATGGAAACCACTCCGGGACCCCAAAACAGTGAGGAATAGTCCATCAAACGGGCCAGAATCGGCCAAAACTGCCAGTGTTGATGACGGACACGTAAGCGGGCCTTGGGGTTCAACAATTATGGAAATCGCTTCGGGACCCCAAAACGGTGAGTAATAGCCCAAGAAACGGGCCAGAATCGGCCAAAACTGCCAATGTTGATGACCGACACGTAAACGCACCACAGGGTTCGTTAACCATGGAAACCACTTCGGGACCACAAAACAGTGAGTAATAGTCCATGAAACGGGCCAAAATCGGTCCAAACTGCCACTGTTGATGACCGACACGTAAACGCATCACAAGGTTTGCTCACCATGGAAACCACTCCGGGACCCCAAAACAGTGAGGAATAGTCCATCAAACGGGCCAGAATCGGCCAAAACTGCCAGTGTTGATGACGGACACGTAAGCGGGCCTTGGGGTTCAACAATTATGGAAATCGCTTCGGGACCCCAAAACGGTGAGTAATAGCCCAAGAAACGGGCCAGAATCGGCCAAAACTGCCAATGTTGATGACCGACACGTAAACGCACCACAGGGTTCGTTAACCATGGAAACCACTCCGAGACCCCAAAATAGTCAGTAATAGTCCATCAAACGGGCCAGAATCGGCAAAAACTGCCAGTGTTGATGACCAACACGTAAACGCACCATAGGGTTCGTTAACCATGGAAACCACTCCAGGACCCCAAAACAGTGAGTAATAGTCCATGAAACGGCCCAGAATCAGCCAAAACTGCCAGTGTCGATGACCGACACGCAAGCGGACCTAGGGTTCAACAATAATGGAAATCGCTTCAGGACTTGAAAACGGTGAGTAATAATCCAAGAAACGGGCCAGAATCGGCCAAAACTGCGAGTGTTGATCACCGAAACAGAAATGCACCACAGGGTTCGTTAACCATGGAAACCACTTCGGGACCACAAAACAGTGAGTAATAGTCCATGAAACGGGCCAAAATCGGTCCAAACTGCCACTGTTGATGACCGACACATAAACGCACCACAGGGTTCGTTAACCATGGAAACCACTTAGGGACCCCAAAGCAGTGAGTAATAGTCCATGAAACGGGCCAGAATCGGTCCAAACTGCCACTGTTGATGACCGACACGTAAACGCATCACAGGGTTTGCTCACCATGGAAACCACTCCGGGACCCCAAAACAGTGAGGAATAGTCCATCAAACGGGCCAGAATCGGCCAAAACTGCCAGTGTTGATGACGGACACATAAGCGGGCCTTGGGGTTCAACAATTATGGAAATCGCTTCGGGACCCCAAAACGGTGAGTAATAGCCCAAGAAACGGGCCAGAATCGGCCAAAACTGCCAATGTTGATGACCGACACGTAAACGCACCACAGGGTTCGTTAACCATGGAAACCACTTCGGGACCACAAAACAGTGAGTAATAGTCCATGAAACGGGCCAAAATCGGTCCAAACTGCCACTGTTGATGACCGACACGTAAACGCATCACAAGGTTTGCTCACCATGGAAACCACTCCGGGACCCCAAAACAGTGAGGAATAGTCCATCAAACGGGCCAGAATCGGCCAAAACTGCCAGTGTTGATGACGGACACGTAAGCGGGCCTTGGGGTTCAACAATTATGGAAATCGCTTCGGGACCCCAAAACGGTGAGTAATAGCCCAAGAAACGGGCCAGAATCGGCCAAAACTGCCAATGTTGATGACCGACACGTAAACGCACCACAGGGTTCGTTAACCATGGAAACCACTCCGAGACCCCAAAATAGTGAGTAATAGTCCATCAAACGGGCCAGAATCGGCAAAAACTGCCAGTGTTGATGACCAACACGTAAACGCACCATAGGGTTCGTTAACCATGGAAACCACTCCAGGACCCCAAAACAGTGAGTAATAGTCCATGAAACGGCCCAGAATCAGCCAAAACTGCCAGTGTCGATGACCGACACGCAAGCGGACCTAGGGTTCAACAATAATGGAAATCGCTTCAGGACTTGAAAACGGTGAGTAATAATCCAAGAAACGGGCCAGAATCGGCCAAAACTGCGAGTGTTGATCACCGAAACAGAAACGCACCACAGGGTTCGTTAACCATGGAAACCACTCCGGGACCCCAAAACAGTGAGTAGTAGTCCATGAAACGGGCTAGAATCAGCCAAAACTGCCAATGTTGATGACCAACACGTAAACTTACCACAGCGTTCGTTAACCATCGAAACCACTCCGGGACCCCAAAATAGTGAGTAATAGTCGATGAAACGGGCTAGAATCGGCAAAAACTGCCAATGTTGATGAACGACACGTAAGCGAATCTTGGGGTTCAACAATTATGGAAATCGCCTCGGGACCCGAAAACGGTGATTAATAATCCAAGAAACGGGCCATAATCGGCCAAAACTACGAGTGTTGATGACCGGCACGTAAACGCACCACAGGGTTCGTTAACCATGGAAACCAATTTGTGAACCCAAAACAGTGAGTAATAGTCCAAGAAACGGGCCATAATCGGCCAAAACTGCGAGTGTTGATGACCGACACATAAACGCACCACAGGGTTCGTTAACCATGGAAACCACTTAGGGACCCCAAAGCAGTGAGTAATAGTCCATGAAACGGGCCAGAATCGGTCCAAACTGCCACTGTTGATGACCGACACGTAAACGCATCACAGGGTTTGCTCACCATGGAAACCACTCCGGGACCCCAAAACAGTGAGGAATAGTCCATCAAACGGGCCAGAATCGGCCAAAACTGCCAGTGTTGATGACGGACACGTAAGCGGGCCTTGGGGTTCAACAATTATGGAAATCGCTTCGGGACCCCAAAACGGTGAGTAATAGCCCAAGAAACGGGCCAGAATCGGCCAAAACTGCCAATGTTGATGACCGACACGTAAACGCACCACAGGGTTCGTTAACCATGGAAACCACTTAGGGACCCCAAAGCAGTGAGTAATAGTCCATGAAACGGGCCAAAATCGGTCCAAACTGCCACTGTTGATGACCGACACGTAAACGCATCACAGGGTTTGCTCACCATGGAAACCACTCCGGGACCCCAAAACAGTGAGGAATAGTCCATCAAACGGGCCAGAATCGGCCAAAACTGCCAGTGTTGATGACGGACACGTAAGCGGGCCTTGGGGTTCAACAATTATGGAAATCGCTTCGGGACCCCAAAACGGTGAGTAATAGCCCAAGAAACGGGCCAGAATCGGCCAAAACTGCCAATGTTGATGACCGACACGTAAACGCACCACAGGGTTCGTTAACCATGGAAACCACTCCGAGACCCCAAAATAGTGAGTAATAGTCCATCAAACGGGCCAGAATCGGCAAAAACTGCCAGTGTTGATGACCAACACGTAAACGCACCATAGGGTTCGTTAACCATGGAAACCACTCCAGGACCCCAAAACAGTGAGTAATAGTCCATGAAACGGCCCAGAATCAGCCAAAACTGCCAGTGTCGATGACCGACACGCAAGCGGACCTAGGGTTCAACAATAATGGAAATCGCTTCAGGACTTGAAAACGGTGAGTAATAATCCAAGAAACGGGCCAGAATCGGCCAAAACTGCGAGTGTTGATCACCGAAACAGAAACGCACCACAGGGTTCGTTAACCATGGAAACCACTCCGGGACCCCAAAACAGTGAGTAGTAGTCCATGAAACGGGCTAGAATCAGCCAAAACTGCCAATGTTGATGACCAACACGTAAACTTACCACAGCGTTCGTTAACCATCGAAACCACTCCGGGACCCCAAAATAGTGAGTAATAGTCGATGAAACGGGCTAGAATCGGCAAAAACTGCCAATGTTGATGAACGACAGGTAAGCGAATCTTGGGGTTCAACAATTATGGAAATCGCCTCGGGACCCGAAAACGGTGATTAATAATCCAAGAAACGGGCCATAATCGGCCAAAACTACGAGTGTTGATGACCGGCACGTAAACGCACCACAGGGTTCGTTAACCATGGAAACCAATTTGTGAACCCAAAACAGTGAGTAATAGTCCAAGAAACGGGCCATAATCGGCCAAAACTGCGAGTGTTGATGACCGACACATAAACGCACCACAGGGTTCGTTAACCATGGAAACCACTTAGGGACCCCAAAGCAGTGAGTAATAGTCCATGAAACGGGCCAGAATCGGTCCAAACTGCCACTGTTGATGACCGACACGTAAACGCATCACAGGGTTTGCTCACCATGGAAACCACTCCGGGACCCCAAAACAGTGAGGAATAGTCCATCAAACGGGCCAGAATCGGCCAAAACTGCCAGTGTTGATGACGGACACGTAAGCGGGCCTTGGGGTTCAACAATTATGGAAATCGCTTCGGGACCCCAAAACGATGAGTAATAGCCCAAGAAACGGGCCAGAATCGGCCAAAACTGCCAATGTTGATGACCGACACGTAAACGCACCACAGGGTTCGTTAACCATGGAAACCACTTCGGGACCACAAAACAGTGAGTAATAGTCCATGAAACGGGCCAAAATCGGTCCAAACTGCCACTGTTGATGACCGACACGTAAACGCATCACAAGGTTTGCTCACCATGGAAACCACTCCGGGACCCCAAAACAGTGAGGAATAGTCCATCAAACGGGCCAGAATCGGCCAAAACTGCCAGTGTTGATGACGGACACGTAAGCGGGCCTTGGGGTTCAACAATTATGGAAATCGCTTCGGGACCCCAAAACGGTGAGTAATAGCCCAAGAAACGGGCCAGAATCGGCCAAAACTGCCAATGTTGATGACCGACACGTAAACGCACCACAGGGTTCGTTAACCATGGAAACCACTCCGAGACCCCAAAATAGTCAGTAATAGTCCATCAAACGGGCCAGAATCGGCAAAAACTGCCAGTGTTGATGACCAACACGTAAACGCACCATAGGGTTCGTTAACCATGGAAACCACTCCAGGACCCCAAAACAGTGAGTAATAGTCCATGAAACGGCCCAGAATCAGCCAAAACTGCCAGTGTCGATGACCGACACGCAAGCGGACCTAGGGTTCAACAATAATGGAAATCGCTTCAGGACTTGAAAACGGTGAGTAATAATCCAAGAAACGGGCCAGAATCGGCCAAAACTGCGAGTGTTGATCACCGAAACAGAAATGCACCACAGGGTTCGTTAACCATGGAAACCACTTCGGGACCACAAAACAGTGAGTAATAGTCCATGAAACGGGCCAAAATCGGTCCAAACTGCCACTGTTGATGACCGACACATAAACGCACCACAGGGTTCGTTAACCATGGAAACCACTTAGGGACCCCAAAGCAGTGAGTAATAGTCCATGAAACGGGCCAGAATCGGTCCAAACTGCCACTGTTGATGACCGACACGTAAACGCATCACAGGGTTTGCTCACCATGGAAACCACTCCGGGACCCCAAAACAGTGAGGAATAGTCCATCAAACGGGCCAGAATCGGCCAAAACTGCCAGTGTTGATGACGGACACATAAGCGGGCCTTGGGGTTCAACAATTATGGAAATCGCTTCGGGACCCCAAAACGGTGAGTAATAGCCCAAGAAACGGGCCAGAATCGGCCAAAACTGCCAATGTTGATGACCGACACGTAAACGCACCACAGGGTTCGTTAACCATGGAAACCACTTCGGGACCACAAAACAGTGAGTAATAGTCCATGAAACGGGCCAAAATCGGTCCAAACTGCCACTGTTGATGACCGACACGTAAACGCATCACAAGGTTTGCTCACCATGGAAACCACTCCGGGACCCCAAAACAGTGAGGAATAGTCCATCAAACGGGCCAGAATCGGCCAAAACTGCCAGTGTTGATGACGGACACGTAAGCGGGCCTTGGGGTTCAACAATTATGGAAATCGCTTCGGGACCCCAAAACGGTGAGTAATAGCCCAAGAAACGGGCCAGAATCGGCCAAAACTGCCAATGTTGATGACCGACACGTAAACGCACCACAGGGTTCGTTAACCATGGAAACCACTCCGAGACCCCAAAATAGTGAGTAATAGTCCATCAAACGGGCCAGAATCGGCAAAAACTGCCAGTGTTGATGACCAACACGTAAACGCACCATAGGGTTCGTTAACCATGGAAACCACTCCAGGACCCCAAAACAGTGAGTAATAGTCCATGAAACGGCCCAGAATCAGCCAAAACTGCCAGTGTCGATGACCGACACGCAAGCGGACCTAGGGTTCAACAATAATGGAAATCGCTTCAGGACTTGAAAACGGTGAGTAATAATCCAAGAAACGGGCCAGAATCGGCCAAAACTGCGAGTGTTGATCACCGAAACAGAAACGCACCACAGGGTTCGTTAACCATGGAAACCACTCCGGGACCCCAAAACAGTGAGTAGTAGTCCATGAAACGGGCTAGAATCAGCCAAAACTGCCAATGTTGATGACCAACACGTAAACTTACCACAGCGTTCGTTAACCATCGAAACCACTCCGGGACCCCAAAATAGTGAGTAATAGTCGATGAAACGGGCTAGAATCGGCAAAAACTGCCAATGTTGATGAACGACACGTAAGCGAATCTTGGGGTTCAACAATTATGGAAATCGCCTCGGGACCCGAAAACGGTGATTAATAATCCAAGAAACGGGCCATAATCGGCCAAAACTACGAGTGTTGATGACCGGCACGTAAACGCACCACAGGGTTCGTTAACCATGGAAACCAATTTGTGAACCCAAAACAGTGAGTAATAGTCCAAGAAACGGGCCATAATCGGCCAAAACTGCGAGTGTTGATGACCGACACATAAACGCACCACAGGGTTCGTTAACCATGGAAACCACTTAGGGACCCCAAAGCAGTGAGTAATAGTCCATGAAACGGGCCAGAATCGGTCCAAACTGCCACTGTTGATGACCGACACGTAAACGCATCACAGGGTTTGCTCACCATGGAAACCACTCCGGGACCCCAAAACAGTGAGGAATAGTCCATCAAACGGGCCAGAATCGGCCAAAACTGCCAGTGTTGATGACGGACACGTAAGCGGGCCTTGGGGTTCAACAATTATGGAAATCGCTTCGGGACCCCAAAACGGTGAGTAATAGCCCAAGAAACGGGCCAGAATCGGCCAAAACTGCCAATGTTGATGACCGACACGTAAACGCACCACAGGGTTCGTTAACCATGGAAACCACTTAGGGACCCCAAAGCAGTGAGTAATAGTCCATGAAACGGGCCAAAATCGGTCCAAACTGCCACTGTTGATGACCGACACGTAAACGCATCACAGGGTTTGCTCACCATGGAAACCACTCCGGGACCCCAAAACAGTGAGGAATAGTCCATCAAACGGGCCAGAATCGGCCAAAACTGCCAGTGTTGATGACGGACACGTAAGCGGGCCTTGGGGTTCAACAATTATGGAAATCGCTTCGGGACCCCAAAACGGTGAGTAATAGCCCAAGAAACGGGCCAGAATCGGCCAAAACTGCCAATGTTGATGACCGACACGTAAACGCACCACAGGGTTCGTTAACCATGGAAACCACTCCGAGACCCCAAAATAGTGAGTAATAGTCCATCAAACGGGCCAGAATCGGCAAAAACTGCCAGTGTTGATGACCAACACGTAAACGCACCATAGGGTTCGTTAACCATGGAAACCACTCCAGGACCCCAAAACAGTGAGTAATAGTCCATGAAACGGCCCAGAATCAGCCAAAACTGCCAGTGTCGATGACCGACACGCAAGCGGACCTAGGGTTCAACAATAATGGAAATCGCTTCAGGACTTGAAAACGGTGAGTAATAATCCAAGAAACGGGCCAGAATCGGCCAAAACTGCGAGTGTTGATCACCGAAACAGAAACGCACCACAGGGTTCGTTAACCATGGAAACCACTCCGGGACCCCAAAACAGTGAGTAGTAGTCCATGAAACGGGCTAGAATCAGCCAAAACTGCCAATGTTGATGACCAACACGTAAACTTACCACAGCGTTCGTTAACCATCGAAACCACTCCGGGACCCCAAAATAGTGAGTAATAGTCGATGAAACGGGCTAGAATCGGCAAAAACTGCCAATGTTGATGAACGACAGGTAAGCGAATCTTGGGGTTCAACAATTATGGAAATCGCCTCGGGACCCGAAAACGGTGATTAATAATCCAAGAAACGGGCCATAATCGGCCAAAACTACGAGTGTTGATGACCGGCACGTAAACGCACCACAGGGTTCGTTAACCATGGAAACCAATTTGTGAACCCAAAACAGTGAGTAATAGTCCAAGAAACGGGCCATAATCGGCCAAAACTGCGAGTGTTGATGACCGACACATAAACGCACCACAGGGTTCGTTAACCATGGAAACCACTTAGGGACCCCAAAGCAGTGAGTAATAGTCCATGAAACGGGCCAAAATCGGTCCAAACTGCCACTGTTGATGACCGACACGTAAACGCATCACAGGGTTTGCTCACCATGGAAACCACTCCGGGACCCCAAAACAGTGAGGAATAGTCCATCAAACGGGCCAGAATCGGCCAAAACTGCCAGTGTTGATGACGGACACGTAAGCGGGCCTTGGGGTTCAACAATTATGGAAATCGCTTCGGGACCCCAAAACGGTGAGTAATAGCCCAAGAAACGGGCCAGAATCGGCCAAAACTGCCAATGTTGATGACCGACACGTAAACGCACCACAGGGTTCGTTAACCATGGAAACCACTCCGAGACCCCAAAATAGTGAGTAATAGTCCATCAAACGGGCCAGAATCGGCAAAAACTGCCAGTGTTGATGACCAACACGTAAACGCACCATAGGGTTCGTTAACCATGGAAACCACTCCAGGACCCCAAAACAGTGAGTAATAGTCCATGAAACGGCCCAGAATCAGCCAAAACTGCCAGTGTCGATGACCGACACGCAAGCGGACCTAGGGTTCAACAATAATGGAAATCGCTTCAGGACTTGAAAACGGTGAGTAATAATCCAAGAAACGGGCCAGAATCGGCCAAAACTGCGAGTGTTGATCACCGAAACAGAAACGCACCACAGGGTTCGTTAACCATGGAAACCACTCCGGGACCCCAAAACAGTGAGTAGTAGTCCATGAAACGGGCTAGAATCAGCCAAAACTGCCAATGTTGATGACCAACACGTAAACTTACCACAGCGTTCGTTAACCATCGAAACCACTCCGGGACCCCAAAATAGTGAGTAATAGTCGATGAAACGGGCTAGAATCGGCAAAAACTGCCAATGTTGATGAACGACACGTAAGCGAATCTTGGGGTTCAACAATTATGGAAATCGCCTCGGGACCCGAAAACGGTGATTAATAATCCAAGAAACGGGCCATAATCGGCCAAAACTACGAGTGTTGATGACCGGCACGTAAACGCACCACAGGGTTCGTTAACCATGGAAACCAATTTGTGAACCCAAAACAGTGAGTAATAGTCCAAGAAACGGGCCATAATCGGCCAAAACTGCGAGTGTTGATGACCGACACATAAACGCACCACAGGGTTCGTTAACCATGGAAACCACTTAGGGACCCCAAAGCAGTGAGTAATAGTCCATGAAACGGGCCAGAATCGGTCCAAACTGCCACTGTTGATGACCGACACGTAAACGCATCACAGGGTTTGCTCACCATGGAAACCACTCCGGGACCCCAAAACAGTGAGGAATAGTCCATCAAACGGGCCAGAATCGGCCAAAACTGCCAGTGTTGATGACGGACACGTAAGCGGGCCTTGGGGTTCAACAATTATGGAAATCGCTTCGGGACCCCAAAACGGTGAGTAATAGCCCAAGAAACGGGCCAGAATCGGCCAAAACTGCCAATGTTGATGACCGACACGTAAACGCACCACAGGGTTCGTTAACCATGGAAACCACTCCGAGACCCCAAAATAGTGAGTAATAGTCCATCAAACGGGCCAGAATCGGCAAAAACTGCCAGTGTTGATGACCAACACGTAAACGCACCATAGGGTTCGTTAACCATGGAAACCACTCCAGGACCCCAAAACAGTGAGTAATAGTCCATGAAACGGCCCAGAATCAGCCAAAACTGCCAGTGTCGATGACCGACACGCAAGCGGACCTAGGGTTCAACAATAATGGAAATCGCTTCAGGACTTGAAAACGGTGAGTAATAATCCAAGAAACGGGCCATAATCGGCCAAAACTGCGAGTGTTGATGACCGACACATAAACGCACCACAGGGTTCGTTAACCATGGAAACCACTTAGGGACCCCAAAGCAGTGAGTAATAGTCCATGAAACGGGCCAAAATCGGTCCAAACTGCCACTGTTGATGACCGACACGTAAACGCATCACAGGGTTTGCTCACCATGGAAACCACTCCGGGACCCCAAAACAGTGAGGAATAGTCCATCAAACGGGCCAGAATCGGCCAAAACTGCCAGTGTTGATGACGGACACGTAAGCGGGCCTTGGGGTTCAACAATTATGGAAATCGCTTCGGGACCCCAAAACGGTGAGTAATAGCCCAAGAAACGGGCCAGAATCGGCCAAAACTGCCAATGTTGATGACCGACACGTAAACGCACCACAGGGTTCGTTAACCATGGAAACCACTCCGAGACCCCAAAATAGTGAGTAATAGTCCATCAAACGGGCCAGAATCGGCAAAAACTGCCAGTGTTGATGACCAACACGTAAACGCACCATAGGGTTCGTTAACCATGGAAACCACTCCAGGACCCCAAAACAGTGAGTAATAGTCCATGAAACGGCCCAGAATCAGCCAAAACTGCCAGTGTCGATGACCGACACGCAAGCGGACCTAGGGTTCAACAATAATGGAAATCGCTTCAGGACTTGAAAACGGTGAGTAATAATCCAAGAAACGGGCCAGAATCGGCCAAAACTGCGAGTGTTGATCACCGAAACAGAAACGCACCACAGGGTTCGTTAACCATGGAAACCACTCCGGGACCCCAAAACAGTGAGTAGTAGTCCATGAAACGGGCTAGAATCAGCCAAAACTGCCAATGTTGATGACCAACACGTAAACTTACCACAGCGTTCGTTAACCATCGAAACCACTCCGGGACCCCAAAATAGTGAGTAATAGTCGATGAAACGGGCTAGAATCGGCAAAAACTGCCAATGTTGATGAACGACACGTAAGCGAATCTTGGGGTTCAACAATTATGGAAATCGCCTCGGGACCCGAAAACGGTGATTAATAATCCAAGAAACGGGCCATAATCGGCCAAAACTACGAGTGTTGATGACCGGCACGTAAACGCACCACAGGGTTCGTTAACCATGGAAACCAATTTGTGAACCCAAAACAGTGAGTAATAGTCCAAGAAACGGGCCATAATCGGCCAAAACTGCGAGTGTTGATGACCGACACATAAACGCACCACAGGGTTCGTTAACCATGGAAACCACTTAGGGACCCCAAAGCAGTGAGTAATAGTCCATGAAACGGGCCAGAATCGGTCCAAACTGCCACTGTTGATGACCGACACGTAAACGCATCACAGGGTTTGCTCACCATGGAAACCACTCCGGGACCCCAAAACAGTGAGGAATAGTCCATCAAACGGGCCAGAATCGGCCAAAACTGCCAGTGTTGATGACGGACACGTAAGCGGGCCTTGGGGTTCAACAATTATGGAAATCGCTTCGGGACCCCAAAACGGTGAGTAATAGCCCAAGAAACGGGCCAGAATCGGCCAAAACTGCCAATGTTGATGACCGACACGTAAACGCACCACAGGGTTCGTTAACCATGGAAACCACTCCGAGACCCCAAAATAGTGAGTAATAGTCCATCAAACGGGCCAGAATCGGCAAAAACTGCCAGTGTTGATGACCAACACGTAAACGCACCATAGGGTTCGTTAACCATGGAAACCACTCCAGGACCCCAAAACAGTGAGTAATAGTCCATGAAACGGCCCAGAATCAGCCAAAACTGCCAGTGTCGATGACCGACACGCAAGCGGACCTAGGGTTCAACAATAATGGAAATCGCTTCAGGACTTGAAAACGGTGAGTAATAATCCAAGAAACGGGCCATAATCGGCCAAAACTGCGAGTGTTGATGACCGACACATAAACGCACCACAGGGTTCGTTAACCATGGAAACCACTTAGGGACCCCAAAGCAGTGAGTAATAGTCCATGAAACGGGCCAAAATCGGTCCAAACTGCCACTGTTGATGACCGACACGTAAACGCATCACAGGGTTTGCTCACCATGGAAACCACTCCGGGACCCCAAAACAGTGAGGAATAGTCCATCAAACGGGCCAGAATCGGCCAAAACTGCCAGTGTTGATGACGGACACGTAAGCGGGCCTTGGGGTTCAACAATTATGGAAATCGCTTCGGGACCCCAAAACGGTGAGTAATAGCCCAAGAAACGGGCCAGAATCGGCCAAAACTGCCAATGTTGATGACCGACACGTAAACGCACCACAGGGTTCGTTAACCATGGAAACCACTCCGAGACCCCAAAATAGTGAGTAATAGTCCATCAAACGGGCCAGAATCGGCAAAAACTGCCAGTGTTGATGACCAACACGTAAACGCACCATAGGGTTCGTTAACCATGGAAACCACTCCAGGACCCCAAAACAGTGAGTAATAGTCCATGAAACGGCCCAGAATCAGCCAAAACTGCCAGTGTCGATGACCGACACGCAAGCGGACCTAGGGTTCAACAATAATGGAAATCGCTTCAGGACTTGAAAACGGTGAGTAATAATCCAAGAAACGGGCCAGAATCGGCCAAAACTGCGAGTGTTGATCACCGAAACAGAAACGCACCACAGGGTTCGTTAACCATGGAAACCACTCCGGGACCCCAAAACAGTGAGTAGTAGTCCATGAAACGGGCTAGAATCAGCCAAAACTGCCAATGTTGATGACCAACACGTAAACTTACCACAGCGTTCGTTAACCATCGAAACCACTCCGGGACCCCAAAATAGTGAGTAATAGTCGATGAAACGGGCTAGAATCGGCAAAAACTGCCAATGTTGATGAACGACATGTAAGCGAATCTTGGGGTTCAACAATTATGGAAATCGCCTCGGGACCCGAAAACGGTGATTAATAATCCAAGAAACGGGCCATAATCGGCCAAAACTACGAGTGTTGATGACCGGCACGTAAACGCACCACAGGGTTCGTTAACCATGGAAACCAATTTGTGAACCCAAAACAGTGAGTAATAGTCCAAGAAACGGGCCATAATCGGCCAAAACTGCGAGTGTTGATGACCGACACATAAACGCACCACAGGGTTCGTTAACCATGGAAACCACTTAGGGACCCCAAAGCAGTGAGTAATAGTCCATGAAACGGGCCAAAATCGGTCCAAACTGCCACTGTTGATGACCGACACGTAAACGCATCACAGGGTTTGCTCACCATGGAAACCACTCCGGGACCCCAAAACAGTGAGGAATAGTCCATCAAACGGGCCAGAATCGGCCAAAACTGCCAGTGTTGATGACGGACACGTAAGCGGGCCTTGGGGTTCAACAATTATGGAAATCGCTTCGGGACCCCAAAACGGTGAGTAATAGCCCAAGAAACGGGCCAGAATCGGCCAAAACTGCCAATGTTGATGACCGACACGTAAACGCACCACAGGGTTCGTTAACCATGGAAACCACTCCGAGACCCCAAAATAGTGAGTAATAGTCCATCAAACGGGCCAGAATCGGCAAAAACTGCCAGTGTTGATGACCAACACGTAAACGCACCATAGGGTTCGTTAACCATGGAAACCACTCCAGGACCCCAAAACAGTGAGTAATAGTCCATGAAACGGCCCAGAATCAGCCAAAACTGCCAGTGTCGATGACCGACACGCAAGCGGACCTAGGGTTCAACAATAATGGAAATCGCTTCAGGACTTGAAAACGGTGAGTAATAATCCAAGAAACGGGCCAGAATCGGCCAAAACTGCGAGTGTTGATCACCGAAACAGAAACGCACCACAGGGTTCGTTAACCATGGAAACCACTCCGGGACCCCAAAACAGTGAGTAGTAGTCCATGAAACGGGCTAGAATCAGCCAAAACTGCCAATGTTGATGACCAACACGTAAACTTACCACAGCGTTCGTTAACCATCGAAACCACTCCGGGACCCCAAAATAGTGAGTAATAGTCGATGAAACGGGCTAGAATCGGCAAAAACTGCCAATGTTGATGAACGACACGTAAGCGAATCTTGGGGTTCAACAATTATGGAAATCGCCTCGGGACCCGAAAACGGTGATTAATAATCCAAGAAACGGGCCATAATCGGCCAAAACTACGAGTGTTGATGACCGGCACGTAAACGCACCACAGGGTTCGTTAACCATGGAAACCAATTTGTGAACCCAAAACAGTGAGTAATAGTCCAAGAAACGGGCCATAATCGGCCAAAACTGCGAGTGTTGATGACCGACACATAAACGCACCACAGGGTTCGTTAACCATGGAAACCACTTAGGGACCCCAAAGCAGTGAGTAATAGTCCATGAAACGGGCCAAAATCGGTCCAAACTGCCACTGTTGATGACCGACACGTAAACGCATCACAGGGTTTGCTCACCATGGAAACCACTCCGGGACCCCAAAACAGTGAGGAATAGTCCATCAAACGGGCCAGAATCGGCCAAAACTGCCAGTGTTGATGACGGACACGTAAGCGGGCCTTGGGGTTCAACAATTATGGAAATCGCTTCGGGACCCCAAAACGGTGAGTAATAGCCCAAGAAACGGGCCAGAATCGGCCAAAACTGCCAATGTTGATGACCGACACGTAAACGCACCACAGGGTTCGTTAACCATGGAAACCACTCCGAGACCCCAAAATAGTGAGTAATAGTCCATCAAACGGGCCAGAATCGGCAAAAACTGCCAGTGTTGATGACCAACACGTAAACGCACCATAGGGTTCGTTAACCATGGAAACCACTCCAGGACCCCAAAACAGTGAGTAATAGTCCATGAAACGGCCCAGAATCAGCCAAAACTGCCAGTGTCGATGACCGACACGCAAGCGGACCTAGGGTTCAACAATAATGGAAATCGCTTCAGGACTTGAAAACGGTGAGTAATAATCCAAGAAACGGGCCAGAATCGGCCAAAACTGCGAGTGTTGATCACCGAAACAGAAACGCACCACAGGGTTCGTTAACCATGGAAACCACTCCGGGACCCCAAAACAGTGAGTAGTAGTCCATGAAACGGGCTAGAATCAGCCAAAACTGCCAATGTTGATGACCAACACGTAAACTTACCACAGCGTTCGTTAACCATCGAAACCACTCCGGGACCCCAAAATAGTGAGTAATAGTCGATGAAACGGGCTAGAATCGGCAAAAACTGCCAATGTTGATGAACGACACGTAAGCGAATCTTGGGGTTCAACAATTATGGAAATCGCCTCGGGACCCGAAAACGGTGATTAATAATCCAAGAAACGGGCCATAATCGGCCAAAACTACGAGTGTTGATGACCGGCACGTAAACGCACCACAGGGTTCGTTAACCATGGAAACCAATTTGTGAACCCAAAACAGTGAGTAATAGTCCAAGAAACGGGCCATAATCGGCCAAAACTGCGAGTGTTGATGACCGACACATAAACGCACCACAGGGTTCGTTAACCATGGAAACCACTTAGGGACCCCAAAGCAGTGAGTAATAGTCCATGAAACGGGCCAGAATCGGTCCAAACTGCCACTGTTGATGACCGACACGTAAACGCATCACAGGGTTTGCTCACCATGGAAACCACTCCGGGACCCCAAAACAGTGAGGAATAGTCCATCAAACGGGCCAGAATCGGCCAAAACTGCCAGTGTTGATGACGGACACGTAAGCGGGCCTTGGGGTTCAACAATTATGGAAATCGCTTCGGGACCCCAAAACGGTGAGTAATAGCCCAAGAAACGGGCCAGAATCGGCCAAAACTGCCAATGTTGATGACCGACACGTAAACGCACCACAGGGTTCGTTAACCATGGAAACCACTCCGAGACCCCAAAATAGTGAGTAATAGTCCATCAAACGGGCCAGAATCGGCAAAAACTGCCAGTGTTGATGACCAACACGTAAACGCACCATAGGGTTCGTTAACCATGGAAACCACTCCAGGACCCCAAAACAGTGAGTAATAGTCCATGAAACGGCCCAGAATCAGCCAAAACTGCCAGTGTCGATGACCGACACGCAAGCGGACCTAGGGTTCAACAATAATGGAAATCGCTTCAGGACTTGAAAACGGTGAGTAATAATCCAAGAAACGGGCCAGAATCGGCCAAAACTGCGAGTGTTGATCACCGAAACAGAAACGCACCACAGGGTTCGTTAACCATGGAAACCACTCCGGGACCCCAAAACAGTGAGTAGTAGTCCATGAAACGGGCTAGAATCAGCCAAAACTGCCAATGTTGATGACCAACACGTAAACTTACCACAGCGTTCGTTAACCATCGAAACCACTCCGGGACCCCAAAATAGTGAGTAATAGTCGATGAAACGGGCTAGAATCGGCAAAAACTGCCAATGTTGATGAACGACACGTAAGCGAATCTTGGGGTTCAACAATTATGGAAATCGCCTCGGGACCCGAAAACGGTGATTAATAATCCAAGAAACGGGCCATAATCGGCCAAAACTACGAGTGTTGATGACCGGCACGTAAACGCACCACAGGGTTCGTTAACCATGGAAACCAATTTGTGAACCCAAAACAGTGAGTAATAGTCCAAGAAACGGGCCATAATCGGCCAAAACTGCGAGTGTTGATGACCGACACATAAACGCACCACAGGGTTCGTTAACCATGGAAACCACTTAGGGACCCCAAAGCAGTGAGTAATAGTCCATGAAACGGGCCAGAATCGGTCCAAACTGCCACTGTTGATGACCGACACGTAAACGCATCACAGGGTTTGCTCACCATGGAAACCACTCCGGGACCCCAAAACAGTGAGGAATAGTCCATCAAACGGGCCAGAATCGGCCAAAACTGCCAGTGTTGATGACGGACACGTAAGCGGGCCTTGGGGTTCAACAATTATGGAAATCGCTTCGGGACCCCAAAACGGTGAGTAATAGCCCAAGAAACGGGCCAGAATCGGCCAAAACTGCCAATGTTGATGACCGACACGTAAACGCACCACAGGGTTCGTTAACCATGGAAACCACTCCGAGACCCCAAAATAGTGAGTAATAGTCCATCAAACGGGCCAGAATCGGCAAAAACTGCCAGTGTTGATGACCAACACGTAAACGCACCATAGGGTTCGTTAACCATGGAAACCACTCCAGGACCCCAAAACAGTGAGTAATAGTCCATGAAACGGCCCAGAATCAGCCAAAACTGCCAGTGTCGATGACCGACACGCAAGCGGACCTAGGGTTCAACAATAATGGAAATCGCTTCAGGACTTGAAAACGGTGAGTAATAATCCAAGAAACGGGCCAGAATCGGCCAAAACTGCGAGTGTTGATCACCGAAACAGAAACGCACCACAGGGTTCGTTAACCATGGAAACCACTCCGGGACCCCAAAACAGTGAGTAGTAGTCCATGAAACGGGCTAGAATCAGCCAAAACTGCCAATGTTGATGACCAACACGTAAACTTACCACAGCGTTCGTTAACCATCGAAACCACTCCGGGACCCCAAAATAGTGAGTAATAGTCGATGAAACGGGCTAGAATCGGCAAAAACTGCCAATGTTGATGAACGACATGTAAGCGAATCTTGGGGTTCAACAATTATGGAAATCGCCTCGGGACCCGAAAACGGTGATTAATAATCCAAGAAACGGGCCATAATCGGCCAAAACTACGAGTGTTGATGACCGGCACGTAAACGCACCACAGGGTTCGTTAACCATGGAAACCAATTTGTGAACCCAAAACAGTGAGTAATAGTCCAAGAAACGGGCCATAATCGGCCAAAACTGCGAGTGTTGATGACCGACACATAAACGCACCACAGGGTTCGTTAACCATGGAAACCACTTAGGGACCCCAAAGCAGTGAGTAATAGTCCATGAAACGGGCCAAAATCGGTCCAAACTGCCACTGTTGATGACCGACACGTAAACGCATCACAGGGTTTGCTCACCATGGAAACCACTCCGGGACCCCAAAACAGTGAGGAATAGTCCATCAAACGGGCCAGAATCGGCCAAAACTGCCAGTGTTGATGACGGACACGTAAGCGGGCCTTGGGGTTCAACAATTATGGAAATCGCTTCGGGACCCCAAAACGGTGAGTAATAGCCCAAGAAACGGGCCAGAATCGGCCAAAACTGCCAATGTTGATGACCGACACGTAAACGCACCACAGGGTTCGTTAACCATGGAAACCACTCCGAGACCCCAAAATAGTGAGTAATAGTCCATCAAACGGGCCAGAATCGGCAAAAACTGCCAGTGTTGATGACCAACACGTAAACGCACCATAGGGTTCGTTAACCATGGAAACCACTCCAGGACCCCAAAACAGTGAGTAATAGTCCATGAAACGGCCCAGAATCAGCCAAAACTGCCAGTGTCGATGACCGACACGCAAGCGGACCTAGGGTTCAACAATAATGGAAATCGCTTCAGGACTTGAAAACGGTGAGTAATAATCCAAGAAACGGGCCAGAATCGGCCAAAACTGCGAGTGTTGATCACCGAAACAGAAACGCACCACAGGGTTCGTTAACCATGGAAACCACTCCGGGACCCCAAAACAGTGAGTAGTAGTCCATGAAACGGGCTAGAATCAGCCAAAACTGCCAATGTTGATGACCAACACGTAAACTTACCACAGCGTTCGTTAACCATCGAAACCACTCCGGGACCCCAAAATAGTGAGTAATAGTCGATGAAACGGGCTAGAATCGGCAAAAACTGCCAATGTTGATGAACGACATGTAAGCGAATCTTGGGGTTCAACAATTATGGAAATCGCCTCGGGACCCGAAAACGGTGATTAATAATCCAAGAAACGGGCCATAATCGGCCAAAACTACGAGTGTTGATGACCGGCACGTAAACGCACCACAGGGTTCGTTAACCATGGAAACCAATTTGTGAACCCAAAACAGTGAGTAATAGTCCAAGAAACGGGCCATAATCGGCCAAAACTGCGAGTGTTGATGACCGACACATAAACGCACCACAGGGTTCTTTAACCATGGAAACCACTTAGGGACCCCAAAGCAGTGAGTAATAGTCCATGAAACGGGCCAGAATCGGTCCAAACTGCCACTGTTGATGACCGACACGTAAACGCATCACAGGGTTTGCTCACCATGGAAACCACTCCGGGACCCCAAAACAGTGAGGAATAGTCCATCAAACGGGCCAGAATCGGCCAAAACTGCCAGTGTTGATGACGGACACGTAAGCGGGCCTTGGGGTTCAACAATTATGGAAATCGCTTCGGGACCCCAAAACGGTGAGTAATAGCCCAAGAAACGGGCCAGAATCGGCCAAAACTGCCAATGTTGATGACCGACACGTAAACGCACCACAGGGTTCGTTAACCATGGAAACCACTTCGGGACCACAAAACAGTGAGTAATAGTCCATGAAACGGGCCAAAATCGGTCCAAACTGCCACTGTTGATGACCGACACGTAAACGCATCACAAGGTTTGCTCACCATGGAAACCACTCCGGGACCCCAAAACAGTGAGGAATAGTCCATCAAACGGGCCAGAATCGGCCAAAACTGCCAGTGTTGATGACGGACACGTAAGCGGGCCTTGGGGTTCAACAATTATGGAAATCGCTTCGGGACCCCAAAACGGTGAGTAATAGCCCAAGAAACGGGCCAGAATTGGCCAAAACTGCCAATGTTGATGACCGACACGTAAACGCACCACAGGGTTCGTTAACCATGGAAACCACTCCGAGACCCCAAAATAGTCAGTAATAGTCCATCAAACGGGCCAGAATCGGCAAAAACTGCCAGTGTTGATGACCAACACGTAAACGCACCATAGGGTTCGTTAACCATGGAAACCACTCCAGGACCCCAAAACAGTGAGTAATAGTCCATGAAACGGCCCAGAATCAGCCAAAACTGCCAGTGTCGATGACCGACACGCAAGCGGACCTAGGGTTCAACAATAATGGAAATCGCTTCAGGACTTGAAAACGGTGAGTAATAATCCAAGAAACGGGCCAGAATCGGCCAAAACTGCGAGTGTTGATCACCGAAACAGAAACGCACCACAGGGTTCGTTAACCATGGAAACCACTTCGGGACCACAAAACAGTGAGTAATAGTCCATGAAACGGGCCAAAATCGGTCCAAACTGCCACTGTTGATGACCGACACATAAACGCACCACAGGGTTCGTTAACCATGGAAACCACTTAGGGACCCCAAAGCAGTGAGTAATAGTCCATGAAACGGGCCAGAATCGGTCCAAACTGCCACTGTTGATGACCGACACGTAAACGCATCACAGGGTTTGCTCACCATGGAAACCACTCCGGGACCCCAAAACAGTGAGGAATAGTCCATCAAACGGGCCAGAATCGGCCAAAACTGCCAGTGTTGATGACGGACACATAAGCGGGCCTTGGGGTTCAACAATTATGGAAATCGCTTCGGGACCCCAAAACGGTGAGTAATAGCCCAAGAAACGGGCCAGAATCGGCCAAAACTGCCAATGTTGATGACCGACACGTAAACGCACCACAGGGTTCGTTAACCATGGAAACCACTTCGGGACCACAAAACAGTGAGTAATAGTCCATGAAACGGGCCAAAATCGGTCCAAACTGCCACTGTTGATGACCGACACGTAAACGCATCACAAGGTTTGCTCACCATGGAAACCACTCCGGGACCCCAAAACAGTGAGGAATAGTCCATCAAACGGGCCAGAATCGGCCAAAACTGCCAGTGTTGATGACGGACACGTAAGCGGGCCTTGGGGTTCAACAATTATGGAAATCGCTTCGGGACCCCAAAACGGTGAGTAATAGCCCAAGAAACGGGCCAGAATCGGCCAAAACTGCCAATGTTGATGACCGACACGTAAACGCACCACAGGGTTCGTTAACCATGGAAACCACTCCGAGACCCCAAAATAGTGAGTAATAGTCCATCAAACGGGCCAGAATCGGCAAAAACTGCCAGTGTTGATGACCAACACGTAAACGCACCATAGGGTTCGTTAACCATGGAAACCACTCCAGGACCCCAAAACAGTGAGTAATAGTCCATGAAACGGCCCAGAATCAGCCAAAACTGCCAGTGTCGATGACCGACACGCAAGCGGACCTAGGGTTCAACAATAATGGAAATCGCTTCAGGACTTGAAAACGGTGAGTAATAATCCAAGAAACGGGCCAGAATCGGCCAAAACTGCGAGTGTTGATCACCGAAACAGAAACGCACCACAGGGTTCGTTAACCATGGAAACCAATCCGGGACCCCAAAACAGTGAGTAGTAGTCCATGAAACGGGCTAGAATCAGCCAAAACTGCCAATGTTGATGACCAACACGTAAACTTACCACAGCGTTCGTTAACCATCGAAACCACTCCGGGACCCCAAAATAGTGAGTAATAGTCGATGAAACGGGCTAGAATCGGCAAAAACTGCCAATGTTGATGAACGACACGTAAGCGAATCTTGGGGTTCAACAATTATGGAAATCGCCTCGGGACCCGAAAACGGTGATTAATAATCCAAGAAACGGGCCATAATCGGCCAAAACTACGAGTGTTGATGACCGGCACGTAAACGCACCACAGGGTTCGTTAACCATGGAAACCAATTTGTGAACCCAAAACAGTGAGTAATAGTCCAAGAAACGGGCCATAATCGGCCAAAACTGCGAGTGTTGATGACCGACACATAAACGCACCACAGGGTTCGTTAACCATGGAAACCACTTAGGGACCCCAAAGCAGTGAGTAATAGTCCATGAAACGGGCCAGAATCGGTCCAAACTGCCACTGTTGATGACCGACACGTAAACGCATCACAGGGTTTGCTCACCATGGAAACCACTCCGGGACCCCAAAACAGTGAGGAATAGTCCATCAAACGGGCCAGAATCGGCCAAAACTGCCAGTGTTGATGACGGACACGTAAGCGGGCCTTGGGGTTCAACAATTATGGAAATCGCTTCGGGACCCCAAAACGGTGAGTAATAGCCCAAGAAACGGGCCAGAATCGGCCAAAACTGCCAATGTTGATGACCGACACGTAAACGCACCACAGGGTTCGTTAACCATGGAAACCACTTCGGGACCACAAAACAGTGAGTAATAGTCCATGAAACGGGCCAAAATCGGTCCAAACTGCCACTGTTGATGACCGACACGTAAACGCATCACAAGGTTTGCTCACCATGGAAACCACTCCGGGACCCCAAAACAGTGAGGAATAGTCCATCAAACGGGCCAGAATCGGCCAAAACTGCCAGTGTTGATGACGGACACGTAAGCGGGCCTTGGGGTTCAACAATTATGGAAATCGCTTCGGGACCCCAAAACGGTGAGTAATAGCCCAAGAAACGGGCCAGAATCGGCCAAAACTGCCAATGTTGATGACCGACACGTAAACGCACCACAGGGTTCGTTAACCATGGAAACCACTCCGAGACCCCAAAATAGTGAGTAATAGTCCATCAAACGGGCCAGAATCGGCAAAAACTGCCAGTGTTGATGACCAACACGTAAACGCACCATAGGGTTCGTTAACCATGGAAACCACTCCAGGACCCCAAAACAGTGAGTAATAGTCCATGAAACGGCCCAGAATCAGCCAAAACTGCCAGTGTCGATGACCGACACGCAAGCGGACCTAGGGTTCAACAATAATGGAAATCGCTTCAGGACTTGAAAACGGTGAGTAATAATCCAAGAAACGGGCCAGAATCGGCCAAAACTGCGAGTGTTGATCACCGAAACAGAAACGCACCACAGGGTTCGTTAACCATGGAAACCACTCCGGGACCCCAAAACAGTGAGTAGTAGTCCATGAAACGGGCTAGAATCAGCCAAAACTGCCAATGTTGATGACCAACACGTAAACTTACCACAGCGTTCGTTAACCATCGAAACCACTCCGGGACCCCAAAATAGTGAGTAATAGTCGATGAAACGGGCTAGAATCGGCAAAAACTGCCAATGTTGATGAACGACACGTAAGCGAATCTTGGGGTTCAACAATTATGGAAATCGCCTCGGGACCCGAAAACGGTGATTAATAATCCAAGAAACGGGCCATAATCGGCCAAAACTACGAGTGTTGATGACCGGCACGTAAACGCACCACAGGGTTCGTTAACCATGGAAACCAATTTGTGAACCCAAAACAGTGAGTAATAGTCCAAGAAACGGGCCATAATCGGCCAAAACTGCGAGTGTTGATGACCGACACATAAACGCACCACAGGGTTCGTTAACCATGGAAACCACTTAGGGACCCCAAAGCAGTGAGTAATAGTCCATGAAACGGGCCAGAATCGGTCCAAACTGCCACTGTTGATGACCGACACGTAAACGCATCACAGGGTTTGCTCACCATGGAAACCACTCCGGGACCCCAAAACAGTGAGGAATAGTCCATCAAACGGGCCAGAATCGGCCAAAACTGCCAGTGTTGATGACGGACACGTAAGCGGGCCTTGGGGTTCAACAATTATGGAAATCGCTTCGGGACCCCAAAACGGTGAGTAATAGCCCAAGAAACGGGCCAGAATCGGCCAAAACTGCCAATGTTGATGACCGACACGTAAACGCACCACAGGGTTCGTTAACCATGGAAACCACTTCGGGACCACAAAACAGTGAGTAATAGTCCATGAAACGGGCCAAAATCGGTCCAAACTGCCACTGTTGATGACCGACACGTAAACGCATCACAAGGTTTGCTCACCATGGAAACCACTCCGGGACCCCAAAACAGTGAGGAATAGTCCATCAAACGGGCCAGAATCGGCCAAAACTGCCAGTGTTGATGACGGACACGTAAGCGGGCCTTGGGGTTCAACAATTATGGAAATCGCTTCGGGACCCCAAAACGGTGAGTAATAGCCCAAGAAACGGGCCAGAATCGGCCAAAACTGCCAATGTTGATGACCGACACGTAAACGCACCACAGGGTTCGTTAACCATGGAAACCACTCCGAGACCCCAAAATAGTGAGTAATAGTCCATCAAACGGGCCAGAATCGGCAAAAACTGCCAGTGTTGATGACCAACACGTAAACGCACCATAGGGTTCGTTAACCATGGAAACCACTCCAGGACCCCAAAACAGTGAGTAATAGTCCATGAAACGGCCCAGAATCAGCCAAAACTGCCAGTGTCGATGACCGACACGCAAGCGGACCTAGGGTTCAACAATAATGGAAATCGCTTCAGGACTTGAAAACGGTGAGTAATAATCCAAGAAACGGGCCAGAATCGGCCAAAACTGCGAGTGTTGATCACCGAAACAGAAACGCACCACAGGGTTCGTTAACCATGGAAACCACTCCGGGACCCCAAAACAGTGAGTAGTAGTCCATGAAACGGGCTAGAATCAGCCAAAACTGCCAATGTTGATGACCAACACGTAAACTTACCACAGCGTTCGTTAACCATCGAAACCACTCCGGGACCCCAAAATAGTGAGTAATAGTCGATGAAACGGGCTAGAATCGGCAAAAACTGCCAATGTTGATGAACGACACGTAAGCGAATCTTGGGGTTCAACAATTATGGAAATCGCCTCGGGACCCGAAAACGGTGATTAATAATCCAAGAAACGGGCCATAATCGGCCAAAACTACGAGTGTTGATGACCGGCACGTAAACGCACCACAGGGTTCGTTAACCATGGAAACCAATTTGTGAACCCAAAACAGTGAGTAATAGTCCAAGAAACGGGCCATAATCGGCCAAAACTGCGAGTGTTGATGACCGACACATAAACGCACCACAGGGTTCGTTAACCATGGAAACCACTTAGGGACCCCAAAGCAGTGAGTAATAGTCCATGAAACGGGCCAGAATCGGTCCAAACTGCCACTGTTGATGACCGACACGTAAACGCATCACAGGGTTTGCTCACCATGGAAACCACTCCGGGACCCCAAAACAGTGAGGAATAGTCCATCAAACGGGCCAGAATCGGCCAAAACTGCCAGTGTTGATGACGGACACGTAAGCGGGCCTTGGGGTTCAACAATTATGGAAATCGCTTCGGGACCCCAAAACGGTGAGTAATAGCCCAAGAAACGGGCCAGAATCGGCCAAAACTGCCAATGTTGATGACCGACACGTAAACGCACCACAGGGTTCGTTAACCATGGAAACCACTTCGGGACCACAAAACAGTGAGTAATAGTCCATGAAACGGGCCAAAATCGGTCCAAACTGCCACTGTTGATGACCGACACGTAAACGCATCACAAGGTTTGCTCACCATGGAAACCACTCCGGGACCCCAAAACAGTGAGGAATAGTCCATCAAACGGGCCAGAATCGGCCAAAACTGCCAGTGTTGATGACGGACACGTAAGCGGGCCTTGGGGTTCAACAATTATGGAAATCGCTTCGGGACCCCAAAACGGTGAGTAATAGCCCAAGAAACGGGCCAGAATCGGCCAAAACTGCCAATGTTGATGACCGACACGTAAACGCACCACAGGGTTCGTTAACCATGGAAACCACTCCGAGACCCCAAAATAGTGAGTAATAGTCCATCAAACGGGCCAGAATCGGCAAAAACTGCCAGTGTTGATGACCAACACGTAAACGCACCATAGGGTTCGTTAACCATGGAAACCACTCCAGGACCCCAAAACAGTGAGTAATAGTCCCATGAAACGGCCCAGAATCAGCCAAAACTGCCAGTGTCGATGACCGACACGCAAGCGGACCTAGGGTTCAACAATAATGGAAATCGCTTCAGGACTTGAAAACGGTGAGTAATAATCCAAGAAACGGGCCAGAATCGGCCAAAACTGCGAGTGTTGATCACCGAAACAGAAACGCACCACAGG
The DNA here is from genome assembly GCA_963921465.1 of Triticum timopheevii. Lineage (NCBI taxonomy): Eukaryota > Viridiplantae > Streptophyta > Magnoliopsida > Poales > Poaceae > Triticum > Triticum timopheevii. Next base: position 372,393,073 of record OY997270.1, read on the forward strand.
GTTCGTTAACCATGGAAACCACTCCGGGACCCCAAAACAGTGAGTAGTAGTCCATGAAACGGGCTAGAATCAGCCAAAACTGCCAATGTTGATGACCAACACGTAAACTTACCACAGCGTTCGTTAACCATCGAAACCACTCCGGGACCCCAAAATAGTGAGTAATAGTCGATGAAACGGGCTAGAATCGGCAAAAACTGCCAATGTTGATGAACGACACGTAAGCGAATCTTGGGGTTCAACAATTATGGAAATCGCCTCGGGACCCCGAAAACGGTGATTAATAATCCAAGAAACGGGCCATAATCGGCCAAAACTACGAGTGTTGATGACCGGCACGTAAACGCACCACAGGGTTCGTTAACCATGGAAACCAATTTGTGAACCCAAAACAGTGAGTAATAGTCCAAGAAACGGGCCATAATCGGCCAAAACTGCGAGTGTTGATGACCGACACATAAACGCACCACAGGGTTCGTTAACCATGGAAACCACTTAGGGACCCCAAAGCAGTGAGTAATAGTCCATGAAACGGGCCAGAATCGGTCCAAACTGCCACTGTTGATGACCGACACGTAAACGCATCACAGGGTTTTCTCACCATGGAAACCACTCCGGGACCCCAAAACAGTGAGGAATAGTCCATCAAACGGGCCAGAATCGGCCAAAACTGCCAGTGTTGATGACGGACACGTAAGCGGGCCTTGGGGTTCAACAATTATGGAAATCGCTTCGGGACCCCAAAACGGTGAGTAATAGCCCAAGAAACGGGCCAGAATCGGCCAAAACTGCCAATGTTGATGACCGACACGTAAACGCACCACAGGGTTCGTTAACCATGGAAACCACTTCGGGACCACAAAACAGTGAGTAATAGTCCATGAAACGGGCCAAAATCGGTCCAAACTGCCACTGTTGATGACCGACACGTAAACGCATCACAAGGTTTGCTCACCATGGAAACCACTCCGGGACCCCAAAACAGTGAGGAATAGTCCATCAAACGGGCCAGAATCGGCCAAAACTGCCAGTGTTGATGACGGACACGTAAGCGGGCCTTGGGGTTCAACAATTATGGAAATCGCTTCGGGACCCCAAAACGGTGAGTAATAGCCCAAGAAACGGGCCAGAATCGGCCAAAACTGCCAATGTTGATGACCGACACGTAAACGCACCACAGGGTTCGTTAACCATGGAAACCACTCCGAGACCCCAAAATAGTGAGTAATAGTCCATCAAACGGGCCAGAATCGGCAAAAACTGCCAGTGTTGATGACCAACACGTAAACGCACCATAGGGTTCGTTAACCATGGAAACCACTCCAGGACCCCAAAACAGTGAGTAATAGTCCATGAAACGGCCCAGAATCAGCCAAAACTGCCAGTGTCGATGACCGACACGCAAGCGGACCTAGGGTTCAACAATAATGGAAATCGCTTCAGGACTTGAAAACGGTGAGTAATAATCCAAGAAACGGGCCAGAATCGGCCAAAACTGCGAGTGTTGATCACCGAAACAGAAACGCACCACAGGGTTCGTTAACCATGGAAACCACTCCGGGACCCCAAAACAGTGAGTAGTAGTCCATGAAACGGGCTAGAATCAGCCAAAACTGCCAATGTTGATGACCAACACGTAAACTTACCACAGCGTTCGTTAACCATCGAAACCACTCCGGGACCCCAAAATAGTGAGTAATAGTCGATGAAACGGGCTAGAATCGGCAAAAACTGCCAATGTTGATGAACGACACGTAAGCGAATCTTGGGGTTCAACAATTATGGAAATCGCCTCGGGACCCGAAAACGGTGATTAATAATCCAAGAAACGGGCCATAATCGGCCAAAACTACGAGTGTTGATGACCGGCACGTAAACGCACCACAGGGTTCGTTAACCATGGAAACCAATTTGTGAACCCCAAAACAGTGAGTAATAGTCCAAGAAACGGGCCATAATCGGCCAAAACTGCGAGTGTTGATGACCGACACATAAACGCACCACAGGGTTCGTTAACCATGGAAAACCACTTAGGGACCCCAAAGCAGTGAGTAATAGTCCATGAAACGGGCCAGAATCGGTCCAAACTGCCACTGTTGATGACCGACACGTAAACGCATCACAGGGTTTTCTCACCATGGAAACCACTCCGGGACCCCCAAAACAGTGAGGAATAGTCCATCAAACGGGCCAGAATCGGCCAAAACCTGCCAGTGTTGATGACGGACACGTAAGCGGGCCTTGGGGTTCAACAATTATGGAAATCGCTTCGGGACCCCAAAACGGTGAGTAATAGCCGAAGAAACGGGCCAGAATCGGCCAAAACTGCCAATGTTGATGACCGACACGTAAACGCACCACAGGGTTCGTTAACCATGGAAACCACTTCGGGACCACAAAACAGTGAGTAATAGTCCATGAAACGGGCCAAAATCGGTCCAAACTGCCACTGTTGATGACCGACACGTAAACGCATCACAAGGTTTGCTCACCATGGAAACCACTCCGGGACCCCAAAACAGTGAGGAATAGTCCATCAAACGGGCCAGAATCGGCCAAAACTGCCAGTGTTGATGACGGACACGTAAGCGGGCCTTGGGGTTCAACAATTATGGAAATCGCTTCGGGACCCCAAAACGGTGAGTAATAGCCCAAGAAACGGGCCAGAATCGGCCAAAACTGCCAATGTTGATGACCGACACGTAAACGCACCACAGGGTTCGTTAACCATGGAAACCACTCCGAGACCCCAAAATAGTGAGTAATAGTCCATCAAACGGGCCAGAATCGGCAAAAACTGCCAGTGTTGATGACCAACACGTAAACGCACCATAGGGTTCGTTAACCATGGAAACCACTCCAGGACCCCAAAACAGTGAGTAATAGTCCATGAAACGGCCCAGAATCAGCCAAAACTGCCAGTGTCGATGACCGACACACAAGCGGACCTAGGGTTCAACAATAATGGAAATCGCTTCAGGACTTGAAAACGGTGAGTAATAATCCAAGAAACGGGCCAGAATCGGCCAAAACTGCGAGTGTTGATCACCGAAACAGAAACGCACCACAGGGTTCGTTAACCATGGAAACCACTCCGGGACCCCAAAACAGTGAGTAGTAGTCCATGAAACGGGCTAGAATCAGCCAAAACTGCCAATGTTGATGACCAACACGTAAACTTACCACAGCGTTCGTTAACCATCGAAACCACTCCGGGACCCCAAAATAGTGAGTAATAGTCGATGAAACGGGCTAGAATCGGCAAAAACTGCCAATGTTGATGAACGACACGTAAGCGAATCTTGGGGTTCAACAATTATGGAAATCGCCTCGGGACCCGAAAACGGTGATTAATAATCCAAGAAACGGGCCATAATCGGCCAAAACTACGAGTGTTGATGACCGGCACGTAAACGCACCACAGGGTTCGTTAACCATGGAAACCAATTTGTGAACCCAAAACAGTGAGTAATAGTCCAAGAAACGGGCCATAATCGGCCAAAACTGCGAGTGTTGATGACCGACACATAAACGCACCACAGGGTTCGTTAACCATGGAAACCACTTAGGGACCCCAAAGCAGTGAGTAATAGTCCATGAAACGGGCCAGAATCGGTCCAAACTGCCACTGTTGATGACCGACACGTAAACGCATCACAGGGTTTGCTCACCATGGAAACCACTCCGGGACCCCAAAACAGTGAGGAATAGTCCATCAAACGGGCCAGAATCGGCCAAAACTGCCAGTGTTGATGACGGACACGTAAGCGGGCCTTGGGGTTCAACAATTATGGAAATCGCTTCGGGACCCCAAAACGGTGAGTAATAGCCCAAGAAACGGGCCAGAATCGGCCAAAACTGCCAATGTTGATGACCGACACGTAAACGCACCACAGGGTTCGTTAACCATGGAAACCACTTCGGGACCACAAAACAGTGAGTAATAGTCCATGAAACGGGCCAAAATCGGTCCAAACTGCCACTGTTGATGACCGACACGTAAACGCATCACAAGGTTTGCTCACCATGGAAACCACTCCGGGACCCCAAAACAGTGAGGAATAGTCCATCAAACGGGCCAGAATCGGCCAAAACTGCCAGTGTTGATGACGGACACGTAAGCGGGCCTTGGGGTTCAACAATTATGGAAATCGCTTCGGGACCCCAAAACGGTGAGTAATAGCCCAAGAAACGGGCCAGAATCGGCCAAAACTGCCAATGTTGATGACCGACACGTAAACGCACCACAGGGTTCGTTAACCATGGAAACCACTCCGAGACCCCAAAATAGTGAGTAATAGTCCATCAAACGGGCCAGAATCGGCAAAAACTGCCAGTGTTGATGACCAACACGTAAACGCACCATAGGGTTCGTTAACCATGGAAACCACTCCAGGACCCCAAAACAGTGAGTAATAGTCCATGAAACGGCCCAGAATCAGCCAAAACTGCCAGTGTCGATGACCGACACACAAGCGGACCTAGGGTTCAACAATAATGGAAATCGCTTCAGGACTTGAAAACGGTGAGTAATAATCCAAGAAACGGGCCAGAATCGGCCAAAACTGCGAGTGTTGATCACCGAAACAGAAACGCACCACAGGGTTCGTTAACCATGGAAACCACTCCGGGACCCCAAAACAGTGAGTAGTAGTCCATGAAACGGGCTAGAATCAGCCAAAACTGCCAATGTTGATGACCAACACGTAAACTTACCACAGCGTTCGTTAACCATCGAAACCACTCCGGGACCCCAAAATAGTGAGTAATAGTCGATGAAACGGGCTAGAATCGGCAAAAACTGCCAATGTTGATGAACGACACGTAAGCGAATCTTGGGGTTCAACAATTATGGAAATCGCCTCGGGACCCGAAAACGGTGATTAATAATCCAAGAAACGGGCCATAATCGGCCAAAACTACGAGTGTTGATGACCGGCACGTAAACGCACCACAGGGTTCGTTAACCATGGAAACCAATTTGTGAACCCAAAACAGTGAGTAATAGTCCAAGAAACGGGCCATAATCGGCCAAAACTGCGAGTGTTGATGACCGACACATAAACGCACCACAGGGTTCGTTAACCATGGAAACCACTTAGGGACCCCAAAGCAGTGAGTAATAGTCCATGAAACGGGCCAGAATCGGTCCAAACTGCCACTGTTGATGACCGACACGTAAACGCATCACAGGGTTTGCTCACCATGGAAACCACTCCGGGACCCCAAAACAGTGAGGAATAGTCCATCAAACGGGCCAGAATCGGCCAAAACTGCCAGTGTTGATGACGGACACGTAAGCGGGCCTTGGGGTTCAACAATTATGGAAATCGCTTCGGGACCCCAAAACGGTGAGTAATAGCCCAAGAAACGGGCCAGAATCGGCCAAAACTGCCAATGTTGATGACCGACACGTAAACGCACCACAGGGTTCGTTAACCATGGAAACCACTTCGGGACCACAAAACAGTGAGTAATAGTCCATGAAACGGGCCAAAATCGGTCCAAACTGCCACTGTTGATGACCGACACGTAAACGCATCACAAGGTTTGCTCACCATGGAAACCACTCCGGGACCCCAAAACAGTGAGGAATAGTCCATCAAACGGGCCAGAATCGGCCAAAACTGCCAGTGTTGATGACGGACACGTAAGCGGGCCTTGGGGTTCAACAATTATGGAAATCGCTTCGGGACCCCAAAACGGTGAGTAATAGCCCAAGAAACGGGCCAGAATCGGCCAAAACTGCCAATGTTGATGACCGACACGTAAACGCACCACAGGGTTCGTTAACCATGGAAACCACTCCGAGACCCCAAAATAGTGAGTAATAGTCCATCAAACGGGCCAGAATCGGCAAAAACTGCCAGTGTTGATGACCAACACGTAAACGCACCATAGGGTTCGTTAACCATGGAAACCACTCCAGGACCCCAAAACAGTGAGTAATAGTCCATGAAACGGCCCAGAATCAGCCAAAACTGCCAGTGTCGATGACCGACACACAAGCGGACCTAGGGTTCAACAATAATGGAAATCGCTTCAGGACTTGAAAACGGTGAGTAATAATCCAAGAAACGGGCCAGAATCGGCCAAAACTGCGAGTGTTGATCACCGAAACAGAAACGCACCACAGGGTTCGTTAACCATGGAAACCACTCCGGGACCCCAAAACAGTGAGTAGTAGTCCATGAAACGGGCTAGAATCAGCCAAAACTGCCAATGTTGATGACCAACACGTAAACTTACCACAGCGTTCGTTAACCATCGAAACCACTCCGGGACCCCAAAATAGTGAGTAATAGTCGATGAAACGGGCTAGAATCGGCAAAAACTGCCAATGTTGATGAACGACACGTAAGCGAATCTTGGGGTTCAACAATTATGGAAATCGCCTCGGGACCCGAAAACGGTGATTAATAATCCAAGAAACGGGCCATAATCGGCCAAAACTACGAGTGTTGATGACCGGCACGTAAACGCACCACAGGGTTCGTTAACCATGGAAACCAATTTGTGAACCCAAAACAGTGAGTAATAGTCCAAGAAACGGGCCATAATCGGCCAAAACTGCGAGTGTTGATGACCGACACATAAACGCACCACAGGGTTCGTTAACCATGGAAACCACTTAGGGACCCCAAAGCAGTGAGTAATAGTCCATGAAACGGGCCAGAATCGGTCCAAACTGCCACTGTTGATGACCGACACGTAAACGCATCACAGGGTTTGCTCACCATGGAAACCACTCCGGGACCCCAAAACAGTGAGGAATAGTCCATCAAACGGGCCAGAATCGGCCAAAACTGCCAGTGTTGATGACGGACACGTAATCGGGCCTTGGGGTTCAACAATTATGGAAATCGCTTCGGGACCCCAAAACGGTGACTAATAGCCCAAGAAACGGGCCAGAATCGGCCAAAACTGCCAATGTTGATGACCGACACGTAAACGCACCACAGGGTTCGTTAACCATGGAAACCACTTCGGGACCACAAAACAGTGAGTAATAGTCCATGAAACGGGCCAAAATCGGTCCAAACTGCCACTGTTGATGACCGACACGTAAACGCATCACAAGGTTTGCTCACCATGGAAACCACTCCGGGACCCCAAAACAGTGAGGAATAGTCCATCAAACGGGCCAGAATCGGCCAAAACTGCCAGTGTTGATGACGGACACGTAAGCGGGCCTTGGGGTTCAACAATTATGGAAATCGCTTCGGGACCCCAAAACGGTGAGTAATAGCCCAAGAAACGGGCCAGAATCGGCCAAAACTGCCAATGTTGATGACCGACACGTAAACGCACCACAGGGTTCGTTAACCATGGAAACCACTCCGAGACCCCAAAATAGTGAGTAATAGTCCATCAAACGGGCCAGAATCGGCAAAAACTGCCAGTGTTGATGACCAACACGTAAACGCACCATAGGGTTCGTTAACCATGGAAACCACTCCAGGACCCCAAAACAGTGAGTAATAGTCCATGAAACGGCCCAGAATCAGCCAAAACTGCCAGTGTCGATGACCGACACGCAAGCGGACCTAGGGTTCAACAATAATGGAAATCGCTTCAGGACTTGAAAACGGTGAGTAATAATCCAAGAAACGGGCCAGAATCGGCCAAAACTGCGAGTGTTGATCACCGAAACAGAAACGCACCACAGGGTTCGTTAACCATGGAAACCACTCCGGGACCCCAAAACAGTGAGTAGTAGTCCATGAAACGGGCTAGAATCAGCCAAAACTGCCAATGTTGATGACCAACACGTAAACTTACCACAGCATTCGTTAACCATCGAAACCACTCCGGGACCCCAAAATAGTGAGTAATAGTCGATGAAACGGGCTAGAATCGGCAAAAACTGCCAATGTTGATGAACGACTTGTAAGCGAATCTTGGGGTTCAACAATTATGGAAATCGCCTCGGGACCCGAAAACGGTGATTAATAATCCAAGAAACGGGCCATAATCGGCCAAAACTACGAGTGTTGATGACCGGCACGTAAACGCACCACAGGGTTCGTTAACCATGGAAACCAATTTGTGAACCCAAAACAGTGAGTAATAGTCCAAGAAACGGGCCATAATCGGCCAAAACTGCGAGTGTTGATGACCGACACATAAACGCACCACAGGGTTCGTTAACCATGGAAACCACTTAGGGACCCCAAAGCAGTGAGTAATAGTCCATGAAACGGGCCAGAATCGGTCCAAACTGCCACTGTTGATGACCGACACGTAAACGCATCACAGGGTTTGCTCACCATGGAAACCACTCCGGGACCCCAAAACAGTGAGGAATAGTCCATCAAACGGGCCAGAATCGGCCAAAACTGCCAGTGTTGATGACGGACACGTAAGCGGGCCTTGGGGTTCAACAATTATGGAAATCGCTTCGGGACCCCAAAACGGTGAGTAATAGCCCAAGAAACGGGCCAGAATCGGCCAAAACTGCCAATGTTGATGACCGACACGTAAACGCACCACAGGGTTCGTTAACCATGGAAACCACTTCGGGACCACAAAACAGTGAGTAATAGTCCATGAAACGGGCCAAAATCGGTCCAAACTGCCACTGTTGATGACCGACACGTAAACGCATCACAAGGTTTGCTCACCATGGAAACCACTCCGGGACCCCAAAACAGTGAGGAATAGTCCATCAAACGGGCCAGAATCGGCCAAAACTGCCAGTGTTGATGACGGACACGTAAGCGGGCCTTGGGGTTCAACAATTATGGAAATCGCTTCGGGACCCCAAAACGGTGAGTAATAGCCCAAGAAACGGGCCAGAATCGGCCAAAACTGCCAATGTTGATGACCGACACGTAAACGCACCACAGGGTTCGTTAACCATGGAAACCACTCCGAGACCCCAAAATAGTGAGTAATAGTCCATCAAACGGGCCAGAATCGGCAAAAACTGCCAGTGTTGATGACCAACACGTAAACGCACCATAGGGTTCGTTAACCATGGAAACCACTCCAGGACCCCAAAACAGTGAGTAATAGTCCATGAAACGGCCCAGAATCAGCCAAAACTGCCAGTGTCGATGACCGACACGCAAGCGGACCTAGGGTTCAACAATAATGGAAATCGCTTCAGGACTTGAAAACGGTGAGTAATAATCCAAGAAACGGGCCAGAATCAGCCAAAACTGCGAGTGTTGATCACCGAAACAGAAACGCACCACAGGGTTCGTTAACCATGGAAACCACTCCGGGACCCCAAAACAGTGAGTAGTAGTCCATGAAACGGGCTAGAATCTGCCAAAACTGCCAATGTTGATGACCAACACGTAAACTTACCACAGCGTTCGTTAACCATCGAAACCACTCCGGGACCCCAAAATAGTGAGTAATAGTCGATGAAACGGGCTAGAATCGGCAAAAACTGCCAATGTTGATGAACGACACGTAAGCGAATCTTGGGGTTCAACAATTATGGAAATCGCCTCGGGACCCGAAAACGGTGATTAATAATCCAAGAAACGGGCCATAATCGGCCAAAACTACGAGTGTTGATGACCGGCACGTAAACGCACCACAGGGTTCGTTAACCATGGAAACCAATTTGTGAACCCAAAACAGTGAGTAATAGTCCAAGAAACGGGCCATAATCGGCCAAAACTGCGAGTGTTGATGACCGACACATAAACGCACCACAGGGTTCGTTAACCATGGAAACCACTTAGGGACCCCAAAGCAGTGAGTAATAGTCCATGAAACGGGCCAGAATCGGTCCAAACTGCCACTGTTGATGACCGACACGTAAACGCATCACAGGGTTTGCTCACCATGGAAACCACTCCGGGACCCCAAAACAGTGAGGAATAGTCCATCAAACGGGCCAGAATCGGCCAAAACTGCCAGTGTTGATGACGGACACGTAAGCGGGCCTTGGGGTTCAACAATTATGGAAATCGCTTCGGGACCCCAAAACGGTGAGTAATAGCCCAAGAAACGGGCCAGAATCGGCCAAAACTGCCAATGTTGATGACCGACACGTAAACGCACCACAGGGTTCGTTAACCATGGAAACCACTTCGGGACCACAAAACAGTGAGTAATAGTCCATGAAACGGGCCAAAATCGGTCCAAACTGCCACTGTTGATGACCGACACGTAAACGCATCACAAGGTTTGCTCACCATGGAAACCACTCCGGGACCCCAAAACAGTGAGGAATAGTCCATCAAACGGGCCAGAATCGGCCAAAACTGCCAGTGTTGATGACGGACACGTAAGCGGGCCTTGGGGTTCAACAATTATGGAAATCGCTTCGGGACCCCAAAACGGTGAGTAATAGCCCAAGAAACGGGCCAGAATCGGCCAAAACTGCCAATGTTGATGACCGACACGTAAACGCACCACAGGGTTCGTTAACCATGGAAACCACTCCGAGACCCCAAAATAGTGAGTAATAGTCCATCAAACGGGCCAGAATCGGCAAAAACTGCCAGTGTTGATGACCAACACGTAAACGCACCATAGGGTTCGTTAACCATGGAAACCACTCCAGGACCCCAAAACAGTGAGTAATAGTCCATGAAACGGCCCAGAATCAGCCAAAACTGCCAGTGTCGATGACCGACACGCAAGCGGACCTAGGGTTCAACAATAATGGAAATCGCTTCAGGACTTGAAAACGGTGAGTAATAATCCAAGAAACGGGCCAGAATCAGCCAAAACTGCGAGTGTTGATCACCGAAACAGAAACGCACCACAGGGTTCGTTAACCATGGAAACCACTCCGGGACCCCAAAACAGTGAGTAGTAGTCCATGAAACGGGCTAGAATCTGCCAAAACTGCCAATGTTGATGACCAACACGTAAACTTACCACAGCGTTCGTTAACCATCGAAACCACTCCGGGACCCCAAAATAGTGAGTAATAGTCGATGAAACGGGCTAGAATCGGCAAAAACTGCCAATGTTGATGAACGACACGTAAGCGAATCTTGGGGTTCAACAATTATGGAAATCGCCTCGGGACCCGAAAACGGTGATTAATAATCCAAGAAACGGGCCATAATCGGCCAAAACTACGAGTGTTGATGACCGGCACGTAAACGCACCACAGGGTTCGTTAACCATGGAAACCAATTTGTGAACCCAAAACAGTGAGTAATAGTCCAAGAAACGGGCCATAATCGGCCAAAACTGCGAGTGTTGATGACCGACACATAAACGCACCACAGGGTTCGTTAACCATGGAAACCACTTAGGGACCCCAAAGCAGTGAGTAATAGTCCATGAAACGGGCCAGAATCGGTCCAAACTGCCACTGTTGATGACCGACACGTAAACGCATCACAGGGTTTGCTCACCATGGAAACCACTCCGGGACCCCAAAACAGTGAGGAATAGTCCATCAAACGGGCCAGAATCGGCCAAAACTGCCAGTGTTGATGACGGACACGTAAGCGGGCCTTGGGGTTCAACAATTATGGAAATCGCTTCGGGACCCCAAAACGGTGAGTAATAGCCCAAGAAACGGGCCAGAATCGGCCAAAACTGCCAATGTTGATGACCGACACGTAAACGCACCACAGGGTTCGTTAACCATGGAAACCACTTCGGGACCACAAAACAGTGAGTAATAGTCCATGAAACGGGCCAAAATCGGTCCAAACTGCCACTGTTGATGACCGACACGTAAACGCATCACAAGGTTTGCTCACCATGGAAACCACTCCGGGACCCCAAAACAGTGAGGAATAGTCCATCAAACGGGCCAGAATCGGCCAAAACTGCCAGTGTTGATGACGGACACGTAAGCGGGCCTTGGGGTTCAACAATTATGGAAATCGCTTCGGGACCCCAAAACGGTGAGTAATAGCCCAAGAAACGGGCCAGAATCGGCCAAAACTGCCAATGTTGATGACCGACATGTAAACGCACCACAGGGTTCGTTAACCATGGAAACCACTCCGAGACCCCAAAATAGTGAGTAATAGTCCATCAAACGGGCCAGAATCGGCAAAAACTGCCAGTGTTGATGACCAACACGTAAACGCACCATAGGGTTCGTTAACCATGGAAACCACTCCAGGACCCCAAAACAGTGAGTAATAGTCCATGAAACGGCCCAGAATCAGCCAAAACTGCCAGTGTCGATGACCGACACGCAAGCGGACCTAGGGTTCAACAATAATGGAAATCGCTTCAGGACTTGAAAACGGTGAGTAATAATCCAAGAAACGGGCCAGAATCAGCCAAAACTGCGAGTGTTGATCACCGAAACAGAAACGCACCACAGGGTTCGTTAACCATGGAAACCACTCCGGGACCCCAAAACAGTGAGTAGTAGTCCATGAAACGGGCTAGAATCTGCCAAAACTGCCAATGTTGATGACCAACACGTAAACTTACCACAGCGTTCGTTAACCATCGAAACCACTCCGGGACCCCAAAATAGTGAGTAATAGTCGATGAAACGGGCTAGAATCGGCAAAAACTGCCAATGTTGATGAACGACACGTAAGCGAATCTTGGGGTTCAACAATTATGGAAATCGCCTCGGGACCCGAAAACGGTGATTAATAATCCAAGAAACGGGCCATAATCGGCCAAAACTACGAGTGTTGATGACCGGCACGTAAACGCACCACAGGGTTCGTTAACCATGGAAACCAATTTGTGAACCCAAAACAGTGAGTAATAGTCCAAGAAACGGGCCATAATCGGCCAAAACTGCGAGTGTTGATGACCGACACATAAACGCACCACAGGGTTCGTTAACCATGGAAACCACTTAGGGACCCCAAAGCAGTGAGTAATAGTCCATGAAACGGGCCAGAATCGGTCCAAACTGCCACTGTTGATGACCGACACGTAAACGCATCACAGGGTTTGCTCACCATGGAAACCACTCCGGGACCCCAAAACAGTGAGGAATAGTCCATCAAACGGGCCAGAATCGGCCAAAACTGCCAGTGTTGATGACGGACACGTAAGCGGGCCTTGGGGTTCAACAATTATGGAAATCGCTTCGGGACCCCAAAACGGTGAGTAATAGCCCAAGAAACGGGCCAGAATCGGCCAAAACTGCCAATGTTGATGACCGACACGTAAACGCACCACAGGGTTCGTTAACCATGGAAACCACTTCGGGACCACAAAACAGTGAGTAATAGTCCATGAAACGGGCCAAAATCGGTCCAAACTGCCACTGTTGATGACCGACACGTAAACGCATCACAAGGTTTGCTCACCATGGAAACCACTCCGAGACCCCAAAACAGTGAGGAATAGTCCATCAAACGGGCCAGAATCGGCCAAAACTGCCAGTGTTGATGACGGACACGTAAGCGGGCCTTGGGGTTCAACAATTATGGAAATCGCTTCGGGACCCCAAAACGGTGAGTAATAGCCCAAGAAACGGGCCAGAATCGGCCAAAACTGCCAATGTTGATGACCGACACGTAAACGCACCACAGGGTTCGTTAAACATGGAAACCACTCCGAGACCCCAAAATAGTGAGTAATAGTCCATCAAACGGGCCAGAATCGGCAAAAACTGCCAGTGTTGATGACCAACACGTAAACGCACCATAGGGTTCGTTAACCATGGAAACCACTCCAGGACCCCAAAACAGTGAGTAATAGTCCATGAAACGGCCCAGAATCAGCCAAAACTGCCAGTGTCGATGACCGACACGCAAGCGGACCTAGGGTTCAACAATAATGGAAATCGCTTCAGGACTTGAAAACGGTGAGTAATAATCCAAGAAACGGGCCAGAATCAGCCAAAACTGCGAGTGTTGATCACCGAAACAGAAACGCACCACAGGGTTCGTTAACCATGGAAACCACTCCGGGACCCCAAAACAGTGAGTAGTAGTCCATGAAACGGGCTAGAATCTGCCAAAACTGCCAATGTTGATGACCAACACGTAAACTTACCACAGCGTTCGTTAACCATCGAAACCACTCCGGGACCCCAAAATAGTGAGTAATAGTCGATGAAACGGGCTAGAATCGGCAAAAACTGCCAATGTTGATGAACGACACGTAAGCGAATCTTGGGGTTCAACAATTATGGAAATCGCCTCGGGACCCGAAAACGGTGATTAATAATCCAAGAAACGGGCCATAATCGGCCAAAACTACGAGTGTTGATGACCGGCACGTAAACGCACCACAGGGTTCGTTAACCATGGAAACCAATTTGTGAACCCAAAACAGTGAGTAATAGTCCAAGAAACGGGCCATAATCGGCCAAAACTGCGAGTGTTGATGACCGACACATAAACGCACCACAGGGTTCGTTAACCATGGAAACCACTTAGGGACCCCAAAGCAGTGAGTAATAGTCCATGAAACGGGCCAGAATCGGTCCAAACTGCCACTGTTGATGACCGACACGTAAACGCATCACAGGGTTTGCTCACCATGGAAACCACTCCGGGACCCCAAAACAGTGAGGAATAGTCCATCAAACGGGCCAGAATCGGCCAAAACTGCCAGTGTTGATGACGGACACGTAAGCGGGCCTTGGGGTTCAACAATTATGGAAATCGCTTCGGGACCCCAAAACGGTGAGTAATAGCCCAAGAAACGGGCCAGAATCGGCCAAAACTGCCAATGTTGATGACCGACACGTAAACGCACCACAGGGTTCGTTAACCATGGAAACCACTTCGGGACCACAAAACAGTGAGTAATAGTCCATGAAACGGGCCAAAATCGGTCCAAACTGCCACTGTTGATGACCGACACGTAAACGCATCACAAGGTTTGCTCACCATGGAAACCACTCCGAGACCCCAAAACAGTGAGGAATAGTCCATCAAACGGGCCAGAATCGGCCAAAACTGCCAGTGTTGATGACGGACACGTAAGCGGGCCTTGGGGTTCAACAATTATGGAAATCGCTTCGGGACCCCAAAACGGTGAGTAATAGCCCAAGAAACGGGCCAGAATCGGCCAAAACTGCCAATGTTGATGACCGACACGTAAACGCACCACAGGGTTCGTTAAACATGGAAACCACTCCGAGACCCCAAAATAGTGAGTAATAGTCCATCAAACGGGCCAGAATCGGCAAAAACTGCCAGTGTTGATGACCAACACGTAAACGCACCATAGGGTTCGTTAACCATGGAAACCACTCCAGGACCCCAAAACAGTGAGTAATAGTCCATGAAACGGCCCAGAATCAGCCAAAACTGCCAGTGTCGATGACCGACACGCAAGCGGACCTAGGGTTCAACAATAATGGAAATCGCTTCAGGACTTGAAAACGGTGAGTAATAATCCAAGAAACGGGCCAGAATCGGCCAAAACTGCGAGTGTTGATCACCGAAACAGAAACGCACCACAGGGTTCGTTAACCATGGAAACCACTCCGGGACCCCAAAACAGTGTGTAGTAGTCCATGAAACGGGCTAGAATCAGCCAAAACTGCCAATGTTGATGACCAACACGTAAACTTACCACAGCGTTCGTTAACCATCGAAACCACTCCGGGACCCCAAAATAGTGAGTAATAGTCGATGAAACGGGCTAGAATCGGCAAAAACTGCCAATGTTGATGAACGACACGTAAGCGAATCTTGGGGTTCAACAATTATGGAAATCGCCTCGGGACCCGAAAACGGTGATTAATAATCCAAGAAACGGGCCATAATCGGCCAAAACTACGAGTGTTGATGACCGGCACGTAAACGCACCACAGGGTTCGTTAACCATGGAAACCAATTTGTGAACCCAAAACAGTGAGTAATAGTCCAAGAAACGGGCCATAATCGGCCAAAACTGCGAGTCTTGATGACCGACACATAAACGCACCACAGGGTTCGTTAACCGTGGAAACCACTTAGGGACCCCAAAGCAGTGAGTAATAGTCCATGAAACGGGCCAGAATCGGTCCAAACTGCCACTGTTGATGACCGACACGTAAACGCATCACAGGGTTTGCTCACCATGGAAACCACTCCGGGACCCCAAAACAGTGAGGAATAGTCCATCAAACGGGCCAGAATCGGCCAAAACTGCCAGTGTTGATGACGGACACGTAAGCGGGCCTTGGGGTTCAACAATTATGGAAATCGCTTCGGGACCCCAAAACGGTGAGTAATAGCCCAAGAAACGGGCCAGAATCGGCCAAAACTGCCAATGTTGATGACCGACACGTAAACGCACCACAGGGTTCGTTAACCATGGAAACCACTCCGAGACCCCAAAATAGTGAGTAATAGTCCATCAAACGGGCCAGAATCGGCAAAAACTGCCAGTGTTGATGACCAACACGTAAACGCACCATAGGGTTCGTTAACCATGGAAACCACTCCAGGACCCCAAAACAGTGAGTAATAGTCCATGAAACGGCCCAGAATCAGCCAAAACTGCCAGTGTCGATGACCGACACGCAAGCGGACCTAGCGTTCAACAATAATGGAAATCGCTTCAGGACTTGAAAACGGTGAGTAATAATCCAAGAAACGGGCCAGAATCGGCCAAAACTGCGAGTTTTGATCACCGAAACAGAAACGCACCACAGGGTTCGTTAACCATGGAAACCACTCCGGGACCCCAAAACAGTGAGTAGTAGTCCATGAAACGGGCTAGAATCTGCCAAAACAGCCAATGTTGATGACCAACACGTAAACTTACCACAGCGTTCGTTAACCATCGAAACCACTCCGGGACCCCAAAATAGTGAGTAATAGTCGATGAAACGGGCTAGAATCGGCAAAAATTGCCAATGTTGATGAACGACACGTAAGCGAATCTTGGGGTTCAGCAATTATGGAAATCGCCTCGGGACCCGAAAACGGTGATTAATAATCCAAGAAACGGGCCATAATCGGCCAAAACTACGATTGTTGATGACCGGCACGTAAACGCACCACAGGGTTCGTTAACCATGGAAACCAATTTGTGACCCCAAAACAGTGAGTAATAGTCCAAGAAATGGGCCATAATAGGCCAAAACTGCGAGTGTTGATGACCGACACATAAACGCACCACAGGGTTCGTTAACCATGGAAACCACTTAGGGACCCCAAAGCAGTGAGTAATAGTCCATGAAACGGGCCAGAATCGGTCCAAACTGCCACTGTTGATGACCGACACGTAAACGCATCACAGGGTTTGCTCACCATGGAAACCACTCCGGGACCCCAAAACAGTGAGGAATAGTCCATCAAACGGGCCAGAATCGGCCAAAACTGCCAGTGTTGATGACGGACACGTAAGCGGGCCTTGGGGTTCAACAATTATGGAAATCGCTTCGGGACCCCAAAACGGTGAGTAATAGCCCAAGAAACGGGCCAGAATCGGCCAAAACTGCCAATGTTGATGACCGACACGTAAACGCACCACAGGGTTCGTTAACCATGGAAACCACTTCGGGACCACAAAACAGTGAGTAATAGTCCATGAAACGGGCCAAAATCGGTCCAAACTGCCACTGTTGATGACCGACACGTAAACGCATCACAAGGTTTGCTCACCATGGAAACCACTCCGGGACCCCAAAACAGTGAGGAATAGTCCATCAAACGGGCCAGAATCGGCCAAAACTGCCAGTGTTGATGACGGACACGTAAGCGGGCCTTGGGGTTCAACAATTATGGAAATCGCTTCGGGACCCCAAAACGGTGAGTAATAGCCCAAGAAACGGGCCAGAATCGGCCAAAACTGCCAATGTTGATGACCGACACGTAAACGCACCACAGGGTTCGTTAACCATAGAAACCACTCCGAGACCCCAAAATAGTGAGTAATAGTCCATCAAACGGGCCAGAATCGGCAAAAACTGCCAGTGTTGATGACCAACACGTAAACGCACCATAGGGTTCGTTAACCATGGAAACCACTCCAGGACCCCAAAACAGTGAGTAATAGTCCATGAAACGGCCCAGAATCAGCCAAAACTGCCAGTGTCGATGACCGACACGCAAGCGGACCTAGGGTTCAACAATAATGGAAATCGCTTCAGGACTTGAAAACGGTGAGTAATAATCCAAGAAACGGGCCAGAATCGGCCAAAACTGCGAGTGTTGATCACCGAAACAGAAACGCACCACAGGGTTCGTTAACCATGGAAACCACTCCGGGACCCCAAAACAGTGAGTAGTAGTCCATGAAACGGGCTAGAATCTGCCAAAACTGCCAATGTTGATGACCAACACGTAAACTTACCACAGCGTTCGTTAACCATCGAAACCACTCCGGGACCCCAAAATAGTGAGTAATAGTCGATGAAACGGGCTAGAATCGGCAAAAATTGCCAATGTTGATGAACGACACGTAAGCGAATCTTGGGGTTCAACAATTATGGAAATCGCCTCGGGACCCGAAAACGGTGATTAATAATCCAAGAAACGGGCCATAATCGGCCAAAACTACGAGTGTTGATGACCGGCACGTAAACGCACCACAGGGTTCGTTAACCATGGAAACCAATTTGTGACCCCAAAACAGTGAGTAATAGTCCAAGAAATGGGCCATAATCGGCCAAAACTGCGAGTGTTGATGACCGACACATAAACGCACCACAGGGTTCGTTAACCATGGAAACCACTTAGGGACCCCAAAGCAGTGAGTAATAGTCCATGAAACGGGCCAGAATCGGTCCAAACTGCCACTGTTGATGACCGACACGTAAACGCATCACAGGGTTTGCTCACCATGGAAACCACTCCGGGACCCCAAAACAGTGAGGAATAGTCCATCAAACGGGCCAGAATCGGCCAAAACTGCCAGTGTTGATGACGGACACGTAAGCGGGCCTTGGGGTTCAACAATTATGGAAATCGCTTCGGGACCCCAAAACGGTGAGTAATAGCCCAAGAAACGGGCCAGAATCGGCCAAAACTGCCAATGTTGATGACCGACACGTAAACGCACCACAGGGTTCGTTAACCATGGAAACCACTTCGGGACCACAAAACAGTGAGTAATAGTCCATGAAACGGGCCAAAATCGGTCCAAACTGCCACTGTTGATGACCGACACGTAAACGCATCACAAGGTTTGCTCACCATGGAAACCACTCCGGGACCCCAAAACTGTGAGGAATAGTCCATCAAACGGGCCAGAATCGGCCAAAACTGCCAGTGTTGATGACGGACACGTAAGCGGGCCTTGGGGTTCAACAATTATGGAAATCGCTTCGGGACCCCAAAACGGTGAGTAATAGCCCAAGAAACGGGCCAGAATCGGCCAAAACTGCCAATGTTGATGACCGACACGTAAACGCACCACAGGGTTCGTTAACCATGGAAACCACTCCGAGACCCCAAAATAGTGAGTAATAGTCCATCAAACGGGCCAGAATCGGCAAAAACTGCCAGTGTTGATGACCAACACGTAAACGCACCATAGGGTTCGTTAACCATGGAAACCACTCCAGGACCCCAAAACAGTGAGTAATAGTCCATGAAACGGCCCAGAATCAGCCAAAACTGCCAGTGTCGATGACCGACACGCAAGCGGACCTAGGGTTCAACAATAATGGAAATCGCTTCAGGACTTGAAAACGGTGAGTAATAATCCAAGAAACGGGCCAGAATCAGCCAAAACTGCGAGTGTTGATCACCGAAACAGAAACGCACCACAGGGTTCGTTAACCATGGAAACCACTCCGGGACCCCAAAACAGTGAGTAGTAGTCCATGAAACGGGCTAGAATCTGCCAAAACTGCCAATGTTGATGACCAACACGTAAACTTACCACAGCGTTCGTTAACCATCGAAACCACTCCGAGACCCCAAAATAGTGAGTAATAGTCCATCAAACGGGCCAGAATCGGCAAAAACTGCCAGTGTTGATGACCAACACGTAAACGCACCATAGGTTCGTTAACCATGGAAACCACTCCAGGACCCCAAAACAGTGAGTAATAGTCCATGAAACGGCCCAGAATCAGCCAAAACTGCCAGTGTCGATGACCGACACGCAAGCGGACCTAGGGTTCAACAATAATGGAAATCGCTTCAGGACTTGAAAACGGTGAGTAATAATCCAAGAAACGGGCCAGAATCAGCCAAAACTGCGAGTGTTGATCACCGAAACAGAAACGCACCACAGGGTTCGTTAACCATGGAAACCACTCCGGGACCCAAAACAGTGAGTAGTAGTCCATGAAACGGGCTAGAATCTGCCAAAACTGCCAATGTTGATGACCAACACGTAAACTTACCACAGCGTTCGTTAACCATCGAAACCACTCCGGGACCCCAAAATAGTGAGTAATAGTCGATGAAACGGGCTAGAATCGGCAAAAACTGCCAATGTTGATGAACGACACATAAGCGAATCTTGGGGTTCAACAATTATGGAAATCGCCTCGGGACCCGAAAACGGTGATTAATAATCCAAGAAACGGGCCATAATCGGCCAAAACTACGAGTGTTGATGACCGGCACGTAAACGCACCACAGGGTTCGTTAACCATGGAAACCAATTTGTGAACCCAAAACAGTGAGTAATAGTCCAAGAAACGGGCCATAATCGGCCAAAACTGCGAGTGTTGATGACCGACACATAAACGCACCACAGGGTTCGTTAACCATGGAAACCACTTAGGGACCCCAAAGCAGTGAGTAATAGTCCATGAAACGGGCCAGAATCGGTCCAAACTGCCACTGTTGATGACCGACACGTAAACGCATCACAAGGTTTGCTCACCATGGAAACCACTCCGGGACCCCAAAACAGTGAGGAATAGTCCATCAAACGGGCCAGAATCGGCCAAAACTGCCAGTGTTGATGACGGACACGTAAGCGGGCCTTGGGGTTCAACAATTATGGAAATCGCTTCGGGACCCCAAAACGGTGAGTAATAGCCCAAGAAACGGGCCAGAATCGGCCAAAACTGCCAATGTTGATGACCGACACGTAAACGCACCACAGGGTTCGTTAACCATGGAAACCACTTCGGGACCACAAAACAGTGAGTAATAGTTCATGAAACGGGCCAAAATCGGTCCAAACTGCCACTGTTGATGACCGACACGTAAACGCATCACAAGGTTTGCTCACCATGGAAACCACTCCGGGACCCCAAAACTGTGAGGAATAGTCCATCAAACGGGCCAGAATCGGCCAAAACTGCCAGTGTTGATGACGGACACGTAAGCGGGCCTTGGGGTTCAACAATTATGGAAATCGCTTCGGGACCCCAAAACGGTGAGTAATAGCCCAAGAAACGGGCCAGAATCGGCCAAAACTGCCAATGTTGATGACCGACACGTAAACGCACCACAGGGTTCGTTAACCATGGAAACCACTCCGAGACCCCAAAATAGTGAGTAATAGTCCATCAAACGGGCCAGAATCGGCAAAAACTGCCAGTGTTGATGACCAACACGTAAACGCACCATAGGGTTCGTTAACCATGGAAACCACTCCAGGACCCCAAAACAGTGAGTAATAGTCCATGAAACGGCCCAGAATCAGCCAAAACTGCCAGTGTCGATGACCGACACGCAAGCGGACCTAGGGTTCAACAATAATGGAAATCGCTTCCGGACTTGAAAACGGTGAGTAATAATCCAAGAAACGGGCCAGAATCAGCCAAAACTGCGAGTGTTGATCACCGAAACAGAAACGCACCACAGGGTTCGTTAACCATGGAAACCACTCCGGGACCCCAAAACAGTGAGTAGTAGTCCATGAAACGGGCTAGAATCTGCCAAAACTGCCAATGTTGATGACCAACACGTAAACTTACCACAGCGTTCGTTAACCATCGAAACCACTCCGGGACCCCAAAATAGTGAGTAATAGTCGATGAAACGGGCTAGAATCGGCAAAAACTGCCAATGTTGATGAACGACACATAAGCGAATCTTGGGGTTCAACAATTATGGAAATCGCCTCGGGACCCGAAAACGGTGATTAATAATCCAAGAAACGGGCCATAATCGGCCAAAACTACGAGTGTTGATGACCGGCACGTAAACGCACCACAGGGTTCGTTAACCATGGAAACCAATTTGTGAACCCAAAACAGTGAGTAATAGTCCAAGAAACGGGCCATAATCGGCCAAAACTGCGAGTGTTGATGACCGACACATAAACGCACCACAGGGTTCGTTAACCATGGAAACCACTTAGGGACCCCAAAGCAGTGAGTAATAGTCCATGAAACGGGCCAGAATCGGTCCAAACTGCCACTGTTGATGACCGACACGTAAACGCATCACAGGGTTTGCTCACCATGGAAACCACTCCGGGACCCCAAAACAGTGAGGAATAGTCCATCAAACGGGCCAGAATCGGCCAAAACTGCCAGTGTTGATGACGGACACGTAAGCGGGCCTTGGGGTTCAACAATTATGGAAATCGCTTCGGGACCCCAAAACGGTGAGTAATAGCCCAAGAAACGGGCCAGAATCGGCCAAAACTGCCAATGTTGATGACCGACACGTAAACGCACCACAGGGTTCGTTAACCATGGAAACCACTTCGGGACCACAAAACAGTGAGTAATAGTCCATGAAACGGGCCAAAATCGGTCCAAACTGCCACTGTTGATGACCGACACGTAAACGCATCACAAGGTTTGCTCACCATGGAAACCACTCCGGGACCCCAAAACAGTGAGGAATAGTCCATCAAACGGGCCAGAATCGGCCAAAACTGCCAGTGTTGATGACGGACACGTAAGCGGGCCTTGGGGTTCAACAATTATGGAAATCGCTTCGGGACCCCAAAACGGTGAGTAATAGCCCAAGAAACGGGCCAGAATCGGCCAAAACTGCCAATGTTGATGACCGACACGTAAACGCACCACAGGGTTCGTTAACCATGGAAACCACTCCGAGACCCCAAAATAGTGAGTAATAGTCCATCAAACGGGCCAGAATCGGCAAAAACTGCCAGTGTTGATGACCAACACGTAAACGCACCATAGGGTTCGTTAACCATGGAAACCACTCCAGGACCCCAAAACAGTGAGTAATAGTCCATGAAACGGCCCAGAATCAGCCAAAACTGCCAGTGTCGATGACCGACACGCAAGCGGACCTAGGGTTCAACAATAATGGAAATCGCTTCCGGACTTGAAAACGGTGAGTAATAATCCAAGAAACGGGCCAGAATCAGCCAAAACTGCGAGTGTTGATCACCGAAACAGAAACGCACCACAGGGTTCGTTAACCATGGAAACCACTCCGGGACCCCAAAACAGTGAGTAGTAGTCCATGAAACGGGCTAGAATCTGCCAAAACTGCCAATGTTGATGACCAACACGTAAACTTACCACAGCGTTCGTTAACCATCGAAACCACTCCGGGACCCCAAAATAGTGAGTAATAGTCGATGAAACGGGCTAGAATCGGCAAAAACTGCCAATGTTGATGAACGACACATAAGCGAATCTTGGGGTTCAACAATTATGGAAATCGCCTCGGGACCCGAAAACGGTGATTAATAATCCAAGAAACGGGCCATAATCGGCCAAAACTACGAGTGTTGATGACCGGCACGTAAACGCACCACAGGGTTCATTAACCATGGAAACCAATTTGTGAACCCAAAACAGTGAGTAATAGTCCAAGAAACGGGCCATAATCGGCCAAAACTGCGAGTGTTGATGACCGACACATAAACGCACCACAGGGTTCGTTAACCATGGAAACCACTTAGGGACCCCAAAGCAGTGAGTAATAGTCCATGAAACGGGCCAGAATCGGTCCAAACTGCCACTGTTGATGACCGACACGTAAACGCATCACAGGGTTTGCTCACCATGGAAACCACTCCGGGACCCCAAAACAGTGAGGAATAGTCCATCAAACGGGCCAGAATCGGCCAAAACTGCCAGTGTTGATGACGGACACGTAAGCGGGCCTTGGGGTTCAACAATTATGGAAATCGCTTCGGGACCCCAAAACGGTGAGTAATAGCCCAAGAAACGGGCCAGAATCGGCCAAAACTGCCAATGTTGATGACCGACACGTAAACGCACCACAGGGTTCGTTAACCATGGAAACCACTTCGGGACCACAAAACAGTGAGTAATAGTCCATGAAACGGGCCAAAATCGGTCCAAACTGCCACTGTTGATGACCGACACGTAAACGCATCACAAGGTTTGCTCACCATGGAAACCACTCCGGGACCCCAAAACAGTGAGGAATAGTCCATCAAACGGGCCAGAATCGGCCAAAACTGCCAGTGTTGATGACGGACACGTAAGCGGGCCTTGGGGTTCAACAATTATGGAAATCGCTTCGGGACCCCAAAACGGTGAGTAATAGCCCAAGAAACGGGCCAGAATCGGCCAAAACTGCCAATGTTGATGACCGACACGTAAACGCACCACAGGGTTCGTTAACCATAGAAACCACTCCGAGACCCCAAAATAGTGAGTAATAGTCCATCAAACGGGCCAGAATCGGCAAAAACTGCCAGTGTTGATGACCAACACGTAAACGCACCATAGGGTTCGTTAACCATGGAAACCACTCCAGGACCCCAAAACAGTGAGTAATAGTCCATGAAACGGCCCAGAATCAGCCAAAACTGCCAGTGTCGATGACCGACACGCAAGCGGACCTAGGGTTCAACAATAATGGAAATCGCTTCAGGACTTGAAAACGGTGAGTAATAATCCAAGAAACGGGCCAGAATCAGCCAAAACTGCGAGTGTTGATCACCGAAACAGAAACGCACCACAGGGTTCGTTAACCATGGAAACCACTCCGGGACCCCAAAACAGTGAGTAGTAGTCCATGAAACGGGCTAGAATCTGCCAAAACTGCCAATGTTGATGACCAACACGTAAACTTACCACAGCGTTCGTTAACCATCGAAACCACTCCGGGACCCCAAAATAGTGAGTAATAGTCGATGAAACGGGCTAGAATCGGCAAAAACTGCCAATGTTGATGAACGACACATAAGCGAATCTTGGGGTTCAACAATTATGGAAATCGCCTCGGGACCCGAAAACGGTGATTAATAATCCAAGAAACGGGCCATAATCGGCCAAAACTACGAGTGTTGATGACCGGCACGTAAACGCACCACAGGGTTCGTTAACCATGGAAACCAATTTGTGAACCCAAAACAGTGAGTAATAGTCCAAGAAACGGGCCATAATCGGCCAAAACTGCGAGTGTTGATGACCGACACATAAACGCACCACAGGGTTCGTTAACCATGGAAACCACTTAGGGACCCCAAAGCAGTGAGTAATAGTCCATGAAACGGGCCAGAATCGGTCCAAACTGCCACTGTTGATGACCGACACGTAAACGCATCACAGGGTTTGCTCACCATGGAAACCACTCCGGGACCCCAAAACAGTGAGGAATAGTCCATCAAACGGGCCAGAATCGGCCAAAACTGCCAGTGTTGATGACGGACACGTAAGCGGGCCTTGGGGTTCAACAATTATGGAAATCGCTTCGGGACCCCAAAACGGTGAGTAATAGCCCAAGAAACGGGCCAGAATCGGCCAAAACTGCCAATGTTGATGACCGACACGTAAACGCACCACAGGGTTCGTTAACCATGGAAACCACTTCGGGACCACAAAACAGTGAGTAATAGTCCATGAAACGGGCCAAAATCGGTCCAAACTGCCACTGTTGATGACCGACACGTAAACGCATCACAAGGTTTGCTCACCATGGAAACCACTCCGGGACCCCAAAACAGTGAGGAATAGTCCATCAAACGGGCCAGAATCGGCCAAAACTGCCAGTGTTGATGACGGACACGTAAGCGGGCCTTGGGGTTCAACAATTATGGAAATCGCTTCGGGACCCCAAAACGGTGAGTAATAGCCCAAGAAACGGGCCAGAATCGGCCAAAACTGCCAATGTTGATGACCGACACGTAAACGCACCACAGGGTTCGTTAACCATAGAAACCACTCCGAGACCCCAAAATAGTGAGTAATAGTCCATCAAACGGGCCAGAATCGGCAAAAACTGCCAGTGTTGATGACCAACACGTAAACGCACCATAGGGTTCGTTAACCATGGAAACCACTCCAGGACCCCAAAACAGTGAGTAATAGTCCATGAAACGGCCCAGAATCAGCCAAAACTGCCAGTGTCGATGACCGACACGCAAGCGGACCTAGGGTTCAACAATAATGGAAATCGCTTCAGGACTTGAAAACGGTGAGTAATAATCCAAGAAACGGGCCAGAATCGGCCAAAACTGCGAGTGTTGATCACCGAAACAGAAACGCACCACAGGGTTCGTTAACCATGGAAACCACTCCGGGACCCCAAAACAGTGAGTAGTAGTCCATGAAACGGGCTAGAATCTGCCAAAACTGCCAATGTTGATGACCAACACGTAAACTTACCACAGCGTTCGTTAACCATCGAAACCACTCCGGGACCCCAAAATAGTGAGTAATAGTCGATGAAACGGGCTAGAATCGGCAAAAATTGCCAATGTTGATGAACGACACGTAAGCGAATCTTGGGGTTCAACAATTATGGAAATCGCCTCGGGACCCGAAAACGGTGATTAATAATCCAAGAAACGGGCCATAATCGGCCAAAACTACGAGTGTTGATGACCGGCACGTAAACGCACCACAGGGTTCGTTAACCATGGAAACCAATTTGTGACCCCAAAACAGTGAGTAATAGTCCAAGAAATGGGCCATAATCGGCCAAAACTGCGAGTGTTGATGACCGACACATAAACGCACCACAGGGTTCATTAACCATGGAAACCACTTAGGGACCCCAAAGCAGTGAGTAATAGTCCATGAAACGGGCCAGAATCGGTCCAAACTGCCACTGTTGATGACCGACACGTAAACGCATCACAGGGTTTGCTCACCATGGAAACCACTCCGGGACCCCAAAACAGTGAGGAATAGTCCATCAAACGGGCCAGAATCGGCCAAAACTGCCAGTGTTGATGACGGACACGTAAGCGGGCCTTGGGGTTCAACAATTATGGAAATCGCTTCGGGACCCCAAAACGGTGAGTAATAGCCCAAGAAACGGGCCAGAATCGGCCAAAACTGCCAATGTTGATGACCGACACGTAAACGCACCACAGGGTTCGTTAACCATGGAAACCACTTCGGGACCACAAAACAGTGAGTAATAGTCCATGAAACGGGCCAAAATCGGTCCAAACTGCCACTGTTGATGACCGACACGTAAACGCATCACAAGGTTTGCTCACCATGGAAACCACTCCGGGACCCCAAAACTGTGAGGAATAGTCCATCAAACGGGCCAGAATCGGCCAAAACTGCCAGTGTTGATGACGGACACGTAAGCGGGCCTTGGGGTTCAACAATTATGGAAATCGCTTCGGGACCCCAAAACGGTGAGTAATAGCCCAAGAAACGGGCCAGAATCGGCCAAAACTGCCAATGTTGATGACCGACACGTAAACGCACCACAGGGTTCGTTAACCATGGAAACCACTCCGAGACCCCAAAATAGTGAGTAATAGTCCATCAAACGGGCCAGAATCGGCAAAAACTGCCAGTGTTGATGACCAACACGTAAACACACCATAGGGTTCGTTAACCATGGAAACCACTCCAGGACCCCAAAACAGTGAGTAATAGTCCATGAAACGGCCCAGAATCAGCCAAAACTGCCAGTGTCGATGACCGACACGCAAGCGGACCTAGGGTTCAACAATAATGGAAATCGCTTCAGGACTTGAAAACGGTGAGTAATAATCCAAGAAACGGGCCAGAATCAGCCAAAACTGCGAGTGTTGATCACCGAAACAGAAACGCACCACAGGGTTCGTTAACCATGGAAACCACTCCGGGACCCCAAAACAGTGAGTAGTAGTCCATGAAACGGGCTAGAATCTGCCAAAACTGCCAATGTTGATGACCAACACGTAAACTTACCACAGCGTTCGTTAACCATCGAAACCACTCCGGGACCCCAAAATAGTGAGTAATAGTCGATGAAACGGGCTAGAATCGGCAAAAACTGCCAATGTTGATGAACGACACATAAGCGAATCTTGGGGTTCAACAATTATGGAAATCGCCTCGGGACCCGAAAACGGTGATTAATAATCCAAGAAACGGGCCATAATCGGCCAAAACTACGAGTGTTGATGACCGGCACGTAAACGCACCACAGGGTTCGTTAACCATGGAAACCAATTTGTGACCCCAAAACAGTGAGTAATAGTCCAAGAAATGGGCCATAATCGGCCAAAACTGCGAGTGTTGATGACCGACACATAAACGCACCACAGGGTTCATTAACCATGGAAACCACTTAGGGACCCCAAAGCAGTTGGTAATAGTCCATGAAACGGGCCAGAATCGGTCCAAACTGCCACTGTTGATGACCGACACGTAAACGCATCACAGGGTTTGCTCACCATGGAAACCACTCCGGGACCCCAAAACAGTGAGGAATAGTCCATCAAACGGGCCAGAATCGGCCAAAACTGCCAGTGTTGATGACGGACACGTAAGCGGGCCTTGGGGTTCAACAATTATGGAAATCGCTTCGGGACCCCAAAACGGTGAGTAATAGCCCAAGAAACGGGCCAGAATCGGCCAAAACTGCCAATGTTGATGACCGACACGTAAACGCACCACAGGGTTCGTTAACCATGGAAACCACTTCGGGACCACAAAACAGTGAGTAATAGTCCATGAAACGGGCCAAAATCGGTCCAAACTGCCACTGTTGATGACCGACACGTAAACGCATCACAAGGTTTGCTCACCATGGAAACCACTCCGGGACCCCAAAACAGTGAGGAATAGTCCATCAAACGGGCCAGAATCGGCCAAAACTGCCAGTGTTGATGACGGACACGTAAGCGGGCCTTGGGGTTCAACAATTATGGAAATCGCTTCGGGACCCCAAAACGGTGAGTAATAGCCCAAGAAACGGGCCAGAATCGGCCAAAACTGCCAATGTTGATGACCGACACGTAAACGCACCACAGGGTTCGTTAACCATGGAAACCACTTCGGGACCACAAAACAGTGAGTAATAGTCCATGAAACGGGCCAAAATCGGTCCAAACTGCCACTGTTGATGACCGACACGTAAACGCATCACAAGGTTTGCTCACCATGGAAACCACTCCGGGACCCCAAAACAGTGAGGAATAGTCCATCAAACGGGCCAGAATCGGCCAAAACTGCCAGTGTTGATGACGGACACGTAAGCGGGCCTTGGGGTTCAACAATTATGGAAATCGCTTCGGGACCCCAAAACGGTGAGTAATAGCCCAAGAAACGGGCCAGAATCGGCCAAAACTGCCAATGTTGATGACCGACACGTAAACGCACCACAGGGTTCGTTAACCATAGAAACCACTCCGAGACCCCAAAATAGTGAGTAATAGTCCATCAAACGGGCCAGAATCGGCAAAAACTGCCAGTGTTGATGACCAACACGTAAACGCACCATAGGGTTCGTTAACCATGGAAACCACTCCAGGACCCCAAAACAGTGAGTAATAGTCCATGAAACGGCCCAGAATCAGCCAAAACTGCCAGTGTCGATGACCGACACGCAAGCGGACCTAGGGTTCAACAATAATGGAAATCGCTTCAGGACTTGAAAACGGTGAGTAATAATCCAAGAAACGGGCCAGAATCGGCCAAAACTGCGAGTGTTGATCACCGAAACAGAAACGCACCACAGGGTTCGTTAACCATGGAAACCACTCCGGGACCCCAAAACAGTGAGTAGTAGTCCATGAAACGGGCTAGAATCTGCCAAAACTGCCAATGTTGATGACCAACACGTAAACTTACCACAGCGTTCGTTAACCATCGAAACCACTCCGGGACCCCAAAATAGTGAGTAATAGTCGATGAAACGGGCTAGAATCGGCAAAAATTGCCAATGTTGATGAACGACACGTAAGCGAATCTTGGGGTTCAACAATTATGGAAATCGCCTCGGGACCCGAAAACGGTGATTAATAATCCAAGAAACGGGCCATAATCGGCCAAAACTACGAGTGTTGATGACCGGCACGTAAACGCACCACAGGGTTCGTTAACCATGGAAACCAATTTGTGACCCCAAAACAGTGAGTAATAGTCCAAGAAATGGGCCATAATCGGCCAAAACTGCGAGTGTTGATGACCGACACATAAACGCACCACAGGGTTCATTAACCATGGAAACCACTTAGGGACCCCAAAGCAGTGAGTAATAGTCCATGAAACGGGCCAGAATCGGTCCAAACTGCCACTGTTGATGACCGACACGTAAACGCATCACAGGGTTTGCTCACCATGGAAACCACTCCGGGACCCCAAAACAGTGAGGAATAGTCCATCAAACGGGCCAGAATCGGCCAAAACTGCCAGTGTTGATGACGGACACGTAAGCGGGCCTTGGGGTTCAACAATTATGGAAATCGCTTCGGGACCCCAAAACGGTGAGTAATAGCCCAAGAAACGGGCCAGAATCGGCCAAAACTGCCAATGTTGATGACCGACACGTAAACGCACCACAGGGTTCGTTAACCATGGAAACCACTTCGGGACCACAAAACAGTGAGTAATAGTCCATGAAACGGGCCAAAATCGGTCCAAACTGCCACTGTTGATGACCGACACGTAAACGCATCACAAGGTTTGCTCACCATGGAAACCACTCCGGGACCCCAAAACTGTGAGGAATAGTCCATCAAACGGGCCAGAATCGGCCAAAACTGCCAGTGTTGATGACGGACACGTAAGCGGGCCTTGGGGTTCAACAATTATGGAAATCGCTTCGGGACCCCAAAACGGTGAGTAATAGCCCAAGAAACGGGCCAGAATCGGCCAAAACTGCCAATGTTGATGACCGACACGTAAACGCACCACAGGGTTCGTTAACCATGGAAACCACTCCGAGACCCCAAAATAGTGAGTAATAGTCCATCAAACGGGCCAGAATCGGCAAAAACTGCCAGTGTTGATGACCAACACGTAAACGCACCATAGGGTTCGTTAACCATGGAAACCACTCCAGGACCCCAAAACAGTGAGTAATAGTCCATGAAACGGCCCAGAATCAGCCAAAACTGCCAGTGTCGATGACCGACACGCAAGCGGACCTAGGGTTCAACAATAATGGAAATCGCTTCAGGACTTGAAAACGGTGAGTAATAATCCAAGAAACGGGCCAGAATCAGCCAAAACTGCGAGTGTTGATCACCGAAACAGAAACGCACCACAGGGTTCGTTAACCATGGAAACCACTCCGGGACCCCAAAACAGTGAGTAGTAGTCCATGAAACGGGCTAGAATCTGCCAAAACTGCCAATGTTGATGACCAACACGTAAACTTACCACAGCGTTCGTTAACCATCGAAACCACTCCGGGACCCCAAAATAGTGAGTAATAGTCGATGAAACGGGCTAGAATCGGCAAAAAACTGCCAATGTTGATGAACGACACATAAGCGAATCTTGGGGTTCAACAATTATGGAAATCGCCTCGGGACCCGAAAACGGTGATTAATAATCCAAGAAACGGGCCATAATCGGCCAAAACTACGAGTGTTGATGACCGGCACGTAAACGCACCACAGGGTTCGTTAACCATGGAAACCAATTTGTGACCCCAAAACAGTGAGTAATAGTCCAAGAAATGGGCCATAATCGGCCAAAACTGCGAGTGTTGATGACCGACACATAAACGCACCACAGGGTTCATTAACCATGGAAACCACTTAGGGACCCCAAAGCAGTTGGTAATAGTCCATGAAACGGGCCAGAATCGGTCCAAACTGCCACTGTTGATGACCGACACGTAAACGCATCACAGGGTTTGCTCACCATGGAAACCACTCCGGGACCCCAAAACAGTGAGGAATAGTCCATCAAACGGGCCAGAATCGGCCAAAACTGCCAGTGTTGATGACGGACACGTAAGCGGGCCTTGGGGTTCAACAATTATGGAAATCGCTTCGGGACCCCAAAACGGTGAGTAATAGCCCAAGAAACGGGCCAGAATCGGCCAAAACTGCCAATGTTGATGACCGACACGTAAACGCACCACAGGGTTCGTTAACCATGGAAACCACTTCGGGACCACAAAACAGTGAGTAATAGTCCATGAAACGGGCCAAAATCGGTCCAAACTGCCACTGTTGATGACCGACACGTAAACGCATCACAAGGTTTGCTCACCATGGAAACCACTCCGGGACCCCAAAACTGTGAGGAATAGTCCATCAAACGGGCCAGAATCGGCCAAAACTGCCAGTGTTGATGACGGACACGTAAGCGGGCCTTGGGGTTCAACAATTATGGAAATCGCTTCGGGACCCCAAAACGGTGAGTAATAGCCCAAGAAACGGGCCAGAATCGGCCAAAACTGCCAATGTTGATGACCGACACGTAAACGCACCACAGGGTTCGTTAACCATGGAAACCACTCCGAGACCCCAAAATAGTGAGTAATAGTCCATCAAACGGGCCAGAATCGGCAAAAACTGCCAGTGTTGATGACCAACACGTAAACGCACCATAGGGTTCGTTAACCATGGAAACCACTCCAGGACCCCAAAACAGTGAGTAATAGTCCATGAAACGGCCCAGAATCAGCCAAAACTGCCAGTGTCGATGACCGACACGCAAGCGGACCTAGGGTTCAACAATAATGGAAATCGCTTCAGGACTTGAAAACGGTGAGTAATAATCCAAGAAACGGGCCAGAATCAGCCAAAACTGCGAGTGTTGATCACCGAAACAGAAACGCACCACAGGGTTCGTTAACCATGGAAACCACTCCGGGACCCCAAAACAGTGAGTAGTAGTCCATGAAACGGGCTAGAATCTGCCAAAACTGCCAATGTTGATGACCAACACGTAAACTTACCACAGCGTTCGTTAACCATCGAAACCACTCCGGGACCCCAAAATAGTGAGTAATAGTCGATGAAACGGGCTAGAATCGGCAAAAAACTGCCAATGTTGATGAACGACACATAAGCGAATCTTGGGGTTCAACAATTATGGAAATCGCCTCGGGACCCGAAAACGGTGATTAATAATCCAAGAAACGGGCCATAATCGGCCAAAACTACGAGTGTTGATGACCGGCACGTAAACGCACCACAGGGTTCGTTAACCATGGAAACCAATTTGTGAACCCAAAACAGTGAGTAATAGTCCAAGAAACGGGCCATAATCGGCCAAAACTGCGAGTGTTGATGACCGACACATAAACGCACCACAGGGTTCGTTAACCATGGAAACCACTTAGGGACCCCAAAGCAGTGAGTAATAGTCCATGAAACGGGCCAGAATCGGTCCAAACTGCCACTGTTGATGACCGACACGTAAACGCATCACAGGGTTTGCTCACCATGGAAACCACTCCGGGACCCCAAAACAGTGAGGAATAGTCCATCAAACGGGCCATAATCGGCCAAAACTGCCAGTGTTGATGACGGACACGTAAGCGGGCCTTGGGGTTCAACAATTATGGAAATCGCTTCGGGACCCCAAAACGGTGAGTAATAGCCCAAGAAACGGGCCAGAATCGGCCAAAACTGCCAATGTTGATGACCGACACGTAAACGCACCACAGGGTTCGTTAACCATGGAAACCACTTCGGGACCACAAAACAGTGAGTAATAGTCCATGAAACGGGCCAAAATCGGTCCAAACTGCCACTGTTGATGACCGACACGTAAACGCATCACAAGGTTTGCTCACCATGGAAACCACTCCGGGACCCCAAAACAGTGAGGAATAGTCCATCAAACGGGCCAGAATCGGCCAAAACTGCCAGTGTTGATGACGGACACGTAAGCGGGCCTTGGGGTTCAACAATTATGGAAATCGCTTCGGGACCCCAAAACGGTGAGTAATAGCCCAAGAAACGGGCCAGAATCGGCCAAAACTGCCAATGTTGATGACCGACACGTAAACGCACCACAGGGTTCGTTAACCATGGAAACCACTCCGAGACCCCAAAATAGTGAGTAATAGTCCATCAAACGGGCCAGAATCGGCAAAAACTGCCAGTGTTGATGACCAACACGTAAACGCACCATAGGGTTCGTTAACCATGGAAACCACTCCAGGACCCCAAAACAGTGAGTAATAGTCCATGAAACGGCCCAGAATCAGCCAAAACTGCCAGTGTCGATGACCGACACGCAAGCGGACCTAGGGTTCAACAATAATGGAAATCGCTTCAGGACTTGAAAACGGTGAGTAATAATCCAAGAAACGGGCCAGAATCGGCCAAAACTGCGAGTGTTGATCACCGAAACAGAAACGCACCACAGGGTTCGTTAACCATGGAAACCACTCCGGGACCCCAAAACAGTGAGTAGTAGTCCATGAAACGGGCTAGAATCTGCCAAAACTGCCAATGTTGATGACCAACACGTAAACTTACCACAGCGTTCGTTAACCATCGAAACCACTCCGGGACCCCAAAATAATGAGTAATAGTCGATGAAACGGGCTAGAATCGGCAAAAATTGCCAATGTTGATGAACGACACGTAAGCGAATCTTGGGGTTCAACAATTATGGAAATCGCCTCGGGACCCGAAAACGGTGATTAATAATCCAAGAAACGGGCCATAATCGGCCAAAACTACGAGTGTTGATGACCGGCACGTAAACGCACCACAGGGTTCGTTAACCATGGAAACCACTCCGGGACCCCAAAACAGTGAGTAGTAGTCCATGAAACGGGCTAGAATCTGCCAAAACTGCCAATGTTGATGACCAACACGTAAACTTACCACAGCGTTCGTTAACCATCGAAACCACTCCGGGACCCCAAAATAGTGAGTAATAGTCGATGAAACGGGCTAGAATCGGCAAAAACTACCAATGTTGATGAACGACACATAAGCGAATCTTGGGGTTCAACAATTATGGAAATCGCCTCGGGACCCGAAAACGGTGATTAATAATCCAAGAAACGGGCCATAATCGGCCAAAACTACGAGTGTTGATGACCGGCACGTAAACGCACCACAGGGTTCGTTAACCATGGAAACCAATTTGTGAACCCAAAACAGTGAGTAAAAGTCCAAGAAACGGGCCATAATCGGCCAAAACTGCGAGTGTTGATGACCGACACATAAACGCACCACAGGGTTCGTTAACCATGGAAACCACTTAGGGACCCCAAAGCAGTGAGTAATAGTCCATGAAACGGGCCAGAATCGGTCCAAACTGCCACTGTTGATGACCGACACGTAAACGCATCACAGGGTTTGCTCACCATGGAAACCACTCCGGGACCCCAAAACAGTGAGGAATAGTCCATCAAACGGGCCAGAATCGGCCAAAACTGCCAGTGTTGATGACGGACACGTAAGCGGGCCTTGGGGTTCAACAATTATGGAAATCGCTTCGGGACCCCAAAACGGTGAGTAATAGCCCAAGAAACGGGCCAGAATCGGCCAAAACTGCCAATGTTGATGACCGACACGTAAACGCACCACAGGGTTCGTTAACCATGGAAACCACTTCGGGACCACAAAACAGTGAGTAATAGTCCATGAAACGGGCCAAAATCGGTCCAAACTGCCACTGTTGATGACCGACACGTAAACGCATCACAAGGTTTGCTCACCATGGAAACCACTCCGGGACCCCAAAACAGTGAGGAATAGTCCATCAAACGGGCCAGAATCGGCCAAAACTGCCAGTGTTGATGACGGACACGTAAGCGGGCCTTGGGGTTCAACAATTATGGAAATCGCTTCGGGACCCCAAAACGGTGAGTAATAGCCCAAGAAACGGGCCAGAATCGGCCAAAACTGCCAATGTTGATGACCGACACGTAAACGCACCACAGGGTTCGTTAACCATAGAAACCACTCCGAGACCCCAAAATAGTGAGTAATAGTCCATCAAACGGGCCAGAATCGGCAAAAACTGCCAGTGTTGATGACCAACACGTAAACGCACCATAGGGTTCGTTAACCATGGAAACCACTCCAGGACCCCAAAACAGTGAGTAATAGTCCATGAAACGGCCCAGAATCAGCCAAAACTGCCAGTGTCGATGACCGACACGCAAGCGGACCTAGGGTTCAACAATAATGGAAATCGCTTCAGGACTTGAAAACGGTGAGTAATAATCCAAGAAACGGGCCAGAATCGGCCAAAACTGCGAGTGTTGATCACCGAAACAGAAACGCACCACAGGGTTCGTTCACCATGGAAACCACTCCGGGACCCCAAAACAGTGAGTAGTAGTCCATGAAACGGGCTAGAATCTGCCAAAACTGCCAATGTTGATGACCAACACGTAAACTTACCACAGCGTTCGTTAACCATCGAAACCACTCCGGGACCCCAAAATAGTGAGTAATAGTCGATGAAACGGGCTAGAATCGGCAAAAATTGCCAATGTTGATGAACGACACGTAAGCGAATCTTGGGGTTCAACAATTATGGAAATCGCCTCGGGACCCGAAAACGGTGATTAATAATCCAAGAAACGGGCCATAATCGGCCAAAACTACGAGTGTTGATGACCGGCACGTAAACGCACCACAGGGTTCGTTAACCATGGAAACCAATTTGTGACCCCAAAACAGTGAGTAATAGTCCAAGAAATGGGCCATAATCGGCCAAAACTGCGAGTGTTGATGACCGACACATAAACGCACCACAGGGTTCGTTAACCATGGAAACCACTTAGGGACCCCAAAGCAGTGAGTAATAGTCCATGAAACGGGCCAGAATCGGTCCAAACTGCCACTGTTGATGACCGACACGTAAACGCATCACAGGGTTTGCTCACCATGGAAACCACTCCGGGACCCCAAAACAGTGAGGAATAGTCCATCAAACGGGCCAGAATCGGCCAAAACTGCCAGTGTTGATGACGGACACGTAAGCGGGCCTTGGGGTTCAACAATTATGGAAATCGCTTCGGGACCCCAAAACGGTGAGTAATAGCCCAAGAAACGGGCCAGAATCGGCCAAAACTGCCAATGTTGATGACCGACACGTAAACGCACCACAGGGTTCGTTAACCATGGAAACCACTTCGGGACCACAAAACAGTGAGTAATAGTCCATGAAACGGGCCAAAATCGGTCCAAACTGCCACTGTTGATGACCGACACGTAAACGCATCACAAGGTTTGCTCACCATGGAAACCACTCCGGGACCCCAAAACTGTGAGGAATAGTCCATCAAACGGGCCAGAATCGGCCAAAACTGCCAGTGTTGATGACGGACACGTAAGCGGGCCTTGGGGTTCAACAATTATGGAAATCGCTTCGGGACCCCAAAACGGTGAGTAATAGCCCAAGAAACGGGCCAGAATCGGCCAAAACTGCCAATGTTGATGACCGACACGTAAACGCACCACAGGGTTCGTTAACCATGGAAACCACTCCGAGACCCCAAAATAGTGAGTAATAGTCCATCAAACGGGCCAGAATCGGCAAAAACTGCCAGTGTTGATGACCAACACGTAAACGCACCATAGGGTTCGTTAACCATGGAAACCACTCCAGGACCCCAAAACAGTGAGTAATAGTCCATGAAACGGCCCAGAATCAGCCAAAACTGCCAGTGTCGATGACCGACACGCAAGCGGACCTAGGGTTCAACAATAATGGAAATCGCTTCAGGACTTGAAAACGGTGAGTAATAATCCAAGAAACGGGCCAGAATCAGCCAAAACTGCGAGTGTTGATCACCGAAACAGAAACGCACCACAGGGTTCGTTAACCATGGAAACCACTCCGGGACCCCAAAACAGTGAGTAGTAGTCCATGAAACGGGCTAGAATCTGCCAAAACTGCCAATGTTGATGACCAACACGTAAACTTACCACAGCGTTCGTTAACCATCGAAACCACTCCGGGACCCCAAAATAGTGAGTAATAGTCGATGAAACGGGCTAGAATCGGCAAAAACTGCCAATGTTGATGAACGACACATAAGCGAATCTTGGGGTTCAACAATTATGGAAATCGCCTCGGGACCCGAAAACGGTGATTAATAATCCAAGAAACGGGCCATAATCGGCCAAAACTACGAGTGTTGATGACCGGCACGTAAACGCACCACAGGGTTCGTTAACCATGGAAACCAATTTGTGAACCCAAAACAGTGAGTAATAGTCCAAGAAACGGGCCATAATCGGCCAAAACTGCGAGTGTTGATGACCGACACATAAACGCACCACAGGGTTCGTTAACCATGGAAACCACTTAGGGACCCCAAAGCAGTGAGTAATAGTCCATGAAACGGGCCAGAATCGGTCCAAACTGCCACTGTTGATGACCGACACGTAAACGCATCACAGGGTTTGCTCACCATGGAAACCACTCCGGGACCCCAAAACAGTGAGGAATAGTCCATCAAACGGGCCAGAATCGGCCAAAACTGCCAGTGTTGATGACGGACACGTAAGCGGGCCTTGGGGTTCAACAATTATGGAAATCGCTTCGGGACCGCAAAACGGTGAGTAATAGCCCAAGAAACGGGCCAGAATCGGCCAAAACTGCCAATGTTGATGACCGACACGTAAACGCACCACAGGGTTCGTTAACCATGGAAACCACTTCGGGACCACAAAACAGTGAGTAATAGTCCATGAAACGGGCCAAAATCGGTCCAAACTGCCACTGTTGATGACCGACACGTAAACGCATCACAAGGTTTGCTCACCATGGAAACCACTCCGGGACCCCAAAACTGTGAGGAATAGTCCATCAAACGGGCCAGAATCGGCCAAAACTGCCAGTGTTGATGACGGACACGTAAGCGGGCCTTGGGGTTCAACAATTATGGAAATCGCTTCGGGACCCCAAAACGGTGAGTAATAGCCCAAGAAACGGGCCAGAATCGGCCAAAACTGCCAATGTTGATGACCGACACGTAAACGCACCACAGGGTTCGTTAACCATGGAAACCACTCCGAGACCCCAAAATAGTGAGTAATAGTCCATCAAACGGGCCAGAATCGGCAAAAACTGCCAGTGTTGATGACCAACACGTAAACGCACCATAGGGTTCGTTAACCATGGAAACCACTCCAGGACCCCAAAACAGTGAGTAATAGTCCATGAAACGGCCCAGAATCAGCCAAAACTGCCAGTGTCGATGACCGACACGCAAGCGGACCTAGGGTTCAACAATAATGGAAATCGCTTCAGGACTTGAAAACGGTGAGTAATAATCCAAGAAACGGGCCAGAATCAGCCAAAACTGCGAGTGTTGATCACCGAAACAGAAACGCACCACAGGGTTCGTTAACCATGGAAACCACTCCGGGACCCCAAAACAGTGAGTAGTAGTCCATGAAACGGGCTAGAATCTGCCAAAACTGCCAATGTTGATGACCAACACGTAAACTTACCACAGCGTTCGTTAACCATCGAAACCACTCCGGGACCCCAAAATAGTGAGTAATAGTCGATGAAACGGGCTAGAATCGGCAAAAACTGCCAATGTTGATGAACGACACATAAGCGAATCTTGGGGTTCAACAATTATGGAAATCGCCTCGGGACCCGAAAACGGTGATTAATAATCCAAGAAACGGGCCATAATCGGCCAAAACTACGAGTGTTGATGACCGGCACGTAAACGCACCACAGGGTTCGTTAACCATGGAAACCAATTTGTGAACCCAAAACAGTGAGTAATAGTCCAAGAAACGGGCCATAATCGGCCAAAACTGCGAGTGTTGATGACCGACACATAAACGCACCACAGGGTTCGTTAACCATGGAAACCACTTAGGGACCCCAAAGCAGTGAGTAATAGTCCATGAAACGGGCCAGAATCGGTCCAAACTGCCACTGTTGATGACCGACACGTAAACGCATCACAGGGTTTGCTCACCATGGAAACCACTCCGGGACCCCAAAACAGTGAGGAATAGTCCATCAAACGGGCCAGAATCGGCCAAAACTGCCAGTGTTGATGACGGACACGTAAGCGGGCCTTGGGGTTCAACAATTATGGAAATCGCTTCGGGACCCCAAAACGGTGAGTAATAGCCCAAGAAACGGGCCAGAATCGGCCAAAACTGCCAATGTTGATGACCGACACGTAAACGCACCACAGGGTTCGTTAACCATGGAAACCACTTCGAGACCACAAAACAGTGAGTAATAGTCCATGAAACGGGCCAAAATCGGTCCAAACTGCCACTGTTGATGACCGACACGTAAACGCATCACAAGGTTTGCTCACCATGGAAACCACTCCGGGACCCCAAAACTGTGAGGAATAGTCCATCAAACGGGCCAGAATCGGCCAAAACTGCCAGTGTTGATGACGGACACGTAAGCGGGCCTTGGGGTTCAACAATTATGGAAATCGCTTCGGGACCCCAAAACGGTGAGTAATAGCCCAAGAAACGGGCCAGAATCGGCCAAAACTGCCAATGTTGATGACCGACACGTAAACGCACCACAGGGTTCGTTAACCATGGAAACCACTCCGAGACCCCAAAATAGTGAGTAATAGTCCATCAAACGGGCCAGAATCGGCAAAAACTGCCAGTGTTGATGACCAACACGTAAACGCACCATAGGGTTCGTTAACCATGGAAACCACTCCAGGACCCCAAAACAGTGAGTAATAGTCCATGAAACGGCCCAGAATCAGCCAAAACTGCCAGTGTCGATGACCGACACGCAAGCGGACCTAGGGTTCAACAATAATGGAAATCGCTTCAGGACTTGAAAACGGTGAGTAATAATCCAAGAAACGGGCCAGAATCGGCCAAAACTGCGAGTGTTGATCACCGAAACAGAAACGCACCACAGGGTTCGTTAACCATGGAAACCACTCCGGGACCCCAAAACAGTGAGTAGTAGTCCACGAAACGGGCTAGAATCTGCCAAAACTGCCAATGTTGATGACCAACACGTAAACTTACCACAGCGTTCGTTAACCATCGAAACCACTCCGGGACCCCAAAATAGTGAGTACTAGTCGATGAAACGGGCTAGAATCGGCAAAAACTGCCAATGTTGATGAACGACACGTAAGCGAATCTTGGGGTTCAACAATTATGGAAATCGCCTCGGGACCCGAAAACGGTGATTAATAATCCAAGAAACGGGCCATAATCGGCCAAAACTACGAGTGTTGATGACCGGCACGTAAACGCACCACAGGGTTCGTTAACCATGGAAACCAATTTGTGAACCCAAAACAATGAGTAATAGTCCAAGAAACGGGCCATAATCGGCCAAAACTGCGAGTGTTGATGACCGACACATAAACGCACCACAGGGTTCGTTAACCATGGAAACCACTTAGGGACCCCAAAGCAGTGAGTAATAGTCCATGAAACGGGCCAGAATCGGTCCAAACTGCCACTGTTGATGACCGACACGTAAACGCATCACAGGGTTTGCTCACCATGGAAACCACTCCGGGACCCCAAAACAGTGAGGAATAGTCCATCAAACGGGCCAGAATCGGCCAAAACTGCCAGTGTTGATGACGGACACGTAAGCGGGCCTTGGGGTTCAACAATTATGGAAATCGCTTCGGGACCCCAAAACGGTGAGTAATAGCCCAAGAAACGGGCCAGAATCGGCCAAAACTGCCAATGTTGATGACCGACACGTAAACGCACCACAGGGTTCGTTAACCATGGAAACCACTCCGTGACCCCAAAATAGTGAGTAATAGTCCATCAAACGGGCCAGAATCGGCAAAAACTGCCAGTGTTGATGACCAACACGTAAACGCACCATAGGGTTCGTTAACCATGGAAACCACTCCAGGACCCCAAAACAGTGAGTAATAGTCCATGAAACGGCCCAGAATCAGCCAAAACTGCCAGTGTCGATGACCGACACGCAAGCGGACCTAGCGTTCAACAATAATGGAAATCTCTTCAGGACTTGAAAACGGTGAGTAATAATCCAAGAAACGGGCCAGAATCGGCCAAAACTGCGAGTGTTGATCACCGACACGTAAACGCACCACAGGGTTCGTTAACCATGGAAACCACTCCGGGACCCCAAAACAGTGAGTAGTAGTCCATGAAACGGGCTAGAATCTGCCAAAACTGCCAATGTTGATGACCAACACGTAAACGCAGCATAGGGTTCGTTAACCATGGAAACCACTCCAGGACCCCAAAACAGTGAGTAATAGTCGATGAAACGGGCTAGAATCGGCAAAAACTGCCAATGTTGATGAACGACACATAAGCGAATCTTGGGGTTCAACAATAATGGAAATCGCTTCAGGACTTGAAAACGGTGAGTAATAATCCAAGAAACGGGCCATA
Organism: Triticum timopheevii; assembly: GCA_963921465.1. Taxonomy (NCBI): domain Eukaryota; kingdom Viridiplantae; phylum Streptophyta; class Magnoliopsida; order Poales; family Poaceae; genus Triticum; species Triticum timopheevii. Next base: position 372,435,244 of record OY997270.1, read on the forward strand.
ATCGGCCAAAACTACGAGTGTTGATGACCGGCACGTAAACGCACCACAGGGTTCGTTAACCATGGAAACCAATTTGTGAACCCAAAACAGTGAGTAATAGTCCAAGAAACGGGCCATAATCGGCCAAAACTGCGAGTGTTGATGACCGACACATAAACGCACCACAGGGTTCGTTAACCATGGAAACCACTTAGGGACCCCAAAACAGTGAGTAATAGTCCATGAAACGGGCCAGAATCGGTCCAAACTGCCACTGTTGATGACCGACACGTAAACGCATCACAGGGTTTGCTCACCATGGAAACCACTCCGGGACCCCAAAACAGTGAGGAATAGTCCATCAAACGGGCCAGAATCGGCCAAAACTGCCAGTGTTGATGACGGACACGTAAGCGGGCCTTGGGGTTCAACAATTATGGAAATCGCTTCGGGACCCCAAAACGGTGAGTAATAGCCCAAGAAACGGGCCAGAATCGGCCAAAACTGCCAATGTTGATGACCGACACGTAAACGCACCACAGGGTTCGTTAACCATGGAAACCACTTCGGGACCACAAAACAGTGAGTAATAGTCCATGAAACGGGCCAAAATCGGTCCAAACTGCCACTGTTGATGACCGACACGTAAATGCATCACAAGGTTTGCTCACCATGGAAACCACTCCGGGACCCCAAAACAGTGAGGAATAGTCCATCAAACGGGCCAGAATCGGCCAAAACTGCCAGTGTTGATGACGGACACGTAAGCGGGCCTTGGGGTTCACCAATTATGGAAATCGCTTCGGGACCCCAAAACGGTGAGTAATAGCCCAAGAAACGGGCCAGAATCGGCCAAAACTGCCAATGTTGATGACCGACACGTAAACGCACCACAGGGTTCGTTAACCATGGAAACCACTCCGAGACCCCAAAATAGTGAGTAATAGTCCATCAAACGGGCCAGAATCGGCAAAAACTGCCAGTGTTGATGACCAACACGTAAACGCACCATAGGGTTCGTTAACCATGGAAACCACTCCAGGACCCCAAAACAGTGAGTAATAGTCCATGAAACGGCCCAGAATCAGCCAAAACTGCCAGTGTCGATGACCGACACGCAAGCGGACCTAGGGTTCAACAATAATGGAAATCGCTTCAGGACTTGAAAACGGTGAGTAATAATCCAAGAAACGGGCCAGAATCGGCCAAAACTGCGAGTGTTGATCACCGAAACAGAAACGCACCACAGGGTTCGTTAACCATGGAAACCACTCCGGGACCCCAAAACAGTGAGTAGTAGTCCACGAAACGGGCTAGAATCAGCCAAAACTGCCAATGTTGATGACCAACACGTAAACTTACCACAGCGTTCGTTAACCATCGAAACCACTCCGGGACCCCAAAATAGTGAGTACTAGTCGATGAAACGGGCTAGAATCGGCAAAAACTGCCAATGTTGATGAACGACACGTAAGCGAATCTTGGGGTTCAACAATTATGGAAATCGCCTCGGGACCCGAAAACGGTGATTAATAATCCAAGAAACGGGCCATAATCGGCCAAAACTACGAGTGTTGATGACCGGCACGTAAACGCACCACAGGGTTCGTTAACCATGGAAACCAATTTGTGAACCCAAAACAATGAGTAATAGTCCAAGAAACGGGCCATAATCGGCCAAAACTGCGAGTGTTGATGACCGACACATAAACGCACCACAGGGTTCGTTAACCATGGAAACCACTTAGGGACCCCAAAGCAGTGAGTAATAGTCCATGAAACGGGCCAGAATCGGTCCAAACTGCCACTGTTGATGACCGACACGTAAACGCATCACAGGGTTTGCTCACCATGGAAACCACTCCGGGACCCCAAAACAGTGAGGAATAGTCCATCAAACGGGCCAGAATCGGCCAAAACTGCCAGTGTTGATGACGGACACGTAAGCGGGCCTTGGGGTTCAACAATTATGGAAATCGCTTCGGGACCCCAAAACGGTGAGTAATAGCCCAAGAAACGGGCCAGAATCGGCCAAAACTGCCAATGTTGATGACCGACACGTAAACGCACCACAGGGTTCGTTAACCATGGAAACCACTCCGTGACCCCAAAATAGTGAGTAATAGTCCATCAAACGGGCCAGAATCGGCAAAAACTGCCAGTGTTGATGACCAACACGTAAACGCACCATAGGGTTCGTTAACCATGGAAACCACTCCAGGACCCCAAAACAGTGAGTAATAGTCCATGAAACGGCCCAGAATCAGCCAAAACTGCCAGTGTCGATGACCGACACGCAAGCGGACCTAGGGTTCAACAATAATGGAAATCGCTTCAGGACTTGAAAACGGTGAGTAATAATCCAAGAAACGGGCCAGAATCAGCCAAAACTGCGAGTGTTGATCACCGAAACAGAAACGCACCACAGGGTTCGTTAACCATGGAAACCACTCCGGGACCCCAAAACAGTGAGTAGTAGTCCATGAAACGGGCTAGAATCTGCCAAAACTGCCAATGTTGATGACCAACACGTAAACTTACCACAGCGTTCGTTAACCATCGAAACCACTCCGGGACCCCAAAATAGTGAGTAATAGTCGATGAAACGGGCTAGAATCGGCAAAAACTGCCAATGTTGATGAACGACACATAAGCGAATCTTGGGGTTCAACAATTATGGAAATCGCCTCGGGACCCGAAAACGGTGATTAATAATCCAAGAAACGGGCCATAATCGGCCAAAACTACGAGTGTTGATGACCGGCACGTAAACGCACCACAGGGTTCGTTAACCATGGAAACCAATTTGTGAACCCAAAACAGTGAGTAATAGTCCAAGAAACGGGCCATAATCGGCCAAAACTGCGAGTGTTGATGACCGACACATAAACGCACCACAGGGTTCGTTAACCATGGAAACCACTTAGGGACCCCAAAGCAGTGAGTAATAGTCCATGAAACGGGCCAGAATCGGTCCAAACTGCCACTGTTGATGACCGACACGTAAACGCATCACAGGGTTTGCTCACCATGGAAACCACTCCGGGACCCCAAAACAGTGAGGAATAGTCCATCAAACGGGCCAGAATCGGCCAAAACTGCCAGTGTTGATGACGGACACGTAAGCGGGCCTTGGGGTTCAACAATTATGGAAATCGCTTCGGGACCGCAAAACGGTGAGTAATAGCCCAAGAAACGGGCCAGAATCGGCCAAAACTGCCAATGTTGATGACCGACACGTAAACGCACCACAGGGTTCGTTAACCATGGAAACCACTTCGGGACCACAAAACAGTGAGTAATAGTCCATGAAACGGGCCAAAATCGGTCCAAACTGCCACTGTTGATGACCGACACGTAAACGCATCACAAGGTTTGCTCACCATGGAAACCACTCCGGGACCCCAAAACTGTGAGGAATAGTCCATCAAACGGGCCAGAATCGGCCAAAACTGCCAGTGTTGATGACGGACACGTAAGCGGGCCTTGGGGTTCAACAATTATGGAAATCGCTTCGGGACCCCAAAACGGTGAGTAATAGCCCAAGAAACGGGCCAGAATCGGCCAAAACTGCCAATGTTGATGACCGACACGTAAACGCACCACAGGGTTCGTTAACCATGGAAACCACTCCGAGACCCCAAAATAGTGAGTAATAGTCCATCAAACGGGCCAGAATCGGCAAAAACTGCCAGTGTTGATGACCAACACGTAAACGCACCATAGGGTTCGTTAACCATGGAAACCACTCCAGGACCCCAAAACAGTGAGTAATAGTCCATGAAACGGCCCAGAATCAGCCAAAACTGCCAGTGTCGATGACCGACACGCAAGCGGACCTAGGGTTCAACAATAATGGAAATCGCTTCAGGACTTGAAAACGGTGAGTAATAATCCAAGAAACGGGCCAGAATCAGCCAAAACTGCGAGTGTTGATCACCGAAACAGAAACGCACCACAGGGTTCGTTAACCATGGAAACCACTCCGGGACCCCAAAACAGTGAGTAGTAGTCCATGAAACGGGCTAGAATCTGCCAAAACTGCCAATGTTGATGACCAACACGTAAACTTACCACAGCGTTCGTTAACCATCGAAACCACTCCGGGACCCCAAAATAGTGAGTAATAGTCGATGAAACGGGCTAGAATCGGCAAAAACTGCCAATGTTGATGAACGACACATAAGCGAATCTTGGGGTTCAACAATTATGGAAATCGCCTCGGGACCCGAAAACGGTGATTAATAATCCAAGAAACGGGCCATAATCGGCCAAAACTACGAGTGTTGATGACCGGCACGTAAACGCACCACAGGGTTCGTTAACCATGGAAACCAATTTGTGAACCCAAAACAGTGAGTAATAGTCCAAGAAACGGGCCATAATCGGCCAAAACTGCGAGTGTTGATGACCGACACATAAACGCACCACAGGGTTCGTTAACCATGGAAACCACTTAGGGACCCCAAAGCAGTGAGTAATAGTCCATGAAACGGGCCAGAATCGGTCCAAACTGCCACTGTTGATGACCGACACGTAAACGCATCACAGGGTTTGCTCACCATGGAAACCACTCCGGGACCCCAAAACAGTGAGGAATAGTCCATCAAACGGGCCAGAATCGGCCAAAACTGCCAGTGTTGATGACGGACACGTAAGCGGGCCTTGGGGTTCAACAATTATGGAAATCGCTTCGGGACCCCAAAACGGTGAGTAATAGCCCAAGAAACGGGCCAGAATCGGCCAAAACTGCCAATGTTGATGACCGACACGTAAACGCACCACAGGGTTCGTTAACCATGGAAACCACTTCGGGACCACAAAACAGTGAGTAATAGTCCATGAAACGGGCCAAAATCGGTCCAAACTGCCACTGTTGATGACCGACACGTAAATGCATCACAAGGTTTGCTCACCATGGAAACCACTCCGGGACCCCAAAACAGTGAGGAATAGTCCATCAAACGGGCCAGAATCGGCCAAAACTGCCAGTGTTGATGACGGACACGTAAGCGGGCCTTGGGGTTCACCAATTATGGAAATCGCTTCGGGACCCCAAAACGGTGAGTAATAGCCCAAGAAACGGGCCAGAATCGGCCAAAACTGCCAATGTTGATGACCGACACGTAAACGCACCACAGGGTTCGTTAACCATGGAAACCACTCCGAGACCCCAAAATAGTGAGTAATAGTCCATCAAACGGGCCAGAATCGGCAAAAACTGCCAGTGTTGATGACCAACACGTAAACGCACCATAGGGTTCGTTAACCATGGAAACCACTCCAGGACCCCAAAACAGTGAGTAATAGTCCATGAAACGGCCCAGAATCAGCCAAAACTGCCAGTGTCGATGACCGACACGCAAGCGGACCTAGGGTTCAACAATAATGGAAATCGCTTCAGGACTTGAAAACGGTGAGTAATAATCCAAGAAACGGGCCAGAATCGGCCAAAACTGCGAGTGTTGATCACCGAAACAGAAACGCACCACAGGGTTCGTTAACCATGGAAACCACTCCGGGACCCCAAAACAGTGAGTAGTAGTCCACGAAACGGGCTAGAATCAGCCAAAACTGCCAATGTTGATGACCAACACGTAAACTTACCACAGCGTTCGTTAACCATCGAAACCACTCCGGGACCCCAAAATAGTGAGTACTAGTCGATGAAACGGGCTAGAATCGGCAAAAACTGCCAATGTTGATGAACGACACGTAAGCGAATCTTGGGGTTCAACAATTATGGAAATCGCCTCGGGACCCGAAAACGGTGATTAATAATCCAAGAAACGGGCCATAATCGGCCAAAACTACGAGTGTTGATGACCGGCACGTAAACGCACCACAGGGTTCGTTAACCATGGAAACCAATTTGTGAACCCAAAACAATGAGTAATAGTCCAAGAAACGGGCCATAATCGGCCAAAACTGCGAGTGTTGATGACCGACACATAAACGCACCACAGGGTTCGTTAACCATGGAAACCACTTAGGGACCCCAAAGCAGTGAGTAATAGTCCATGAAACGGGCCAGAATCGGTCCAAACTGCCACTGTTGATGACCGACACGTAAACGCATCACAGGGTTTGCTCACCATGGAAACCACTCCGGGACCCCAAAACAGTGAGGAATAGTCCATCAAACGGGCCAGAATCGGCCAAAACTGCCAGTGTTGATGACGGACACGTAAGCGGGCCTTGGGGTTCAACAATTATGGAAATCGCTTCGGGACCCCAAAACGGTGAGTAATAGCCCAAGAAACGGGCCAGAATCGGCCAAAACTGCCAATGTTGATGACCGACACGTAAACGCACCACAGGGTTCGTTAACCATGGAAACCACTCCGTGACCCCAAAATAGTGAGTAATAGTCCATCAAACGGGCCAGAATCGGCAAAAACTGCCAGTGTTGATGACCAACACGTAAACGCACCATAGGGTTCGTTAACCATGGAAACCACTCCAGGACCCCAAAACAGTGAGTAATAGTCCATGAAACGGCCCAGAATCAGCCAAAACTGCCAGTGTCGATGACCGACACGCAAGCGGACCTAGCGTTCAACAATAATGGAAATCTCTTCAGGACTTGAAAACGGTGAGTAATAATCCAAGAAACGGGCCAGAATCGGCCAAAACTGCGAGTGTTGATCACCGACACGTAAACGCACCACAGGGTTCGTTAACCATGGAAACCACTCCGGGACCCCAAAACAGTGAGTAGTAGTCCATGAAACGGGCTAGAATCTGCCAAAACTGCCAATGTTGATGACCAACACGTAAACGCACCATAGGGTTCGTTAACCATGGAAACCACTCCAGGACCCCAAAACAGTGAGTAATAGTCGATGAAACGGGCTAGAATCGGCAAAAACTGCCAATGTTGATGAACGACACATAAGCGAATCTTGGGGTTCAACAATAATGGAAATCGCTTCAGGACTTGAAAACGGTGAGTAATAATCCAAGAAACGGGCCATAATCGGCCAAAACTACGAGTGTTGATGACCGGCACGTAAACGCACCACAGGGTTCGTTAACCATGGAAACCAATTTGTGAACCCAAAACAGTGAGTAATAGTCCAAGAAACGGGCCATAATCGGCCAAAACTGCGAGTGTTGATGACCGACACATAAACGCACCACAGGGTTCGTTAACCATGGAAACCACTTAGGGACCCCAAAGCAGTGAGTAATAGTCCATGAAACGGGCCAGAATCGGTCCAAACTGCCACTGTTGATGACCGACACGTAAACGCATCACAGGGTTTGCTCACCATGGAAACCACTCCGGGACCCCAAAACAGTGAGGAATAGTCCATCAAACGGGCCAGAATCGGCCAAAACTGCCAGTGTTGATGACGGACACGTAAGCGGGCCTTGGGGTTCAACAATTATGGAAATCGCTTCGGGACCCCAAAACGGTGAGTAATAGCCCAAGAAACGGGCCAGAATCGGCCAAAACTGCCAATGTTGATGACCGACACGTAAACGCACCACAGGGTTCGTTAACCATGGAAACCACTTCGGGACCACAAAACAGTGAGTAATAGTCCATGAAACGGGCCAAAATCGGTCCAAACTGCCACTGTTGATGACCGACACGTAAATGCATCACAAGGTTTGCTCACCATGGAAACCACTCCGGGACCCCAAAACAGTGAGGAATAGTCCATCAAACGGGCCAGAATCGGCCAAAACTGCCAGTGTTGATGACGGACACGTAAGCGGGCCTTGGGGTTCACCAATTATGGAAATCGCTTCGGGACCCCAAAACGGTGAGTAATAGCCCAAGAAACGGGCCAGAATGGGCCAAAACTGCCAATGTTGATGACCGACACGTAAACGCACCACAGGGTTCGTTAACCATGGAAACCACTCCGAGACCCCAAAATAGTGAGTAATAGTCCATCAAACGGGCCAGAATCGGCAAAAACTGCCAGTGTTGATGACCAACACGTAAACGCACCATAGGGTTCGTTAACCATGGAAACCACTCCAGGACCCCAAAACAGTGAGTAATAGTCCATGAAACGGCCCAGAATCAGCCAAAACTGCCAGTGTCGATGACCGACACGCAAGCGGACCTAGGGTTCAACAATAATGGAAATCGCTTCAGGACTTGAAAACGGTGAGTAATAATCCAAGAAACGGGCCAGAATCGGCCAAAACTGCGAGTGTTGATCACCGAAACAGAAACGCACCACAGGGTTCGTTAACCATGGAAACCACTCCGGGACCACAAAACAGTGAGTAGTAGTCCATGAAACGGGCTAGAATCTGCCAAAACTGCCAATGTTGATGACCAACACGTAAACTTACCACAGCGTTCGTTAACCATCGAAACCACTCCGGGACCCCAAAATAGTGAGTACTAGTCGATGAAACGGGCTAGAATCGGCAAAAACTGCCAATGTTGATGAACGACACGTAAGCGAATCTTGGGGTTCAACAATTATGGAAATCGCCTCGGGACCCGAAAACGGTGATTAATAATCCAAGAAACGGGCCATAATCGGCCAAAACTACGAGTGTTGATGACCGGCACGTAAACGCACCACAGGGTTCGTTAACCATGGAAACCAATTTGTGAACCCAAAACAATGAGTAATAGTCCAAGAAACGGGCCATAATCGGCCAAAACTGCGAGTGTTGATGACCGACACATAAACGCACCACAGGGTTCGTTAACCATGGAAACCACTTAGGGACCCCAAAGCAGTGAGTAATAGTCCATGAAACGGGCCAGAATCGGTCCAAACTGCCACTGTTGATGACCGACACGTAAACGCATCACAGGGTTTGCTCACCATGGAAACCACTCCGGGACCCCAAAACAGTGAGGAATAGTCCATCAAACGGGCCAGAATCGGCCAAAACTGCCAGTGTTGATGACGGACACGTAAGCGGGCCTTGGGGTTCAACAATTATGGAAATCGCTTCGGGACCCCAAAACGGTGAGTAATAGCCCAAGAAACGGGCCAGAATCGGCCAAAACTGCCAATGTTGATGACCGACACGTAAACGCACCACAGGGTTCGTTAACCATGGAAACCACTCCGTGACCCCAAAATAGTGAGTAATAGTCCATCAAACGGGCCAGAATCGGCAAAAACTGCCAGTGTTGATGACCAACACGTAAACGCACCATAGGGTTCGTTAACCATGGAAACCACTCCAGGACCCCAAAACAGTGAGTAATAGTCCATGAAACGGCCCAGAATCAGCCAAAACTGCCAGTGTCGATGACCGACACGCAAGCGGACCTAGCGTTCAACAATAATGGAAATCTCTTCAGGACTTGAAAACGGTGAGTAATAATCCAAGAAACGGGCCAGAATCGGCCAAAACTGCGAGTGTTGATCACCGACACGTAAACGCACCACAGGGTTCGTTAACCATGGAAACCACTCCGGGACCCCAAAACAGTGAGTAGTAGTCCATGAAACGGGCTAGAATCTGCCAAAACTGCCAATGTTGATGACCAACACGTAAACGCACCATAGGGTTCGTTAACCATGGAAACCACTCCAGGACCCCAAAACAGTGAGTAATAGTCGATGAAACGGGCTAGAATCGGCAAAAACTGCCAATGTTGATGAACGACACATAAGCGAATCTTGGGGTTCAACAATAATGGAAATCGCTTCAGGACTTGAAAACGGTGAGTAATAATCCAAGAAACGGGCCATAATCGGCCAAAACTACGAGTGTTGATGACCGGCACGTAAACGCACCACAGGGTTCGTTAACCATGGAAACCAATTTGTGAACCCAAAACAGTGAGTAATAGTCCAAGAAACGGGCCATAATCGGCCAAAACTGCGAGTGTTGATGACCGACACATAAACGCACCACAGGGTTCGTTAACCATGGAAACCACTTAGGGACCCCAAAGCAGTGAGTAATAGTCCATGAAACGGGCCAGAATCGGTCCAAACTGCCACTGTTGATGACCGACACGTAAACGCATCACAGGGTTTGCTCACCATGGAAACCACTCCGGGACCCCAAAACAGTGAGGAATAGTCCATCAAACGGGCCAGAATCGGCCAAAACTGCCAGTGTTGATGACGGACACGTAAGCGGGCCTTGGGGTTCAACAATTATGGAAATCGCTTCGGGACCCCAAAACGGTGAGTAATAGCCCAAGAAACGGGCCAGAATCGGCCAAAACTGCCAATGTTGATGACCGACACGTAAACGCACCACAGGGTTCGTTAACCATGGAAACCACTTCGGGACCACAAAACAGTGAGTAATAGTCCATGAAACGGGCCAAAATCGGTCCAAACTGCCACTGTTGATGACCGACACGTAAATGCATCACAAGGTTTGCTCACCATGGAAACCACTCCGGGACCCCAAAACAGTGAGGAATAGTCCATCAAACGGGCCAGAATCGGCCAAAACTGCCAGTGTTGATGACGGACACGTAAGCGGGCCTTGGGGTTCACCAATTATGGAAATCGCTTCGGGACCCCAAAACGGTGAGTAATAGCCCAAGAAACGGGCCAGAATGGGCCAAAACTGCCAATGTTGATGACCGACACGTAAACGCACCACAGGGTTCGTTAACCATGGAAACCACTCCGAGACCCCAAAATAGTGAGTAATAGTCCATCAAACGGGCCAGAATCGGCAAAAACTGCCAGTGTTGATGACCAACACGTAAACGCACCATAGGGTTCGTTAACCATGGAAACCACTCCAGGACCCCAAAACAGTGAGTAATAGTCCATGAAACGGCCCAGAATCAGCCAAAACTGCCAGTGTCGATGACCGACACGCAAGCGGACCTAGGGTTCAACAATAATGGAAATCGCTTCAGGACTTGAAAACGGTGAGTAATAATCCAAGAAACGGGCCAGAATCGGCCAAAACTGCGAGTGTTGATCACCGAAACAGAAACGCACCACAGGGTTCGTTAACCATGGAAACCACTCCGGGACCCCAAAACAGTGAGTAGTAGTCCACGAAACGGGCTAGAATCAGCCAAAACTGCCAATGTTGATGACCAACACGTAAACTTACCACAGCGTTCGTTAACCATCGAAACCACTCCGGGACCCCAAAATAGTGAGTACTAGTCGATGAAACGGGCTAGAATCGGCAAAAACTGCCAATGTTGATGAACGACACGTAAGCGAATCTTGGGGTTCAACAATTATGGAAATCGCCTCGGGACCCGAAAACGGTGATTAATAATCCAAGAAACGGGCCATAATCGGCCAAAACTACGAGTGTTGATGACCGGCACGTAAACGCACCACAGGGTTCGTTAACCATGGAAACCAATTTGTGAACCCAAAACAATGAGTAATAGTCCAAGAAACGGGCCATAATCGGCCAAAACTGCGAGTGTTGATGACCGACACATAAACGCACCACAGGGTTCGTTAACCATGGAAACCACTTAGGGACCCCAAAGCAGTGAGTAATAGTCCATGAAACGGGCCAGAATCGGTCCAAACTGCCACTGTTGATGACCGACACGTAAACGCATCACAGGGTTTGCTCACCATGGAAACCACTCCGGGACCCCAAAACAGTGAGGAATAGTCCATCAAACGGGCCAGAATCGGCCAAAACTGCCAGTGTTGATGACGGACACGTAAGCGGGCCTTGGGGTTCAACAATTATGGAAATCGCTTCGGGACCCCAAAACGGTGAGTAATAGCCCAAGAAACGGGCCAGAATCGGCCAAAACTGCCAATGTTGATGACCGACACGTAAACGCACCACAGGGTTCGTTAACCATGGAAACCACTCCGTGACCCCAAAATAGTGAGTAATAGTCCATCAAACGGGCCAGAATCGGCAAAAACTGCCAGTGTTGATGACCAACACGTAAACGCACCATAGGGTTCGTTAACCATGGAAACCACTCCAGGACCCCAAAACAGTGAGTAATAGTCCATGAAACGGCCCAGGATCAGCCAAAACTGCCAGTGTCGATGACCGACACGCAAGCGGACCTAGCGTTCAACAATAATGGAAATCTCTTCAGGACTTGAAAACGGTGAGTAATAATCCAAGAAACGGGCCAGAATCGGCCAAAACTGCGAGTGTTGATCACCGAAACAGAAACGCACCACAGGGTTCGTTAACCATGGAAACCACTCCGGGACCCCAAAACAGTGAGTAGTAGTCCATGAAACGGGCTAGAATCTGCCAAAACTGCCAATGTTGATGACCAACACGTAAACTTACCACAGCGTTCGTTAACCATCGAAACCACTCCGGGACCCCAAAATAGTGAGTAATAGTCGATGAAACGGGCTAGAATCGGCAAAAATTGCCAATGTTGATGAACGACACGTAAGCGAATCTTGGGGTTCAGCAATTATGGAAATCGCCTCGGGACCCGAAAACGGTGATTAATAATCCAAGAAACGGGCCATAATCGGCCAAAACTACGATTGTTGATGACCGGCACGTAAACGCACCACAGGGTTCGTTAACCATGGAAACCAATTTGTGACCCCAAAACAGTGAGTAATAGTCCAAGAAATGGGCCATAATCGGCCAAAACTGCGAGTGTTGATGACCGACACATAAACGCACCACAGGGTTCGTTAACCATGGAAACCACTTAGGGACCCCAAAGCAGTGAGTAATAGTCCATGAAACGGGCCAGAATCGGTCCAAACTGCCACTGTTGATGACCGACACGTAAACGCATCACAGGGTTTGCTCACCATGGAAACCACTCCAGGACCCCAAAACAGTGAGGAATAGTCCATCAAACGGGCCAGAATCGGCCAAAACTGCCAGTGTTGATGATGGACACATAAGCGGGCCTTGGGGTTCAACAATTATGGAAATCGCTTCGGGACCCCAAAACGGTGAGTAATAGCCCAAGAAACGGGCCAGAATCGGCCAAAACTGCCAATGTTGATGACCGACACGTAAACGCACCACAGGGTTCGTTAACCATGGAAACCACTTCGGGACCACAAAACAGTGAGTAATAGTCCATGAAACGGGCCAAAATCGGTCCAAACTGCCACTGTTGATGACCGACACGTAAACGCATCACAGGGTTTGCTCACCATGGAAACCACTCCGGGACCCCAAAACAGTGAGGAATAGTCCATCAAACGGGCCAGAATCGGCCAAAACTGCCAGTGTTGATGACGGACACGTAAGCGGGCCTTGGGGTTCAACAATTATGGAAATCGCTTCGGGACCCCAAAACGGTGAGTAATAGCCCAAGAAACGGGCCAGAATCGGCCAAAACTGCCAATGTTGATGACCGACACGTAAACGCACCACAGGGTTCGTTAACCATGGAAACCACTCCGTGACCCCAAAATAGTGAGTAATAGTCCATCAAACGGGCCAGAATCGGCAAAAACTGCCAGTGTTGATGACCAACACGTAAACGCACCATAGGGTTCGTTAACCATGGAAACCACTCCAGGACCCCAAAACAGTGAGTAATAGTCCATGAAACGGCCCAGAATCAGCCAAAACTGCCAGTGTCGATGACCGACACGCAAGCGGACCTAGCGTTCAACAATAATGGAAATCTCTTCAGGACTTGAAAACGGTGAGTAATAATCCAAGAAACGGGCCAGAATCGGCCAAAACTGCGAGTGTTGATCACCGAAACAGAAACGCACCACAGGGTTCGTTAACCATGGAAACCACTCCGGGACCCCAAAACAGTGAGTAGTAGTCCATGAAACGGGCTAGAATCTGCCAAAACTGCCAATGTTGATGACCAACACGTAAACTTACCACAGCGTTCGTTAACCATCGAAACCACTCCGGGACCCCAAAATAGTGAGTAATAGTCGATGAAACGGGCTAGAATCGGCAAAAATTGCCAATGTTGATGAACGACACGTAAGCGAATCTTGGGGTTCAGCAATTATGGAAATCGCCTCGGGACCCGAAAACGGTGATTAATAATCCAAGAAACGGGCCATAATCGGCCAAAACTACGATTGTTGATGACCGGCACGTAAACGCACCACAGGGTTCGTTAACCATGGAAACCAATTTGTGACCCCAAAACAGTGAGTAATAGTCCAAGAAATGGGCCATAATCGGCCAAAACTGCGAGTGTTGATGACCGACACATAAACGCACCACAGGGTTCGTTAACCATGGAAACCACTTAGGGACCCCAAAGCAGTGAGTAATAGTCCATGAAACGGGCCAGAATCGGTCCAAACTGCCACTGTTGATGACCGACACGTAAACGCATCACAGGGTTTGCTCACCATGGAAACCACTCCAGGACCCCAAAACAGTGAGGAATAGTCCATCAAACGGGCCAGAATCGGCCAAAACTGCCAGTGTTGATGATGGACACATAAGCGGGCCTTGGGGTTCAACAATTATGGAAATCGCTTCGGGACCCCAAAACGGTGAGTAATAGCCCAAGAAACGGGCCAGAATCGGCCAAAACTGCCAATGTTGATGACCGACACGTAAACGCACCACAGGGTTCGTTAACCATGGAAACCACTTCGGGACCACAAAACAGTGAGTAATAGTCCATGAAACGGGCCAAAATCGGTCCAAACTGCCACTGTTGATGACCGACACGTAAACGCATCACAAGGTTTGCTCACCATGGAAACCACTCCGGGACCCCAAAACAGTGAGGAATAGTCCATCAAACGGGCCAGAATCGGCCAAAACTGCCAGTGTTGATGACGGACACGTAAGCGGGCCTTGGGGTTCAACAATTATGGAAATCGCTTCGGGACCCCAAAACGGTGAGTAATAGCCCAAGAAACGGGCCAGAATCGGCCAAAACTGCCAATGTTGATGACCGACACGTAAACGCACCACAGGGTTCGTTAACCATGGAAACCACTCCGAGACCCCAAAATAGTGAGTAATAGTCCATCAAACGGGCCAGAATCGGCAAAAACTGCCAGTGTTGATGACCAACACGTAAACGCACCATAGGGTTCGTTAACCATGGAAACCACTCCAGGACCCCAAAACAGTGAGTAATAGTCCATGAAACGGCCCAGAATCAGCCAAAACTGCCAGTGTCGATGACCGACACGCAAGCGGACCTAGGGTTCAACAATAATGGAAATCGCTTCAGGACTTGAAAACGGTGAGTAATAATCCAAGAAACGGGCCAGAATCAGCCAAAACTGCGAGTGTTGATCACCGAAACAGAAACGCACCACAGGGTTCGTTAACCATGGAAACCACTCCGGGACCCCAAAACAGTGAGTAGTAGTCCATGAAACGGGCTAGAATCTGCCAAAACTGCCAATGTTGATGACCAACACGTAAACTTACCACAGCGTTCGTTAACCATCGAAACCACTCCGGGACCCCAAAATAGTGAGTAATAGTCGATGAAACGGGCTAGAATCGGCAAAAACTGCCAATGTTGATGAACGACACATAAGCGAATCTTGGGGTTCAACAATTATGGAAATCGCCTCGGGACCCGAAAACGGTGATTAATAATCCAAGAAACGGGCCATAATCGGCCAAAACTACGAGTGTTGATGACCGGCACGTAAACGCACCACAGGGTTCGTTAACCATGGAAACCAATTTGTGAACCCAAAACAGTGAGTAATAGTCCAAGAAACGGGCCATAATCGGCCAAAACTACGAGTGTTGATGACCGGCACGTAAACGCACCACAGGGTTCGTTAACCATGGAAACCAATTTGTGAACCCAAAACAATGAGTAATAGTCCAAGAAACGGGCCATAATCGGCCAAAACTGCGAGTGTTGATGACCGACACATAAACGCACCACAGGGTTCGTTAACCATGGAAACCACTTAGGGACCCCAAAGCAGTGAGTAATAGTCCATGAAACGGGCCAGAATCGGTCCAAACTGCCACTGTTGATGACCGACACGTAAACGCATCACAGGGTTTGCTCACCATGGAAACCACTCCGGGACCCCAAAACAGTGAGGAATAGTCCATCAAACGGGCCAGAATCGGCCAAAACTGCCAGTGTTGATGACGGACACGTAAGCGGGCCTTGGGGTTCAACAATTATGGAAATCGCTTCGGGACCCCAAAACGGTGAGTAATAGCCCAAGAAACGGGCCAGAATCGGCCAAAACTGCCAATGTTGATGACCGACACGTAAACGCACCACAGGGTTCGTTAACCATGGAAACCACTCCGTGACCCCAAAATAGTGAGTAATAGTCCATCAAACGGGCCAGAATCGGCAAAAACTGCCAGTGTTGATGACCAACACGTAAACGCACCATAGGGTTCGTTAACCATGGAAACCACTCCAGGACCCCAAAACAGTGAGTAATAGTCCATGAAACGGCCCAGGATCAGCCAAAACTGCCAGTGTCGATGACCGACACGCAAGCGGACCTAGCGTTCAACAATAATGGAAATCTCTTCAGGACTTGAAAACGGTGAGTAATAATCCAAGAAACGGGCCAGAATCGGCCAAAACTGCGAGTGTTGATCACCGAAACAGAAACGCACCACAGGGTTCGTTAACCATGGAAACCACTCCGGGACCCCAAAACAGTGAGTAGTAGTCCATGAAACGGGCTAGAATCTGCCAAAACTGCCAATGTTGATGACCAACACGTAAACTTACCACAGCGTTCGTTAACCATCGAAACCACTCCGGGACCCCAAAATAGTGAGTAATAGTCGATGAAACGGGCTAGAATCGGCAAAAATTGCCAATGTTGATGAACGACACGTAAGCGAATCTTGGGGTTCAGCAATTATGGAAATCGCCTCGGGACCCGAAAACGGTGATTAATAATCCAAGAAACGGGCCATAATCGGCCAAAACTACGATTGTTGATGACCGGCACGTAAACGCACCACAGGGTTCGTTAACCATGGAAACCAATTTGTGACCCCAAAACAGTGAGTAATAGTCCAAGAAATGGGCCATAATCGGCCAAAACTGCGAGTGTTGATGACCGACACATAAACGCACCACAGGGTTCGTTAACCATGGAAACCACTTAGGGACCCCAAAGCAGTGAGTAATAGTCCATGAAACGGGCCAGAATCGGTCCAAACTGCCACTGTTGATGACCGACACGTAAACGCATCACAGGGTTTGCTCACCATGGAAACCACTCCAGGACCCCAAAACAGTGAGGAATAGTCCATCAAACGGGCCAGAATCGGCCAAAACTGCCAGTGTTGATGATGGACACATAAGCGGGCCTTGGGGTTCAACAATTATGGAAATCGCTTCGGGACCCCAAAACGGTGAGTAATAGCCCAAGAAACGGGCCAGAATCGGCCAAAACTGCCAATGTTGATGACCGACACGTAAACGCACCACAGGGTTCGTTAACCATGGAAACCACTTCGGGACCACAAAACAGTGAGTAATAGTCCATGAAACGGGCCAAAATCGGTCCAAACTGCCACTGTTGATGACCGACACGTAAACGCATCACAGGGTTTGCTCACCATGGAAACCACTCCGGGACCCCAAAACAGTGAGGAATAGTCCATCAAACGGGCCAGAATCGGCCAAAACTGCCAGTGTTGATGACGGACACGTAAGCGGGCCTTGGGGTTCAACAATTATGGAAATCGCTTCGGGACCCCAAAACGGTGAGTAATAGCCCAAGAAACGGGCCAGAATCGGCCAAAACTGCCAATGTTGATGACCGACACGTAAACGCACCACAGGGTTCGTTAACCATGGAAACCACTCCGTGACCCCAAAATAGTGAGTAATAGTCCATCAAACGGGCCAGAATCGGCAAAAACTGCCAGTGTTGATGACCAACACGTAAACGCACCATAGGGTTCGTTAACCATGGAAACCACTCCAGGACCCCAAAACAGTGAGTAATAGTCCATGAAACGGCCCAGAATCAGCCAAAACTGCCAGTGTCGATGACCGACACGCAAGCGGACCTAGCGTTCAACAATAATGGAAATCTCTTCAGGACTTGAAAACGGTGAGTAATAATCCAAGAAACGGGCCAGAATCGGCCAAAACTGCGAGTGTTGATCACCGAAACAGAAACGCACCACAGGGTTCGTTAACCATGGAAACCACTCCGGGACCCCAAAACAGTGAGTAGTAGTCCATGAAACGGGCTAGAATCTGCCAAAACTGCCAATGTTGATGACCAACACGTAAACTTACCACAGCGTTCGTTAACCATCGAAACCACTCCGGGACCCCAAAATAGTGAGTAATAGTCGATGAAACGGGCTAGAATCGGCAAAAATTGCCAATGTTGATGAACGACACGTAAGCGAATCTTGGGGTTCAGCAATTATGGAAATCGCCTCGGGACCCGAAAACGGTGATTAATAATCCAAGAAACGGGCCATAATCGGCCAAAACTACGATTGTTGATGACCGGCACGTAAACGCACCACAGGGTTCGTTAACCATGGAAACCAATTTGTGACCCCAAAACAGTGAGTAATAGTCCAAGAAATGGGCCATAATCGGCCAAAACTGCGAGTGTTGATGACCGACACATAAACGCACCACAGGGTTCGTTAACCATGGAAACCACTTAGGGACCCCAAAGCAGTGAGTAATAGTCCATGAAACGGGCCAGAATCGGTCCAAACTGCCACTGTTGATGACCGACACGTAAACGCATCACAGGGTTTGCTCACCATGGAAACCACTCCAGGACCCCAAAACAGTGAGGAATAGTCCATCAAACGGGCCAGAATCGGCCAAAACTGCCAGTGTTGATGATGGACACATAAGCGGGCCTTGGGGTTCAACAATTATGGAAATCGCTTCGGGACCCCAAAACGGTGAGTAATAGCCCAAGAAACGGGCCAGAATCGGCCAAAACTGCCAATGTTGATGACCGACACGTAAACGCACCACAGGGTTCGTTAACCATGGAAACCACTTCGGGACCACAAAACAGTGAGTAATAGTCCATGAAACGGGCCAAAATCGGTCCAAACTGCCACTGTTGATGACCGACACGTAAACGCATCACAAGGTTTGCTCACCATGGAAACCACTCCGGGACCCCAAAACAGTGAGGAATAGTCCATCAAACGGGCCAGAATCGGCCAAAACTGCCAGTGTTGATGACGGACACGTAAGCGGGCCTTGGGGTTCAACAATTATGGAAATCGCTTCGGGACCCCAAAACGGTGAGTAATAGCCCAAGAAACGGGCCAGAATCGGCCAAAACTGCCAATGTTGATGACCGACACGTAAACGCACCACAGGGTTCGTTAACCATGGAAACCACTCCGAGACCCCAAAATAGTGAGTAATAGTCCATCAAACGGGCCAGAATCGGCAAAAACTGCCAGTGTTGATGACCAACACGTAAACGCACCATAGGGTTCGTTAACCATGGAAACCACTCCAGGACCCCAAAACAGTGAGTAATAGTCCATGAAACGGCCCAGAATCAGCCAAAACTGCCAGTGTCGATGACCGACACGCAAGCGGACCTAGGGTTCAACAATAATGGAAATCGCTTCAGGACTTGAAAACGGTGAGTAATAATCCAAGAAACGGGCCAGAATCAGCCAAAACTGCGAGTGTTGATCACCGAAACAGAAACGCACCACAGGGTTCGTTAACCATGGAAACCACTCCGGGACCCCAAAACAGTGAGTAGTAGTCCATGAAACGGGCTAGAATCTGCCAAAACTGCCAATGTTGATGACCAACACGTAAACTTACCACAGCGTTCGTTAACCATCGAAACCACTCCGGGACCCCAAAATAGTGAGTAATAGTCGATGAAACGGGCTAGAATCGGCAAAAACTGCCAATGTTGATGAACGACACATAAGCGAATCTTGGGGTTCAACAATTATGGAAATCGCCTCGGGACCCGAAAACGGTGATTAATAATCCAAGAAACGGGCCATAATCGGCCAAAACTACGAGTGTTGATGACCGGCACGTAAACGCACCACAGGGTTCGTTAACCATGGAAACCAATTTGTGAACCCAAAACAGTGAGTAATAGTCCAAGAAACGGGCCATAATCGGCCAAAACTGCGAGTGTTGATGACCGACACATAAACGCACCACAGGGTTCGTTAACCATGGAAACCACTTAGGGACCCCAAAGCAGTGAGTAATAGTCCATGAAACGGGCCAGAATCGGTCCAAACTGCCACTGTTGATGACCGACACGTAAACGCATCACAGGGTTTGCTCACCATGGAAACCACTCCGGGACCCCAAAACAGTGAGGAATAGTCCATCAAACGGGCCAGAATCGGCCAAAACTGCCAGTGTTGATGACGGACACGTAAGCGGGCCTTGGGGTTCAACAATTATGGAAATCGCTTCGGGACCCCAAAACGGTGAGTAATAGCCCAAGAAACGGGCCAGAATCGGCCAAAACTGCCAATGTTGATGACCGACACGTAAACGCACCACAGGGTTCGTTAACCATGGAAACCACTTCGGGACCACAAAACAGTGAGTAATAGTCCATGAAACGGGCCAAAATCGGTCCAAACTGCCACTGTTGATGACCGACACGTAAATGCATCACAAGGTTTGCTCACCATGGAAACCACTCCGGGACCCCAAAACAGTGAGGAATAGTCCATCAAACGGGCCAGAATCGGCCAAAACTGCCAGTGTTGATGACGGACACGTAAGCGGGCCTTGGGGTTCACCAATTATGGAAATCGCTTCGGGACCCCAAAACGGTGAGTAATAGCCCAAGAAACGGGCCAGAATCGGCCAAAACTGCCAATGTTGATGACCGACACGTAAACGCACCACAGGGTTCGTTAACCATGGAAACCACTCCGAGACCCCAAAATAGTGAGTAATAGTCCATCAAACGGGCCAGAATCGGCAAAAACTGCCAGTGTTGATGACCAACACGTAAACGCACCATAGGGTTCGTTAACCATGGAAACCACTCCAGGACCCCAAAACAGTGAGTAATAGTCCATGAAACGGCCCAGAATCAGCCAAAACTGCCAGTGTCGATGACCGACACGCAAGCGGACCTAGGGTTCAACAATAATGGAAATCGCTTCAGGACTTGAAAACGGTGAGTAATAATCCAAGAAACGGGCCAGAATCGGCCAAAACTGCGAGTGTTGATCACCGAAACAGAAACGCACCACAGGGTTCGTTAACCATGGAAACCACTCCGGGACCCCAAAACAGTGAGTAGTAGTCCACGAAACGGGCTAGAATCAGCCAAAACTGCCAATGTTGATGACCAACACGTAAACTTACCACAGCGTTCGTTAACCATCGAAACCACTCCGGGACCCCAAAATAGTGAGTACTAGTCGATGAAACGGGCTAGAATCGGCAAAAACTGCCAATGTTGATGAACGACACGTAAGCGAATCTTGGGGTTCAACAATTATGGAAATCGCCTCGGGACCCGAAAACGGTGATTAATAATCCAAGAAACGGGCCATAATCGGCCAAAACTACGAGTGTTGATGACCGGCACGTAAACGCACCACAGGGTTCGTTAACCATGGAAACCAATTTGTGAACCCAAAACAATGAGTAATAGTCCAAGAAACGGGCCATAATCGGCCAAAACTGCGAGTGTTGATGACCGACACATAAACGCACCACAGGGTTCGTTAACCATGGAAACCACTTAGGGACCCCAAAGCAGTGAGTAATAGTCCATGAAACGGGCCAGAATCGGTCCAAACTGCCACTGTTGATGACCGACACGTAAACGCATCACAGGGTTTGCTCACCATGGAAACCACTCCGGGACCCCAAAACAGTGAGGAATAGTCCATCAAACGGGCCAGAATCGGCCAAAACTGCCAGTGTTGATGACGGACACGTAAGCGGGCCTTGGGGTTCAACAATTATGGAAATCGCTTCGGGACCCCAAAACGGTGAGTAATAGCCCAAGAAACGGGCCAGAATCGGCCAAAACTGCCAATGTTGATGACCGACACGTAAACGCACCACAGGGTTCGTTAACCATGGAAACCACTCCGTGACCCCAAAATAGTGAGTAATAGTCCATCAAACGGGCCAGAATCGGCAAAAACTGCCAGTGTTGATGACCAACACGTAAACGCACCATAGGGTTCGTTAACCATGGAAACCACTCCAGGACCCCAAAACAGTGAGTAATAGTCCATGAAACGGCCCAGAATCAGCCAAAACTGCCAGTGTCGATGACCGACACGCAAGCGGACCTAGCGTTCAACAATAATGGAAATCTCTTCAGGACTTGAAAACGGTGAGTAATAATCCAAGAAACGGGCCAGAATCGGCCAAAACTGCGAGTGTTGATCACCGAAACAGAAACGCACCACAGGGTTCGTTAACCATGGAAACCACTCCGGGACCCCAAAACAGTGAGTAGTAGTCCATGAAACGGGCTAGAATCTGCCAAAACTGCCAATGTTGATGACCAACACGTAAACTTACCACAGCGTTCGTTAACCATCGAAACCACTCCGGGACCCCAAAATAGTGAGTAATAGTCGATGAAACGGGCTAGAATCGGCAAAAACTGCCAATGTTGATGAACGACACGTAAGCGAATCTTGGGGTTCAACAATTATGGAAATCGCCTCGGGACCCGAAAACGGTGATTAATAATCCAAGAAACGGGCCATAATCGGCCAAAACTACGATTGTTGATGACCGGCACGTAAACGCACCACAGGGTTCGTTAACCATGGAAACCAATTTGTGAACCCAAAACAGTGAGTAATAGTCCAAGAAATGGGCCATAATCGGCCAAAACTGCGAGTGTTGATGACCGACACATAAACGCACCACAGGGTTCGTTAACCATGGAAACCACTTAGGGACCCCAAAGCAGTGAGTAATAGTCCATGAAACGGGCCAGAATCGGTCCAAACTGCCACTGTTGATGACCGACACGTAAACGCATCACAGGGTTTGCTCACCATGGAAACCACTCCAGGACCCCAAAACAGTGAGGAATAGTCCATCAAACGGGCCAGAATCGGCCAAAACTGCCAGTGTTGATGATGGACACGTAAGCGGGCCTTGGGGTTCAACAATTATGGAAATCGCTTCGGGACCCCAAAACGGTGAGTAATAGCCCAAGAAACGGGCCAGAATCGGCCAAAACTGCCAATGTTGATGACCGACACGTAAACGCACCACAGGGTTCGTTAACCATGGAAACCACTTCGGGACCACAAAACAGTGAGTAATAGTCCATGAAACGGGCCAAAATCGGTCCAAACTGCCACTGTTGATGACCGACACGTAAACGCATCACAAGGTTTGCTCACCATGGAAACCACTCCGGGACCCCAAAACAGTGAGGAATAGTCCATCAAACGGGCCAGAATCGGCCAAAACTGCCAGTGTTGATGACGGACACGTAAGCGGGCCTTGGGGTTCAACAATTATGGAAATCGCTTCGGGACCCCAAAACGGTGAGTAATAGCCCAAGAAACGGGCCAGAATCGGCCAAAACTGCCAATGTTGATGACCGACACGTAAACGCACCACAGGGTTCGTTAACCATGGAAACCACTCCGAGACCCCAAAATAGTGAGTAATAGTCCATCAAACGGGCCAGAATCGGCAAAAACTGCCAGTGTTGATGACCAACACGTAAACGCACCATAGGGTTCGTTAACCATGGAAACCACTCCAGGACCCCAAAACGGTGAGTAATAGTCCATGAAACGGCCCAGAATCAGCCAAAACTGCCAGTGTCGATGACCGACACGCAAGCGGACCTAGGGTTCAACAATAATGGAAATCGCTTCAGGACTTGAAAACGGTGAGTAATAATCCAAGAAACGGGCCAGAATCGGCCAAAACTGCGAGTGTTGATCACCGAAACAGAAACGCACCACAGGGTTCGTTAACCATGGAAACCACTCCGGGACCCCAAAACAGTGAGTAGTAGTCCATGAAACGGGCTAGAATCTGCCAAAACTGCCAATGTTGATGACCAACACGTAAACTTACCACAGCGTTCGTTAACCATCGAAACCACTCCGGGACCCCAAAATAGTGAGTAATAGTCGATGAAACGGGCTAGAATCGGCAAAAACTGCCAATGTTGATGAACGACACGTAAGCGAATCTTGGGGTTCAACAATTATGGAAATCGCCTCGGGACCCGAAAACGGTGATTAATAATCCAAGAAACGGGCCATAATCGGCCAAAACTACGATTGTTGATGACCGGCACGTAAACGCACCACAGGGTTCGTTAACCATGGAAACCAATTTGTGAACCCAAAACAGTGAGTAATAGTCCAAGAAATGGGCCATAATCGGCCAAAACTGCGAGTGTTGATGACCGACACATAAACGCACCACAGGGTTCGTTAACCATGGAAACCACTTAGGGACCCCAAAGCAGTGAGTAATAGTCCATGAAACGGGCCAGAATCGGTCCAAACTGCCACTGTTGATGACCGACACGTAAACGCATCACAGGGTTTGCTCACCATGGAAACCACTCCAGGACCCCAAAACAGTGAGGAATAGTCCATCAAACGGGCCAGAATCGGCCAAAACTGCCAGTGTTGATGATGGACACGTAAGCGGGCCTTGGGGTTCAACAATTATGGAAATCGCTTCGGGACCCCAAAACGGTGAGTAATAGCCCAAGAAACGGGCCAGAATCGGCCAAAACTGCCAATGTTGATGACCGACACGTAAACGCACCACAGGGTTCGTTAACCATGGAAACCACTTCGGGACCACAAAACAGTGAGTAATAGTCCATGAAACGGGCCAAAATCGGTCCAAACTGCCACTGTTGATGACCGACACGTAAACGCATCACAAGGTTTGCTCACCATGGAAACCACTCCGGGACCCCAAAACAGTGAGGAATAGTCCATCAAACGGGCCAGAATCGGCCAAAACTGCCAGTGTTGATGACGGACACGTAAGCGGGCCTTGGGGTTCAACAATTATGGAAATCGCTTCGGGACCCCAAAACGGTGAGTAATAGCCCAAGAAACGGGCCAGAATCGGCCAAAACTGCCAATGTTGATGACCGACACGTAAACGCACCACAGGGTTCGTTAACCATGGAAACCACTCCGAGACCCCAAAATAGTGAGTAATAGTCCATCAAACGGGCCAGAATCGGCAAAAACTGCCAGTGTTGATGACCAACACGTAAACGCACCATAGGGTTCGTTAACCATGGAAACCACTCCAGGACCCCAAAACGGTGAGTAATAGTCCATGAAACGGCCCAGAATCAGCCAAAACTGCCAGTGTCGATGACCGACACGCAAGCGGACCTAGGGTTCAACAATAATGGAAATCGCTTCAGGACTTGAAAACGGTGAGTAATAATCCAAGAAACGGGCCAGAATCGGCCAAAACTGCGAGTGTTGATCACCGAAACAGAAACGCACCACAGGGTTCGTTAACCATGGAAACCACTCCGGGACCCCAAAACAGTGAGTAGTAGTCCATGAAACGGGCTAGAATCTGCCAAAACTGCCAATGTTGATGACCAACACGTAAACTTACCACAGCGTTTGTTAACCATCGAAACCACTCCGGGACCCCAAAATAGTGAGTAATAGTCGATGAAACGGGCTAGAATCGGCAAAAACTGCCAATGTTGATGAACGACACGTAAGCGAATCTTGGGGTTCAACAATTATGGAAATCGCCTCGGGACCCGAAAACGGTGATTAATAATCCAAGAAACGGGCCATAATCGGCCAAAACTACGAGTGTTGATGACCGGCACGTAAACGCACCACAGGGTTCGTTAACCATGGAAACCAATTTGTGACCCCAAAACAGTGAGTAATAGTCCAAGAAATGGGCCATAATCGGCCAAAACTGCGAGTGTTGATGACCGACACATAAACGCACCACAGGGTTCGTTAACCATGGAAACCACTTAGGGACCCCAAAGCAGTGAGTAATAGTCCATGAAACGGGCCAGAATCGGTCCAAACTGCCACTGTTGATGACCGACACGTAAACGCATCACAGGGTTTGCTCACCATGGAAACCACTCCGGGACCCCAAAACAGTGAGGAATAGTCCATCAAACGGGCCAGAATCGGCCAAAACTGCCAGTGTTGATGACGGACACGTAAGCGGGCCTTGGGGTTCAACAATTATGGAAATCGCTTCGGGACCCCAAAACGGTGAGTAATAGCCCAAGAAACGGGCCAGAATCGGCCAAAACTGCCAATGTTGATGACCGACACGTAAACGCACCACAGGGTTCGTTAACCATGGAAACCACTTCGGGACCACAAAACAGTGAGTAATAGTCCATGAAACGGGCCAAAATCGGTCCAAACTGCCACTGTTGATGACCGACACGTAAATGCATCACAAGGTTTGCTCACCATGGAAACCACTCCGGGACCCCAAAACAGTGAGGAATAGTCCATCAAACGGGCCAGAATCGGCCAAAACTGCCAGTGTTGATGACGGACACGTAAGCGGGCCTTGGGGTTCACCAATTATGGAAATCGCTTCGGGACCCCAAAACGGTGAGTAATAGCCCAAGAAACGGGCCAGAATCGGCCAAAACTGCCAATGTTGATGACCGACACGTAAACGCACCACAGGGTTCGTTAACCATGGAAACCACTCCGAGACCCCAAAATAGTGAGTAATAGTCCATCAAACGGGCCAGAATCGGCAAAAACTGCCAGTGTTGATGACCAACACGTAAACGCACCATAGGGTTCGTTAACCATGGAAACCACTCCAGGACCCCAAAACAGTGAGTAATAGTCCATGAAACGGCCCAGAATCAGCCAAAACTGCCAGTGTCGATGACCGACACGCAAGCGGACCTAGGGTTCAACAATAATGGAAATCGCTTCAGGACTTGAAAACGGTGAGTAATAATCCAAGAAACGGGCCAGAATCGGCCAAAACTGCGAGTGTTGATCACCGAAACAGAAACGCACCACAGGGTTCGTTAACCATGGAAACCACTCCGGGACCCCAAAACAGTGAGTAGTAGTCCACGAAACGGGCTAGAATCAGCCAAAACTGCCAATGTTGATGACCAACACGTAAACTTACCACAGCGTTCGTTAACCATCGAAACCACTCCGGGACCCCAAAATAGTGAGTACTAGTCGATGAAACGGGCTAGAATCGGCAAAAACTGCCAATGTTGATGAACGACACGTAAGCGAATCTTGGGGTTCAACAATTATGGAAATCGCCTCGGGACCCGAAAACGGTGATTAATAATCCAAGAAACGGGCCATAATCGGCCAAAACTACGAGTGTTGATGACCGGCACGTAAACGCACCACAGGGTTCGTTAACCATGGAAACCAATTTGTGAACCCAAAACAATGAGTAATAGTCCAAGAAACGGGCCATAATCGGCCAAAACTGCGAGTGTTGATGACCGACACATAAACGCACCACAGGGTTCGTTAACCATGGAAACCACTTAGGGACCCCAAAGCAGTGAGTAATAGTCCATGAAACGGGCCAGAATCGGTCCAAACTGCCACTGTTGATGACCGACACGTAAACGCATCACAGGGTTTGCTCACCATGGAAACCACTCCGGGACCCCAAAACAGTGAGGAATAGTCCATCAAACGGGCCAGAATCGGCCAAAACTGCCAGTGTTGATGACGGACACGTAAGCGGGCCTTGGGGTTCAACAATTATGGAAATCGCTTCGGGACCCCAAAACGGTGAGTAATAGCCCAAGAAACGGGCCAGAATCGGCCAAAACTGCCAATGTTGATGACCGACACGTAAACGCACCACAGGGTTCGTTAACCATGGAAACCACTCCGTGACCCCAAAATAGTGAGTAATAGTCCATCAAACGGGCCAGAATCGGCAAAAACTGCCAGTGTTGATGACCAACACGTAAACGCACCATAGGGTTCGTTAACCATGGAAACCACTCCAGGACCCCAAAACAGTGAGTAATAGTCCATGAAACGGCCCAGAATCAGCCAAAACTGCCAGTGTCGATGACCGACACGCAAGCGGACCTAGCGTTCAACAATAATGGAAATCTCTTCAGGACTTGAAAACGGTGAGTAATAATCCAAGAAACGGGCCAGAATCGGCCAAAACTGCGAGTGTTGATCACCGAAACAGAAACGCACCACAGGGTTCGTTAACCATGGAAACCACTCCGGGACCCCAAAACAGTGAGTAGTAGTCCATGAAACGGGCTAGAATCTGCCAAAACTGCCAATGTTGATGACCAACACGTAAACTTACCACAGCGTTCGTTAACCATCGAAACCACTCCGGGACCCCAAAATAGTGAGTAATAGTCGATGAAACGGGCTAGAATCGGCAAAAACTGCCAATGTTGATGAACGACACGTAAGCGAATCTTGGGGTTCAACAATTATGGAAATCGCCTCGGGACCCGAAAACGGTGATTAATAATCCAAGAAACGGGCCATAATCGGCCAAAACTACGATTGTTGATGACCGGCACGTAAACGCACCACAGGGTTCGTTAACCATGGAAACCAATTTGTGAACCCAAAACAGTGAGTAATAGTCCAAGAAATGGGCCATAATCGGCCAAAACTGCGAGTGTTGATGACCGACACATAAACGCACCACAGGGTTCGTTAACCATGGAAACCACTTAGGGACCCCAAAGCAGTGAGTAATAGTCCATGAAACGGGCCAGAATCGGTCCAAACTGCCACTGTTGATGACCGACACGTAAACGCATCACAGGGTTTGCTCACCATGGAAACCACTCCAGGACCCCAAAACAGTGAGGAATAGTCCATCAAACGGGCCAGAATCGGCCAAAACTGCCAGTGTTGATGATGGACACGTAAGCGGGCCTTGGGGTTCAACAATTATGGAAATCGCTTCGGGACCCCAAAACGGTGAGTAATAGCCCAAGAAACGGGCCAGAATCGGCCAAAACTGCCAATGTTGATGACCGACACGTAAACGCACCACAGGGTTCGTTAACCATGGAAACCACTTCGGGACCACAAAACAGTGAGTAATAGTCCATGAAACGGGCCAAAATCGGTCCAAACTGCCACTGTTGATGACCGACACGTAAACGCATCACAAGGTTTGCTCACCATGGAAACCACTCCGGGACCCCAAAACAGTGAGGAATAGTCCATCAAACGGGCCAGAATCGGCCAAAACTGCCAGTGTTGATGACGGACACGTAAGCGGGCCTTGGGGTTCAACAATTATGGAAATCGCTTCGGGACCCCAAAACGGTGAGTAATAGCCCAAGAAACGGGCCAGAATCGGCCAAAACTGCCAATGTTGATGACCGACACGTAAACGCACCACAGGGTTCGTTAACCATGGAAACCACTCCGAGACCCCAAAATAGTGAGTAATAGTCCATCAAACGGGCCAGAATCGGCAAAAACTGCCAGTGTTGATGACCAACACGTAAACGCACCATAGGGTTCGTTAACCATGGAAACCACTCCAGGACCCCAAAACGGTGAGTAATAGTCCATGAAACGGCCCAGAATCAGCCAAAACTGCCAGTGTCGATGACCGACACGCAAGCGGACCTAGGGTTCAACAATAATGGAAATCGCTTCAGGACTTGAAAACGGTGAGTAATAATCCAAGAAACGGGCCAGAATCGGCCAAAACTGCGAGTGTTGATCACCGAAACAGAAACGCACCACAGGGTTCGTTAACCATGGAAACCACTCCGGGACCCCAAAACAGTGAGTAGTAGTCCATGAAACGGGCTAGAATCTGCCAAAACTGCCAATGTTGATGACCAACACGTAAACTTACCACAGCGTTTGTTAACCATCGAAACCACTCCGGGACCCCAAAATAGTGAGTAATAGTCGATGAAACGGGCTAGAATCGGCAAAAACTGCCAATGTTGATGAACGACACGTAAGCGAATCTTGGGGTTCAACAATTATGGAAATCGCCTCGGGACCCGAAAACGGTGATTAATAATCCAAGAAACGGGCCATAATCGGCCAAAACTACGAGTGTTGATGACCGGCACGTAAACGCACCACAGGGTTCGTTAACCATGGAAACCAATTTGTGACCCCAAAACAGTGAGTAATAGTCCAAGAAATGGGCCATAATCGGCCAAAACTGCGAGTGTTGATGACCGACACATAAACGCACCACAGGGTTCGTTAACCATGGAAACCACTTAGGGACCCCAAAGCAGTGAGTAATAGTCCATGAAACGGGCCAGAATCGGTCCAAACTGCCACTGTTGATGACCGACACGTAAACGCATCACAGGGTTTGCTCACCATGGAAACCACTCCGGGACCCCAAAATAGTGAGGAATAGTCCATCAAACGGGCCAGAATCGGCCAAAACTGCCAGTGTTGATGATGGACACGTAAGCGGGCCTTGGGGTTCAACAATTATGGAAATCGCTTCGGGACCCCAAAACGGTGAGTAATAGCCCAAGAAACGGGCCAGAATCGGCCAAAACTGCCAATGTTGATGACCGACACGTAAACGCACCACAGGGTTCGTTAACCATGGAAACCACTCCGGGACCCCAAAACAGTGAGTAGTAGTCCATGAAACGGGCTAGAATCTGCCAAAACTGCCAATGTTGATGACCAACACGTAAACTTACCACAGCGTTCGTTAACCATCGAAACCACTCCGGGACCCCAAAATAGTGAGTAATAGTCGATGAAACGGGCTAGAATCGGCAAAAATTGCCAATGTTGATGAACGACACGTAAGCGAATCTTGGGGTTCAGCAATTATGGAAATCGCCTCGGGACCCGAAAACGGTGATTAATAATCCAAGAAACGGGCCATAATCGGCCAAAACTACGATTGTTGATGACCGGCACGTAAACGCACCACAGGGTTCGTTAACCATGGAAACCAATTTGTGACCCCAAAACAGTGAGTAATAGTCCAAGAAATGGGCCATAATCGGCCAAAACTGCGAGTGTTGATGACCGACACATAAACGCACCACAGGGTTCGTTAACCATGGAAACCACTTAGGGACCCCAAAGCAGTGAGTAATAGTCCATGAAACGGGCCAGAATCGGTCCAAACTGCCACTGTTGATGACCGACACGTAAACGCATCACAGGGTTTGCTCACCATGGAAACCACTCCAGGACCCCAAAACAGTGAGGAATAGTCCATCAAACGGGCCAGAATCGGCCAAAACTGCCAGTGTTGATGATGGACACATAAGCGGGCCTTGGGGTTCAACAATTATGGAAATCGCTTCGGGACCCCAAAACGGTGAGTAATAGCCCAAGAAACGGGCCAGAATCGGCCAAAACTGCCAATGTTGATGACCGACACGTAAACGCACCACAGGGTTCGTTAACCATGGAAACCACTTCGGGACCACAAAACAGTGAGTAATAGTCCATGAAACGGGCCAAAATCGGTCCAAACTGCCACTGTTGATGACCGACACGTAAACGCATCACAAGGTTTGCTCACCATGGAAACCACTCCGGGACCCCAAAACAGTGAGGAATAGTCCATCAAACGGGCCAGAATCGGCCAAAACTGCCAGTGTTGATGACGGACACGTAAGCGGGCCTTGGGGTTCAACAATTATGGAAATCGCTTCGGGACCCCAAAACGGTGAGTAATAGCCCAAGAAACGGGCCAGAATCGGCCAAAACTGCCAATGTTGATGACCGACACGTAAACGCACCACAGGGTTCGTTAACCATGGAAACCACTCCGAGACCCCAAAATAGTGAGTAATAGTCCATCAAACGGGCCAGAATCGGCAAAAACTGCCAGTGTTGATGACCAACACGTAAACGCACCATAGGGTTCGTTAACCATGGAAACCACTCCAGGACCCCAAAACAGTGAGTAATAGTCCATGAAACGGCCCAGAATCAGCCAAAACTGCCAGTGTCGATGACCGACACGCAAGCGGACCTAGGGTTCAACAATAATGGAAATCGCTTCAGGACTTGAAAACGGTGAGTAATAATCCAAGAAACGGGCCAGAATCGGCCAAAACTGCGAGTGTTGATCACCGAAACAGAAACGCACCACAGGGTTCGTTAACCATGGAAACCACTCCGGGACCCCAAAACAGTGAGTAGTAGTCCATGAAACGGGCTAGAATCTGCCAAAACTGCCAATGTTGATGACCAACACGTAAACTTACCACAGCGTTCGTTAACCATCGAAACCACTCCGGGACCCCAAAATAATGAGTAATAGTCGATGAAACGGGCTAGAATCGGCAAAAATTGCCAATGTTGATGAACGACACGTAAGCGAATCTTGGGGTTCAACAATTATGGAAATCGCCTCGGGACCCGAAAACGGTGATTAATAATCCAAGAAACGGGCCATAATCGGCCAAAACTACGAGTGTTGATGACCGGCACGTAAACGCACCACAGGGTTCGTTAACCATGGAAACCAATTTGTGACCCCAAAACAGTGAGTAATAGTCCAAGAAATGGGCCATAATCGGCCAAAACTGCGAGTGTTGATGACCGACACATAAACGCACCACAGGGTTCGTTAACCATGGAAACCACTTAGGGACCCCAAAGCAGTGAGTAATAGTCCATGAAACGGGCCAGAATCGGTCCAAACTGCCACTGTTGATGACCGACACGTAAACGCATCACAGGGTTTGCTCACCATGGAAACCACTCCGGGACCCCAAAACAGTGAGGAATAGTCCATCAAACGGGCCAGAATCGGCCAAAACTGCCAGTGTTGATGATGGACACGTAAGCGGGCCTTGGGGTTCAACAATTATGGAAATCGCTTCGGGACCCCAAAACGGTGAGTAATAGCCCAAGAAACGGGCCAGAATCGGCCAAAACTGCCAATGTTGATGACCGACACGTAAACGCACCACAGGGTTCGTTAACCATGGAAACCACTCCGGGACCCCAAAACAGTGAGTAGTAGTCCATGAAACGGGCTAGAATCTGCCAAAACTGCCAATGTTGATGACCAACACGTAAACTTACCACAGCGTTCGTTAACCATCGAAACCACTCCGGGACCCCAAAATAGTGAGTAATAGTCGATGAAACGGGCTAGAATCGGCAAAAATTGCCAATGTTGATGAACGACACGTAAGCGAATCTTGGGGTTCAGCAATTATGGAAATCGCCTCGGGACCCGAAAACGGTGATTAATAATCCAAGAAACGGGCCATAATCGGCCAAAACTACGATTGTTGATGACCGGCACGTAAACGCACCACAGGGTTCGTTAACCATGGAAACCAATTTGTGACCCCAAAACAGTGAGTAATAGTCCAAGAAATGGGCCATAATCGGCCAAAACTGCGAGTGTTGATGACCGACACATAAACGCACCACAGGGTTCGTTAACCATGGAAACCACTTAGGGACCCCAAAGCAGTGAGTAATAGTCCATGAAACGGGCCAGAATCGGTCCAAACTGCCACTGTTGATGACCGACACGTAAACGCATCACAGGGTTTGCTCACCATGGAAACCACTCCAGGACCCCAAAACAGTGAGGAATAGTCCATCAAACGGGCCAGAATCGGCCAAAACTGCCAGTGTTGATGATGGACACATAAGCGGGCCTTGGGGTTCAACAATTATGGAAATCGCTTCGGGACCCCAAAACGGTGAGTAATAGCCCAAGAAACGGGCCAGAATCGGCCAAAACTGCCAATGTTGATGACCGACACGTAAACGCACCACAGGGTTCGTTAACCATGGAAACCACTTCGGGACCACAAAACAGTGAGTAATAGTCCATGAAACGGGCCAAAATCGGTCCAAACTGCCACTGTTGATGACCGACACGTAAACGCATCACAAGGTTTGCTCACCATGGAAACCACTCCGGGACCCCAAAACAGTGAGGAATAGTCCATCAAACGGGCCAGAATCGGCCAAAACTGCCAGTGTTGATGACGGACACGTAAGCGGGCCTTGGGGTTCAACAATTATGGAAATCGCTTCGGGACCCCAAAACGGTGAGTAATAGCCCAAGAAACGGGCCAGAATCGGCCAAAACTGCCAATGTTGATGACCGACACGTAAACGCACCACAGGGTTCGTTAACCATGGAAACCACTCCGAGACCCCAAAATAGTGAGTAATAGTCCATCAAACGGGCCAGAATCGGCAAAAACTGCCAGTGTTGATGACCAACACGTAAACGCACCATAGGGTTCGTTAACCATGGAAACCACTCCAGGACCCCAAAACAGTGAGTAATAGTCCATGAAACGGCCCAGAATCAGCCAAAACTGCCAGTGTCGATGACCGACACGCAAGCGGACCTAGGGTTCAACAATAATGGAAATCGCTTCAGGACTTGAAAACGGTGAGTAATAATCCAAGAAACGGGCCAGAATCGGCCAAAACTGCGAGTGTTGATCACCGAAACAGAAACGCACCACAGGGTTCGTTAACCATGGAAACCACTCCGGGACCCCAAAACAGTGAGTAGTAGTCCATGAAACGGGCTAGAATCTGCCAAAACTGCCAATGTTGATGACCAACACGTAAACTTACCACAGCGTTCGTTAACCATCGAAACCACTCCGGGACCCCAAAATAGTGAGTAATAGTCGATGAAACGGGCTAGAATCGGCAAAAATTGCCAATGTTGATGAACGACACGTAAGCGAATCTTGGGGTTCAACAATTATGGAAATCGCCTCGGGACCCGAAAACGGTGATTAATAATCCAAGAAACGGGCCATAATCGGCCAAAACTACGAGTGTTGATGACCGGCACGTAAACGCACCACAGGGTTCGTTAACCATGGAAACCAATTTGTGACCCCAAAACAGTGAGTAATAGTCCAAGAAATGGGCCATAATCGGCCAAAACTGCGAGTGTTGATGACCGACACATAAACGCACCACAGGGTTCGTTAACCATGGAAACCACTTAGGGACCCCAAAGCAGTGAGTAATAGTCCATGAAACGGGCCAGAATCGGTCCAAACTGCCACTGTTGATGACCGACACGTAAACGCATCACAGGGTTTGCTCACCATGGAAACCACTCCGGGACCCCAAAACAGTGAGGAATAGTCCATCAAACGGGCCAGAATCGGCCAAAACTGCCAGTGTTGATGATGGACACGTAAGCGGGCCTTGGGGTTCAACAATTATGGAAATCGCTTCGGGACCCCAAAACGGTGAGTAATAGCCCAAGAAACGGGCCAGAATCGGCCAAAACTGCCAATGTTGATGACCGACACGTAAACGCACCACAGGGTTCGTTAAGCATGGAAACCACTTCGGGACCACAAAACAGTGAGTAATAGTCCATGAAATGGGCCAGAATCGGTCCAAACTGCCACTGTTGATGACCGACACGTAAACGCATCACAAGGTTTGCTCACCATGGAAACCACTCCGGGACCCCAAAACAGTGAGGAATAGTCCATCAAACGGGCCAGAATCGGCCAAAACTGCCAGTGTTGATGATGGACACGTAAGCGGGACTTGGGGTTCAACAATTATGGAAATCGCTTCTGGACCCCAAAACGGCGAGTAATAGCCCAAGAAACGGGCCAGAATCGGCCAAAACTGCCAATGTTGATGACCGACACGTAAACACACCACAGGGTTCGTTAACCATGGAAACCACTCCGAGACCCCAAAATAGTGAGTAATAGTCCATCAAACGGGCCAGAATCGGCAAAAACTGCCAGTGTTGATGACCAACACGTAAACGCACCATAGGGTTCGTTAACCATGGAAACCACTCCAGGACCCCAAAACAGTGAGTAATAGTCCATGAAACGGGCCAGAATCAGCCAAAACTGCCAGTGTCGATGACCGACACGCAAGCGGACCTAGGGTTCAACAATAATGGAAATCGCTTCAGGACTTGAAAACGGTGAGTAATAATCCAAGAAACGGGCCAGAATCAGCCAAAACTACCAGTGTTGATGATAGACACGTAAGCGGACCTTGGGGTTCAACAATTATGGAAATCGCTTCGGGACCCCAGACGGCGATTAATAATCCAAGAAACGGGCCAGAATCGGCCAAAACTGCCAGTGTTGATGACCGACAATTAAACGCACCACGGGGTTCGTTAACCATGGAAACCACTCCGGGACCCCAAAACAGTGAGTAATAGTCCATGAAACGGGCCAGAATCTGCCAAAACTGCCAGTGTTGATGACCAACACGTAAACTTGCCACAGCGTTCGTTAACCATAGAAACCACTCCGGGACCCCAAAACAGTGAGTAATAATCGGCCAAAACTGCCAGTGTTGATGACCGACACGTAAGCGAACCTTGGGGTTCAACAATTATGGAAATCACCTCGGACCCGAAAACGGTGATTAATAATCCAAGAAACGGGCCATAATCGGCCAAAACTATGAGTGTTGATGACCGACACGTAAACGCACCACAGGGTTCGTTAACCATGGAAACCACTTTGTGACCCCAAAACAGTGAGTAATAGTCCAAGAAACGGGCCAGAATCGGCCAGTGTTGATGACCGACACGTCAACGCATCACAGGGTTCGTTCACCATGGAATCCACTCCGGGACCCCAAAACAGTGAGTAATAGTCCATGAAACGGGCCAGAATCGGCCAAAACTACCAGTGTTGATGATAGACACGTAAGCGGACCTTGGGGTTCAACAATTATGGAAATTGCTTCGGGACCCCAAACGGTGATTAATAATCCAAGAAACGGGCCAGAATCGGCCAAAACTGCCAGTGTTGATGACCGACACTTAAACGCACCACGGGGTTCGTTAACCATGGAAACCACTCCGGGACCCCAAAACAGTGAGTAATAGTCCATGAAACGGGCCAGAATCTGCCAAAACTGCCAGTGCTGATGACCAACACGTAAACTTACCACAGCGTTCGTTAACCATCGAATCCACTCCGGGACCCCAAAACAGTGATTAATAGTCGATGAAATGGGCTAGAATCGGCAAAAATTGCCAGTGTTGATGACCGACACGTAAGCGAACCTTGGGGTTCAACAATTATGGAAATCACCTCGGACCCGAAAACGGTGATTAATAATCCAAGAAACGGGCCATAATCGGCCAAAACTATGAGTGTTGATGACCGGCACGTAAACGCACCACAGGGTTCGTTAACCATGGAAACCACTTTGTGACCCCAAAACAGTGAGTAGTAGTCCAAGAAACGGGCCAGAATCGGCCAGTGTTGATGACCGACACGTCAACGCATCACAGGGTTCGTTCACCATGGAATCCACTCCGGGACCCCAAAACAGTGAGTAATAGTCCATGAAACGGGCCAGAATCGGTCAAAACTGCCAGTGTTGATGACCGACACGTAAACGCAACACAGGGTTCGTTCACCATGGAAACCACTCCGGGACCCCAAAACAGTGAGTAATAGTCGATGAAACGGGCCAGAATCGGCCAAAACTACCAGTGTTGATGATAGACACGTAAGCGGACCTTGGGGTTCAACAATTATGGAAATCGCTTCGGGACCCCAAACGGTGATTAATAATCCAAGAAACGGGCCAGAATCGGCCAAAACTGCCAGTGTTGATGACCGACACTTAAACGCACCACGGGGTTCGTTAACCATGGAAACCACTCCGGGACCCGAAAACAGTGAGTAATAGTCCATGAAACGGGCCAGAATCTGCCAAAACTGCCAGTGTTGATGACCAACACGTAAACTTACCACAGCGTTCGTTAACCATCGAATCCACTCCGGGACCCCAAAACAGTGAGTAATAGTCGATGAAATGGGCTAGAATCGGCAAAAACTGCCAGTGTTGATGACCGGCACGTAAACGCACCACAGGGTTCGTTAACCATGGAAACCACTTTGTGACCCCAAAACAGTGAGTAGTAGTCCAAGAAACGGGCCAGAATCGGCCAGTGTTGATGACCGACACGTCAACGCATCACAGGGTTCGTTCACCATGGAATCCACTCCGGGACCCCAAAACAGTGAGTAATAGACCATGAAACGGGCCAGAATCGGTCAAAACTGCCAGTGTTGATGACCGACACGTAAACGCAACACAGGGTTCGTTCACCATGGAAACCACTCCGGGACCCCAAAACAGTGAGTAATAGTCGATGAAACGGGCCAGAATCGGCCAAAACTACCAGTGTTGATGATAGACACGTAAGCGGACCTTGGGGTTCAACAATTATGGAAATCGCTTCGGGACCCCAAACGGTGATTAATAATCCAAGAAACGGGCCAGAATCGGCCAAAACTGCCAGTGTTGATGACCGACACTTAAACGCACCACGGGGTTCGTTAACCATGGAAACCACTCCGGGACCCCAAAACAGTGAGTAATAGTCCATGAAACGGGCCAGAATCTGCCAAAAC
The DNA here is from genome assembly GCA_963921465.1 of Triticum timopheevii. Lineage (NCBI taxonomy): Eukaryota > Viridiplantae > Streptophyta > Magnoliopsida > Poales > Poaceae > Triticum > Triticum timopheevii. Next base: position 372,473,412 of record OY997270.1, read on the forward strand.
TGCCAGTGTTGATGACGAACACGTAAACTTACCACAGCGTTCGTTAACCATCGAATCCACTCCGGGACCCCAAAACAGTGAGTAATAGTCGATGAAATGGGCTAGAATCGGCAAAAACTGCCAGTGTTGATGACCGACACGTAAGCGAACCTTGGGGTTCAACAATTATGGAAATCACCTCGGACCCGAAAACGGTGATTAATAATCCAAGAAACGGGCCATAATCGGCCAAAACTATGAGTGTTGATGACCGGCACGTAAACGCACCACAGGGTTCGTTAACCATGGAAACCACTTTGTGACCCCAAAACAGTGAGTAGTAGTCCAAGAAACGGGCCAGAATCGGCCAGTGTTGATGACCGACACGTCAACGCATCACAGGGTTCGTTCACCATGGAATCCACTCCGGGACCCCAAAACAGTGAGTAATAGTCCATGAAACGGGCCAGAATCGGCCAAAACTACCAGTGTTGATGACCGACACGTAAGCGGACCTTGGGGTTCAACAATTATGGAAATTGCTTCAGGAACCCAAACGGTGATTAATAATCCAAGAAACGGGCCAGAATCGGCCAAAACTGCCAGTGTTGATGACCGACACTTAAACGCACCACGGGGTTCGTTAACCATGGAATCCACTCCGGGACCCCAAAACAGTGAGTAATAGTCCATGAAACGGGCCAGAATCTGCCAAAACTGCCAGTGCTAATGACCAACACGTAAACTTACCACAGCGTTCGTTAACCATCGAATCCACTCCGGGACCCCAAAACAGTGAGTAATAGTCGATGAAATGGGCTAGAATCGGCAAAAACTGCCAGTGTTGATGACCGACACGTAAGCGAACCTTGGGGTTCAACAATTGTGGAAATCACCTCGGACCCGAAAACGGTGATTAATAATCCAAGAAACGGGCCATAATCGGCCAAAACTACGAGTGTTGATGACCGGCACGTAAACGCACCACAGGGTTCGTTAACCATGGAAACCACTTTGTGACCCCAAAACAGTGAGTAATATTCCAAGAAACGGGCCAGAATCGGCCAGTGTTGATGACCGACACGTCAACGCATCACAGGGTTCGTTCACCATGGAATCCACTCCGGGACCCTAAAGCAGTGAGTAATAGTCCATGAAACGGGCCAGAATCGGCCAAAACTGCTAGTGTTGATGACGGACATGTAAGCGGACCTTGGGGTTCAACAATTATGGAAAACGCTTCGGAACGCCAAAACGGTGAGTAATAACCCAAGAAAGGGGCCAGAATCGGCCAAAAATGCGAGTGTTGATCACCGAAACGTAAATGCACCACAGGGTTCGTTAACCATGGAAACCACTCCAGGACCCCAAAACAGTGAGTAATAGTCCGTGAAACGGGCCAGAATAGGTCAAAACTGCCAGTGTTGATGACCGACACGTAAACGCAACACAGGGTTCGTTCACCATGGAAACCACTCCGGGACCCCAAAACAGTGAGTAATAGTCCATGAAACGGGCCAGAATCGGCCAAAACTACCAGTGTTGATGATAGACACGTAAGCGGACCTTGGGGTTCAACAATTATGGAAATCGCTTCGGGACCCCAAACGGTGATTAATAATCCAAGAAACGGGCCAGAATCGGCCAAAACTGCCAGTGTTGATGACCGACACATAAACGCACCACGGGGTTCGTTAACCATGGAAAACACTCCGGGACCCCAAAACAGTGAGTAATAGTCCATGAAACGGGCCAGAATCTGCCAAAACTGCCAGTGTTGATGACCAACACGTAAACTTACCACAGCGTTCGTTAACCATCGAATCCACTCCGGGACCCCAAAACAGTGAGTAATAGTCGATGAAATGGGCTAGAATCGGCAAAAACTGCCAGTGTTGATGACCGACACGTAAGCGAACCTTGGGGTTCAACAATTATGGAAATCACCTCGGACCCGAAAACGGTGATTAATAATCCAAGAAACGGGCCATAATCGGCCAAAACTGCGAGTGTTGATGACCGACACGTAAACGCACCACAGGGTTCGTTAACCATGGAAACCACTTCGGGACCACAAAACAGTGAGTAATAGTCCATGAAACGGGCCAAAATCGGTCCAAACTGCCAGTGTTGATGACCGACATGTAAACGCATCACAGGGTTTGCTCACCATGGAAACCACTCCGAGACCCCAAAACAGTGAGGAATAGTCCATCAAACGGGCCAGAATCGGCCAAAACTGCCAGTGTTGATGACGGACACGTAAGCGGGACTTGGGGTTCAACAATTATGGAAATCGCTTCGGGACCCCAAAACGGCGAGTAATAGCCCAAGAAACGGGCCAGAATCGGCCAAAACTGCCAATGTTGATGACCGACACGTAAACGCACCACAGGGTTCGTTAACCATGGAAACCACTCCGAGACCCCAAAATAGTGAGTAATAGTCCATCAAACGGGCCAGAATCGGCCAAAACTGCCAGTGTTGATGACCAACACGTAAACACACCATAGGGTTCGTTAACCATGGAAACCACTCCAGGACCCCAAAACAGTGAGTAATAGTCCATGAAGCGGGCCAGAATCAGCCAAAACTACCAGTGTCGATGACCGACACGCAAGCGGACCTAGGGTTCAACAATAATGGAAATCGCTTCAGGACCTGAAAACGGTGAGTAATAATCCAAGAAACGGGCCAGAATCGGCCAAAACTGCGAGTGTTGATCACCGAAACAGAAACGCACCACAGGGTTCGTTAACCATGGAAACCACTCCGGGACCCAAAAACAGTGAGTAGTAGTCCATGAAACGGGCCAGAATCTGCCAAAACTGCTAATGTTGATGACCAACACGTAAAATTACCACAGCGTTCGTTAACCATCGAAACCACTCCGGGACCCCAAAACAGTGAGTAATAGTCGATGAAACGGGCTAGAATCGGCACAAACTGCCAATGTTGATGAACGACACGTAAGCGAATCTTGGGGTTCAACAATTATGGAAATCGCCTCGGGACCTGAAAACGGTGATTAATAATCCAAGAAACGGGCCATAATCGGCCAAAACTACGAGTGTTGATGACCGGCACGTAAACGCACCACAGGGTTCGTTAACCATGGAAACCACTTTGTGACCCCAAAACAGTGAGTAATAGTCCAAGAAACGGGCCAGAATCGGCCAGTGTTGATGACCGACACGTCAACACATCACAGGGTTCGTTCACCATGGAATCCACTCCGGGACCCTAAAGCAGTGAGTAATAGTCCATGAAATGGGCCAGAATCGGCCAAAACTGCTAGTGTTGATGACGGACATGTAAGCGGACCTTGGGGTTCAACAATTATGGAAAACGCTTCGGGACCCCAAAACGGTGAGTAATAACCCAAGAAAGGGGCCAGAATCGGCCAAAAATGCGAGTGTTGATCACCGAAACGTAAATGCACCACAGGGTTCGTTAACCATGGAAACCACTCCGGGACCCCAAAACAGTGAGTAATAGTCCATGAAACGGGCCAGAATCGGTCCAAACTGCCACTGTTGATGACCGACACGTAAACGCATCACAGGGTTTGCTCACCATGGAAACCACTCCGAGACCCCAAAACAGTGAGGAATAGTCCATCAAACGGGCCAGAATCGGCCAGAACTGCCAGTGTTGATGACGGACACGTAAGCGAGACTTGGGGTTCAACAATTATGGAAATCGCTTCGGGACCCCAAAACGGTGAGTAATAGCCCAAGAAACGGGCCAGAATCGGCCAAAACTGCCAATGTTGATGACCGACACGTAAACGCACCACAGGGTTCGTTAACCATGGAAACCACTCCGGGACCCCAAAACAGTGAGTAATAGTCCATGAAACGGGCCAGAATCGGCCAAAACTACCAGTGTTTATGATAGACACGTAAGCGGACCTTGGGGTTCAACAATTATGGAAATCGCTTCGGGACCCCAGACGGTGATTAATAATCCAAGAAACGGGCCAGAATCGGCCAAAACTGTCAGTGTTGATGACCGACAATTAAACGCACCACGGGGTTCGTTAACCATGGAAACCACTCCGGGACCCCAAAACAGTGAGTAATAGTCCATGAAACGGGCCAGAATCTGCCAAAACTGCCAGTGTTGATGACCAACACGTAAACTTGCCACAGCGTTCGTTAACCATAGAAACCACTCCGGGACCCCAAAACAGTGAGTAATAATCGGCCAAAACTGCCAGTGTTGATGACCGACACGTAAGCGAACCTTGGGGTTCAACAATTATGGAAATCACCTCGGACCCGAAAACGGTGATTAATAATCCAAGAAACGGGCCATAATCGGCCAAAACTATGAGTGTTGATGACCGACACGTAAACGCACCACAGGGTTCGTTAACCATGGAAACCACTTTGTGACCCCAAAACAGTGAGTAATAGTCCAAGAAACGGGCCAGAATCGGCCAGTGTTGATGACCGACACGTCAACGCATCACAGGGTTCGTTCACCATGGAATCCACTCCGGGACCCCAAAACAGTGAGTAATAGTCCATGAAACGGGCCAGAATCGGCCAAAACTACCAGTGTTGATGATAGACACGTAAGCGGACCTTGGGGTTCAACAATTATGGAAATTGCTTCGGGACCCCAAACGGTGATTAATAATCCAAGAAACGGGCCAGAATCGGCCAAAACTGCCAGTGTTGATGACCGACACTTAAACGCACCACGGGGTTCGTTAACCATGGAAACCACTCCGGGACCCCAAAACAGTGAGTAATAGTCCATGAAACGGGCCAGAATCTGCCAAAACTGCCAGTGCTGATGACCAACACGTAAACTTACCACAGCGTTCGTTAACCATCGAATCCACTCCGGGACCCCAAAACAGTGATTAATAGTCGATGAAATGGGCTAGAATCGGCAAAAACTGCCAGTGTTGATGACCGACACGTAAGCGAACCTTGGGGTTCAACAATTATGGAAATCACCTCGGACCCGAAAACGGTGATTAATAATCCAAGAAACGGGCCATAATCGGCCAAAACTATGAGTGTTGATGACCGGCACGTAAACGCACCACAGGGTTCGTTAACCATGGAAACCACTTTGTGACCCCAAAACAGTGAGTAGTAGTCCAAGAAACGGGCCAGAATCGGCCAGTGTTGATGACCGACACGTCAACGCATCACAGGGTTCGTTCACCATGGAATCCACTCCGGGACCCCAAAACAGTGAGTAATAGTCCATGAAACGGGCCAGAATCGGTCAAAACTGCCAGTGTTGATGACCGACACGTAAACGCAACACAGGGTTCGTTCACCATGGAAACCACTCCGGGACCCCAAAACAGTGAGTAATAGTCGATGAAACGGGCCAGAATCGGCCAAAACTACCAGTGTTGATGATAGACACGTAAGCGGACCTTGGGGTTCAACAATTATGGAAATCGCTTCGGGACCCCAAACGGTGATTAATAATCCAAGAAACGGGCCAGAATCGGCCAAAACTGCCAGTGTTGATGACCGACACTTAAACGCACCACGGGGTTCGTTAACCATGGAAACCACTCCGGGACCCGAAAACAGTGAGTAATAGTCCATGAAACGGGCCAGAATCTGCCAAAACTGCCAGTGTTGATGACCAACACGTAAACTTACCACAGCGTTCGTTAACCATCGAATCCACTCCGGGACCCCAAAACAGTGAGTAATAGTCGATGAAATGGGCTAGAATCGGCAAAAACTGCCAGTGTTGATGACCGGCACGTAAACGCACCACAGGGTTCGTTAACCATGGAAACCACTTTGTGACCCCAAAATAGTGAGTAGTAGTCCAAGAAACGGGCCAGAATCGGCCAGTGTTGATGACCGACACGTCAACGCATCACAGGGTTCGTTCACCATGGAATCCACTCCGGGACCCCAAAACAGTGAGTAATAGTCCATGAAACGGGCCAGAATCGGTCAAAACTGCCAGTGTTGATGACCGACACGTAAACGCAACACAGGGTTCGTTCACCATGGAAACCACTCCGGGACCCCAAAACAGTGAGTAATAGTCGATGAAACGGGCCAGAATCGGCCAAAACTACCAGTGTTGATGATAGACACGTAAGCGGACCTTGGGGTTCAACAATTATGGAAATCGCTTCGGGACCCCAAACGGTGATTAATAATCCAAGAAACGGGCCAGAATCGGCCAAAACTGCCAGTGTTGATGACCGACACTTAAACGCACCACGGGGTTCGTTAACCATGGAAACCACTCCGGGACCCCAAAACAGTGAGTAATAGTCCATGAAACGGGCCAGAATCTGCCAAAACTGCCAGTGTTGATGACCAACACGTAAACTTACCACAGCGTTCGTTAACCATCGAATCCACTCCGGGACCCCAAAACAGTGAGTAATAGTCGATGAAATGGGCTAGAATCGGCAAAAACTGCCAGTGTTGATGACCGACACGTAAGCGAACCTTGGGGTTCAACAATTATGGAAATCACCTCGGACCCGAAAACGGTGATTAATAATCCAAGAAACGGGCCATAATCGGCCAAAACTATGAGTGTTGATGACCGGCACGTAAACGCACCACAGGGTTCGTTAACCATGGAAACCACTTTGTGACCCCAAAACAGTGAGTAGTAGTCCAAGAAACGGGCCAGAATCGGCCAGTGTTGATGACCGACACGTCAACGCATCACAGGGTTCGTTCACCATGGAATCCACTCCGGGACCCCAAAACAGTGAGTAATAGTCCATGAAACGGGCCAGAATCGGCCAAAACTACCAGTGTTGATGACCGACACGTAAGCGGACCTTGGGGTTCAACAATTATGGAAATTGCTTCAGGAACCCAAACGGTGATTAATAATCCAAGAAACGGGCCAGAATCGGCCAAAACTGCCAGTGTTGATGACCGACACTTAAACGCACCACGGGGTTCGTTAACCATGGAATCCACTCCGGGACCCCAAAACAGTGAGTAATAGTCCATGAAACGGGCCAGAATCTGCCAAAACTGCCAGTGCTGATGACCAACACGTAAACTTACCACAGCGTTCGTTAACCATCGAATCCACTCCGGGACCCCAAAACAGTGAGTAATAGTCGATGAAATGGGCTAGAATCGGCAAAAACTGCCAGTGTTGATGACCGACACGTAAGCGAACCTTGGGGTTCAACAATTGTGGAAATCACCTCGGACCCGAAAACGGTGATTAATAATCCAAGAAACGGGCCATAATCGGCCAAAACTACGAGTGTTGATGACCGGCACGTAAACGCACCACAGGGTTCGTTAACCATGGAAACCACTTTGTGACCCCAAAACAGTGAGTAATATTCCAAGAAACGGGCCAGAATCGGCCAGTGTTGATGACCGACACGTCAACGCATCACAGGGTTCGTTCACCATGGAATCCACTCCGGGACCCTAAAGCAGTGAGTAATAGTCCATGAAACGGGCCAGAATCGGCCAAAACTGCTAGTGTTGATGACGGACATGTAAGCGGACCTTGGGGTTCAACAATTATGGAAAACGCTTCGGAACGCCAAAACGGTGAGTAATAACCCAAGAAAGGGGCCAGAATCGGCCAAAAATGCGAGTGTTGATCACCGAAACGTAAATGCACCACAGGGTTCGTTAACCATGGAAACCACTCCAGGACCCCAAAACAGTGAGTAATAGTCCGTGAAACGGGCCAGAATAGGTCAAAACTGCCAGTGTTGATGACCGACACGTAAACGCAACACAGGGTTCGTTCACCATGGAAACCACTCCGGGACCCCAAAACAGTGAGTAATAGTCCATGAAACGGGCCAGAATCGGCCAAAACTACCAGTGTTGATGATAGACACGTAAGCGGACCTTGGGGTTCAACAATTATGGAAATCGCTTCGGGACCCCAAACGGTGATTAATAATCCAAGAAACGGGCCAGAATCGGCCAAAACTGCCAGTGTTGATGACCGACACATAAACGCACCACGGGGTTCGTTAACCATGGAAAACACTCCGGGACCCCAAAACAGTGAGTAATAGTCCATGAAACGGGCCAGAATCTGCCAAAACTGCCAGTGTTGATGACCAACACGTAAACTTACCACAGCGTTCGTTAACCATCGAATCCACTCCGGGACCCCAAAACAGTGAGTAATAGTCGATGAAATGGGCTAGAATCGGCAAAAACTGCCAGTGTTGATGACCGACACGTAAGCGAACCTTGGGGTTCAACAATTATGGAAATCACCTCGGACCCGAAAACGGTGATTAATAATCCAAGAAACGGGCCATAATCGGCCAAAACTGCGAGTGTTGATGACCGACACGTAAACGCACCACAGGGTTCGTTAACCATGGAAACCACTTCGGGACCACAAAACAGTGAGTAATAGTCCATGAAACGGGCCAAAATCGGTCCAAACTGCCAGTGTTGATGACCGACATGTAAACGCATCACAGGGTTTGCTCACCATGGAAACCACTCCGAGACCCCAAAACAGTGAGGAATAGTCCATCAAACGGGCCAGAATCGGCCAAAACTGCCAGTGTTGATGACGGACACGTAAGCGGGACTTGGGGTTCAACAATTATGGAAATCGCTTCGGGACCCCAAAACGGCGAGTAATAGCCCAAGAAACGGGCCAGAATCGGCCAAAACTGCCAATGTTGATGACCGACACGTAAACGCACCATAGGGTTCGTTAACCATGGAAACCACTCCGAGACCCCAAAATAGTGAGTAATAGTCCATCAAACGGGCCAGAATCGGCCAAAACTGCCAGTGTTGATGACCAACACGTAAACACACCATAGGGTTCGTTAACCATGGAAACCACTCCAGGACCCCAAAACAGTGAGTAATAGTCCATGAAGCGGGCCAGAATCAGCCAAAACTACCAGTGTCGATGACCGACACGCAAGCGGACCTAGGGTTCAACAATAATGGAAATCGCTTCAGGACCTGAAAACGGTGAGTAATAATCCAAGAAACGGGCCAGAATCGGCCAAAACTGCGAGTGTTGATCACCGAAACAGAAACGCACCACAGGGTTCGTTAACCATGGAAACCACTCCGGGACCCAAAAACAGTGAGTAGTAGTCCATGAAACGGGCCAGAATCTGCCAAAACTGCTAATGTTGATGACCAACACGTAAAATTACCACAGCGTTCGTTAACCATCGAAACCACTCCGGGACCCCAAAACAGTGAGTAATAGTCGATGAAACGGGCTAGAATCGGCACAAACTGCCAATGTTGATGAACGACACGTAAGCGAATCTTGGGGTTCAACAATTATGGAAATCGCCTCGGGACCTGAAAACGGTGATTAATAATCCAAGAAACGGGCCATAATCGGCCAAAACTACGAGTGTTGATGACCGGCACGTAAACGCACCACAGGGTTCGTTAACCATGGAAACCACTTTGTGACCCCAAAACAGTGAGTAATAGTCCAAGAAACGGGCCAGAATCGGCCAGTGTTGATGACCGACACGTCAACACATCACAGGGTTCGTTCACCATGGAATCCACTCCGGGACCCTAAAGCAGTGAGTAATAGTCCATGAAATGGGCCAGAATCGGCCAAAACTGCTAGTGTTGATGACGGACATGTAAGCGGACCTTGGGGTTCAACAATTATGGAAAACGCTTCGGGACCCCAAAACGGTGAGTAATAACCCAAGAAAGGGGCCAGAATCGGCCAAAAATGCGAGTGTTGATCACCGAAACGTAAATGCACCACAGGGTTCGTTAACCATGGAAACCACTCCGGGACCCCAAAACAGTGAGTAATAGTCCGTGAAACGGGCCAGAATAGGTCAAAACTGCCAGTGTTGATGACCGACACGTAAACGCAACACAGGGTTCGTTCACCATGGAAACCACTCCGGGACCCCAAAACAGTGAGTAATAGTCCATGAAACGGGCCAGAATCGGCCAAAACTACCAGTGTTGATGATAGACACGTAAGCGGACCTTGGGGTTCAACAATTATGGAAATCGCTTCGGGACCCCAAACGGTGATTAATAATCCAAGAAACGGGCCAGAATCGGCCAAAACTGCCAGTGTTGATGACCGACACTTAAACGCACCACGGGGTTCGTTAACCATGGAAACCACTCCGGGACCCCAAAACAGTGAGTAATAGTCCGTGAAACGGGCTAGAACCTGCCAAAACTGCCAATGTTGATGACCAACACGTAAACTTACCACAGCGTTCGTTAACCATCGAAACCACTCCGGGACCCCAAAACAGTGAGTAATAGTCGATGAAACGGGCTAGAATCGGCAAAAACTGCCAATGTTGATGAACGACACGTAAGCGAATCTTGGGGTTCAACAATTATGGAAATCGCCTCGGGACCCGAAAACGGTGATTAATAATCCAAGAAACGGGCCATAATCGGCCAAAACTACGAGTGTTGATCACCGAAACAAAAACGCACCACAGGGTTCGTTAACCATGGAAACCACTCCGGGACCCCAAAACAGTGAGTAATAGTCCATGAAACGGGCCAGAATCTGCCAAAACTGCCAGTGTTGATGACCAACACGTAAACTTACCACAGCGTTCGTTAACCATCGAAACCACTCCGGGACCCCAAAACAGTGAGTAATAGTCGATGAAACGGGCTAGAATCGGCAAAAACTGCCAATGTTGATGAACGACACGTAAGCGAATCTTGGGGTTCAACAATTATGGAAATCGCCTCGGGACCCGAAAACGGTGATTAATAATCCAAGAAACGGGCCATAATCGGCCAAAACTACGAGTGTTGATGACCGGCACGTAAACGCAACACAGGGTTCGTTAACCATGGAAACCACTTTGTGACCCCAAAACAGTGAGTAATAGTCCAAGAAACGGGCCAGAATCGGCCAGTGTTGATGACCGACACGTCAACACATCACAGGGTTCGCTCACCATGGAATCCACTCCGGGACCCTAAAGCAGTGAGTAATAGTCCATGAAATGGGCAAGAATCGGCCAAAACTGCTAGTGTTGATGACGGACATGTAAGCGGACCTTGGGGTTCAACAATTATGGAAAACGCTTCGGGACCCCAAAACGGTGAGTAATAACCCAAGAAAGGGGCCAGAATCGGCCAAAAATGCGAGTGTTGATCACCGAAACGTAAATGCACCACAGGGTTCGTTAACCATGGAAACCACTCCGGGACCCCAAAACAGTGAGTAATAGTCCGTGAAACGGGCCAGAATAGGTCAAAACTGCTAGTGTTGATGACCGACACGTAAACGCAACACAGGGTTCGTTCACCATGGAGACCACTCCGGGACCCCAAAACAGTGAGTAATAGTCCATGAAACGGGCCAGAATCGGCCAAAACTACCAGTGTTGATGATAGACACGTAAGCGGACCTTGGGGTTCAACAATTATGGAAATCGCTTCGGGACCCCAAACGGTGATTAATAATCCAAGAAACGGGCCAGAATCGGCCAAAACTGCCAGTGTTGATGACCGACACTTAAACGCACCACGGGGTTCGTTAACCATGGAAACCACTCCGGGACCCCAAAACAGTGAGTAATAGTCCATGAAACGGGCCAGAATCTGCCAAAACTGCCAGTGTTGATGACCAACACGTAAACTTACCACAGCGTTCGTTAACCATCGAAACCACTCCGGGACCCCAAAACAGTGAGTAATAGTCGATGAAACGGGCTAGAATCGGCAAAAACTGCCAATGTTGATGAACGACACGTAAGCGAATCTTGGGGTTCAACAATTATGGAAATCGCCTCGGGACCCGAAAACGGTGATTAATAATCCAAGAAACGGGCCATAATCGGCCAAAACTACGAGTGTTGATGACCGGCACGTAAACGCAACACAGGGTTCGTTAACCATGGAAACCACTTTGTGACCCCAAAACAGTGAGTAATAGTCCAAGAAACGGGCCAGAATCGGCCAGTGTTGATGACCGACACGTCAACACATCACAGGGTTCGCTCACCATGGAATCCACTCCGGGACCCTAAAGCAGTGAGTAATAGTCCATGAAATGGGCAAGAATCGGCCAAAACTGCTAGTGTTGATGACGGACATGTAAGCGGACCTTGGGGTTCAACAATTATGGAAAACGCTTCGGGACCCCAAAACGGTGAGTAATAACCCAAGAAAGGGGCCAGAATCGGCCAAAAATGCGAGTGTTGATCACCGAAACGTAAATGCACCACAGGGTTCGTTAACCATGGAAACCACTCCGGGACCCCAAAACAGTGAGTAATAGTCCGTGAAACGGGCCAGAATAGGTCAAAACTGCTAGTGTTGATGACCGACACGTAAACGCAACACAGGGTTCGTTCACCATGGAGACCACTCCGGGACCCCAAAACAGTGAGTAATAGTCCATGAAACGGGCCAGAATCGGCCAAAACTACCAGTGTTGATGATAGACACGTAAGCGGACCTTGGGGTTCAACAATTATGGAAATCGCTTCGGGACCCCAAACGGTGATTAATAATCCAAGAAACGGGCCAGAATCGGCCAAAACTGCCAGTGTTGATGACCGACACTTAAACGCACCACGGGGTTCGTTAACCATGGAAACCACTCCGGGACCCCAAAACAGTGAGTAATAGTCCATGAAACGGGCCAGAATCTGCCAAAACTGCCAGTGTTGATGACCAACACGTAAACTTACCACAGCGTTCGTTAACCATCGAAACCACTCCGGGACCCCAAAACAGTGAGTAATAGTCGATGAAACGGGCTAGAATCGGCAAAAACTGCCAATGTTGATGAACGACACGTAAGCAAATCTTGGGGTTCAACAATTATGGAAATCGCCTCGGGACCCGAAAACGGTGATTAATAATCCAAGAAACGGGCCATAATCGGCCAAAACTACGAGTGTTGATGACCGGCACGTAAACGCACCACAGGGTTCGTTAACCATGGAAACCACTTTGTGACCCCAAAACAGTGAGTAATAGTCCAAGAAACGGGCCAGAATCGGCCAGTGTTGATGACCGACACGTCAACACATCACAGGGTTCGCTCACCATGGAATCCACTCCGGGACCCTAAAGCAGTGAGTAATAGTCCATGAAATGGGCAAGAATCGGCCAAAACTGCTAGTGTTGATGACGGACATGTAAGCGGACCTTGGGGTTCAACAATTATGGAAAACGCTTCGGGACCCCAAAACGGTGAGTAATAACCCAAGAAAGGGGCCAGAATCGGCCAAAAATGCGAGTGTTGATCACCGAAACGTAAATGCACCACAGGGTTCGTTAACCATGGAAACCACTCCGGGACCCCAAAACAGTGAGTAATAGTCCGTGAAACGGGCCGGAATAGGTCAAAACTGCTAGTGTTGATGACCGACACGTAAACGCAACACAGGGTTCGTTCACCATGGAAACCACTCCGGGACCCCAAAACAGTGAGTAATAGTCCATGAAACGGGCCAGAATCGGCCAAAACTACCAGTGTTGATGATAGACACGTAAGCGGACCTTGGGGTTCAACAATTATGGAAATCGCTTCGGGACCCCAAACGGTGATTAATAATCCAAGAAACGGGCCAGAATCGGCCAAAACTGCCAGTGTTGATGACCGACACTTAAACGCACCACGGGGTTCGTTAACCATGGAAACCACTCCGGGACCCCAAAACAGTGAGTAATAGTCCGTGAAACGGGCTAGAACCTGCCAAAACTGCCAATGTTGATGACCAACACGTAAACTTACCACAGCGTTCGTTAACCATCGAAACCACTCCGGGACCCCAAAACAGTGAGTAATAGTCGATGAAACGGGCTAGAATCGGCAAAAACTGCCAATGTTGATGAACGACACGTAAGCGAATCTTGGGGTTCAACAATTATGGAAATCGCCTCGGGACCCGAAAACGGTGATTAATAATCCAAGAAACGGGCCATAATCGGCCAAAACTACGAGTGTTGATGACCGACACATAAACGCACCACAGGGTTCGTTAACCATGGAAACCACTTAGGGACCCCAAAGCAGTGAGTAATAGTCCATGAAACGGGCCAGAATCGGTCCAAACTGCCACTGTTGATGACCGACACGTAAACGCATCACAGGGTTTGCTCACCATGGAAACCACTCAGGGACCCAAAAACAGTGAGGAATAGTCCATCAAACGGGCCAGAATCGGCCAAAGCTGCCAGTGTTGATGATGGACACGTAAGCGGGCCTTGGGGTTCAACAATTATGGAAATCGCTTCGGGACCCCAAAACGGTGAGTAATAGCCCAAGAAACGGGCCAGAATCGGCCAAAACTGCCAGTGTTGATGACCGACACGTAAACGCACCATAGGGTTCGTTAACCATGGAAACCACTCCAGGACCCCAAAACAGTGAGTAATAGTCCATGAAACGGGCCAGAATCAGCCAAAACTGCCAGTGTCGATGACCGACACGCAAGCGGACCTAGGGTTCAACAATAATGGAAATCGCTTCAGGACCTGAAAACGGTGAGTAATAATCCAAGAAACGGGCCAGAATCGGCCAAAACTACGAGTGTTGATCACCGAAACAAAAACGCACCACAGGGTTCGTTAACCATGGAAACCACTCCGGGACCGCAAAACAGTGAGTAATAGTCCATGAAACGGGCCAGAATCTGCCAAAACTGCCAGTGTTGATGACCAACACGTAAACTTACCACAGCGTTCGTTAACCATCGAAACCACTCCGGGACCCCAAAACAGTGAGTAATAGTCGATGAAACGGGCTAGAATCGGCAAAAACTGCCAATGTTGATGAACGACACGTAAGCGAATCTTGGGGTTCAACAATTATGGAAATCGCCTCGGGACCCGAAAACGGTGATTAATAATCCAAGAGACGGGCCATAATCGGCCAAAACTACGAGTGTTGATGACCGACACATAAACGCACCACAGGGTTCGTTAACCATGGAAACCACTTAGGGACCCCAAAGCAGTGAGTAATAGTCCATGAAACGGGCCAGAATCGGTCCAAACTGCCACTGTTGATGACCGACACGTAAACGCATCACAGGGTTTGCTCACCATGGAAACCACTCAGGGACCCCAAAACAGTGAGGAATAGTCCATCAAACGGGCCAGAATCGGCCAAAGCTGCCAGTGTTGATGATGGACACGTAAGCGGGCCTTGGGGTTCAACAATTATGGAAATCGCTTCGGGACCCCAAAACGGTGAGTAATAGCCCAAGAAACGGGCCAGAATCGGCCAAAACTGCCAGTGTTGATGACCGACACGTAAACGCACCATAGGGTTCGTTAACCATGGAAACCACTCCAGGACCCCAAAACAGTGAGTAATAGTCCATGAAACGGGCCAGAATCAGCCAAAACTGCCAGTGTCGATGACCGACACGCAAGCGGACCTAGGGTTCAACAATAATGGAAATCGCTTCAGGACCTGAAAACGGTGAGTAATAATCCAAGAAACGGGCCAGAATCGGCCAAAACTACGAGTGTTGATCACCGAAACAAAAACGCACCACAGGGTTCGTTAACCATGGAAACCACTCCGGGACCCCTAAACAGTGAGTAATAGTCCATGAAACGGGCCAGAATCTGCCAAAACTGCCAGTGTTGATGACCAACACGTAAACTTACCACAGCGTTCGTTAACCATCGAAACCACTCCGGGACCCCAAAACAGTGAGTAATAGTCGATGAAACGGGCTAGAATCGGCAAAAACTGCCAATGTTGATGAACGACACGTAAGCGAATCTTGGGGTTCAACAATTATGGAAATCGCCTCGGGACCCGAAAACGGTGATTAATAATCCAAGAAACGGGCCATAATCGGCCAAAACTACGAGTGTTGGTGACCGGCACGTAAACGCACCACAGGGTTCGTTAACCATGGAAACCACTTTGTGACCACAAAACCGTGAGTAATAGTCCAAGAAACGGGCCAGAATCGGCCAGTGTTGATGACCGACACGTCAACACATCACAGGGTTCGCTCACCATGGAATCCACTCCGGGACCCTAAAGCAGTGAGTAATAGTCCATGAAATGGGCAAGAATCGGCCAAAACTGCTAGTGTTGATGACGGACATGTAAGCGGACCTTGGGGTTCAACAATTATGGAAAACGCTTCGGGACCCCAAAACGGTGAGTAATAACCCAAGAAAGGGGCCAGAATCGGCCAAAAATGCGAGTGTTGATCACCGAAACGTAAATGCACCACAGGGTTCGTTAACCATGGAAACCACTCCGGGACCCCAAAACAGTGAGTAATAGTCCGTGAAACGGGCCAGAATAGGTCAAAACTGCCAGTGTTGATGACCGACACGTAAACGCAACACAGGGTTCGTTCACCATGGAAACCACTCCGGGACCCCAAAACAGTGAGTAATAGTCCATGAAACGGGCCAGAATCGGCCAAAACTACCAGTGTTGATGATAGACACGTAAGCGGACCTTGGGGTTCAACAATTATGGAAATCGCTTCGGGACCCCAAACGGTGATTAATAATCCAAGAAACGGGCCAGAATCGGCCAAAACTGCCAGTGTTGATGACCGACACTTAAACGCACCACGGGGTTCGTTAACCATGGAAACCACTCCGGGACCCCAAAACAGTGAGTAATAGTCCGTGAAACGGGCCAGAATAGGTCAAAACTGCCAGTGTTGATGACCGACACGTAAACGCAACACAGGGTTCGTTCACCATGGAAACCACTCCGGGACCCCAAAACAGTGAGTAATAGTCCATGAAACGGGCCAGAATCGGCCAAAACTACCAGTGTTGATGATAGACACGTAAGCGGACCTTGGGGTTCAACAATTATGGAAATCGCTTCGGGACCCCAAACGGTGATTAATAATCCAAGAAACGGGCCAGAATCGGCCAAAACTGCCAGTGTTGATGACCGACACTTAAACGCACCACGGGGTTCGTTAACCATGGAAACCACTCCGGGACCCCAAAACAGTGAGTAATAGTCCGTGAAACGGGCTAGAACCTGCCAAAACTGCCAATGTTGATGACCAACACGTAAACTTACCACAGCGTTCGTTAACCATCGAAACCACTCCGGGACCCCAAAACAGTGAGTAATAGTCGATGAAACGGGCTAGAATCGGCAAAAACTGCCAATGTTGATGAACGACACGTAAGCGAATCTTGGGGTTCAACAATTATGGAAATCGCCTCGGGACCCGAAAACGGTGATTAATAATCCAAGAAACGGGCCATAATCGGCCAAAACTACGAGTGTTGATCACCGAAACAAAAACGCACCACAGGGTTCGTTAACCATGGAAACCACTCCGGGACCCCAAAACAGTGAGTAATAGTCCATGAAACGGGCCAGAATCTGCCAAAACTGCCAGTGTTGATGACCAACACGTAAACTTACCACAGCGTTCGTTAACCATCGAAACCACTCCGGGACCCCAAAACAGTGAGTAATAGTCGATGAAACGGGCTAGAATCGGCAAAAACTGCCAATGTTGATGAACGACACGTAAGCGAATCTTGGGGTTCAACAATTATGGAAATCGCCTCGGGACCCGAAAACGGTGATTAATAATCCAAGAAACGGGCCATAATCGGCCAAAACTACGAGTGTTGATGACCGGCACGTAAACGCACCACAGGGTTCGTTAACCATGGAAACCACTTTGTGACCCCAAAACAGTGAGTAATAGTCCAAGAAACGGGCCAGAATCGGCCAGTGTTGATGACCGACACGTCAACACATCACAGGGTTCGCTCACCATGGAATCCACTCCGGGACCCTAAAGCAGTGAGTAATAGTCCATGAAATGGGCAAGAATCGGCCAAAACTGCTAGTGTTGATGACGGACATGTAAGCGGACCTTGGGGTTCAACAATTATGGAAAACGCTTCGGGACCCCAAAACGGTGAGTAATAACCCAAGAAAGGGGCCAGAATCGGCCAAAAATGCGAGTGTTGATCACCGAAACGTAAATGCACCACAGGGTTCGTTAACCATGGAAACCACTCCGGGACCCCAAAACAGTGAGTAATAGTCCGTGAAACGGGCCAGAATAGGTCAAAACTGCTAGTGTTGATGACCGACACGTAAACGCAACACAGGGTTCGTTCACCATGGAAACCACTCCGGGACCCCAAAACAGTGAGTAATAGTCCATGAAACGGGCCAGAATCGGCCAAAACTACCAGTGTTGATGATAGACACGTAAGCGGACCTTGGGGTTCAACAATTATGGAAATCGCTTCGGGACCCCAAACGGTGATTAATAATCCAAGAAACGGGCCAGAATCGGCCAAAACTGCCAGTGTTGATGACCGACACTTAAACGCACCACGGGGTTCGTTAACCATGGAAACCACTCCGGGACCCCAAAACAGTGAGTAATAGTCCATGAAACGGGCCAGAATCTGCGAAAACTGCCAGTGTTGATGACCAACACGTAAACTTACCACAGCGTTCGTTAACCATCGAAACCACTCCGGGACCCCAAAACAGTGAGTAATAGTCGATGAAACGGGCTAGAATCGGCAAAAACTGCCAATGTTGATGAATGACACGTAAGCGAATCTTGGGGTTCAACAATTATGGAAATCGCCTCGGGACCCGAAAACGGTGATTAATAATCCAAGAAACGGGCCATAATCGGCCAAAACTACGAGTGTTGATGACCGGCACGTAAACGCACCACAGGGTTCGTTAACCATGGAAACCACTTTGTGACCCCAAAACAGTGAGTAATAGTCCAAGAAACGGGCCAGAATCGGCCAGTGTTGATGACCGACACGTCAACACATCACAGGGTTCGCTCACCATGGAATCCACTCCGGGACCCTAAAGCAGTGAGTAATAGTCCATGAAATGGGCAAGAATCGGCCAAAACTGCTAGTGTTGATGACGGACATGTAAGCGGACCTTGGGGTTCAACAATTATGGAAAACGCTTCGGGACCCCAAAACGGTGAGTAATAACCCAAGAAAGGGGCCAGAATCGGCCAAAAATGCGAGTGTTGATCACCGAAACGTAAATGCACCACAGGGTTCGTTAACCATGGAAACCACTCCGGGACCCCAAAACAGTGAGTAATAGTCCGTGAAACGGGCCAGAATAGGTCAAAACTGCTAGTGTTGATGACCGACACGTAAACGCAACACAGGGTTCGTTCACCATGGAAACCACTCCGGGACCCCAAAACAGTGAGTAATAGTCCATGAAACGGGCCAGAATCGGCCAAAACTACCAGTGTTGATGATAGACACGTAAGCGGACCTTGGGGTTCAACAATTATGGAAATCGCTTCGGGACCCCAAACGGTGATTAATAATCCAAGAAACGGGCCAGAATCGGCCAAAACTGCCAGTGTTGATGACCGACACTTAAACGCACCACGGGGTTCGTTAACCATGGAAACCACTCCGGGACCCCAAAACAGTGAGTAATAGTCCGTGAAACGGGCTAGAACCTGCCAAAACTGCCAATGTTGATGACCAACACGTAAACTTACCACAGCGTTCGTTAACCATCGAAACCACTCCGGGACCCCAAAACAGTGAGTAATAGTCGATGAAACGGGCTAGAATCGGCAAAAACTGCCAATGTTGATGAACGACACGTAAGCGAATCTTGGGGTTCAACAATTATGGAAATCGCCTCGGGACCCGAAAACGGTGATTAATAATCCAAGAAACGGGCCATAATCGGCCAAAACTACGAGTGTTGATGACCGACACATAAACGCACCACAGGGTTCGTTAACCATGGAAACCACTTAGGGACCCCAAAGCAGTGAGTAATAGTCCATGAAACGGGCCAGAATCGGTCCAAACTGCCACTGTTGATGACCGACACGTAAACGCATCACAGGGTTTGCTCACCATGGAAACCACTCAGGGACCCAAAAACAGTGAGGAATAGTCCATCAAACGGGCCAGAATCGGCCAAAGCTGCCAGTGTTGATGATGGACACGTAAGCGGGCCTTGGGGTTCAACAATTATGGAAATCGCTTCGGGACCCCAAAACGGTGAGTAATAGCCCAAGAAACGGGCCAGAATCGGCCAAAACTGCCAGTGTTGATGACCGACACGTAAACGCACCATAGGGTTCGTTAACCATGGAAACCACTCCAGGACCCCAAAACAGTGAGTAATAGTCCATGAAACGGGCCAGAATCAGCCAAAACTGCCAGTGTCGATGACCGACATGCAAGCGGACCTAGGGTTCAACAATAATGGAAATCGCTTCAGGACCTGAAAACGGTGAGTAATAATCCAAGAAACGGGCCAGAATCGGCCAAAACTACGAGTGTTGATCACCGAAACAAAAACGCACCACAGGGTTCGTTAACCATGGAAACCACTCCGGGACCCCAAAACAGTGAGTAATAGTCCATGAAACGGGCCAGAATCTGCCAAAACTGCCAGTGTTGATGACCAACACGTAAACTTACCACAGCGTTCGTTAACCATCGAAACCACTCCGGGACCCCAAAACAGTGAGTAATAGTCGATGAAACGGGCTAGAATCGGCAAAAACTGCCAATGTTGATGAACGACACGTAAGTGAATCTTGGGGTTCAACAATTATGGAAATCGCCTCAGGACCCGAAAACGGTGATTAATAATCCAAGAGACGGGCCATAATCGGCCAAAACTACGAGTGTTGATGACCGACACATAAACGCACCACAGGGTTCGTTAACCATGGAAACCACTTAGGGACCCCAAAGCAGTGAGTAATAGTCCATGAAACGGGCCAGAATCGGTCCAAACTGCCACTGTTGATGACCGACACGTAAACGCATCACAGGGTTTGCTCACCATGGAAACCACTCAGGGACCCCAAAACAGTGAGGAATAGTCCATCAAACGGGCCAGAATCGGCCAAAGCTGCCAGTGTTGATGATGGACACGTAAGCGGGCCTTGGGGTTCAACAATTATGGAAATCGCTTCGGGACCCCAAAACGGTGAGTAATAGCCCAAGAAACGGGCCAGAATCGGCCAAAACTGCCAGTGTTGATGACCGACACGTAAACGCACCATAGGGTTCGTTAACCATGGAAACCACTCCAGGACCCCAAAACAGTGAGTAATAGTCCATGAAACGGGCCAGAATCAGCCAAAACTGCCAGTGTCGATGACCGACACGCAAGCGGACCTAGGGTTCAACAATAATGGAAATCGCTTCAGGACCTGAAAACGGTGAGTAATAATCCAAGAAACGGGCCAGAATCGGCCAAAACTACGAGTGTTGATCACCGAAACAAAAACGCACCACAGGGTTCGTTAACCATGGAAACCACTCCGGGACCCCAAAACAGTGAGTAATAGTCCATGAAACGGGCCAGAATCTGCCAAAACTGCCAGTGTTGATGACCAACACGTAAACTTACCACAGCGTTCGTTAACCATCGAAACCACTCCGGGACCCCAAAACAGTGAGTAATAGTCGATGAAACGGGCTAGAATCGGCAAAAACTGCCAATGTTGATGAACGACACGTAAGCGAATCTTGGGGTTCAACAATTATGGAAATCGCCTCGGGACCCGAAAACGGTGATTAATAATCCAAGAAACGGGCCATAATCGGCCAAAACTACGAGTGTTGGTGACCGGCACGTAAACGCACCACAGGGTTCGTTAACCATGGAAACCACTTTGTGACCCCAAAACCGTGAGTAATAGTCCAAGAAACGGGCCAGAATCGGCCAGTGTTGATGACCGACACGTCAACACATCACAGGGTTCGCTCACCATGGAATCCACTCCGGGACCCTAAAGCAGTGAGTAATAGTCCATGAAATGGGCAAGAATCGGCCAAAACTGCTAGTGTTGATGACGGACATGTAAGCGGACCTTGGGGTTCAACAATTATGGAAAACGCTTCGGGACCCCAAAACGGTGAGTAATTACCCAAGAAAGGGGCCAGAATCGGCCAAAAATGCGAGTGTTGATCACCGAAACGTAAATGCACCACAGGGTTCGTTAACCATGGAAACCACTCCGGGACCCCAAAACAGTGAGTAATAGTCCGTGAAACGGGCCAGAATAGGTCAAAACTGCCAGTGTTGATGACCGACACGTAAACGCAACACAGGGTTCGTTCACCATGGAAACCACTCCGGGACCCCAAAACAGTGAGTAATAGTCCATGAAACGAGCCAGAATCGGCCAAAACTACCAGTGTTGATGATAGACACGTAAGCGGACCTTGGGGTTCAACAATTATGGAAATCGCTTCGGGACCCCAAACGGTGATTAATAATCCAAGAAACGGGCCAGAATCGGCCAAAACTGCCAGTGTTGATGACCGACACTTAAACGCACCACGGGGTTCGTTAACCATGGAAACCACTCCGGGACCCCAAAACAGTGAGTAATAGTCCGTGAAACGGGCTAGAATCTGCCAAAACTGCCAATGTTGATGACCAACACGTAAACTTACCACAGCGTTCGTTAACCATCGAAACCACTCCGGGACCCCAAAACAGTGAGTAATAGTCGATGAAACGGGCTAGAATCGGCAAAAACTGCCAATGTTGATGAACGACACGTAAGCGAATCTTGGGGTTCAACAATTATGGAAATCGCCTCGGGACCCGAAAATGGTGATTAATAATCCAAGAAACGGGCCATAATCGGCCAAAACTACGAGTGTTGATGACCGACACATAAACGCACCACAGGGTTCGTTAACGATGGAAACCACTTAGGGACCCCAAAGCAGTGAGTAATAGTCCATGAAACGGGCCAGAATCGGTCCAAACTGCCTCTGTTGATGACCGACACGTAAACGCATCACAGGGTTTGCTCACCATGGAAACCACTCCGGGACCCCAAAACAGTGAGGAATAGTCCATCAAACGGGCCAGAATCGGCAAAAGCTGCCAGTGTTGATGATGGACACGTAAGCGGGCCTTGGGGTTCAACAATTATATCGCTTCGGGACCCCAAAACGGTGAGTAATAGCCCAAGAAACGGGCCAGAATCGGCCAAAACTGCCAGTGTTGATGACCGACATGTAAACGCACCATAGGGTTCGTTAACCATGGAAACCACTCCAGGACCCCAAAACAGTGAGTAATAGTCCATGAAACGGGCCAGAATCAGCCAAAACTGCCAGTGTCGATGACCGACACGCAAGCGGACCTAGGGTTCAACAATAATGGAAATCGCTTCAGGACCTGAAAACGGTGAGTAATAATCCAAGAAACGGGCCAGAATCGGCCAAAACTACGAGTGTTGATCACCGAAACAAAAACGCACCACAGGGTTTGTTAACCATGGAAACCACTCCGGGACCCCAAAACAGTGAGTAATAGTCCATGAAACGGGCCAGAATCTGCCAAAACTGCCAGTGTTGATGACCAACACGTAAACTTACCACAGCGTTCGTTAACCATCGAAACCACTCCGGGACCCCAAAACAGTGAGTAATAGTCGATGAAACGGGCTAGAATCGGCAAAAACTGCCAATGTTGATGAACGACACGTAAGCGAATCTTGGGGTTCAACAATTATGGAAATCGCCTCGGGACCCGAAAACGGTGATTAATAATCCAAGAAACGGGCCATAATCGGCCAAAACTACGAGTGTTGATGACCGGCACGTAAACGCAACACAGGGTTCGTTAACCATGGAAACCACTTTGTGACCCCAAAACAGTGAGTAATAGTCCAAGAAACGGGCCAGAATCGGCCAGTGTTGATGACCGACACGTCAACACATCACAGGGTTCGCTCACCATGGAATCCACTCCGGGACCCTAAAGCAGTGAGTAATAGTCCATGAAATGGGCAAGAATCGGCCAAAACTACGAGTGTTGATGACCGGCACGTAAACGCACCACAGGGTTCGTTAACCATGGAAACCACTTTGTGACCCCAAAACAGTGAGTAATAGTCCAAGAAACGGGCTAGAATCGGCCAGTGTTGATGACCGACACGTCAACACATCACAGGGTTCGCTCACCATGGAATCCACTCCGGGACCCTAAAGCAGTGAGTAATAGTCCATGAAATGGGCCAGAATCGGCCAAAACTGCTAGTGTTGATGACGGACATGTAAGCGGACCTTGGGGTTCAACAATTATGGAAAACGCTTCGGGACCCCAAAACGGTGAGTAATAACCCAAGAAAGGGGCCAGAATCGGCCAAAAATGCGAGTGTTGATCACCGAAACGTAAATGCACCACAGGGTTCGTTAACCATGGAAACCACTCCGGGACCCCAAAACAGTGAGTAATAGTCCGTGAAACGGGCCAGAATAGGTCAAAACTGCCAGTGTTGATGACCGACACGTAAACGCAACACAGGGTTCGTTCACCATGGAAACCACTCCGGGACCCCAAAACAGTGAGTAATAGTCCATGAAACGGGCCAGAATCGGCCAAAACTACCAGTGTTGATGATAGACACGTAAGCGGACCTTGGGGTTCAACAATTATGGAAATCGCTTCGGGACCCCAAACGGTGATTAATAATCCAAGAAACGGGCCAGAATCGGCCAAAACTGCCAGTGTTGATGACCGACACTTAAACGCACCACGGGGTTCGTTAACCATGGAAACCACTCCGGGACCCCAAAACAGTGAGTAATAGTCCGTGAAACGGGCTAGAATCTGCCAAAACTGCCAATGTTGATGACCAACACGTAAACTTACCACAGCGTTCGTTAACCATCGAAACCACTCCGGGACCCCAAAACAGTGAGTAATAGTCGATGAAACGGGCTAGAATCGGCAAAAACTGCCAATGTTGATGAACGACACGTAAGCGAATCTTGGGGTTCAACAATTATGGAAATCGCCTCGGGACCCGAAAACGGTGATTAATAATCCAAGAAACGGGCCATAATCGGCCAAAACTACGAGTGTTGATGACCGACACATAAACGCACCACAGGGTTCGTTAACGATGGAAACCACTTAGGGACCCCAAAGCAGTGAGTAATAGTCCATGAAACGGGCCAGAATCGGTCCAAACTGCCTCTGTTGATGACCGACACGTAAACGCATCACAGGGTTTGCTCACCATGGAAACCACTCCGGGACCCCAAAACAGTGAGGAATAGTCCATCAAACGGGCCACAATCGGCCAAAGCCGGCAGTGTTGATGATGGACACGTAAGCGGGCCTTGGGGTTCAACAATTATGGAAATCGCTTCGGGACCCCAAAACGGTGAGTAATAGCCCAAGAAACGGGCCAGAATCGGCCAAAACTGCCAGTGTTGATGACCGACACGTAAACGCACCATAGGGTTCGTTAACCATGGAAACCACTCCAGGACCCCAAAACAGTGAGTAATAGTCCATGAAACGGGCCAGAATCAGCCAAAACTGCCAGTGTCGATGACCGACACGCAAGCGGACCTAGGGTTCAACAATAATGGAAATCGCTTCAGGACCTGAAAACGGTGAGTAATAGTCCAAGAAACGGGCCAGAATCGGCCAAAACTACGAGTGTTGATCACCGAAACAAAAACGCACCACAGGGTTCGTTAACCATGGAAACCACTCCGGGACCCTAAAACAGTGAGTAATAGTCCTTGAAACGGGCCAGGATCTGCCAAAACTGCCAGTGTTGATGACCAACACGTAAACTTACCACAGCGTTCGTTAACCATCGAAACCACTCCGGGACCCCAAAACAGTGAGTAATAGTCGATGAAACGGGCTAGAATCGGCAAAAACTGCCAATGTTGATGAACGACACGTAAGCGAATCTTGGGGTTCAACAATTATGGAAATCGCCTCGGGACCCGAAAACGGTGATTAATAATCCAAGAAACGGGCCATAATCGGCCAAAACTACGAGTGTTGATGACCGTCACGTAAACGCACCACAGGGTTCGTTAACCATGGAAACCACTTTGTGACCCCAAAACAGTGAGTAATAGTCCAAGAAACGGGCCAGAATCGGCCAGTGTTGATGACCGACACGTCAACACATCACAGGGTTCGCTCACCATGGAATCCACTCCGGGACCCTAAAGCAGTGAGTAATAGTCCATGAAATGGGCCAGAATCGGCCAAAACTGCTAGTGTTGATGACGGACATGTAAGCGGACCTTGGGGTTCAACAATTATGGAAAACGCTTCGGGACCCCAAAACAGTGAGTAATAACCCAAGAAAGGGGCCAGAATCGGCCAAAAATGCGATTGTTGATCACCGAAACGTAAATGCACCACAGGGTTCGTTAACCATGGAAACCACTCCGGGACCCCAAAACAGTGAGTAATAGTCCGTGAAACGGGCCAGAATAGGTCAAAACTGCCAGTGTTGATGACCGACACGTAAACGCAACACAGGGTTCGTTCACCATGGAAACCACTCCGGGACCCCAAAACAGTGAGTAATAGTCCATGAAACGGGCCAGAATCGGCCAAAACTACCAGTGTTGATGATAGACACGTAAGCGGACCTTGGGGTTCAACAATTATGGAAATCGCTTCGGGACCCCAAACGGTGATTAATAATCCAAGAAACGGGCCAGAATCGGCCAAAACTGCCAGTGTTGATGACCGACACTTAAACGCACCACGGGGTTTGTTAACCATGGAAACCACTCCGGGACCCCAAAACAGTGAGTAATAGTCCGTGAAACGGGCTAGAATCTGCCAAAACTGCCAATGTTGATGACCAACACGTAAACTTACCACAGCGTTCGTTAACCATCGAAACCACTCCGGGACCCCAAAACAGTGAGTAATAGTCGATGAAACGGGCTAGAATCGGCAAAAACTGCCAATGTTGATGAACGACACGTAAGCGAATCTTGGGGTTCAACAATTATGGAAATCGCCTCGGGACCCGAAAACGGTGATTAATAATCCAAGAAACGGGCCTTAATCGGCCAAAACTACGAGTGTTGATGACCGACACATAAACGCACCACAGGGTTCGTTAACGATGGAAACCACTTAGGGACCCCAAAGCAGTGAGTAATAGTCCATGAAACGGGCCAGAATCGGTCCAAACTGCCTCTGTTGATGACCGACACGTAAACGCATCACAGGGTTTGCTCACCATGGAAACCACTCCGGGACCCCAAAACAGTGAGGAATAGTCCATCAAACGGGCCAGAATCGGCCAAAGCCGGCAGTGTTGATGATGGACACGTAAGCGGGCCTTGGGGTTCAACAATTATGGAAATCGCTTCGGGACCCCAAAACGGTGAGTAATAGCCCAAGAAACGGGCCAGAATCGGCCAAAACTGCCAGTGTTGATGACCGACACGTAAACGCACCATAGGGTTCGTTAACCATGGAAACCACTCCAGGACCCCAAAACAGTGAGTAATAGTCCATGAAACGGGCCAGAATCAGCCAAAACTGCCAGTGTCGATGACCGACACGCAAGCGGACCTAGGGTTCAACAATAATGGAAATCGCTTCAGGACCTGAAAACGGTGAGTAATAGTCCAAGAAACGGGCCAGAATCGGCCAAAACTACGAGTGTTGATCACCGAAACAAAAACGCACCACAGGGTTCGTTAACCATGGAAACCACTCCGGGACCCTAAAACAGTGAGTAATAGTCCTTGAAACGGGCCAGGATCTGCCAAAACTGCCAGTGTTGATGACCAACACGTAAACTTACCACAGCGTTCGTTAACCATCGAAACCACTCCGGGACCCCAAAACAGTGAGTAATAGTCGATGAAACGGGCTAGAATCGGCAAAAACTGCCAATGTTGATGAACGACACGTAAGCGAATCTTGGGGTTCAACAATTATGGAAATCGCCTCGGGACCCGAAAACGGTGATTAATAATCCAAGAAACGGGCCATAATCGGCCAAAACTACGAGTGTTGATGACCGTCACGTAAACGCACCACAGGGTTCGTTAACCATGGAAACCACTTTGTGACCCCAAAACAGTGAGTAATAGTCCAAGAAACGGGCCAGAATCGGCCAGTGTTGATGACCGACACGTCAACACATCACAGGGTTCGCTCACCATGGAATCCACTCCGGGACCCTAAAGCAGTGAGTAATAGTCCATGAAATGGGCCAGAATCGGCCAAAACTGCTAGTGTTGATGACGGACATGTAAGCGGACCTTGGGGTTCAACAATTATGGAAAACGCTTCGGGACCCCAAAACAGTGAGTAATAACCCAAGAAAGGGGCCAGAATCGGCCAAAAATGCGAGTGTTGATCACCGAAACGTAAATGCACCACAGGGTTCGTTAACCATGGAAACCACTCCGGGACCCCAAAACAGTGAGTAATAGTCCGTGAAACGGGCCAGAATAGGTCAAAACTGCCAGTGTTGATGACCGACACGTAAACGCAACACAGGGTTCGTTCACCATGGAAACCACTCCGGGACCCCAAAACAGTGAGTAATAGTCCATGAAACGGGCCAGAATCGGCCAAAACTACCAGTGTTGATGATAGACACGTAAGCGGACCTTGGGGTTCAACAATTATGGAAATCGCTTCGGGACCCCAAACGGTGATTAATAATCCAAGAAACGGGCCAGAATCGGCCAAAACTGCCAGTGTTGATGACCGACACTTAAACGCACCACGGGGTTCGTTAACCATGGAAACCACTCCGGGACCCCAAAACAGTGAGTAATAGTCCGTGAAACGGGCTAGAATCTGCCAAAACTGCCAATGTTGATGACCAACACGTAAACTTACCACAGCGTTCGTTAACCATCGAAACCACTCCGGGACCCCAAAACAGTGAGTAATAGTCGATGAAACGGGCTAGAATCGGCAAAAACTGCCAATGTTGATGAACGACACGTAAGCGAATCTTGGGGTTCAACAATTATGGAAATCGCCTCGGGACCCGAAAACGGTGATTAATAATCCAAGAAACGGGCCATAATCGGCCAAAACTACGAGTGTTGATGACCGACACATAAACGCACCACAGGGTTCGTTAACGATGGAAACCACTTAGGGACCCCAAAGCAGTGAGTAATAGTCCATGAAACGGGCCAGAATCGGTCCAAACTGCCTCTGTTGATGACCGACACGTAAACGCATCACAGGGTTTGCTCACCATGGAAACCACTCCGGGACCCCAAAACAGTGAGGAATAGTCCATCAAACGGGCCAGAATCGGCCAAAGCTGCCAGTGTTGATGATGGACACGTAAGCGGGCCTTGGGGTTCAACAATTATGGAAATCGCTTCGGGACCCCAAAACGGTGAGTAATAGCCCAAGAAACGGGCCAGAATCGGCCAAAACTGCCAGTGTTGATGACCGACACGTAAACGCACCATAGGGTTCGTTAACCATGGAAACCACTCCAGGACCCCAAAACAGTGAGTAATAGTCCATGAAACGGGCCAGAATCAGCCAAAACTGCCAGTGTCGATGACCGACACGCAAGCGGACCTAGGGTTCAACAATAATGGAAATCGCTTCAGGACCTGAAAACGGTGAGTAATAATCCAAGAAACGGGCCAGAATCGGCCAAAACTACGAGTGTTGATCACCGAAACAAAAACGCACCACAGGGTTCGTTAACCATGGAAACCACTCCGGGACCCCAAAACAGTGAGTAATAGTCCATGAAACGGGCCAGAATCTGCCAAAACTGCCAGTGTTGATGACCAACACGTAAACTTACCACAGCGTTCGTTAACCATCGAAACCACTCCGGGACCCCAAAACAGTGAGTAATAGTCGATGAAACGGGCTAGAATCGGCAAAAACTGCCAATGTTGATGAACGACACGTAAGCGAATCTTGGGGTTCAACAATTATGGAAATCGCCTCGGGACCCGAAAACGGTGATTAATAATCCAAGAAACGGGCCATAATCGGCCAAAACTACGAGTGTTGATGACCGGCACGTAAACGCACCACAGGGTTCGTTAACCATGGAAACCACTTTGTGACCCCAAAACAGTGAGTAATAGTCCAAGAAACGGGCCAGAATCGGCCAGTGTTGATGACCGACACGTCAACACATCACAGGGTTCGCTCACCATGGAATCCACTCCGGGACCCTAAAGCAGTGAGTAATAGTCCATGAAATGGGCCAGAATCGGCCAAAACTGCTAGTGTTGATGACGGACATGTAAGCGGACCTTGGGGTTCAACAATTATGGAAAACGCTTCGGGACCCCAAAACAGTGAGTAATAACCCAAGAAAGGGGCCAGAATCGGCCAAAAATGCGAGTGTTGATCACCGAAACGTAAATGCACCACAGGGTTCGTTAACCATGGAAACCACTCCGGGACCCCAAAACAGTGAGTAATAGTCCGTGAAACGGGCCAGAATAGGTCAAACTGCCAGTGTTGATGACCGACACGTAAACGCAACACAGGGTTCGTTCACCATGGAAACCACTCCGGGACCCCAAAACAGTGAGTAATAGTCCATGAAACGGGCCAGAATCAGCCAAAACTACCAGTGTTGATGATAGACACGTAAGCGGGACCTTGGGGTTCAACAATTATGGAAATCGCTTCGGGACCCCAAATGGTGATTAATAATCCAAGAAACGGGCCAGAATCGGCCAAAACTGCCAGTGTTGATGACCGACACTTAAATGCACCACGGGGTTCGTTAACCATGGAAACCACTCCGGGACCCCAAAACAGTGAGTAATAGTCCGTGATAACGGGCTAGAATCTGCCAAAACTGCCAATGTTGATGACCAACACGTAAACTTACCACAGCGTTCGTTAACCATCGAAACCACTCCGGGACCACAAAACAGTGAGTAATAGTCCATGAAACGGGCTAGAATCGGCAAAAACTGCCAATGTTGATGAACGACACGTAAGCGAATCTTGGGGGTTCAACAATTATGGAAATCGCCTCGGGGACCCGAAAACGGTGATTAATAATCCAAGAAACGGGCCATAATCGGCCAAAAACTACGAGTGTTGATGACCGACACATAAACGCACCACAGGGTTCGTTAACCATGGAAACCACTTAGGGACCCCAAAAGCAGTGAGTAATAGTCCATGAAACGGGCCAGAATCGGTCCAAACTGCCTCTGTTGATGACCGACACGTAAACGCATCACAGGGTTTGCTCACCATGGAAACCACTCCGGGACCCCAAAACAGTGAGGAATAGTCCATCAAACGGGCCAGAATCGGCCAAAGCCGGCAGTGTTGATGATGGACACGTAAGCGGGCCTTGGGTTCAACAATTATGGAAATCGCTTCGGGACCCCAAAACGGTGAGTAATAGCCCAAGAAACGGGCCAGAATCGGCCAAAACTGCCAGTGTTGATGACCGACACGTAAACGCACCATAGGGTTCGTAACCATGGAAACCACTCCAGGACCCCAAAACAGTGAGTAATAGTCCATGAAACGGGCCAGAATCAGCAAAACTGCCAGTGTCGATGACCGACACGCAAGCGGACCTAGGGTTCAACAATAATGGAAATCGCTTCAGGACCTGAAAACGGTGAGTAATAATCCAAGAAACGGGCCAGAATCGGCCAAAACTACGAGTGTTGATCACCGAAACAAAAACGCACCACAGGGGTTCGTTAACCATGGAAACCACTCCGGGACCCTAAAACAGTGAGTAATAGTCCATGAAACGGGCCAGGATCTGCCAAAACTGCCAGTGTTGATGACCAACACGTAAACTTACCACAGCGTTCGTTAACCATCGAAACCACTCCGGGACCCCAAAACAGTGAGTAATAGTCGATGAAACGGGCTAGAATCGGCAAAAACTGCCAATTGTTGATGAACGACACGTAAGCGAATCTTGGGGTTCAACAATTATGGAAATCGCCTCGGGACCCGAAAACGGTGATTAATAATCCAAGAAACGGGCCATAATCGGCCAAAACTACGAGTGTTGATGACCGTCACGTAAACGCACCACAGGGTTCGTTAACCATGGAAACCACTTTGTGACCCCAAAACAGTGAGTAATAGTCCAAGAAACGGGCCAGAATCGGCCAGTGTTGATGACCGACACGTCAACACATCACAGGGGTTCGCTCACCATGGAATCCACTCCGGGACCCTAAAGCAGTGAGTAATAGTCCATGAAATGGGCCAGAATCGGCCAAAACTGCTAGTGTTGATGACGGACATGTAAGCGGACCTTGGGGTTCAACAATTATGGAAAACGCTTCGGGACCCCAAAACAGTGAGTAATAACCCAAGAAAGGGGCCAGAATCGGCCAAAAATGCGAGTGTTGATCACCGAAACGTAAATTGCACCACAGGGTTCGTTAACCATGGAAACCACTCCGGGACCCCAAAACAGTGAGTAATAGTCCGTGAAACGGGCCAGAATAGGTCAAAACTGCCAGTGTTGATGACCGACACGTAAACGCAACACAGGGTTCGTTCACCATGGAAACCACTCCGGGACCCCAAAACAGTGAGTAATAGTCCATGAAACGGGGCCAGAATCGGCCAAAACTACCAGTGTTGATGATAGACACGTAAGCGGACCTTGGGGGTTCAACCAATTATGGAAATCGCTTCGGGACCCCCAAACGGTGATTAATAATCCAAGAAAACGGGCCAGAATCGGCCAAAACTGCCAGTGTTGATGACCGACACTTAAACGCACCACGGGGTTCGTTAACCATGGAACCACTCCGGGGACCCCCAAAACAGTGAGTAATAGTCCGTGAAACGGGCTAGAATCTGCCAAAACTGCCAATGTTGATGACCAACACGTAAACTTACCACAGCGTTCGTTAACCATCGAAACCACTCCGGGACCCCAAAACAGTGAGTAATAGTCGATGAAACGGGCTAGAATCGGCAAAAACTGCCAATGTTGATGAACGACACGTAAGCGAATCTTGGGGTTCAACAATTATGGAAATCGCCTCGGGACCCGAAAACGGTGATTAATAATCCAAGAAACGGGCCATAATCGGCCAAAACTACAGAGTGTTGATGACCGACACATAAACGCACCACAGGGTTCGTTAACGATGGAAACCACTTAGGGACCCCAAAGCAGTGAGTAATAGTCCATGAAACGGGCCAGAATCGGTCCAAACTGCCTCTGTTGATGACCGACACGTAAACGCATCACAGGGTTTGCTCACCATGGAAACCACTCCGGGACCCCAAAACAGTGAGGAATAGTCCATCAAACGGGCCAGAATCGGCCAAAGCTGCCAGTGTTGATGATGGACACGTAAGCGGGCCTTGGGGTTCAACAATTATGGAAATCGCTTCGGGACCCAAAACGGTGAGTAATAGCCCAAGAAACGGGCCAGAATCGGCCAAAACTGCCAGTGTTGATGACCGACACGTAAACGCACCATAGGGTTCGTTAACCATGGAAACCACTCCAGGACCCCAAAACAGTGAGTAATAGTCCATGAAACGGGCCAGAATCAGCCAAAACTGCCAGTGTCGATGACCGACACGCAAGCGGACCTAGGGTTCAACAATAATGGAAATCGCTTCAGGACCTGAAAACGGTGAGTAATAATCCAAGAAACGGGCCAGAATCGGCCAAAACTACGAGTGTTGATCACCGAAACAAAAACGCACCACAGGGTTCGTTAACCATGGAAACCACTCCGGGACCCCAAAACAGTGAGTAATAGTCCATGAAACGGGCCAGAATCTGCAAAAACTGCCAGTGTTGATGACCAACACGTAAACTTACCACAGCGTTCGTTAACCATCGAAACCACTCCGGGACCCCAAAACAGTGAGTAATAGTCGATGAAACGGCTAGAATCGGCAAAAAACTGCCAATGTTGATGAACGACACGTAAGCGAATCTTGGGGTTCAACAATTATGGAAATCGCCTCGGGACCCGAAAACGGTGATTAATAATCCAAGAAACGGGCCATAATCGGCCAAAACTACGAGTGTTGATGACGCGCACGTAAACGCACCACAGGGTTCGTTAACCATGGAAACCACTTTGTGACCCCAAAACAGTGAGTAATAGTCCAAGAAACGGGCCAGAATCGGCCAGTGTTGATGACCGACACGTCAACACATCACAGGGTTCGCTCACCATGGAATCCACTCCGGGACCTAAAGCAGTGAGTAATAGTCCATGAAATGGGCCAGAATCGGCCAAAACTGCTAGTGTTGATGACGGACATGTAAGCGGACCTTGGGGTTCAACAATTATGGAAAACGCTTCGGGACCCCAAACGGTGAGTAATAACCCAAGAAAGGGGCCAGAATCGGCCAAAAAAGCGAGTGTTGATCACCGAAACGTAAATGCACCACAGGGTTCGTTAACCATGGAAACCACTCCGGGACCCCAAAACAGTGAGTAATAGTCCGTGAAACGGGCCAGAATAGGTCAAAACTGCCAGTGTTGATGACCGACACGTAAACGCAACACAGGGTTCGTTCACCATGGAAACCACTCGGGACCCCAAAACAGTGAGTAATAGTCCATGAAACGGGCCAGAATCGGCCAAAACTACCAGTGTTGATGATAGACACGTAAGCGGACCCTTGGGGTTCAACAATTATGGAAATCGCTTCGGGACCCCAAATGGTGATTAATAATCCAAGAAACGGGCCAGAATCGGCCAAAACTGCCAGTGTTGATGACCGACACTTAAACGCACCACGGGGTTCGTTAACCATGGAAACCACTCCGGGACCCCAAAACAGTGAGTAATAGTCCGTGAAACGGGCTAGAATCTGCCAAAACTGCCAATGTTGATGACCAACACGTAAACTTACCACAGCGTTCGTTAACCATCGAAACCACTCCGGACCACAAAACAGTGAGTAATAGTCGATGAAACGGGCTAGAATCGGCAAAAACTGCCAATGTTGATGAACGGACACGTAAGCGAATCTTGGGGTTCAACAATTATGGAAATCGCCTCGGGACCCGAAAACGGTGATTAATAATCCAAGAAACGGGCCATAATCGGCCAAAACTACGAGTGTTGATGACCGACACATAAACGCACCACAGGGTTCGTTAACCCATGGAAACCACTTAGGGACCCCAAAGCAGTGAGTAATAGTCCATGAAACGGGCCATAATCGGTCCAAACTGCCTCTGTTGATGACCGACACGTAAACGCATCACAGGGTTTGCTCACCATGGAAACCACTCCGGGACCCCAAAACAGTGAGGAATAGTCCATCAAACGGGCCAGAATCGGCCAAAGCTGCCAGTGTTGATGATGGACACGTAAGCGGGCCTTGGGGTTCAACAATTATGGAAATCGCTTCGGGACCCCCGAAAACGGTGAGTAATAGCCCAAGAAACGGGCCAGAATCGGCCAAAACTGCCAGTGTTGATGACCGACACGTAAACGCACCATAGGGTTCGTTAACCATGGAAACCACTCCAGGACCCCAAAACAGTGAGTAATAGTCCATGAAACGGGCCAGAATCAGCAAAACTGCCAGTGTCGATGACCGACACGCAAGCGGACCTAGGGTTCAACAATAATGGAAATCGCTTCAGGACCTGAAAACGGTGAGTAATAATCCAAGAAACGGGCCAGAATCGGCCAAAACTACGAGTGTTGATCACCGAAACAAAAACGCACCACAGGGTTCGTTAACCATGGAAACCACTCCGGGACCCCAAAACAGTGAGTAATAGTCCATGAAACGGGCCAGAATCTGCCAAAACTGCCAGTGTTGATGACCAACACGTAAACTTACCACAGCGTTCGTTAACCATCGAAACCACTCCGGGACCCCCAAAACAGTGAGTAATAGTCGATGAAACGGGCTAGAATCGGCAAAAGCTGCCAATGTTGATGAACGACACGTAAGCGAATCTTGGGGTTCAACAATTATGGAAATCGCCTCGGGACCCGAAAACGGTGATTAATAATCCAAGAAACGGGGCCATAATCGGCCAAACTATGAGTGTTGATGACCGGCACGTAAACGCACCACAGGGTTCGTTAACCATGGAAACCACTTTGTGACCCCAAAACAGTGAGTAATAGTCCAAGAAACGGGCCAGAATCGGCCAGTGTTGATGACCGACACGTCAACACATCACAGGGTTCGCTCACCATGGAATCCACTCCGGGGACCCTAAAGCAGTGAGTAATAGTCCATGAAATGGGCCAGAATCGGCCAAAACTGCTAGTGTTGATGACGGACATGTAAGCGGACCTTGGGGTTCAACAATTATGGAAAACGCTTCGGGACCCCAAAACGGTGAGTAATAACCCAAGAAAGGGGCCAGAATCGGCCAAAAAAGCGAGTGTTGATCACCGAAACGTAAATGCACCACAGGGTTCGTTAACCATGGAAACCACTCCGGGACCCCAAAACAGTGAGTAATAGTCCGTGAAACGGGCCAGAATAGGTCAAAACTGCCAGTGTTGATGACCGACACGTAAACGCAACACAGGGGTTCGTTCACCATGGAAACCACTCCGGGACCCCAAAACAGTGAGTAATAGTCCATGAAACGGGCCAGAATCGGCCAAAACTACCAGTGTTGATGATAGACACGTAAGCGGACCTTGGGGTTCAACAATTATGGAAATCGCTTCGGGACCCCAAATGGTGATTAATAATCCAAGAAACGGGCCAGAATCGGCCAAAACTGCCAGTGTTGATGACCGACACTTAAACGCACCACGGGGTTCGTTAACCATGGAAACCACTCCGGGACCCCAAAACAGTGAGTAATAGTCCGTGAAACGGGCTAGAATCTGCCAAAACTGCCAATGTTGATGACCAACACGTAAACTTACCACAGCGTTCGTTAACCATCGAAACCACTCCGGGACCACAAAACAGTGAGTAATAGTCGATGAAACGGGCTAGAATCGGCAAAAACTGCCAATGTTGATGAACGACACGTAAGCGAATCTTGGGGTTCAACAATTATGGAAATCGCCTCGGGACCCGAAAACGGTGATTAATAATCCAAGAAACGGGCCATAATCGGCCAAAACTACGAGTGTTGATGACCGACACATAAACGCACCACAGGGTTCGTTAACCATGGAAACCACTTAGGGACCCCAAAGCAGTGAGTAATAGTCCATGAAACGGGCCATAATCGGTCCAAACTGCCTCTGTTGATGACCGACACGTAAACGCATCACAGGGTTTGCTCACCATGGAAACCACTCCGGGACCCCAAAA
This sequence comes from Triticum timopheevii, assembly GCA_963921465.1. NCBI lineage: Eukaryota > Viridiplantae > Streptophyta > Magnoliopsida > Poales > Poaceae > Triticum > Triticum timopheevii. The sequence goes on from OY997270.1 coordinate 372,510,388, forward strand.
CAGTGAGGAATAGTCCATCAAACGGGCCAGAATCGGCCAAAGCTGCCAGTGTTGATGATGGACACGTAAGCGGGCCTTGGGGTTCAACAATTATGGAAATCGCTTTGGGACCCCAAAACGGGTGAGTAATAGCCCAAGAAACGGGCCAGAATCGGCCAAAACTGCCAGTGTTGATGACCGACACGTAAACGCACCATAGGGTTCGTTAACCATGGAAACCACTCCAGGACCCCAAAACAGTGAGTAATAGTCCATGAAACGGGCCAGAATCAGCCAAAACTGCCAGTGTCGATGACCGACACGCAAGCGGACCTAGGGTTCAACAATAATGGAAATCGCTTCAGGACCTGAAAACGGTGAGTAATAATCCAAGAAACGGGCCAGAATCGGCCAAAACTACGAGTGTTGATCACCGAAACAAAAACGCACCACAGGGTTCGTTAACCATGGAAACCACTCCGTGACCCCAAAACAGTGAGTAATAGTCCATGAAACGGGCCAGAATCTGCCAAAACTGCCAGTGTTGATGACCAACACGTAAACTTACCACAGCGTTCGTTAACCATCGAAACCACTCCGGGACCCCAAAACAGTGAGTAATAGTCGATGAAACGGGCTAGAATCGACAAAAGCTGCCAATGTTGATGAACGACACGTAAGCGAATCTTGGGGGTTCACAATTATGGAAATCGCCTCGGGACCCGAAAACGGTGATTAATAATCCAAGAAACGGGCCATAATCGGCCAAAACTACGAGTGTTGATGACCGACACATAAACGCACCACAGGGTTCGTTAACCATGGAAACCACTTAGGGACCCCAAAGCAGTGAGTAATAGTCCATGAAACGGGCCAGAATCGGTCCAAACTGCCTCTGTTGATGACCGACACGTAAACGCATCACAGGGTTTGCTCACCATGGAAACCACTCCGGGACACCAAAACAGTGAGGAATAGTCCATCAAACAGGCCAGAATCGGCCAAAGCTGCCAGTGTTGATGATGGACACGTAAGCGGGCCTTGGGGTTCAACAATTATGGAAATCGCTTCGGGACCCCAAAACGGTGAGTAATAGCCCAAGAAACGGGCCAGAATCGGCCAAAACTGCCAGTGTTGATGACCGACACGTAAACGCACCATAGGGTTCGTTAACCATGGAAACCACTCCAGGACCCCAAAACAGTGAGTAATAGTCCATGAAACGGGCCAGAATCAGCCAAAACTGCCAGTGTCGATGACCGACACGCAAGCGGACCTAGGGTTCAGCAATAATGGAAATCGCTTCAGGACCTGAAAACGGTGAGTAATAATCCAAGAAACGGGCCAGAATCGGCCAAAACTACGAGTGTTGATCACCGAAACAAAAACGCACCACAGGGTTCGTTAACCATGGAAACCACTCCGGGACCCCAAAACAGTGAGTAATAGTCCATGAAACGGGCCAGAATCTGCCAAAACTGCCAGTGTTGATGACCAACACGTAAACTTACCACAGCGTTCGTTAACCATCGAAACCACTCCGGGACCCCAAAACAGTGAGTAATAGTCGATGAAACGGGCTAGAATCGGCAAAAACTGCCAATGTTGATGAACGACACGTAAGCGAATCTTGGGGTTCAACAATTATGGAAATCGCCTAGGGACCCGAAAACGGTGATTAATAATCCAAGAAACGGGCCATAATCGGCCAAAACTACGAGTGTTGATGACCGGCACGTAAACGCACCACAGGATTCGTTAACCATGGAAACCACTTTGTGACCCCAAAACAGTGAGTAATAGTCCAAGAAACGGGCCAGAATCGGCCAGTGTTGATGACCGACACGTCAACGCATCACAGGGTTCGTTCACCATGGAATCCACTCCGGGACCCTAAAGCAGTGAGTAATAGTCCATGAAACGGGCCAGAATCGGCCAAAACTGCTAGTGTTGATGACGGACATGTAAGCGGACCTTGGGGTTCAACAATTATGGAAAACGCTTCGGGACCCCAAAACGGTGAGTAATAACCCAAGAAAGGGGCCAGAATCGGCCAAAAATGCGAGTGTTGATCACCGAAATGTAAATGCACCACAGGGTTCGTTAACCATGGAAACCACTCCGGGACCCCAAAACAGTGAGTAATAGTCCGTGAAACGGGCCAGAATAGGTCAAAACTGCCAGTGTTGATGACCGACACGTAAACGCAACACAGGGTTCGTTCACCATGGAAACCACTCCGGGACCCCAAAACAGTGAGTAATAGTCCATGAAACGGGCCAGAATCGGCCAAAACTACCAGTGTTGATGATAGACACGTAAGCGGACCTTGGGGTTCAACAATTATGGAAATCGCTTCGGGACCCCAAACGGTGATTAATAATCCAAGAAACGGGCCAGAATCGGCCAAAACTGCCAGTGTTGATGACCGACACTTAAACGCACCACGGGGTTCGTTAACCATGGAAACCACTCCGGGACCCCAAAACAGTGAGTAATAGTCCGTGAAACGGGCTAGAATCTGCCAAAACTGCCAATGTTGATGACCAACACGTAAACTTACCACAGCGTTCGTTAACCATCGAAACCACTCCGGGACCACAAAACAGTGAGTAATAGTCGATGAAACGGGCTAGAATCGGCAAAAACTGCCAATGTTGATGAACGACACGTTAAGCGAATCTTGGGGTTCAACAATTATGGAAATCGCCTCGGGACCCGAAAACGGTGATTAATAATCCAAGAAACGGGCCATAATCGGCCAAAACTACGAGTGTTGATGACTGACACATAAACGCACCACAGGGTTCGTTAACCATGGAAACCACTTAGGGACCCCAAAGCAGTGAGTAATAGTCCATGAAACGGGCCAGAATCGGTCCAAACTGCCTCTGTTGATGACCGACACGTAAACGCATCACAGGGTTTGCTCACCATGGAAACCACTCCGGGACCCCAAAACAGTGAGGAATAGTCCATCAAACGGGCCAGAATCGGCCAAAGCTGCCAGTGTTGATGATGGACACGTAAGCGGGCCTTGGGGTTCAACAATTATGGAAATCGCTTCGGGACCCCAAAACGGTGAGTAATAGCCCAAGAAACGGGCCAGAATCGGCCAAAACTGCCAGTGTTGATGACCGACACGTAAACGCACCATAGGGTTCGTTAACCATGGAAACCACTCCAGGACCCCAAAACAGTGAGTAATAGTCCATGAAACGGGCCAGAATCAGCCAAAACTGCCAGTGTCGATGACCGACACGCAAGCGGACCTAGGGTTCAACAATAATGGAAATCGCTTCAGGACCTGAAAACGGTGAGTAATAATCCAAGAAACGGGCCAGAATCGGCCAAAACTACGAGTGTTGATCACCGAAACAAAAACCCACCACAGGGTTCGTTAACCATGGAAACCACTCCGGGACCCCAAAACAGTGAGTAATAGTCCATGAAACGGGCCAGAATCTGCCAAAACTGCCAGTGTTGATGACCAACACGTAAACTTACCACAGCGTTCGTTAACCATCGAAACCACTCCGGGACCCCAAAACAGTGAGTAATAGTCGATGAAACGGGCTAGAATCGGCAAAAACTGCCAATGTTGATGAACGACACGTAAGCGAATCTTGGGGTTCAACAATTATGGAAATCGCCTAGGGACCCGAAAACGGTGATTAATAATCCAAGAAACGGGCCATAATCGGCCAAAACTACGAGTGTTGATGACCGGCACGTAAACGCACCACAGGATTCGTTAACCATGGAAACCACTTTGTGACCCCAAAACAGTGAGTAATAGTCCAAGAAACGGGCCAGAATCGGCCAGTGTTGATGACCGACACGTCAACGCATCACAGGGTTCGTTCACCATGGAATCCACTCCGGGACCCTAAAGCAGTGAGTAATAGTCCATGAAACGGGCCAGAATCGGCCAAAACTGCTAGTGTTGATGACGGACATGTAAGCGGACCTTGGGGTTCAACAATTATGGAAAACGCTTCGGGACCCCAAAACGGTGAGTAATAACCCAAGAAAGGGGCCAGAATCGGCCAAAAATGCGAGTGTTGATCACCGAAACGTAAATGCACCACAGGGTTCGTTAACCATGGAAACCACTCCGGGACCCCAAAACAGTGAGTAATAGTCCGTGAAACGGGCCAGAATAGGTCAAAACTGCCAGTGTTGATGACCGACACGTAAACGCAACACAGGGTTCGTTCACCATGGAAACCACTCCTGGACCCCAAAACAGTGAGTAATAGTCCATGAAACGGGCCAGAATCGGCCAAAACTACCAGTGTTGATGATAGACACGTAAGCGGACCTTGGGGTTCAACAATTATGGAAATCGCCTCGGGACCCGAAAACGGTGATTAATAATCCAAGAAACGGGCCATAATCGGCCAAAACTACGAGTGTTGATGACTGACACATAAACGCACCACAGGGTTCGTTAACCATGGAAACCACTTAGGGACCCCAAAGCAGTGAGTAATAGTCCATGAAACGGGCCAGAATCGGTCCAAACTGCCTCTGTTGATGACCGACACGTAAACGCATCACAGGGTTTGCTCACCATGGAAACCACTCCGGGACCCCAAAACAGTGAGGAATAGTCCATCAAACGGGCCAGAATCGGCCAAAGCTGCCAGTGTTGATGATGGACACGTAAGCGGGCCTTGGGGTTCAACAATTATGGAAATCGCTTCGGGACCCCAAAACGGTGAGTAATAGCCCAAGAAACGGGCCAGAATCGGCCAAAACTGCCAGTGTTGATGACCGACACGTAAACGCACCATAGGGTTCGTTAACCATGGAAACCACTCCAGGACCCCAAAACAGTGAGTAATAGTCCATGAAACGGGCCAGAATCAGCCAAAACTGCCAGTGTCGATGACCGACACGCAAGCGGACCTAGGGTTCAACAATAATGGAAATCGCTTCAGGACCTGAAAACGGTGAGTAATAATCCAAGAAACGGGCCAGAATCGGCCAAAACTACGAGTGTTGATCACCGAAACAAAAACCCACCACAGGGTTCGTTAACCATGGAAACCACTCCGGGACCCCAAAACAGTGAGTAATAGTCCATGAAACGGGCCAGAATCTGCCAAAACTGCCAGTGTTGATGACCAACACGTAAACTTACCACAGCGTTCGTTAACCATCGAAACCACTCCGGGACCCCAAAACAGTGAGTAATAGTCGATGAAACGGGCTAGAATCGGCAAAAACTGCCAATGTTGATGAACGACACGTAAGCGAATCTTGGGGTTCAACAATTATGGAAATCGCCTAGGGACCCGAAAACGGTGATTAATAATCCAAGAAACGGGCCATAATCGGCCAAAACTACGAGTGTTGATGACCGGCACGTAAACGCACCACAGGATTCGTTAACCATGGAAACCACTTTGTGACCCCAAAACAGTGAGTAATAGTCCAAGAAACGGGCCAGAATCGGCCAGTGTTGATGACCGACACGTCAACGCATCACAGGGTTCGTTCACCATGGAATCCACTCCGGGACCCTAAAGCAGTGAGTAATAGTCCATGAAACGGGCCAGAATCGGCCAAAACTGCTAGTGTTGATGACGGACATGTAAGCGGACCTTGGGGTTCAACAATTATGGAAAACGCTTCGGGACCCCAAAACGGTGAGTAATAACCCAAGAAAGGGGCCAGAATCGGCCAAAAATGCGAGTGTTGATCACCGAAACGTAAATGCACCACAGGGTTCGTTAACCATGGAAACCACTCCGGGACCCCAAAACAGTGAGTAATAGTCCGTGAAACGGGCCAGAATAGGTCAAAACTGCCAGTGTTGATGACCGACACGTAAACGCAACACAGGGTTCGTTCACCATGGAAACCACTCCTGGACCCCAAAACAGTGAGTAATAGTCCATGAAACGGGCCAGAATCGGCCAAAACTACCAGTGTTGATGATAGACACGTAAGCGGACCTTGGGGTTCAACAATTATGGAAATCGCTTCGGGACCCCAAACGGTGATTAATAATCCAAGAAACGGGCCAGAATCGGCCAAAACTGCCAGTGTTGATGACCGACACTTAAACGCACCACGGGGTTCGTTAACCATGGAAACCACTCCGGGACCCCAAAACAGTGAGTAATAGTCCGTGAAACGGGCTAGAATCTGCCAAAACTGCCAATGTTGATGACCAACACGTAAACTTACCACAGCGTTCGTTAACCATCGAAACCACTCCGGGACCCCAAAACAGTGAGTAATAGTCGATGAAACGGGCTAGAATCGGCAAAAACTGCCAATGTTGATGAACGACACGTAAGCGAATCTTGGGGTTCAACAATTATGGAAATCGCCTCGGGACCTGAAAACGGTGATTAATAATCCAAGAAACGGGCCATAATCGGCCAAAACTACGAGTGTTGATGACCGGCACGTAAACGCACCACAGGGTTCGTTAACCATGGAAACCACTTAGGGACCCCAAAGCAGTGAGTAATAGTCCATGAAACGGGCCAGAATCGGTCCAAACTGCCTCTGTTGATGACCGACACGTAAACGCATCACAGGGTTTGTTCACCATGGAAACCACTCCGGGACCCCAAAACAGTGAGGAATAGTCCATCAAACGGGCCAGAATCGGCCAAAGCTGCTAGTGTTGATGATGGACACGTAAGCGGGCCTTGGGGTTCAACAATTATGGAAATCGCTTCGGGACCCCAAAACGGTGAGTAATAGCCCAAGAAACGGGCCAGAATCGGCCAAAACTGCCAGTGTTGATGACCGACACGTAAACGCACCATAGGGTTCGTTAACCATGGAAACCACTCCAGGACCCCAAAACAGTGAGTAATAGTCAATGAAACGGGCCAGAATCAGCCAAAACTGCTAGTGTCGATGACCGACACGCAAGCGGACCTAGGGTTCAACAATAATGGAAATCGCTTCAGGACCTGAAAACGGTGAGTAATAATCCAAGAAACGGGCCAGAATCGGCCAAAACTACGAGTGTTGATCACCGAAACAAAAACGCACCACAGGGTTCGTTAACCATGGAAACCACTCCGGGACCCCAAAACAGTGAGTAATAGTCCATGAAACGGGCCAGAATCTGCCAAAACTGCCAGTGTTGATGACCAACACGTAAACTTACCACAGCGTTCGTTAACCATCGAAACCACTCCGGGACCCCAAAACAGTGAGTAATAGTCGATGAAACGGGCTAGAATCGGCAAAAACTGCCAATGTTGATGAACGACACGTAAGCGAATCTTGGGGTTCAACAATTATGGAAATCGCCTAGGGACCCGAAAACGGTGATTAATAATCCAAGAAACGGGCCATAATCGGCCAAAACTACGAGTGTTGATGACCGGCACGTAAACGCACCACAGGATTCGTTAACCATGGAAACCACTTTGTGACCCCAAAACAGTGAGTAATAGTCCAAGAAACGGGCCAGAATCGGCCAGTGTTGATGACCGACACGTCAACGCATCACAGGGTTCGTTCACCATGGAATCCACTCCGGGACCCTAAAGCAGTGAGTAATAGTCCATGAAACGGGCCGGAATCGGCCAAAACTGCTAGTGTTGATGACGGACATGTAAGCGGACCTTGGGGTTCAACAATTATGGAAAACGCTTCGGGACCCCAAAACGGTGAGTAATAACCCAAGAAAGGGGCCAGAATCGGCCAAAAATGCGAGTGTTGATCACCGAAACGTAAATGCACCACAGGGTTCGTTAACCATGGAAACCACTCCGGGACCCCAAAACAGGGAGTAATAGTCCGTGAAACGGGCCAGAATAGGTCAAAACTGCCAGTGTTGATGACCGACACGTAAACGCAACACAGGGTTCGTTCACCATGGAAACCACTCCGGGACCCCAAAACAGTGAGTAATAGTCCATGAAACGGGCCAGAATCGGCCAAAACTACCAGTGTTGATGATAGACACGTAAGCGGACCTTGGCGTTCAACAATTATGGAAATCGCTTCGGGACCCCAAACGGTGATTAATAATCCAAGAAATGGGCCAGAATCGGCCAAAACTGCCAGTGTTGATGACCGACACTTAAACGCACCACGGGGTTCGTTAACCATGGAAACCACTCCGGGACCCCAAAACAGTGAGTAATAGTCCGTGAAACGGGCTAGAATCTGCCAAAACTGCCAATGTTGATGACCAACACGTAAACTTACCACAGCGTTCGTTAACCATCGAAACCACTCCGGGACCCCAAAACAGTGAGTAATAGTCGATGAAACGGGCTAGAATCGGCAAAAACTGCCAATGTTGATGAACGACACGTAAGCGAATCTTGGGGTTCAACAATTATGGAAATCGCCTAGGGACCCGAAAACGGTGATTAATAATCCAAGAAACGGGCCATAATCGGCCAAAACTACGAGTGTTGATGACCGGCACGTAAACGCACCACAGGATTCGTTAACCATGGAAACCACTTTGTGACCCCAAAACAGTGAGTAATAGTCCAAGAAACGGGCCAGAATCGGCCAGTGTTGATGACCGACACGTCAACGCATCACAGGGTTCGTTCACCATGGAATCCACTCCGGGACCCTAAAGCAGTGAGTAATAGTCCATGAAACGGGCCGGAATCGGCCAAAACTGCTAGTGTTGATGACGGACATGTAAGCGGACCTTGGGGTTCAACAATTATGGAAAACGCTTCGGGACCCCAAAACGGTGAGTAATAACCCAAGAAAGGGGCCAGAATCGGCCAAAAATGCGAGTGTTGATCACCGAAACGTAAATGCACCACAGGGTTCGTTAACCATGGAAACCACTCCGGGACCCCAAAACAGTGAGTAATAGTCCGTGAAACGGGCCAGAATAGGTCAAAACTGCCAGTGTTGATGACCGACACGTAAACGCAACACAGGGTTCGTTCACCATGGAAACCACTCCGGGACCCCAAAACAGTGAGTAACAGTCCATGAAACGGGCCAGAATCGGCCAAAACTACCAGTGTTGATGATAGACACGTAAGCGGACCTTGGCGTTCAACAATTATGGAAATCGCTTCGGGACCCCAAACGGTGATTAATAATCCAAGAAATGGGCCAGAATCGGCCAAAACTGCCAGTGTTGATGACCGACACTTAAACGCACCACGGGGTTCGTTAACCATGGAAACCACTGCGGGACCCCAAAACAGTGAGTAATAGTCCGTGAAACGGGCTAGAATCTGCCAAAACTGCCAATGTTGATGACCAACACGTAAACTTACCACAGCGTTCGTTAACCATCGAAACCACTCCGGGACCCCAAAACAGTGAGTAATAGTCGATGAAACGGGCTAGAATCGGCAAAAACTGCCAATGTTGATGAACGACACGTAAGCGAATCTTGGGGTTCAACAATTATGGAAATCGCCTCGGGACCCGAAAACGGTGATTAATAATCCAAGAAACGGGCCATAATCGGCCAAAACTACGAGTGTTGATGACCGACACATAAACGCACCACAGGGTTCGTTAACCATGGAAACCACTTAGGGACCCCAAAGCAGTGAGTAATAGTCCATGAAACGGGCCAGAATCGGTCCAAACTGCCTCTGTTGATGACCGACACGTAAACGCATCACAGGGTTTGCTCACCATGGAAACCACTCCGGGACCCCAAAACAGTGAGGAATAGTCCATCAAACGGGCCAGAATCGGCCAAAGCTGCCAGTGTTGATGATGGACACGTAAGCGGGCCTTGGGGTTCAACAATTATGGAAATCGCTTCGGGACCCCAAAACGGTGAGTAATAGCCCAAGAAACGGGCCAGAATCGGCCAAAACTGCCAGTGTTGATGACCGACACGTAAACGCACCATAGGGTTCGTTAACCATGGAAACCACTCCAGGACCCCAAAACAGTGAGTAATAGTCCATGAAACGGGCCAGAATCAGCCAAAACTGCCAGTGTCGATGACCGACACGCAAGCGGACCTAGGGTTCAACAATAATGGAAATCGCTTCAGGACCTGAAAACGGTGAGTAATAATCCAAGAAACGGGCCAGAATCGGCCAAAACTACGAGTGTTGATGACCGGCACGTAAACGCACCACAGGGTTCGTTAACCATGGAAACCACTTAGGGACCCCAAAGCAGTGAGTAATAGTCCATGAAACGGGCCAGAATCGGTCCAAACTGCCTCTGTTGATGACCGACACGTAAACGCATCACAGGGTTTGCTCACCATGGAAACCACTCCGGGACCCCAAAACAGTGAGGAATAGTCCGTCAAACGGACCAGAATCGGCCAAAGCTGCCAGTGTTGATGATGGACACGTAAGCGGGCCTTGGGGTTCAACAATTATGGAAATCGCTTCGGGACCCCAAAACGGTGAGTAATAGCCCAAGAAACGGGCCAGAATCGGCCAAAACTGCCAGTGTTGATGACCGACACGTAAACGCACCATAGGGTTCGTTAACCATGGAAACCACTCCAGGACCCCAAAACAGTGAGTAATAGTCCATGAAACGGGCCAGAATCAGCCAAAACTGCCAGTGTCGATGACCGACACGCAAGCGGACCTAGGGTTCAACAATAATGGAAATCGCTTCAGGACCTGAAAACGGTGAGTAATAATCCAAGAAACGGGCCAGAATCGGCCAAAACTACGAGTGTTGATCACCGAAACAAAAACGCACCACAGGGTTCGTTAACCATGGAAACCACTCCGGGACCCCAAAACAGTGAGTAATAGTCCATGAAACGGGCCAGAATCTGCCAAAACTGCCAGTGTTGATGACCAACACGTAAACTTACCACAGCGTTCGTTAACCATCGAAACCACTCCGGGACCCCAAAACAGTGAGTAATAGTCGATGAAACGGGCTAGAATCGGCAAAAACTGCCAATGTTGATGAACGACACGTAAGCGAATCTTGGGGTTCAACAATTATGGAAATCGCCTAGGGACCCGAAATCGGTGATTAATAATCCAAGAAACGGGCCATAATCGGCCAAAACTACGAGTGTTGATGACCGGCACGTAAACGCACCACAGGATTCGTTAACCATGGAAACCACTTTGTGACCCCAAAACAGTGAGTAATAGTCCAAGAAACGGGCCAGAATCGGCCAGTGTTGATGACCGACACGTCAACGCATCACAGGGTTCGTTCACCATGGAATCCACTCCGGGACCCTAAAGCAGTGAGTAATAGTCCATGAAACGGGCCGGAATCGGCCAAAACTGCTAGTGTTGATGACGGACATGTAAGCGGACCTTGGGGTTCAACAATTATGGAAAACGCTTCGGGACCCCAAAACGGTGAGTAATAACCCAAGAAAGGGGCCAGAAACGGCCAAAAATGCGAGTGTTGATCACCGAAACGTAAATGCACCACAGGGTTTGTTAACCATGGAAACCACTCCGGGACCCCAAAACAGTGAGTAATAGTCCGTGAAACGGGCCAGAATAGGTCAAAACTGCCAGTGTTGATGACCGACACGTAAACGCAACACAGGGTTCGTTCACCATGGAAACCACTCCGGGACCCCAAAACAGTGAGTAATAGTCCATGAAACGGGCCAGAATCGGCAAAAACTACCAGTGTTGATGATAGACACGTAAGCGGACCTTGGCGTTCAACAATTATGGAAATCGCTTCGGGACCCCAAACGGTGATTAATAATCCAAGAAACGGGCCAGAATCGGCCAAAACTGCCAGTGTTGATGACCGACACTTAAACGCACCACGGGGTTCGTTAACCATGGAAACCACTCCGGGACCCCAAAACAGTGAGTAATAGTCCGTGAAACGGGCTAGAATCTGCCAAAACTGCCAATGTTGATGACCAACACGTAAACTTACCACAGCGTTCGTTAACCATCGAAACCACTCCGGGACCCCAAAACAGTGAGTAATAGTCGATGAAACGGGCTAGAATCGGCAAAAACTGCCAATGTTGATGAACGACACGTAAGCGAATCTTGGGGTTCAACAATTATGGAAATCGCCTCGGGACCCGAAAACGGTGATTAATAATCCAAGAAACGGGCCATAATCGGCCAAAACTACGAGTGTTGATGACCGACACATAAACGCACCACAGGGTTCGTTAACCATGGAAACCACTTAGGGACCCCAAAGCAGTGAGTAATAGTCCATGAAACGGGCCAGAATCGGTCCAAACTGCCTCTGTTGATGACCGACACGTAAACGCATCACAGGGTTTGCTCACCATGGAAACCACTCCGGGACCCCAAAACAGTGAGGAATAGTCCGTCAAACGGGCCAGAATCGGCCAAAGCTGCCAGTGTTGATGATGGACACGTAAGCGGGCCTTGGGGTTCAACAATTATGGAAATCGCTTCGGGACCCCAAAACGGTGAGTAATAGCCCAAGAAACGGGCCAGAATCGGCCAAAACTGCCAGTGTTGATGACCGACACGTAAACGCACCATAGGGTTCGTTAACCATGGAAACCACTCCAGGACCCCAAAACAGTGAGTAATAGTCCATGAAACGGGCCAGAATCAGCCAAAACTGCCAGTGTCGATGACCGACACGCAAGCGGACCTAGGGTTCAACAATAATGGAAATCGCTTCAGGACCTGAAAACGGTGAGTAATAATCCAAGAAACGGGCCAGAATCGGCCAAAACTACGAGTGTTGATCACCGAAACAAAAACGCACCACAGGGTTCGTTAACCATGGAAACCACTCCGGGACCCCAAAACAGTGAGTAATAGTCCATGAAACGGGCCAGAATCTGCCAAAACTGCCAGTGTTGATGACCAACACGTAAACTTACCACAGCGTTCGTTAACCATCGAAACCACTCCGGGACCCCAAAACAGTGAGTAATGGTCGATGAAACGGGCTAGAATCGGCAAAAACTGCCAATGTTGATGAACGACACGTAAGCGAATCTTGGGGTTCAACAATTATGGAAATCGCCTAGGGACCCGAAAACGGTGATTAATAATCCAAGAAACGGGCCATAATCGGCCAAAACTACGAGTGTTGATGACCGGCACGTAAACGCACCACAGGATTCGTTAACCATGGAAACCACTTTGTGACCCCAAAACAGTGAGTAATAGTCCAAGAAACGGGCCAGAATCGGCCAGTGTTGATGACCGACACGTCAACGCATCACAGGGTTCGTTCACCATGGAATCCACTCCGGGACCCTAAAGCAGTGAGTAATAGTCCATGAAACGGGCCGGAATCGGCCAAAACTGCTAGTGTTGATGACGGACATGTAAGCGGACCTTGGGGTTCAACAATTATGGAAAACGCTTCGGGACCCCAAAACGGTGAGTAATAACCCAAGAAAGGGGCCAGAATCGGCCAAAAATGCGAGTGTTGATCACCGAAACGTAAATGCACCACAGGGTTTGTTAACCATGGAAACCACTCCGGGACCCCAAAACAGTGAGTAATAGTCCGTGAAACGGGCCAGAATAGGTCAAAACTGCCAGTGTTGATGACCGACACGTAAATGCAACACAGGGTTCGTTCACCATGGAAACCACTCCGGGACCCCAAAACAGTGAGTAATAGTCCATGAAACGGGCCAGAATCGGCCAAAACTACCAGTGTTGATGATAGACACGTAAGCGGACCTTGGCGTTCAACAATTATGGAAATCGCTTCGGGACCCCAAACGGTGATTAATAATCCAAGAAACGGGCCAGAATCGGCCAAAACTGCCAGTGTTGATGACCGACACTTAAACGCACCACGGGGTTCGTTAACCATGGAAACCACTCCGGGACCCCAAAACAGTGAGTAATAGTCCGTGAAACGGGCTAGAATCTGCCAAAACTGCCAATGTTGATGACCAACACGTAAACTTACCACAGCGTTCGTTAACCATCGAAACCACTCCGGGACCCCAAAACAGTGAGTAATAGTCGATGAAACGGGCTAGAATCGGCAAAAACTGCCAATGTTGATGAACGACACGTAAGCGAATCTTGGGGTTCAACAATTATGGAAATCGCCTCGGGACCCGAAAACGGTGATTAATAATCCAAGAAACGGGCCATAATCGGCCAAAACTACGAGTGTTGATGACCGACACATAAACGCACCACAGGGTTCGTTAACCATGGAAACCACTTAGGGACCCCAAAGCAGTGAGTAATAGTCCATGAAACGGGCCAGAATCGGTCCAAACTGCCTCTGTTGATGACCGACACGTAAACGCATCACAGGGTTTGCTCACCATGGAAACCACTCCGGGACCCCAAAACAGTGAGGAATAGTCCGTCAAACGGGCCAGAATCGGCCAAAGCTGCCAGTGTTGATGATGGACACGTAAGCGGGCCTTGGGGTTCAACAATTATGGAAATCGCTTCGGGACCCCAAAACGGTGAGTAATAGCCCAAGAAACGGGCCAGAATCGGCCAAAACTGCCAGTGTTGATGACCGACACGTAAACGCACCATAGGGTTCGTTAACCATGGAAACCACTCCAGGACCCCAAAACAGTGAGTAATAGACAATGAAACGGGCCAGAATCAGCCAAAACTGCCAGTGTCGATGACCGACACGCAAGCGGACCTAGGGTTCAACAATAATGGAAATCGCTTCAGGACCTGAAAACGGTGAGTAATAATCCAAGAAACGGGCCAGAATCGGCCAAAACTACGAGTGTTGATGACCGGCACGTAAACGCACCACAGGGTTCGTTAACCATGGAAACCACTTAGGGACCCCAAAGCAGTGAGTAATAGTCCATGAAACGGGCCAGAATCGGTCCAAACTGCCTCTGTTGATGACCGACACGTAAACGCATCACAGGGTTTGCTCACCATGGAAACCACTCCGGGACCCCAAAACAGTGAGGAATAGTCCGTCAAACGGGCCAGAATCGGCCAAAGCTGCCAGTGTTGATGATGGACACGTAAGCGGGCCTTGGGGTTCAACAATTATGGAAATCGCTTCGGGACCCCAAAACGGTGAGTAATAGCCCAAGAAACGGGCCAGAATCGGCCAAAACTGCCAGTGTTGATGACCGACACGTAAACGCACCATAGGGTTCGTTAACCATGGAAACCACTCCAGGACCCCAAAACAGTGAGTAATAGTCCATGAAACGGGCCAGAATCAGCCAAAACTGCCAGTGTCGATGACCGACACGCAAGCGGACCTAGGGTTCAACAATAATGGAAATCGCTTCAGGACCTGAAAACGGTGAGTAATAATCCAAGAAACGGGCCAGAATCGGCCAAAACTACGAGTGTTGATCACCGAAACAAAAACGCACCACAGGGTTCGTTAACCATGGAAACCACTCCGGGACCCCAAAACAGTGAGTAATAGTCCATGAAACGGGCCAGAATCTGCCAAAACTGCCAGTGTTGATGACCAACACGTAAACTTACCACAGCGTTCGTTAACCATCGAAACCACTCCGGGACCCCAAAACAGTGAGTAATAGTCGATGAAACGGGCTAGAATCGGCAAAAACTGCCAATGTTGATGAACGACACGTAAGCGAATCTTGGGGTTCAACAATTATGGAAATCGCCTAGGGACCCGAAATCGGTGATTAATAATCCAAGAAACGGGCCATAATCGGCCAAAACTACGAGTGTTGATGACCGGCACGTAAACGCACCACAGGATTCGTTAACCATGGAAACCACTTTGTGACCCCAAAACAGTGAGTAATAGTCCAAGAAACGGGCCAGAATCGGCCAGTGTTGATGACCGACACGTCAACGCATCACAGGGTTCGTTCACCATGGAATCCACTCCGGGACCCTAAAGCAGTGAGTAATAGTCCATGAAACGGGCCGGAATCGGCCAAAACTGCTAGTGTTGATGACGGACATGTAAGCGGACCTTGGGGTTCAACAATTATGGAAAACGCTTCGGGACCCCAAAACGGTGAGTAATAACCCAAGAAAGGGGCCAGAAACGGCCAAAAATGCGAGTGTTGATCACCGAAACGTAAATGCACCACAGGGTTTGTTAACCATGGAAACCACTCCGGGACCCCAAAACAGTGAGTAATAGTCCGTGAAACGGGCCAGAATAGGTGAAAACTGCCAGTGTTGATGACCGACACGTAAACGCAACACAGGGTTCGTTCACCATGGAAACCACTCCGGGACCCCAAAACAGTGAGTAATAGTCCATGAAACGGGCCAGAATCGGCCAAAACTACCAGTGTTGATGATAGACACGTAAGCGGACCTTGGCGTTCAACAATTATGGAAATCGCTTCGGGACCCCAAACGGTGATTAATAATCCAAGAAACGGGCCAGAATCGGCCAAAACTGCCAGTGTTGATGACCGACACTTAAACGCACCACGGGGTTCGTTAACCATGGAAACCACTCCGGGACCCCAAAACAGTGAGTAATAGTCCGTGAAACGGGCTAGAATCTGCCAAAACTGCCAATGTTGATGACCAACACGTAAACTTACCACAGCGTTCGTTAACCATCGAAACCACTCCGGGACCCCAAAACAGTGAGTAATAGTCGATGAAACGGGCTAGAATCGGCAAAAACTGCCAATGTTGATGAACGACACGTAAGCGAATCTTGGGGTTCAACAATTATGGAAATCGCCTCGGGACCCGAAAACGGTGATTAATAATCCAAGAAACGGGCCATAATCGGCCAAAACTACGAGTGTTGATGACCGGCACGTAAACGCACCACAGGATTCGTTAACCATGGAAACCACTTTGTGACCCCAAAACAGTGAGTAATAGTCCAAGAAACGGGCCAGAATCGGCCAGTGTTGATGACCGACACGTCAACGCATCACAGGGTTCGTTCACCATGGAATCCACTCCGGGACCCTAAAGCAGTGAGTAATAGTCCATGAAACGGGCCGGAATCGGCCAAAACTGCTAGTGTTGATGACGGACATGTAAGCGGACCTTGGGGTTCAACAATTATGGAAAACGCTTCGGGACCCCAAAACGGTGAGTAATAACCCAAGAAAGGGGCCAGAAACGGCCAAAAATGCGAGTGTTGATCACCGAAACGTAAATGCACCACAGGGTTTGTTAACCATGGAAACCACTCCGGGACCCCAAAACAGTGAGTAATAGTCCGTGAAACGGGCCAGAATAGGTGAAAACTGCCAGTGTTGATGACCGACACGTAAACGCAACACAGGGTTCGTTCACCATGGAAACCACTCCGGGACCCCAAAACAGTGAGTAATAGTCCATGAAACGGGCCAGAATCGGCCAAAACTACCAGTGTTGATGATAGACACGTAAGCGGACCTTGGCGTTCAACAATTATGGAAATCGCTTCGGGACCCCAAACGGTGATTAATAATCCAAGAAACGGGCCAGAATCGGCCAAAACTGCCAGTGTTGATGACCGACACTTAAACGCACCACGGGGTTCGTTAACCATGGAAACCACTCCGGGACCCCAAAACAGTGAGTAATAGTCCGTGAAACGGGCTAGAATCTGCCAAAACTGCCAATGTTGATGACCAACACGTAAACTTACCACAGCGTTCGTTAACCATCGAAACCACTCCGGGACCCCAAAACAGTGAGTAATAGTCGATGAAACGGGCTAGAATCGGCAAAAACTGCCAATGTTGATGAACGACACGTAAGCGAATCTTGGGGTTCAACAATTATGGAAATCGCCTCGGGACCCGAAAACGGTGATTAATAATCCAAGAAACGGGCCATAATCGGCCAAAACTACGAGTGTTGATGACCGACACATAAACGCACCTCAGGGTTCGTTAACCATGGAAACCACTTAGGGACCCCAAAGCAGTGAGTAATAGTCCATGAAACGGGCCAGAATCGGTCCAAACTGCCTCTGTTGATGACCGACACGTAAACGCATCACAGGGTTTGCTCACCATGGAAACCACTCCGGGACCCCAAAACAGTGAGGAATAGTCCGTCAAACGGGCCAGAATCGGCCAAAGCTGCCAGTGTTGATGATGGACACGTAAGCGGGCCTTGGGGTTCAACAATTATGGAAATCGCTTCGGGACCCCAAAACGGTGAGTAATAGCCCAAGAAACGGGCCAGAATCGGCCAAAACTGCCAGTGTTGATGACCGACACGTAAACGCACCATAGGGTTCGTTAACCATGGAAACCACTCCAGGACCCCAAAACAGTGAGTAATAGTCCATGAAACGGGCCAGAATCAGCCAAAACTGCCAGTGTCGATGACCGACACGCAAGCGGACCTAGGGTTCAACAATAATGGAAATCGCTTCAGGACCTGAAAACGGTGAGTAATAATCCAAGAAACGGGCCAGAATCGGCCAAAACTACGAGTGTTGATCACCGAAACAAAAACGCACCACAGGGTTCGTTAACCATGGAAACCACTCCGGGACCCCAAAACAGTGAGTAATAGTCCATGAAACGGGCCAGAATCTGCCAAAACTGCCAGTGTTGATGACCAACACGTAAACTTACCACAGCGTTCGTTAACCATCGAAACCACTCCGGGACCCCAAAACAGTGAGTAATGGTCGATGAAACGGGCTAGAATCGGCAAAAACTGCCAATGTTGATGAACGACACGTAAGCGAATCTTGGGGTTCAACAATTATGGAAATCGCCTAGGGACCCGAAAACGGTGATTAATAATCCAAGAAACGGGCCATAATCGGCCAAAACTACGAGTGTTGATGACCGGCACGTAAACGCACCACAGGATTCGTTAACCATGGAAACCACTTTGTGACCCCAAAACAGTGAGTAATAGTCCAAGAAACGGGCCAGAATCGGCCAGTGTTGATGACCGACACGTCAACGCATCACAGGGTTCGTTCACCATGGAATCCACTCCGGGACCCTAAAGCAGTGAGTAATAGTCCATGAAACGGGCCGGAATCGGCCAAAACTGCTAGTGTTGATGACGGACATGTAAGCGGACCTTGGGGTTCAACAATTATGGAAAACGCTTCGGGACCCCAAAACGGTGAGTAATAACCCAAGAAAGGGGCCAGAATCGGCCAAAAATGCGAGTGTTGATCACCGAAACGTAAATGCACCACAGGGTTTGTTAACCATGGAAACCACTCCGGGACCCCAAAACAGTGAGTAATAGTCCGTGAAACGGGCCAGAATAGGTCAAAACTGCCAGTGTTGATGACCGACACGTAAACGCAACACAGGGTTCGTTCACCATGGAAACCACTCCGGGACCCCAAAACAGTGAGTAATAGTCCATGAAACGGGCCAGAATCGGCCAAAACTACCAGTGTTGATGATAGACACGTAAGCGGACCTTGGCGTTCAACAATTATGGAAATCGCTTCGGGACCCCAAACGGTGATTAATAATCCAAGAAACGGGCCAGAATCGGCCAAAACTGCCAGTGTTGATGACCGACACTTAAACGCACCACGGGGTTCGTTAACCATGGAAACCACTCCGGGACCCCAAAACAGTGAGTAATAGTCCGTGAAACGGGCTAGAATCTGCCAAAACTGCCAATGTTGATGACCAACACGTAAACTTACCACAGCGTTCGTTAACCATCGAAACCACTCCGGGACCCCAAAACAGTGAGTAATAGTCGATGAAACGGGCTAGAATCGGCAAAAACTGCCAATGTTGATGAACGACACGTAAGCGAATCTTGGGGTTCAACAATTATGGAAATCGCCTCGGGACCCGAAAACGGTGATTAATAATCCAAGAAACGGGCCATAATCGGCCAAAACTACGAGTGTTGATGACCGACACATAAACGCACCTCAGGGTTCGTTAACCATGGAAACCACTTAGGGACCCCAAAGCAGTGAGTAATAGTCCATGAAACGGGCCAGAATCGGTCCAAACTGCCTCTGTTGATGACCGACACGTAAACGCATCACAGGGTTTGCTCACCATGGAAACCACTCCGGGACCCCAAAACAGTGAGGAATAGTCCGTCAAACGGGCCAGAATCGGCCAAAGCTGCCAGTGTTGATGATGGACACGTAAGCGGGCCTTGGGGTTCAACAATTATGGAAATCGCTTCGGGACCCCAAAACGGTGAGTAATAGCCCAAGAAACGGGCCAGAATCGGCCAAAACTGCCAGTGTTGATGACCGACACGTAAACGCACCATAGGGTTCGTTAACCATGGAAACCACTCCAGGACCCCAAAACAGTGAGTAATAGTCCATGAAACGGGCCAGAATCAGCCAAAACTGCCAGTGTCGATGACCGACACGCAAGCGGACCTAGGGTTCAACAATAATGGAAATCGCTTCAGGACCTGAAAACGGTGAGTAATAATCCAAGAAACGGGCCAGAATCGGCCAAAACTACGAGTGTTGATCACCGAAACAAAAACGCACCACAGGGTTCGTTAACCATGGAAACCACTCCGGGACCCCAAAACAGTGAGTAATAGTCCATGAAACGGGCCAGAATCTGCCAAAACTGCCAGTGTTGATGACCAACACGTAAACTTACCACAGCGTTCGTTAACCATCGAAACCACTCCGGGACCCCAAAACAGTGAGTAATGGTCGATGAAACGGGCTAGAATCGGCAAAAACTGCCAATGTTGATGAACGACACGTAAGCGAATCTTGGGGTTCAACAATTATGGAAATCGCCTAGGGACCCGAAAACGGTGATTAATAATCCAAGAAACGGGCCATAATCGGCCAAAACTACGAGTGTTGATGACCGGCACGTAAACGCACCACAGGATTCGTTAACCATGGAAACCACTTTGTGACCCCAAAACAGTGAGTAATAGTCCAAGAAACGGGCCAGAATCGGCCAGTGTTGATGACCGACACGTCAACGCATCACAGGGTTCGTTCACCATGGAATCCACTCCGGGACCCTAAAGCAGTGAGTAATAGTCCATGAAACGGGCCGGAATCGGCCAAAACTGCTAGTGTTGATGACGGACATGTAAGCGGACCTTGGGGTTCAACAATTATGGAAAACGCTTCGGGACCCCAAAACGGTGAGTAATAACCCAAGAAAGGGGCCAGAATCGGCCAAAAATGCGAGTGTTGATCACCGAAACGTAAATGCACCACAGGGTTTGTTAACCATGGAAACCACTCCGGGACCCCAAAACAGTGAGTAATAGTCCGTGAAACGGGCCAGAATAGGTCAAAACTGCCAGTGTTGATGACCGACACGTAAACGCAACACAGGGTTCGTTCACCATGGAAACCACTCCGGGACCCCAAAACAGTGAGTAATAGTCCATGAAACGGGCCAGAATCGGCCAAAACTACCAGTGTTGATGATAGACACGTAAGCGGACCTTGGCGTTCAACAATTATGGAAATCGCTTCGGGACCCCAAACGGTGATTAATAATCCAAGAAACGGGCCAGAATCGGCCAAAACTGCCAGTGTTGATGACCGACACTTAAACGCACCACGGGGTTCGTTAACCATGGAAACCACTCCGGGACCCCAAAACAGTGAGTAATAGTCCGTGAAACGGGCTAGAATCTGCCAAAACTGCCAATGTTGATGACCAACACGTAAACTTACCACAGCGTTCGTTAACCATCGAAACCACTCCGGGACCCCAAAACAGTGAGTAATAGTCGATGAAACGGGCTAGAATCGGCAAAAACTGCCAATGTTGATGAACGACACGTAAGCGAATCTTGGGGTTCAACAATTATGGAAATCGCCTTGGGACCCGAAAACGGTGATTAATAATCCAAGAAACGGGCCATAATCGGCCAAAACTACGAGTGTTGATGACCGACACATAAACGCACCACAGGGTTCGTTAACCATGGAAACCACTTAGGGACCCCAAAGCAGTGAGTAATAGTCCATGAAACGGGCCAGAATCGGTCCAAACTGCCTCTGTTGATGACCGACACGTAAACGCATCACAGGGTTTGCTCACCATGGAAACCACTCCGGGACCCCAAAACAGTGAGGAATAGTCCGTCAAACGGGCCAGAATCGGCCAAAGCTGCCAGTGTTGATGATGGACACGTAAGCGGGCCTTGGGGTTCAACAATTATGGAAATCGCTTCGGGACCCCAAAACGGTGAGTAATAGCCCAAGAAACGGGCCAGAATCGGCCAAAACTGCCAGTGTTGATGACCGACACGTAAACGCACCATAGGGTTCGTTAACCATGGAAACCACTCCAGGACCCCAAAACAGTGAGTAATAGTCCATGAAACGGGCCAGAATCAGCCAAAACTGCCAGTGTCGATGACCGACACGCAAGCGGACCTAGGGTTCAACAATAATGGAAATCGCTTCAGGACCTGAAAACGGTGAGTAATAATCCAAGAAACGGGCCAGAATCGGCCAAAACTACGAGTGTTGATCACCGAAACAAAACCGCACCACAGGGTTCGTTAACCATGGAAACCACTCCGGGACCCCAAAACAGTGAGTAATAGTCCATGAAACGGGCCAGAATCTGCCAAAACTGCCAGTGTTGATGACCAACACGTAAACTTACCACAGCGTTCGTTAACCATCGAAACCACTCCGGGACCCCAAAACAGTGAGTAATGGTCGATGAAACGGGCTAGAATCGGCAAAAACTGCCAATGTTGATGAACGACACGTAAGCGAATCTTGGGGTTCAACAATTATGGAAATCGCCTAGGGACCCGAAAACGGTGATTAATAATCCAAGAAACGGGCCATAATCGGCCAAAACTACGAGTGTTGATGACCGGCACGTAAACGCACCACAGGATTCGTTAACCATGGAAACCACTTTGTGACCCCAAAACAGTGAGTAATAGTCCAAGAAACGGGCCAGAATCGGCCAGTGTTGATGACCGACACGTCAACGCATCACAGGGTTCGTTCACCATGGAATCCACTCCGGGACCCTAAAGCAGTGAGTAATAGTCCATGAAACGGGCCGGAATCGGCCAAAACTGCTAGTGTTGATGACGGACATGTAAGCGGACCTTGGGGTTCAACAATTATGGAAAACGCTTCGGGACCCCAAAACGGTGAGTAATAACCCAAGAAAGGGGCCAGAATCGGCCAAAAATGCGAGTGTTGATCACCGAAACGTAAATGCACCACAGGGTTTGTTAACCATGGAAACCACTCCGGGACCCCAAAACAGTGAGTAATAGTCCGTGAAACGGGCCAGAATAGGTCAAAACTGCCAGTGTTGATGACCGACACGTAAACGCAACACAGGGTTCGTTCACCATGGAAACCACTCCGGGACCCCAAAACAGTGAGTAATAGTCCATGAAACGGGCCAGAATCGGCCAAAACTACCAGTGTTGATGATAGACACGTAAGCGGACCTTGGCGTTCAACAATTATGGAAATCGCTTCGGGACCCCAAACGGTGATTAATAATCCAAGAAACGGGCCAGAATCGGCCAAAACTGCCAGTGTTGATGACCAACACTTAAACGCACCACGGGGTTCGTTAACCATGGAAACCACTCCGGGACCCCAAAACAGTGAGTAATAGTCCGTGAAACGGGCTAGAATCTGCCAAAACTGCCAATGTTGATGACCAACACGTAAACTTACCACAGCGTTCGTTAACCATCGAAACCACTCCGGGACCCCAAAACAGTGAGTAATAGTCGATGAAACGGGCTAGAATCGGCAAAAACTGCCAATGTTGATGAACGACACGTAAGCGAATCTTGGGGTTCAACAATTATGGAAATCGCCTCGGGACCCGAAAACGGTGATTAATAATCCAAGAAACGGGCCATAATCGGCCAAAACTACGAGTGTTGATGACCGACACATAAACGCACCACAGGGTTCGTTAACCATGGAAACCACTTAGGGACCCCAAAGCAGTGAGTAATAGTCCATGAAACGGGCCAGAATCGGTCCAAACTGCCTCTGTTGATGACCGACACGTAAACGCATCACAGGGTTTGCTCACCATGGAAACCACTCGGGGACCCCAAAACAGTGAGGAATAGTCCGTCAAACGGGCCAGAATCGGCCAAAGCTGCCAGTGTTGATGATGGACACGTAAGCGGGCCTTGGGGTTCAACAATTATGGAAATCGCTTCGGGACCCCAAAACGGTGAGTAATAGCCCAAGAAACGGGCCAGAATCGGCCAAAACTGCCAGTGTTGATGACCGACACGTAAACGCACCATAGGGTTCGTTAACCATGGAAACCACTCCAGGACCCCAAAACAGTGAGTAATAGTCCATGAAACGGGCCAGAATCAGCCAAAACTGCCAGTGTCGATGACCGACACGCAAGCGGACCTAGGGTTCAACAATAATGGAAATCGCTTCAGGACCTGAAAACGGTGAGTAATAATCCAAGAAACGGGCCAGAATCGGCCAAAACTACGAGTGTTGATCACCGAAACAAAAACGCACCACAGGGTTCGTTAACCATGGAAACCACTCCGGGACCCCAAAACAGTGAGTAATAGTCCATGAAACGGGCCAGAATCTGCCAAAACTGCCAGTGTTGATGACCAACACGTAAACTTACCACAGCGTTCGTTAACCATCGAAACCACTCCGGGACCCCAAAGCAGTGAGTAATTGTCCAAGAAACGGGCCAGAATCGGCCAGTGTTGATGACCGACACGTCAAGGCATCACAGGGTTCGTTCACCATGGAATCCACTCCGGGACCCTAAAGCAGTGAGTAATAGTCCATGAAACGGGCCAGAATCGGCCAAAACTGCTAGTGTTGATGACGGACATGTAAGCGGACCTTGGGGTTCAACAATTATGGAAAACGCTTCGGGACCCCAAAACGGTGAGTAATAACCCAAGAAAGGGGCCAGAATCGGCCAAAAATGCGAGTGTTGATCACCGAAACGTAAATGCACCCCAGGGTTCGTTAACCATGGAAACCCCTCCGGGACCCCAAAACAGTGAGTAATAGTCCGTGAAACGGGCCAGAATAGGTCAAAACTGCCAGTGTTGATGACCGACACGTAAACGCAACACAGGGTTCGTTCACCATGGAAACCACTCCGGGACCCCAAAACAGCGAGTAGTAGTCCATGAAACGGGCCAGAATCGGCCAAAACTACCAGTGTTAATGATAGACACGTAAGCGGACCTTGGGGTTCAACAATTATGGAAATCGCTTCGGGACCCCAAACGGTGATTAATAATCCAAGAAACGGGCCAGAATCGGCCAAAACTGCCAGTGTTGATGACCGACACTTAAACGCACCACGGGGTTCGTTAACCATGGAAACCACTCCGGGACCCCAAAACAGTGAGTAATAGTCCATGAAACGGGCCAGAATCTGCCAAAACTGCCAGTGTTGATGACCAACACGTAAACTTACCACAGCGTTCGTTAACCATCGAATCCACTCCGGGACCCCAAAACAGTGAGTAATAGTCGATGAAATGGGCTAGAATCGGCAAAAACTGCCAGTGTTGATGACCGACACGTAAGCGAACCTTGGGGTTCAACAATTATGGAAATCACCTCGGACCCGAAAACGGTGATTAATAATCCAAGAAACGGGCCATAATCGGCCAAAACTACGAGTGTTGATGACCGGCACGTAAACGCACCACAGGGTTCGTTAACCATGGAAACCACTTTGTGACCCCAAAACAGTGAGTAATAGTCCAAGAAACGGGCCAGAATCGGCCAGTGTTGATGACCGACACGTCAACGCATCACAGGGTTCGTTCACCATGGAATCCACTCCGGGACCCCAAAACAGTGAGTAATAGTCCATGAAACGGGCCAGAATCGGCCAAAACTACCAGTGTTGATGATAGACACGTAAGCGGACCTTGGGGTTCAACAATTATGGAAATCGCTTCGGGACCCCAAACGGTGATTAATAATCCAAGAAACGGGCCAGAATCGGCCAAAACTGCCAGTGTTGATGACCGACACTTAAACGCACCACGGGGTTCGTTAACCATGGAAACCACTCCGGGACCCCAAAACAGTGAGTAATAGTCCATGAAACGGGCCAGAATCTGCCAAAACTGCCAGTGTTGATGACCAACACGTAAACTTACCACAGCGTTCGTTAACCATCGAATCCACTCCGGGACCCCAAAACAGTGAGTAATAGTCGATGAAATGGGCTAGAATCGGCAAAAACTGCCAGTGTTGATGACCGACACGTAAGCGAACCTTGGGGTTCAGCAATTATGGAAATCACCTCGGACCCGAAAACGGTGATTAATAATCCAAGAAACGGGCCATAATCGGCCAAAACTACGAGTGTTGATGACCAGCACGTAAACGCACCACAGGGTTCGTTAACCATGGAAACCACTTTGTGACCCCAAAACAGTGAGTAATAGTCCAAGAAACGGGCCAGAATCGGCCAGTGTTGATGACCGACACGTCAACACATCACAGGGTTCGTTCACCATGGAATCCACTCCGGGACCCTAAAGCAGTGAGTAATAGTCCATGAAACGGGCCAGAATCGGCCAAAACTGCTAGTGTTGATGACGGACATGTAAGCGGACCTTGGGGTTCAACAATTATGGAAAGCGCTTCGTAACGCCAAAACGGTGAGTAATAACCCAAGAAAGGGGCCAGAATCGGCCAAAAATGCGAGTGTTGATCACCGAAACGTAAATGCACCACAGGGTTCGTTAACCATGGAAACCACTCCAGGACCCCAAAACAGTGAGTAATAGTCCGTGAAACGGGCCAGAATAGGTCAAAACTGCCAGTGTTGATGACCGACACGTAAACGCAACACAGGGTTCGTTCACCATGGAAACCACTCCGGGACCCCAAAACAGTGAGTAATAGTCCATGAAACGGGCCAGAATCGGCCAAAACTACCAGTGTTGATGATAGACACGTAAGCGGACCTTGGGGTTCAACAATTATGGATATCGCTTCGGGACCCCAAACGGTGATTAATAATCCAAGAAACGGGCCAGAATCGGCCAAAACTGCCAGTGTTGATGACCGACACGTAAACGCACCACAGGGTTCGTTAACCATGGAAACCACTTCGGGACCACAAAACAGTGAGTAATAGTCCGTGAAACGGGCCAGAATCGGTCCAAACTGCTAGTGTTGATGACCGACACGTAAACGCATCACAGGGTTTGCTCACCATGGAAACCACTCCGAGACCCCAAAACAGTGAGGAATAGTCCATCAAACGGGCCAGAATCGGCCAAAACTGCCAGTGTTGATGACGGACACGTAAGCGGGACTTGGGGTTCAACAATTATGGAAATCGCTTCGGGACCCCAAAACGGCGAGTAATAGCCCATGAAACGGGCCAGAATCGGCCAAAACTGCCAATGTTGATGACCGACACGTAAACGCACCACAGGGTTCGTTAACCATGGAAACCACTCCGAGACCCCAAAATAGTGAGTAATAGTCCATCAAACGGGCCAGAATCGGCCAAAACTGCCAGTGTTGATGACCAACACGTAAACACACCATAGGGTTCGTTAACCATGGAAACCACTCCAGGACCCCAAAACAGTGAGTAATAGTCCATGAAACGGGCCAGAATCAGCCAAAACTACCAGTGTCGATGACCGACACGCAAGCGGACCTAGGGTTCAACAATAATGGAAATCGCTTCAGGACCTGAAAACGGTGAGTAATAATCCAAGAAACGGGCCAGAATCGGCCAAAACTACGAGTGTTGATCACCGAAACAAAAACGCACCACAGGGTTCGTTAACCATGGAAACCACTCCGGGACCCCAAAACAGTGAGTAATAGTCCATGAAACGGGCCAGAATCTGCCAAAACTGCCAGTGTTGATGACCAACACGTAAACTTACCACAGCGTTCGTTAACCATCGAAACCACTCCGGGACCCCAAAACAGTGAGTAATGGTCGATGAAACGGGCTAGAATCGGCAAAAACTGCCAATGTTGATGAACGACACGTAAGCGAATCTTGGGGTTCAACAATTATGGAAATCGCCTCGGGACCCGAAAACGGTGATTAATAATCCAAGAAACGGGCCATAATCGGCCAAAACTACGAGTGTTGATGACCGGCACGTAAACGCACCACAGGGTTCGTTAACCATGGAACCCACTTTGTGACCCCAAAACAGTGAGTAATAGTCCAAGAAACGGGCCAGAATCGGCCAGTGTTGATGACCGACACGTCAACGCATCACAGGGTTCGTTCACCATGGAATCCACTCCGGGACCCTAAAGCAGTGAGTAATAGTCCATGAAACGGGCCAGAATCGGCCAAAACTGCTAGTGTTGATGACGGACATGTAAGCGGACCTTGGGGTTCAACAATTATGGAAAACGCTTCGGGACCCCAAAACGGTGAGTAATAACCCAAGAAAGGGGCCAGAATCGGCCAAAAATGCGAGTGTTGATCACCGAAACGTAAATGCACCACAGGGTTCGTTAACCATGGAAACCCCTCCGGGACCCCAAAACAGTGAGTAATAGTCCGTGAAACGGGCCAGAATAGGTCAAAACTGCCAGTGTTGATGACCGACACGTAAACGCAACACAGGGTTCGTTCACCATGGAAACCACTCCGGGACCCCAAAACAGCGAGTAGTAGTCCATGAAACGGGCCAGAATCGGCCAAAACTACTAGTGTTAATGATAGACACGTAAGCGGACCTTGGGGTTCAACAATTATGGAAATCGCTTCGGGACCCCAAACGGTGATTAATAATCCAAGAAACGGGCCAGAATCGGCCAAAACTGCCAGTGTTGATGACCGACACTTAAACGCACCACGCGGTTCGTTAACCATGGAAACCACTCCGGGACCCCAAAACAGTGAGTAATAGTCCATGAAACGGGCCAGAATCTGCCAAAACTGCCAGTGTTGATGACCAACACGTAAACTTACCACAGCGTTCGTTAACCATCGAATCCACTCCGGGACCCCAAAACAGTGAGTAATAGTCGATGAAATGGGCTAGAATCGGCAAAAACTGCCAGTGTTGATGACCGACACGTAAGCGAACCTTGGGGTTCAACAATTATGGAAATCACCTCGGACCCGAAAACGGTGATTAATAATCCAAGAAACGGGCCATAATCGGCCAAAACTACGAGTGTTGATGACCGGCACGTAAACGCACCACAGGGTTCGTTAACCATGGAAACCACTTTGTGACCCCAAAACAGTCAGTAATAGTCCAAGAAACGGGCCAGAATCGGCCAGTGTTGATGACCGACACGTCAACGCATCACAGGGTTCGTTCACCATGGAATCCACTCCGGGACCCCAAAACAGTGAGTAATAGTCCATGAAACGGGCCAGAATCGGCCAAAACTACCAGTGTTGAT
Organism: Triticum timopheevii; assembly: GCA_963921465.1. Lineage (NCBI taxonomy): Eukaryota > Viridiplantae > Streptophyta > Magnoliopsida > Poales > Poaceae > Triticum > Triticum timopheevii. Next base: position 372,539,524 of record OY997270.1, read on the forward strand.
GATAGACACGTAAGCGGACCTTGGGGTTCAACAATTATGGAAATCGCTTCGGGACCCCAAACGGTGATTAATAATCCATGAAACGGGCCAGAATCGGCCAAAACTGCCAGTGTTGATGACCGACACTTAAACGCACCACGGGGTTCGTTAACCATGGAAACCACTCCGGGACCCCAAAACAGTGAGTAATAGTCCATGAAACGGGCCAGAATCTGCCAAAACTGCCAGTGTTGATGACCAACACCTAAACTTACCACAGCGTTCGTTAACCATCGAATCCACTCCGGGACCGCAAAACAGTGAGTAATAGTCGATGAAATGGGCTAGAATCGGCAAAAACTGCCAGTGTTGATGACCGACACGTAAGCGAACCTTGGGGTTCAGCAATTATGGAAATCACCTCGGACCCGAAAACGGTGATTAATAATCCAAGAAACGGGCCATAATCGGCCAAAACTACGAGTGTTGATGACCAGCACGTAAACGCACCACAGGGTTCGTTAACCATGGAAACCACTTTGTGACCCCAAAACAGTGAGTAATAGTCCAAGAAACGGGCCAGAATCGGCCAGTGTTGATGACCGACACGTCAACACATCACAGGGTTCGTTCACCATGGAATCCACTCCGGGACCCTAAAGCAGTGAGTAATAGTCCATGAAACGGGCCAGAATCGGCCAAAACTGCTAGTGTTGATGACGGACATGTAAGCGGACCTTGGGGTTCAACAATTATGGAAAGCGCTTCGTAACGCCAAAACGGTGAGTAATAACCCAAGAAAGGGGCCAGAATCGGCCAAAAATGCGAGTGTTGATCACCGAAACGTAAATGCACCACAGGGTTCGTTAACCATGGAAACCACTCCAGGACCCCAAAACAGTGAGTAATAGTCCGTGAAACGGGCCAGAATAGGTCAAAACTGCCAGTGTTGATGACCGACACGTAAACGCAACACAGGGTTCGTTCACCATGGAAACCACTCCGGGACCCCAAAACAGTGAGTAATAGTCCATGAAACGGGCCAGAATCGGCCAAAACTACCAGTGTTGATGATAGACACGTAAGCGGACCTTGGGGTTCAACAATTATGGATATCGCTTCGGGACCCCAAACGGTGATTAATAATCCAAGAAACGGGCCAGAATCGGCCAAAACTGCCAGTGTTGATGACCGACACGTAAACGCACCACAGGGTTCGTTAACCATGGAAACCACTTCGGGACCACAAAACAGTGAATAATAGTCCGTGAAACGGGCCAGAATCGGTCCAAACTGCTAGTGTTGATGACCGACACGTAAACGCATCACAGGGTTTGCTCACCATGGAAACCACTCCGAGACCCCAAAACAGTGAGGAATAGTCCATCAAACGGGCCAGAATCGGCCAAAACTGCCAGTGTTGATGACGGACACGTAAGCGGGACTTGGGGTTCAACAATTATGGAAATCGCTTCGGGACCCCAAAACGGCGAGTAATAGCCCATGAAACGGGCCAGAATCGGCCAAAACTGCCAATGTTGATGACCGACACGTAAACGCACCACAGGGTTCGTTAACCATGGAAACCACTCCGAGACCCCAAAATAGTGAGTAATAGTCCATCAAACGGGCCAGAATCGGCCAAAACTGCCAGTGTTGATGACCAACACGTAAACACACCATAGGGTTCGTTAACCATGGAAACCACTCCAGGACCCCAAAACAGTGAGTAATAGTCCATGAAACGGGCCAGAATCAGCCAAAACTACCAGTGTCGATGACCGACACGCAAGCGGACCTAGGGTTCAACAATAATGGAAATCGCTTCAGGACCTGAAAACGGTGAGTAATAATCCAAGAAACGGGCCAGAATCGGCCAAAATTGCGAGTGTTGATCACCGAAACAGAAACGCACCACAGGGTTCGTTAACCATGGAAACCACTCCGGGACCCAAAAACAGTGAGTAGTAGTCCATGAAACGGGCCAGAATCTGCCAAAACTGCTAATGTTGATGACCAACACGTAAACTTACCACAGCGTTCGTTAACCATCGAAACCACTCCGGGACCCCAAAACAGTGAGTAATAGTCGATGAAACGGGCTAGAATCGGCAAAAACTGCCAATGTTGATGAACGACACGTAAGCGAATCTTGGGGTTCAACAATTATGGAAATCGCCTCGGGACCCGAAAACGGTGATTAATAATCCAAGAAACGGGCCATAATCGGCCAAAACTACGAGTGTTGATGACCGGCACGTAAACGCACCACAGGGTTCGTTAACCATGGAAACCACTTTGTGACCCCAAAACAGTGAGTAATAGTCCAAGAAACGGGCCAGAATCGGCCAGTGTTGATGACCGACACGTCAACGCATCACAGGGTTCGTTCACCATGGAATCCACTCCGGGACCCTAAAGCAGTGAGTAATAGTCCATGAAATGGGCCAGAATTGGCCAAAACTGCTAGTGTTGATGACGGACATGTAAGCGGACCTTGGGGTTCAACAATTATGGAAAACGCTTCGGGACCCCAAAACGGTGAGTAATAACCCAAGAAAGGGGCCAGAATCGGCCAAAAATGCGAGTGTTGATCACCGAAACGTAAATGCACCACAGGGTTCGTTAACCATGGAAACCACTCCGGGACCCCAAAACAGTGAGTAATAGTCTGTGAAACGGGCCAGAATAGGTCAAAACTGCCAGTGTTGATGACCGACACGTAAACGCAACACAGGGTTCGTTCACCATGGAAACCACTCCGGGACCCCAAAACAGTGAGTAATAGTCCATGAAACGGGCCAGAATCGGCCAAAACTACCAGTGTTGATGATAGACACGTAAGCGGACCTTGGGGTTCAACAATTATGGAAATCGCTTCGGGACCCCAAACGGTGATTAATAATCCAAGAAACGGGCCAGAATCGGCCAAAACTGCCAGTGTTGATGACCGACACTTAAACGCACCACGGGGTTCGTTAACCATGGAAACCACTCCGGGACCCCAAAACAGTGAGTAATAGTCCGTGAAACGGGCCAGAATCTGCCAAAACTGCCAGTGTTGATGACCAAGACGTAAACTTACCACAGCGTTCGTTAACCATAGAATCCACTCCGGGACCCCAAAACAGTGAGTAATAGTCGATGAAATGGTCTAGAATCGGCAAAAACTGCCAGTGTTGATGACCGACACGTAAGCAAACCTTGGGGTTCAACAATTATGGAAATCACCTCGGACCCGAAAACGGTCATTAATAATCCAAGAAACGGGCCATAATCGGCCAAAACTACGAGTGTTGATGACTGACACGTGAACGCACCACAGGGTTTGTTAACCATCGAAACCACTTCGGGACCCCAAAACAGTGAGTAATAGTCCAAGAAACGGGCCAGAATCGGCCAAAACTGCCAGTGTTGATGACCGACACGTAAACGCATCACATGGTTCGTTCACCATGGAAACCACTCCGGGACCCCAAAACAGTGAGTAATAGTCCATGAAACGGGCCAGAATCGGCCAAAACTACCAGTGTTGATGATAGACACGTAAGCGGACCTTGGGGTTCAACAATTATGGATATCGCTTCGGGACCCCAAACGGTGATTAATAATCCAAGAAACGGGCCAGAATCGGCCAAAACTGCCAGTGTTGATGACCGACACGTAAACGCACCACAGGGTTCGTTAACCATGGAAACCACTTCGGGACCACAAAACAGTGAGTAATAGTCCGTGAAACGGGCCAGAATCGGTCCAAACTGCTAGTGTTGATGACCGACACGTAAACGCATCACAGGGTTTGCTCACCATGGAAACCACTCCGAGACCCCAAAACAGTGAGGAATAGTCCATCAAACGGGCCAGAATCGGCCAAAACTGCCAGTGTTGATGACGGACACGTAAGCGGGACTTGGGGTTCAACAATTATGGAAATCGCTTCGGGACCCCAAAACGGCGAGTAATAGCCCATGAAACGGGCCAGAATCGGCCAAAACTGCCAATGTTGATGACCGACACGTAAACGCACCACAGGGTTCGTTAACCATGGAAACCACTCCGAGACCCCAAAATAGTGAGTAATAGTCCATCAAACGGGCCAGAATCGGCCAAAACTGCCAGTGTTGATGATCAACACGTAAACACACCATAGGGTTCGTTAACCATGGAAACCACTCCAGGACCCCAAAACAGTGAGTAATAGTCCATGAAACGGGCCAGAATCAGCCAAAACTACCAGTGTCGATGACCGACACGCAAGCGGACCTAGGGTTCAACAATAATGGAAATCGCTTCAGGACCTGAAAACGGTGAGTAATAATCCAAGAAACGGGCCAGAATCGGCCAAAATTGCGAGTGTTGATCACCGAAACAGAAACGCACCACAGGGTTCGTTAACCATGGAAACCACTCCGGGACCCAAAAACAGTGAGTAGTAGTCCATGAAACGGGCCAGAATCTGCCAAAACTGCTAATGTTGATGACCAACACGTAAACTTACCACAGCGTTCGTTAACCATCGAAACCACTCCGGGACCCCAAAACAGTGAGTAATAGTCGATGAAACGGGCTAGAATCGGCAAAAACTGCCAATGTTGATGAACGACACGTAAGCGAATCTTGGGGTTCAACAATTATGGAAATCGCCTCGGGACCCGAAAACGGTGATTAATAATCCAAGAAACGGGCCATAATCGGCCAAAACTACGAGTGTTGATGACCGGCACGTAAACGCACCACAGGGTTCGTTAACCATGGAAACCACTTTGTGACCCCAAAACAGTGAGTAATAGTCCAAGAAACGGGCCAGAATCGGCCAGTGTTGATGACCGACACGTCAACGCATCACAGGGTTCGTTCACCATGGAATCCACTCCGGGACCCTAAAGCAGTGAGTAATAGTCCATGAAACGGGCCGGAATCGGCCAAAACTGCTAGTGTTGATGACGGACATGTAAGCGGACCTTGGGGTTCAACAATTATGGAAAACGCTTCGGGACCCCAAAACGGTGAGTAATAACCCAAGAAAGGGGCCAGAATCGGCCAAAAATGCGAGTGTTGATCACCGAAACGTAAATGCACCACAGGGTTCGTTAACCATGGAAACCACTCCGGGACCCCAAAACAGTGAGTAATAGTCTGTGAAACGGGCCAGAATAGGTCAAAACTGCCAGTGTTGATGACCGACACGTAAACGCAACACAGGGTTCGTTCACCATGGAAACCACTCCGGGACCCCAAAACAGTGAGTAATAGTCCATGAAACGGGCCAGAATCGGCCAAAACTACCAGTGTTGATGATAGACACGTAAGCGGACCTTGGGGTTCAACAATTATGGAAATCGCTTCGGGACCCCAAACGGTGATTAATAATCCAAGAAACGGGCCAGAATCGGCCAAAACTGCCAGTGTTGATGACCGACACTTAAACGCACCACGGGGTTCGTTAACCATGGAAACCACTCCGGGACCCCAAAACAGTGAGTAATAGTCCGTGAAACGGGCCAGAATCTGCCAAAACTGCCAGTGTTGATGACCAAGACGTAAACTTACCACAGCGTTCGTTAACCATAGAATCCACTCCGGGACCCCAAAACAGTGAGTAATAGTCGATGAAATGGTCTAGAATCGGCAAAAACTGCCAGTGTTGATGACCGACACGTAAGCAAACCTTGGGGTTCAACAATTATGGAAATCACCTCGGACCCGAAAACGGTCATTAATAATCCAAGAAACGGGCCATAATCGGCCAAAACTACGAGTGTTGATGACTGACACGTGAACGCACCACAGGGTTTGTTAACCATCGAAACCACTTCGGGACCCCAAAACAGTGAGTAATAGTCCAAGAAACGGGCCAGAATCGGCCAAAACTGCCAGTGTTGATGACCGACACGTAAACGCATCACATGGTTCGTTCACCATGGAAACCACTCCGGGACCCCAAAACAGTGAGTAATAGTCCATGAAACGGGCCAGAATCGGCCAAAACTACCAGTGTTGATGATAGACACGTAAGCGGACCTTGGGGTTCAACAATTATGGATATCGCTTCGGGACCCCAAACGGTGATTAATAATCCAAGAAACGGGCCAGAATCGGCCAAAACTGCCAGTGTTGATGACCGACACGTAAACGCACCACAGGGTTCGTTAACCATGGAAACCACTTCGGGACCACAAAACAGTGAGTAATAGTCCGTGAAACGGGCCAGAATCGGTCCAAACTGCTAGTGTTGATGACCGACACGTAAACGCATCACAGGGTTTGCTCACCATGGAAACCACTCCGAGACCCCAAAACAGTGAGGAATAGTCCATCAAACGGGCCAGAATCGGCCAAAACTGCCAGTGTTGATGACGGACACGTAAGCGGGACTTGGGGTTCAACAATTATGGAAATCGCTTCGGGACCCCAAAACGGCGAGTAATAGCCCATGAAACGGGCCAGAATCGGCCAAAACTGCCAATGTTGATGACCGACACGTAAACGCACCACAGGGTTCGTTAACCATGGAAACCACTCCGAGACCCCAAAATAGTGAGTAATAGTCCATCAAACGGGCCAGAATCGGCCAAAACTGCCAGTGTTGATGATCAACACGTAAACACACCATAGGGTTCGTTAACCATGGAAACCACTCCAGGACCCCAAAACAGTGAGTAATAGTCCATGAAACGGGCCAGAATCAGCCAAAACTACCAGTGTCGATGACCGACACGCAAGCGGACCTAGGGTTCAACAATAATGGAAATCGCTTCAGGACCTGAAAACGGTGAGTAATAATCCAAGAAACGGGCCAGAATCGGCCAAAATTGCGAGTGTTGATCACCGAAACAGAAACGCACCACAGGGTTCGTTAACCATGGAAACCACTCCGGGACCCAAAAACAGTGAGTAGTAGTCCATGAAACGGGCCAGAATCTGCCAAAACTGCTAATGTTGATGACCAACACGTAAACTTACCACAGCGTTCGTTAACCATCGAAACCACTCCGGGACCCCAAAACAGTGAGTAATAGTCGATGAAACGGGCTAGAATCGGCAAAAACTGCCAATGTTGATGAACGACACGTAAGCGAATCTTGGGGTTCAACAATTATGGAAATCGCCTCGGGACCCGAAAACGGTGATTAATAATCCAAGAAACGGGCCATAATCGGCCAAAACTACGAGTGTTGATGACCGGCACGTAAACGCACCACAGGGTTCGTTAACCATGGAAACCACTTTGTGACCCCAAAACAGTGAGTAATAGTCCAAGAAACGGGCCAGAATCGGCCAGTGTTGATGACCGACACGTCAACGCATCACAGGGTTCGTTCACCATGGAATCCACTCCGGGACCCTAAAGCAGTGAGTAATAGTCCATGAAACGGGCCGGAATCGGCCAAAACTGCTAGTGTTGATGACGGACATGTAAGCGGACCTTGGGGTTCAACAATTATGGAAAACGCTTCGGGACCCCAAAACGGTGAGTAATAACCCAAGAAAGGGGCCAGAATCGGCCAAAAATGCGAGTGTTGATCACCGAAACGTAAATGCACCACAGGGTTCGTTAACCATGGAAACCACTCCGGGACCCCAAAACAGTGAGTAATAGTCTGTGAAACGGGCCAGAATAGGTCAAAACTGCCAGTGTTGATGACCGACACGTAAACGCAACACAGGGTTCGTTCACCATGGAAACCACTCCGGGACCCCAAAACAGTGAGTAATAGTCCATGAAACGGGCCAGAATCGGCCAAAACTACCAGTGTTGATGATAGACACGTAAGCGGACCTTGGGGTTCAACAATTATGGAAATCGCTTCGGGACCCCAAACGGTGATTAATAATCCAAGAAACGGGCCAGAATCGGCCAAAACTGCCAGTGTTGATGACCGACACTTAAACGCACCACGGGGTTCGTTAACCATGGAAACCACTCCGGGACCCCAAAACAGTGAGTAATAGTCCGTGAAACGGGCCAGAATCTGCCAAAACTGCCAGTGTTGATGACCAAGACGTAAACTTACCACAGCGTTCGTTAACCATAGAATCCACTCCGGGACCCCAAAACAGTGAGTAATAGTCGATGAAATGGTCTAGAATCGGCAAAAACTGCCAGTGTTGATGACCGACACGTAAGCAAACCTTGGGGTTCAACAATTATGGAAATCACCTCGGACCCGAAAACGGTCATTAATAATCCAAGAAACGGGCCATAATCGGCCAAAACTACGAGTGTTGATGACTGACACGTGAACGCACCACAGGGTTTGTTAACCATCGAAACCACTTCGGGACCCCAAAACAGTGAGTAATAGTCCAAGAAACGGGCCAGAATCGGCCAAAACTGCCAGTGTTGATGACCGACACGTAAACGCATCACATGGTTCGTTCACCATGGAAACCACTCCGGGACCCCAAAACAGTGAGTAATAGTCCATGAAACGGGCCAGAATCGGCCAAAACTACCAGTGTTGATGATAGACACGTAAGCGGACCTTGGGGTTCAACAATTATGGATATCGCTTCGGGACCCCAAACGGTGATTAATAATCCAAGAAACGGGCCAGAATCGGCCAAAACTGCCAGTGTTGATGACCGACACGTAAACGCACCACAGGGTTCGTTAACCATGGAAACCACTTCGGGACCACAAAACAGTGAGTAATAGTCCGTGAAACGGGCCAGAATCGGTCCAAACTGCTAGTGTTGATGACCGACACGTAAACGCATCACAGGGTTTGCTCACCATGGAAACCACTCCGAGACCCCAAAACAGTGAGGAATAGTCCATCAAACGGGCCAGAATCGGCCAAAACTGCCAGTGTTGATGACGGACACGTAAGCGGGACTTGGGGTTCAACAATTATGGAAATCGCTTCGGGACCCCAAAACGGCGAGTAATAGCCCATGAAACGGGCCAGAATCGGCCAAAACTGCCAATGTTGATGACCGACACGTAAACGCACCACAGGGTTCGTTAACCATGGAAACCACTCCGAGACCCCAAAATAGTGAGTAATAGTCCATCAAACGGGCCAGAATCGGCCAAAACTGCCAGTGTTGATGATCAACACGTAAACACACCATAGGGTTCGTTAACCATGGAAACCACTCCAGGACCCCAAAACAGTGAGTAATAGTCCATGAAACGGGCCAGAATCAGCCAAAACTACCAGTGTCGATGACCGACACGCAAGCGGACCTAGGGTTCAACAATAATGGAAATCGCTTCAGGACCTGAAAACGGTGAGTAATAATCCAAGAAACGGGCCAGAATCGGCCAAAATTGCGAGTGTTGATCACCGAAACAGAAACGCACCACAGGGTTCGTTAACCATGGAAACCACTCCGGGACCCAAAAACAGTGAGTAGTAGTCCATGAAACGGGCCAGAATCTGCCAAAACTGCTAATGTTGATGACCAACACGTAAACTTACCACAGCGTTCGTTAACCATCGAAACCACTCCGGGACCCCAAAACAGTGAGTAATAGTCGATGAAACGGGCTAGAATCGGCAAAAACTGCCAATGTTGATGAACGACACGTAAGCGAATCTTGGGGTTCAACAATTATGGAAATCGCCTCGGGACCCGAAAACGGTGATTAATAATCCAAGAAACGGGCCATAATCGGCCAAAACTACGAGTGTTGATGACCGGCACGTAAACGCACCACAGGGTTCGTTAACCATGGAAACCACTTTGTGACCCCAAAACAGTGAGTAATAGTCCAAGAAACGGGCCAGAATCGGCCAGTGTTGATGACCGACACGTCAACGCATCACAGGGTTCGTTCACCATGGAATCCACTCCGGGACCCTAAAGCAGTGAGTAATAGTCCATGAAACGGGCCGGAATCGGCCAAAACTGCTAGTGTTGATGACGGACATGTAAGCGGACCTTGGGGTTCAACAATTATGGAAAACGCTTCGGGACCCCAAAACGGTGAGTAATAACCCAAGAAAGGGGCCAGAATCGGCCAAAAATGCGAGTGTTGATCACCGAAACGTAAATGCACCACAGGGTTCGTTAACCATGGAAACCACTCCGGGACCCCAAAACAGTGAGTAATAGTCTGTGAAACGGGCCAGAATAGGTCAAAACTGCCAGTGTTGATGACCGACACGTAAACGCAACACAGGGTTCGTTCACCATGGAAACCACTCCGGGACCCCAAAACAGTGAGTAATAGTCCATGAAACGGGCCAGAATCGGCCAAAACTACCAGTGTTGATGATAGACACGTAAGCGGACCTTGGGGTTCAACAATTATGGAAATCGCTTCGGGACCCCAAACGGTGATTAATAATCCAAGAAACGGGCCAGAATCGGCCAAAACTGCCAGTGTTGATGACCGACACTTAAACGCACCACGGGGTTCGTTAACCATGGAAACCACTCCGGGACCCCAAAACAGTGAGTAATAGTCCGTGAAACGGGCCAGAATCTGCCAAAACTGCCAGTGTTGATGACCAAGACGTAAACTTACCACAGCGTTCGTTAACCATAGAATCCACTCCGGGACCCCAAAACAGTGAGTAATAGTCGATGAAATGGTCTAGAATCGGCAAAAACTGCCAGTGTTGATGACCGACACGTAAGCAAACCTTGGGGTTCAACAATTATGGAAATCGCTTCGGGACCCCAAACGGTGATTAATAATCCAAGAAACGGGCCAGAATCTGCCAAAAATGCGAGTGTTGATGATAGACACGTAAGCGGACCTTGGGGTTCAACAATTATGGAAATCGCTTCGGGACCCCAAACGGTGATTAATAATCCAAGAAACGGGCCAGAATCGGCCAAAACTGCCAGTGTTGATGACCGACACATAAACGCACCACGGGGTTCGTTAACCATGGAAACCACTCCGGGACCCCAAAACAGTGAGTAATAGTCCATGAAACGGGCCAGAATCTGCCAAAACTGCCAGTGTTGATGACCGGCACGTAAACGCACCACAGGATTCGTTAACCATGGAAACCACTTTGTGACCCCAAAACAGTGAGTAATAGTCCAAGAAACGGGCCAGAATCGGCCAGTGTTGATGACCGACACGTCAACGCATCACAGGGTTCATTCACCATGGAATCCACTCCGGGACCCTAAAGCAGTGAGTAATAGTCCATGAAACGGGCCGGAATCGGCCAAAACTGCTAGTGTTGATGACGGACATGTAAGCGGACCTTGGGGTTCAACAATTATGGAAAACGCTTCGGGACCCCAAAACGGTGAGTAATAACCCAAGAAAGGGGCCAGAATCGGCCAAAAATGCGAGTGTTGATCACCGAAACGTAAATGCACCACAGGGTTCATTAACCATGGAAACCACTCCGGGACCCCAAAACAGTGAGTAATAGTCCGTGAAACGGGCCAGAATAGGTCAAAACTGCCAGTGTTGATGACCGACACGTAAACGCAACACAGGGTTCGTTCACCATGGAAACCACTCCGGGACCCCAAAACAGTGAGTAATAGTCCATGAAACGGGCCAGAATCGGCCAAAACTACCAGTGTTGATGATAGACACGTAAGCGGACCTTGGGGTTCAACAATTATGGAAATCGCTTCGGGACCCCAAACGGTGATTAATAATCCAAGAAACGGGCCAGAATCGGCCAAAACTGCCAGTGTTGATGACCGACACTTAAACGCACCACGGGGTTCGTTAACCATGGAAACCACTCCGGGACCCCAAAACAGTGAGTAATAATCCGTGAAACGGGCTAGAATCTGCCAAAACTGCCAATGTTGATGACCAACACGTAAACTTACCACAGCGTTTGTTAACCATCGAAACCACTCCGGGACCCCAAAACAGTGAGTAATAGTCGATGAAACGGGCTAGAATCGGCAAAAACTGCCAATGTTGATGAACGACACATAGGCGAATCTTGGGGTTCAACAATTATGGAAATCGCCTCGGGACCCGAAAACGGTGATTAATAATCCAAGAAACGGGCCATAATCGGCCAAAACTACGAGTGTTGATGACCGACACATAAACGCACCACAGGGTTCGTTAACCATGCAAACCACTTAGGGACCCCAAAGCAGTGAGTAATAGTCCATGAAACGGGCCAGAATCGGTCCAAACTGCCTCTGTTGATGACCGACACGTAAACGCATCACAGGGTTTGCTCACCATGGAAACCACTCCGGGACCCCAAAACAGTGAGGAATAGTCCATCAAACGGGCCAGAATCGGCCAAAGCTGCCAGTGTTGATGATGGACACGTAAGCGGGCCTTGGGGTTCAACAATTATGGAAATCGCTTCGGGACCCCAAAACGGTGAGTAATAGCCCAAGAAACGGGCCAGAATCGGCCAAAACTGCCAGTGTTGATGACCGACACGTAAACGCACCATAGGGTTCGTTAACCATGGAAACCACTCCAGGACCCCAAAACAGTGAGTAATAGTCCATGAAACGGGCCAGAATCAGCCAAAACTGCCAGTGTCGATGACTGACACGCAAGCGGACCTAGGGTTCAACAATAATGGAAATCGCTTCAGGACCTGAAAACGGTGAGTAATAATCCAAGAAACGGGCCAGAATCGGCCAAAACTACGAGTGTTGATCACCGAAACAAAAACGCACCACAGGGTTCGTTAACCATGGAAACCACTCCGGGACCCCAAAACAGTGAGTAATAGTCCATGAAACGGGCCAGAATCTGCCAAAACTGCCAGTGTTGATGACCAACACGTAAACTTACCACAGCGTTCGTTAACCATCGAAACCACTCCGGGACCCCAAAACAGTGAGTAATAGTCGATGAAACGGGCTAGAATCGGCCAAAACTGCCAATGTTGATGAACGACACGTAAGCGAATCTTGGGGTTCAACAATTATGGAAATCGCCTAGGGACCCGAAAACGGTGATTAATAATCCAAGAAACGGGCCATAATCGGCCAAAACTACGAGTGTTGATGACCGGCACGTAAACGCACCACAGGATTCGTTAACCATGGAAACCACTTTGTGACCCCAAAACAGTGAGTAATAGTCCAAGAAACGGGCCAGAATCGGCCAGTGTTGATGACCGACACGTCAACGCATCACAGGGTTCGTTCACCATGGAATCCACTCCGGGACCCTAAAGCAGTGAGTAATAGTCCATGAAACGGGCCAGAATCGGCCAAAACTGCTAGTGTTGATGACGGACATGTAAGCGGACCTTGGGGTTCAACAATTATGGAAAATGCTTCGGGACCCCAAAACGGTGAGTAATAACCCAAGAAAGGGACCAGAATCGGCCAAAAATGCGAGTGTTGATCACCGAAACGTAAATGCACCACAGGGTTCGTTAACCATGGAAACCCCTCCGGGACCCCAAAACAGTGAGTAATAGTCCGTGAAACGGGCCAGAATAGGTCAAAACTGCCAGTGTTGATGACCGGCACGTAAACGCGCCACAGGGTTCGTTAACCATGGAAACCACTTTGTGACCCCAAAACAGTGAGTAATAGTCCAAGAAACGGGCCAGAATCGGCCAGTGTTGATGACCGACACGTCAACGCATCACAGGGTTCGTTCACCATGGAATCCACTCCGGGACCCCAAAACAGTGAGTAATAGTCCATGAAACGGGCCAGAATCGGCCAAAACTACCAATGTTGATGATAGACACGTAAGCGGACCTTGGGGTTCAACAATTATGGAAATCGCTTCGGGACCCCAAACGGTGATTAATAATCCAAGAAACGGGCCAGAATCGGCCAAAACTGCCAGTGTTGATGACCGACACTTAAACGCACCACGGGGTTCGTTAACCATGGAAACCACTCCGGGACCCCAAAACAGTGAGTAATAGTCCATGAAACGGGCCAGAATCTGCCAAAACTGCCAGTGTTGATGACCAACACGTAAACTTACCACAACGTTCGTTAACCATCGAATCCACTCCGGGACCCCAAAACAGTGAGTAATAGTCGATGAAATGGGCTAGAATCGGCAAAAACTGCCAGTGTTGATGACCGACACGTAAGCGAACCTTGGGGTTCAACAATTATAGAAATCACCTCGGACCCGAAAACGGTGATTAATAATCCAAGAAACGGGCCATAATCGGCCAAAACTGCCAATGTTGATGACCAACACATAAACACACCATAGGGTTCGTTAACCATGGAAACCACTGCAGGACCCCAAAACAGTGAGTAATAGTCCATGAAACGGGCCAGAATCAGCCAAAACTACCAGTGTCGATGACCGACACGCAAGCGGACCTAGGGTTCAACAATAATGGAAATCGCTTCAGGACCTGAAAACGGTGAGTAATAATCCAAGAAACGGGCCAGAATCGGCCAGAACTGCGAGTGTTGATCACCGAAACAGAAACGCACCACAGGGTTCGTTAACCATGGAAACCACTCCGGGACCCAAAAACAGTGAGTAGTAGTCCATGAAACGGGCTAGAATCTGCCAAAACTGCCAATGTTGATGACCAACACGTAAACTTACCATAGCGTTCGTTAACCATCGAAACCACTCCGGGACCCCAAAAAAGTGAGTAATAATCGATGAAACGGGCTAGAATCGGCAAAAACTGCCAATGTTGATTAACGACACGTAAGCGAATCTTGGGGTTCAACAATTATGGAAATCGCCTCGGGACCCGAAAACGGTGATTAATAATCCAAGAAACGGGCCATAATCGGCCAAAACTACGAGTGTTGATGACCGGCACGTAAACGCACCACAGGGTTCGTTAACCATGGAAACCACTTTGTGACCCCAAAACAGTGAGTAATAGTCCAAGAAACGGGCCAGAATCGGCCAGTGTTGATGACCGACACGTCAACGCATCACAGGGTTCGTTCACCATGGAATCCACTCCGGGACCCTAAAGCAGTGAGTAATAGTCCATGAAACGGGCCAGAATCGGCCAAAACTGCTAGTGTTGATGACGGACATGTAAGCGGACCTTGGGGTTCAACAATTATGGAAAACGCTTCGGGACCCCAAAACGGTGAGTAATAATCCAAGAAACGGGCCATAATCGGCCAAAACTACGAGTGTTGATGACCGGCACGTAAACGCACCACAGGGTTCGTTAACCATGGAAACCAATTTGTGACCCCAAAACAGTGAGTAATAGTCCAAGAAACGGGCCATAATCGGCCAGTGTTGATGACCGACACATAAACGCACCACAGGGTTCGTTAACCATGGAAACCACTTAGGGACCCCAAAGCAGTGAGTAATAGTCCGTGAAACGGGCCAGAATCGGTCCAAACTGCCACTGTTGATGACCGACACGTAAACGCATCACAGGGTTTGCTCACCATGGAAACCACTCCGGGACCCCAAAACAGTGAGGAATAGTCCATCAAACGGGCCAGAATCGGCCAAAACTGCCAGTGTTGATGATGGACACGTAAGCGGGCCTTGGGGTTCAACAATTATGGAAATCGCTTCGGGACCCCAAAACGGTGAGTAATAGCCCAAGAAACGGGCCAGAATCGGCCAAAACTGCCAATGTTGATGACCGACACGTAAACGCACCACAGGGTTCGTTAACCATGGAAACCACTTCGGGACCACAAAACAGTGAGTAATAGTCCATGAAACGGGCCAGAATCGGTCCAAACTGCCACTGTTGATGACCGACACGTAAACGCATCACAGGGTTTGCTCACCATGGAAACCACTCCGGGACCCCAAAACAGTGAGGAATAGTCCATCAAACGGGCCAGAATCGGCCAAAACTGCCAGTGTTGATGACGGACACGTAAGCGGGACTTGGGGTTCAACAATTATGGAAATCGCTTCGGGACCCCAAAACGGCGAGTAATAGCCCAAGAAACGGGCCAGAATCGGCCAAAACTGCCAATGTTGATGACCGACACGTAAACGCACCACAGGGTTCGTTAACCGTGGAAACCACTCCGAGACCCCAAAATAGTGAGTAATAGTCCATCAAACGGGCCAGAATCGGCAAAAACTGCCAGTGTTGATGACCAACACGTAAACGCACCACAGGGTTCGTTAACCATGGAAACCACTCCGGGACCCAAAAACAGTGAGTAGTAGTCCATGAAACGGGCTAGAATCTGCCAAAACTGCCAATGTTGATGACCAACACGTAAACTTACCACAGCGTTCGTTAACCATCGAAACCACTCCGGGACCCCAAAAAAGGGAGTAATAATCGATGAAACGGGCTAGAATCGGCAAAAACTGCCAATGTTGATGAACGACACGTAAGCGAATCTTGGGGTTCAACAATTATGGAAATCGCCTCGGGACCCGAAAACGGTGATTAATAATCCAAGAAACGGGCCATAATCGGCCAAAACTACGAGTGTTGATGACCGGCACGTAAACGCACCACAGGGTTCGTTAACCATGGAAACCACTTTGTGACCCCAAAACAGTGAGTAATAGTCCAAGAAACGGGCCAGAATCGGCCAGTGTTGATGACCGACACGTCAACGCATCACAGGGTTCGTTCACCATGGAATCCACTCCGGGACCCTACAGCAGTGAGTAATAGTCCAAGAAACGGGCCAGAATCGGCCAAAACTGTTAGTGTTGATGACGGACATGTAAGCGGACCTTGGGGTTCAACAATTATGGAAAACGCTTCGGGACCCCAAAACGGTGAGTAATAACCCAAGAAAGGGGCCAGAATCGGCCAAAAATGCGAGTGTTGATGACCGAAACGTAAATGCACCACAGGGTTCGTTAACCATGGAAACCACTCCGGGACCCCAAAACAGTGAGTAATAGTCCGTGAAACGGGCCAGAATAGGTCAAAACTGCCAGTGTTGATGACCGACACGTAAACGCAACACAGGGTTCGTTCACCATGGAAACCACTCCGGGACCCCAAAACAGTGAGTAATAGTCCATGAAACGGGCCAGAATCGGCCAAAACTACCAGTGTTGATGACGGACATGTAAGCGGACCTTGGGGTTCAACAATTATGGAAATCGCTTCGGGACCCCAAACGATGATTAATAATCCAAGAAACGGGCCAGAATCGGCCAAAACTGCCAGTGTTGATGACCGACACATAAACGCACCACGGGGATCGTTAACCACGGAAACCACTCCGGGACCCCAAAACAGTGAGTAATAGTCCATGAAACGGGCCAGAATCTGCCAAAACTGCCAGTGTTGATGACCAACACGTAAACTTACCACAGCATTCGTTAACCATCGAATCCACTCCGGGACCCCAAAACAGTGAGTAATAGTCGATGAAACGGGCTAGAATCGGCAAAAACTGCCAATGTTGATGAACGACACGTAAGCGAATCTTGGGGTTCAACAATTATGGAAATCACCTCGGGACCCGAAAACGGTGATAAATAATCCAAGAAACGGGCCATAATCGGCCAAAACTACGAGTGTTGATGACCGGCACGTAAACGCACCACAGGGTTCGTTAACCATGGAAACCACTTTGTGACCACAAAACAGTGAGTAATAGTCTAAGAAACGGGCCACAATCGGCCAGTGTTGATGACCGACACATCAATGCATCACAGGGTTCGTTCACCATGGAAACCACTCCGGGACCCTAAAACAGTGAGTAATACTCCATGAAACGGGCTAGAATCGGCCAAAACTGCTAGTGTTGATGACGGACATGTAAGCGGGACTTGGGGTTCAACAATTATGGAAATCGCTTCGGGACCCCAAAACGGTGAGTAATAGCCCAAGAAACGGGCCAGAATCGGCCAAAACTGCCAATGTTGATGACCGACACGTAAACGCACCACAGGGTTCGTTAACCATGGAAACCACTCCGAGACCCCAAAATAGTGAGTAATAGTCCATCAAACGGGCCAGAATCGGCCAAAACTGCCAGTGTTGATGACCGACACGTAAACGCACCGTAGGGTTCGTTAACCATGGAAACCACTCCAGGACCCCAAAACAGTGAGTAATAGTCCATGAAACTGGCCAGAATCAGCCAAAACTGCCAGTGTCGCTGACCGACGCGCAAGCGGACCTAGGGTTCAACAATAATGGAAATCGCTTCAGGACCTGAAAACGGTGAGTAATAATCCAAGAAACGGGCCAGAATCGGCCAAAACTGCGAGTGTTGATCACCGAAACAGAAACGCACCACAGGGTTCGTTAACCATGGAAACCACTCCGGGACCCCAAAACAGTGAGTAATAGTGCATGAAACGGGCAAGAATCTGCCAAAACTGCCAATGTTGATGACCAACACGTAAACTTACCACAGCGTTCGTTAACCATCGAAACCACTCCGGGACCCCAAAACAGTGAGTAATAGTCGATGAAACGGGCTAGAATCGGCAAAAACTGCCAATGTTGATGAACGACACGTAAGCGAATCTTGGGGTTCAACAATTATGGAAATCGCCTCGGGACCCGAAAACGGTGATTAATAATCCAAGAAACGGGCCATAATCGGCCAAACTATGAGTGTTGATGACCGGCACGTAAACGCACCACAGGGTTCGTTAACCATGGAAACCACTTTGTGACCCCAAAACAGTGAGTAATAGTCCAAGAAACGGGCCAGAATCGGCCAGTGTTGATGACCGACACGTCAACGCATCACAGGGTTCGTTCACCATGGAAACCACTCCGGGACCCTAAAACAGTGAGTAATAGTCCATGAAACGGGCTAGATTCGGCCAAAACGGCTAGTGTTGATGACGGACATGTAAGCGGACCTTGGGGTTCAACAATTATGGAAAACGCTTCGGGACCCCAAAACGATGAGTAATAACCCAAGAAAGGGGCCAGAATCGGCCAAAAATGCGAGTGTTGATCACCGAAACGTAAATGCACCACAGGGTTCGTTAACCATGGAAACCACTCCGGGACCCCAAAACAGTGAGTAATAGTCCGTGAAACGGGCCAGAATACGTCAAAACTGCCAGTGTTGATGACCGACACGTAAACACAACACAAGGTTCGTTCACCATGGAAACCACTCCGGGACCCCAAAACAGTGAGTAATAGTCCATGAAACGGGCCAGAATCGGCCAAAACTGCCAGTGTTGATGATCGACACGTAAGCGGACCTTGGGGTTCAACAATTATGGAAATCGCTTCGAGACCCCAATCGGTGATTAATAATCCAAGAAACGGGCCAGAATCGGCCAAAACTGCCAATGTTGATGACCGACACATAAACGCACCACGGGGTTCGTTAACCATGGAAACCACTCCGGGACCCCAAAACAGTGAGTAATAGTCCATGAAACGGGCCAGAATCTGCCAAAACTGCCAGTGTTGATGACCAACACGTAAACTTACCACAGCATTCGTTAACCATCGAATCCACTCCGGGACCCCAAAACAGTGAGTAATAGTCGATGAAACGGGCTAGAATCGGCAAAAACTGCCAATGTTGATGAACGACACGTAAGCGAATCTTGGGGTTCAACAATTATGGAAATCACCTCGGGACCCGAAAACGGTGATTAATAATCCAAGAAACGGGCCATAATCGGCCAAAACTACGAGTGTTGATGACCGGCACGTAAACGCACCACAGGGTTCGTTAACCATGGAAACCACTTTGTGACCCCAAAACAGTGAGTAATAGTCCAAGAAACGGGCCAGAATCGGCCAGTGTTGATGACCGACACGTCAACGCATCACAGGGTTCGTTCACCATGGAAACCACTCCGGGACCCTAAAACAGTGAGTAATAGTCCATGAAACGGGCTAGAATCGGCCAAAACTGCTAGTGTTGATGACGGACATGTAAGCGGGACTTGGGGTTCAACAATTATGGAAATCGCTTCAGGACCCCAAAACGGTGAGTAATAGCCCAAGAAACGGGCCAGAATCGGCCAAAACTGCCAATGTTGATGACCGACACGTAAACGCACCACAGGGTTCGTTAACCATGGAAACCACTCCGAGACCCCAAAACAGTGAGTAATAGTCCATCAAACGGGCCAGAATCGGCCAAAACTGCCAGTGTTGATAACCGACACGTAAATGCAACACAAGGTTCGTTCACCATGGAAACCACTCCGGGACCCCAAAACAGTGAGTAATAGTCCATGAAACGGGCCAGAATCGGCCAAAACTGCCAGTGTTGATGATCGACACGTAAGCGGACCTTGGTGTTCAACAATTATGGAAATCGCTTCGAGACCCCAAACGGTGATTAATAATCCAAGAAACGGGCCAGAATCGGCCAAAACTGCCAATGTTGATGACCGACACATAAACGCACCACGGGGTTCGTTAACCATGGAAACCACTCCGGGACCCCAAAACAGTGAGTAATAGTCCATGAAATGGGCCAGAATCTGCCAAAACTGCCAGTGTTGATGACCAACACGTAAGCGAACCTTGGGGTTGAACAATTATGGAAATCACCTCGGACCCGAAAACGGTGATTAATAATCCAAGAAACGGGCCATAATCGGCCAAAACTGCGAGTGTTGATGACCGACACGTAAACGCACCACAGGGTTCGTTAACCATGGATACCACTCCGGGACCCCAAAACAGTGAGTAATAGTGCATGAAACGGGCCAGAATCTGCCAAAACTGCCAATGTTGATGACCAACACGTAAACTTACCACAGCGTTCGTTAACCATCGAAACCACTCCGGGACCCCAAAACAGTGAGTATTAGTCGATGAAACGGGCTAGAATCGGCAAAAACTGCCAATGTTGATGAACGACATGTAAGCGAATCTTGGGGTTCAACAATTATGGAAATCGCCTCGGGACCCGAAAACGGTGATTAATAATCCAAGAAACGGGCCATAATCGGCCAAACTATGAGTGTTGATGACCGGCACGTAAATGCACCACAGGGTTCGTTAACCATGGAAACCACTTTGTGACCCCAAAACAGTGAGTAATAGTCCAAGAAACGGGCCAGAATCGGCCAGTGTTGATGACCGACACGTCAACGCATCACAGGGTTCGTTCACCATGGAAACCACTCCGGGACCCTAAAACAGTGAGTAATAGTCCATGAAACGGGCTAGAATCGGCCAAAATGGCTAGTGTTGATGACGGACATGTAAGCGGTCCTTGGGGTTCAACAATTATGGAAAACGCTTCAGGACCCCAAAACGGTGAGTAATAACGCAAGAAAGGGGCCAGAATCGGCCAAAAATGCGAGTGTTGATCACCGAAACGTAAATGCACCACAGGGTTCGTTAACCATGGAAACCACTCCGGGACCCCAAAACAGTGATTAATAGTCCGTGAAACGGGCCAGAATACGTCAAAACTGCCAGTGTTGATGACCGACACGTAAATGCAACACAGGGTTCGTTCACCATGGAAACCACTCCGGGACCCCAAAACAGTGAGTAATAGTCCATGAAACGGGCCAGAATCGGCTAAAACTGCCAGTGTTGATGATCGACACGTAAGCGGACCTTGGGGTTCAACAATTATGGAAATCGCTTCGAGACCCCAAACGGTGATTAATAATCCAAGAAACGGGCCAGAATCGGCCAAAACTGCCAATGTTGATGACCGACACATAAACGCACCACGGGGTTCGTTAACCATGGAAACCACTCCGGGACCCCAAAACAGTGAGTAATAGTCCATGAAATGGGCCAGAATCTGCCAAAACTGCCAGTGTTGATGACCAACACGTAAGCGAACCTTCGGGTTCAACAATTATGGAAATCACCTCGGACCCGAAAACGGTGATTAATAATCCAAGAAACGGGCCACAATCGGCCAAAACTACGAGTGTTGATGACCAACACGTAAACGCACCACAGGGTTCGTTAACCATGGATACCACTCCGGGACCCCAAAACAGTGAGTAATAGTGCATGAAACGGGCCAGAATCTCCCAAAACTGCCAATGTTGATGAGCAACACGTAAACTTACCACAGCGTTCGTTAACCATCGAAACCACTCCGGGACCCCAAAACAGTGAGTAATAGTCGATGAAATGGGCTAGAATCGGCAAAAACTGCCAATGTTGATGAACGACACGTAAGCGAATCTTGGGGTTCAACAATTATGGAAATCGCCTCGGGACCCGAAAACGGTGATTAATAATCCAAGAAACGGGCCATAATCGGCCAAACTATGAGTGTTGATGACCGGCACGTAAACGCACCACAGGGTTCGTTAACCATGGAAACCACTTTGTGACCCCAAAACAGTGAGTAATAGTCCAAGAAACGGGCCAGAATCGGCCAGTGTTGATGACCGACACGTCAACGCATCACAGGGTTCGTTCACCATGGAAACCACTCCGGGACCCTAAAACAGTGAGTAATAGTCCATGAAACGGGCTAGAATCGGCCAAAACTGCTAGTGTTGATGACGGAGATGTAAGCGGACCTTGGGGTTCAACAATTATGGAAAACGCTTCGGGACCCCAAAACGGTGAGTAATAACCCAAGAAAGGGGCCAAAATCGGCCAAAAATGCGAGTGTTGATCACCGAAACGTAAATGCACCACAGGGTTCGTTAACCATGGAAATCACTCCGGGACCCCAAAACAGTGAGTAATAGTCCGTGAAACGGGCCAAAATAGGTCAAAACTGCCAGTGTTGATGACCGACACGTAAACGCAACACAGGGTTCGTTCACCATGGAAACCACTCCGGGACCCCAAAACAGTGAGTAATAGTCCATGGAACGGGCCAGAATCGGCCAAAACTACCAGTGTTGATGATTGACACATAAGCGGACCTTGGGGTTCAACAATTATGGAAATCGCTTCGAGACCCCAAACGGTGATTAATAATCCAAGAAACGGGCCAGAATCGGCCAAAACTGCCAATGTTGATGACCGACACATAAACGCACCACGGGGTTCGTTAACCATGGAAACCACTCCGGGACCCCAAAACAGTGAGTAATAGTCCATGAAATGGGCCAGAATCTGCCAAAACTGCCAGTGTTGATGACCAACACGTAAGCGAACCTTGGGGTTGAACAATTATGGAAATCACCTCGGACCCGAAAACGGTGATTAATAATCCAAGAAACGGGCCATAATCGGCCAAAACTGCGAGTGTTGATGACCGACACGTAAACGCACCACAGGGTTCGTTAACCATGGATACCACTCCGGGACCCCAAAACAGTGAGTAATAGTGCATGAAACGGGCCAGAATCTCCCAAAACTGCCAATGTTGATGACCAACACGTAAACTTACCACAGCGTTCGTTAACCATCGAAACCACTCCGGGACCCCAAAACAGTGAGTAATAGTCGATGAAATGGGCTAGAATCGGCAAAAACTGCCAATGTTGATGAACGACACGTAAGCGAATCTTGGGGTTCAACAATTATGGAAATCGCCTCGGGACCCGAAAACGGTGATTAATAATCCAAGAAACGGGCCATAATCGGCCAAACTATGAGTGTTGATGACCGGCACGTAAACGCACCACAGGGTTCGTTAACCATGGAAACCACTTTGTGACCCCAAAACAGTGAGTAATAGTCCAAGAAACGGGCCAGAATCGGCCAGTGTTGATGACCGACACGTCAACGCATCACAGGGTTCGTTCACCATGGAAACCACTCCGGGACCCTAAAACAGTGAGTAATAGTCCATGAAACGGGCTAGAATCGGCCAAAACTGCTAGTGTTGATGACGGAGATGTAAGCGGACCTTGGGGTTCAACAATTATGGAAAACGCTTCGGGACCCCAAAACGGTGAGTAATAACCCAAGAAAGGGGCCAAAATCGGCCAAAAATGCGAGTGTTGATCACCGAAACGTAAATGCACCACAGGGTTCGTTAACCATGGAAACCACTCCGGGACCCCAAAACAGTGAGTAATAGTCCGTGAAACGGGCCAAAATAGGTCAAAACTGCCAGTGTTGATGACCGACACGTAAACGCAACACAGGGTTCGTTCACCATGGAAACCACTCCGGGACCCCAAAACAGTGAGTAATAGTCCATGGAACGGGCCAGAATCGGCCAAAACTACCAGTGTTGATGATTGACACATAAGCGGACCTTGGGGTTCAACAATTATGGAAATCGCTTCGAGACCCCAAACGGTGATTAATAATCCAAGAAACGGGCCAGAATCGGCCAAAACTGCCAATGTTGATGACCGACACATAAACGCACCACGGGGTTCGTTAACCATGGAAACCACTCCGGGACCCCAAAACAGTGAGTAATAGTCCATGAAATGGGCCAGAATCTGCCAAAACTGCCAGTGTTGATGACCAACACGTAAGCGAACCTTGGGGTTGAACAATTATGGAAATCACCTCGGACCCGAAAACGGTGATTAATAATCCAAGAAACGGGCCATAATCGGCCAAAACTGCGAGTGTTGATGACCGACACGTAAACGCACCACAGGGTTCGTTAACCATGGATACCACTCCGGGACCCCAAAACAGTGAGTAATAGTGCATGAAACGGGCCAAAATCTGCCAAAACTGCCAATGTTGATGACCAACACGTAAACTTACCACAGCGTTCGTTAACCATCGAAACCACTCCGGGACCCCAAAACAGTGAGTAATAGTCGATGAAACGGGCTAGAATCGGCAAAAACTGCCAATGTTGATGAACGACACGTAAGCGAATCTTGGGGTTCAACAATTATGGAAATCGCCTCGGGACCCGAAAACGGTGATTAATAATCCAAGAAACGGGCCATAATCGGCCAAACTATGAGTGTTGATGACCGGCACGTAAACGCACCACAGGGTTCGTTAACCATGGAAACCACTTTGTGACCCCAAAACAGTGAGTAATAGTCCAAGAAACGGGCCAGAATCGGCCAGTGTTGATGACCGACACGTCAACGCATCACAGGGTTCGTTCACCATGGAAACCACTCCGGGACCCTAAAACAGTGAGTAATAGTCCATGAAACGGGCTAGAATCGGCCAAAATGGCTAGTGTTGATGACGGACATGTAAGCGGACCTTGGGGTTCAACAATTATGGAAAACGCTTCGGGACCCCAAAACGGTGAGTAATAACCCAAGAAAGGGGCCAGAATCGGCCAAAAATGCGAGTGTTGATCACCGAAACGTAAATGCACCACAGGGTTCGTTAACCATGGAAACCACTCCGGGACCCCAAAACAGTGAGTAATAGTCCGTGAAACGGGCCAGAATACGTCAAAACTGCCAGTGTTGATGACCGACACGTAAATGCAACACAGGGTTCGTTCACCATGGAAACCACTCCGGGACCCCAAAACAGTGAGTAATAGTCCATGAAGCGGGCCAGAATCGGCCAAAACTGCCAGTGTTGATGATCGACACGTAAGCGGACCTTGGGGTTCAACAATTATGGAAATCGCTTCGAGACCCCAAACGGTGATTAATAATCCAAGAAACGGGCCAGAATCGGCCAAAACTGCCAATGTTGATGACCGACACATAAACGCACCACGGGGTTCGTTAACCATGGAAACCACTCCGGGACCCCAAAACAGTGAGTAATAGTCCATGAAATGGGCCAGAATCTGCCAAAACTGCCAGTGTTGATGACCAACACGTAAGCGAACCTTCGGGTTCAACAATTATGGAAATCACCTCGGACCCGAAAACGGTGATTAATAATCCAAGAAACGGGCCACAATCGGCCAAAACTGCGAGTGTTGATGACCAACACGTAAACGCACCACAGGGTTCGTTAACCATGGATACCACTTCGGGACCCCAAAACAGTGAGTAATAGTGCATGAAACGGGCCAGAATCTGCCAAAACTGCCAATGTTGATGAGCAACACGTAAACTTACCACAGCGTTCGTTAACCATCGAAACCACTCCGGGACCCCAAAACAGTTAGTAATAGTCGATGAAACGGGCTAGAATCGGCAAAAACTGCCAATGTTGATGAACGACACGTAAGCGAATCTTGGGGTTCAACAATTATGGAAATCGCCTCGGGACCCGAAAACGGTGATTAATAATCCAAGAAACGGGCCATAATCGGCCAAACTATGAGTGTTGATGACCGGCACGTAAACGCACCACAGGGTTCGTTAACCATGGAAACCACTTTGTGACCCCAAAACAGTGAGTAATAGTCCAAGAAACGGGCCAGAATCGGCCAGTGTTGATGACCGACACGTCAACGCATCACAGGGTTCGTTCACCATGGAAACCACTCCGGGACCCTAAAACAGTGAGTAATAGTCCATGAAACGGGCTAGAATCGGCCAAAATGGCTAGTGTTGATGACGGACATGTAAGCGGACCTTGGGGTTCAACAATTATGGAAAACGCTTCGGGACCCCAAAACGGTGAGTAATAACCCAAGAAAGGGGCCAGAATCGGCCAAAAATGCGAGTGTTGATCACCGAAACGTAAATGCACCACAGGGTTCGTTAACCATGGAAACCACTCCGGGACCCCAAAACAGTGAGTAATAGTCCGTGAAACGGGCCAGAATACGTCAAAACTGCCAGTGTTGATGACCGACACGTAAATGCAACACAGGGTTCGTTCACCATGGAAACCACTCCGGGACCCCAAAACAGTGAGTAATAGTCCATGAAGCGGGCCAGAATCGGCCAAAACTGCCAGTGTTGATGATCGACACGTAAGCGGACCTTGGGGTTCAACAATTATGGAAATCGCTTCGAGACCCCAAACGGTGATTAATAATCCAAGAAACGGGCCAGAATCGGCCAAAACTGCCAATGTTGATGACCGACACATAAACGCACCACGGGGTTCGTTAACCATGGAAACCACTCCGGGACCCCAAAACAGTGAGTAATAGTCCATGAAATGGGCCAGAATCTGCCAAAACTGCCAGTGTTGATGACCAACACGTAAGCGAACCTTCGGGTTCAACAATTATGGAAATCACCTCGGACCCGAAAACGGTGATTAATAATCCAAGAAACGGGCCACAATCGGCCAAAACTGCGAGTGTTGATGACCAACACGTAAACGCACCACAGGGTTCGTTAACCATGGATACCACTTCGGGACCCCAAAACAGTGAGTAATAGTGCATGAAACGGGCCAGAATCTGCCAAAACTGCCAATGTTGATGAGCAACACGTAAACTTACCACAGCGTTCGTTAACCATCGAAACCACTCCGGGACCCCAAAACAGTTAGTAATAGTCGATGAAACGGGCTAGAATCGGCAAAAACTGCCAATGTTGATGAACGACACGTAAGCGAATCTTGGGGTTCAACAATTATGGAAATCGCCTCGGGACCCGAAAACGGTGATTAATAATCCAAGAAACGGGCCATAATCGGCCAAACTATGAGTGTTGATGACCGGCACGTAAACGCACCACAGGGTTCGTTAACCATGGAAACCACTTTGTGACCCCAAAACAGTGAGTAATAGTCCAAGAAACGGGCCAGAATCGGCCAGTGTTGATGACCGACACGTCAACGCATCACAGGGTTCGTTCACCATGGAAACCACTCCGGGACCCTAAAACAGTGAGTAATAGTCCATGAAACGGGCTAGAATCGGCCAAAACTGCTAGTGTTGATGACGGAGATGTAAGCGGACCTTGGGGTTCAACAATTATGGAAAACGCTTCGGGACCCCAAAACGGTGAGTAATAACCCAAGAAAGGGGCCAAAATCGGCCAAAAATGCGAGTGTTGATCACCGAAACGTAAATGCACCACAGGGTTCGTTAACCATGGAAACCACTCCGGGACCCCAAAACAGTGAGTAATAGTCCGTGAAACGGGCCAAAATAGGTCAAAACTGCCAGTGTTGATGACCGACAGGTAAACGCAACACAGGGTTCGTTCACCATGGAAACCACTCCGGGACCCCAAAACAGTGAGTAATAGTCCATGGAACGGGCCAGAATCGGCCAAAACTACCAGTGTTGATGATTGACACATAAGCGGACCTTGGGGTTCAACAATTATGGAAATCGCTTCGAGACCCCAAACGGTGATTAATAATCCAAGAAACGGGCCAGAATCGGCCAAAACTGCCAATGTTGATGACCGACACATAAACGCACCACGGGGTTCGTTAACCATGGAAACCACTCCGGGACCCCAAAACAGTGAGTAATAGTCCATGAAATGGGCCAGAATCTGCCAAAACTGCCAGTGTTGATGACCAACACGTAAGCGAACCTTGGGGTTGAACAATTATGGAAATCACCTCGGACCCGAAAACGGTGATTAATAATCCAAGAAACGGGCCATAATCGGCCAAAACTGCGAGTGTTGATGACCGACACGTAAAGGCACCACAGGGTTCGTTAACCATGGATACCACTCCGGGACCCCAAAACAGTGAGTAATAGTGCATGAAACGGGCCAGAATCTGCCAAAACTGCCAATGTTGATGACCAACACGTAAACTTACCACAGCGTTCGTTAACCATCGAAACCACTCCGGGACCCCAAAACAGTGAGTAATAGTCGATGAAATGGGCTAGAATCGGCAAAAACTGCCAATGTTGATGAACGACACGTAAGCGAATCTTGGGGTTCAACAATTATGGAAATCGCCTCGGGACCCGAAAACGGTGATTAATAATCCAAGAAACGGGCCATAATCGGCCAAACTATGAGTGTTGATGACCGGCACGTAAACGCACCACAGGGTTCGTTAACCATGGAAACCACTTTGTGACCCCAAAACAGTGAGTAATAGTCCAAGAAACGGGCCAGAATCGGCCAGTGTTGATGACCGACACGTCAACGCATCACAGGGTTCGTTCACCATGGAAACCACTCCGGGACCCTAAAACAGTGAGTAATAGTCCATGAAACGGGCTAGAATCGGCCAAAACTGCTAGTGTTGATGACGGACATGTAAGCGGACCTTGGGGTTCAACAATTATGGAAAACGCTTCGGGACCCCAAAACGGTGAGTAATAACCCAAGAAAGGGGCCAGAATCGGCCAAAAATGCGAGTGTTGATCACCGAAACGTAAATGCACCACAGGGTTCGTTAACCATGGAAACCACTCCGGGACCCCAAAACAGTGAGTAATAGTCCGTGAAACGGGCCAGAATAGGTCAAAACTGCCAGTGTTGATGACCGACACGTAAACGCAACACAGGGTTCGTTCACCATGGAAACCACTCCGGGACCCCAAAACAGTGAGTAATAGTCCATGAAACGGGCCAGAATCGGCCAAAACTGCCAGTGTTGATGATCGACACATAAGCGGACCTTGGGGTTCAACAATTATGGAAATCGCTTCGAGACCCCAAACGGTGATTAATAATCCAAGAAACGGGCCAGAATCGGCCAAAACTGCCAATGTTGATGACCGACACATAAACGCACCACGGGGTTCGTTAACCATGGAAACCACTCCGGGACCCCAAAACAGTGAGTAATAGTCCATGAATGGGCCAGAATCTGCCAAAACTGCCAGTGTTGATGACCAACACGTAAGCGAACCTTGGGGTTGAACAATTATGGAAATCACCTCGGACCCGAAAACGGTGATTAATAATCCAAGAAACGGGCCATAATCGGCCAAAACTGCGAGTGTTGATGACCGACACGTAAACGCACCACAGGGTTCGTTAACCATGGATACCACTCCGGGACCCCAAAACAGTGAGTAATAGTGCATGAAACGGGCCAGAATCTGCCAAAACTGCCAATGTTGATGACCAACACGTAAACTTACCACAGCGTTCGTTAACCATCGAAACCACTCCGGGACCCCAAAACAGTGAGTTATAGTCGATGAAATGGGCTAGAATCGGCAAAAACTGCCAATGTTGATGAACGACACGTAAGCGAATCTTGGGGTTCAACAATTATGGAAATCGCCTCGGGACCCCGAAAACGGTGATTAATAATCCAAGAAACGGGCCATAATCGGCCAAACTATGAGTGTTGATGACCGGCACGTAAACGCACCACAGGGTTCGTTAACCATGGAAACCACTTTGTGACCCCAAAACAGTGAGTAATAGTCCAAGAAACGGGCCAGAATCGGCCAGTGTTGATGACCGACACGTCAACGCATCACAGGGTTCGTTCACCATGGAAACCACTCCGGGACCCTAAAACAGTGAGTAATAGTCCATGAAACGGGCTAGAATCGGCCAAAACTGCTAGTGTTGATGACGGACATGTAAGCGGACCTTGGGGTTCAACAATTATGGAAAACGCTTCGGGACCCCAAAACGGTGAGTAATAACCCAAGAAAGGGGCCAGAATCGGCCAAAAATGCGAGTGTTGATCACCGAAACGTAAATGCACCACAGGGTTCGTTAACCATGGAAACCACTCCGGGACCCCAAAACAGTGAGTAATAGTCCGTGAAACGGGCCAGAATAGGTCAAAACTGCCAGTGTTGATGACCGACACGTAAACGCAACACAGGGTTCGTTCACCATGGAAACCACTCCGGGACCCCAAAACAGTGAGTAATAGTCCATGGAACGGGCCAGAATCGGCCAAAACTACCAGTGTTGATGATTGACACATAAGCGGACCTTGGGGTTCCACAATTATGGAAATCGCTTCGAGACCCCAAACGGTGATTAATAATCCAAGAAACGGGCCAGAATCGGCCAAAACTGCCAATGTTGATGACCGACACATAAACGCACCACGGGGTTCGTTAACCATGGAAACCACTCCGGGACCCCAAAACAGTGAGTAATAGTCCATGAAATGGGCCAGAATCTGCCAAAACTGCCAGTGTTGATGACCAACACGTAAGCGAACCTTGGGGTTGAACAATTATGGAAATCACCTCGGACCCGAAAACGGTGATTAATAATCCAAGAAACGGGCCATAATCGGCCAAAACTGCGAGTGTTGATGACCGACACGTAAAGGCACCACAGGGTTCGTTAACCATGGATACCACTCCGGGACCCCAAAACAGTGAGTAATAGTGCATGAAACGGGCCAGAATCTGCCAAAACTGCCAATGTTGATGACCAACACGTAAACTTACCACAACGTTCGTTAACCATCGAAACCACTCCGGGACCCCAAAACAGTGAGTAATAGTCGATGAAATGGGCTAGAATCGGCAAAAACTGCCAATGTTGATGAACGACACGTAAGCGAATCTTGGGGTTCAACAATTATGGAAATCGCCTCGGGACCCGAAAACGGTGATTAATAATCCAAGAAACGGGCCATAATCGGCCAAACTATGAGTGTTGATGACCGGCACGTAAACGCACCACAGGGTTCGTTAACCATGGAAACCACTTTGTGACCCCAAAACAGTGAGTAATAGTCCAAGAAACGGGCCAGAATCGGCCAGTGTTGATGACCGACACGTCAACGCATCACAGGGTTCGTTCACCATGGAAACCACTCCGGGACCCTAAAACAGTGAGTAATAGTCCATGAAACGGGCTAGAATCGGCCAAAACTGCTAGTGTTGATGACGGACATGTAAGCGGACCTTGGGGTTCAACAATTATGGAAAACGCTTCGGGACCCCAAAACGGTGAGTAATAACCCAAGAAAGGGGCCAGAATCGGCCAAAAATGCGAGTGTTGATCACCGAAACGTAAATGCACCACAGGGTTCGTTAACCATGGAAACCACTCCGGGACCCCAAAACAGTGAGTAATAGTCCGTGAAACGGGCCAGAATAGGTCAAAACTGCCAGTGTTGATGACCGACACGTAAACGCAACACAGGGTTCGTTCACCATGGAAACCACTCCGGGACCCCAAAACAGTGAGTAATAGTCCATGAAACGGGCCAGAATCGGCCAAAACTGCCAGTGTTGATGATCGACACATAAGCGGACCTTGGGGTTCAACAATTATGGAAATCGCTTCGAGACCCCAAACGGTGATTAATAATCCAAGAAACGGGCCAGAATCGGCCAAAACTGCCAATGTTGATGACCGACACATAAACGCACCACGGGGTTCGTTAACCATGGAAACCACTCCGGGACCCCAAAACAGTGAGTAATAGTCCATGAAATGGGCCAGAATCTGCCAAAACTGCCAGTGTTGATGACCAACACGTAAGCGAACCTTGGGGTTGAACAATTATGGAAATCACCTCGGACCCGAAAACGGTGATTAATAATCCAAGAAACGGGCCATAATCGGCCAAAACTGCGAGTGTTGATGACCGACACGTAAACGCACCACAGGGTTCGTTAACCATGGATACCACTCCGGGACCCCAAAACAGTGAGTAATAGTGCATGAAACGGGCCAGAATCTGCCAAAACTGCCAATGTTGATGACCAACACGTAAACTTACCACAGCGTTCGTTAACCATCGAAACCACTCCGGGACCCCAAAACAGTGAGTTATAGTCGATGAAATGGGCTAGAATCGGCAAAAACTGCCAATGTTGATGAACGACACGTAAGCGAATCTTGGGGTTCAACAATTATGGAAATCGCCTCGGGACCCGAAAACGGTGATTAATAATCCAAGAAACGGGCCATAATCGGCCAAACTATGAGTGTTGATGACCGGCACGTAAACGCACCACAGGGTTCGTTAACCATGGAAACCACTTTGTGACCCCAAAACAGTGAGTAATAGTCCAAGAAACGGGCCAGAATCGGCCAGTGTTGATGACCGACACGTCAACGCATCACAGGGTTCGTTCACCATGGAAACCACTCCGGGACCCTAAAACAGTGAGTAATAGTCCATGAAACGGGCTAGAATCGGCCAAAACTGCTAGTGTTGATGACGGACATGTAAGCGGACCTTGGGGTTCAACAATTATGGAAAACGCTTCGGGACCCCAAAACGGTGAGTAATAACCCAAGAAAGGGGCCAGAATCGGCCAAAAATGCGAGTGTTGATCACCGAAACGTAAATGCACCACAGGGTTCGTTAACCATGGAAACCACTCCGGGACCCCAAAACAGTGAGTAATAGTCCGTGAAACGGGCCAGAATAGGTCAAAACTGCCAGTGTTGATGACCGACACGTAAACGCAACACAGGGTTCGTTCACCATGGAAACCACTCCGGGACCCCAAAACAGTGAGTAATAGTCCATGAAACGGGCCAGAATCGGCCAAAACTGCCAGTGTTGATGATCGACACATAAGCGGACCTTGGGGTTCAACAATTATGGAAATCGCTTCGAGACCCCAAACGGTGATTAATAATCCAAGAAACGGGCCAGAATCGGCCAAAACTGCCAATGTTGATGACCGACACATAAACGCACCACGGGGTTCGTTAACCATGGAAACCACTCCGGGACCCCAAAACAGTGAGTAATAGTCCATGAAATGGGCCAGAATCTGCCAAAACTGCCAGTGTTGATGACCAACACGTAAGCGAACCTTGGGGTTGAACAATTATGGAAATCACCTCGGACCCGAAAACGGTGATTAATAATCCAAGAAACGGGCCATAATCGGCCAAAACTGCGAGTGTTGATGACCGACACGTAAACGCACCACAGGGTTCGTTAACCATGGATACCACTCCGGGACCCCAAAACAGTGAGTAATAGTGCATGAAACGGGCCAGAATCTGCCAAAACTGCCAATGTTGATGACCAACACGTAAACTTACCACAGCGTTCGTTAACCATCGAAACCACTCCGGGACCCCAAAACAGTGAGTTATAGTCGATGAAATGGGCTAGAATCGGCAAAAACTGCCAATGTTGATGAACGACACGTAAGCGAATCTTGGGGTTCAACAATTATGGAAATCGCCTCGGGACCCAAAAACGGTGATTAATAATCCAAGAAACGGGCCATAATCGGCCAAACTATGAGTGTTGATGACCGGCACGTAAACGCACCACAGGGTTCGTTAACCATGGAAACCACTTTGTGACCCCAAAACAGTGAGTAATAGTCCAAGAAACGGGCCAGAATCGGCCAGTGTTGATGACCGACACGTCAACGCATCACAGGGTTCGTTCACCATGGAAACCACTCCGGGACCCTAAAACAGTGAGTAATAGTCCATGAAACGGGCTAGAATCGGCCAAAACTGCTAGTGTTGATGACGGACATGTAAGCGGACCTTGGGGTTCAACAATTATGGAAAACGCTTCGGGACCCCAAAACGGTGAGTAATAACCCAAGAAAGGGGCCAGAATCGGCCAAAAATGCGAGTGTTGATCACCGAAACGTAAATGCACCACAGGGTTCGTTAACCATGGAAACCACTCCGGGACCCCAAAACAGTGAGTAATAGTCCGTGAAACGGGCCAGAATAGGTCAAAACTGCCAGTGTTGATGACCGACACGTAAACGCAACACAGGGTTCGTTCACCATGGAAACCACTCCGGGACCCCAAAACAGTGAGTAATAGTCCATGAAACGGGCCAGAATCGGCCAAAACTGCCAGTGTTGATGATCGACACATAAGCGGACCTTGGGGTTCAACAATTATGGAAATCGCTTCGAGACCCCAAACGGTGATTAATAATCCAAGAAATGGGCAAGAATCGGCCAAAACTGCCAATGTTGATGACCGGCACATAAACGCACCACGGGGTTCGTTAACCATGGAAACCACTCCGGGACCCCAAAACAGTGAGTAATAGTCCATGAAATGGGCCAGAATCTGCCAAAACTGCCAGTGTTGATGACCAACACGTAAGCGAACCTTGGGGTTGAACAATTATGGAAATCACCTCGGACCTGAAAACGGTGATTAATAATCCAAGAAACGGGCCATAATCGGCCAAAACTGCGAGTGTTGATGACCGACACGTAAAGGCACCACAGGGTTCGTTAACCATGGATACCACTCCGGGACCCCAAAACAGTGAGTAATAGTGCATGAAACGGGCCAGAATCTGCCAAAACTGCCAATGTTGATGACCAACACATAAACTTACCACAGCGTTCGTTAACCATCGAAACCACTCCGGGACCCCAAAACAGTGAGTAATAGTCGATGAAATGGGCTAGAATCGGCAAAAACTGCCAATGTTGATGAACGACACGTAAGCGAATCTTGGGGTTCAACAATTATGGAAATCGCCTCGGGACCCGAAAACGGTGATTAATAATCCAAGAAACGGGCCATAATCGGCCAAACTATGAGTGTTGATGACCGGCACGTAAACGCACCACAGGGTTCGTTAACCATGGAAACCACTTTGTGACCCCAAAACAGTGAGTAATAGTCCAAGAAACGGGCCAGAATCGGCCAGTGTTGATGACCGACACGTCAACGCATCACAGGGTTCGTTCACCATGGAAACCACTCCGGGACCCTAAAACAGTGAGTAATAGTCCATGAAACGGGCTAGAATCGGCCAAAACTGCTAGTGTTGATGACGGACATGTAAGCGGACCTTGGGGTTCAACAATTATGGAAAACGCTTCGGGACCCCAAAACGGTGAGTAATAACCCAAGAAAGGGGCCAGAATCGGCCAAAAATGCGAGTGTTGATCACCGAAACGTAAATGCACCACAGGGTTCGTTAACCATGGAAACCACTCCGGGACCCCAAAACAGTGAGTAATAGTCCGTGAAATGGGCCAGAATAGGTCAAAACTGCCAGTGTTGATGACCGACACGTAAACGCAACACAGGGTTCGTTCACCATGGAAACCACTCCGGGACCCCAAAACAGTGAGTAATAGTCCATGAAACGGGCCAGAATCGGCCAAAACTGCCAGTGTTGATGATCGACACATAAGCGGACCTTGGGGTTCAACAATTATGGAAATCGCTTCGAGACCCCAAACGGTGATTAATAATCCAAGAAATGGGCCAGAATCGGCCAAAACTGCCAACGTTGATGACCGGCACATAAACGCACCACGGGGTTCGTTAACCATGGATACCACTCCGGGACCCCAAAACAGTGAGTAATAGTGCATGAAACGGGCCAGAATCTGCCAAAACTGCCAATGTTGATGACCAACACATAAACTTACCACAGCGTTCGTTAACCATCGAAACCACTCCGGGACCCCAAAACAGTGAGTAATAGTCGATGAAATGGGCTAGAATCGGCAAAAACTGCCAATGTTGATGAACGACACGTAAGCGAATCTTGGGGTTCAACAATTATGGAAATCGCCTCGGGACCCGAAAACGGTGATTAATAATCCAAGAAACGGGCCATAATCGGCCAAACTATGAGTGTTGATGACCGGCACGTAAACGCACCACAGGGTTCGTTAACCATGGAAACCACTTTGTGACCCCAAAACAGTGAGTAATAGTCCAAGAAACGGGCCAGAATCGGCCAGTGTTGATGACCGACACGTCAACGCATCACAGGGTTCGTTCACCATGGAAACCACTCCGGGACCCTAAAACAGTGAGTAATAGTCCATGAAACGGGCTAGAATCGGCCAAAACTGCTAGTGTTGATGACGGACATGTAAGCGGACCTTGGGGTTCAACAATTATGGAAAACGCTTCGGGACCCCAAAACGGTGAGTAATAACCCAAGAAAGGGGCCAGAATCGGCCAAAAATGCGAGTGTTGATCACCGAAACGTAAATGCACCACAGGGTTCGTTAACCATGGAAACCACTCCGGGACCCCAAAACAGTGAGTAATAGTCCGTGAAACGGGCCAGAATAGGTCAAAACTGCCAGTGTTGATGACCGACACGTAAACGCAACACAGGGTTCGTTCACCATGGAAACCACTCCGGGACCCCAAAACAGTGAGTAATAGTCCATGAAACGGGCCAGAATCGGCCAAAACTGCCAGTGTTGATGATCGACACATAAGCGGACCTTGGGGTTCAACAATTATGGAAATCGCTTCGAGACCCCAAACGGTGATTAATAATCCAAGAAATGGGCCAGAATCGGCCAAAACTGCCAATGTTGATGACCGGCACATAAACGCACCACGGGGTTCGTTAACCATGGAAACCACTCCGGGACCCCAAAACAGTGAGTAATAGTCCATGAAATGGGCCAGAATCTGCCAAAACTGCCAGTGTTGATGACCAACACGTAAGCGAACCTTGGGGTTGAACAATTATGGAAATCACCTCGGACCCGAAAACGGTGATTAATAATCCAAGAAACGGGCCATAATCGGCCAAAACTGCGAGTGTTGATGACCGACACGTAAAGGCACCACAGGGTTCGTTAACCATGGATACCACTCCGGGACCCCAAAACAGTGAGTAATAGTGCATGAAACGGGCCAGAATCTGCCAAAACTGCCAATGTTGATGACCAACACATAAACTTACCACAGCGTTCGTTAACCATCGAAACCACTCCGGGACCCCAAAACAGTGAGTAATAGTCGATGAAATGGGCTAGAATCGGCAAAAACTGCCAATGTTGATGAACGACACGTAAGCGAATCTTGGGGTTCAACAATTATGAAAATCGCCTCGGGACCCGAAAACGGTGATTAATAATCCAAGAAACGGGCCATAATCGGCCAAACTATGAGTGTTGATGACCGGCACGTAAACGCACCACAGGGTTCGTTAACCATGGAAACCACTTTGTGACCCCAAAACAGTGAGTAATAGTCCAAGAAACGGGCCAGAATCGGCCAGTGTTGATGACCGACACGTCAACGCATCACAGGGTTCGTTCACCATGGAAACCACTCCGGGACCCTAAAACAGTGAGTAATAGTCCATGAAACGGGCTAGAATCGGCCAAAACTGTTAGTGTTGATGACGGACATGTAAGCGGACCTTGGGGTTCAACAATTATGGAAAACGCTTCGGGACCCCAAAACGGTGAGTAATAACCCAAGAAAGGGGCCAGAATCGGCCAAAAATGCGAGTGTTGATCACCGAAACGTAAATGCACCACAGGGTTCGTTAACCATGGAAACCACTCCGGGACCCCCAAACAGTGAGTAATAGTCCGTGAAACGGGCCAGAATAGGTCAAAACTGCCAGTGTTGATGACCGACACGTAAACGCAACACAGGGTTCGTTCACCATGGAAACCACTCCGGGACCCCAAAACAGTGAGTAATAGTCCATGAAACGGGCCAGAATCGGCCAAAACTGCCAGTGTTGATGATCGACACATAAGCGGACCTTGGGGTTCAACAATTATGGAAATCGCTTCGAGACCCCAAACGGTGATTAATAATCCAAGAAACGGGCCAGAATCGGCCAAAACTGCCAATGTTGATGACCGACACATAAACGCACCACGGGGTTCGTTAACCATGGAAACCACTCCGGGACCCCAAAACAGTGAGTAATAGTCCATGAAATGGGCCAGAATCTGCCAAAACTGCCAGTGTTGATGACCAACACGTAAGCGAACCTTGGGGTTGAACAATTATGGAAATCACCTCGGACCCGAAAACGGTGATTAATAATCCAAGAAACGGACCATAATCGGCCAAAACTGCGAGTGTTGATGACCGACACGTAAAGGCACCACAGGGTTCGTTAACCATGGATACCACTCCGGGACCCCAAAACAGTGAGTAATAGTGCATGAAACGGGCCAGAATCTGCCAAAACTGCCAATGTTGATGACCAACACGTAAACTTACCACAGCGTTCGTTAACCATCGAAACCACTCTGGGACCCCAAAACAGTGAGTAATAGTCGATGAAATGGGCTAGAATCGGCAAAAACTGCCAATGTTGATGAACGACACGTAAGCGAATCTTGGGGTTCAACAATTATGGAAATCGCCTCGGGACCCGAAAACGGTGATTAATAATCTAAGAAACGGGCCATAATCGGCCAAACTATGAGTGTTGATGACCGGCACATAAACGCACCACAGGGTTCGTTAACCATGGAAACCACTTTGTGACCCCAAAACAGTGAGTAATAGTCCAAGAAACGGGCCAGAATCGGCCAGTGTTGATGACCGACACGTCAACGCATCACAGGGTTCGTTCACCATGGAAACCACTCCGGGACCCTAAAACAGTGAGTAATAGTCCATGAAACGGGCTAGAATCGGCCAAAACTGCTAGTGTTGATGACGGACATGTAAGCGGACCTTGGGGTTCAACAATTATGGAAAACGCTTCGGGACCCCAAAACGGTGAGTAATAACCCAAGAAAGGGGCCAGAATCGGCCAAAAATGCGAGTGTTGATCACCGAAACGTAAATGCACCACAGGGTTCGTTAACCATGGAAACCACTCCGGGACCCCAAAACAGTGAGTAATAGTCCGTGAAACGGGCCAGAATAGGTCAAAACTGCCAGTGTTGATGACCGACACGTAAACGCAACACAGGGTTCGTTCACCATGGAAACCACTCCGGGACCCCAAAACAGTGAGTAATAGTCCATGAAACGGCCAGAATCGGCCAAAACTGCCAGTGTTGATGATCGACACATAAGCGGACCTTGGGGTTCAACAATTATGGAAATCGCTTCGAGACCCCAAACGGTGATTAATAATCCAAGAAACGGGCCAGAATCGGCCAAAACTGCCAACGTTGATGACCGACACATAAACGCACCACGGGGTTCGTTAACCATGGAAACCACTCCGGGACCCCAAAACAGTGAGTAATAGTCCATGAAATGGGCCAGAATCTGCCAAAACTGCCAGTGTTGATGACCAACACGTAAGCGAACCTTGGGGTTGAACAATTATGGAAATCACCTCGGACCCGAAAACGGTGATTAATAATCCAAGAAACGGGCCATAATCGGCCAAAACTGCGATTGTTGATGACCGACACGTAAACGCACCACAGGGTTCGTTAACCATGGATACCACTCCGGGACCCCAAAACAGTGAGTAATAGTGCATGAAACGGGCCAGAATCTGCCAAAACTGCCAATGTTGATGACCAACACGTAAACTTACCACAGCGTTCGTTAACCATCGAAACCACTCCGGGACCCCAAAACAGTGAGTAATAGTCGATGAAATGGGCTAGAATCGGCAAAAACTGCCAATGTTGATGAACGACACGTAAGCGAATCTTGGGGTTCAACAATTATGGAAATCGCCTCGGGACCCAAAAACGGTGATTAATAATCCAAGAAACGGGCCATAATCGGCCAAACTATGAGTGTTGATGACCGGCACGTAAACGCACCACAGGGTTCGTTAACCATGGAAACCACTTTGTGACCCCAAAACAGTGAGTAATAGTCCAAGAAACGGGCCAGAATCGGCCAGTGTTGATGACCGACACGTCAACGCATCACAGGGTTCGTTCACCATGGAAACCACTCCGGGACCCTAAAACAGTGAGTAATAGTCCATGAAACGGGCTAGAATCGGCCAAAACTGCTAGTGTTGATGACGGACATGTAAGCGGACCTTGGGGTTCAACAATTATGGAAAACGCTTCGGGACCCCAAAACGGTGAGTAATAACCCAAGAAAGGGGCCAGAATCGGCCAAAAATGCGAGTGTTGATCACCGAAACGTAAATGCACCACAGGGTTCGTTAACCATGGAAACCACTCCGGGACCCCCAAACAGTGAGTAATAGTCCGTGAAACGGGCCAGAATAGGTCAAAACTGCCAGTGTTGATGACCGACACGTAAACGCAACACAGGGTTCGTTCACCATGGAAACCACTCCGGGACCCCAAAACAGTGAGTAATAGTCCATGAAACGGGCCAGAATCGGCCAAAACTGCCAGTGTTGATGATCGACACATAAGCGGACCTTGGGGTTCAACAATTATGGAAATCGCTTCGAGACCCCAAACGGTGATTAATAATCCAAGAAACGGGCCAGAATCGGCCAAAACTGCCAATGTTGATGACCGACACATAAACGCACCACGGGGTTCGTTAACCATGGAAACCACTCCGGGACCCCAAAACAGTGAGTAATAGTCCATGAAATGGGCCAGAATCTGCCAAAACTGCCAGTGTTGATGACCAACACGTAAGCGAACCTTGGGGTTGAACAATTATGGAAATCACCTCGGACCCGAAAACGGTGATTAATAATCCAAGAAACGGACCATAATCGGCCAAAACTGCGAGTGTTGATGACCGACACGTAAAGGCACCACAGGGTTCGTTAACCATGGATACCACTCCGGGACCCCAAAACAGTGAGTAATAGTGCATGAAACGGGCCAGAATCTGCCAAAACTGCCAATGTTGATGACCAACACGTAAACTTACCACAGCGTTCGTTAACCATCGAAACCACTCTGGGACCCCAAAACAGTGAGTAATAGTCGATGAAATGGGCTAGAATCGGCAAAAACTGCCAATGTTGATGAACGACACGTAAGCGAATCTTGGGGTTCAACAATTATGGAAATCGCCTCGGGACCCGAAAACGGTGATTAATAATCTAAGAAACGGGCCATAATCGGCCAAACTATGAGTGTTGATGACCGGCACGTAAACGCACCACAGGGTTCGTTAACCATGGAAACCACTTTGTGACCCCAAAACAGTGAGTAATAGTCCAAGAAACGGGCCAGAATCGGCCAGTGTTGATGACCGACACGTCAACGCATCACAGGGTTCGTTCACCATGGAAACCACTCCGGGACCCTAAAACAGTGAGTAATAGTCCATGAAACGGGCTAGAATCGGGCAAAACTGCTAGTGTTGATGACGGACATGTAAGCGGACCTTGGGGTTCAACAATTATGGAAAACGCTTCGGGACCCCAAAACGGTGAGTAATAACCCAAGAAAGGGGCCAGAATCGGCCAAAAATGCGAGTGTTGATCACCGAAACGTAAATGCACCACAGGGTTCGTTAACCATGGAAACCACTCCGGGACCCCAAAACAGTGAGTAATAGTCCGTGAAACGGGCCAGAATAGGTCAAAACTGCCAGTGTTGATGACCGACACGTAAACGCAACACAGGGTTCGTTCACCATGGAAACCACTCCGGGACCCCAAAACAGTGAGTAATAGTCCATGAAACGGCCAGAATCGGCCAAAACTGCCAGTGTTGATGATCGACACATAAGCGGACCTTGGGGTTCAACAATTATGGAAATCGCTTCGAGACCCCAAACGGTGATTAATAATCCAAGAAACGGGCCAGAATCGGCCAAAACTGCCAACGTTGATGACCGACACATAAACGCACCACGGGGTTCGTTAACCATGGAAACCACTCCGGGACCCCAAAACAGTGAGTAATAGTCCATGAAATGGGCCAGAATCTGCCAAAACTGCCAGTGTTGATGACCAACACGTAAGCGAACCTTGGGGTTGAACAATTATGGAAATCACCTCGGACCCGAAAACGGTGATTAATAATCCAAGAAACGGGCCATAATCGGCCAAAACTGCGATTGTTGATGACCGACACGTAAAGGCACCACAGGGTTCGTTAACCATGGATACCACTCCGGGACCCCAAAACAGTGAGTAATAGTGCATGAAACGGGCCAGAATCTGCCAAAACTGCCAATGTTGATGACCAACACGTAAACTTACCACAGCGTTCGTTAACCATCGAAACCACTCCGGGACCCCAAAACAGTGAGTAATAGTCGATGAAATGGGCTAGAATCGGCAAAAACTGCCAATGTTGATGAACGACACGTAAGCGAATCTTGGGGTTCAACAATTATGGAAATCGCCTCGGGACCCGAAAACGGTGATTAATAATCCAAGAAACGGGCCATAATCGGCCAAACTATGAGTGTTGATGACCGGCACGTAAACGCACCACAGGGTTCGTTAACCATGGAAACCACTTTGTGACCCCAAAACAGTGAGTAATAGTCCAAGAAACGGGCCAGAATCGGCCAGTGTTGATGACCGACACGTCAACGCATCACAGGGTTCGTTCACCATGGAAACCACTCCGGGACCCTAAAACAGTGAGTAATAGTCCATGAAACGGGCTAGAATCGGCCAAAACTGCTAGTGTTGATGACGGACATGTAAGCGGACCTTGGGGTTCAACAATTATGGAAAACGCTTCGGGACCCCAAAACGGTGAGTAATAACCCAAGAAAGGGGCCAGAATCGGCCAAAAATGCGAGTGTTGATCACCGAAACGTAAATGCACCACAGGGTTCGTTAACCATGGAAACCACTCCGGGACCCCCAAACAGTGAGTAATAGTCCGTGAAACGGGCCAGAATAGGTCAAAACTGCCAGTGTTGATGACCGACACGTAAACGCAACACAGGGTTCGTTCACCATGGAAACCACTCCGGGACCCCAAAACAGTGAGTAATAGTCCATGAAACGGGCCAGAATCGGCCAAAACTGCCAGTGTTGATGATCGACACATAAGCGGACCTTGGGGTTCAACAATTATGGAAATCGCTTCGAGACCCCAAACGGTGATTAATAATCCAAGAAACGGGCCAGAATCGGCCAAAACTGCCAATGTTGATGACCGACACATAAACGCACCACGGGGTTCGTTAACCATGGAAACCACTCCGGGACCCCAAAACAGTGAGTAATAGTCCATGAAATGGGCCAGAATCTGCCAAAACTGCCAGTGTTGATGACCAACACGTAAGCGAACCTTGGGGTTGAACAATTATGGAAATCACCTCGGACCCGAAAACGGTGATTAATAATCCAAGAAACGGACCATAATCGGCCAAAACTGCGAGTGTTGATGACCGACACGTAAAGGCACCACAGGGTTCGTTAACCATGGATACCA
This sequence comes from Triticum timopheevii, assembly GCA_963921465.1. Classification (NCBI taxonomy): domain Eukaryota; kingdom Viridiplantae; phylum Streptophyta; class Magnoliopsida; order Poales; family Poaceae; genus Triticum; species Triticum timopheevii. The sequence continues at coordinate 372,582,857 of OY997270.1, forward strand.
CTCCGGGACCCCAAAACAGTGAGTAATAGTGCATGAAACGGGCCAGAATCTGCCAAAACTGCCAATGTTGATGACCAACACGTAAACTTACCACAGCGTTCGTTAACCATCGAAACCACTCTGGGACCCCAAAACAGTGAGTAATAGTCGATGAAATGGGCTAGAATCGGCAAAAACTGCCAATGTTGATGAACGACACGTAAGCGAATCTTGGGGTTCAACAATTATGGAAATCGCCTCGGGACCCGAAAACGGTGATTAATAATCTAAGAAACGGGCCATAATCGGCCAAACTATGAGTGTTGATGACCGGCACGTAAACGCACCACAGGGTTCGTTAACCATGGAAACCACTTTGTGACCCCAAAACAGTGAGTAATAGTCCAAGAAACGGGCCAGAATCGGCCAGTGTTGATGACCGACACGTCAACGCATCACAGGGTTCGTTCACCATGGAAACCACTCCGGGACCCTAAAACAGTGAGTAATAGTCCATGAAACGGGCTAGAATCGGCCAAAACTGCTAGTGTTGATGACGGACATGTAAGCGGACCTTGGGGTTCAACAATTATGGAAAATGCTTCGGGACCCCAAAACGGTGAGTAATAACCCAAGAAAGGGGCCAGAATCGGCCAAAAATGCGAGTGTTGATCACCGAAACGTAAATGCACCACAGGGTTCGTTAACCATGGAAACCACTCCGGGACCCCAAAACAGTGAGTAATAGTCCGTGAAACGGGCCAGAATAGGTCAAAACTGCCAGTGTTGATGACCGACACGTAAACGCAACAGAGGGTTCGTTCACCATGGAAACCACTCCGGGACCCCAAAATAATAGTCCATGAAACGGGCCAGAATCGGCCAAAACTGCCAGTGTTGATGATCGACACATAAGCGGACCTTGGGGTTCAACAATTATGGAAATCGCTTCGAGACCCCAAACGGTGATTAATAATCCAAGAAACGGGCCAGAATCGGCCAAAACTGCCAATGTTGATGACCGACACATAAACGCACCACGGGGTTCGTTAACCATGGAAACCACTCTCGGACCCCAAAACAGTGAGTAATAGTCCATGAAATGGGCCAGAATCTGCCAAAACTGCCAGTGTTGATGACCAACACGTAAGCGAACCTTGGGGTTGAACAATTATGGAAATCACCTCGGACCCGAAAACGGTGATTAATAATCCAAGAAACGGGCCATAATCGGCCAAAACTGCGATTGTTGATGACCGACACGTAAAGGCACCACAGGGTTCGTTAACCATGGATACCACTCCGGGACCCCAAAACAGTGAGTAATAGTGCATGAAACGGGCCAGAATCTGCCAAAACTGCCAATGTTGATGACCAACACGTAAACTTACCACAGCGTTCGTTAACCATCGAAACCACTCTGGGACCCCAAAACAGTGAGTAATAGTCGATGAAATGGGCTAGAATCGGCAAAAACTGCCAATGTTGATGAACGACACGTAAGCGAATCTTGGGGTTCAACAATTATGGAAATCGCCTCGGGACCCGAAAACGGTGATTAATAATCTAAGAAACGGGCCATAATCGGCCAAACTATGAGTGTTGATGACCGGCACGTAAACGCACCACAGGGTTCGTTAACCATGGAAACCACTTTGTGACCCCAAAACAGTGAGTAATAGTCCAAGAAACGGGCCAGAATCGGCCAGTGTTGATGACCGACACGTCAACGCATCACAGGGTTCGTTCACCATGGAAACCACTCCGGGACCCTAAAACAGTGAGTAATAGTCCATGAAACGGGCTAGAATCGGCCAAAACTGCTAGTGTTGATGACGGACATGTAAGCGGACCTTGGGGTTCAACAATTATGGAAAACGCTTCGGGACCCCAAAACGGTGAGTAATAACCCAAGAAAGGGGCCAGAATCGGCCAAAAATGCGAGTGTTGATCACCGAAACGTAAATGCACCACAGGGTTCGTTAACCATGGAAACCACTCCGGGACCCCAAAACAGTGAGTAATAGTCCGTGAAACGGGCCAGAATAGGTCAAAACTGCCAGTGTTGATGACCGACACGTAAACGCAACAGAGGGTTCGTTCAGCATGGAAACCACTCCGGGACCCCAAAATAATAGTCCATGAAACGGGCCAGAATCGGCCAAAACTGCCAGTGTTGATGATCGACACATAAGCGGACCTTGGGGTTCAACAATTATGGAAATCGCTTCGAGACCCCAAACGGTGATTAATAATCCAAGAAACGGGCCAGAATCGGCCAAAACTGCCAATGTTGATGACCGACACATAAACGCACCACGGGGTTCGTTAACCATGGAAACCACTCTGGGACCCCAAAACAGTGAGTAATAGTCCATGAAATGGGCCAGAATCTGCCAAAACTGCCAGTGTTGATGACCAACACGTAAGCGAACCTTGGGGTTGAAGAATTATGGAAATCACCTCGGACCCGAAAACGGTGATTAATAATCCAAGAAACGGGCCATAATCGGCCAAAACTGCGATTGTTGATGACCGACACGTAAAGGCACCACAGGGTTCGTTAACCATGGATACCACTCCGGGACCCCAAAACAGTGAGTAATAGTGCATGAAACGGGCCAGAATCTGCCAAAACTGCCAATGTTGATGACCAACACGTAAACTTACCACAGCGTTCGTTAACCATCGAAACCACTCTGGGACCCCAAAACAGTGAGTAATAGTCGATGAAATGGGCTAGAATCGGCAAAAACTGCCAATGTTGATGAACGACACGTAAGCGAATCTTGGGGTTCAACAATTATGGAAATCGCCTCGGGACCCGAAAACGGTGATTAATAATCTAAGAAACGGGCCATAATCGGCCAAACTATGAGTGTTGATGACCGGCACGTAAACGCACCACAGGGTTCGTTAACCATGGAAACCACTTTGTGACCCCAAAACAGTGAGTAATAGTCCAAGAAACGGGCCAGAATCGGCCAGTGTTGATGACCGACACGTCAACGCATCACAGGGTTCGTTCACCATGGAAACCACTCCGGGACCCTAAAACAGTGAGTAATAGTCCATGAAACGGGCTAGAATCGGCCAAAACTGCTAGTGTTGATGACGGACATGTAAGCGGACCTTGGGGTTCAACAATTATGGAAAACGCTTCGGGACCCCAAAACGGTGAGTAATAACCCAAGAAAGGGGCCAGAATCGGCCAAAAATGCGAGTGTTGATCACCGAAACGTAAATGCACCACAGGGTTCGTTAACCATGGAAACCACTCCGGGACCCCAAAACAGTGAGTAATAGTCCGTGAAACGGGCCAGAATAGGTCAAAACTGCCAGTGTTGATGACCGACACGTAAACGCAATAGAGGGTTCGTTCACCATGGAAACCACTCCGGGACCCCAAAATAATAGTCCATGAAACGGGCCAGAATCGGCCAAAACTGCCAGTGTTGATGATCGACACATAAGCGGACCTTGGGGTTCAACAATTATGGAAATCGCTTCGAGACCCCAAACGGTGATTAATAATCCAAGAAACGGGCCAGAATCGGCCAAAACTGCCAATGTTGATGACCGACACATAAACGCACCACGGGGTTCGTTAACCATGGAAACCACTCTGGGACCCCAAAACAGTGAGTAATAGTCCATGAAATGGGCCAGAATCTGCCAAAACTGCCAGTGTTGATGACCAACACGTAAGCGAACCTTGGGGTTGAACAATTATGGAAATCACCTCGGACCCGAAAACGGTGATTAATAATCCAAGAAACGGACCATAATCGGCCAAAACTGCGAGTGTTGATGACCGACACGTAAAGGCACCACAGGGTTCGTTAACCATGGATACCACTCCGGGACCCCAAAACAGTGAGTAATAGTGCATGAAACGGGCCAGAATCTGCCAAAACTGCCAATGTTGATGACCAACACGTAAACTTACCACAGCGTTCGTTAACCATCGAAACCACTCTGGGACCCCAAAACAGTGAGTAATAGTCGATGAAATGGGCTAGAATCGGCAAAAACTGCCAATGTTGATGAACGACACGTAAGCGAATCTTGGGGTTCAACAATTATGGAAATCGCCTCGGGACCCGAAAACGGTGATTAATAATCTAAGAAACGGGCCATAATCGGCCAAACTATGAGTGTTGATGACCGGCACGTAAACGCACCACAGGGTTCGTTAACCATGGAAACCACTTTGTGACCCCAAAACAGTGAGTAATAGTCCAAGAAACGGGCCAGAATCGGCCAGTGTTGATGACCGACCCGTCAACGCATCACAGGGTTCGTTCACCATGGAAACCACTCCGGGACCCTAAAACAGTGAGTAATAGTCCATGAAACGGGCTAGAATCGGCCAAAACTGCTAGTGTTGATGACGGACATGTAAGCGGACCTTGGGGTTCAACAATTATGGAAAACGCTTCGGGACCCCAAAACGGTGAGTAATAACCCAAGAAAGGGGCCAGAATCGGCCAAAAATGCGAGTGTTGATCACCGAAACGTAAATGCACCACAGGGTTCGTTAACCATGGAAACCACTCCGGGACCCCAAAACAGTGAGTAATAGTCCGTGAAACGGGCCAGAATAGGTCAAAACTGCCAGTGTTGATGACCGACACGTAAACGCAACACAGGGTTCGTTCACCATGGAAACCACTCCGGGACCCCAAAACAGTGAGTAATAGTCCATGAAACGGCCAGAATCGGCCAAAACTGCCAGTGTTGATGATCGACACATAAGCGGACCTTGGGGTTCAACAATTATGGAAATCGCTTCGAGACCCCAAACGGTGATTAATAATCCAAGAAACGGGCCAGAATCGGCCAAAACTGCCAACGTTGATGACCGACACATAAACGCACCACGGGGTTCGTTAACCATGGACACCACTCCGGGACCCCAAAACAGTGAGTAATAGTCCATGAAATGGGCCAGAATCTGCCAAAACTGCCAGTGTTGATGACCAACACGTAAGCGAACCTTGGGGTTGAACAATTATGGAAATCACCTCGGACCCGAAAACGGTGATTAATAATCCAAGAAACGGGCCATAATCGGCCAAAACTGCGATTGTTAATGACCGACACGTAAGCGCACCACAGGGTTCGTTAACCATGGATACCACTCCGGGACCCCAAAACAGTGAGTAATAGTGCATGAAACGGGCCAGAATCTGCCAAAACTGCCAATGTTGATGACCAACACGTAAACTTACCACAGCGTTCGTTAACCATCGAAACCACTCCGGGACCCCAAAACAGTGAGTAATAGTCGATGAAATGGGCTAGAATCGGCAAAAACTGCCAATGTTGATGAACGACACGTAAGCGAATCTTGGGGTTCAACAATTATGGAAATCGCCTCGGGACCCGAAAACGGTGATTAATAATCCAAGAAACGGGCCATAATCGGCCAAACTATGAGTGTTGATGACCGGCACGTAAACGCACCACAGGGTTCGTTAACCATGGAAACCACTTTGTGACCCCAAAACAGTGAGTAATAGTCCAAGAAACGGGCCAGAATCGGCCAGTGTTGATGACCGACACGTCAACGCATCACAGGGTTCGTTCACCATGGAAACCACTCCGGGACCCTAAAACAGTGAGTAATAGTCCATGAAACGGGCTAGAATCGGCCAAAACTGCTAGTGTTGATGACGGACATGTAAGCGGACCTTGGGGTTCAACAATTATGGAAAACGCTTCGGGACCCCAAAACGGTGAGTAATAACCCAAGAAAGGGGCCAGAATCGGCCAAAAATGCGAGTGTTGATCACCGAAACGTAAATGCACCACAGGGTTCGTTAACCATGGAAACCACTCCGGGACCCCAAAACAGTGAGTAATAGTCCGTGAAACGGGCCAGAATAGGTCAAAACTGCCAGTGTTGATGACCGACACGTAAACGCAACACAGGGTTCGTTCACCATGGAAACCACTCCGGGACCCCAAAACAGTGAGTAATAGTCCATGAAACGGCCAGAATCGGCCAAAACTGCCAGTGTTGATGATCGACACATAAGCGGACCTTGGGGTTCAACAATTATGGAAATCGCTTCGAGACCCCAAACGGTGATTAATAATCCAAGAAACGGGCCAGAATCGGCCAAAACTGCCAACGTTGATGACCAACACATAAACGCACCACGGGGTTCGTTAACCATGGACACCACTCCGGGACCCCAAAACAGTGAGTAATAGTCCATGAAATGGGCCAGAATCTGCCAAAACTGCCAGTGTTGATGACCAGCACGTAAGCGAACCTTGGGGTTGAACAATTATGGAAATCACCTCGGACCCGAAAACGGTGATTAATAATCCAAGAAACGGGCCATAATCGGCCAAAACTGCGATTGTTGATGACCGACACGTAAGCGCACCACAGGGTTCGTTAACCATGGATACCACTCCGGGACCCCAAAACAGTGAGTAATAGTGCATGAAACGGGCCAGAATCTGCCAAAACTGCCAATGTTGATGACCAACACGTAAACTTACCACAGCGTTCGTTAACCATCGAAACCACTCCGGGACCCCAAAACAGTGAGTAATAGTCGATGAAATGGGCTAGAATCGGCAAAAACTGCCAATGTTGATGAACGACACGTAAGCGAATCTTGGGGTTCAACAATTATGGAAATCGCCTCGGGACCCGAAAACGGTGATTAATAATCCAAGAAACGGGCCATAATCGGCCAAACTATGAGTGTTGATGACCGGCACGTAAACGCACCACAGGGTTCGTTAACCATGGAAACCACTTTGTGACCCCAAAACAGTGAGTAATAGTCCAAGAAACGGGCCAGAATCGGCCAGTGTTGATGACCGACACGTCAACGCATCACAGGGTTCGTTCACCATGGAAACCACTCCGGGACCCTAAAACAGTGAGTAATAGTCCATGAAACGGGCTAGAATCGGCCAAAACTGCTAGTGTTGATGACGGACATGTAAGCGGACCTTGGGGTTCAACAATTATGGAAAACGCTTCGGGACCCCAAAACGGTGAGTAATAACCCAAGAAAGGGGCCAGAATCGGCCAAAAATGCGAGTGTTGATCACCGAAACGTAAATGCACCACAGGGTTCGTTAACCATGGAAACCACTCCGGGACCCCAAAACAGTGAGTAATAGTCCGTGAAACGGGCCAGAATAGGTCAAAACTGCCAGTGTTGATGACCGACACGTAAACGCAACACAGGGTTCGTTCACCATGGAAACCACTCCGGGACCCCAAAACAGTGAGTAATAGTCCATGAAACGGCCAGAATCGGCCAAAACTGCCAGTGTTGATGATCGACACATAAGCGGACCTTGGGGTTCAACAATTATGGAAATCGCTTCGAGACCCCAAACGGTGATTAATAATCCAAGAAACGGGCCAGAATCGGCCAAAACTGCCAACGTTGATGACCGACACATAAACGCACCACGGGGTTCGTTAACCATGGAAACCACTCCGGGACCCCAAAACAGTGAGTAATAGTCCATGAAATGGGCCAGAATCTGCCAAAACTGCCAGTGTTGATGACCAACACGTAAGCGAACCTTGGGGTTGAACAATTATGGAAATCACCTCGGACCCGAAAACGGTGATTAATAATCCAAGAAACGGGCCATAATCGGCCAAAACTGCGATTGTTGATGACCGACACGTAAACGCACCACAGGGTTCGTTAACCATGGATACCACTCCGGTACCCCAAAACAGTGAGTAATAGTGCATGAAACGGGCCAGAATCTGCCAAAACTGCCAATGTTGATGACCAACACGTAAACTTACCACAGCGTTCGTTAACCATCGAAACCACTCCGGGACCCCAAAACAGTGAGTAATAGTCGATGAAATGGGCTAGAATCGGCAAAAACTGCCAATGTTGATGAACGACACGTAAGCGAATCTTGGGGTTCAACAATTATGGAAATCGCCTCGGGACCCGAAAATGGTGATTAATAATCCAAGAAACGGGCCATAATCGGCCAAACTATGAGTGTTGATGACCGGCACGTAAACGCACCACAGGGTTCGTTAACCATGGAAACCACTTTGTGACCCCAAAACAGTGAGTAATAGTCCAAGAAACGGGCCAGAATCGGCCAGTGTTGATGACCGACACGTCAACGCATCACAGGGTTCGTTCACCATGGAAACCACTCCGGGACCCTAAAACAGTGAGTAATAGTCCATGAAACGGGCTAGAATCGGCCAAAACTGCTAGTGTTGATGACGGACATGTAAGCGGACCTTGGGGTTCAACAATTATGGAAAACGCTTCGGGACCCCAAAACGGTGAGTAATAACCCAAGAAAGGGGCCAGAATCGGCCAAAAATGCGAGTGTTGATCACTGAAACGTAAATGCACCACAGGGTTCGTTAACCATGGAAACCACTCCGGGACCCCCAAACAGTGAGTAATAGTCCGTGAAACGGGCCAGAATAGGTCAACACTGCCAGTGTTGATGACCGACACGTAAACGCAACACAGGGTTCGTTCACCATGGAAACCACTCCGGGACCCCAAAACAGTGAGTAATAGTCCATGAAACGGGCCAGAATCGGCCAAAACTGCCAGTGTTGATGATCGACACATAAGCGGACCTTGGGGTTCAACAATTATGGAAATCGCTTCGAGACCCCAAACGGTGATTAATAATCCAAGAAACGGGCCAGAATCGGCCAAAACTGCCAATGTTGATGACCGACACATAAACGCACCACGGGGTTCGTTAACCATGGAAACCACTCCGGGACCCCAAAACAGTGAGTAATAGTCCATGAAATGGGCCAGAATCTGCCAAAACTGCCAGTGTTGATGACCAACACGTAAGCGAACCTTGGGGTTGAACAATTATGGAAATCACCTCGGACCCGAAAACGGTGATTAATAATCCAAGAAACGGGCCATAATCGGCCAAAACTGCGAGTGTTGATGACCGACACGTAAACGCACCACAGGGTTCGTTAACCATGGATACCACTCCGGGACCCCAAAACAGTGAGTAATAGTGCATGAAACGGGCCAGAATCTGCCAAAACTGCCAATGTTGATGACCAACACGTAAACTTACCACAGCGTTCGTTAACCATCGAAACCACTCCGGGACCCCAAAACAGTGAGTAATAGTCGATGAAATGGGCTAGAATCGGCAAAAACTGCCAATGTTGATGAACGACACGTAAGCGAATCTTGGGGTTCAACAATTATGGAAATCGCCTCGGGACCCGAAAACGGTGATTAATAATCCAAGAAACGGGCCATAATCGGCCAAACTATGAGTGTTGATGACCGGCACGTAAACGCACCACAGGGTTCGTTAACCATGGAAACCACTTTGTGACCCCAAAACAGTGAGTAATAGTCCAAGAAACGGGCCAGAATCGGCCAGTGTTGATGACCGACACGTCAACGCATCACAGGGTTCGTTCACCATGGAAACTACTCCGGGACCCTAAAACAGTGAGTAATAGTCCATGAAACGGGCTAGAATCGGCCAAAACTGCTAGTGTTGATGACGGACATGTAAGCGGACCTTGGGGTTCAACAATTATGGAAAACGCTTCGGGACCCCAAAACGGTGAGTAATAACCCAAGAAAGGGGCCAGAATCGGCCAAAAATGCGAGTGTTGATCACCGAAACGTAAATGCACCACAGGGTTCGTTAACCATGGAAACCACTCCGGGACCCCCAAACAGTGAGTAATAGTCCGTGAAACGGGCCAGAATAGGTCAAAACTGCCAGTGTTGATGACCGACACGTAAACGCAACACAGGGTTCGTTCACCATGGAAACCACTCCGGGACCCCAAAACAGTGAGTAATAGTCCATGAAACGGGCCAGAATCGGCCAAAACTGCCAGTGTTGATGATCGACACATAAGCGGACCTTGGGGTTCAACAATTATGGAAATCGCTTCGAGACCCCAAACGGTGATTAATAATCCAAGAAACGGGCCAGAATCGGCCAAAACTGCCAATGTTGATGACCGACACATAAACGCACCACGGGGTTCGTTAACCATGGAAACCACTCCGGGACCCCAAAACAGTGAGTAATAGTCCATGAAATGGGCCAGAATCTGCCAAAACTGCCAGTGTTGATGACCAACACGTAAGCGAACCTTGGGGTTGAACAATTATGGAAATCACCTCGGACCCGAAAACGGTGATTAATAATCCAAGAAACGGACCATAATCGGCCAAAACTGCGAGTGTTGATGACCGACACGTAAAGGCACCACAGGGTTCGTTAACCATGGATACCACTCCGGGACCCCAAAACAGTGAGTAATAGTGCATGAAACGGGCCAGAATCTGCCAAAACTGCCAATGTTGATGACCAACACGTAAACTTACCACAGCGTTCGTTAACCATCGAAACCACTCCGGGACCCCAAAACAGTGAGTAATAGTCGATGAAATGGGCTAGAATCGGCAAAAACTGCCAATGTTGATGAACGACACGTAAGCGAATCTTGGGGTTCAACAATTATGGAAATCGCCTCGGGACCCGAAAACAGTGATTAATAATCCAAGAAACGGGCCATAATCGGCCAAACTATGAGTGTTGATGACCGGCACGTAAACGCACCACAGGGTTCGTTAACCATGGAAACCACTTTGTGACCCCAAAACAGTGAGTAATAGTCCAAGAAACGGGCCAGAATCGGCCAGTGTTGATGACCGACACGTCAACGCATCACAGGGTTCGTTCACCATGGAAACTACTCCGGGACCCTAAAACAGTGAGTAATAGTCCATGAAACGGGCTAGAATCGGCCAAAACTGCTAGTGTTGATGACGGACATGTAAGCGGACCTTGGGGTTCAACAATTATGGAAAACGCTTCGGGACCCCAAAACGGTGAGTAATAACCCAAGAAAGGGGCCAGAATCGGCCAAAAATGCGAGTGTTGATCACCGAAACGTAAATGCACCACAGGGTTCGTTAACCATGGAAACCACTCCGGGACCCCCAAACAGTGAGTAATAGTCCGTGAAACGGGCCAGAATAGGTCAAAACTGCCAGTGTTGATGACCGACACGTAAACGCAACACAGGGTTCGTTCACCATGGAAACCACTCCGGGACCCCAAAACAGTGAGTAATAGTCCATGAAACGGGCCAGAATCGGCCAAAACTGCCAGTGTTGATGATCGACACATAAGCGGACCTTGGGGTTCAACAATTATGGAAATCGCTTCGAGACCCCAAACGGTGATTAATAATCCAAGAAACGGGCCAGAATCGGCCAAAACTGCCAATGTTGATGACCGACACATAAACGCACCACGGGGTTCGTTAACCATGGAAACCACTCCGGGACCCCAAAACAGTGAGTAATAGTCCATGAAATGGGCCAGAATCTGCCAAAACTGCCAGTGTTGATGACCAACACGTAAGCGAACCTTGGGGTTGAACAATTATGGAAATCACCTCGGACCCGAAAACGGTGATTAATAATCCAAGAAACGGACCATAATCGGCCAAAACTGCGAGTGTTGATGACCGACACGTAAAGGCACCACAGGGTTCGTTAACCATGGATACCACTCCGGGACCCCAAAACAGTGAGTAATAGTGCATGAAACGGGCCAGAATCTGCCAAAACTGCCAATGTTGATGACCAACACGTAAACTTACCACAGCGTTCGTTAACCATCGAAACCACTCCGGGACCCCAAAACAGTGAGTAATAGTCGATGAAATGGGCTAGAATCGGCAAAAACTGCCAATGTTGATGAACGACACGTAAGCGAATCTTGGGGTTCAACAATTATGGAAATCGCCTCGGGACCCGAAAACAGTGATTAATAATCCAAGAAACGGGCCATAATCGGCCAAACTATGAGTGTTGATGACCGGCACGTAAACGCACCACAGGGTTCGTTAACCATGGAAACCACTTTGTGACCCCAAAACAGTGAGTAATAGTCCAAGAAACGGGCCAGAATCGGCCAGTGTTGATGACCGACACGTCAACGCATCACAGGGTTCGTTCACCATGGAAACTACTCCGGGACCCTAAAACAGTGAGTAATAGTCCATGAAACGGGCTAGAATCGGCCAAAACTGCTAGTGTTGATGACGGACATGTAAGCGGACCTTGGGGTTCAACAATTATGGAAAACGCTTCGGGACCCCAAAACGGTGAGTAATAACCCAAGAAAGGGGCCAGAATCGGCCAAAAATGCGAGTGTTGATCACCGAAACGTAAATGCACCACAGGGTTCGTTAACCATGGAAACCACTCCGGGACCCCCAAACAGTGAGTAATAGTCCGTGAAACGGGCCAGAATAGGTCAAAACTGCCAGTGTTGATGACCGACACGTAAACGCAACACAGGGTTCGTTCACCATGGAAACCACTCCGGGACCCCAAAACAGTGAGTAATAGTCCACGAAACGGGCCAGAATCGGCCAAAACTGCCAGTGTTGATGATCGACACATAAGCGGACCTTGGGGTTCAACAATTATGGAAATCGCTTCGAGACCCCAAACGGTGATTAATAATCCAAGAAACGGGCCAGAATCGGCCAAAACTGCCAATGTTGATGACCGACACATAAACGCACCACGGGGTTCGTTAACCATGGAAACCACTCCGGGACCCCAAAACAGTGAGTAATAGTCCATGAAATGGGCCAGAATCTGCCAAAACTGCCAGTGTTGATGACCAACACGTAAGCGAACCTTGGGGTTGAACAATTATGGAAATCACCTCGGACCCGAAAACGGTGATTAATAATCCAAGAAACGGACCATAATCGGCCAAAACTGCGAGTGTTGATGACCGACACGTAAAGGCACCACAGGGTTCGTTAACCATGGATACCACTCCGGGACCCCAAAACAGTGAGTAATAGTGCATGAAACGGGCCAGAATCTGCCAAAACTGCCAATGTTGATGACCAACACGTAAACTTACCACAGCGTTCGTTAACCATCGAAACCACTCTGGGACCCCAAAACAGTGAGTAATAGTCGATGAAATGGGCTAGAATCGGCAAAAACTGCCAATGTTGATGAACGACACGTAAGCGAATCTTGGGGTTCAACAATTATGGAAATCGCCTCGGGACCCGAAAATGGTGATTAATAATCTAAGAAACGGGCCATAATCGGCCAAACTATGAGTGTTGATGACCGGCACGTAAACGCACCACAGGGTTCGTTAACCATGGAAACCACTTTGTGACCCCAAAACAGTGAGTAATAGTCCAAGAAACGGGCCAGAATCGGCCAGTGTTGATGACCGACACGTCAACGCATCACAGGGTTCGTTCACCATGGAAACCACTCCGGGACCCTAAAACAGTGAGTAATAGTCCATGAAACGGGCTAGAATCGGCCAAAACTGCTAGTGTTGATGACGGACATGTAAGCGGACCTTGGGGTTCAACAATTATGGAAAACGCTTCGGGACCCCAAAACGGTGAGTAATAACCCAAGAAAGGGGCCAGAATCGGCCAAAAATGCGAGTGTTGATCACCGAAACGTAAATGCACCACAGGGTTCGTTAACCATGGAAACCACTCCGGGACCCCAAAACAGTGAGTAATAGTCCGTGAAACGGGCCAGAATAGGTCAAAACTGCCAGTGTTGATGACCGACACGTAAACGCAACACAGGGTTCGTTCACCATGGAAACCACTCCGGGACCCCAAAACAGTGAGTAATAGTCCATGAAACGGCCAGAATCGGCCAAAACTGCCAGTGTTGATGATCGACACATAAGCGGACCTTGGGGTTCAACAATTATGGAAATCGCTTCGAGACCCCAAACGGTGATTAATAATCCAAGAAACGGGCCAGAATCGGCCAAAACTGCCAACGTTGATGACCGACACATAAACGCACCACGGGGTTCGTTAACCATGGAAACCACTCCGGGACCCCAAAACAGTGAGTAATAGTCCATGAAATGGGCCAGAATCTGCCAAAACTGCCAGTGTTGATGACCAACACGTAAGCGAACCTTGGGGTTGAACAATTATGGAAATCACCTCGGACCCGAAAACGGTGATTAATAATCCAAGAAACGGGCCATAATCGGCCAAAACTGCGATTGTTGATGACCGACACGTAAACGCACCACAGGGTTCGTTAACCATGGATACCACTCCGGGACCCCAAAACAGTGAGTAATAGTGCATGAAACGGGCCAGAATCTGCCAAAACTGCCAATGTTGATGGCCAACACGTAAACTTACCACAGCGTTCGTTAACCATCGAAACCACTCCGGGACCCCAAAACAGTGAGTAATAGTCGATGAAATGGGCTAGAATCGGCAAAAACTGCCAATGTTGATGAACGACACGTAAGCGAATCTTGGGGTTCAACAATTATGGAAATCGCCTCGGGACCCGAAAACGGTGATTAATAATCCAAGAAACGGGCCATAATCGGCCAAACTATGAGTGTTGATGACCGGCACGTAAACGCACCACAGGGTTCGTTAACCATGGAAACCACTTTGTGACCCCAAAACAGTGAGTAATAGTCCAAGAAACGGGCCAGAATCGGCCAGTGTTGATGACCGACACGTCAACGCATCACAGGGTTCGTTCACCATGGAAACTACTCCGGGACCCTAAAACAGTGAGTAATAGTCCATGAAACGGGCTAGAATCGGCCAAAACTGCTAGTGTTGATGACGGACATGTAAGCGGACCTTGGGGTTCAACAATTATGGAAAACGCTTCGGGACCCCAAAACGGTGAGTAATAACCCAAGAAAGGGGCCAGAATCGGCCAAAAATGCGAGTGTTGATCACCGAAACGTAAATGCACCACAGGGTTCGTTAACCATGGAAACCACTCCGGGACCCCCAAACAGTGAGTAATAGTCCGTGAAACGGGCCAGAATAGGTCAAAACTGCCAGTGTTGATGACCGACACGTAAACGCAACACAGGGTTCGTTCACCATGGAAACCACTCCGGGACCCCAAAACAGTGAGTAATAGTCCATGAAACGGGCCAGAATCGGCCAAAACTGCCAGTGTTGATGATCGACACATAAGCGGACCTTGGGGTTCAACAATTATGGAAATCGCTTCGAGACCCCAAACGGTGATTAATAATCCAAGAAACGGGCCAGAATCGGCCAAAACTGCCAATGTTGATGACCGACACATAAACGCACCACGGGGTTCGTTAACCATGGAAACCACTCCGGGACCCCAAAACAGTGAGTAATAGTCCATGAAATGGGCCAGAATCTGCCAAAACTGCCAGTGTTGATGACCAACACGTAAGCGAACCTTGGGGTTGAACAATTATGGAAATCACCTCGGACCCGAAAACGGTGATTAATAATCCAAGAAACGGACCATAATCGGCCAAAACTGCGAGTGTTGATGACCGACACGTAAAGGCACCACAGGGTTCGTTAACCATGGATACCACTCCGGGACCCCAAAACAGTGAGTAATAGTGCATGAAACGGGCCAGAATCTGCCAAAACTGCCAATGTTGATGACCAACACGTAAACTTACCACAGCGTTCGTTAACCATCGAAACCACTCCGGGACCCCAAAACAGTGAGTAATAGTCGATGAAATGGGCTAGAATCGGCAAAAACTGCCAATGTTGATGAACGACACGTAAGCGAATCTTGGGGTTCAACAATTATGGAAATCGCCTCGGGACCCGAAAACGGTGATTAATAATCCAAGAAACGGGCCATAATCGGCCAAACTATGAGTGTTGATGACCGGCACGTAAACGCACCACAGGGTTCGTTAACCATGGAAACCACTTTGTGACCCCAAAACAGTGAGTAATAGTCCAAGAAACGGGCCAGAATCGGCCAGTGTTGATGACCGACACGTCAACGCATCACAGGGTTCGTTCACCATGGAAACTACTCCGGGACCCTAAAACAGTGAGTAATAGTCCATGAAACGGGCTAGAATCGGCCAAAACTGCTAGTGTTGATGACGGACATGTAAGCGGACCTTGGGGTTCAACAATTATGGAAAACGCTTCGGGACCCCAAAACGGTGAGTAATAACCCAAGAAAGGGGCCAGAATCGGCCAAAAATGCGAGTGTTGATCACCGAAACGTAAATGCACCACAGGGTTCGTTAACCATGGAAACCACTCCGGGACCCCCAAACAGTGAGTAATAGTCCGTGAAACGGGCCAGAATAGGTCAAAACTGCCAGTGTTGATGACCGACACGTAAACGCAACACAGGGTTCGTTCACCATGGAAACCACTCCGGGACCCCAAAACAGTGAGTAATAGTCCACGAAACGGGCCAGAATCGGCCAAAACTGCCAGTGTTGATGATCGACACATAAGCGGACCTTGGGGTTCAACAATTATGGAAATCGCTTCGAGACCCCAAACGGTGATTAATAATCCAAGAAACGGGCCAGAATCGGCCAAAACTGCCAATGTTGATGACCGACACATAAACGCACCACGGGGTTCGTTAACCATGGAAACCACTCCGGGACCCCAAAACAGTGAGTAATAGTCCATGAAATGGGCCAGAATCTGCCAAAACTGCCAGTGTTGATGACCAACACGTAAGCGAACCTTGGGGTTGAACAATTATGGAAATCACCTCGGACCCGAAAACGGTGATTAATAATCCAAGAAACGGACCATAATCGGCCAAAACTGCGAGTGTTGATGACCGACACGTAAAGGCACCACAGGGTTCGTTAACCATGGATACCACTCCGGGACCCCAAAACAGTGAGTAATAGTGCATGAAACGGGCCAGAATCTGCCAAAACTGCCAATGTTGATGACCAACACGTAAACTTACCACAGCGTTCGTTAACCATCGAAACCACTCTGGGACCCCAAAACAGTGAGTAATAGTCGATGAAATGGGCTAGAATCGGCAAAAACTGCCAATGTTGATGAACGACACGTAAGCGAATCTTGGGGTTCAACAATTATGGAAATCGCCTCGGGACCCGAAAATGGTGATTAATAATCTAAGAAACGGGCCATAATCGGCCAAACTATGAGTGTTGATGACCGGCACGTAAACGCACCACAGGGTTCGTTAACCATGGAAACCACTTTGTGACCCCAAAACAGTGAGTAATAGTCCAAGAAACGGGCCAGAATCGGCCAGTGTTGATGACCGACACGTCAACGCATCACAGGGTTCGTTCACCATGGAAACCACTCCGGGACCCTAAAACAGTGAGTAATAGTCCATGAAACGGGCTAGAATCGGCCAAAACTGCTAGTGTTGATGACGGACATGTAAGCGGACCTTGGGGTTCAACAATTATGGAAAACGCTTCGGGACCCCAAAACGGTGAGTAATAACCCAAGAAAGGGGCCAGAATCGGCCAAAAATGCGAGTGTTGATCACCGAAACGTAAATGCACCACAGGGTTCGTTAACCATGGAAACCACTCCGGGACCCCAAAACAGTGAGTAATAGTCCGTGAAACGGGCCAGAATAGGTCAAAACTGCCAGTGTTGATGACCGACACGTAAACGCAACACAGGGTTCGTTCACCATGGAAACCACTCCGGGACCCCAAAACAGTGAGTAATAGTCCATGAAACGGCCAGAATCGGCCAAAACTGCCAGTGTTGATGATCGACACATAAGCGGACCTTGGGGTTCAACAATTATGGAAATCGCTTCGAGACCCCAAACGGTGATTAATAATCCAAGAAACGGGCCAGAATCGGCCAAAACTGCCAACGTTGATGACCGACACATAAACGCACCACGGGGTTCGTTAACCATGGAAACCACTCCGGGACCCCAAAACAGTGAGTAATAGTCCATGAAATGGGCCAGAATCTGCCAAAACTGCCAGTGTTGATGACCAACACGTAAGCGAACCTTGGGGTTGAACAATTATGGAAATCACCTCGGACCCGAAAACGGTGATTAATAATCCAAGAAACGGGCCATAATCAGCCAAAACTGCGATTGTTGATGACCGACACGTAAACGCACCACAGGGTTCGTTAACCATGGATACCACTCCGGGACCCCAAAACAGTGAGTAATAGTGCATGAAACGGGCCAGAATCTGCCAAAACTGCCAATGTTGATGGCCAACACGTAAACTTACCACAGCGTTCGTTAACCATCGAAACCACTCCGGGACCCCAAAACAGTGAGTAATAGTCGATGAAATGGGCTAGAATCGGCAAAAACTGCCAATGTTGATGAACGACACGTAAGCGAATCTTGGGGTTCAACAATTATGGAAATCGCCTCGGGACCCGAAAACGGTGATTAATAATCCAAGAAACGGGCCATAATCGGCCAAACTATGAGTGTTGATGACCGGCACGTAAACGCACCACAGGGTTCGTTAACCATGGAAACCACTTTGTGACCCCAAAACAGTGAGTAATAGTCCAAGAAACGGGCCAGAATCGGCCAGTGTTGATGACCGACACGTCAACGCATCACAGGGTTCGTTCACCATGGAAACCACTCCGGGACCCTAAAACAGTGAGTAATAGTCCATGAAACGGGCTAGAATCGGCCAAAACTGCTAGTGTTGATGACGGACATGTAAGCGGACCTTGGGGTTCAACAATTATGGAAAACGCTTCGGGACCCCAAAACGGTGAGTAATAACCCAAGAAAGGGGCCAGAATCGGCCAAAAATGCGAGTGTTGATCACCGAAACGTAAATGCACCACAGGGTTCGTTAACCATGGAAACCACTCCGGGACCCCAAAACAGTGAGTAATAGTCCGTGAAACGGGCCAGAATAGGTCAAAACTGCCAGTGTTGATGACCGACACGTAAACGCAACACAGGGTTCGTTCACCATGGAAACCACTCCGGGACCCCAAAACAGTGAGTAATAGTCGATGAAACGGCCAGAATCGGCCAAAACTGCCAGTGTTGATGATCGACACATAAGCGGACCTTGGGGTTCAACAATTATGGAAATCGCTTCGAGACCCCAAACGGTGATTAATAAGCCAAGAAACGGGCCAGAATCGGCCAAAACTGCCAACGTTGATGACCGACACATAAACGCACCACGGGGTTCGTTAACCATGGAAACCACTCCGGGACCCCAAAACAGTGAGTAATAGTCCATGAAATGGGCCAGAATCTGCCAAAACTGCCAGTGTTGATGACCAACACGTAAGCGAACCTTGGGGTTGAACAATTATGGAAATCACCTCGGACCCGAAAACGGTGATTAATAATCCAAGAAACGGGCCATAATCGGCCAAAACTGCGATTGTTGATGACCGACACGTAAACGCACCACAGGGTTCGTTAACCATGGATACCACTCCGGGACCCCAAAACAGTGAGTAATAGTGCATGAAACGGGCCAGAATCTGCCAAAACTGCCAATGTTGATGACCAACACGTAAACTTACCACAGCGTTCGTTAACCATCGAAACCACTCTGGGACCCCAAAACAGTGAGTAATAGTCGATGAAATGGGCTAGAATCGGCAAAAACTGCCAATGTTGATGAACGACACGTAAGCGAATCTTGGGGTTCAACAATTATGGAAATCGCCTCGGGACCCGAAAACGGTGATTAATAATCTAAGAAACGGGCCATAATCGGCCAAACTATGAGTGTTGATGACCGGCACGTAAACGCACCACAGGGTTCGTTAACCATGGAAACCACTTTGTGACCCCAAAACAGTGAGTAATAGTCCAAGAAACGGGCCAGAATCGGCCAGTGTTGATGACCGACACGTCAACGCATCATAGGGTTCGTTCACCATGGAAACCACTCCGGGACCCTAAAACAGTGAGTAATAGTCCATGAAACGGGCTAGAATCGGCCAAAACTGCTAGTGTTGATGACGGACATGTAAGCGGACCTTGGGGTTCAACAATTATGGAAAACGCTTCGGGACCCCAAAACGGTGAGTAATAACCCAAGAAAGGGGCCAGAATCGGCCAAAAATGCGAGTGTTGATCACCGAAACGTAAATGCACCACAGGGTTCGTTAACCATGGAAACCACTCCGGGACCCCAAAACAGTGAGTAATAGTCCGTGAAACGGGCCAGAATAGGTCAAAACTGCCAGTGTTGATGACCGACACGTAAACGCAACACAGGGTTCGTTCACCATGGAAACCACTCCGGGACCCCAAAACAGTGAGTAATAGTCCATGAAACGGCCAGAATCGGCCAAAACTGCCAGTGTTGATGATCGACACATAAGCGGACCTTGGGGTTCAACAATTATGGAAATCGCTTCGAGACCCCAAACGGTGATTAATAATCCAAGAAACGGGCCAGAATCGGCCAAAACTGCCAACGTTGATGACCGACACATAAACGCACCACGGGGTTCGTTAACCATGGAAACCACTCCGGGACCCCAAAACAGTGAGTAATAGTCCATGAAATGGGCCAGAATCTGCCAAAACTGCCAGTGTTGATGACCAACACGTAAGCGAACCTTGGGGTTGAACAATTATGGAAATCACCTCGGACCCGAAAACGGTGATTAATAATCCAAGAAACGGGCCATAATCAGCCAAAACTGCGATTGTTGATGACCGACACGTAAACGCACCACAGGGTTCGTTAACCATGGATACCACTCCGGGACCCCAAAACAGTGAGTAATAGTGCATGAAACGGGCCAGAATCTGCCAAAACTGCCAATGTTGATGGCCAACACGTAAATTTACCACAGCGTTCGTTAACCATCGAAACCACTCCGGGACCCCAAAACAGTGAGTAATAGTCGATGAAATGGGCTAGAATCGGCAAAAACTGCCAATGTTGATGAACGACACGTAAGCGAATCTTGGGGTTCAACAATTATGGAAATCGCCTCAGGACCCGAAAACGGTGATTAATAATCCAAGAAACGGGCCATAATCGGCCAAACTATGAGTGTTGATGACCGGCACGTAAACGCACCACAGGGTTCGTTAACCATGGAAACCACTTTGTGACCCCAAAACAGTGAGTAATAGTCCAAGAAACGGGCCAGAATCGGCCAGTGTTGATGACCGACACGTCAACGCATCACAGGGTTCGTTCACCATGGAAACCACTCCGGGACCCTAAAACAGTGAGTAATAGTCCATGAAACGGGCTAGAATCGGCCAAAACTGCTAGTGTTGATGACGGACATGTAAGCGGACCTTGGGGTTCAACAATTATGGAAAACGCTTCGGGACCCCAAAACGGTGAGTAATAACCCAAGAAAGGGGCC
This sequence comes from Triticum timopheevii, assembly GCA_963921465.1. Classification (NCBI taxonomy): domain Eukaryota; kingdom Viridiplantae; phylum Streptophyta; class Magnoliopsida; order Poales; family Poaceae; genus Triticum; species Triticum timopheevii. Next base: position 372,604,029 of record OY997270.1, read on the forward strand.
AGAATCGGCCAAAAATGCGAGTGTTGATCACCGAAACGTAAATGCACCACAGGGTTCGTTAACCATGGAAACCACTCCGGGACCCCAAAACAGTGAGTAATAGTCCGTGAAACGGGCCAGAATAGGTCAAAACTGCCAGTGTTGATGACCGACACGTAAACGCAACACAGGGTTCGTTCACCATGGAAACCACTCCGGGACCCCAAAACAGTGAGTAATAGTCGATGAAACGGCCAGAATCGGCCAAAACTGCCAGTGTTGATGATCGACACATAAGCGGACCTTGGGGTTCAACAATTATGGAAATCGCTTCGAGACCCCAAACGGTGATTAATAATCCAAGAAACGGGCCAGAATCGGCCAAAACTGCCAACGTTGATGACCGACACATAAACGCACCACGGGGTTCGTTAACCATGGAAACCACTCCGGGACCCCAAAACAGTGAGTAATAGTCCATGAAATGGGCCAGAATCTGCCAAAACTGCCAGTGTTGATGACCAACACGTAAGCGAACCTTGGGGTTGAACAATTATGGAAATCACCTCGGACCCGAAAACGGTGATTAATAATCCAAGAAACGGGCCATAATCGGCCAAAACTGCGATTGTTGATGACCGACACGTAAACGCACCACAGGGTTCGTTAACCATGGATACCACTCCGGGACCCCAAAACAGTGAGTAATAGTGCATGAAACGGGCCAGAATCTGCCAAAACTGCCAATGTTGATGACCAACACGTAAACTTACCACAGCGTTCGTTAACCATCGAAACCACTCTGGGACCCCAAAACAGTGAGTAATAGTCGATGAAATGGGCTAGAATCGGCAAAAACTGCCAATGTTGATGAACGACACGTAAGCGAATCTTGGGGTTCAACAATTATGGAAATCGCCTCGGGACCCGAAAACGGTGATTAATAATCTAAGAAACGGGCCATAATCGGCCAAACTATGAGTGTTGATGACCGGCACGTAAACGCACCACAGGGTTCGTTAACCATGGAAACCACTTTGTGACCCCAAAACAGTGAGTAATAGTCCAAGAAACGGGCCAGAATCGGCCAGTGTTGATGACCGACACGTCAACGCATCATAGGGTTCGTTCACCATGGAAACCACTCCGGGACCCTAAAACAGTGAGTAATAGTCCATGAAACGGGCTAGAATCGGCCAAAACTGCTAGTGTTGATGACGGACATGTAAGCGGACCTTGGGGTTCAACAATTATGGAAAACGCTTCGGGACCCCAAAACGGTGAGTAATAACCCAAGAAAGGGGCCAGAATCGGCCAAAAATGCGAGTGTTGATCACCGAAACGTAAATGCACCACAGGGTTCGTTAACCATGGAAACCACTCCGGGACCCCAAAACAGTGAGTAATAGTCCGTGAAACGGGCCAGAATAGGTCAAAACTGCCAGTGTTGATGACCGACACGTAAACGCAACACAGGGTTCGTTCACCATGGAAACCACTCCGGGACCCCAAAACAGTGAGTAATAGTCCATGAAACGGCCAGAATCGGCCAAAACTGCCAGTGTTGATGATCGACACATAAGCGGACCTTGGGGTTCAACAATTATGGAAATCGCTTCGAGACCCCAAACGGTGATTAATAATCCAAGAAACGGGCCAGAATCGGCCAAAACTGCCAACGTTGATGACCGACACATAAACGCACCACGGGGTTCGTTAACCATGGAAACCACTCCGGGACCCCAAAACAGTGAGTAATAGTCCATGAAATGGGCCAGAATCTGCCAAAACTGCCAGTGTTGATGACCAACACGTAAGCGAACCTTGGGGTTGAACAATTATGGAAATCACCTCGGACCCGAAAACGGTGATTAATAATCCAAGAAACGGGCCATAATCGGCCAAAACTGCGATTGTTGATGACCGACACGTAAACGCACCACAGGGTTCGTTAACCATGGATACCACTCCGGGACCCCAAAACAGTGAGTAATAGTGCATGAAACGGGCCAGAATCTGCCAAAACTGCCAATGTTGATGGCCAACACGTAAACTTACCACAGCGTTCGTTAACCATCGAAACCACTCCGGGACCCCAAAACAGTGAGTAATAGTCGATGAAATGGGCTAGAATCGGCAAAAACTGCCAATGTTGATGAACGACACGTAAGCGAATCTTGGGGTTCAACAATTATGGTAATCGCCTCGGGACCCGAAAACGGTGATTAATAATCCAAGAAACGGGCCATAATCGGCCAAACTATGAGTGTTGATGACCGGCACGTAAACGCACCACAGGGTTCGTTAACCATGGAAACCACTTTGTGACCCCAAAACAGTGAGTAATAGTCCAAGAAACGGGCCAGAATCGGCCAGTGTTGATGACCGACACGTCAACGCATCACAGGGTTCGTTCACCATGGAAACCACTCCGGGACCCTAAAACAGTGAGTAATAGTCCATGAAACGGGCTAGAATCGGCCAAAACTGCTAGTGTTGATGACGGACATGTAAGCGGACCTTGGGGTTCAACAATTATGGAAAACGCTTCGGGACCCCAAAACGGTGAGTAATAACCCAAGAAAGGGGCCAGAATCGGCCAAAAATGCGAGTGTTGATCACCGAAACGTAAATGCACCACAGGGTTCGTTAACCATGGAAACCACTCCGGGACCCCAAAACAGTGAGTAATAGTCCGTGAAACGGGCCAGAATAGGTCAAAACTGCCAGTGTTGATGACCGACACGTAAACGCAACACAGGGTTCGTTCACCATGGAAACCACTCCGGGACCCCAAAACAGTGAGTAATAGTCCATGAAACGGCCAGAATCGGCCAAAACTGCCAGTGTTGATGATCGACACATAAGCGGACCTTGGGGTTCAACAATTATGGAAATCGCTTCGAGACCCCAAACGGTGATTAATAATCCAAGAAACGGGCCAGAATCGGCCAAAACTGCCAACGTTGATGACCGACACATAAACGCACCACGGGGTTCGTTAACCATGGAAACCACTCCGGGACCCCAAAACAGTGAGTAATAGTCCATGAAATGGGCCAGAATCTGCCAAAACTGCCAGTGTTGATGACCAACACGTAAGCGAACCTTGGGGTTGAACAATTATGGAAATCACCTCGGACCCGAAAACGGTGATTAATAATCCAAGAAACGGGCCATAATCGGCCAAAACTGCGATTGTTGATGACCGACACGTAAAGGCACCACAGGGTTCGTTAACCATGGATACCACTCCGGGACCCCAAAACAGTGAGTAATAGTGCATGAAACGGGCCAGAATCTGCCAAAACTGCCAATGTTGATGACCAACACGTAAACTTACCACAGCGTTCGTTAACCATCGAAACCACTCTGGGACCCCAAAACAGTGAGTAATAGTCGATGAAATGGGCTAGAATCGGCAAAAACTGCCAATGTTGATGAACGACACGTAAGCGAATCTTGGGGTTCAACAATTATGGAAATCGCCTCGGGACCCGAAAACGGTGATTAATAATCTAAGAAACGGGCCATAATCGGCCAAACTATGAGTGTTGATGACCGGCACGTAAACGCACCACAGGGTTCGTTAACCATGGAAACCACTTTGTGACCCCAAAACAGTGAGTAATAGTCCAAGAAACGGGCCAGAATCGGCCAGTGTTGATGACCGACACGTCAACGCATCACAGGGTTCGTTCACCATGGAAACCACTCCGGGACCCTAAAACAGTGAGTAATAGTCCATGAAACGGGCTAGAATCGGCCAAAACTGCTAGTGTTGATGACGGACATGTAAGCGGACCTTGGGGTTCAACAATTATGGAAAACGCTTCGGGACCCCAAAACGGTGAGTAATAACCCAAGAAAGGGGCCAGAATCGGCCAAAAATGCGAGTGTTGATCACCGAAACGTAAATGCACCACAGGGTTCGTTAACCATGGAAACCACTCCGGGACCCCAAAACAGTGAGTAATAGTCCGTGAAACGGGCCAGAATAGGTCAAAACTGCCAGTGTTGATGACCGACACGTAAACGCAACACAGGGTTCGTTCACCATGGAAACCACTCCGGGACCCCAAAACAGTGAGTAATAGTCCATGAAACGGCCAGAATCGGCCAAAACTGCCAGTGTTGATGATCGACACATAAGCGGACCTTGGGGTTCAACAATTATGGAAATCGCTTCGAGACCCCAAACGGTGATTAATAATCCAAGAAACGGGCCAGAATCGGCCAAAACTGCCAACGTTGATGACCGACACATAAACGCACCACGGGGTTCGTTAACCATGGAAACCACTCCGGGACCCCAAAACAGTGAGTAATAGTCCATGAAATGGGCCAGAATCTGCCAAAACTGCCAGTGTTGATGACCAACACGTAAGCGAACCTTGGGGTTGAACAATTATGGAAATCACCTCGGACCCGAAAACGGTGATTAATAATCCAAGAAACGGGCCATAATCGGCCAAAACTGCGATTGTTGATGACCGACACGTAAACGCACCACATGGTTCGTTAACCATGGATACCACTCCGGGACCCCAAAACAGTGAGTAATAGTGCATGAAACGGGCCAGAATCTGCCAAAACTGCCAATGTTGATGACCAACACGTAAACTTACCACAGCGTTCGTTAACCATCGAAACCACTCCGGGACCCCAAAACAGTGAGTAATAGTCGATGAAATGGGCTAGAATCGGCAAAAACTGCCAATGTTGATGAACGACACGTAAGCGAATCTTGGGGTTCAACAATTATGGAAATCGCCTCGGGACCCGAAAACGGTGATTAATAATCCAAGAAACGGGCCATAATCGGCCAAACTATGAGTGTTGATGACCGGCACGTAAACGCACCACAGGGTTCGTTAACCATGGAAACCACTTTGTGACCCCAAAACAGTGAGTAATAGTCCAAGAAACGGGCCAGAATCGGCCAGTGTTGATGACCGACACGTCAACGCATCATAGGGTTCGTTCACCATGGAAACCACTCCGGGACCCTAAAACAGTGAGTAATAGTCCATGAAACGGGCTAGAATCGGCCAAAACTGCTAGTGTTGATGACGGACATGTAAGCGGACCTTGGGGTTCAACAATTATGGAAAACGCTTCGGGACCCCAAAACGGTGAGTAATAACCCAAGAAAGGGGCCAGAATCGGCCAAAAATGCGAGTGTTGATCACCGAAACGTAAATGCACCACAGGGTTCGTTAACCATGGAAACCACTCCGGGACCCCAAAACAGTGAGTAATAGTCCGTGAAACGGGCCAGAATAGGTCAAAACTGCCAGTGTTGATGACCGACACGTAAACGCAACACAGGGTTCGTTCACCATGGAAACCACTCCGGGACCCCAAAACAGTGAGTAATAGTCCATGAAACGGCCAGAATCGGCCAAAACTGCCAGTGTTGATGATCGACACATAAGCGGACCTTGGGGTTCAACAATTATGGAAATCGCTTCGAGACCCCAAACGGTGATTAATAATCCAAGAAACGGGCCAGAATCGGCCAAAACTGCCAACGTTGATGACCGACACATAAACGCACCACGGGGTTCGTTAACCATGGAAACCACTCCGGGACCCCAAAACAGTGAGTAATAGTCCATGAAATGGGCCAGAATCTGCCAAAACTGCCAGTGTTGATGACCAACACGTAAGCGAACCTTGGGGTTGAACAATTATGGAAATCACCTCGGACCCGAAAACGGTGATTAATAATCCAAGAAACGGGCCATAATCGGCCAAAACTGCGAGTGTTGATGACCGACACGTAAACGCACCACAGGGTTCGTTAACCATGGATACCACTCCGGGACCCCAAAACAGTGAGTAATATTCCGTGAAACGGGCCAGAATAGGTCAAAACTGCCAGTGTTGATGACCGACACGTAAACGCAACACAGGGTTCGTTCACCATGGAAACCACTCCGGGACCCCAAAACAGTGAGTAATAGTCCATGAAACGGCCAGAATCGGCCAAAACTGCCAGTGTTGATGATCGACACATAAGCGGACCTTGGGGTTCAACAATTATGGAAATCGCTTCGAGACCCCAAACGGTGATTAATAATCCAAGAAACGGGCCAGAATCGGCCAAAACTGCCAACGTTGATGACCGACACATAAACGCACCACGGGGTTCGTTAACCATGGAAACCACTCCGGGACCCCAAAACAGTGAGTAATAGTCCATGAAATGGGCCAGAATCTGCCAAAACTGCCAGTGTTGATGACCAACACGTAAGCGAACCTTGGGGTTGAACAATTATGGAAATCACCTCGGACCCGAAAACGGTGATTAATAATCCAAGAAACAGGCCATAATCGGCCAAAACTGCGATTGTTGATGACCGACACGTAAAGGCACCACAGGGTTCGTTAACCATGGATACCACTCCGGGACCCCAAAACAGTGAGTAATAGTGCATGAAACGGGCCAGAATCTGCCAAAACTGCCAATGTTGATGACCAACACGTAAACTTACCACAGCGTTCGTTAACCATCGAAACCACTCTGGGACCCCAAAACAGTGAGTAATAGTCGATGAAATGGGCTAGAATCGGCAAAAACTGCCAATGTTGATGAACGACACGTAAGCGAATCTTGGGGTTCAACAATTATGGAAATCGCCTCGGGACCCGAAAACGGTGATTAATAATCTAAGAAACGGGCCATAATCGGCCAAACTATGAGTGTTGATGACCGGCACGTAAACGCACCACAGGGTTCGTTAACCATGGAAACCACTTTGTGACCCCAAAACAGTGAGTAATAGTCCAAGAAACGGGCCAGAATCGGCCAGTGTTGATGACCGACACGTCAACGCATCACAGGGTTCGTTCACCATGGAAACCACTCCGGGACCCTAAAACAGTGAGTAATAGTCCATGAAACGGGCTAGAATCGGCCAAAACTGCTAGTGTTGATGACGGACATGTAAGCGGACCTTGGGGTTCAACAATTATGGAAAACGCTTCGGGACCCCAAAACGGTGAGTAATAACCCAAGAAAGGGGCCAGAATCGGCCAAAAATGCGAGTGTTGATCACCGAAACGTAAATGCACCACAGGGTTCGTTAACCATGGAAACCACTCCGGGACCCCAAAACAGTGAGTAATAGTCCGTGAAACGGGCCAGAATAGGTCAAAACTGCCAGTGTTGATGACCGACACGTAAACGCAACACAGGGTTCGTTCACCATGGAAACCACTCCGGGACCCCAAAACAGTGAGTAATAGTCCATGAAACGGCCAGAATCGGCCAAAACTGCCAGTGTTGATGATCGACACATAAGCGGACCTTGGGGTTCAACAATTATGGAAATTGCTTCGAGACCCCAAACGGTGATTAATAATCCAAGAAACGGGCCAGAATCGGCCAAAACTGCCAACGTTGATGACCGACACATAAACGCACCACGGGGTTCGTTAACCATGGAAACCACTCCGGGACCCCAAAACAGTGAGTAATAGTCCATGAAATGGGCCAGAATCTGCCAAAACTGCCAGTGTTGATGACCAACACGTAAGCGAACCTTGGGGTTGAACAATTATGGAAATCACCTCGGACCCGAAAACGGTGATTAATAATCCAAGAAACGGGCCATAATCGGCCAAAACTGCGATTGTTGATGACCGACACGTAAACGCACCACAGGGTTCGTTAACCATGGATACCACTCCGGGACCCCAAAACAGTGAGTAATAGTGCATGAAACGGGCCAGAATCTGCCAAAACTGCCAATGTTGATGACCAACACGTAAACTTACCACAGCGTTCGTTAACCATCGAAACCACTCCGGGACCCCAAAACAGTGAGTAATAGTCGATGAAATGGGCTAGAATCGGCAAAAACTGCCAATGTTGATGAACGACACGTAAGCGAATCTTGGGGTTCAACAATTATGGAAATCGCCTCGGGACCCGAAAACGGTGATTAATAATCCAAGAAACGGGCCATAATCGGCCAAACTATGAGTGTTGATGACCGGCACGTAAACGCACCACAGGGTTCGTTAACCATGGAAACCACTTTGTGACCCCAAAACAGTGAGTAATAGTCCAAGAAACGGGCCAGAATCGGCCAGTGTTGATGACCGACACGTCAACGCATCACAGGGTTCGTTCACCATGGAAACCACTCCGGGACCCTAAAACAGTGAGTAATAGTCCATGAAACGGGCTAGAATCGGCCAAAACTGCTAGTGTTGATGACGGACATGTAAGCGGACCTTGGGGTTCAACAATTATGGAAAACGCTTCGGGACCCCAAAACGGTGAGTAATAACCCAAGAAAGGGGCCAGAATCGGCCAAAAATGCGAGTGTTGATCACCGAAACGTAAATGCACCACAGGGTTCGTTAACCATGGAAACCACTCCGGGACCCCAAAACAGTGAGTAATAGTCCGTGAAACGGGCCAGAATAGGTCAAAACTGCCAGTGTTGATGACCGACACGTAAACGCAACACAGGGTTCGTTCACCATGGAAACCACTCCGGGACCCCAAAACAGTGAGTAATAGTCCATGAAACGGCCAGAATCGGCCAAAACTGCCAGTGTTGATGATCGACACATAAGCGGACCTTGGGGTTCAACAATTATGGAAATCGCTTCGAGACCCCAAACGGTGATTAATAATCCAAGAAACGGGCCAGAATCGGCCAAAACTGCCAACGTTGATGACCGACACATAAACGCACCACGGGGTTCGTTAACCATGGAAACCACTCCGGGACCCCAAAACAGTGAGTAATAGTCTATGAAATGGGCCAGAATCTGCCAAAACTGCCAGTGTTGATGACCAACACGTAAGCGAACCTTGGGGTTGAACAATTATGGAAATCACCTCGGACCCGAAAACGGTGATTAATAATCCAAGAAACGGGCCATAATCGGCCAAAACTGCGAGTGTTGATGACCGACACGTAAACGCACCACAGGGTTCGTTAACCATGGATACCACTCCGGGACCCCAAAACAGTGAGTAATATTCCGTGAAACGGGCCAGAATAGGTCAAAACTGCCAGTGTTGATGACCGACACGTAAACGCAACACAGGGTTCGTTCACCATGGAAACCACTCCGGGACCCCAAAACAGTGAGTAATAGTCCATGAAACGGCCAGAATCGGCCAAAACTGCCAGTGTTGATGATCGACACATAAGCGGACCTTGGGGTTCAACAATTATGGAAATCGCTTCGAGAACCCAAACGGTGATTAATAATCCAAGAAACGGGCCAGAATCGGCCAAAACTGCCAACGTTGATGACCGACACATAAACGCACCACGGGGTTCGTTAACCATGGAAACCACTCCGGGACCCCAAAACAGTGAGTAATAGTCCATGAAATGGGCCAGAATCTGCCAAAACTGCCAGTGTTGATGACCAACACGTAAGCGAACCTTGGGGTTGAACAATTATGGAAATCACCTCGGACCCGAAAACGGTGATTAATAATCCAAGAAACGGGCCATAATCGGCCAAAACTGCGAGTGTTGATGACCGACACGTAAACGCACCACAGGGTTCGTTAACCATGGATACCACTCCGGGACCCCAAAACAGTGAGTAATAGTGCATGAAACGGGCCAGAATCTGCCAAAACTGCCAATGTTGATGACCAACACGTAAACTTACCACAGCGTTCGTTAACCATCGAAACCACTCCGGGACCCCAAAACAGTGAGTAATAGTCGATGAAATGGGCTAGAATCGGCAAAAACTGCCAATGTTGATGAACGACACGTAAGCGAATCTTGGGGTTCAACAATTATGGAAATCGCCTCGGGACCCGAAAACGGTGATTAATAATCCAAGAAACGGGCCATAATCGGCCAAACTATGAGTGTTGATGACCGGCACGTAAACGCACCACAGGGTTCGTTAACCATGGAAACCACTTTGTGACCCCAAAACAGTGAGTAATAGTCCAAGAAACGGGCCAGAATCGGCCAGTGTTGATGACCGACACGTCAACGCATCACAGGGTTCGTTCACCATGGAAACCACTCCGGGACCCTAAAACAGTGAGTAATAGTCCATGAAACGGGCTAGAATCGGCCAAAACTGCTAGTGTTGATGACGGACATGTAAGCGGACCTTGGGGTTCAACAATTATGGAAAACGCTTCGGGACCCCAAAACGGTGAGTAATAACCCAAGAAAGGGGCCAGAATCGGCCAAAAATGCGAGTGTTGATCACCGAAACGTAAATGCACCACAGGGTTCGTTAACCATGGAAACCACTCCGGGACCCCAAAACAGTGAGTAATAGTCCGTGAAACGGGCCAGAATAGGTCAAAACTGCCAGTGTTGATGACCGACACGTAAACGCAACACAGGGTTCGTTCACCATGGAAACCACTCCGGGACCCCAAAACAGTGAGTAATAGTCCATGAAACGGGCCAGAATCGGCCAAAACTGCCAGTGTTGATGATCGACACATAAGCGGACCTTGGGGTTCAACAATTATGGAAATCGCTTCGAGACCCCAAACGGTGATTAATAATCCAAGAAACGGGCCAGAATCGGCCAAAACTGCCAATGTTGATGACCGACACATAAACGCACCACGGGGTTCGTTAACCATGGAAACCACTCCGGGACCCCAAAATAGTGAGTAATAGTCCATGAAATGGGCCAGAATCTGCCAAAACTGCCAGTGTTGATGACCAACACGTAAGCGAACCTTGGGGTTGAACAATTATGGAAATCACCTCGGACCCGAAAACGGTGATTAAGAATCCAAGAAACGGGCCATAATCGGCCAAAACTGCGAGTGTTGATGACCGACACGTAAACACACCACAGGGTTCGTTAACCATGGATACCACTCCGGGACCCCAAAACAGTGAGTAATAGTGCATGAAACGGGCCAGAATCTGCCAAAACTGCCAATGTTGATGACCAACACATAAACTTACCACAGCGTTCGTTAACCATCGAAACCACTCCGGGACCCCAAAACAGTGAGTAATAGTCGATGAAATGGGCTAGAATCGGCAAAAACTGCCAATGTTGATGAACGACACGTAAGCGAATCTTGGGGTTCAACAATTATGGAAATCGCCTCGGGACCCGAAAACGGTGATTAATAATCCAAGAAACGGGCCATAATCGGCCAAACTATGAGTGTTGATGACCGGCACGTAAACGCACCACAGGGTTCATTAACCATGGAAACCACTTTGTGACCCCAAAACAGTGAGTAATAGTCCAAGAAACGGGCCAGAATCGGCCAGTGTTGATGACCGACACGTCAACGCATCACAGGGTTCGTTCACCATGGAAACCACTCCCGGACCCTAAAACAGTGAGTAATAGTCCATGAAACAGGCTAGAATCGGCCAAAACTGCTAGTGTTGATGACGGACATGTAAGCGGACCTTGGGGTTCAACAATTATGGAAAACGCTTCGGGACCCCAAAACGGTGAGTAATAACCCAAGAAAGGGGCCAGAATCGGCCAAAAATGCGAGTGTTGATCACCGAAACGTAAATGCACCACAGGGTTCGTTAACCATGGAAACCACTCCGGGACCCCAAAACAGTGAGTAATAGTCCGTGAAACGGGCCAGAATAGGTCAAAACTGCCAGTGTTGATGACCGACACGTAAACGCAACACAGGGTTCGTTCACCATGGAAACCACTCCGGGACCCCAAAACAGTGAGTAATAGTCCATGAAACGGGCCAGAATCGGCCAAAACTGCCAGTGTTGATGATCGACACATAAGCGGACCTTGGGGTTCAACAATTATGGAAATCGCCTCGGGACCCGAAAACGGTGATTAATAATCCAAGAAACGGGCCAGAATCGGCCAAAACTGCCAACGTTGATGACCGACACATAAACGCACCACGGGGTTCGTTAACCATGGAAACCACTCCGGGACCCCAAAACAGTGAGTAATAGTCCATGAAATGGGCCAGAATCTGCCAAAACTGCCAGTGTTGATGACCAACACGTAAGCGAACCTTGGGGTTGAACAATTATGGAAATCACCTCGGACCCGAAAACGGTGATTAATAATCCAAGAAACGGGCCATAATCGGCCAAAACTGCGAGTGTTGATGACCGACACGTAAAGGCACCACAGGGTTCGTTAACCATGGATACCACTCCGGGACCCCAAAACAGTGAGTAATAGTGCATGAAACGGGCCAGAATCTGCCAAAACTGCCAATGTTGATGACCAACACGTAAACTTACCACAGCGTTCGTTAACCATCGAAACCACTCCGGGACCCCAAAACGGTGAGTAATAGTCGATGAAATGGGCTAGAATCGGCAAAAACTGCCAATGTTGATGAACGACACGTAAGCGAATCTTGGGGTTCAACAATTATGGAAATCGCCTCGGGACCCGAAAACGGTGATTAATAATCCAAGAAACGGGCCATAATCGGCCAAACTATGAGTGTTGATGACCGGCACGTAAACGCACCACAGGGTTCGTTAACCATGGAAACCACTTTGTGACCCCAAAACAGTGAGTAATAGTCCAAGAAACGGGCCAGAATCGGCCAGTGTTGATGACCGACACGTCAACGCATCACAGGGTTCGTTCACCATGGAAACCACTCCGGGACCCTAAAACAGTGAGTAATAGTCCATGAAACGGGCTAGAATCGGCCAAAACTGCTAGTGTTGATGACGGACATGTAAGCGGACCTTGGGGTTCAACAATTATGGAAAACGCTTCGGGACCCCAAAACGGTGAGTAATAACCCAAGAAAGGGGCCAGAATCGGCCAAAAATGCGAGTGTTGATCACCGAAACGTAAATGCACCACAGGGTTCGTTAACCATGGAAACCACTCCGGGACCCCAAAACAGTGAGTAATAGTCCGTGAAACGGGCCAGAATAGGTCAAAACTGCCAGTGTTGATGACCGACACGTAAACGCAACACAGGGTTCGTTCACCATGGAAACCACTCCGGGACCCCAAAACAGTGAGTAATAGTCCATGAAACGGGCCAGAATCGGCCAAAACTGCCAGTGTTGATGATCGACACATAAGCGGACCTTGGGGTTCAACAATTATGGAAATCGCTTCGAGACCCCAAACGGTGATTAATAATCCAAGAAACGGGCCAGAATCGGCCAAAACTGCCAACGTTGATGACCGACACATAAACGCACCACGGGGTTCGTTAACCATGGAAACCACTCCGGGACCCCAAAACAGTGAGTAATAGTCCATGAAATGGGCCAGAATCTGCCAAAACTGCCAGTGTTGATGACCAACACGTAAGCGAACCTTGGGGTTGAACAATTATGGAAATCACCTCGGACCCGAAAACGGTGATTAATAATCCAAGAAACGGGCCATAATCGGCCAAAACTGCGAGTGTTGATGACCGACACGTAAAGGCACCACAGGGTTCGTTAACCATGGATACCACTCCGGGACCCCAAAACAGTGAGTAATAGTGCATGAAACGGGCCAGAATCTGCCAAAACTGCCAATGTTGATGACCAACACGTAAACTTACCACAGCGTTCGTTAACCATCGAAACCACTCCGGGACCCCAAAACGGTGAGTAATAGTCGATGAAATGGGCTAGAATCGGCAAAAACTGCCAATGTTGATGAACGACACGTAAGCGAATCTTGGGGTTCAACAATTATGGAAATCGCCTCGGGACCCGAAAACGGTGATTAATAATCCAAGAAACGGGCCATAATCGGCCAAACTATGAGTGTTGATGACCGGCACGTAAACGCACCACAGGGTTCGTTAACCATGGAAACCACTTTGTGACCCCAAAACAGTGAGTAATAGTCCAAGAAACGGGCCAGAATCGGCCAGTGTTGATGACCGACACGTCAACGCATCACAGGGTTCGTTCACCATGGAAACCACTCCGGGACCCTAAAACAGTGAGTAATAGTCCATGAAACGGGCTAGAATCGGCCAAAACTGCTAGTGTTGATGACGGACATGTAAGCGGACCTTGGGGTTCAACAATTATGGAAAACGCTTCGGGACCCCAAAACGGTGAGTAATAACCCAAGAAAGGGGCCAGAATCGGCCAAAAATGCGAGTGTTGATCACCGAAACGTAAATGCACCACAGGGTTCGTTAACCATGGAAACCACTCCGGGACCCCAAAACAGTGAGTAATAGTCCGTGAAACGGGCCAGAATAGGTCAAAACTGCCAGTGTTGATGACCGACACGTAAACGCAACACAGGGTTCGTTCACCATGGAAACCACTCCGGGACCCCAAAACAGTGAGTAATAGTCCATGAAACGGGCCAGAATCGGCCAAAACTGCCAGTGTTGATGATCGACACATAAGCGGACCTTGGGGTTCAACAATTATGGAAATCGCTTCGAGACCCCAAACGGTGATTAATAATCCAAGAAACGGGCCAGAATCGGCCAAAACTGCCAATGTTGATGACCGACACATAAACGCACCACGGGGTTCGTTAACCATGGAAACCACTCCGGGACCCCAAAATAGTGAGTAATAGTCCATGAAATGGGCCAGAATCTGCCAAAACTGCCAGTGTTGATGACCAACACGTAAGCGAACCTTGGGGTTGAACAATTATGGAAATCACCTCGGACCCGAAAACGGTGATTAAGAATCCAAGAAACGGGCCATAATCGGCCAAAACTGCGAGTGTTGATGACCGACACGTAAACACACCACAGGGTTCGTTAACCATGGATACCACTCCGGGACCCCAAAACAGTGAGTAATAGTGCATGAAACGGGCCAGAATCTGCCAAAACTGCCAATGTTGATGACCAACACATAAACTTACCACAGCGTTCGTTAACCATCGAAACCACTCCGGGACCCCAAAACAGTGAGTAATAGTCGATGAAATGGGCTAGAATCGGCAAAAACTGCCAATGTTGATGAACGACACGTAAGCGAATCTTGGGGTTCAACAATTATGGAAATCGCCTCGGGACCCGAAAACGGTGATTAATAATCCAAGAAACGGGCCATAATCGGCCAAAACTGCGAGTGTTGATGACCGACACGTAAAGGCACCACAGGGTTCGTTAACCATGGATACCACTCCGGGACCCCAAAACAGTGAGTAATAGTGCATGAAACGGGCCAGAATCTGCCAAAACTGCCAATGTTGATGACCAACACGTAAACTTACCACAGCGTTCGTTAACCATCGAAACCACTCCGGGACCCCAAAACGGTGAGTAATAGTCGATGAAATGGGCTAGAATCGGCAAAAACTGCCAATGTTGATGAACGACACGTAAGCGAATCTTGGGGTTCAACAATTATGGAAATCGCCTCGGGACCCGAAAACGGTGATTAATAATCCAAGAAACGGGCCATAATCGGCCAAACTATGAGTGTTGATGACCGGCACGTAAACGCACCACAGGGTTCGTTAACCATGGAAACCACTTTGTGACCCCAAAACAGTGAGTAATAGTCCAAGAAACGGGCCAGAATCGGCCAGTGTTGATGACCGACACGTCAACGCATCACAGGGTTCGTTCACCATGGAAACCACTCCGGGACCCTAAAACAGTGAGTAATAGTCCATGAAACGGGCTAGAATCGGCCAAAACTGCTAGTGTTGATGACGGACATGTAAGCGGACCTTGGGGTTCAACAATTATGGAAAACGCTTCGGGACCCCAAAACGGTGAGTAATAACCCAAGAAAGGGGCCAGAATCGGCCAAAAATGCGAGTGTTGATCACCGAAACGTAAATGCACCACAGGGTTCGTTAACCATGGAAACCACTCCGGGACCCCAAAACAGTGAGTAATAGTCCGTGAAACGGGCCAGAATAGGTCAAAACTGCCAGTGTTGATGACCGACACGTAAACGCAACACAGGGTTCGTTCACCATGGAAACCACTCCGGGACCCCAAAACAGTGAGTAATAGTCCATGAAACGGGCCAGAATCGGCCAAAACTGCCAGTGTTGATGATCGACACATAAGCGGACCTTGGGGTTCAACAATTATGGAAATCGCTTCGAGACCCCAAACGGTGATTAATAATCCAAGAAACGGGCCAGAATCGGCCAAAACTGCCAATGTTGATGACCGACACATAAACGCACCACGGGGTTCGTTAACCATGGAAACCACTCCGGGACCCCAAAATAGTGAGTAATAGTCCATGAAATGGGCCAGAATCTGCCAAAACTGCCAGTGTTGATGACCAACACGTAAGCGAACCTTGGGGTTGAACAATTATGGAAATCACCTCGGACCCGAAAACGGTGATTAAGAATCCAAGAAACGGGCCATAATCGGCCAAAACTGCGAGTGTTGATGACCGACACGTAAACACACCACAGGGTTCGTTAACCATGGATACCACTCCGGGACCCCAAAACAGTGAGTAATAGTGCATGAAACGGGCCAGAATCTGCCAAAACTGCCAATGTTGATGACCAACACATAAACTTACCACAGCGTTCGTTAACCATCGAAACCACTCCGGGACCCCAAAACAGTGAGTAATAGTCGATGAAATGGGCTAGAATCGGCAAAAACTGCCAATGTTGATGAACGACACGTAAGCGAATCTTGGGGTTCAACAATTATGGAAATCGCCTCGGGACCCGAAAACGGTGATTAATAATCCAAGAAACGGGCCATAATCGGCCAAACTATGAGTGTTGATGACCGGCACGTAAACGCACCACAGGGTTCGTTAACCATGGAAACCACTTTGTGACCCCAAAACAGTGAGTAATAGTCCAAGAAACGGGCCAGAATCGGCCAGTGTTGATGACCGACACGTCAACGCATCACAGGGTTCGTTCACCATGGAAACCACTCCCGGACCCTAAAACAGTGAGTAATAGTCCATGAAACAGGCTAGAATCGGCCAAAACTGCTAGTGTTGATGACGGACATGTAAGCGGACCTTGGGGTTCAACAATTATGGAAAACGCTTCGGGACCCCAAAACGGTGAGTAATAACCCAAGAAAGGGGCCAGAATCGGCCAAAAATGCGAGTGTTGATCACCGAAACGTAAATGCACCACAGGGTTCGTTAACCATGGAAACCACTCCGGGACCCCAAAACAGTGAGTAATAGTCCGTGAAACGGGCCAGAATAGGTCAAAACTGCCAGTGTTGATGACCGACACGTAAACGCAACACAGGGTTCGTTCACCATGGAAACCACTCCGGGACCCCAAAACAGTGAGTAATAGTCCATGAAACGGGCCAGAATCGGCCAAAACTGCCAGTGTTGATGATCGACACATAAGCGGACCTTGGGGTTCAACAATTATGGAAATCGCTTCGAGACCCCAAACGGTGATTAATAATCCAAGAAACGGGCCAGAATCGGCCAAAACTGCCAACGTTGATGACCGACACATAAACGCACCACGGGGTTCGTTAACCATGGAAACCACTCCGGGACCCCAAAACAGTGAGTAATAGTCCATGAAATGGGCCAGAATCTGCCAAAACTGCCAGTGTTGATGACCAACACGTAAGCGAACCTTGGGGTTGAACAATTATGGAAATCACCTCGGACCCGAAAACGGTGATTAATAATCCAAGAAACGGGCCATAATCGGCCAAAACTGCGAGTGTTGATGACCGACACGTAAAGGCACCACAGGGTTCGTTAACCATGGATACCACTCCGGGACCCCAAAACAGTGAGTAATAGTGCATGAAACGGGCCAGAATCTGCCAAAACTGCCAATGTTGATGACCAACACGTAAACTTACCACAGCGTTCGTTAACCATCGAAACCACTCCGGGACCCCAAAACGGTGAGTAATAGTCGATGAAATGGGCTAGAATCGGCAAAAACTGCCAATGTTGATGAACGACACGTAAGCGAATCTTGGGGTTCAACAATTATGGAAATCGCCTCGGGACCCGAAAACGGTGATTAATAATCCAAGAAACGGGCCATAATCGGCCAAACTATGAGTGTTGATGACCGGCACGTAAACGCACCACAGGGTTCGTTAACCATGGAAACCACTTTGTGACCCCAAAACAGTGAGTAATAGTCCAAGAAACGGGCCAGAATCGGCCAGTGTTGATGACCGACACGTCAACGCATCACAGGGTTCGTTCACCATGGAAACCACTCCGGGACCCTAAAACAGTGAGTAATAGTCCATGAAACGGGCTAGAATCGGCCAAAACTGCTAGTGTTGATGACGGACATGTAAGCGGACCTTGGGGTTCAACAATTATGGAAAACGCTTCGGGACCCCAAAACGGTGAGTAATAACCCAAGAAAGGGGCCAGAATCGGCCAAAAATGCGAGTGTTGATCACCGAAACGTAAATGCACCACAGGGTTCGTTAACCATGGAAACCACTCCGGGACCCCAAAACAGTGAGTAATAGTCCGTGAAACGGGCCAGAATAGGTCAAAACTGCCAGTGTTGATGACCGACACGTAAACGCAACACAGGGTTCGTTCACCATGGAAACCACTCCGGGACCCCAAAACAGTGAGTAATAGTCCATGAAACGGGCCAGAATCGGCCAAAACTGCCAGTGTTGATGATCGACACATAAGCGGACCTTGGGGTTCAACAATTATGGAAATCGCTTCGAGACCCCAAACGGTGATTAATAATCCAAGAAACGGGCCAGAATCGGCCAAAACTGCCAATGTTGATGACCGACACATAAACGCACCACGGGGTTCGTTAACCATGGAAACCACTCCGGGACCCCAAAATAGTGAGTAATAGTCCATGAAATGGGCCAGAATCTGCCAAAACTGCCAGTGTTGATGACCAACACGTAAGCGAACCTTGGGGTTGAACAATTATGGAAATCACCTCGGACCCGAAAACGGTGATTAAGAATCCAAGAAACGGGCCATAATCGGCCAAAACTGCGAGTGTTGATGACCGACACGTAAACACACCACAGGGTTCGTTAACCATGGATACCACTCCGGGACCCCAAAACAGTGAGTAATAGTGCATGAAACGGGCCAGAATCTGCCAAAACTGCCAATGTTGATGACCAACACATAAACTTACCACAGCGTTCGTTAACCATCGAAACCACTCCGGGACCCCAAAACAGTGAGTAATAGTCGATGAAATGGGCTAGAATCGGCAAAAACTGCCAATGTTGATGAACGACACGTAAGCGAATCTTGGGGTTCAACAATTATGGAAATCGCCTCGGGACCCGAAAACGGTGATTAATAATCCAAGAAACGGGCCATAATCGGCCAAACTATGAGTGTTGATGACCGGCACGTAAACGCACCACAGGGTTCGTTAACCATGGAAACCACTTTGTGACCCCAAAACAGTGAGTAATAGTCCAAGAAACGGGCCAGAATCGGCCAGTGTTGATGACCGACACGTCAACGCATCACAGGGTTCGTTCACCATGGAAACCACTCCCGGACCCTAAAACAGTGAGTAATAGTCCATGAAACAGGCTAGAATCGGCCAAAACTGCTAGTGTTGATGACGGACATGTAAGCGGACCTTGGGGTTCAACAATTATGGAAAACGCTTCGGGACCCCAAAACGGTGAGTAATAACCCAAGAAAGGGGCCAGAATCGGCCAAAAATGCGAGTGTTGATCACCGAAACGTAAATGCACCACAGGGTTCGTTAACCATGGAAACCACTCCGGGACCCCAAAACAGTGAGTAATAGTCCGTGAAACGGGCCAGAATAGGTCAAAACTGCCAGTGTTGATGACCGACACGTAAACGCAACACAGGGTTCGTTCACCATGGAAACCACTCCGGGACCCCAAAACAGTGAGTAATAGTCCATGAAACGGGCCAGAATCGGCCAAAACTGCCAGTGTTGATGATCGACACATAAGCGGACCTTGGGGTTCAACAATTATGGAAATCGCCTCGGGACCCGAAAACGGTGATTAATAATCCAAGAAACGGGCCAGAATCGGCCAAAACTGCCAACGTTGATGACCGACACATAAACGCACCACGGGGTTCGTTAACCATGGAAACCACTCCGGGACCCCAAAACAGTGAGTAATAGTCCATGAAATGGGCCAGAATCTGCCAAAACTGCCAGTGTTGATGACCAACACGTAAGCGAACCTTGGGGTTGAACAATTATGGAAATCACCTCGGACCCGAAAACGGTGATTAATAATCCAAGAAACGGGCCATAATCGGCCAAAACTGCGAGTGTTGATGACCGACACGTAAAGGCACCACAGGGTTCGTTAACCATGGATACCACTCCGGGACCCCAAAACAGTGAGTAATAGTGCATGAAACGGGCCAGAATCTGCCAAAACTGCCAATGTTGATGACCAACACGTAAACTTACCACAGCGTTCGTTAACCATCGAAACCACTCCGGGACCCCAAAACGGTGAGTAATAGTCGATGAAATGGGCTAGAATCGGCAAAAACTGCCAATGTTGATGAACGACACGTAAGCGAATCTTGGGGTTCAACAATTATGGAAATCGCCTCGGGACCCGAAAACGGTGATTAATAATCCAAGAAACGGGCCATAATCGGCCAAACTATGAGTGTTGATGACCGGCACGTAAACGCACCACAGGGTTCGTTAACCATGGAAACCACTTTGTGACCCCAAAACAGTGAGTAATAGTCCAAGAAACGGGCCAGAATCGGCCAGTGTTGATGACCGACACGTCAACGCATCACAGGGTTCGTTCACCATGGAAACCACTCCGGGACCCTAAAACAGTGAGTAATAGTCCATGAAACGGGCTAGAATCGGCCAAAACTGCTAGTGTTGATGACGGACATGTAAGCGGACCTTGGGGTTCAACAATTATGGAAAATGCTTCGGGACCCCAAAACGGTGAGTAATAACCCAAGAAAGGGGCCAGAATCGGCCAAAAATGCGAGTGTTGATCACCGAAACGTAAATGCACCACAGGGTTCGTTAACCATGGAAACCACTCCGGGACCCCAAAACAGTGAGTAATAGTCCGTGAAACGGGCCAGAATAGGTCAAAACTGCCAGTGTTGATGACCGACACGTAAACGCAACACAGGGTTCGTTCGCCATGGAAACCACTCCGGGACCCCAAAACAGTGAGTAATAGTCCATGAAACGGGCCAGAATCGGCCAAAACTGCCAGTGTTGATGATCGACACATAAGCGGACCTTGGGGTTCAACAATTATGGAAATCGCTTCGAGACCCAAACGGTGATTAATAATCCAAGAAACGGGCCAGAATCGGCCAAAACTGCCAACGTTGATGACCGACACATAAACGCACCACGGGGTTCGTTAACCATGGAAACCACTCCGGGACCCCAAAACAGTGAGTAATAGTCCATGAAGTGGGCCAGAATCTGCCAAAACTGTCAGTGTTGATGACCAACACGTAAGCGAACCTTGGGTTGAACAATTATGGAAATCACCTCGGACCCGAAAACGGTGATTAATAATCCAAGAAACGGGCCATAATCGGCCAAAACTGCGAGTGTTGATGACCGACACGTAAACGCACCACAGGGTTCGTTAACCATGGATACCACTCCGGGACCCCAAAACAGTGAGTAATAGTGCATGAAACGGGCCAGAATCTGCCAAAACTGCCAATGTTGATGACCAACACATAAACTTACCACAGCGTTCGTTAACCATCGAAACCACTCCGGGACCCCAAAACAGTGAGTAATAGTCGATGAAATGGGCTAGAATCGGCAAAAACTGCCAATGTTGATGAACGACACGTAAGCGAATCTTGGGGTTCAACAATTATGGAAATCGCCTCGGGACCCGAAACGGTGATTAATAATCCAAGAAACGGCCATAATCGGCCAAACTATGAGTGTTGATGACCGGCACGTAAACGCACCATAGGGTTCGTTAACCATGGAAACCATTTTGTGACCCCAAAACAGTGAGTAATAGTCCAAGAAACGGGCCAGAATCGGCCAGTGTTGATGACCGACACGTCAACGCATCACAGGGTTCGTTCACCATGGAAACCACTCCCGGACCCTAAAACAGTGAGTAATAGTCCATGAAACAGGCTAGAATCGGCCAAAACTGCTAGTGTTGATGACGGACATGTAAGCGGACCTTGGGGTTCAACAATTATGGAAAACGCTTCGGGACCCCAAAACGGTGAGTAATAACCCAAGAAAGGGGCCAGAATCGGCCAAAAATGCGAGTGTTGATCACCGAAACGTAAATGCACCACAGGGTTCGTTAACCATGGAAACCACTCCGGGACCCCAAAACAGTGAGTAATAGTCCGTGAAACGGGCCAGAATAGGTCAAAACTGCCAGTGTTGATGACCGACACGTAAACGCAACACAGGGTTCGTTCACCATGGAAACCACTCCGGGACCCCAAAACAGTGAGTAATAGTCCATGAAACGGGCCAGAATCGGCCAAAACTGCCAGTGTTGATGATCGACACATAAGCGGACCTTGGGGTTCAACAATTATGGAAATCGCTTCGAGACCCCAAACGGTGATTAATAATCCAAGAAACGGGCCAGAATCGGCCAAAACTGCCAACGTTGATGACCGACACATAAACGCACCACGGGGTTCGTTAACCATGGAAACCACTCCGGGACCCCAAAACAGTGAGTAATAGTCCATGAAATGGGCCAGAATCTGCAAAAACTGCCAGTGTTGATGACCAACACGTAAGGGAACCTTGGGGTTGAACAATTATGGAAATCACCTCGGACCCGAAAACGGTGATTAATAATCCAAGAAACGGGCCATAATCGGCCAAAACTGCGAGTGTTGATGGACCGACACGTAAAGGCACCACAGGGTTCGTTAACCATGGATACCACTCCGGGACCCCAAAACAGTGAGTAATAGTGCATGAAACGGGCCAGAATCTGCCAAAACTGCCAATGTTGATGACCAACACGTAAACTTACCACAGCGCTCGTTAACCATCGAAACCACTCCGGGACCCCAAAACGGTGAGTAATAGTCGATGAAATGGGCTAGAATCGGCAAAAACTGCCAATGTTGATGAACGACACGTAAGCGAATCTTGGGGTTCAACAATTATGGAAATCGCCTCGGGACCCGAAAACGGTGATTAATAATCCAAGAAACGGGCCATAATCGGCCAAACTATGATTGTTGATGACCGGCACGTAAACGCACCACAGGGTTCGTTAACCATGGAAACCACTTTGTGACCCCAAAACAGTGAGTAATAGTCCAAGAAACGGGCCAGAATCGGCCAGTGTTGATGACCGACACGTCAACGCATCACAGGGTTCGTTCACCATGGAAACCACTCCGGGACCCTAAAACAGTGAGTAATAGTCCATGAAACGGGCTAGAATCGGCCAAAACTGCTAGTGTTGATGACGGACATGTAAGCGGACCTTGGGGTTCAACAATTATGGAAAACGCTTCGGGACCCCAAAACGGTGAGTAATAACCCAAGAAAGGGGCCAGAATCGGCCAAAAATGCGAGTGTTGATCACCGAAACGTAAATGCACCACAGGGTTCGTTAACCATGGAAACCACTCCGGGACCCCAAAACAGTGAGTAATAGTCCGTGAAACGGGCCAGAATAGGTCAAAACTGCCAGTGTTGATGACCGACACGTAAACGCACACAGGGTTCCGTTCGCCATGGAAACCACTCCGGGACCCCAAAACAGTGAGTAATAGTCCATGAAACGGGCCAGAATCGGCCAAAACTGCCAGTGTTGATGATCGACACATAAGCGGACCTTGGGGTTCAACAATTATGGAAATCGCTTCGAGACCCCAAACGGTGATTAATAATCCAAGAAACGGGCCAGAATCGGCCAAAACTGCCAACGTTGATGACCGACACATAAACGCACCACGGGGTTCGTTAACCATGGAAACCACTCCGGGACCCCAAAACAGTGAGTAATAGTCCATGAAATGGGCCAGAATCTGCAAAAACTGCCAGTGTTGATGACCAACACGTAAGCGAACCTTGGGGTTGAACAATTATGGAAATCACCTCGGACCCGAAAACGGTGATTAATAATCCAAGAAACGGGCCATAATCGGCCAAAACTGCGAGTGTTGATGACCGACACGTAAAGGCACCACAGGGTTCGTTAACCATGGATACCACTCCGGGACCCCAAAACAGTGAGTAATAGTGCATGAAACGGGCCAGAATCTGCCAAAACTGCCAATGTTGATGACCAACACGTAAACTTACCACAGCGTTCGTTAACCATCGAAACCACTCCGGGACCCCAAAACGGTGAGTAATAGTCGATGAAATGGGCTAGAATCGGCAAAAACTGCCAATGTTGATGAACGACACGTAAGCGAATCTTGGGGTTCAACAATTATGGAAATCGCCTCGGGACCCGAAAACGGTGATTAATAATCCAAGAAACGGGCCATAATCGGCCAAACTATGAGTGTTGATGACCGGCACGTAAACGCACCACAGGGTTCGTTAACCATGGAAACCACTTTGTGACCCCAAAACAGTGAGTAATAGTCCAAGAAACGGGCCAGAATCGGCCAGTGTTGATGACCGACACGTCAACGCATCACAGGGTTCGTTCACCATGGAAACCACTCCGGGACCCTAAAACAGTGAGTAATAGTCCATGAAACGGGCTAGAATCGGCCAAAACTGCTAGTGTTGATGACGGACATGTAAGCGGACCTTGGTGTTCAACAATTATGGAAAACGCTTCGGGACCCCAAAACGGTGAGTAATAACCCAAGAAAGGGGCCAGAATCGGCCAAAAATGCGAGTGTTGATCACCGAAACGTAAATGCACCACAGGGTTCGTTAACCATGGAAACCACTCCGGGACCCCAAAACAGTGAGTAATAGTCCGTGAAACGGGCCAGAATAGGTCAAAACTGCCAGTGTTGATGACCGACACGTAAACGCAACACAGGGTTCGTTCGCCATGGAAACCACTCCGGGACCCCAAAACAGTGAGTAATAGTCCATGAAACGGGCCAGAATCGGCCAAAACTGCCAGTGTTGATGATCGACACATAAGCGGACCTTGGGGTTCAACAATTATGGAAATCGCTTCGAGACCCCAAACGGTGATTAATAATCCAAGAAACGGGCCAGAATCGGCCAAAACTGCCAACGTTGATGACCGACACATAAACGCACCACGGGGTTCGTTAACCATGGAAACCACTCCGGGACCCCAAAACAGTGAGTAATAGTCCATGAAATGGGCCAGAATCTGCAAAAACTGCCAGTGTTGATGACCAACACGTAAGCGAACCTTGGGGTTGAACAATTATGGAAATCACCTCGGACCCGAAAACGGTGATTAATAATCCAAGAAACGGGCCATAATCGGCCAAAACTGCGAGTGTTGATGACCGACACGTAAAGGCACCACAGGGTTCGTTAACCATGGATACCACTCCGGGACCCCAAAACAGTGAGTAATAGTGCATGAAACGGGCCAGAATCTGCCAAAACTGCCAATGTTGATGACCAACACGTAAACTTACCACAGCGTTCGTTAACCATCGAAACCACTCCGGGACCCCAAAACGGTGAGTAATAGTCGATGAAATGGGCTAGAATCGGCAAAAACTGCCAATGTTGATGAACGACACGTAAGCGAATCTTGGGGTTCAACAATTATGGAAATCGCCTCGGGACCCGAAAACGGTGATTAATAATCCAAGAAACGGGCCATAATCGGCCAAACTATGAGTGTTGATGACCGGCACGTAAACGCACCACAGGGTTCGTTAACCATGGAAACCACTTTGTGACCCCAAAACAGTGAGTAATAGTCCAAGAAACGGGCCAGAATCGGCCAGTGTTGATGACCGACACGTCAACGCATCACAGGGTTCGTTCACCATGGAAACCACTCCGGGACCCTAAAACAGTGAGTAATAGTCCATGAAACGGGCTAAAATCGGCCAAAACTGCTAGTGTTGATGACGGACATGTAAGCGGACCTTGGGGTTCAACAATTATGGAAAACGCTTCTGGACCCCAAAACGGTGAGTAATAACCCAAGAAAGGGGCCAGAATCGGCCAAAAATGCGAGTGTTGATCACCGAAACGTAAATGCACCACAGGGTTCGTTAACCATGGAAACCACTCCGGGACCCCAAAACAGTGAGTAATAGTCCGTGAAACGGGCCAGAATAGGTCAAAACTGCCAGTGTTGATGACCGACACGTAAACGCAACACAGGGTTCGTTCGCCATGGAAACCACTCCGGGACCCCAAAACAGTGAGTAATAGTCCATGAAACGGGCCAGAATCGGCCAAAACTGCCAGTGTTGATGATCGACACATAAGCGGACCTTGGGGTTCAACAATTATGGAAATCGCTTCGAGACCCCAAACGGTGATTAATAATCCAAGAAACGGGCCAGAATCGGCCAAAACTGCCAACGTTGATGACCGACACATAAACGCACCACGGGGTTCGTTAACCATGGAAACCACTCCGGGACCCCAAAACAGTGAGTAATAGTCCATGAAATGGGCCAGAATCTGCCAAAACTGCCAGTGTTGATGACCAACACGTAAGCGAACCTTGGGGTTGAACAATTATGGAAATCACCTCGGACCCGAAAACGGTGATTAATAATCCAAGAAACGGGCCATAATCGGCCAAAACTGCGAGTGTTGATGACCGACACGTAAAGGCACCACAGGGTTCGTTAACCATGGATACCACTCCGGGACCCCAAAACAGTGAGTAATAGTGCATGAAACGGGCCAGAATCTGCCAAAACTGCCAATGTTGATGACCAACACGTAAACTTACCACAGCGTTCGTTAACCATCGAAACCACTCCGGGACCCCAAAACGGTGAGTAATAGTCGATGAAATGGGCTAGAATCGGCAAAAACTGCCAATGTTGATGAACGACACGTAAGCGAATCTTGGGGTTCAACAATTATGGAAATCGCCTCGGGACCCGAAAACGGTGATTAATAATCCAAGAAACGGGCCATAATCGGCCAAACTATGAGTGTTGATGACCGGCACGTAAACGCACCACAGGGTTCGTTAACCATGGAAACCACTTTGTGACCCCAAAACAGTGAGTAATAGTCCAAGAAACGGGCCAGAATCGGCCAGTGTTGATGACCGACACGTCAACGCATCACAGGGTTCGTTCACCATGGAAACCACTCCGGGACCCTAAAACAGTGAGTAATAGTCCATGAAACGGGCTAGAATCGGCCAAAACTGCTAGTGTTGATGACGGACATGTAAGCGGACCTTGGGGTTCAACAATTATGGAAAATGCTTCGGGACCCCAAAACGGTGAGTAATAACCCAAGAAAGGGGCCAGAATCGGCCAAAAATGCGAGTGTTGATCACCGAAACGTAAATGCACCACAGGGTTCGTTAACCATGGAAACCACTCCGGGACCCCAAAACAGTGAGTAATAGTCCGTGAAACGGGCCAGAATAGGTCAAAACTGCCAGTGTTGATGACCGACACGTAAACGCAACACAGGGTTCGTTCGCCATGGAAACCACTCCGGGACCCCAAAACAGTGAGTAATAGTCCATGAAACGGGCCAGAATCGGCCAAAACTGCCAGTGTTGATGATCGACACATAAGCGGACCTTGGGGTTCAACAATTATGGAAATCGCTTCGAGACCCCAAACGGTGATTAATAATCCAAGAAACGGGCCAGAATCGGCCAAAACTGCCAACGTTGATGACCGACACATAAACGCACCACGGGGTTCGTTAACCATGGAAACCACTCCGGGACCCCAAAACAGTGAGTAATAGTCCATGAAGTGGGCCAGAATCTGCCAAAACTGTCAGTGTTGATGACCAACACGTAAGCGAACCTTGGGGTTGAACAATTATGGAAATCACCTCGGACCCGAAAACGGTGATTAATAATCCAAGAAACGGGCCATAATCGGCCAAAACTGCGAGTGTTGATGACCGACACGTAAACGCACCACAGGGTTCGTTAACCATGGATACCACTCCGGGACCCCAAAACAGTGAGTAATAGTGCATGAAACGGGCCAGAATCTGCCAAAACTGCCAATGTTGATGACCAACACATAAACTTACCACAGCGTTCGTTAACCATCGAAACCACTCCGGGACCCCAAAACAGTGAGTAATAGTCGATGAAATGGGCTAGAATCGGCAAAAACTGCCAATGTTGATGAACGACACGTAAGCGAATCTTGGGGTTCAACAATTATGGAAATCGCCTCGGGACCCGAAAACGGTGATTAATAATCCAAGAAACGGGCCATAATCGGCCAAACTATGAGTGTTGATGACCGGCACGTAAACGCACCATAGGGTTCGTTAACCATGGAAACCATTTTGTGACCCCAAAACAGTGAGTAATAGTCCAAGAAACGGGCCAGAATCGGCCAGTGTTGATGACCGACACGTCAACGCATCACAGGGTTCGTTCACCATGGAAACCACTCCCGGACCCTAAAACAGTGAGTAATAGTCCATGAAACAGGCTAGAATCGGCCAAAACTGCTAGTGTTGATGACGGACATGTAAGCGGACCTTGGGGTTCAACAATTATGGAAAACGCTTCGGGACCCCAAAACGGTGAGTAATAACCCAAGAAAGGGGCCAGAATCGGCCAAAAATGCGAGTGTTGATCACCGAAACGTAAATGCACCACAGGGTTCGTTAACCATGGAAACCACTCCGGGACCCCAAAACAGTGAGTAATAGTCCGTGAAACGGGCCAGAATAGGTCAAAACTGCCAGTGTTGATGACCGACACGTAAACGCAACACAGGGTTCGTTCACCATGGAAACCACTCCGGGACCCCAAAACAGTGAGTAATAGTCCATGAAACGGGCCAGAATCGGCCAAAACTGCCAGTGTTGATGATCGACACATAAGCGGACCTTGGGGTTCAACAATTATGGAAATCGCTTCGAGACCCCAAACGGTGATTAATAATCCAAGAAACGGGCCAGAATCGGCCAAAACTGCCAACGTTGATGACCGACACATAAACGCACCACGGGGTTCGTTAACCATGGAAACCACTCCGGGACCCCAAAACAGTGAGTAATAGTCCATGAAATGGGCCAGAATCTGCAAAAACTGCCAGTGTTGATGACCAACACGTAAGGGAACCTTGGGGTTGAACAATTATGGAAATCACCTCGGACCCGAAAACGGTGATTAATAATCCAAGAAACGGGCCATAATCGGCCAAAACTGCGAGTGTTGATGACCGACACGTAAAGGCACCACAGGGTTCGTTAACCATGGATACCACTCCGGGACCCCAAAACAGTGAGTAATAGTGCATGAAACGGGCCAGAATCTGCCAAAACTGCCAATGTTGATGACCAACACGTAAACTTACCACAGCGCTCGTTAACCATCGAAACCACTCCGGGACCCCAAAACGGTGAGTAATAGTCGATGAAATGGGCTAGAATCGGCAAAAACTGCCAATGTTGATGAACGACACGTAAGCGAATCTTGGGGTTCAACAATTATGGAAATCGCCTCGGGACCCGAAAACGGTGATTAATAATCCAAGAAACGGGCCATAATCGGCCAAACTATGATTGTTGATGACCGGCACGTAAACGCACCACAGGGTTCGTTAACCATGGAAACCACTTTGTGACCCCAAAACAGTGAGTAATAGTCCAAGAAACGGGCCAGAATCGTCCAGTGTTGATGACCGACACGTCAACGCATCACAGGGTTCGTTCACCATGGAAACCACTCCGGGACCCTAAAACAGTGAGTAATAGTCCATGAAACGGGCTAGAATCGGCCAAAACTGCTAGTGTTGATGACGGACATGTAAGCGGACCTTGGGGTTCAACAATTATGGAAAACGCTTCGGGACCCCAAAACGGTGAGTAATAACCCAAGAAAGGGGCCAGAATCGGCCAAAAATGCGAGTGTTGATCACCGAAACGTAAATGCACCACAGGGTTCGTTAACCATGGAAACCACTCCGGGACCCCAAAACAGTGAGTAATAGTCCGTGAAACGGGCCAGAATAGGTCAAAACTGCCAGTGTTGATGACCGACACGTAAACGCAACACAGGGTTCGTTCGCCATGGAAACCACTCCGGGACCCCAAAACAGTGAGTAATAGTCCATGAAACGGGCCAGAATCGGCCAAAACTGCCAGTGTTGATGATCGACACATAAGCGGACCTTGGGGTTCAACAATTATGGAAATCGCTTCGAGACCCCAAACGGTGATTAATAATCCAAGAAACGGGCCAGAATCGGCCAAAACTGCCAACGTTGATGACCGACACATAAACGCACCACGGGGTTCGTTAACCATGGAAACCACTCCGGGACCCCAAAACAGTGAGTAATAGTCCATGAAATGGGCCAGAATCTGCAAAAACTGCCAGTGTTGATGACCAACACGTAAGCGAACCTTGGGGTTGAACAATTATGGAAATCACCTCGGACCCGAAAACGGTGATTAATAATCCAAGAAACGGGCCATAATCGGCCAAAACTGCGAGTGTTGATGACCGACACGTAAAGGCACCACAGGGTTCGTTAACCATGGATACCACTCCGGGACCCCAAAACAGTGAGTAATAGTGCATGAAACGGGCCAGAATCTGCCAAAACTGCCAATGTTGATGACCAACACGTAAACTTACCACAGCGTTCGTTAACCATCGAAACCACTCCGGGACCCCAAAACGGTGAGTAATAGTCGATGAAATGGGCTAGAATCGGCAAAAACTGCCAATGTTGATGAACGACACGTAAGCGAATCTTGGGGTTCAACAATTATGGAAATCGCCTCGGGACCCGAAAACGGTGATTAATAATCCAAGAAACGGGCCATAATCGGCCAAACTATGAGTGTTGATGACCGGCACGTAAACGCACCACAGGGTTCGTTAACCATGGAAACCACTTTGTGACCCCAAAACAGTGAGTAATAGTCCAAGAAACGGGCCAGAATCGGCCAGTGTTGATGACCGACACGTCAACGCATCACAGGGTTCGTTCACCATGGAAACCACTCCGGGACCCTAAAACAGTGAGTAATAGTCCATGAAACGGGCTAGAATCGGCCAAAACTGCTAGTGTTGATGACGGACATGTAAGCGGACCTTGGTGTTCAACAATTATGGAAAACGCTTCGGGACCCCAAAACGGTGAGTAATAACCCAAGAAAGGGGCCAGAATCGGCCAAAAATGCGAGTGTTGATCACCGAAACGTAAATGCACCACAGGGTTCGTTAACCATGGAAACCACTCCGGGACCCCAAAACAGTGAGTAATAGTCCGTGAAACGGGCCAGAATAGGTCAAAACTGCCAGTGTTGATGACCGACACGTAAACGCAACACAGGGTTCGTTCGCCATGGAAACCACTCCGGGACCCCAAAACAGTGAGTAATAGTCCATGAAACGGGCCAGAATCGGCCAAAACTGCCAGTGTTGATGATCGACACATAAGCGGACCTTGGGGTTCAACAATTATGGAAATCGCTTCGAGACCCCAAACGGTGATTAATAATCCAAGAAACGGGCCAGAATCGGCCAAAACTGCCAACGTTGATGACCGACACATAAACGCACCACGGGGTTCGTTAACCATGGAAACCACTCCGGGACCCCAAAACAGTGAGTAATAGTCCATGAAATGGGCCAGAATCTGCAAAAACTGCCAGTGTTGATGACCAACACGTAAGCGAACCTTGGGGTTGAACAATTATGGAAATCACCTCGGACCCGAAAACGGTGATTAATAATCCAAGAAACGGGCCATAATCGGCCAAAACTGCGAGTGTTGATGACCGACACGTAAAGGCACCACAGGGTTCGTTAACCATGGATACCACTCCGGGACCCCAAAACAGTGAGTAATAGTGCATGAAACGGGCCAGAATCTGCCAAAACTGCCAATGTTGATGACCAACACGTAAACTTACCACAGCGTTCGTTAACCATCGAAACCACTCCGGGACCCCAAAACGGTGAGTAATAGTCGATGAAATGGGCTAGAATCGGCAAAAACTGCCAATGTTGATGAACGACACGTAAGCGAATCTTGGGGTTCAACAATTATGGAAATCGCCTCGGGACCCGAAAACGGTGATTAATAATCCAAGAAACGGGCCATAATCGGCCAAACTATGAGTGTTGATGACCGGCACGTAAACGCACCACAGGGTTCGTTAACCATGGAAACCACTTTGTGACCCCAAAACAGTGAGTAATAGTCCAAGAAACGGGCCAGAATCGGCCAGTGTTGATGACCGACACGTCAACGCATCACAGGGTTCGTTCACCATGGAAACCACTCCGGGACCCTAAAACAGTGAGTAATAGTCCATGAAACGGGCTAAAATCGGCCAAAACTGCTAGTGTTGATGACGGACATGTAAGCGGACCTTGGGGTTCAACAATTATGGAAAACGCTTCTGGACCCCAAAACGGTGAGTAATAACCCAAGAAAGGGGCCAGAATCGGCCAAAAATGCGAGTGTTGATCACCGAAACGTAAATGCACCACAGGGTTCGTTAACCATGGAAACCACTCCGGGACCCCAAAACAGTGAGTAATAGTCCGTGAAACGGGCCAGAATAGGTCAAAACTGCCAGTGTTGATGACCGACACGTAAACGCAACACAGGGTTCGTTCGCCATGGAAACCACTCCGGGACCCCAAAACAGTGAGTAATAGTCCATGAAACGGGCCAGAATCGGCCAAAACTGCCAGTGTTGATGATCGACACATAAGCGGACCTTGGGGTTCAACAATTATGGAAATCGCTTCGAGACCCCAAACGGTGATTAATAATCCAAGAAACGGGCCAGAATCGGCCAAAACTGCCAACGTTGATGACCGACACATAAACGCACCACGGGGTTCGTTAACCATGGAAACCACTCCGGGACCCCAAAACAGTGAGTAATAGTCCATGAAGTGGGCCAGAATCTGCCAAAACTGTCAGTGTTGATGACCAACACGTAAGCGAACCTTGGGGTTGAACAATTATGGAAATCACCTCGGACCCGAAAACGGTGATTAATAATCCAAGAAATGGGCCATAATCGGCCAAAACTGCGAGTGTTGATGACCGACACGTAAACGCACCACAGGGTTCGTTAACCATGGATACCACTCCGGGACCCCAAAACAGTGAGTAATAGTGCATGAAACGGGCCAGAATCTGCCAAAACTGCCAATGTTGATGACCAACACATAAACTTACCACAGCGTTCGTTAACCATCGAAACCACTCCGGGACCCCAAAACAGTGAGTAATAGTCGATGAAATGGGCTAGAATCGGCAAAAACTGCCAATGTTGATGAACGACACGTAAGCGAATCTTGGGGTTCAACAATTATGGAAATCGCCTCGGGACCCGAAAACGGTGATTAATAATCCAAGAAACGGGCCATAATCGGCCAAACTATGAGTGTTGATGACCGGCACGTAAACGCACCACAGGGTTCGTTAACCATGGAAACCACTTTGTGACCCCAAAACAGTGAGTAATAGTCCAAGAAACGGGCCAGAATCGGCCAGTGTTGATGACCGACACGTCAACGCATCACAGGGTTCGTTCACCATGGAAACCACTCCGGGACCCTAAAACAGTGAGTAATAGTCCATGAAACGGGCTAAAATCGGCCAAAACTGCTAGTGTTGATGACGGACATGTAAGCGGACCTTGGGGTTCAACAATTATGGAAAACGCTTCTGGACCCCAAAACGGTGAGTAATAACCCAAGAAAGGGGCCAGAATCGGCCAAAAATGCGAGTGTTGATCACCGAAACGTAAATGCACCACAGGGTTCGTTAACCATGGAAACCACTCCGGGACCCCAAAACAGTGAGTAATAGTCCGTGAAACGGGCCAGAATAGGTCAAAACTGCCAGTGTTGATGACCGACACGTAAACGCAACACAGGGTTCGTTCGCCATGGAAACCACTCCGGGACCCCAAAACAGTGAGTAATAGTCCATGAAACGGGCCAGAATCGGCCAAAACTGCCAGTGTTGATGATCGACACATAAGCGGACCTTGGGGTTCAACAATTATGGAAATCGCTTCGAGACCCCAAACGGTGATTAATAATCCAAGAAACGGGCCAGAATCGGCCAAAACTGCCAACGTTGATGACCGACACATAAACGCACCACGGGGTTCGTTAACCATGGAAACCACTCCGGGACCCCAAAACAGTGAGTAATAGTCCATGAAGTGGGCCAGAATCTGCCAAAACTGTCAGTGTTGATGACCAACACGTAAGCGAACCTTGGGGTTGAACAATTATGGAAATCACCTCGGACCCGAAAACGGTGATTAATAATCCAAGAAATGGGCCATAATCGGCCAAAACTGCGAGTGTTGATGACCGACACGTAAACGCACCACAGGGTTCGTTAACCATGGATACCACTCCGGGACCCCAAAACAGTGAGTAATAGTGCATGAAACGGGCCAGAATCTGCCAAAACTGCCAATGTTGATGACCAACACATAAACTTACCACAGCGTTCGTTAACCATCGAAACCACTCCGGGACCCCAAAACAGTGAGTAATAGTCGATGAAATGGGCTAGAATCGGCAAAAACTGCCAATGTTGATGAACGACACGTAAGCGAATCTTGGGGTTCAACAATTATGGAAATCGCCTCGGGACCCGAAAACGGTGATTAATAATCCAAGAAACGGGCCATAATCGGCCAAACTATGAGTGTTGATGACCGGCACGTAAACGCACCACAGGGTTCGTTAACCATGGAAACCACTTTGTGACCCCAAAACAGTGAGTAATAGTCCAAGAAACGGGCCAGAATCGGCCAGTGTTGATGACCGACACGTCAACGCATCACAGGGTTCGTTCACCATGGAAACCACTCCGGGACCCTAAAACAGTGAGTAATAGTCCATGAAACGGGCTAAAATCGGCCAAAACTGCTAGTGTTGATGACGGACATGTAAGCGGACCTTGGGGTTCAACAATTATGGAAAACGCTTCTGGACCCCAAAACGGTGAGTAATAACCCAAGAAAGGGGCCAGAATCGGCCAAAAATGCGAGTGTTGATCACCGAAACGTAAATGCACCACAGGGTTCGTTAACCATGGAAACCACTCCGGGACCCCAAAACAGTGAGTAATAGTCCGTGAAACGGGCCAGAATAGGTCAAAACTGCCAGTGTTGATGACCGACACGTAAACGCAACACAGGGTTCGTTCGCCATGGAAACCACTCCGGGACCCCAAAACAGTGAGTAATAGTCCATGAAACGGGCCAGAATCGGCCAAAACTGCCAGTGTTGATGATCGACACATAAGCGGACCTTGGGGTTCAACAATTATGGAAATCGCTTCGAGACCCCAAACGGTGATTAATAATCCAAGAAACGGGCCAGAATCGGCCAAAACTGCCAACGTTGATGACCGACACATAAACGCACCACGGGGTTCGTTAACCATGGAAACCACTCCGGGACCCCAAAACAGTGAGTAATAGTCCATGAAGTGGGCCAGAATCTGCCAAAACTGTCAGTGTTGATGACCAACACGTAAGCGAACCTTGGGGTTGAACAATTATGGAAATCACCTCGGACCCGAAAACGGTGATTAATAATCCAAGAAATGGGCCATAATCGGCCAAAACTGCGAGTGTTGATGACCGACACGTAAACGCACCACAGGGTTCGTTAACCATGGATACCACTCCGGGACCCCAAAACAGTGAGTAATAGTGCATGAAACGGGCCAGAATCTGCCAAAACTGCCAATGTTGATGACCAACACATAAACTTACCACAGCGTTCGTTAACCATCGAAACCACTCCGGGACCCCAAAACAGTGAGTAATAGTCGATGAAATGGGCTAGAATCGGCAAAAACTGCCAATGTTGATGAACGACACGTAAGCGAATCTTGGGGTTCAACAATTATGGAAATCGCCTCGGGACCCGAAAACGGTGATTAATAATCCAAGAAACGGGCCATAATCGGCCAAACTATGAGTGTTGATGACCGGCACGTAAACGCACCACAGGGTTCGTTAACCATGGAAACCACTTTGTGACCCCAAAACAGTGAGTAATAGTCCAAGAAACGGGCCAGAATCGGCCAGTGTTGATGACCGACACGTCAACGCATCACAGGGTTCGTTCACCATGGAAACCACTCCGGGACCCTAAAACAGTGAGTAATAGTCCATGAAACGGGCTAGAATCGGCCAAAACTGCTAGTGTTGATGACGGACATGTAAGCGGACCTTGGGGTTCAACAATTATGGAAAACGCTTCGGGACCCCAAAACGGTGAGTAATAACCCAAGAAAGGGGCCAGAATCGGCCAAAAACGCGAGTGTTGATCAGCGAAACGTAAATGCACCACAGGGTTCGTTAACCATGGAAACCACTCCGGGACCCCAAAACAGTGAGTAATAGTCCGTGAAACGGGCCAGAATAGGTCAAAACTGCCAGTGTTGATGACCGACACGTAAACGTAACACAGGGTTCGTTCACCATGGAAACCACTCCGGGACCCCAAAACAGTGAGTAATAGTCCATGAAACGGGCCAGAATCGGCCAAAACTGCCAGTGTTGATGATCGACACATAAGCGGACCTTGGGGTTCAACAATTATGGAAATCGCTTCAAGACCCCAAACGGTGATTAATAATCCAAGAAACGGGCCAGAATCGGCCAAAACTGCCAATGTTGATGACCGACACATAAACGCACCACGGGGTTCGTTAACCATGGAAACCACTCCGGGACCCCAAAACAGTGAGTAATAGTCCATGAAATGGGCCAGAATCTGCCAAAACTGCCAGTGTTGATGACCAACACGTAAGCGAACCTTGGGGTTGAACAATTATGGAAATCACCTCGGACCCGAAAACGGTGATTAATAATCCAAGAAACGGGCCATAATCGGCCAAAACTGCGAGTGTTGATGACCGACACGTAAACGCACCACAGGGTTCGTTAACCATGGATACCACTCCGGGACCCCAAAACAGTGAGTAATAGTGCATGAAACGGGCCAGAATCTGCCAAAACTGCCAATGTTGATGACCAACACGTAAACTTACCACAGCGTTCGTTAACCATCGAAACCACTCCGGGACCCCAAAACAGTGAGTAATAGTCGATGAAACGGGCTAGAATCGGCAAAAACTGCCAATGTTGGTGAACGACACGTAAGCGAATCTTGGGGTTCAACAATTATGGAAATCGCCTCCGGACCCGAAAACGGTGATTAATAATCCAAGAAACGGGCCATAATCGGCCAAACTATGAGTGTTGATGACCGGCACGTAAAGGCACCACAGGGTTCGTTAACCATGGAAACCACTTTGTGACCCCAAAACAGTGAGTAATAGTCCAAGAAACGGGCCAGAATCGGCCAGTGTTGATGACCGACACGTCAACGCATCACAGGGTTCGTTCACCATGGAAACCACTCCGGGACCCTAAAACAGTGAGTAATAGTCCATGAAACGGGCTAGAATCGGCCAAAACTGCTAGTGTTGATGACGGACATGTAAGCGGACCTTGGGGTTCAACAATTATGGAAAACGCTTCGGGACCCCAAAACGGTGAGTAATAACCCAAGAAAGGGGCCAGAATCGGCCAAAAATGCGAGTGTTGATCACCGAAACGTAAATGCACCACAGGGTTCGTTAACCATGGAAACCACTCCGGGACCCCAAAACAGTGAGTAATAGTCCGTGAAGCGGGCCATAATAGGTCAAAACTGCCAGTGTTGATGACCGACACGTAAACGCAACACAGGGTTCGTTCACCATGGAAACCACTCCGGGACCCCAAAACAGTGAGTAATAGTCCATGAAACGGGCCAGAATCGGCCAAAACTGCCAGTGTTGATGATCGACACATAAGCGGACCTTGGGGTTCAACAATTATGGAAATCGCTTCGAGACCCCAAACGGTGATTAATAATCCAAGAAACGGGCCAGAATCGGCCAAAACTGCCAACGTTGATGACCGACACATAAACGCACCACGGGGTTCGTTAACCATGGAAACCACTCCGGGACCCCAAAACAGTGAGTAATAGTCCATGAAATGGGCCAGAATCTGCAAAAACTGCCAGTGTTGATGACCAACACGTAAGCGAACCTTGGGGTTGAACAATTATGGAAATCACCTCGGACCCGAAAACGGTGATTAATAATCCAAGAAACGGGCCATAATCGGCCAAAACTGCGAGTGTTGATGACCGACACGTAAACGCACCACAGGGTTCGTTAACCATGGATACCACTCCGGGACCCCAAAACAGTGAGTAATAGTGCATGAAACGGGCCAGAATCTCCCAAAACTGCCAATGTTGATGACCAACACGTAAACTTACCACAGCGTTCGTTAACCATCGAAACCACTCCGGGACCCCAAAACAGTGAGTAATAGTCGATGAAACGGGCTAGAATCGGCAAAAACTGCCAATGTTGATGAACGACATGTAAGCGAATCTTGGGGTTCAACAATTATGGAAATCGCCTCGGGACCCGTAAACGGTGATTAATAATCCAAGAAACGGGCCATAATCGGCCAAACTATGAGTGTTGATGACCGGCACGTAAACGCACCACAGGGTTTGTTAACCATGGAAACCACTTTGTGACCCCAAAACAGTGAGTAATAGTCCAAGAAACGGGCCATAATCGGCCAGTGTTGATGACCGACACGTCAACGCATCACAGGGTTCGTTCACCATGGAAACCACTCCGGGACCCTAAAACAGTGAGTAATAGTCCATGAAACGGGCTAGAATCGGCCAAAACTGCTAGTGTTGATGACGGACATGTAAGCGGACCTTGGGGTTCAACAATTATGGAAAACGCTTCGGGACCCCAAAACGGTGAGTAATAACCCAAGAAAGGGGCCAGAATCGGCCAAAACTGCGAGTGTTGATCACCGAAACGTAAATGCACCACAGGGTTCGTTAACCATGGAAACCACTCCGGGACCCCAAAACAGTGAGTAATAGTCCGTGAAGCGGGCCATAATAGGTCAAAACTGCCAGTGTTGATGACCGACACGTAAACGCAACACAGGGTTCGTTCACCATGGAAACCACTCCGGGACCCCAAAACAGTGAGTAATAGTGCATGAAACGGGCCAGAATCGGCCAAAACTGCCAGTGTTGATGATCGACACATAAGCGGACCTTGGGGTTCAACAATTATGGAAATCGCTTCGAGACCCCAAACGGTGATTAATAATCCAAGAAACGGGCCAGAATCGGCCAAAACTGCCAACGTTGATGACCGACACATAAACGCACCACGGGGTTCGTTAACCATGGAAACCACTCCGGGACCCCAAAACAGTGAGTAATAGTCCATGAAATGGGCCAGAATCTGCAAAAACTGCCAGTGTTGATGAACAACACGTAAGCGAACCTTGGGGTTGAACAATTATGGAAATCACCTCGGACCCGAAAACGGTGATTAATAATCCAAGAAACGGGCCATAATCGGCCAAAACTGCGAGTGTTGATGACCGACACGTAAACGCACCACAGGGTTCGTTAACCATGGATACCACTCCGGGACCCC
This sequence comes from Triticum timopheevii, assembly GCA_963921465.1. NCBI lineage: Eukaryota > Viridiplantae > Streptophyta > Magnoliopsida > Poales > Poaceae > Triticum > Triticum timopheevii. Next base: position 372,643,517 of record OY997270.1, read on the forward strand.
AAAACAGTGAGTAATAGTGCATGAAACGGGCCAGAATCTGCCAAAACTGCCAATGTTGATGACCAACACGTAAACTTACCACAGCGTTCGTTAACCATCGAAACCACTCCGGGACCCCAAAACAGTGAGTAATAGTCGATGAAACGGGCTAGAATCGGCAAAAACTGCCAATGTTGATGAACGACACGTAAGCGAATCTTGGGGTTCAACAATTATGGAAATCGCCTCGGGACCCGAAAACGGTGATTAATAATCCAAGAAACGGGCCATAATCGGCCAAACTATGAGTGTTGATGACCGGCACGTAAACGCACCACAGGGTTCGTTAACCATGGAAACCACTTTGTGACCCCAAAACAGTGAGTAATAGTCCAAGAAACGGGCCAGAATCGGCCAGTGTTGATGACCGACACGTCAACACATCACAGGGTTCGTTCACCATGGAAACCACTCCGGGACCCTAAAACAGTGAGTAATAGTCCATGAAACGGGCTAGAATCGGCCAAAACTGCTAGTGTTGATGACGGACATGTAAGCGGACCTTGGGGTTCAACAATTATGGAAAACGCTTCGGGACCCCAAAACGGTGAGTAATAACCCAAGAAAGGGGCCAGAATCGGCCAAAAATGCGAGTGTTGATCACCGAAACGTAAATGCACCACAGGGTTCGTTAACCATGGAAACCACTCCGGGACCCCAAAACAGTGAGTAATAGTCCGTGAAGCGGGCCATAATAGGTCAAAACTGCCAGTGTTGATGACCGACACGTAAACGCAACACAGGGTTCGTTCACCATGGAAACCACTCCGGGACCCCAAAACAGTGAGTAATAGTCCATGAAACGGGCCAGAATCGGCCAAAACTGCCAGTGTTGATGATCGACACATAAGCGGACCTTGGGGTTCAACAATTATGGAAATCGCTTCGAGACCCCAAACGGTGATTAATAATCCAAGAAACGGGCCAGAATCGGCCAAAACTGCCAATGTTGATGACCGACACATAAACGCACCACGGGGTTCGTTAACCATGGAAACCACTCCGGGACCCCAAAACAGTGAGTAATAGTCCATGAAATGGGCCAGAATCTGCCAAAACTGCCAGTGTTGATGACCAACACGTAAGCGAACCTTGGGGTTGAACAATTATGGAAATCACCTCGGACCCGAAAACGGTGATTAATAATCCAAGAAACGGGCCATAATCGGCCAAAACTGCGAGTGTTGATGACCGACACGTAAACGCACCACAGGGTTCGTTAACCATGGATACCACTCCGGGACCCCAAAACAGTGAGTAATAGTGCATGAAACGGGCCAGAATCTGCCAAAACTGCCAATGTTGATGACCAACACATAAACTTACCACAGCGTTCGTTAACCATCGAAACCACTCCGGGACCCCAAAACAGTGAGTAATAGTCGATGAAATGGGCTAGAATCGGCAAAAACTGCCAATGTTGATGAACGACACGTAAGCGAATCTTGGGGTTCAACAATTATGGAAATCGCCTCGGGACCCGAAAACGGTGATTAATAATCCAAGAAACGGGCCATAATCGGCCAAACTATGAGTGTTGATGACCGGCACGTAAACGCACCACAGGGTTCGTTAACCATGGAAACCACTTTGTGACCCCAAAACAGTGAGTAATAGTCCAAGAAACGGGCCATAATCGGCCAGTGTTGATGACCGACACGTCAACGCATCACAGGGTTCGTTCACCATGGAAACCACTCCGGGACCCTAAAACAGTGAGTAATAGTCCATGAAACGGGCTAGAATCGGCCAAAACTGCTAGTGTTGATGACGGACATGTAAGCGGACCTTGGGGTTCAACAATTATGGAAAACGCTTCGGGACCCCAAAACGGTGAGTAATAACCCAAGAAAGGGGCCAGAATCGGCCAAAAATGCGAGTGTTGATCACCGAAACGTAAATGCACCACAGGGTTCGTTAACCATGGAAACCACTCCGGGACCCCAAAACAGTGAGTAATAGTCCGTGAAGCGGGCCATAATAGGTCAAAACTGCCAGTGTTGATGACCGACACGTAAACGCAACACAGGGTTCGTTCACCATGGAAACCACTCCGGGACCCCAAAACAGTGAGTAATAGTCCATGAAACGGGCCAGAATCGGCCAAAACTGCCAGTGTTGATGATCGACACATAAGCGGACCTTGGGGTTCAACAATTATGGAAATCGCTTCGAGACCCCAAACGGTGATTAATAATCCAAGAAACGGGCCAGAATCGGCCAAAACTGCCAACGTTGATGACCGACACATAAACGCACCACGGGGTTCGTTAACCATGGAAACCACTCCGGGACCCCAAAACAGTGAGTAATAGTCCATGAAATGGGCCAGAATCTGCAAAAACTGCCAGTGTTGATGAACAACACGTAAGCGAACCTTGGGGTTGAACAATTATGGAAATCACCTCGGACCCGAAAACGGTGATTAATAATCCAAGAAACGGGCCATAATCGGCCAAAACTGCGAGTGTTGATGACCGACACGTAAACGCACCACAGGGTTCGTTAACCATGGATACCACTCCGGGACCCCAAAACAGTGAGTAATAGTGCATGAAACGGGCCAGAATCTGCCAAAACTGCCAATGTTGATGACCAACACGTAAACTTACCACAGCGTTCGTTAACCATCGAAACCACTCCGGGACCCCAAAACAGTGAGTAATAGTCGATGAAACGGGCTAGAATCGGCAAAAACTGCCAATGTTGATGAACGACACGTAAGCGAATCTTGGGGTTCAACAATTATGGAAATCGCCTCGGGACCCGAAAACGGTGATTAATAATCCAAGAAACGGGCCATAATCGGCCAAACTATGAGTGTTGATGACCGGCACGTAAACGCACCACAGGGTTCGTTAACCATGGAAACCACTTTGTGACCCCAAAACAGTGAGTAATAGTCCAAGAAACGGGCCAGAATCGGCCAGTGTTGATGACCGACACGTCAACACATCACAGGGTTCGTTCACCATGGAAACCACTCCGGGACCCTAAAACAGTGAGTAATAGTCCATGAAACGGGCTAGAATCGGCCAAAACTGCTAGTGTTGATGACGGACATGTAAGCGGACCTTGGGGTTCAACAATTATCGAAAACGCTTCGGGACCCCAAAACGGTGAGTAATAACCCAAGAAAGGGGCCAGAATCGGCCAAAAATGCGAGTGTTGATCACCGAAACGTAAATGCACCACAGGGTTCGTTAACCATGGAAACCACTCCGGGACCCCAAAACAGTGAGTAATAGTCCGTGAAGCGGGCCATAATAGGTCAAAACTGCCAGTGTTGATGACCGACACGTAAACGCAACACAGGGTTCGTTCACCATGGAAACCACTCCGGGACCCCAAAACAGTGAGTAATAGTCCATGAAACGGGCCAGAATCGGCCAAAACTGCCAGTGTTGATGATCGACACATAAGCTGACCTTGGGGTTCAACAATTATGGAAATCGCTTCGAGACCCCAAACGGTGATTAATAATCCAAGAAACGGGCCAGAATCGGCCAAAACTGCCAATGTTGATGACCGACACATAAACGCACCACGGGGTTCGTTAACCATGGAAACCACTCCGGGACCCCAAAACAGTGAGTAATAGTCCATGAAATGGGCCAGAATCTGCCAAAACTGCCAGTGTTGATGACCAACACGTAAGCGAACCTTGGGGTTGAACAATTATGGAAATCACCTCGGACCCGAAAACGGTGATTAATAATCCAAGAAACGGGCCATAATCGGCCAAAACTGCGAGTGTTGATGACCGACACGTAAACGCACCACAGGGTTCGTTAACCATGGATACCACTCCGGGACCCCAAAACAGTGAGTAATAGTGCATGAAACGGGCCAGAATCTGCCAAAACTGCCAATGTTGATGACCAACACGTAAACTTACCACAGCGTTCGTTAACCATCGAAACCACTCCGGGACCCCAAAACAGTGAGTAATAGTCGATGAAACGGGCTAGAATCGGCAAAAACTGCCAATGTTGATGAACGACACGTAAGCGAATCTTGGGGTTCAACAATTATGGAAATCGCCTCGGGACCCGAAAACGGTGATTAATAATCCAAGAAACGGGCCATAATCGGCCAAACTATGAGTGTTGATGACCGGCACGTAAACGCACCACAGGGTTCGTTAACCATGGAAACCACTTTGTGACCCCAAAACAGTGAGTAATAGTCCAAGAAACGGGCCAGAATCGGCCAGTGTTGATGACCGACACGTCAACACATCACAGGGTTCGTTCACCATGGAAACCACTCCGGGACCCTAAAACAGTGAGTAATAGTCCATGAAACGGGCTAGAATCGGCCAAAACTGCTAGTGTTGATGACGGACATGTAAGCGGACCTTGGGGTTCAACAATTATGGAAAACGCTTCGGGACCCCAAAACGGTGAGTAATAACCCAAGAAAGGGGCCAGAATCGGCCAAAAATGCGAGTGTTGATCACCGAAACGTAAATGCACCACAGGGTTCGTTAACCATGGAAACCACTCCGGGACCCCAAAACAGTGAGTAATAGTCCGTGAAGCGGGCCATAATAGGTCAAAACTGCCAGTGTTGATGACCGACACGTAAACGCAACACAGGGTTCGTTCACCATGGAAACCACTCCGGGACCCCAAAACAGTGAGTAATAGTCCATGAAACGGGCCAGAATCGGCCAAAACTGCCAGTGTTGATGATCGACACATAAGCTGACCTTGGGGTTCAACAATTATGGAAATCGCTTCGAGACCCCAAACGGTGATTAATAATCCAAGAAACGGGCCAGAATCGGCCAAAACTGCCAATGTTGATGACCGACACATAAACGCACCACGGGGTTCGTTAACCATGGAAACCACTCCGGGACCCCAAAACAGTGAGTAATAGTCCATGAAATGGGCCAGAATCTGCCAAAACTGCCAGTGTTGATGACCAACACGTAAGCGAACCTTGGGGTTGAACAATTATGGAAATCACCTCGGACCCGAAAACGGTGATTAATAATCCAAGAAACGGGCCATAATCGGCCAAAACTGCGAGTGTTGATGACCGACACGTAAACGCACCACAGGGTTCGTTAACCATGGATACCACTCCGGGACCCCAAAACAGTGAGTAATAGTGCATGAAACGGGCCAGAATCTGCCAAAACTGCCAATGTTGATGACCAACACGTAAACTTACCACAGCGTTCGTTAACCATCGAAACCACTCCGGGACCCCAAAACAGTGAGTAATAGTCGATGAAACGGGCTAGAATCGGCAAAAACTGCCAATGTTGATGAACGACACGTAAGCGAATCTTGGGGTTCAACAATTATGGAAATCGCCTCGGGACCCGAAAACGGTGATTAATAATCCAAGAAACGGGCCATAATCGGCCAAACTATGAGTGTTGATGACCGGCACGTAAACGCACCACAGGGTTCGTTAACCATGGAAACCACTTTGTGACCCCAAAACAGTGAGTAATAGTCCAAGAAACGGGCCAGAATCGGCCAGTGTTGATGACCGACACGTCAACACATCACAGGGTTCGTTCACCATGGAAACCACTCCGGGACCCTAAAACAGTGAGTAATAGTCCATGAAACGGGCTAGAATCGGCCAAAACTGCTAGTGTTGATGACGGACATGTAAGCGGACCTTGGGGTTCAACAATTATGGAAAACGCTTCGGGACCCCAAAACGGTGAGTAATAACCCAAGAAAGGGGCCAGAATCGGCCAAAAATGCGAGTGTTGATCACCGAAACGTAAATGCACCACAGGGTTCGTTAACCATGGAAACCACTCCGGGACCCCAAAACAGTGAGTAATAGTCCGTGAAGCGGGCCATAATAGGTCAAAACTGCCAGTGTTGATGACCGACACGTAAACGCAACACAGGGTTCGTTCACCATGGAAACCACTCCGGGACCCCAAAACAGTGAGTAATAGTCCATGAAACGGGCCAGAATCGGCCAAAACTGCCAGTGTTGATGATCGACACATAAGCGGACCTTGGGGTTCAACAATTATGGAAATCGCTTCGAGACCCCAAACGGTGATTAATAATCCAAGAAACGGGCCAGAATCGGCCAAAACTGCCAATGTTGATGACCGACACATAAACGCACCACGGGGTTCGTTAACCATGGAAACCACTCCGGGACCCCAAAACAGTGAGTAATAGTCCATGAAATGGGCCAGAATCTGCCAAAACTGCCAGTGTTGATGACCAACACGTAAGCGAACCTTGGGGTTGAACAATTATGGAAATCACCTCGGACCCAAAAACGGTGATTAATAATCCAAGAAACGGGCCATAATCGGCCAAAACTGCGAGTGTTGATGACCGACACGTAAACGCACCACAGGGTTCGTTAACCATGGATACCACTCCGGGACCCCAAAACAGTGAGTAATAGTGCATGAAACGGGCCAGAATCTGCCAAAACTGCCAATGTTGATGACCAACACATAAACTTACCACAGCGTTCGTTAACCATCGAAACCACTCCGGGACCCCAAAACAGTGAGTAATAGTCGATGAAATGGGCTAGAATCGGCAAAAACTACCAATGTTGATGAACGACACGTAAGCGAATCTTGGGGTTCAACAATTATGGAAATCGCCTCGGGACCCGAAAACGGTGATTAATAATCCAAGAAACGGGCCATAATCGGCCAAACTATGAGTGTTGATGACCGGCACGTAAACGCACCACAGGGTTCGTTAACCATGGAAACCACTTTGTGACCCCAAAACAGTGAGTAATAGTCCAAGAAACGGGCCATAATCGGCCAGTGTTGATGACCGACACGTCAACGCATCACAGGGTTCGTTCACCATGGAAACCACTCCGGGACCCTAAAACAGTGAGTAATAGTCCATGAAACGGGCTAGAATCGGCCAAAACTGCTAGTGTTGATGACGGACATGTAGCGGACCTTGGGGTTCAACAATTATGGAAAACGCTTCGGGACCCCAAAACGGTGAGTAATAACCCAAGAAAGGGGCCAGAATCGGCCAAAAATGCGAGTGTTGATCACCGAAACGTAAATGCACCACAGGGTTCATTAACCATGGAAACCACTCCGGGACCCCAAAACAGTGAGTAATAGTCCATGAAATGGGCCAGAATCTGCAAAAACTGCCAGTGTTGATGACCAACACGTAAGCGAACCTTGGGGTTGAACAATTATGGAAATCACCTCGGACCCGAAAACGGTGATTAATAATCCAAGAAACGGGCCATAATCGGCCAAAACTGCGAGTGTTGATGACGGACATGTAGCGGACCTTGGGGTTCAACAATTATGGAAAACGCTTCGGGACCCCAAAACGGTGAGTAATAACCCAAGAAAGGGGCCAGAATCGGCCAAAACTGCGAGTGTTGATGACCGACACGTAAAGGCACCACAGGGTTCGTTAACCATGGATACCACTCCGGGACCCCAAAACAGTGAGTAATAGTGCATGAAACGGGCCAGAATCTGCCAAAACTGCCAATGTTGATGACCAACACGTAAACTTACCACAGCGTTCGTTAACCATCGAAACCACTCCGGGACCCCAAAACGGTGAGTAATAGTCGATGAAATGGGCTAGAATCGGCAAAAACTGCCAATGTTGATGAACGACACGTAAGCGAATCTTGGGGTTCAACAATTATGGAAATCGCCTCGGGACCCGAAAACGGTGATTAATAATCCAAGAAACGGGCCATAATCGGCCAAACTATGAGTGTTGATGACCGGCACTTAAACGCACCACAGGGTTCGTTAACCATGGAAACCACTTTGTGACCCCAAAACAGTGAGTAATAGTCCAAGAAACGGGCCAGAATCGGCCAGTGTTGATGACCGACACGTCAACGCATCACAGGGTTCGTTCACCATGGAAACCACTCCGGGACCCTAAAACAGTGAGTAATAGTCCATGAAACGGGCTAGAATCGGCCAAAACTGCTAGTGTTGATGACGGACATGTAAGCGGACCTTGGGGTTCAACAATTATGGAAAACGCTTCGGGACCCCAAAACGGTGAGTAATAACCCAAGAAAGGGGCCAGAATCGGCCAAAAATGCGAGTGTTGATCACCGAAACGTAAATGCACCATAGGGTTCGTTAACCATGGAAACCACTCCGGGACCCCAAAACAGTGAGTAATAGTCCGTGAAGCGGGCCATAATAGGTCAAAACTGCCAGTGTTGATGACCGACACGTAAACGCAACACAGGGTTCGTTCACCATGGAAACCACTCCGGGACCCCAAAACAGTGAGTAATAGTCCATGAAACGGGCCAGAATCGGCCAAAACTGCCAGTGTTGATGATCGACACATAAGCGGACCTTGGGGTTCAACAATTATGGAAATCGCTTCGAGACCCCAAACGGTGATTAATAATCCAAGAAACGGGCCAGAATCGGCCAAAACTGCCAACGTTGATGACCGACACATAAACGCACCACGGGGTTCGTTAACCATGGAAACCACTCCGGGACCCCAAAACAGTGAGTAATAGTCCATGAAATGGGCCAGAATCTGCAAAAACTGCCAGTGTTGATGACCAACACGTAAGCGAACCTTGGGGTTGAACAATTATGGAAATCACCTCGGACCCGAAAACGGTGATTAATAATCCAAGAAACGGGCCATAATCGGCCAAAACTGCGAGTGTTGATGACCGACACGTAAACGCACCACAGGGTTCGTTAACCATGGATACCACTCCGGGACCCCAAAACAGTGAGTAATAGTGCATGAAACGGGCCAGAATCTGCCAAAACTGCCAATGTTGATGACCAACACGTAAACTTACCACAGCGTTCGTTAACCATCGAAACCACTCCGGGACCCCAAAACAGTGAGTAATAGTCGATGAAACGGGCTAGAATCGGCAAAAACTGCCAATGTTGATGAACGACACGTAAGCGAATCTTGGGGTTCAACAATTATGGAAATCGCCTCGGGACCCGAAAACGGTGATTAATAATCCAAGAAACGGGCCATAATCGGCCAAACTATGAGTGTTGATGACCGGCACGTAAACGCACCACAGGGTTCGTTAACCATGGAAACCACTTTGTGACCCCAAAACAGTGAGTAATAGTCCAAGAAACGGGCCAGAATCGGCCAGTGTTGATGACCGACACGTCAACGCATCACAGGGTTCGTTCACCATGGAAACCACTCCGGGACCCTAAAACAGTGAGTAATAGTCCATGAAACGGGCTAGAATCGGCCAAAACTGCTAGTGTTGATGACGGACATGTAAGCGGACCTTGGGGTTCAACAATTATGGAAAACGCTTCGGGACCCCAAAACGGTGAGTAATAACCCAAGAAAGGGGCCAGAATCGGCCAAAAATGCGAGTGTTGATCACCGAAACGTAAATGCACCACAGGGTTCGTTAACCATGGAAACCACTCCGGGACCCCAAAACAGTGAGTAATAGTCCGTGAAGCGGGCCATAATAGGTCAAAACTGCCAGTGTTGATGACCGACACGTAAACGCAACACAGGGTTCGTTCACCATGGAAACCACTCCGGGACCCCAAAACAGTGAGTAATAGTCCATGAAACGGGCCAGAATCGGCCAAAACTGCCAGTGTTGATGATCGACACATAAGCGGACCTTGGGGTTCAACAATTATGGAAATCGCTTCGAGACCCCAAACGGTGAATAATAATCCAAGAAACGGGCCAGAATCGGCCAAAACTGCCAATGTTGATGACCGACACATAAACGCACCACGGGGTTCGTTAACCATGGAAACCACTCCGGGACCCCAAAACAGTGAGTAATAGTCCATGAAATGGGCCAGAATCTGCCAAAACTGCCAGTGTTGATGACCAACACGTAAGCGAACCTTGGGGTTCAACAATTATGGAAATCACCTCGGACCAGAAAACGGTGATTAATAATCCAAGAAACGGGCCATAATCGGCCAAAACTGCGAGTGTTGATGACCGACACGTAAACGCACCACAGGGTTCGTTAACCATGGATACCACTTCGGGACCCCGAAACAGTGAGTAATAGTCCATGAAACGGGCCAGAATCGGTCCAAACTGCCAGTGTTGATGACCGACACGTAAACGCATCACAGGGTTTGTTAACCATGGAACCACTCCGGGACCCCAAAACAGTGAGTAGTAGTCCATGAAACGGGCTAGAATCTGCCAAAACTGCCAATGTTGATGACCAACACGTAAACTTACCACAGCGTTCGTTAACCATCGAAACCACTCCGGGACCCCAAAATAGTGAGTAATAGTCGATGAAATGGGCTAGAATCGGCAAAAACTGCCAATGTTGATGAACGACACGTAAGCGAATCTTGGGGTTCAACAATTATGGAAATCGCCTCGGGACCCGAAAACGGTGATTAATAATCCAAGAAACGGGCCAGAATCGGCCAAAACTGCGAGTGTTGATCACCGAAACAGAAACGCACCACAGGGTTCGTTAACCATGGAAACCACTCCGGGACCCCAAAACAGTGAGTAGTAGTCCATGAAACGGGCTAGAATCTGCCAAAACTGCCAATGTTGATGACCAACACGTAAACTTACCACAGCGTTCGTTAACCATCGAAACCACTCCGGGACCCCAAAACAGTGAGTAATAGTCGATGAAACGGGCTAGAATCGGCAAAAACTGCCAATGTTGATGAACGACACGTAAGCGAATCTTGGGGTTCAACAACTATGGAAATCGCCTAGGGACCCGAAAACGGTGATTAATAATCCAAGAAACGGGCCATAATCGGCCAAAACTGCCAACGTTGATGACCGACACATAAACGCACCACGGGGTTCGTTAACCATGGAAACCACTCCGGGACCCCAAAACAGTGAGTAATAGTCCATGAAATGGGCCAGAATCTGCCAAAACTGCCAGTGTTGATGACCAACACGTAAGCGAACCTTGGGGTTCAACAATTATGGAAATCACCTCGGACCCGAAAACGGTGATTAATAATCCAAGAAACGGGCCATAATCGGCCAAAACTGCGAGTGTTGATGACCGACACGTAAACGCACCACAGGGTTCGTTAACCATGGATACCACTTCGGGACCCCGAAACAGTGAGTAATAGTCCATGAAACGGGCCAGAATCGGTCCAAACTGCCAGTGTTGATGACCGACACGTAAACGCATCACAGGGTTTGTTAACCATGGAAACCACTCCGGGACCCCAAAACAGTGAGTAGTAGTCCATGAAACGGGCTAGAATCTGCCAAAACTGCCAATGTTGATGACCAACACGTAAACTTACCACAGCGTTCGTTAACCATCGAAACCACTCCGGGACCCCAAAATAGTGAGTAATAGTCGATGAAATGGGCTAGAATCGGCAAAAACTGCCAATGTTGATGAACGACACGTAAGCGAATCTTGGGTTTCAACAATTATGGAAATCGCCTCGGGACCCGAAAACGGTGATTAATAATCCAAGAAACGGGCCATAATCGGCCAAACTATGAGTGTTGATGACCGGCACGTAAACGCACCACAGGGTTCGTTAACCATGGAAACCAATTTGTGACCCCAAAACAGTGAGTAATAGTCCAAGAAACGGGCCATAATCGGCCAGTGTTGATGACCAACACATAAACGCACCACAGGGTTCGTTAACCATGGAAACCACTTAGGGACCCCAAAGCAGTGAGTAATAGTCCATGAAACGGGCCAGAATCGGTCCAAACTGCCACTGTTGATGACCGACACGTAAACGCATCACAGGGTTTGCTCACCATGGAAACCACTCCGGGACCCCAAAACAGTGAGGAATAGTCCATCAAACGGGCCAGAATCGGCCAAAACTGGCAGTGTTGATGATGGACACGTAAGCGGGCCTTGGGGTTCAACAATTATGGAAATCGCTTCGGGACCCCAAAACGGTGAGTAATAGCCCAAGAAACGGGCCAGAATCGGCCAAAACTGCCAATGTTGATCACCGAAACAGAAACGCACCACAGGGTTCGTTAACCATGGAAACCACTCCGGGACCCCAAAACAGTGAGTAGTAGTCCATGAAACGGGCTAGAATCTGCCAAAACTGCCAATGTTGATGACCAACACGTAAACTTACCACAGCGTTCGTTAACCATCGAAACCACTCCGGGACCCCAAAACAGTGAGTAATAGTCGATGAAACGGGCTAGAATCGGCAAAAACTACCAATGTTGATGAACGACACGTAAGCAAATCTTGGGGTTCAACAATTATGGAAATCGCCTCGGGACCCGAAAACGGTGATTAATAATCCAAGAAACGGGCCATAATCGGCCAAAACTACGAGTGTTGATGACCGGCACGTAAACGCACCACAAGGTTCGTTAACCATGGAAACCAATTTGTGACCCCAAAACAGTGAGTAATAGTCCAAGAAACGGGCCATAATCGGCCAAAACTGCGAGTGTTGATGACCGACACATAAACGCACCACAGGGTTCGTTAACCATGGAAACCACTTAGGGACCCCAAAGCAGTGAGTAATAGTCCATGAAACGGGCCAGAATCGGTCCAAACTGCCACTGTTGATGACCGACACGTAAACGCATCACAGGGTTTGCTCACCATGGAAACCACTCCGGGACCCCAAAACAGTGAGGAATAGTCCATCAAACGGGCCAGAATCGGCCAAAGCTGCCAGTGTTGATGATGGACACGTAAGCGGGCCTTGGGGTTCAACAATTATGGAAATCGCTTCGGGACCCCAAAACGGTGAGTAATAGCCCAAGAAACGGGCCAGAATCGGCCAAAACTGCTAGTGTTGATGACCGACACGTAAACGCACCATAGGGTTCGTTAACCATGGAAACCACTCCAGGACCCCAAAACAGTGAGTAATAGTCGATGAAATGGGCTAGAATCGGCAAAAACTGCCAATGTTGATGAACGACACGTAAGCGAATCTTGGGTTTCAACAATTATGGAAATCGCCTCGGGACCCGAAAACGGTGATTAATAATCCAAGAAACGGGCCATAATCGGCCAAAACAACGAGTGTTGATGACCGGCACGTAAACGCACCACAGGGTTCGTTAACCATGGAAACCAATTTGTGACCCCAAAACAGTGAGTAATAGTCCAAGAAACGGGCCATAATCGGCCAGTGTTGATGACCGACACATAAACGCACCACAGGGTTCGTTAACCATGGAAACCACTTAGGGACCCCAAAGCAGTGAGTAATAGTCCATGAAACGGGCCAGAATCGGTCCAAACTGCCACTGTTGATGACCGACACGTAAACGCATCACAGGGTTTGCTCACCATGGAAACCACTCCGGGACCCCAAAACAGTGAGGAATAGTCCATCAAACGGGCCAGAATCGGCCAAAGCTGCCAGTGTTGATGATGGACACGTAAGCGGGCCTTGGGGTTCAACAATTATGGAAATCGCTTCGGGACCCCAAAACGGTGAGTAATAGCCCAAGAAACGGGCCAGAATCGGCCAAAACTGCTAGTGTTGATGACCGACACGTAAACGCACCATAGGGTTCGTTAACCATGGAAACCACTCCAGGACCCCAAAACAGTGAGTAATAGTCCATGAAACGGGCCAGAATCAGCCAAAACTGCCAGTGTCGATGACCGACACGCAAGCGGACCTAGGGTTCAACAATAATGGAAATCGCTTCAGGACCTGAAAACGGTGAGTAATAATCCAAGAAACGGGCCAGAATCGGCCAAAACTGCGAGTGTTGATCACCGAAACAAAAACGCACCACAGGGTTCGTTAACCATGGAAACCACTCCGGGACCCCAAAACAGTGAGTAATAGTCCATGAAACGGGCCAGAATCTGCCAAAACTGCCAGTGTTGATGACCAACACGTAAACTTACCACAACGTTCGTTAACCATCAAAACCACTCCGGGACCCCAAAACAGTGAGTAATAGTCGATGAAACGGGCTAGAATCGGCAAAAACTGCCAATGTTGATGAACGACACGTAAGCGAATCTTGGGGTTCAACAATTATGGAAATCGCCTAGGGACCCGAAAACGGTGATTAATAATCCAAGAAACGGGCCATAATCGGCCAAAACTGCCAATGTTGATGACCGACACATAAACGCACCACGGGGTTCGTTAACCATGGAAACCACTTAGGGACCCCAAAGCAGTGAGTAATAGTCCATGAAACGGGCCAGAATCGGTCCAAACTGCCACTGTTGATGACCGACACGTAAACGCATCACAGGGTTTGCTCACCATGGAAACCACTCCGGGACCCCAAAACAGTGAGGAATAGTCCATCAAACGGGCCAGAATCGGCCAAAGCTGCCAGTGTTGATGATGGACACGTAAGCGGGCCTTGGGGTTCAACAATTATGGAAATCGCTTCGGGACCCCAAAACGGTGAGTAATAGCCCAAGAAACGGGCCAGAATCGGCCAAAACTGCTAGTGTTGATGACCGACACGTAAACGCACCATAGGGTTCGTTAACCATGGAAACCACTCCAGGACCCCAAAACAGTGAGTAATAGTCCATGAAACGGGCCAGAATCAGCCAAAACTGCCAGTGTCGATGACCGACACGCAAGCGGACCTAGGGTTCAACAATAATGGAAATCGCTTCAGGACCTGAAAACGGTGAGTAATAATCCAAGAAACGGGCCAGAATCGGCCAAAACTGCGAGTGTTGATCACCGAAACAAAAACGCACCACAGGGTTCGTTAACCATGGAAACCACTCCGGGACCCCAAAACAGTGAGTAATAGTCCATGAAACGGGCCAGAATCTGCCAAAACTGCCAGTGTTGATGACCAACACGTAAACTTACCACAACGTTCGTTAACCATCAAAACCACTCCGGGACCCCAAAACAGTGAGTAATAGTCGATGAAACGGGCTAGAATCGGCAAAAACTGCCAATGTTGATGAACGACACGTAAGCGAATCTTGGGGTTCAACAATTATGGAAATCGCCTAGGGACCCGAAAACGGTGATTAATAATCCAAGAAACGGGCCATAATCGGCCAAAACTGCCAATGTTGATGACCGACACATAAACGCACCACGGGGTTCGTTAACCATGGAAACCACTTAGGGACCCCAAAGCAGTGAGTAATAGTCCATGAAACGGGCCAGAATCGGTCCAAACTGCCACTGTTGATGACCGACACGTAAACGCATCACAGGGTTTGCTCACCATGGAAACCACTCCGGGACCCCAAAACAGTGAGGAATAGTCCATCAAACGGGCCAGAATCGGCCAAAGCTGCCAGTGTTGATGATGGACACGTAAGCGGGCCTTGGGGTTCAACAATTATGGAAATCGCTTCGGGACCCCAAAACGGTGAGTAATAGCCCAAGAAACGGGCCAGAATCGGCCAAAACTGCTAGTGTTGATGACCGACACGTAAACGCACCATAGGGTTCGTTAACCATGGAAACCACTCCAGGACCCCAAAACAGTGAGTAATAGTCGATGAAATGGGCTAGAATCGGCAAAAACTGCCAATGTTGATGAACGACACGTAAGCGAATCTTGGGTTTCAACAATTATGGAAATCGCCTCGGGACCCGAAAACGGTGATTAATAATCCAAGAAACGGGCCATAATCGGCCAAAACTACGAGTGTTGATGACCGGCACGTAAACGCACCACAGGGTTCGTTAACCATGGAAACCAATTTGTGACCCCAAAACAGTGAGTAATAGTCCAAGAAACGGGCCATAATCGGCCAGTGTTGATGACCGACACATAAACGCACCACAGGGTTCGTTAACCATGGAAACCACTTAGGGACCCCAAAGCAGTGAGTAATAGTCCATGAAACGGGCCAGAATCGGTCCAAACTGCCACTGTTGATGACCGACACGTAAACGCATCACAGGGTTTGCTCACCATGGAAACCACTCCGGGACCCCAAAACAGTGAGGAATAGTCCATCAAACGGGCCAGAATCGGCCAAAGCTGCCAGTGTTGATGATGGACACGTAAGCGGGCCTTGGGGTTCAACAATTATGGAAATCGCTTCGGGACCCCAAAACGGTGAGTAATAGCCCAAGAAACGGGCCAGAATCGGCCAAAACTGCTAGTGTTGATGACCGACACGTAAACGCACCATAGGGTTCGTTAACCATGGAAACCACTCCAGGACCCCAAAACAGTGAGTAATAGTCCATGAAACGGGCCAGAATCAGCCAAAACTGCCAGTGTCGATGACCGACACGCAAGCGGACCTAGGGTTCAACAATAATGGAAATCGCTTCAGGACCTGAAAACGGTGAGTAATAATCCAAGAAACGGGCCAGAATCGGCCAAAACTGCGAGTGTTGATCACCGAAACAAAAACGCACCACAGGGTTCGTTAACCATGGAAACCACTCCGGGACCCCAAAACAGTGAGTAATAGTCCATGAAACGGGCCAGAATCTGCCAAAACTGCCAGTGTTGATGACCAACACGTAAACTTACCACAACGTTCGTTAACCATCAAAACCACTCCGGGACCCCAAAACAGTGAGTAATAGTCGATGAAACGGGCTAGAATCGGCAAAAACTGCCAATGTTGATGAACGACACGTAAGCGAATCTTGGGGTTCAACAATTATGGAAATCGCCTAGGGACCCGAAAACGGTGATTAATAATCCAAGAAACGGGCCATAATCGGCCAAAACTGCCAATGTTGATGACCGACACATAAACGCACCACGGGGTTCGTTAACCATGGAAACCACTCCGGGACCCCAAAACAGTGAGTAATAGTCCATGAAATGGGCCAGAATCTGCCAAAACTGCCAGTGTTGATGACCAACACGTAAGCGAACCTTGGGGTTCAACAATTATGGAAATCACCTCGGACCCGAAAACGGTGATTAATAATCCAAGAAACGGGCCATAATCGGCCAAAACTGCGAGTGTTGATGACCGACACGTAAACGCACCACAGGGTTCGTTAACCATGGATACCACTTCGGGACCCCGAAACAGTGAGTAATAGTCCATGAAACGGGCCAGAATCGGTCCAAACTGCCAGTGTTGATGACCGACACGTAAACGCATCACAGGGTTTGTTAACCATGGAAACCACTCCGGGACCCCAAAACAGTGAGTAGTAGTCCATGAAACGGGCTAGAATCTGCCAAAACTGCCAATGTTGATGACCAACACGTAAACTTACCACAGCGTTCGTTAACCATCGAAACCACTCCGGGACCCCAAAATAGTGAGTAATAGTCGATGAAATGGGCTAGAATCGGCAAAAACTGCCAATGTTGATGAACGACACGTAAGCGAATCTTGGGTTTCAACAATTATGGAAATCGCCTCGGGACCCGAAAACGGTGATTAATAATCCAAGAAACGGGCCATAATCGGCCAAACTATGAGTGTTGATGACCGGCACGTAAACGCACCACAGGGTTCGTTAACCATGGAAACCAATTTGTGACCCCAAAACAGTGAGTAATAGTCCAAGAAACGGGCCATAATCGGCCAGTGTTGATGACCAACACATAAACGCACCACAGGGTTCGTTAACCATGGAAACCACTTAGGGACCCCAAAGCAGTGAGTAATAGTCCATGAAACGGGCCAGAATCGGTCCAAACTGCCACTGTTGATGACCGACACGTAAACGCATCACAGGGTTTGCTCACCATGGAAACCACTCCGGGACCCCAAAACAGTGAGGAATAGTCCATCAAATGGGCCAGAATCGGCCAAAACTGGCAGTGTTGATGATGGACACGTAAGCGGGCCTTGGGGTTCAACAATTATGGAAATCGCTTCGGGACCCCAAAACGGTGAGTAATAGCCCAAGAAACGGGCCAGAATCGGCCAAAACTGCCAATGTTGATCACCGAAACAGAAACGCACCACAGGGTTCGTTAACCATGGAAACCACTCCGGGACCCCAAAACAGTGAGTAGTAGTCCATGAAACGGGCTAGAATCTGCCAAAACTGCCAATGTTGATGACCAACACGTAAACTTACCACAGCGTTCGTTAACCATCGAAACCACTCCGGGACCCCAAAACAGTGAGTAATAGTCGATGAAACGGGCTAGAATCGGCAAAAACTACCAATGTTGATGAACGACACGTAAGCAAATCTTGGGGTTCAACAATTATGGAAATCGCCTCGGGACCCGAAAACGGTGATTAATAATCCAAGAAACGGGCCATAATCGGCCAAAACTACGAGTGTTGATGACCGGCACGTAAACGCACCACAGGGTTCGTTAACCATGGAAACCAATTTGTGACCCCAAAACAGTGAGTAATAGTCCAAGAAACGGGCCATAATCGGCCAAAACTGCGAGTGTTGATGACCGACACATAAACGCACCACAGGGTTCGTTAACCATGGAAACCACTTAGGGACCCCAAAGCAGTGAGTAATAGTCCATGAAACGGGCCAGAATCGGTCCAAACTGCCACTGTTGATGACCGACACGTAAACGCATCACAGGGTTTGCTCACCATGGAAACCACTCCGGGACCCCAAAACAGTGAGGAATAGTCCATCAAACGGGCCAGAATCGGCCAAAGCTGCCAGTGTTGATGATGGACACGTAAGCGGGCCTTGGGGTTCAACAATTATGGAAATCGCTTCGGGACCCCAAAACGGTGAGTAATAGCCCAAGAAACGGGCCAGAATCGGCCAAAACTGCTAGTGTTGATGACCGACACGTAAACGCACCATAGGGTTCGTTAACCATGGAAACCACTCCAGGACCCCAAAACAGTGAGTAATAGTCGATGAAATGGGCTAGAATCGGCAAAAACTGCCAATGTTGATGAACGACACGTAAGCGAATCTTGGGTTTCAACAATTATGGAAATCGCCTCGGGACCCGAAAACGGTGATTAATAATCCAAGAAACGGGCCATAATCGGCCAAAACTACGAGTGTTGATGACCGGCACGTAAACGCACCACAGGGTTCGTTAACCATGGAAACCAATTTGTGACCCCAAAACAGTGAGTAATAGTCCAAGAAACGGGCCATAATCGGCCAGTGTTGATGACCGACACATAAACGCACCACAGGGTTCGTTAACCATGGAAACCACTTAGGGACCCCAAAGCAGTGAGTAATAGTCCATGAAACGGGCCAGAATCGGTCCAAACTGCCACTGTTGATGACCGACACGTAAACGCATCACAGGGTTTGCTCACCATGGAAACCACTTCGGGACCCCAAAACAGTGAGGAATAGTCCATCAAACGGGCCAGAATCGGCCAAAGCTGCCAGTGTTGATGATGGACACGTAAGCGGGCCTTGGGGTTCAACAATTATGGAAATCGCTTCGGGACCCCAAAACGGTGAGTAATAGCCCAAGAAACGGGCCAGAATCGGCCAAAACTGCTAGTGTTGATGACCGACACGTAAACGCACCATAGGGTTCGTTAACCATGGAAACCACTCCAGGACCCCAAAACAGTGAGTAATAGTCCATGAAACGGGCCAGAATCAGCCAAAACTGCCAGTGTCGATGACCGACACGCAAGCGGACCTAGGGTTCAACAATAATGGAAATCGCTTCAGGACCTGAAAATGGTGAGTAATAATCCAAGAAACGGGCCAGAATCGGCCAAAACTGCGAGTGTTGATCACCGAAACAAAAACGCACCACAGGGTTCGTTAACCATGGAAACCACTCCGGGACCCCAAAACAGTGAGTAATAGTCCATGAAACGGGCCAGAATCTGCCAAAACTGCCAGTGTTGATGACCAACACGTAAACTTACCACAACGTTCGTTAACCATCAAAACCACTCCGGGACCCCAAAACAGTGAGTAATAGTCGATGAAACGGGCTAGAATCGGCAAAAACTGCCAATGTTGATGAACGACACGTAAGCGAATCTTGGGGTTCAACAATTATGGAAATCGCCTAGGGACCCGAAAACGGTGATTAATAATCCAAGAAACGGGCCATAATCGGCCAAAACTGCCAATGTTGATGACCGACACATAAACGCACCACGGGGTTCGTTAACCATGGAAACCACTCCGGGACCCCAAAACAGTGAGTAATAGTCCATGAAATGGGCCAGAATCTGCCAAAACTGCCAGTGTTGATGACCAACACGTAAGCGAACCTTGGGGTTCAACAATTATGGAAATCACCTCGGACCCGAAAACGGTGATTAATAATCCAAGAAACGGGCCATAATCGGCCAAAACTGCGAGTGTTGATGACCGACACGTAAACGCACCACAGGGTTCGTTAACCATGGATACCACTTCGGGACCCCGAAACAGTGAGTAATAGTCCATGAAACGGGCCAGAATCGGTCCAAACTGCCAGTGTTGATGACCGACACGTAAACGCATCACAGGGTTTGTTAACCATGGAAACCACTCCGGGACCCCAAAACAGTGAGTAGTAGTCCATGAAACGGGCTAGAATCTGCCAAAACTGCCAATGTTGATGACCAACACGTAAACTTACCACAGCGTTCGTTAACCATCGAAACCACTCCGGGACCCCAAAATAGTGAGTAATAGTCGATGAAATGGGCTAGAATCGGCAAAAACTGCCAATGTTGATGAACGACACGTAAGCGAATCTTGGGTTTCAACAATTATGGAAATCGCCTCGGGACCCGAAAACGGTGATTAATAATCCAAGAAACGGGCCATAATCGGCCAAAACTACGAGTGTTGATGACCGGCACGTAAACGCACCACAGGGTTCGTTAACCATGGAAACCAATTTGTGACCCCAAAACAGTGAGTAATAGTCCAAGAAACGGGCCATAATCGGCCAAAACTGCGAGTGTTGATGACCGACACATAAACGCACCACAGGGTTCGTTAACCATGGAAACCACTTAGGGACCCCAAAGCAGTGAGTAATAGTCCATGAAACGGGCCAGAATCGGTCCAAACTGCCACTGTTGATGACCGACACGTAAACGCATCACAGGGTTTGCTCACCATGGAAACCACTCCGGGACCCCAAAACAGTGAGGAATAGTCCATCAAACGGGCCAGAATCGGCCAAAGCTGCCAGTGTTGATGATGGACACGTAAGCGGGCCTTGGGGTTCAACAATTATGGAAATCGCTTCGGGACCCCAAAACGGTGAGTAATAGCCCAAGAAACGGGCCAGAATCGGCCAAAACTGCTAGTGTTGATGACCGACACGTAAACGCACCATAGGGTTCGTTAACCATGGAAACCACTCCAGGACCCCAAAACAGTGAGTAATAGTCGATGAAATGGGCTAGAATCGGCAAAAACTGCCAATGTTGATGAACGACACGTAAGCGAATCTTGGGTTTCAACAATTATGGAAATCGCCTCGGGACCCGAAAACGGTGATTAATAATCCAAGAAACGGGCCATAATCGGCCAAAACTACGAGTGTTGATGACCGGCACGTAAACGCACCACAGGGTTCGTTAACCATGGAAACCAATTTGTGACCCCAAAACAGTGAGTAATAGTCCAAGAAACGGGCCATAATCGGCCAGTGTTGATGACCGACACATAAACGCACCACAGGGTTCGTTAACCATGGAAACCACTTAGGGACCCCAAAGCAGTGAGTAATAGTCCATGAAACGGGCCAGAATCGGTCCAAACTGCCACTGTTGATGACCGACACGTAAACGCATCACAGGGTTTGCTCACCATGGAAACCACTTCGGGACCCCAAAACAGTGAGGAATAGTCCATCAAACGGGCCAGAATCGGCCAAAGCTGCCAGTGTTGATGATGGACACGTAAGCGGGCCTTGGGGTTCAACAATTATGGAAATCGCTTCGGGACCCCAAAACGGTGAGTAATAGCCCAAGAAACGGGCCAGAATCGGCCAAAACTGCTAGTGTTGATGACCGACACGTAAACGCACCATAGGGTTCGTTAACCATGGAAACCACTCCAGGACCCCAAAACAGTGAGTAATAGTCCATGAAACGGGCCAGAATCAGCCAAAACTGCCAGTGTCGATGACCGACACGCAAGCGGACCTAGGGTTCAACAATAATGGAAATCGCTTCAGGACCTGAAAATGGTGAGTAATAATCCAAGAAACGGGCCAGAATCGGCCAAAACTGCGAGTGTTGATCACCGAAACAAAAACGCACCACAGGGTTCGTTAACCATGGAAACCACTCCGGGACCCCAAAACAGTGAGTAATAGTCCATGAAACGGGCCAGAATCTGCCAAAACTGCCAGTGTTGATGACCAACACGTAAACTTACCACAACGTTCGTTAACCATCAAAACCACTCCGGGACCCCAAAACAGTGAGTAATAGTCGATGAAACGGGCTAGAATCGGCAAAAACTGCCAATGTTGATGAACGACACGTAAGCGAATCTTGGGGTTCAACAATTATGGAAATCGCCTAGGGACCCGAAAACGGTGATTAATAATCCAAGAAACGGGCCATAATCGGCCAAAACTGCCAATGTTGATGACCGACACATAAACGCACCACGGGGTTCGTTAACCATGGAAACCACTCCGGGACCCCAAAACAGTGAGTAATAGTCCATGAAATGGGCCAGAATCTGCCAAAACTGCCAGTGTTGATGACCAACACGTAAGCGAACCTTGGGGTTCAACAATTATGGAAATCACCTCGGACCCGAAAACGGTGATTAATAATCCAAGAAACGGGCCATAATCGGCCAAAACTGCGAGTGTTGATGACCGACACGTAAACGCACCACAGGGTTCGTTAACCATGGATACCACTTCGGGACCCCGAAACAGTGAGTAATAGTCCATGAAACGGGCCAGAATCGGTCCAAACTGCCAGTGTTGATGACCGACACGTAAACGCATCACAGGGTTTGTTAACCATGGAAACCACTCCGGGACCCCAAAACAGTGAGTAGTAGTCCATGAAACGGGCTAGAATCTGCCAAAACTGCCAATGTTGATGACCAACACGTAAACTTACCACAGCGTTCGTTAACCATCGAAACCACTCCGGGACCCCAAAATAGTGAGTAATAGTCGATGAAATGGGCTAGAATCGGCAAAAACTGCCAATGTTGATGAACGACACGTAAGCGAATCTTGGGTTTCAACAATTATGGAAATCGCCTCGGGACCCGAAAACGGTGATTAATAATCCAAGAAACGGGCCATAATCGGCCAAAACTACGAGTGTTGATGACCGGCACGTAAACGCACCACAGGGTTCGTTAACCATGGAAACCAATTTGTGACCCCAAAACAGTGAGTAATAGTCCAAGAAACGGGCCATAATCGGCCAGTGTTGATGACCGACACATAAACGCACCACAGGGTTCGTTAACCATGGAAACCACTTAGGGACCCCAAAGCAGTGAGTAATAGTCCATGAAACGGGCCAGAATCGGTCCAAACTGCCACTGTTGATGACCGACACGTAAACGCATCACAGGGTTTGCTCACCATGGAAACCACTCCGGGACCCCAAAACAGTGAGGAATAGTCCATCAAACGGGCCAGAATCGGCCAAAACTGCCAGTGTTGATGATGGACACGTAAGCGGGCCTTGGGGTTCAACAATTATGGAAATCGCTTCGGGACCCCAAAACGGTGAGTAATAGCCCAAGAAACGGGCCAGAATCGGCCAAAACTGCCAATGTTGATCACCGAAACAGAAACGCACCACAGGGTTCGATAACCATGGAAACCACTCCGGGACCCCAAAACAGTGAGTAGTAGTCCATGAAACGGGCTAGAATCTGCCAAAACTGCCAATGTTGATGACCAACACGTAAACTTACCATAGCGTTCGTTAACCATCGAAACCACTCCGGGACCCCAAAACAGTGAGTAATAGTCGATGAAACGGGCTAGAATCGGCAAAAACTACCAATGTTGATGAACGACACGTAAGCAAATCTTGGGGTTCAACAATTATGGAAATCGCCTCGGGACCCGAAAACGGTGATTAATAATCCAAGAAACGGGCCATAATCGGCCAAAACTACGAGTGTAGATGACCGGCACGTAAACGCACCACAGGGTTCGTTAACCATGGAAACCAATTTGTGACCCCAAAACAGTGAGTAATAGTCCAAGAAACGGGCCATAATCGGCCAAAACTGCGAGTGTTGATGACCGACACATAAACGCACCACAGGGTTCGTTAACCATGGAAACCACTTAGGGACCCCAAAGCAGTGAGTAATAGTCCATGAAACGGGCCAGAATCGGTCCAAACTGCCACTGTTGATGACCGACACGTAAACGCATCACAGGGTTTGCTCACCATGGAAACCACTCCGAGACCCCAAAACAGTGAGGAATAGTCCATCAAACGGGCCAGAATCGGCCAAAGCTGCCAGTGTTGATGATGGACACGTAAGCGAGCCTTGGGGTTCAACAATTATGGAAATCGCTTCGGGACCCCAAAACAGTGAGTAATAGCCCAAGAAACGGGCCAGAATCGGCCAAAACTGCCAGTGTTGATGACCGACACGTAAACGCACCATAGGGTTCGTTAACCATGGAAACCACTCCAGGACCCCAAAACAGTGAGTAATAGTCCATGAAACGGGCCAGAATCAGCCAAAACTGCCAGTGTCGATGACCGACACGCAAGCGGACCTAGGGTTCAACAATAATGGAAATCGGTTCAGGACATGAAAACGGTGAGTAATAGTCCAAGAAACGGGCCAGAATCGGCCAAAACTGCGAGTGTTGATCACCGAAACAAAAACGCACCACAGGGTTCGTTAACCATGGAAACCACTCCGGGACCCCAAAACAGTGAGTAATAGTCCATGAAACGGGCCAGAATCTGCCAAAACTGCCAGTGTTGATGACCAACACGTAAACTTACCACAGCGTTCGTTAACCATCAAAACCACTCCGGGACCCCAAAACAGTGAGTAATAGTCGATGAAACGGGCTAGAATCGGCAAAAACTGCCAATGTTGATGAACGACACGTAAGCGAATCTTGGGGTTCAACAATTATGGAAATCGCCTAGGGACCCGAAAACGGTGATTAATAATCCAAGAAACGGGCCATAATCGGCCAAAACTATGAGTGTTGATAACCGGCACGTAAACGCACCACAGGATTCGTTAACCATGGAAACCACTTTGTGACCCCAAAACAGTGAGTAATAGTCCAAGAAACGGGCCAGAATCGGCCAGTGTTGATGACCGACACGTCAACGCATCACAGGGTTCGTTCACCATGGAATCCACTCCGGGACCCTAAAGCAGTGAGTAATAGTCCATGAAACGGGCCAGAATCGGCCAAAACTGCTAGTGTTGATGACGGACATGTAAGCGGACCTTGGGGTTCAACAATTATGCAAAACGCTTCGGGACCCCAAAACGGTGAGTAATAACCCAAGAAAGGGGCCAGAATCGGCCAAAAATGCGAGTATTGATCACCGAAACGTAAATGCACCACAAGGTTCGTTAACCATGGAAACCACACCGGGACCCCAAAACAGTGAGTAATAGTCCGTGAAACGGGCCAGAATAGGTCAAAACTGCCAGTGTTGATGACCGACACGTAAACGCAACATAGGGTTCGTTCACCATGGAAACCACTCCGGGACCCCAAAACAGTGAGTAATAGTCCATGAAACGGGCCAGAATCGGCCAAAACTACCAGTGTTGATGATAGACACGTAAGCGGACCTTGGGGTTCAACAATTATGGAAATCGCTTCGGGACCCCAAACGGTGATTAATAATCCAAGAAACGGGCCAGAATCGGCCAAAACTGCCAGTGTTGATGACCGACACTTAAACGCACCACGGGGTTCGTTAACCATGGAAACCACTTAGGGACCCCAAAGCAGTGAGTAATAGTCCATGAAACGGGCCAGAATCGGTCCAAACTGCCACTGTTGATGACCGACACGTAAACGCATCACAGGGTTTGCTCACCATGGAAACCACTCCGGGACCCCAAAACAGTGAGGAATAGTCCATCAAACGGGCCAGAATCGGCCAAAGCTGCCAGTGTTGATGATGGACACGTAAGCGGGCCTTGGGGTTCAACAATTATGGAAATCGCTTCGGGACCCCAAAACGGTGAGTAATAGCCCAAGAAACGGGCCAGAATCGGCCAAAACTGCTAGTGTTGATGACCGACACGTAAACGCACCATAGGGTTCGTTAACCATGGAAACCACTCCAGGACCCCAAAACAGTGAGTAATAGTCCATGAAACGGGCCAGAATCAGCCAAAACTGCCAGTGTCGATGACCGACACGCAAGCGGACCTAGGGTTCAACAATAATGGAAATCGCTTCAGGACCTGAAAATGGTGAGTAATAATCCAAGAAACGGGCCAGAATCGGCCAAAACTGCGAGTGTTGATCACCGAAACAAAAACGCACCACAGGGTTCGTTAACCATGGAAACCACTCCGGGACCCCAAAACAGTGAGTAGTAGTCCATGAAACGGGCTAGAATCTGCCAAAACTGCCAGTGTTGATGACCAACACGTAAACTTACCACAGCGTTCGTTAACCATCGAAACCACTCCGGGACCCCAAAACAGTGAGTAATAGTCGATGAAACGGGCTAGAATCGGCAAAAACTGCCAATGTTGATGAACGACACGTAAGCGAATCTTGGGGTTCAACAATTATGGAAATCGCCTAGGGACCCGAAAACGGTGATTAATAATCCAAGAAACGGGCCATAATCGGCCAAAACTATGAGTGTTGATAACCGGCACGTAAACGCACCACAGGATTCGTTAACCATGGAAACCACTTTGTGACCCCAAAACAGTGAGTAATAGTCCAAGAAACGGGCCAGAATCGGCCAGTGTTGATGACCGACACGTCAACGCATCACAGGGTTCGTTCACCATGGAATCCACTCCGGGACCCTAAAGCAGTGAGTAATAGTCCATGAAACGGGCCAGAATCGGCCAAAACTGCTAGTGTTGATGACGGACATGTAAGCGGACCTTGGGGTTCAACAATTATGCAAAACGCTTCGGGACCCCAAAACGGTGAGTAATAACCCAAGAAAGGGGCCAGAATCGGCCAAAAATGCGAGTATTGATCACCGAAACGTAAATGCACCACAAGGTTCGTTAACCATGGAAACCACACCGGGACCCCAAAACAGTGAGTAATAGTCCGTGAAACGGGCTAGAATAGGTCAAAACTGCCAGTGTTGATGACCGACACGTAAACGCAACATAGGGTTCGTTCACCATGGAAACCACTCCGGGACCCCAAAACAGTGAGTAATAGTCCATGAAACGGGCCAGAATCGGCCAAAACTACCAGTGTTGATGATAGACACGTAAGCGGACCTTGGGGTTCAACAATTATGGAAATCGCTTCGGGACCCCAAACGGTGATTAATAATCCAAGAAACGGGCCAGAATCGGCCAAAACTGCCAGTGTTGATGACCGACACTTAAACGCACCACGGGGTTCGTTAACCATGGAAACCACTTAGGGACCCCAAAGCAGTGAGTAATAGTCCATGAAACGGGCCAGAATCGGTCCAAACTGCCACTGTTGATGACCGACACGTAAACGCATCACAGGGTTTGCTCACCATGGAAACCACTCCGGGACCCCAAAACAGTGAGGAATAGTCCATCAAACGGGCCAGAATCGGCCAAAGCTGCCAGTGTTGATGATGGACACGTAAGCGGGCCTTGGGGTTCAACAATTATGGAAATCGCTTCGGGACCCCAAAACGGTGAGTAATAGCCCAAGAAACGGGCCAGAATCGGCCAAAACTGCTAGTGTTGATGACCGACACGTAAACGCACCATAGGGTTCGTTAACCATGGAAACCACTCCAGGACCCCAAAACAGTGAGTAATAGTCCATGAAACGGGCCAGAATCAGCCAAAACTGCCAGTGTCGATGACCGACACGCAAGCGGACCTAGGGTTCAACAATAATGGAAATCGCTTCAGGACCTGAAAATGGTGAGTAATAATCCAAGAAACGGGCCAGAATCGGCCAAAACTGCGAGTGTTGATCACCGAAACAAAAACGCACCACAGGGTTCGTTAACCATGGAAACCACTCCGGGACCCCAAAACAGTGAGTAATAGTCCATGAAACGGGCCAGAATCTGCCAAAACTGCCAGTGTTGATGACCAACACGTAAACTTACCACAACGTTCGTTAACCATCAAAACCACTCCGGGACCCCAAAACAGTGAGTAATAGTCGATGAAACGGGCTAGAATCGGCAAAAACTGCCAATGTTGATGAACGACACGTAAGCGAATCTTGGGGTTCAACAATTATGGAAATCGCCTAGGGACCCGAAAACGGTGATTAATAATCCAAGAAACGGGCCATAATCGGCCAAAACTGCCAATGTTGATGACCGACACATAAACGCACCACGGGGTTCGTTAACCATGGAAACCACTCCGGGACCCCAAAACAGTGAGTAATAGTCCATGAAATGGGCCAGAATCTGCCAAAACTGCCAGTGTTGATGACCAACACGTAAGCGAACCTTGGGGTTCAACAATTATGGAAATCACCTCGGACCCGAAAACGGTGATTAATAATCCAAGAAACGGGCCATAATCGGCCAAAACTGCGAGTGTTGATGACCGACACGTAAACGCACCACAGGGTTCGTTAACCATGGATACCACTTCGGGACCCCGAAACAGTGAGTAATAGTCCATGAAACGGGCCAGAATCGGTCCAAACTGCCAGTGTTGATGACCGACACGTAAACGCATCACAGGGTTTGTTAACCATGGAAACCACTCCGGGACCCCAAAACAGTGAGTAGTAGTCCATGAAACGGGCTAGAATCTGCCAAAACTGCCAATGTTGATGACCAACACGTAAACTTACCACAGCGTTCGTTAACCATCGAAACCACTCCGGGACCCCAAAATAGTGAGTAATAGTCGATGAAATGGGCTAGAATCGGCAAAAACTGCCAATGTTGATGAACGACACGTAAGCGAATCTTGGGTTTCAACAATTATGGAAATCGCCTCGGGACCCGAAAACGGTGATTAATAATCCAAGAAACGGGCCATAATCGGCCAAAACTACGAGTGTTGATGACCGGCACGTAAACGCACCACAGGGTTCGTTAACCATGGAAACCAATTTGTGACCCCAAAACAGTGAGTAATAGTCCAAGAAACGGGCCATAATCGGCCAGTGTTGATGACCGACACATAAACGCACCACAGGGTTCGTTAACCATGGAAACCACTTAGGGACCCCAAAGCAGTGAGTAATAGTCC
The DNA here is from genome assembly GCA_963921465.1 of Triticum timopheevii. NCBI lineage: Eukaryota > Viridiplantae > Streptophyta > Magnoliopsida > Poales > Poaceae > Triticum > Triticum timopheevii. The sequence continues at coordinate 372,672,714 of OY997270.1, forward strand.
ATGAAACGGGCCAGAATCGGTCCAAACTGCCACTGTTGATGACCGACACGTAAACGCATCACAGGGTTTGCTCACCATGGAAACCACTCCGGGACCCCAAAACAGTGAGGAATAGTCCATCAAACGGGCCAGAATCGGCCAAAACTGCCAGTGTTGATGATGGACACGTAAGCGGGCCTTGGGGTTCAACAATTATGGAAATCGCTTCGGGACCCCAAAACGGTGAGTAATAGCCCAAGAAACGGGCCAGAATCGGCCAAAACTGCCAATGTTGATCACCGAAACAGAAACGCACCACAGGGTTCGATAACCATGGAAACCACTCCGGGACCCCAAAACAGTGAGTAGTAGTCCATGAAACGGGCTAGAATCTGCCAAAACTGCCAATGTTGATGACCAACACGTAAACTTACCATAGCGTTCGTTAACCATCGAAACCACTCCGGGACCCCAAAACAGTGAGTAATAGTCGATGAAACGGGCTAGAATCGGCAAAAACTACCAATGTTGATGAACGACACGTAAGCAAATCTTGGGGTTCAACAATTATGGAAATCGCCTCGGGACCCGAAAACGGTGATTAATAATCCAAGAAACGGGCCATAATCGGCCAAAACTACGAGTGTAGATGACCGGCACGTAAACGCACCACAGGGTTCGTTAACCATGGAAACCAATTTGTGACCCCAAAACAGTGAGTAATAGTCCAAGAAACGGGCCATAATCGGCCAAAACTGCGAGTGTTGATGACCGACACATAAACGCACCACAGGGTTCGTTAACCATGGAAACCACTTAGGGACCCCAAAGCAGTGAGTAATAGTCCATGAAACGGGCCAGAATCGGTCCAAACTGCCACTGTTGATGACCGACACGTAAACGCATCACAGGGTTTGCTCACCATGGAAACCACTCCGGGACCCCAAAACAGTGAGGAATAGTCCATCAAACGGGCCAGAATCGGCCAAAGCTGCCAGTGTTGATGACCGACACGTAAGCGAGCCTTGGGGTTCAACAATTATGGAAACCACTTCGGGACCCCAAAACAGTGAGTAATAGCCCAAGAAACGGGCCAGAATCGGCCAAAACTGCCAGTGTTGATGACCGACACGTAAACGCACCATAGGGTTCGTTAACCATGGAAACCACTCCAGGACCCCAAAACAGTGAGTAATAGTCCATGAAACGGGCCAGAATCAGCCAAAACTGCCAGTGTCGATGACCGACACGCAAGCGGACCTAGGGTTCAACAATAATGGAAATCGGTTCAGGACATGAAAACGGTGAGTAATAGTCCAAGAAACGGGCCAGAATCGGCCAAAACTGCGAGTGTTGATCACCGAAACAAAAACGCACCACAGGGTTCGTTAACCATGGAAACCACTCCGGGACCCCAAAACAGTGAGTAATAGTCCATGAAACGGGCCAGAATCTGCCAAAACTGCCAGTGTTGATGACCAACACGTAAACTTACCACAGCGTTCGTTAACCATCAAAACCACTCCGGGACCCCAAAACAGTGAGTAATAGTCGATGAAACGGGCTAGAATCGGCAAAAACTGCCAATGTTGATGAACGACACGTAAGCGAATCTTGGGGTTCAACAATTATGGAAATCGCCTAGGGACCCGAAAACGGTGATTAATAATCCAAGAAACGGGCCATAATCGGCCAAAACTATGAGTGTTGATAACCGGCACGTAAACGCACCACAGGATTCGTTAACCATGGAAACCACTTTGTGACCCCAAAACAGTGAGTAATAGTCCAAGAAACGGGCCAGAATCGGCCAGTGTTGATGACCGACACGTCAACGCATCACAGGGTTCGTTCACCATGGAATCCACTCCGGGACCCTAAAGCAGTGAGTAATAGTCCATGAAACGGGCCAGAATCGGCCAAAACTGCTAGTGTTGATGACGGACATGTAAGCGGACCTTGGGGTTCAACAATTATGCAAAACGCTTCGGGACCCCAAAACGGTGAGTAATAACCCAAGAAAGGGGCCAGAATCGGCCAAAAATGCGAGTATTGATCACCGAAACGTAAATGCACCACAAGGTTCGTTAACCATGGAAACCACACCGGGACCCCAAAACAGTGAGTAATAGTCCGTGAAACGGGCCAGAATAGGTCAAAACTGCCAGTGTTGATGACCGACACGTAAACGCAACATAGGGTTCGTTCACCATGGAAACCACTCCGGGACCCCAAAACAGTGAGTAATAGTCCATGAAACGGGCCAGAATCGGCCAAAACTACCAGTGTTGATGATAGACACGTAAGCGGACCTTGGGGTTCAACAATTATGGAAATCGCTTCGGGACCCCAAACGGTGATTAATAATCCAAGAAACGGGCCAGAATCGGCCAAAACTGCCAGTGTTGATGACCGACACTTAAACGCACCACGGGGTTCGTTAACCATGGAAACCACTCCGGGACCCCAAAACAGTGAGTAATAGTCCATGAAACGGGCCAGAATCTGCCAAAACTGCCAGTGTTGATGACCAACACGTAAACTTACCACAACGTTCGTTAACCATCGAATCCACTCCGGGACCCCAAAACAGTGAGTAATAGTCGATGAAATGGGCTAGAATCGGCAAAAACTGCCAGTGTTGATGACCGACACGTAAGCGAACCTTGGGTTTCAACAATTATGGAAATCGCCTCGGGACCCGAAAACGGTGATTAATAATCCAAGAAACGGGCCATAATCGGCCAAAACTACGAGTGCTGATGACCGGCACGTAAACGCACCACAGGGTTCGTTGACCATGGAAACCAATTTGTGACCCCAAAACAGTGAGTAATAGTCCAAGAAACGGGCCATAATCGGCCAGTGTTGATGACCGACACGTAAACGCACCACAGGGTTCGTTAACCATGGAAACCACTTAGGGACCCCAAAGCAGTGAGTAATAGTCCATGAAACGGGCCAGAATCGGTCCAAACTACCACTGTTGATGACCGACACGTAAACGCATCACAGGGTTTGCTCACCATGGAAACCACTCCGGGACCCCAAAACAGTGAGGAATAGTCCATCAAACGGGCCAGAATCGGCCAAAACTGCCAGTGTTGATGATGGACACGTAAGCGGGCCTTGGGGTTCAACAATTATGGAAATCGCTTCGGGACCCCAAAACGGTGAGTAATAGCCCAAGAAACGGGCCAGAATCGGCCAAAACTGCCAATGTTGATGACCGACACGTAAACGCACCACAGGGTTCGTTAACCATGGAAACCACTTCGGGACCACAAAACAGTGAGTAATAGTCCATGAAACGGGCCAGAATCGGTCCAAACTGCCACTGTTGATGACCGACACGTAAACGCATCACAGGGTTTGCTCACCATGGAAACCACTCCGGGACCCCAAAACAGTGAGGAATAGTCCATCAAACGGGCCAGAATCGGCCAAAACTGCCAGTGTTGATGACGGACACGTAAGCGGGACTTGGGGTTTAACAATTATGGAAATCGCTTCGGGACCCCAAAACGGCGAGTAATAGCCCAAGAAACGGGCCAGAATCGGCCAAAACTGCCAATGTTGATGACCGACACGTAAACGCACCACAGGGTTCGTTAACCATGGAAACCACTTAGGGACCCCAAAGCAGTGAGTAATAGTCCATCAAACGGGCCAGAATCGGCCAAAACTGCCAATGTTGATCACCGAAACAAAAACGCACCACAGGGTTCGTTAACCATGGAAACCACTCCGGGACCCCAAAACAGTGAGTAATAGTCCATGAAACGGGCCAGAATCTGCCAAAACTGCCAGTGTTGATGACCAACACGTAAACTTACCACAGCGTTTGTTAACCATCAAAACCACTCCGGGACCCCAAAACAGTGAGTAATAGTCGATGAAACGGGCTAGAATCGGCAAAAACTGCCAATGTTGATGAACGACACGTAAGCGAATCTTGGGGTTCAACAATTATGGAAATCGCCTAGGGACCCGAAAACGGTGATTAATAATCCAAGAAACGGGCCATAATCGGCCAAAACTGCCAATGTTGATGACCGACACATAAACGCACCACGGGGTTCGTTAACCATGGAAACCACTCCGGGACCCCAAAACAGTGAGTAATAGTCCATGAAATGGGCCAGAATCTGCCAAAACTGCCAGTGTTTATGACCAACACGTAAGCGAACCTTGGGGTTCAACAATTATGGAAATCACCTCAGACCCGAAAACGGTGATTAATAATCCAAGAAACGGGCCATAATCGGCCAAAACTGCGAGTGTTGATGACCGACACGTAAACGCACCACAGGGTTCGTTAACCATGGATACCACTTCGGGACCCCGAAACAGTGAGTAATAGTCCATGAAACGGGCCAGAATCGGTCCAAACTGCCAGTGTTGATGACCGACACGTAAACGCATCACAGGGTTTGTTAACCATGGAAACCACTCCGGGACCCCAAAACAGTGAGTAGTAGTCCATGAAACGGGCTAGAATCTGCCAAAACTGCCAATGTTGATGACCAACACGTAAACTTACCACAGCGTTCGTTAACCATCGAAACCACTCCGGGACCCCAAAATAGTGAGTAATAGTCGATGAAATGGGCTAGAATCGGCAAAAACTGCCAATGTTGATGAACGACACGTAAGCGAATCTTGGGTTTCAACAATTATGGAAATCGCCTCGGGACCCGAAAACGGTGATTAATAATCCAAGAAACGGGCCATAATCGGCCAAAACTACGAGTGTTGATGACCGGCACGTAAACGCACCACAGGGTTCGTTAACCATGGAAACCAATTTGTGACCCCAAAACAGTGAGTAATAGTCCAAGAAACGGGCCATAATCGGCCAGTGTTGATGACCGACACATAAACGCACCACAGGGTTCGTTAACCATGGAAACCACTTAGGGACCCCAAAGCAGTGAGTAATAGTCCATGAAACGGGCCAGAATCGGTCCAAACTGCCACTGTTGATGACCGACACGTAAACGCATCACAGGGTTTGCTCACCATGGAAACCACTCCGGGACCCCAAAACAGTGAGGAATAGTCCATCAAACGGGCCAGAATCGGCCAAAACTGCCAGTGTTGATGATGGACACGTAAGCGGGCCTTGGGGTTCAACAATTATGGAAATCGCTTCGGGACCCCAAAACGGTGAGTAATAGCCCAAGAAACGGGCCAGAATCGGCCAAAACTGCCAATGTTGATCACCGAAACAGAAACGCACCACAGGGTTCGATAACCATGGAAACCACTCCGGGACCCCAAAACAGTGAGTAGTAGTCCATGAAACGGGCTAGAATCTGCCAAAACTGCCAATGTTGATGACCAACACGTAAACTTACCACAGCGTTCGTTAACCATCGAAACCACTCCGGGACCCCAAAACAGTGAGTAATAGTCGATGAAACGGGCTAGAATCGGCAAAAACTACCAATGTTGATGAACGACACGTAAGCAAATCTTGGGGTTCAACAATTATGGAAATCGCCTCGGGACCCGAAAACGGTGATTAATAATCCAAGAAACGGGCCATAATCGGCCAAAACTACGAGTGTAGATGACCGGCACGTAAACGCACCACAGGGTTCGTTAACCATGGAAACCAATTTGTGACCCCAAAACAGTGAGTAATAGTCCAAGAAACGGGCCATAATCGGCCAAAACTGCGAGTGTTGATGACCGACACATAAACGCACCACAGGGTTCATTAACCATGTAAACCACTTAGGGACCCCAAAGCAGTGAGTAATAGTCCATGAAACGGGCCAGAATCGGTCCAAACTGCCACTGTTGATGACCGACACGTAAACGCACCACAGGGTTCGTTAACCATGGATACCACTTCGGGACCCCGAAACAGTGAGTAATAGTCCATGAAACGGGCCAGAATCGGTCCAAACTGCCAGTGTTGATGACCGACACGTAAACGCATCACAGGGTTTGTTAACCATGGAAACCACTCCGGGACCCCAAAACAGTGAGTAGTAGTCCATGAAACGGGCTAGAATCTGCCAAAACTGCCAATGTTGATGACCAACACGTAAACTTACCACAGCGTTCGTTAACCATCGAAACCACTCCGGGACCCCAAAATAGTGAGTAATAGTCGATGAAATGGGCTAGAATCGGCAAAAACTGCCAATGTTGATGAACGACACGTAAGCGAATCTTGGGTTTCAACAATTATGGAAATCGCCTCGGGACCCGAAAACGGTGATTAATAATCCAAGAAACGGGCCATAATCGGCCAAAACTACGAGTGTTGATGACCGGCACGTAAACGCACCACAGGGTTCGTTAACCATGGAAACCAATTTGTGACCCCAAAACAGTGAGTAATAGTCCAAGAAACGGGCCATAATCGTCCAGTGTTGATGACCGACACATAAACGCACCACAGGGTTCGTTAACCATGGAAACCACTTAGGGACCCCAAAGCAGTGAGTAATAGTCCATGAAACGGGCCAGAATCGGTCCAAACTGCCACTGTTGATGACCGACACGTAAACGCATCACAGGGTTTGCTCACCATGGAAACCACTCCGGGACCCCAAAACAGTGAGGAATAGTCCATCAAACGGGCCAGAATCGGCCAAAACTGCCAGTGTTGATGATGGACACGTAAGCGGGCCTTGGGGTTCAACAATTATGGAAATCGCTTCGGGACCCCAAAACGGTGAGTAATAGCCCAAGAAACGGGCCAGAATCGGCCAAAACTGCCAATGTTGATCACCGAAACAGAAACGCACCACAGGGTTCGATAACCATGGAAACCACTCCGGGACCCCAAAACAGTGAGTAGTAGTCCATGAAACGGGCTAGAATCTGCCAAAACTGCCAATGTTGATGACCAACACGTAAACTTACCACAGCGTTCGTTAACCATCGAAACCACTCCGGGACCCCAAAACAGTGAGTAATAGTCGATGAAACGGGCTAGAATCGGCAAAAACTACCAATGTTGATGAACGACACGTAAGCAAATCTTGGGGTTCAACAATTATGGAAATCGCCTCGGGACCCGAAAACGGTGATTAATAATCCAAGAAACGGGCCATAATCGGCCAAAACTACGAGTGTAGATGACCGGCACGTAAACGCACCACAGGGTTTGTTAACCATGGAAACCAATTTGTGACCCCAAAACAGTGAGTAATAGTCCAAGAAACGGGCCATAATCGGCCAAAACTGCGAGTGTTGATGACCGACACATAAACGCACCACAGGGTTCATTAACCATGTAAACCACTTAGGGACCCCAAAGCAGTGAGTAATAGTCCATGAAACGGGCCAGAATCGGTCCAAACTGCCACTGTTGATGACCGACACGTAAACGCATCACAGGGTTTGCTCACCATGGAAACCACTCCGGGACCCCAAAACAGTGAGGAATAGTCCATCAAACGGGCCAGAATCGGCCAAAGCTGCCAGTGTTGATGATGGACACGTAAGCGGGCCTTGGGGTTCAACAATTATGGAAATCGCTTCGGGACCCCAAAACGGTGAGTAATAGCCCAAGAAACGGGCCAGAATCGGCCAAAACTGCCAGTGTTGATGACCGACACGTAAACGCACCATAGGGTTCGTTAACCATGGAAACCACTCCAGGACCCCAAAACAGTGAGTAATAGTCCATGAAACGGGCCAGAATCAGCCAAAACTGCCAGTGTCGATGACCGACACGCAAGCGGACCTAGGGTTCAACAATAATGGAAATCGGTTCAGGACCTGAAAACGGTGAGTAATAGTCCAAGAAACGGGCCAGAATCGGCCAAAACTGCGAGTGTTGATCACCGAAACAAAAACGCACCACAGGGTTCGTTAACCATGGAAACCACTCCGGGACCCCAAAACAGTGAGTAATAGTCCATGAAACGGGCCAGAATCTGCCAAAACTGCCAGTGTTGATGACCAACACGTAAACTTACCACAGCGTTCGTTAACCATCAAAACCACTCCGGGACCCCAAAACAGTGAGTAATAGTCGATGAAACGGGCTAGAATCGGCAAAAACTGCCAATGTTGATGAACGACACGTAAGCGAATCTTGGGGTTCAACAATTATGGAAATCGCCTAGGGACCCGAAAACGGTGATTAATAATCCAAGAAACGGGCCATAATCGGCCAAAACTACGAGTGTTGATAACCGGCACGTAAACGCACCACAGGATTCGTTAACCATGGAAACCACTTTGTGACCCCAAAACAGTGAGTAATAGTCCAAGAAACGGGCCAGAATCGGCCAGTGTTGATGACCGACACGTCAACGCATCACAGGGTTCGTTCACCATGGAATCCACTCCGGGACCCTAAAGCAGTGAGTAATAGTCCATGAAACGGGCCAGAATCGGCCAAAACTGCTAGTGTTGATGACGGACATGTAAGCGGACCTTGGGGTTCAACAATTATGCAAAACGCTTCGGGACCCCAAAACGGTGAGTAATAACCCAAGAAAGGGGCCAGAATCGGCCAAAAATGCGAGTATTGATCACCGAAACGTAAATGCGCCACAGGGTTCGTTAACCATGGAAACCACACCGGGACCCCAAAACAGTGAGTAATAGTCCGTGAAACGGGCCAGAATAGGTCAAAACTGCCAGTGTTGATGACCGACACGTAAACGCAACATAGGGTTCGTTCACCATGGAAACCACTCCGGGACCCCAAAACAGTGAGTAATAGTCCATGAAACGGGCCACAATCGGCCAAAACTACCAGTGTTGATGATAGACACGTAAGCGGACCTTGGGGTTCAACAATTATGGAAATCGCTTCGGGACCCCAAACGGTGATTAATAATCCAAGAAACGGGCCAGAATCGGCCAAAACTGCCAGTGTTGATGACCGACACTTAAACGCACCACGGGGTTCGTTAACCATGGAAACCACTCCGGGACCCCAAAACAGTGAGTAATAGTCCATGAAACGGGCCAGAATCTACCAAAACTGCCAATGTTGATGACCAACACGTAAACTTACCACAGCGTTCGTTAACCATCGAATCCACTCCGGGACCCCAAAACAGTGAGTAATAGTCGATGAAATGGGCTAGAATCGGCAAAAACTGCCAGTGTTGACGACCGACACGTAAGCGAACCTTGGGTTTCAACAATTATGGAAATCGCCTCGGGACCCGAAAACGGTGATTAATAATCCAAGAAACGGGCCATAATCGGCCAAAACTACGAGTGTTGATGACCGGCACGTAAACGCACCACAGGGTTCGTTAACCATGGAAACCAATTTGTGACCCCAAAACAGTGAGTAATAGTCCAAGAAACGGGCCATAATCGGCCAGTGTTGATGACCGACACGTAAACGCACCACAGGGTTCGTTAACCATGGAAACCACTTAGGGACCCCAAAGCAGTGAGTAATAGTCCATGAAACGGGCCAGAATCGGTCCAAACTGCCACTGTTGATGACCGACACGTAAACGCATCACAGGGTTTGCTCACCATGGAAACCACTCCGGGACCCCAAAACAGTGAGGAATAGTCCATCAAACGGGCCAGAATCGGCAAAAACTGCCAGTGTTGATGATGGACACGTAAGCGGGCCTTGGGGTTCAACAATTATGGAAATCGCTTCGGGACCCCAAAACGGTGAGTAATAGCCCAAGAAACGGGCCAGAATCGGCCAAAACTGCCAATGTTGATGACCGACACGTAAACGCACCACAGGGTTCGTTAACCATGGAAACCACTTCGGGACCACAAAACAGTGAGTAATAGTCCATGAAACGGGCCAGAATCGGTCCAAACTGCCACTGTTGATGACCGACACGTAAACGCATCACAGGGTTTGCTCACCATGGAAACCACTCCGGGACCCCAAAACAGTGAGGAATAGTCCATCAAACGGGCCAGAATCGGCCAAAACTGCCAGTGTTGATGACGGACACGTAAGCGGGACTTGGGGTTTAACAATTATGGAAATCGCTTCGGGACCCCAAAACGGCGAGTAATAGCCCAAGAAACGGGCCAGAATCGGCCAAAACTGCCAATGTTGATGACCGACACGTAAACGCACCACAGGGTTCGTTAACCATGGAAACCACTTAGGGACCCCAAAGCAGTGAGTAATAGTCCATCAAACGGGCCAGAATCGGTCCAAACTGCCACTGTTGATGACCGACACGTAAACGCATCACAGGGTTTGCTCACCATGGAAACCACTCCGGGACCCCAAAACAGTGAGGAATAGTCCATCAAACGGGCCAGAATCGGCCAAAGCTGCCAGTGTTGATGATGGACACGTAAGCGGGCCTTGGGGTTCAACAATTATGGAAATCGCTTCGGGACCCCAAAACGGTGAGTAATAGCCCAAGAAACGGGCCAGAATCGGCCAAAACTGCCAGTGTTGATGACCGACACGTAAACGCACCATAGGGTTCGTTAACCATGGAAACCACTCCAGGACCCCAAAACAGTGAGTAATAGTCCATGAAACGGGCCAGAATCAGCCAAAACTGCCAGTGTCGATGACCGACACGCAAGCGTACCTAGGGTTCAACAATAATGGAAATCGGTTCAGGACCTGAAAACGGTGAGTAATAGTCCAAGAAACGGGCCAGAATCGGCCAAAACTGCGAGTGTTGATCACCGAAACAAAAACGCACCACAGGGTTCGTTAACCATGGAAACCACTCCGGGACCCCAAAACAGTGAGTAATAGTCCATGAAACGGGCCAGAATCTGCCAAAACTGCCAGTGTTGATGACCAACACGTAAACTTACCACAGCGTTCGTTAACCATCAAAACCACTCCGGGACCCCAAAACAGTGAGTAATAGTCGATGAAACGGGCTAGAATCGGCAAAAACTGCCAATGTTGATGAACGACACGTAAGCGAATCTTGGGGTTCAACAATTATGGAAATCGCCTAGGGACCCGAAAACGGTGATTAATAATCCAAGAAACGGGCCATAATCGGCCAAAACTACGAGTGTTGATAACCGGCACGTAAACGCACCACAGGATTCGTTAACCATGGAAACCACTTTGTGACCCCAAAACAGTGAGTAATAGTCCAAGAAACGGGCCAGAATCGGCCAGTGTTGATGACCGACACGTCAACGCATCACAGGGTTCGTTCACCATGGAATCCACTCCGGGACCCTAAAGCAGTGAGTAATAGTCCATGAAACGGGCCAGAATCGGCCAAAACTGCTAGTGTTGATGACGGACATGTAAGCGGACCTTGGGGTTCAACAATTATGCAAAACGCTTCGGGACCCCAAAACGGTGAGTAATAACCCAAGAAAGGGGCCAGAATCAGCCAAAAATGCGAGTATTGATCACCGAAACGTAAATGCACCACAGGGTTCGTTAACCATGGAAACCACACCGGGACCCCAAAACAGTGAGTAATAGTCCGTGAAACGGGCCCGAATAGGTCAAAACTGCCAGTGTTGATGACCGACACGTAAACGCAACATAGGGTTCGTTCACCATGGAAACCACTCCGGGACCCCAAAACAGTGAGTAATAGTCCATGAAACGGGCCAGAATCGGCCAAAACTACCAGTGTTGATGATAGACACGTAAGCGGACCTTGGGGTTCAACAATTATGGAAATCGCTTCGGGACCCCAAACGGTGATTAATAATCCAAGAAACGGGCCAGAATCGGCCAAAACTGCCAGTGTTGATGACCGACACTTAAACGCACCACGGGGTTCGTTAACCATGGAAACCACTCCGGGACCCCAAAACAGTGAGTAATAGTCCATGAAACGGGCCAGAATCTGCCAAAACTGCCAGTGTTGATGACCAACAAGTAAACTTACCACAGCGTTCGTTAACCATCGAATCCACTCCGGGACCCCAAAACAGTGAGTAATAGTCGATGAAATGGGCTAGAATCGGCAAAAACTGCCAGTGTTGATGACCGACACGTAAGCGAACCTTGGGGTTCAACAATTATGGAAATCACCTCGGACCCGAAAACGGTGATTAATAATCCAAGAAACGGGCCATAATCGGCCAAAACTATGATTGTTGATGACCGGCACGTAAACGCACCACAGGGTTCGTTAACCATGGAAACCACTTTGTGACACCAAAACAGTGAGTAATAGTCCAAGAAACGGGCCAGAATCGGCCAGTGTTGATGACCGACACGTCAACGCATCACAGGGTTCGTTCACCATGGAATCCACTCCGGGACCCTAAAGCAGTGAGTAATAGTCCATGAAACGGGCCAGAATCGGCCAAAACTGCTAGTATTGATGACGGACATGTAAGCAGACCTTGGGGTTCAACAATTATGCACAACGCTTCGGGACCCCAAAACGGTGAGTAATAACCCAAGAAAGGGGCCAGAATCGGCCAAAAATGCGAGTGTTGATCACCGAAACGTAAATGCACCACAGGGTTCGTTAACCATGGAAACCACACCGGGACCCCAAAACAGTGAGTAATAGTCCGTGAAACGGGCCAGAATAGGTCAAAACTGCCAGTGTTGATGACCGACACGTAAACGCAACACAGGGTTCGTTCACCATGGAAACCACTCCGGGACCCCAAAACAGTGAGTAATAGTCCATGAAACGGGCCAGAATCGGCCAAAACTACCAGTGTTGATGATAGACACGTAAGCGGACCTTGGGGTTCAACAATTATGGAAATCGCTTCGGGACCCCAAACGGTGATTAATAATCCAAGAAACGGGCCAGAATCGGCCAAAACTGCCAGTGTTGATGACCGACACTTAAACGCACCACGGGGTTCGTTAACCATGGAAACCACTCCGGGACCCCAAAACAGTGAGTAATAGTCCATGAAACGGGCCAGAATCTGCCAAAACTGCCAGTGTTGATGACCAACACGTAAACTTACCACAGCGTTCGTTAACCATCGAATCCACTCCGGGACCCCAAAACAGTGAGTAATAGTCGATGAAATGGGCTAGAATCGGCAAAAACTGCCAGTGTTGATGACCGACACGTAAGCGAACCTTGGGGTTCAACAATTATGGAAATCACCTCGGACCCGAAAACGGTGATTAATAATCCAAGAAACGGGCCATAATTGGCCAAAACTATGATTGTTGATGACCGGCACGTAAACGCACCACAGGGTTCGTTAACCATGGAAACCACTTTGTGACCCCAAAACAGTGAGTAATAGTCCAAGAAACGGGCCAGAATCGGCCAGTGTTGATGACCGACACGTCAACGCATCACAGGGTTCGTTCACCATGGAATCCACTCCGGGACCCCAAAACAGTGAGTAATAGTCCATGAAACGGGCCAGGATCGGCCAAAACTACCAGTGTTGATGATAGACACGTAAGCGGACCTTGGGGTTCAACAATTATGGAAATCGCTTCGGGACCCCAAACGGTGATTAATAATCCAAGAAACGGGCCAGAATCGGCCAAAACTGCCAGTGTTGATGACCGACACTTAAACGCACCACGGGGTTCGTTAACCATGGAAACCACTCCGGGACCCCAAAACAGTGAGTAATAGTCCATGAAACGAGCCAGAATCTGCCAAAACATCCAGTGTTGATGACCAACACGTAAACTTACCACAGCGTTCGTTAACCATCGAATCCACTCCGGGACCCCAAAACAGTGAGTAATAGTCGATGAAATGGGCTAGAATCGGCAAAAACTGCCAGTGTTGATGACCGACACGTAAGCGAACCTTGGGGTTCAACAATTATGGAAATCACCTCGGACCCGAAAACGGTGATTAATAATCCAAGAAACGGGCCATAATCGGCCAAAACTACGAGTGTTGATGACCGGCACGTAAACGCACCACAGGGTTCGTTAACCATGGAAACCACTTTGTGACCCCAAAACAGTGAGTAATAGTCCAAGAAACGGGCCAGAATCGGCCAGTGTTGATGACCGACACGTCAACGCATCACAGGGTTCGTTCACCATGGAATCCACTCCGGGACCCTAAAGCAGTGAGTAATAGTCCATGAAACGGGCCAGAATCGGCCAAAACTGCTAGTGTTGATGACGGACATGTAAGCGGACCTTGGGGTTCAACAATTATGGAAAACGCTTCGGAACGCCAAAACGGTGAGTAATAACCCAAGAAAGGGGCCAGAATCGGCCAAAAATGCGAGTGTTGATCACCGAAACGTAAATGCACCACAGGGTTCGTTAACCATGGAAACCACTCCAGGACCCCAAAACAGTGAGTAATAGTCCGTGAAACGGGCCAGAATAGGTCAAAACTGCCAGTGTTGATGACCGACATGTAAACGCAACACAGGGTTCGTTCACCATGGAAACCACTCCGGGACCCCAAAACAGTGAGTAATAGTCCATGAAACGGGCCAGAATCGGCCAAAACTACCAGTGTTGATGATAGACACGTAAGCGGACCTTGGGGTTCAACAATTATGGAAATCGCTTCGGGACCCCAAACGGTGATTAATAATCCAAGAAACGGGCCTGAATCGGCCAAAACTGCCAGTGTTGATGACCGACACATAAACGCACCACGGGGTTCGTTAACCATGGAAACCACTCCGGGACCCCAAAACAGTGAGTAATAGTCCATGAAACGGGCCAGAATCTGCCAAAACTGCTAGTGTTGATGACCAACACGTAAACTTACCACAGCTTTCGTTAACCATCGAATCCACTCCGGGACCCCAAAACAGTGAGTAATAGTCGATGAAATGGGCTAGAATCGGCAAAAACTGCCAGTGTTGATGAACGACACGTAAGCGAATCTTGGGGTTCAACAATTATGGAAATCGCCTAGGGACCCGAAAACGGTGATTAATAATCCAAGAAACGGGCCATAATCGGCCAAAACTATGAGTGTTGATGATCGGCACGTAAACGCACCACAGGGTTCGTTAACCATGGAAACCACTCCGGGACCCCAAAACAGTGAGTAATAGTCCATGAAACGGGCCAGAATCGGCCAAAACTACCAGTGTTGATGATAGACACGTAAGCGGACCTTGGGGTTCAACAATTATGGAAATCGCTTCGGGACCCCAAACGGTGATTAATAATCCAAGAAACAGGCCAGAATCGGCCAAAACTGCCAGTGTTGATGACCGACACTTAAACGCACCACGGGGTTCGTTAACCATGGAAACCACTCCGGGACCCCAAAACAGTGAGTAATAGTCCATGAAACGGGCCAGAATCTGCCAAAACTGCCAGTATTGATGACCAACACGTAAACACACCATAGGGTTCGTTAACCATGGAAACCACTCCAGGACCCCAAAACAGTGAGTAATAGTCCATGAAACGGGCCAGAATCAGCCAAAACTACCAGTGTCGATGACCGACACGCAAGCGGACCTAGGGTTCAACAATAACGGAAATCGCTTCAGGACCTGAAAACGGTGAGTAATAATCCAAGAAACGGGCCAGAATCGGCCAAAACTGCGAGTGTTGATCACCGAAACAGAAACGCACCACAGGGTTCGTTAACCATGGAAACCACTCCGGGACCCAAAAACAGTGAGTAGTAGTCCATGAAACGGGCCAGAATCTGCCAAAACTGCTAATGTTGATGACCAACACGTAAATTACCACAGTGTTCGTTAACCATCGAAACCACTCCGGGACCCCAAAACAGTGAGTAATAGTCGATGAAACGGGCTAGAATCGGCAAAAACTGCCAATGTTGATGAACGACACGTAAGCGAATCTTGGGGTTCAACAATTATGGAAATCGCCTCGGGACCCGAAAACGGTGATTAATAATCCAAGAAACGGGCCATAATCGGCCAAAACTACGAGTGTTGATGACCGGCACGTAAACGCACCACAGGGTTCGTTAACCATGGAAACCACTTTGTGACCCCAAAGCAGTGAGTAATAGTCCAAGAAACGGGCCAGAATCAGCCAGTGTTGATGACCGACACGTCAACGCATCACAGGGTTCGTTCACCATGGAATCCACTCCGGGACCCTAAAGCAGTGAGTAATAGTCCATGAAATGGGCCAGAATCGGCCAAAACTGCTAGTGTTGATGACGGACATGTAAGCGGACCTTGGGGTTCAACAATTATGGAAAACGCTTCGGGACCCCAAAACGGTGAGTAATAACCCAAGAAAGGGGCCAGAATCGGCCAAAAATGCGAGTGTTGATCACCGAAACGTAAATGCACCACAGGGTTCGTTAACCATGGAAACCACTCCGGGACCCCAAAACAGTGAGTAATAGTCCGTGAAACGGGCCAGAATAGGTCAAAACTGCCAGTGTTGATGACCGACACGTAAACGCAACACAGGGTTCGTTCACCATGGAAACCACTCCGGGACCCCAAAACAGTGAGTAATAGTCCATGAAACGGGCCAGAATCGGCCAAAACTACCAGTGTTGATGATAGACACGTAAGCGGACCTTGGGGTTCAACAATTATGGAAATCGCTTCGGGACCCCAAACGGTGATTAATAATCCAAGAAACGGGCCAGAATCGGCCAAAACTGCCAGTGTTGATGACCGACACTTAAACGCACCACGGGGTTCATTAACCATGGAAACCACTCCGGGACCCCAAAACAGTGAGTAATAGTCCGTGAAACGGGCTAGAATCTGCCAAAACTGCCAATGTTGATGACCAACACGTAAACTTACCACAGCGTTCGTTAACCATCGAAACCACTTCGGGACCCCAAAACAGTGAGTAATAGTCGATGAAACGGGCTAGAATCGGCAAAAACTGCCAATGTTGATGAACGACACGTAAGCGAATCTTGGGGTTCAACAATTATGGAAATCGCCTCGGGACCCGAAAACGGTGATTAATAATCCAAGAAACGGGCCATAATCGGCCAAAACTACGAGTGTTGATGACCGGCACGTAAACGCACCACAGGGTTCGTTAACCATGGAAACCACTTTGTGACCACAAAGCAGTGAGTAATAGTCCAAGAAACGGGCCAGAATCGGCCAGTGTTGATGACCGACACGTCAACGCATCACAGGGTTCGTTCACCATGGAATCCACTCCGGGATCCTAAAGCAGTGAGTAATAGTCCATGAAATGGGCCAGAATCGGCCAAAACTGCTAGTGTTGATGACGGACATGTAAGCGGACCTTGGGGTTCAACAATTATGGAAAACGCTTCGGGACCCCAAAACGGTGAGTAATAACCCAAGAAAGGGGCCAGAATCGGCCAAAAATGCGAGTGTTGATCACCGAAACGTAAATGCACCACAGGGTTCGTTAACCATGGAAACCACTCCGGGACCCCAAAACAGTGAGTAATAGTCCGTGAAACGGGCCAGAATAGGTCAAAACTGCCAGTGTTGATGACCGACACGTAAACGCAACACAGGGTTCGTTCACCATGGAAACCACTCCGGGACCCCAAAACAGTGAGTAATAGTCCATGAAACGGGCCAGAATCGGCCAAAACTACCAGTGTTGATGATAGACACGTAAGCGGACCTTGGGGTTCAACAATTATGGAAATCGCTTCGGGACCCCAAACGGTGATTAATAATCCAAGAAACGGGCCAGAATCGGCCAAAACTGCCAGTGTTGATGACCGACACTTAAACGCACCACGGGGTTCATTAACCATGGAAACCACTCCGGGACCCCAAAACAGTGAGTAATAGTCCGTGAAACGGGCTAGAATCTGCCAAAACTGCCAATGTTGATGACCAACACGTAAACTTACCACAGCGTTCGTTAACCATCGAAACCACTTCGGGACCCCAAAACAGTGAGTAATAGTCGATGAAACGGGCTAGAATCGGCAAAAACTGCCAATGTTGATGAACGACACGTAAGCGAATCTTGGGGTTCAACAATTATGGAAATCGCCTCGGGACCCGAAAACGGTGATTAATAATCCAAGAAACGGGCCATAATCGGCCAAAACTACGAGTGTTGATGACCGGCACGTAAACGCACCACAGGGTTCGTTAACCATGGAAACCAATTTGTGACCCCAAAACAGTGAGTAATAGTCCAAGAAACGGGCCATAATCGGCCAAAACTGCGAGTGTTGATGACCGACACATAAACGCACCACAGGGTTCGTTAACCATGGAAACCACTTAGGGACCCCAAAGCAGTGAGTAATAGTCCATGAAACGGGCCAGAATCGGTCCACACTGCCACTGTTGATGACCGACACGTAAACGCATCACAGGGTTTGCTCACCATGGAAACCACTCCGGGACCCCAAAACAGTGAGGAATAGTCCATCAAACGGGCCAGAATCGGCCAAAGCTGCCAGTGTTGATGATGGACACGTAAGCGGGCCTTGGGGTTCAACAATTATGGAAATCGCTTCGGGACCCCAAAACGGTGAGTAATAGCCCAAGAAACGGGCCAGAATCGGCCAAAACTGCCAGTGTTGATGACCGACACGTAAACGCACCATAGGGTTCGTTAACCGTGGAAACCACTCCAGGACCCCAAAACAGTGTGTAATAGTCCCTGAAACGGGCCAGAATCAGCCAAAACTGCCAGTGTCGATGACCGACACGCAAGCGGACCTAGGGTTCAACAATAATGGAAATCGCTTCAGGACCTGAAAACGGTGAGTAATAATCCAAGAAACGGGCCAGAATCGGCCAAAACTGCGAGTGATGATCACCGAAACAAAAACGCACCACAGGGTTCGTTAACCATGGAAACCACTCCGGGACCCCAAAACAGTGAGTAATAGTCCATGAAACGGGCCAGAATCTGCCAAAACTGCCAGTGTTGATGACCAACACGTAAACTTACCACAGCGTTCGTTAACCATCGAAACCACTCCGGGACCCCAAAACAGTGAGTAATAGTCGATGAAACGGGCTAGAATCGGCAAAAACTGCCAATGTTGATGAACGACACGTAAGCGAATCTTGGGGTTCAACAATTATGGAAATCGCCTAGGGACCCGAAAACGGTGATTAATAATCCAAGAAACGGGCCATAATCGGCCAAAACTACGAGTGTTGATGACCGGCACGTAAACGCACCACAGGATTCGTTAACCATGGAAACCACTTTGTGACCCCAAAACAGTGAGTAATAGTCCAAGAAATGGGCCAGAATCGGCCAGTGTTGATGACCGACACGTCAACGCATCACAGGGTTCGTTCACCATGGAATCCACTCCGGGACCCTAAAGCAGTGAGTAATAGTCCATGAAACGGGCCAGAATCGGCCAAAACTGCTAGTGTTGATGACGGACATGTAAGCGGACCTTGAGGTTCAACAATTATGGAAAACGCTTCGGGACCCCAAAATGGTGAGTAATAACCCAAGAAAGGGGCCAGAATCGGCCAAAAATGCGAGTGTTGATCACCGAAACGTAAATGCACCACAGGGTTCGTTAACCATGGAAACCACTCCGGGACCCCAAAACAGCGAGTAATAGTCCATGAAACGGGCCAGAATCGGCCAAAACTACCAGTGTTAATGATAGACACGTAAGCGGACCTTGGGGTTCAACAATTATGGAAATCGCTTCGGGACCCCAAACGGTGATTAATAATCCAAGAAACGGGCCAGAATCGGCCAAAACTGCCAGTGTTGATGACCGACACTTAAACGCACCACGGGGTTCGTTAACCATGGAAACCACTCTGGGACCCCAAAACAGTGAGTAATAGTCCATGAAACGGGCCAGAATCTGCCAAAACTGCCAGTGTTGATGACCAACACGTAAACTTACCACAGCGTTCGTTAACCATCGAATCCACTCCGGGACCCCAAAACAGTGAGTAATAGTCGATGAAATGGGCTAGAATCGGCAAAAACTGCCAGTGTTGATGACCGACACGTAAGCGAACCTTGGGGTTCAACAATTATGGAAATCACCTCGGACCCGAAAACGGTGATTAATAATCGAAGAAACGGGCCATAATCGGCCAAAACTACGAGTGTTGATGACCAGCACGTAAACGCACCACAGGGTTCGTTAACCATGGAAACCACTTTGTGACCCCAAAACAGTGAGTAATAGTCCAAGAAACGGGCCAGAATCGGCCAGTGTTGATGACCGACACGTCAACGCATCACAGGGTTCGTTCACCATGGAATCCACTCCGGGACCCCAAAACAGTGAGTAATAGTCCATGAAACGGGCCAGAATCGGCCAAAACTACCAGTGTTGATGATAGACACGTAAGTGGACCTTGGGGTTCAACAATTATGGAAATCGCTTCGGGACCCCAAACGGTGATTAATAATCCAAGAAACGGGCCAGAATCGGCCAAAACTGCCAGTGTTGATGACCGACACTTAAACGCACCACGGGGTTCGTTAACCATGGAAACCACTCCGGGACACCAAAACAGTGAGTAATAGTCCATGAAACGGGCCAGAATCTGTCGAAACTGCCAGTGTTGATGACCAACACGTAAACATACCACAGCGTTCGTTAACCATCGAATCCACTCCGGGACCCCAAAACAGTGAGTAATAGTCGATGAAATGGGCTAGAATCGGCAAAAACTGCCAGTGTTGATGACCGACACGTAAGCGAACCTTGGGGTTCAACAATTATGGAAATCACCTCGGACCCGAAAACGGTGATTAATAATCCAAGAAACGGCCATAATCGGCCAAAACTACGAGTGTTGATGACCAGCACGTAAACGCACCACAGGGTTCGTTAACCATGGAAACCACTTTGTGACCCCAAAACAGTGAGTAATAGTCCAAGAAACGGGCCAGAATCGGCCAGTGTTGATGACCGACACGTCAACACATCACAGGGTTCGTTCACCATGGAATCAACTCCGGGACCCTAAAGCAGTGAGTAATAGTCCATGAAACGGCCCAGAATCGGCCAAAACTGCTAGTGTTGATGACGGACATGTAAGCGGACCTTGGGGTTCAACAATTATGGAAAACGCTTCGTAACGCCAAAACGGTGAGTAATAACCAAAGAAAGGGGCCAGAATCGGCCAAAAATGCGAGTGTTGATCACCGAAACGTAAATGCACCACAGGGTTCGTTAACCATGGAAACCACTCCAGGACCCCAAAACAGTGAGTAATAGTCCGTGAAACGGGCCAGAATAGGTCAAAACTGCCAGTGTTGATGACCGACACGTAAACGCAACACAGGGTTCGTTCACCATGGAAACCACTCCGGGACCCCAAAACAGTGAGTAATAGTCCATGAAACGGGCCAGAATCGGCCAAAACTACCAGTGTTGATGATAGACACGTAAGCGGACCTTGGGGTTCAACAATTATGGATATCGCTTCGGGACCCCAAACGGTGATTAATAATCCAAGAAACGGGCCAGAATCGGCCAAAACTGCTAGTGTTGATGACCGACACATAAACGCACCACGGGGTTCGTTAACCATGGAACCCACTCCGGGACCCCAAAACAGTGAGTAATAGTCCATGAAACGGGCCAGAATCTGCCAAAACTGCCAGTGTTGATGACCAACACATAAACTTACCACAGCGTTCGTTAACCATCGAATCCACTCCGGGACCCCAAAACAGTGAGTAATAGTCGATGAAATGGGCTAGAATCGGAAAAAACTGCCAGTGTTGATGACCGACACGTAAGCGAACCTTGGGGTTCAACAATTATGGAAATCACCTCGGACCCGAAAACGGTGATTAATAATCCAAGAAACGGGCCAAAATCGGCCAAAACTACGAGTGTTGATGACCGGCACGTAAACGCACCACAGGGTTCGTTAACCATGGAAACCACTTTGTGACCCCAAAACAGTGAGTAATAGTCCAAGAAACGGGCCAGAATCGGCCAGTGTTGATGACCGACACGTCAACGCATCACAGGGTTCGTTCACAATGGAATCCACTCCGGGACCCTAAAGCAGTGAGTAATAGTCCATGAAATGGGCTAGAATCGGCCAAAACTGCTAGTGTTGATGACAGACATGTAAGCGGACCTTGGGGTTCAAAAATTATGGAAAACGCTTCGGGACCCCAAAACGGTGAGTAATAACCCAAGAAAGGGGCCAGAATCGGCCAAAAATGCGAGTGTTGATCACCGAAACGTAAATGCACCACAGGGTTCGTTAACCATGGAAACCACTCCGGGACCCCAAAACAGTGAGTAATAGTCCGTGAAACGGGCCAGAATAGGTCAAAACTGCCAGTGTTGATGACCGATACGTAAACACAACACAGGGTTCGTTCACCATGGAAACCACTCCGGGACCCCAAAACAGTGAGTAATAGTCCATGAAACGGGCCAGAATCGGCCAAAACTACCAGTGTTGATGATAGACACGTAAGCGGACCTTGGGGTTCAACAATTATGGAAATCGCTTCGTGACCCCAAACGGTGATTAATAATCCAAGAAACGGGCCAGAATCGGCCAAAACTGCCAGTGTTGATGACCGACACTTAAACGCACCACGGGGTTCGTTAACCATGGAAACCACTCCGGGACCCCAAAACAGTGAGTAATAGTCCGTGAAACGGGCCAGAATAGGCCAGTGTTGATGACCGACACGTCAACGCATCACAGGGTTCGTTCACCATGGAATCCACTCCGGGACCCTAAAGCAGTGAGTAATAGTCCATGAAACGGGCCAGAATCGGCCAAAACTGCTAGTGTTGATGACGGACATGTAAGCGGACCTTGGGGTTCAACAATTATGGAAAACGCTTCGGGACCCCAAAACGGTGAGTAATAACCCAAGAAAGGGGCCAGAATCGGCCAAAAATGCGAGTGTTGATCACCGAAACGTAAATGCACCACAGGGTTCGTTAACCATGGAAACCACTCCGGGACCCCAAAACAGTGAGTAGTATTCCGTGAAACGGGCCAGAATAGGTCAAAACTGCCAGTGTTGATGACCGACACGTAAACGCAACACAGGGTTCGTTCACCATGGAAACCACTCCGGGACCCCAAAACAGTGAGTAATAGTCCATGAAACGGGCCAGAATCGGCCAAAACTACCAGTGTTGATGATAGACACGTAAGCGGACCTTGGGGTTCAACAATTATGGAAATCGCTTCGGGACCCCAAACGGTGATTAATAATCCAAGAAACGGGCCAGAATCGGCCAAAACTGCCAGTGTTGATGACCGACACTTAAACGCACCACGGGGTTCGTTAACCATGGAAACCACTCCGGGACCCCAAAACAGTGAGTAATAGTCCGTGAAACGGGCCAGAATCTGCCAAAACTGCCAGTGTTGATGACCAACACGTAAACTTACCACAGCGTTCGTTAACCATCAATGAAATGGTCTAGAATCGGCAAAAACTGCCAGTGTTGATGACCGACACGTAAGCGAACCTTGGGGTTCAACAATTATGGAAATCACCTCGGACCCGAAAACGGTGATTAATAATCCAAGAAACGGGCCATAATCGGCCAAAACTACAAGTGTTGATGACCGGCACGTAAACGCACCACAGGGTTCGTTAACCATGGAAACCACTTTGTGACCCCAAAACAGTGAGTAATAGTCCAAGAAACGGGCCAGAATCGGCCAGTGTTGATGACCGACACGTCAACGCATCACAGGGTTCGTTCACCATGGAATCCACTCCGGGACCCTAAAGTAGTGAGTAATAGTCCATGAAACGGGCCAGAATCGGCCAAAACTGCTAGTGTTGATGACGGACATGTAAGCGGACCTTGGGGTTCAACAATTATGGAAAACGCTTCGGGACCCCAAAACGGTGAGTAATAACCCAAGAAAGGGGCCAGAATCGGCCAAAAATGCGAGTGTTGATCACCGAAACATAAATGCACCACAGGGTTCGTTAACCATGGAAACCACTCCGGGACCCCAAAACAGTGAGTAATATTCCGTGAAACGGGCCAGAATAGGTCAAAACTGCCAGTGTTGATGACCGACACGTAAACGCAACACAGGGTTCGTTCACCATGGAAACCACTCCGGGACCCCAAAACAGTGAGTAATAGTCCATGAAACGGGCCAGAATCGGCCAAAACTACCAGTGTTGATGATAGACACGTAACCGGACCTTGGGGTTCAACAATTATGGAAATCGCTTCGGGACCCCAAACGGTGATTAATAATCCAAGAAACGGGCCAGAATCGGCCAAAACTGCCAGTGTTGATGACCGACACTTAAACGCACCACGGGGTTCGTTAACCATGGAAACCACTCCGGGACCCCAAAACAGTGAGTAATAGTCCGTGAAACGGGCTAGAATCTGCCAAAACTGCCAATGTTGATGACCAACACGTAAACTTACCACAGCGTTCGTTAACCATCGAAACCACTCCGGGACCCCAAAACAGTGAGTAATAGTCGATGAAACGGGCTAGAATCGGCAAAAACTGCCAATGTTGATGAACGACACGTAAGAGAATCTTGGGGTTCAACAATTATGGAAATCGCCTCGGGACCCGAAAACGGTGATTAATAATCCAAGAAATGGGCCATAATCGGCCAAAACTACGAGTGTTGATGACTGGCACGTAAACGCACCACAGGGTTCGTTAACCATGGAAACCAATTTGTGACCCCAAAACAGTGAGTAATAGTCCAAGAAACGGGCCATAATCGGCCAAAACTGCGAGTGTTGATGACCGACACATAAACGCACCACAGGGTTCGTTAACCATGGAAACCACTTAGGGACCCCAAAGCAGTGAGTAATAGTCCATGAAACGGGCCAGAATCGGTCCAAACTGCCACTGTTGATGACCGACACGTAAACGCATCACAGGGTTTGCTCACCATGGAAACCACTCCGGGACCCCAAAACAGTGAGGAATAGTCCATCAAACGGGCCAGAATCGGCCAAATCTGCCAGTGTTGATGATGGACACGTAAGCGGGCCTTGGGGTTCAACAATTATGGAAATCGCTTCGGGACCCCAAAACGGTGAGTAATAGCCCAAGAAACGGGCCAGAATCGGCCAAAACTGCCAGTGTTGATGACCGACACGTAAACGCACCATAGGGTTCGTTAACCATGGAAACCACTCCAGGACCCCAAAACAGTGAGTAATAGTCCATGAAACGGGCCAGAATCAGCCAAAACTGCCAGTTTCGATGACCGACACGCAAGCGGACCTAGGGTTCAACAATAATGGAAATCGCTTCAGGACCTGAAAACGGTGAGTAATAATCCAAGAAATGGGCCAGAATCGGCCAAAACTGCGAGTGTTGATCACCGAAACAAAAACGCACCACAGGGTTCGTTAACCATGGAAACCACTCCGGGACCCCAAAACAGTGAGTAATAGTCCATGAAACGGGCCAGAATCTGCCAAAACTGCCAGTGTTGATGACCGACACGTAAACTTACCACAGCGTTCGTTAACCATCGAAACCACTCCGGGACCCCAAAACAGTGAGTAATAGTCGATGAAACGGGCTAGAATCGGCAAAAACTACCAATGTTGATGAACGACACGTAAGCGAATCTTGGGGTTCAACAATTATGGAAATCGCCTAGGGACCCGAAAACGGTGATTAATAATCCAAGAAACGGGCCATAATCGGCCAAAACTACGAGTGTTGATGACCGGCACGTAAACGCACCACAGGATTCGTCAACCATGGAAACCACTTTGTGACCCCAAAACAGTGAGTAATAGTCCAAGAAACGGGCCAGAATCGGCCAGTGTTGATGACCGACACGTCAACACATCACAGGGTTCGTTCACCATGGAATCCACTCCGGGACCCTAAAGCAGTGACTAATAGTCCATGAAACGGGCCAGAATCGGCCAAAACTGCTAGTGTTGATGACGGACATGTAAGCGGACCTTGGGGTTCAAGAATTATGGAAAACGCTTCGGGACCCCAAAACGGTGAGTAATAACCCAAGAAAGGGGCCAGAATCGGCCAAAAATGCGAGTGTTGATCACCGAAACATAAATGCACCACAGGGTTCGTTAACCATGGAAACCACTCCGGGACCCCAAAACAGTGAGTAATATTCCGTGAAACGGGCCAGAATAGGTCAAAACTGCCAGTGTTGATGACCGACACGTAAACGCAACACAGGGTTCGTTCACCATGGAAACCACTCCGGGACCCCAAAACAGTGAGTAATAGTCCATGAAACGGGCCAGAATCGGCCAAAACTACCAGTGTTGATGATAGACACGTAAGCGGACCTTGGGGCTCAACAATTATGGAAATCGCTTCGGGACCCCAAACGGTGATTAATAATCCAAGAAACGGGCCAGAATCGGCCAAAACTGCCAGTGTTGATGACCGACACTTAAACGCACCACGGGGTTCGTTAACCATGGAAACCACTCCGGGACCCCAAAACAGTGAGTAATAGTCCGTGAAACGGGCTAGAATCTGCCAAAACTGCCAATGTTGATGACCAACACGTAAACTTACCACAGCGTTCGTTAACCATCGAAACCACTCCGGGACCCCAAAACAGTGAGTAATAGTCGATGAAACGGGCTAGAATCGGCAAAAACTGCCAATGTTGATGAACGACACGTAAGCGAATCTTGGGGTTCAACAATTATGGAAATCGCCTCGGGACCCGAAAACGGAGATTAATAATCCAAGAAATGGGCCATAATCGGCCAAAACTACGAGTGTTGATGACCGGAACGTAAACGCACCACAGGGTTCGTTAACCATGGAAACCAATTTGTGACCCCAAAACAGTGAGTAATAGTCCAAGAAACGGGCCATAATCGGCCAAAACTGCGAGTGTTGATGACCGACACATAAACGCACCACAGGGTTCGTTAACCATGGAAACCACTTAGGGACCCCAAAATAGTGAGTAATAGTCCATGAAACGGGCCAGAATCGGTCCAAACTGCCACTGTTGATGACCGACACGTAAACGCATCACAGGGTTTGCTCACCATGGAAACCACTCCGGGACCCCAAAACAGTGAGGAATAGTCCATCAAACGGGCCAGAATCGGCCAAAGCTGCCAGTGTTGATGATGGACACTTAAGCAGGCCTTGGGGTTCAACAATTATGGAAATCGCTTCGGGACCCCAAAACGGTGAGTAATAGCCCAAGAAACGGGCCAGAATTGGCCAAAACTGCCAGTGTTGATGACCGACACGTAAACGCACCATAGGGTTCGTTAACCATGGAAACCACTCCAGGACCCCAAAACAGTGAGTAATAGTCCATGAAACGGGCCAGAATCAGCCAAAACTGCCAGTGTCGATGACCGACACGCAAGCGGACCTAGGGTTCAACAATAATGGAAATCGCTTCAGGACCTGAAAACGGTGAGTAATAATCCAAGAAACGGGCCAGAATCGGCCAAAACTGCGAGTGTTGATCACCGAAACAAAAACGCACCACAGGGTTCGTTAACCATGGAAACCACTCCGGGACCCCAAAACAGTGAGTAATAGTCCATGAAACGGGCCAGAATCTGCCAAAACTGCCAGTGTTGATGACCGACACGTAAACTTACCACAGCGTTCGTTAACCATCGAAACCACTCCGGGACCCCAAAACAGTGAGTAATAGTCGATGAAACGGGCTAGAATCGGCAAAAACTACCAATGTTGATGAACGACACGTAAGCGAATCTTGGGGTTCAACAATTATGGAAATCGCCTAGGGACCCGAAAACGGTGATTAATAATCAAAGAAACGGGCCATAATCGGCCAAAACTACGAGTGTTGATGACCGGCACGTAAACGCACCACAGGATTCGTTAACCATGGAAACCACTTTGTGACCCCAAAACAGTGAGTAATAGTCCAAGAAACGGGCCAGAATCGGCCAGTGTTGATGACCGACACGTCAACACATCACAGGGTTCGTTCACCATGGAATCCACTCCGGGACCCTAAAGCAGTGAGTAATAGTCCATGAAACGGGCCAGAATCGGCCAAAACTGCTAGTGTTGATGACGGACATGTAAGCGGACCTTGGGGTTCAACAATTATGGAAAACGCTTCGGGACCCCAAAACGGTGAGTAATAACCCAAGAAAGGGGCCAGAATCGGCCAAAAATGCGAGTGTTGATCACCGAAACAAAAACGCACCACAGGGTTCGTTAACCATGGAAACCACTCCGGGACCCCAAAACAGTGAGTAATAGTCCATGAAACGGGCCAGAATCTGCCAAAACTGCCAGTGTTGATGACCGACACGTAAACTTACCACAGCGTTCGTTAACCATCGAAACCACTCCGGGACCCCAAAACAGTGAGTAATAGTCGATGAAACGGGCTAGAATCGGCAAAAACTACCAATGTTGATGAACGACACGTAAGCGAATCTTGGGGTTCAACAATTATGGAAATCGCCTAGGGACCCGAAAACGGTGATTAATAATCAAAGAAACGGGCCATAATCGGCCAAAACTACGAGTGTTGATGACCGGAACGTAAACGCACCACAGGGTTCGTTAACCATGGAAACCAATTTGTGACCCCAAAACAGTGAGTAATAGTCCAAGAAACGGGCCATAATCGGCCAAAACTGCGAGTGTTGATGACCGACACATAAACGCACCACAGGGTTCGTTAACCATGGAAACCACTTAGGGACCCCAAAATAGTGAGTAATAGTCCATGAAACGGGCCAGAATCGGTCCAAACTGCCACTGTTGATGACCGACACGTAAATGCATCACAGGGTTTGCTCACCATGGAAACCACTCCGGGACCCCAAAACAGTGAGGAATAGTCCATCAAACGGGCCAGAATCGGCCAAAGCTGCCAGTGTTGATGATGGACACTTAAGCGGGCCTTGGGGTTCAACAATTATGGAAATCGCTTCGGGACCCCAAAACGGTGAGTAATAGCCCAAGAAACGGGCCAGAATTGGCCAAAACTGCCAGTGTTGATGACCGACACGTAAACGCACCATAGGGTTCGTTAACCATGGAAACCACTCCAGGACCCCAAAACAGTGAGTAATAGTCCATGAAACGGGCCAGAATCAGCCAAAACTGCCAGTGTCGATGACCGACACGCAAGCGGACCTAGGGTTCAACAATAATGGAAATCGCTTCAGGACCTGAAAACGGTGAGTAATAATCCAAGAAACGGGCCAGAATCGGCCAAAACTGCGAGTGTTGATCACCGAAACAAAAACGCACCACAGGGTTCGTTAACCATGGAAACCACTCCGGGACCCCAAAACAGTGAGTAATAGTCCATGAAACGGGCCAGAATCTGCCAAAACTGCCAGTGTTGATGACCGACACGTAAACTTACCACAGCGTTCGTTAACCATCGAAACCACTCCGGGACCCCAAAACAGTGAGTAATAGTCGATGAAACGGGCTAGAATCGGCAAAAACTACCAATGTTGATGAACGACACGTAAGCGAATCTTGGGGTTCAACAATTATGGAAATCGCCTAGGGACCCGAAAACGGTGATTAATAATCAAAGAAACGGGCCATAATCGGCCAAAACTACGAGTGTTGATGACCGGCACGTAAACGCACCACAGGATTCGTTAACCATGGAAACCACTTTGTGACCCCAAAACAGTGAGTAATAGTCCAAGAAACGGGCCAGAATCGGCCAGTGTTGATGACCGACACGTCAACACATCACAGGGTTCGTTCACCATGGAATCCACTCCGGGACCCTAAAGCAGTGAGTAATAGTCCATGAAACGGGCCAGAATCGGCCAAAACTGCTAGTGTTGATGACGGACATGTAAGCGGACCTTGGGGTTCAACAATTATGGAAAACGCTTCGGGACCCCAAAACGGTGAGTAATAACCCAAGAAAGGGGCCAGAATCGGCCAAAAATGCGAGTGTTGATCACCGAAACAAAAACGCACCACAGGGTTCGTTAACCATGGAAACCACTCCGGGACCCCAAAACAGTGAGTAATAGTCCATGAAACGGGCCAGAATCTGCCAAAACTGCCAGTGTTGATGACCGACACGTAAACTTACCACAGCGTTCGTTAACCATCGAAACCACTCCGGGACCCCAAAACAGTGAGTAATAGTCGATGAAACGGGCTAGAATCGGCAAAAACTACCAATGTTGATGAACGACACGTAAGCGAATCTTGGGGTTCAACAATTATGGAAATCGCCTAGGGACCCGAAAACGGTGATTAATAATCAAAGAAACGGGCCATAATCGGCCAAAACTACGAGTGTTGATGACCGGCACGTAAACGCACCACAGGATTCGTTAACCATGGAAACCACTTTGTGACCCCAAAACAGTGAGTAATAGTCCAAGAAACGGGCCAGAATCGGCCAGTGTTGATGACCGACACGTCAACACATCACAGGGTTCGTTCACCATGGAATCCACTCCGGGACCCTAAAGCAGTGAGTAATAGTCCATGAAACGGGCCAGAATCGGCCAAAACTGCTAGTGTTGATGACGGACATGTAAGCGGACCTTGGGGTTCAACAATTATGGAAAACGCTTCGGGACCCCAAAACGGTGAGTAATAACCCAAGAAAGGGGCCAGAATCGGCCAAAAATGCGAGTGTTGATCACCGAAACAAAAACGCACCACAGGGTTCGTTAACCATGGAAACCACTCCGGGACCCCAAAACAGTGAGTAATAGTCCATGAAACGGGCCAGAATCTGCCAAAACTGCCAGTGTTGATGACCGACACGTAAACTTACCACAGCGTTCGTTAACCATCGAAACCACTCCGGGACCCCAAAACAGTGAGTAATAGTCGATGAAACGGGCTAGAATCGGCAAAAACTACCAATGTTGATGAACGACACGTAAGCGAATCTTGGGGTTCAACAATTATGGAAATCGCCTAGGGACCCGAAAACGGTGATTAATAATCAAAGAAACGGGCCATAATCGGCCAAAACTACGAGTGTTGATGACCGGAACGTAAACGCACCACAGGGTTCGTTAACCATGGAAACCAATTTGTGACCCCAAAACAGTGAGTAATAGTCCAAGAAACGGGCCATAATCGGCCAAAACTGCGAGTGTTGATGACCGACACATAAACGCACCACAGGGTTCGTTAACCATGGAAACCACTTAGGGACCCCAAAATAGTGAGTAATAGTCCATGAAACGGGCCAGAATCGGTCCAAACTGCCACTGTTGATGACCGACACGTAAACGCATCACAGGGTTTGCTCACCATGGAAACCACTCCGGGACCCCAAAACAGTGAGGAATAGTCCATCAAACGGGCCAGAATCGGCCAAAGCTGCCAGTGTTGATGATGGACACTTAAGCGGGCCTTGGGGTTCAACAATTATGGAAATCGCTTCGGGACCCCAAAACGGTGAGTAATAGCCCAAGAAACGGGCCAGAATTGGCCAAAACTGCCAGTGTTGATGACCGACACGTAAACGCACCATAGGGTTCGTTAACCATGGAAACCACTCCAGGACCCCAAAACAGTGAGTAATAGTCCATGAAACGGGCCAGAATCAGCCAAAACTGCCAGTGTCGATGACCGACACGCAAGCGGACCTAGGGTTCAACAATAATGGAAATCGCTTCAGGACCTGAAAACGGTGAGTAATAATCCAAGAAACGGGCCAGAATCGGCCAAAACTGCGAGTGTTGATCACCGAAACAAAAACGCACCAC
Source organism: Triticum timopheevii (assembly GCA_963921465.1). NCBI lineage: Eukaryota > Viridiplantae > Streptophyta > Magnoliopsida > Poales > Poaceae > Triticum > Triticum timopheevii. The sequence continues at coordinate 372,704,129 of OY997270.1, forward strand.
AGGGTTCGTTAACCATGGAAACCACTCCGGGACCCCAAAACAGTGAGTAATAGTCCATGAAACGGGCCAGAATCTGCCAAAACTGCCAGTGTTGATGACCGACACGTAAACTTACCACAGCGTTCGTTAACCATCGAAACCACTCCGGGACCCCAAAACAGTGAGTAATAGTCGATGAAACGGGCTAGAATCGGCAAAAACTACCAATGTTGATGAACGACACGTAAGCGAATCTTGGGGTTCAACAATTATGGAAATCGCCTAGGGACCCGAAAACGGTGATTAATAATCAAAGAAACGGGCCATAATCGGCCAAAACTACGAGTGTTGATGACCGGCACGTAAACGCACCACAGGATTCGTTAACCATGGAAACCACTTTGTGACCCCAAAACAGTGAGTAATAGTCCAAGAAACGGGCCAGAATCGGCCAGTGTTGATGACCGACACGTCAACACATCACAGGGTTCGTTCACCATGGAATCCACTCCGGGACCCTAAAGCAGTGAGTAATAGTCCATGAAACGGGCCAGAATCGGCCAAAACTGCTAGTGTTGATGACGGACATGTAAGCGGACCTTGGGGTTCAACAATTATGGAAAACGCTTCGGGACCCCAAAACGGTGAGTAATAACCCAAGAAAGGGGCCAGAATCGGCCAAAAATGCGAGTGTTGATCACCGAAACAAAAACGCACCACAGGGTTCGTTAACCATGGAAACCACTCCGGGACCCCAAAACAGTGAGTAATAGTCCATGAAACGGGCCAGAATCTGCCAAAACTGCCAGTGTTGATGACCGACACGTAAACTTACCACAGCGTTCGTTAACCATCGAAACCACTCCGGGACCCCAAAACAGTGAGTAATAGTCGATGAAACGGGCTAGAATCGGCAAAAACTACCAATGTTGATGAACGACACGTAAGCGAATCTTGGGGTTCAACAATTATGGAAATCGCCTAGGGACCCGAAAACGGTGATTAATAATCAAAGAAACGGGCCATAATCGGCCAAAACTACGAGTGTTGATGACCGGCACGTAAACGCACCACAGGATTCGTTAACCATGGAAACCACTTTGTGACCCCAAAACAGTGAGTAATAGTCCAAGAAACGGGCCAGAATCGGCCAGTGTTGATGACCGACACGTCAACACATCACAGGGTTCGTTCACCATGGAATCCACTCCGGGACCCTAAAGCAGTGAGTAATAGTCCATGAAACGGGCCAGAATCGGCCAAAACTGCTAGTGTTGATGACGGACATGTAAGCGGACCTTGGGGTTCAACAATTATGGAAAACGCTTCGGGACCCCAAAACGGTGAGTAATAACCCAAGAAAGGGGCCAGAATCGGCCAAAAATGCGAGTGTTGATCACCGAAACAAAAACGCACCACAGGGTTCGTTAACCATGGAAACCACTCCGGGACCCCAAAACAGTGAGTAATAGTCCATGAAACGGGCCAGAATCTGCCAAAACTGCCAGTGTTGATGACCGACACGTAAACTTACCACAGCGTTCGTTAACCATCGAAACCACTCCGGGACCCCAAAACAGTGAGTAATAGTCGATGAAACGGGCTAGAATCGGCAAAAACTACCAATGTTGATGAACGACACGTAAGCGAATCTTGGGGTTCAACAATTATGGAAATCGCCTAGGGACCCGAAAACGGTGATTAATAATCAAAGAAACGGGCCATAATCGGCCAAAACTACGAGTGTTGATGACCGGCACGTAAACGCACCACAGGATTCGTTAACCATGGAAACCACTTTGTGACCCCAAAACAGTGAGTAATAGTCCAAGAAACGGGCCAGAATCGGCCAGTGTTGATGACCGACACGTCAACACATCACAGGGTTCGTTCACCATGGAATCCACTCCGGGACCCTAAAGCAGTGAGTAATAGTCCATGAAACGGGCCAGAATCGGCCAAAACTGCTAGTGTTGATGACGGACATGTAAGCGGACCTTGGGGTTCAACAATTATGGAAAACGCTTCGGGACCCCAAAACGGTGAGTAATAACCCAAGAAAGGGGCCAGAATCGGCCAAAAATGCGAGTGTTGATCACCGAAACAAAAACGCACCACAGGGTTCGTTAACCATGGAAACCACTCCGGGACCCCAAAACAGTGAGTAATAGTCCATGAAACGGGCCAGAATCTGCCAAAACTGCCAGTGTTGATGACCGACACGTAAACTTACCACAGCGTTCGTTAACCATCGAAACCACTCCGGGACCCCAAAACAGTGAGTAATAGTCGATGAAACGGGCTAGAATCGGCAAAAACTACCAATGTTGATGAACGACACGTAAGCGAATCTTGGGGTTCAACAATTATGGAAATCGCCTAGGGACCCGAAAACGGTGATTAATAATCAAAGAAACGGGCCATAATCGGCCAAAACTACGAGTGTTGATGACCGGAACGTAAACGCACCACAGGGTTCGTTAACCATGGAAACCAATTTGTGACCCCAAAACAGTGAGTAATAGTCCAAGAAACGGGCCATAATCGGCCAAAACTGCGAGTGTTGATGACCGACACATAAACGCACCACAGGGTTCGTTAACCATGGAAACCACTTAGGGACCCCAAAATAGTGAGTAATAGTCCATGAAACGGGCCAGAATCGGTCCAAACTGCCACTGTTGATGACCGACACGTAAACGCATCACAGGGTTTGCTCACCATGGAAACCACTCCGGGACCCCAAAACAGTGAGGAATAGTCCATCAAACGGGCCAGAATCGGCCAAAGCTGCCAGTGTTGATGATGGACACTTAAGCGGGCCTTGGGGTTCAACAATTATGGAAATCGCTTCGGGACCCCAAAACGGTGAGTAATAGCCCAAGAAACGGGCCAGAATTGGCCAAAACTGCCAGTGTTGATGACCGACACGTAAACGCACCATAGGGTTCGTTAACCATGGAAACCACTCCAGGACCCCAAAACAGTGAGTAATAGTCCATGAAACGGGCCAGAATCAGCCAAAACTGCCAGTGTCGATGACCGACACGCAAGCGGACCTAGGGTTCAACAATAATGGAAATCGCTTCAGGACCTGAAAACGGTGAGTAATAATCCAAGAAACGGGCCAGAATCGGCCAAAACTGCGAGTGTTGATCACCGAAACAAAAACGCACCACAGGGTTCGTTAACCATGGAAACCACTCCGGGACCCCAAAACAGTGAGTAATAGTCCATGAAACGGGCCAGAATCTGCCAAAACTGCCAGTGTTGATGACCGACACGTAAACTTACCACAGCGTTCGTTAACCATCGAAACCACTCCGGGACCCCAAAACAGTGAGTAATAGTCGATGAAACGGGCTAGAATCGGCAAAAACTACCAATGTTGATGAACGACACGTAAGCGAATCTTGGGGTTCAACAATTATGGAAATCGCCTAGGGACCCGAAAACGGTGATTAATAATCAAAGAAACGGGCCATAATCGGCCAAAACTACGAGTGTTGATGACCGGCACGTAAACGCACCACAGGATTCGTTAACCATGGAAACCACTTTGTGACCCCAAAACAGTGAGTAATAGTCCAAGAAACGGGCCAGAATCGGCCAGTGTTGATGACCGACACGTCAACACATCACAGGGTTCGTTCACCATGGAATCCACTCCGGGACCCTAAAGCAGTGAGTAATAGTCCATGAAACGGGCCAGAATCGGCCAAAACTGCTAGTGTTGATGACGGACATGTAAGCGGACCTTGGGGTTCAACAATTATGGAAAACGCTTCGGGACCCCAAAACGGTGAGTAATAACCCAAGAAAGGGGCCAGAATCGGCCAAAAATGCGAGTGTTGATCACCGAAACAAAAACGCACCACAGGGTTCGTTAACCATGGAAACCACTCCGGGACCCCAAAACAGTGAGTAATAGTCCATGAAACGGGCCAGAATCTGCCAAAACTGCCAGTGTTGATGACCGACACGTAAACTTACCACAGCGTTCGTTAACCATCGAAACCACTCCGGGACCCCAAAACAGTGAGTAATAGTCGATGAAACGGGCTAGAATCGGCAAAAACTACCAATGTTGATGAACGACACGTAAGCGAATCTTGGGGTTCAACAATTATGGAAATCGCCTAGGGACCCGAAAACGGTGATTAATAATCAAAGAAACGGGCCATAATCGGCCAAAACTACGAGTGTTGATGACCGGCACGTAAACGCACCACAGGATTCGTTAACCATGGAAACCACTTTGTGACCCCAAAACAGTGAGTAATAGTCCAAGAAACGGGCCAGAATCGGCCAGTGTTGATGACCGACACGTCAACACATCACAGGGTTCGTTCACCATGGAATCCACTCCGGGACCCTAAAGCAGTGAGTAATAGTCCATGAAACGGGCCAGAATCGGCCAAAACTGCTAGTGTTGATGACGGACATGTAAGCGGACCTTGGGGTTCAACAATTATGGAAAACGCTTCGGGACCCCAAAACGGTGAGTAATAACCCAAGAAAGGGGCCAGAATCGGCCAAAAATGCGAGTGTTGATCACCGAAACGTAAATGCACCACAGGGTTCGTTAACCATGGAAACCACTCCGGGACCCCAAAACAGTGAGTAATAGTCCGTGAAACGGGCCACAATAGGTCAAAACTGTCAGTGTTGATGACCGACACGTAAACGCAACACAGGGTTCGTTCACCATGGAAACCACTCCGGGACCCCAAAACAGCGAGTAATAGTCCATGAAACGGGCCAGAATCGGCCAAAACTACCAGTGTTAATGATAGACACGTAAGCGGACCTTGGGGTTCAACAATTATGGAAATCGCTTCGGGACCCCAAACGGTGATTAATAATCCAAGAAACGGGCCAGAATCGGCCAAAACTGCCAGTGTTGATGACCGACACTTAAACGCACCACGGGGTTCGTTAACCATGGAAACCACTCCGGGACCCCAAACAGTGAGTAATAGTCCATGAAACGGGCCAGAATCTGCCAAAACTGCCAGTGTTGATGACCAACACGTAAACTTACCACAGCGTTCGTTAACCATCGAATCCACTCCGGGACCCCAAAACAGTGAGTAATAGTCGATGAAATGGGCTAGAATCGGCAAAAACTGCCAGTGTTGATGACCGACACGTAAGCGAACCTTGGGGTTCAACAATTATGGAAATCACCTCGGACCCGAAAACGGTGATTAATAATCGAAGAAACGGGCCATAATCGGCCAAAACTACGAGTGTTGATGACCGGCACGTAAACGCACCACAGGGTTCGTTAACCATGGAAACCAATTTGTGACCCCAAAACAGTGAGTAATAGTCCAAGAAACGGGCCATAATCGGCCAAAACTGCGAGTGTTGATGACCGACACATAAACGCACCACAGGGTTCGTTAACCATGGAAACCACTTAGGGACCCCAAAATAGTGAGTAATAGTCCATGAAACGGGCCAGAATCGGTCCAAACTGCCACTGTTGATGACCGACACGTAAACGCATCACAGGGTTTGCTCACCATGGAAACCACTCCGGGACCCCAAAACAGTGAGGAATAGTCCATCAAACGGGCCAGAATCGGCCAAAGCTGCCAGTGTTGATGATGGACACTTAAGCGGGCCTTGGGGTTCAACAATTATGGAAATCGCTTCGGGACCCCAAAACGGTGAGTAATAGCCCAAGAAACGGGCCAGAATTGGCCAAAACTGCCAGTGTTGATGACCGACACGTAAACGCACCATAGGGTTCGTTAACCATGGAAACCACTCCAGGACCCCAAAACAGTGAGTAATAGTCCATGAAACGGGCCAGAATCAGCCAAAACTGCCAGTGTCGATGACCGACACGCAAGCGGACCTAGGGTTCAACAATAATGGAAATCGCTTCAGGACCTGAAAACGGTGAGTAATAATCCAAGAAACGGGCCAGAATCGGCCAAAACTGCGAGTGTTGATCACCGAAACAAAAACGCACCACAGGGTTCGTTAACCATGGAAACCACTCCGGGACCCCAAAACAGTGAGTAATAGTCCATGAAACGGGCCAGAATCTGCCAAAACTGCCAGTGTTGATGACCGACACGTAAACTTACCACAGCGTTCGTTAACCATCGAAACCACTCCGGGACCCCAAAACAGTGAGTAATAGTCGATGAAACGGGCTAGAATCGGCAAAAACTACCAATGTTGATGAACGACACGTAAGCGAATCTTGGGGTTCAACAATTATGGAAATCGCCTAGGGACCCGAAAACGGTGATTAATAATCAAAGAAACGGGCCATAATCGGCCAAAACTACGAGTGTTGATGACCGGCACGTAAACGCACCACAGGATTCGTTAACCATGGAAACCACTTTGTGACCCCAAAACAGTGAGTAATAGTCCAAGAAACGGGCCAGAATCGGCCAGTGTTGATGACCGACACGTCAACACATCACAGGGTTCGTTCACCATGGAATCCACTCCGGGACCCTAAAGCAGTGAGTAATAGTCCATGAAACGGGCCAGAATCGGCCAAAACTGCTAGTGTTGATGACGGACATGTAAGCGGACCTTGGGGTTCAACAATTATGGAAAACGCTTCGGGACCCCAAAACGGTGAGTAATAACCCAAGAAAGGGGCCAGAATCGGCCAAAAATGCGAGTGTTGATCACCGAAACAAAAACGCACCACAGGGTTCGTTAACCATGGAAACCACTCCGGGACCCCAAAACAGTGAGTAATAGTCCATGAAACGGGCCAGAATCTGCCAAAACTGCCAGTGTTGATGACCGACACGTAAACTTACCACAGCGTTCGTTAACCATCGAAACCACTCCGGGACCCCAAAACAGTGAGTAATAGTCGATGAAACGGGCTAGAATCGGCAAAAACTACCAATGTTGATGAACGACACGTAAGCGAATCTTGGGGTTCAACAATTATGGAAATCGCCTAGGGACCCGAAAACGGTGATTAATAATCAAAGAAACGGGCCATAATCGGCCAAAACTACGAGTGTTGATGACCGGCACGTAAACGCACCACAGGATTCGTTAACCATGGAAACCACTTTGTGACCCCAAAACAGTGAGTAATAGTCCAAGAAACGGGCCAGAATCGGCCAGTGTTGATGACCGACACGTCAACACATCACAGGGTTCGTTCACCATGGAATCCACTCCGGGACCCTAAAGCAGTGAGTAATAGTCCATGAAACGGGCCAGAATCGGCCAAAACTGCTAGTGTTGATGACGGACATGTAAGCGGACCTTGGGGTTCAACAATTATGGAAAACGCTTCGGGACCCCAAAACGGTGAGTAATAACCCAAGAAAGGGGCCAGAATCGGCCAAAAATGCGAGTGTTGATCACCGAAACGTAAATGCACCACAGGGTTCGTTAACCATGGAAACCACTCCGGGACCCCAAAACAGTGAGTAATAGTCCGTGAAACGGGCCACAATAGGTCAAAACTGTCAGTGTTGATGACCGACACGTAAACGCAACACAGGGTTCGTTCACCATGGAAACCACTCCGGGACCCCAAAACAGCGAGTAATAGTCCATGAAACGGGCCAGAATCGGCCAAAACTACCAGTGTTAATGATAGACACGTAAGCGGACCTTGGGGTTCAACAATTATGGAAATCGCTTCGGGACCCCAAACGGTGATTAATAATCCAAGAAACGGGCCAGAATCGGCCAAAACTGCCAGTGTTGATGACCGACACTTAAACGCACCACGGGGTTCGTTAACCATGGAAACCACTCCGGGACCCCAAACAGTGAGTAATAGTCCATGAAACGGGCCAGAATCTGCCAAAACTGCCAGTGTTGATGACCAACACGTAAACTTACCACAGCGTTCGTTAACCATCGAATCCACTCCGGGACCCCAAAACAGTGAGTAATAGTCGATGAAATGGGCTAGAATCGGCAAAAACTGCCAGTGTTGATGACCGACACGTAAGCGAACCTTGGGGTTCAACAATTATGGAAATCACCTCGGACCCGAAAACGGTGATTAATAATCGAAGAAACGGGCCATAATCGGCCAAAACTACGAGTGTTGATGACCGGCACGTAAACGCACCACAGGGTTCGTTAACCATGGAAACCAATTTGTGACCCCAAAACAGTGAGTAATAGTCCAAGAAACGGGCCATAATCGGCCAAAACTGCGAGTGTTGATGACCGACACATAAACGCACCACAGGGTTCGTTAACCATGGAAACCACTTAGGGACCCCAAAATAGTGAGTAATAGTCCATGAAACGGGCCAGAATCGGTCCAAACTGCCACTGTTGATGACCGACACGTAAACGCATCACAGGGTTTGCTCACCATGGAAACCACTCCGGGACCCCAAAACAGTGAGGAATAGTCCATCAAACGGGCCAGAATCGGCCAAAGCTGCCAGTGTTGATGATGGACACGTAAGCGGGCCTTGGGGTTCAACAATTATGGAAATCGCTTCGGGACCCCAAAACGGTGAGTAATAGCCCATGAAACGGGCCAGAATCGGCCAAAACTGCCAGTGTTGATGACCGACACGTAAACGCACCATAGGGTTCGTTAACCATGGAAACCACTCCAGGACCCCAAAACAGTGAGTAATAGTCCATGAAACGGGCCAGAATCAGCCAAAACTGCCAGTGTCGATGACCGACACGCAAGCGGACCTAGGGTTCAACAATAATGGAAATCGCTTCAGGACCTGAAAACGGTGAGTAATAATCCAAGAAACGGGCCAGAATCGGCCAAAACTGCGAGTGTTGATCACCGAAACAAAAACGCACCACAGGGTTCGTTAACCATGGAAACCACTCCGGGACCCCAAAACAGTGAGTAATAGTCCATGAAACGGGCCAGAATCTGCCAAAACTGCCAGTGTTGATGACCGACACGTAAACTTACCACAGCGTTCGTTAACCATCGAAACCACTCCGGGACCCCAAAACAGTGAGTAATAGTCGATGAAACGGGCTAGAATCGGCAAAAACTACCAATGTTGATGAACGACACGTAAGCGAATCTTGGGGTTCAACAATTATGGAAATCGCCTAGGGACCCGAAAACGGTGATTAATAATCAAAGAAACGGGCCATAATCGGCCAAAACTACGAGTGTTGATGACCGGCACGTAAACGCACCACAGGATTCGTTAACCATGGAAACCACTTTGTGACCCCAAAACAGTGAGTAATAGTCCAAGAAACGGGCCAGAATCGGCCAGTGTTGATGACCGACACGTCAACACATCACAGGGTTCGTTCACCATGGAATCCACTCCGGGACCCTAAAGCAGTGAGTAATAGTCCATGAAACGGGCCAGAATCGACCAAAACTGCTAGTGTTGATGACGGACATGTAAGCGGACCTTGGGGTTCAACAATTATGGAAAACGCTTCGGGACCCCAAAACGGTGAGTATTAACCCAAGAAAGGGGCCAGAATCGGCCAAAAATGCGAGTGTTGATCACCGAAACGTAAATGCACCACAGGGTCGGTCAAAACTGCCAGTGTTGATGACCGACACGTAAACGCATCACAGGGTTTGTTCACCATGGAAACCACCCCGGGACCCCAAAACAGTGGGTAATAGTCCATGAAACGGGCCAGAATCGGCCAAAACTTCCAGTGTTGATAATCGACACGTAAACTTTCGACAGCGTTCGTTAACCATCGAAACCACTCCGGGACCGCAAAACAGTGTGTAATAGTCGATGAAACGGGCTAGAATCGGCAAAAACTGCCAGTGTTGATGACCGACATGTAAGCGAACCTTGGGGTTTAACAATTATGGAAATCGCCTCGGGACCCTAAAACGGTGATTAATAATCCAAGAAACGGACCATAATCGGCCAATACTGCGATTGTTGATGACCGACACGTAAACACACCACAGGGTTCGTTAACCATGGAAACCACTTCGGCACCCCAAAACAGTGAGTAATAGTCCATGAAACGAGCCAGAATCGGCCAAAACTGCCAGTGTTGATGACGGACACGTAAGCGGACCTTGGGGTTCAACAATTTTGGAAATCGCTTCGGGACCCCAAAATGGTGAGTAATAACCCAAGAAACGGGCCAGAATTGGCCAAAACTGCTAGTGTTGATGACCGACACGTAAGCGGACCTTGGGGTTCAACAATTACGGAAATCACTTCGGGACCCCATAACGATGAGACCCAACAAACGGGCCAGAATCGGCCAAAACTGCCAGTGTTGATGACCGACACGTAAACGCACCACAGGGTTCGTTAACCATGGAAACCACTCCGGGACCCCAAATCAGTGAGTAATAGTCCATGAAACGGGCCAGAATCGGCCAAAACTGCCAATGTTGATGACCGACATGTAAATGCACCACAGCGTTCGTTAAGCAAGGAAACCACTCCGGGACCCCAAAACAGCGAGTAATAGTCCATGAAACGGGCCAGAATTGGCCAAAACTGCCAGTGTTGATGACCGACACGTAAGCGGACCGTGGGGTTCAACAATTATGGAAATCGCTTCGGGACCCAAAAACGGTGAGTAATAATCCAGGAAATGGGCCAGAATTGGCCAAAACTGCGAGTGTTGATGACCGACACGTAAACGCACCACAGGGTTCGTTAACCAGGGAAACCAATCTGGGACCCCAAAACAGTGAGTAATAGTCCATGAAACGGGCCAGAATCGGCCTAAACTGCTAGTGTTGATGACCGACACGTAAGCGGACCGTGGGGTTCAACAATTGTGGAAATTGCTTCGGGACCCGAAAACGGTGAGTAATAATCCAAGAAACGGGCCAGAATCGGCCAAAATTGCCAGTGTTGATGACCGACACATAAGCGGACCGTGGAGTTCAACAATTATGGAATCGCTTCGTGACCCGAAAACGGTGAGTAATAATGCAAGAAACGGGCTAGAATCGGCCAAAACTGCCAGTGTTGATGACCGGCACGTAAACGCACCACAGGGTTCGTTAACCATGGAAACCACTCCGGGACCCCAAAACAGTGAGTAATAGTCCATGAAACGGGCCAGAATCGGTCAAAACTGCCAGTGTTGATGACCAACACGTAAACGCATCACAGGGTTCGTTCACCATGGAAACCACCCCGGGACCCCAAAACAGTGAGTAATAGTCCATGAAACGGGCCAGAATCGGCCAAAACTTCCAGTGTTGATGATCGACACGTAAACTTACCGCAGCGTTCGTTAACCATCGAAACCACTCCGGGGCCCCAAAACAGTGCGTAATAGTCGATGAAACGGGCTAGAATCGGCAAAAACTGCCAGTGTTGATGACCGACACGTAAGCGAACCTTGGGGTTCAACAATTATGGAAATCGCCTCGGGACCCGAAAACGGTGATTAATAATCCAAGAAACGGACCATAATCGGCCAAAACTGCGAGTGTTGATGACCGACACGTAAACGCACCACAGGGTTCGTTAACCATGGAAACCACTTCGGCACCCCAAAACAGTGAGAAATAGTCCATGAAATGGGCCAGAATCGACCAAAACTGCCAGTGTTGATGACGGACACGTAAGCGGACCTCGGGGTTCAACAATTATGGAAATCGCTTCGGGACCCCAAAACGGTGAGTAATAACCCAAGAAACATGACAGAATCGGCCAAAACTGCCAGTGTTGATGACCGACACGTAAACGCAACACAGGGATCGTTAACCATGGAAACCACTCCGGGACCCTAAAACAGTGAGTAATAGTCCATGAAACGGGCCAGAATTGGCCAAAACTGCCCGTGTTGATGACCGACACGTAAGCGGACCTTGGGGTTCAACAATTACGGAAATCGCTTTGGGACCCCAAAACGGTGAGTAATAACCCAAGAAACGGGCCAGAATCGGCCAAAACTGCCAGTTTTGATCACCGAAACATATATGCACCACAGGGTTCGTTAACCATGGAAACCACTCCGGGACCCCAAAACAGTGAGTAATAGTCCATGAAACGGGCCAGAATCTGCCAAAACTGCCAGTGTTGATGACCAACACGTTAACTTACCACAGCGTTTGTTAACCATCGAAACCACTCCAGGACCCCAAAACAGTGAGTAATAGTCGATGAAACGGGCTAGAATTGGCAAAAACTGCCAGTGTTGATGACCGACACGTAAGCGAACCTTGGGGTTCAACAATTATGGAAATTGCCTCGGGACCCGAAAACTGTGATTAATAATCCAAGAAACGGGCCATAATCGGCCAAAACTACGAGTGTTGATGACTGACACGTGAACGCACCACAGGGTTTGTTAACCATCGAAACCACTTCGGGACCCCAAAACAGTGAGTAATAGTCCAAGAAACGGGCCAGAATCGGCCAAAACTGCCAGTGTTGATGACCGACATGTAAACGCATCACATGGTTCGTTCACCATGGAAACCACTCCGGGACCCCAAAACAGTGAGTAGTAGTCCATGAAACGGGCCAGAATCGGCCAAAACTACTAGTGCCGATGATCGACACGTAAACTTACCGCAGCGTTCGTTAACCATTGAAACCACTCCGGGACCCCAAAACAGTGCGTAATAGTCGATGAAACGGGCTAGAATCGGCAAAAACTGCCAGTGTTGATGACCGACACGTAAGCGAACCTTGGGGTTCAACAATTATGGAAATCGCCTCGGGACCCGAAAACGGTGATTAATAATCCAAGAAACGGACCATAATCGGCCAAAACTGCGAGTGTTGATGACCGACACGTAAATGCACCACAGGGTTCGTTAACCATGGAAACCACTTCGGCACCCCAAAACAGTGAGAAATAGTCCATGAAACGGGCCAGAATCGGCAAAAACTGCCAGTGTTGATGACGGACACGTAAGCGGACCTCGGGGTTCAACAATTATGGAAATCGCTTCGGGACCCCAAAACGGTGAGTAATAACCCAAGAAACAGGCCAGAATCGGCCAAAACTGTCAGTGTTGATGACCGACACGTAAACGCAACACAGGGTTCGTTAACCATGGAAACCACTCCGGGACCCTAAAACAGTGAGTAATAGTCCATGAAACGGGCCAAAATTGGCCAAAACTGCCAGTGTTGATGACCGACACGTAACCGGACCTTGGGGTTCAACAATTACGGAAATCGCTTCGGGACCCCAAAACAGTGAGTAATAACCCAAGAAACGGGCCAGAATCGGCCAAAACTGCCAGTTTGGATCACCAAAACATAAATGCACCACAGGGTTCGTTAACCATGGAAACCACTCCGGGACCCCAAAACAGTGAGTAATAGTCCATGAAACGGGCCAGAATCTGCCAAAACTGCCAGTGTTGATGACCAACACGTAAACTTACCACAGCGTTTGTTAACCATCGAAACCACTCCGGGACCCCAAAACAGTGAGTAATAGTCGATGAAACGGGCTAGAATCGGCAAAAACTGCCAGTGTTGATGACCGACACGCAAGCGAACCTTGGGGTTCAACAATTATGGAAATTGCCTCGGGACCCGAAAACGGTGATTAATAATCCAAGAAACGGGCCATAATCGGCCAAAACTACGAGTGTTGATGACTGACACGTGAACGCACCACAGGGTTTGTTAACCATCGAAACCACTTCGGGACCCCAAAACAGTGAGTAATACTCCAAGAAACGGGCCAGAATCGGCCAAAACTGCCTCTGTTGATGACCGACACGTAAACGCATCACTTGGTTCGTTCACCATGGAAACCACTCCGGGACCCCAAAACAGTGAGTAATAGTCCATGAAACGGGCCAGAATTGGCCAAAACTACCAGTGTTGATGACCGACACATAAGCGGACCTTGGGGTTCAACAATTACGAAAATCGCTTCGGGACCCCAAAACGGTGAGTAATAACCCAAGAAACGGGCCAGAATCGGTCAAAACTGCTAGTGTTGATGACCAACACGTAAACGCATCACAGGGTTCGTTCACCATGGAAACCACCCCGGGACCCCAAAACAGTGAGTAATAGTCCATGAAACGGGCCAGAATCGGCCAAAACTTCCAGTGTCGATGATCGACACGTAAACTTACCGCAGCGTTCGTTAACCATTGAAACCACTCCGAGACCCCAAAACAGTGCGGAATAGTCAATGAAACGAGCTAGAATCGGCAAAAACTGCAAGTGTTGATGACCGACACGTAAGCGAACCTTGGGGTTCAACAATTATGGAAATCGCCTCGGGACCCGAAAACGGTGATTAATAATCCAAGAAACGGACCATAATCGGCCAAAACTGCGAGTGTTGATGACCGACACGTATACGCAACACAGGGATCGTTAACCATGGAAACCACTCCGGGACCCTAATACAGTGAGTAATAGTCCATGAAACGGGCCAGAATTGGCCAAAACTGCCAGTGTTGATGACCGACACGTAAGCGGACCTTGGGGTTCAACAATTACGGAAATCGCTTCGGGACCCCAAAACGGTGAGTAATAACCCAAGAAACGGGCCAGAATCGGCCAAAACTGCCAGTTTTGATCACCGAAACATAAATGCACCACAGGGTTCGTTAACCATGGAAACCACTCCGGGACCCCAAAACAGTGAGTAATAGTCCATGAAACGGGCCAGAATCTGCCAAAACTGCCAGTGTTGATGACCAACACGTAAACTTACCACAGCGTTTGTTAACCATCGAAACCACTCCGGGACCCCAAAACAGTGAGTAATATTCGATGAAACGGGCTAGAATCGGCAAAAACTGCCAGTGTTGATGACCGACACGTAAGCGAACCTTGGGGTTCAACAATTATGGAAATTGCCTCGGGACCCGAAAACGGTGATTAATAATCCAAGAAACGGGCCATAATCGGCCAAAACTACGAGTGTTGATGACTGACACGTGAACGCACCACAGGGTTTGTTAACCATCGAAACCACTTCGGGACCCCAAAACAGTGAGTAATAGTCCAAGAAACGGGCCAGAATCGGCCAAAACTGCCAGTGTTGATGACCGACACGTAAACGCATCACATGGTTCGTTCACCATGGAAACCACTCCGGGACCCCAAAACAGTGAGTAGTAGTCCATGAAACGGGCCAGAATCGGCCAAAACTACCAGTGTCGATGATCGACACGTAAACTTACCGCAGCGTTCGTTAACCATTGAAACCACTCCGGGACCCCAAAACAGTGCGTAATAGTCGATGAAACGGGCTAGAATCGGCAAAAACTGCCAGTGTTGATGACCGACACGTAAGCGAACTTTGGGGTTCAACAATTATGGAAATCGCCTCGGGACCCGAAAACGGTGATTAATAATCCAAGAAACGGACCATAATCGGCCAAAACTGCGAGTGTTGATGACCGACACGTATACGCAACACAGGGATCGTTAACCATGGAAACCACTCCGGGACCCTAATACAGTGAGTAATAGTCCATGAAACGGGCCAGAATTGGCCAAAACTGCCAGTGTTGATGACCGACACGTAAGCGGACCTTGGGGTTCAACAATTACAGAAATCGCTTCGGGACCCCAAAACGGTGAGTAATAACCCAAGAAACGGGCCAGAATCGGCCAAAACTGCCAGTTTTGATCACCGAAACATAAATGCACCACAGGGTTCGTTCACCATGGAAACCACCCCGGGACCCCAAAACAGTGAGTAAGAGTCCATGAAACGGGCCAGAATAGGCCAAAACTTCCAGTGTCGATGATCGACACGTAAACTTACCGCAGCGTTCGTTAACCATTGAAACCACTCTGAGACCCCAAAACAGTGCGTAATAGTCGATGAAACGGGCTAGAATCGGCAAAAACTGCCAGTGTTGATGACCGACACGTAAGCGAACCTTGGGGTTCAACAATTATGGAAATTGCCTCGGGACCGAAAACGGTGATTAATAATCCAAGAAACGGACCATAATCGGCCAAAACTGCGAGTGTTGATGACCGACTCGTAAACGCACCACAGGGTTCGTTAAACATGGAAACCACTTCGGCACCCCAAAACAGTGAGAAATAGTCCATGAAACGGGCCAGAATCGGCCAAAACTGCCAGTGTTGATGACGCACACGTAAGCGGACCTCGGGGTTCAACAATTATGGAAATCGCTTCGGGTCCCCAAAACGATGAGTAATAACCCAAGAAACAGGCCAGAATCGGCCAAAACTGCCAGTGTTGATGACCGACACGTAAACGCAACACAGGGTTCGTTAACCATGGAAACCACTCCGGGACCCTAAAACAGTGAGTAATAGTCCGTGAAACGGGCCAGAATTGGCCAAAACTGCCAGTGTTGATGACCGACACGTAAGCGGACCTTGGGGTTCAACAATTACGGAAATCGCTTCGGGACCCCAAAACGGTGAGTAATAACCCAAGAAACGGGCCAGAATCGGCCAAAACTGCCAGTTTTGATCACCGAAACATAAATGCACCACAGGGTTCGTTAACCATGGAAACCACTCCGGGACCCCAAAATAGTGAGTAATAGTCCATGAAACGGGCCAGAATCTGCCAAAACTGCCAGTGTTGATGACCAACACGTAAACTTACCACAGCATTTGTTAACCATCGAAACCACTCCGGGACCCCAAAACAGTGAGTAATATTCGATGAAACGGGCTAGAATCGGCAAAACTGCCAGTGTTGATGACCGACACGTAAGCGAACCTTGGGTTTCAACAATTATGGAAAGTGCCTCGGGACCCGAAAACGGTGGTTAATAATCCAAGAAACGGGCCATAATCGGCCAAAACTACGAGTGTTGATGACTGACACGTGAACGCACCACAGGGTTTGTTAACCATCGAAACCACTTCGGGACCCCAAAACAGTGAGTAATAGTCCAAGAAACGGGCCAGAATCGGCCAAAACTGCCAGTGTTGATGACCGACACGTAAACGCATCACATGGTTCGTTCACCATGGAAACCACTCCGGGACCCCAAAACAGTGAGTAGTAGTCCATGAAACGGGCCAGAATCGGCCAAAACTACCAGTGTCGATGATCGACACGTAAACTTACCGCAGCGTTCGTTAACCATTGAAACCACTCCGGGACCCCAAAACAGTGCGTAATAGTCGATGAAACGGGCTAGAATCGGCAAAAACTGCCAGTGTTGATAACCGACACGTAAGCGAACCTTGGGGTTCAACAATTATGGAAATTGCCTCGGGACCCGAAAACGGTGATTAATAATCCAAGAAACGGACCATAATCGGCCAAAACTGCGAGTGTTGATGACCGACACGTAAACGCACCACAGGGTTCGTTAACCATGGAAACCACTTCGGCACCCCAAAACAGTGAGAAATAGTCCATGAAACGGGCCAGAATCGGCCAAAACTGCCAGTGTTGATGACGGACACGTAAGCGGACCTCGGGGTTCAACAATTATGGAAATCGCTTCGGGACCCCAAAACGGAGAGTAATAACCCAAGAAACAGGCCAGAATCGGCCAAAACTGCCAGTGTTGATGACCGACACGTAAACGCAACACAGGGTTCGTTAACCATGGAAACCACTCCGGGCCCTAAAACAGTGAGTAATAGTCCATGAAACGGGCCAGAATTGGCCAAAACTGCCAGTGTTGATGACCGACACGTAAGCGGACCTTGGGGTTCAACAATTACGGAAATCGCTTCGGGACCCCAAAACGGTGAGTAATAACCCAAGAAACGGGCCAGAATCGGCCAAAACTGCCAGTTTTGATCACCGAAACATAAATGCACCACAGGGTTCGTTAACCATGGAAACCACTCCGGGACCCCAAAACAGTGAGTAATAGTCCATGAAACGGGCCAGAATCTGCCAAAACTGCCAGTGTTGATGACCAACACGTAAACTTACCACAGCGTTTGTTAACCATCGAAACCACTCCGGGACCCCAAAACAGTGAGTAATAGTCGATGAAACGGGCTAGAATCGGCAAAAACTGCCAGTGTTGATGACCGACACGTAAGCGAACCTTGGGGTTCAACAATTATGGAAATTGCCTCGGGACCCGAAAACGGTGATTAATAATCCAAGAAACGGGCCATAATCGGCCAAAACTACGAGTGTTGATGACTGACACGGGAACGCACCATAGGGTTTGTTAACCATCGAAACCACTTCGGGACCCCAAAACAGTGAGTAATAGTCCAAGAAACGGGCCAGAATCGGCCAAAACTGCCAGTGTTGATGACCGACATGTAAACGCATCACATGGTTCGTTCACCATGGAAACCACTCCGGGACCCCAAAACAGTGAGTAGTAGTCCATGAAACGGGCCAGAATCGGCCAAAACTACCAGTGTCGATGATCGACACGTAAACTTACCGCAGCGTTCGTTAACCATTGAAACCACTCCGGGACCCCAAAACAGTGCGTAATAGTCGATGAAACGGGCTAGAATCGGAAAAACTGCCAGTGTTGATGACCGACACGTAAGCGAACCTTGGGGTTCAACAATTATGGAAATCGCCTCGGGACCCGAAAACGGTGATTAATAATCCAAGAAACGGACCATAATCGGCCAAAACTGCGAGTGTTGATGACCGACACGTAAATGCACCACAGGGTTCGTTAACCATGGAAACCACTCCATGACCCCAAAACAGTGAGTAATAGTCCATGAAACGGGCCAGAATCTGCCAAAACTGCCAGTGTTGATGACCAACACGTAAACTTACCACAGCGTTTGTTAACCATCGAAACCACTCCGGGACCCCAAAACAGTGAGAAATAGTCCATGAAACGGGCCAGAATCGGCCGAAACTGCCAGTGTTGATGACGGACACGTAAGCGGACCTCGGGGTTCAACAATTATGGAAATCGCTTCGGGACCCCAAAACGGTGAGTAATAACCCAAGAAACAGGCCAGAATCGGCCAAAACTGCCAGTGTTGATGACCGACACGTAAACGCACCACAGGGTTCGTTAACCATGGAAACCACTTCGGCACCCCAAAACAGTGAGAAATAGTCCATGAAACGGGCCAGAATCGGCCAAAACTGCCAGTGTTGATGACGGACACGTAAGCGGACCTCGGGGTTCAACAATTATGGAAATCGCTTCGGGACCCCAAAACGGAGAGTAATAACCCAAGAAACAGGCCAGAATCGGCCAAAACTGCCAGTGTTGATGACCGACACGTAAACGCAACACAGGGTTCGTTAACCATGGAAACCACTCCGGGCCCTAAAACAGTGAGTAATAGTCCATGAAACGGGCCAGAATTGGCCAAAACTGCCAGTGTTGATGACCGACACGTAAGCGGACCTTGGGGTTCAACAATTACGGAAATCGCTTCGGGACCCCAAAACGGTGAGTAATAACCCAAGAAACGGGCCAGAATCGGCCAAAACTGCCAGTTTTGATCACCGAAACATAAATGCACCACAGGGTTCGTTAACCATGGAAACCACTCCGGGACCCCAAAACAGTGAGTAATAGTCCATGAAACGGGCCAGAATCTGCCAAAACTGCCAGTGTTGATGACCAACACGTAAACTTACCACAGCGTTTGTTAACCATCGAAACCACTCCGGGACCCCAAAACAGTGAGTAATAGTCGATGAAACGGGCTAGAATCGGCAAAAACTGCCAGTGTTGATGACCGACACGTAAGCGAACCTTGGGGTTCAACAATTATGGAAATTGCCTCGGGACCCGAAAACGGTGATTAATAATCCAAGAAACGGGCCATAATCGGCCAAAACTACGAGTGTTGATGACTGACACGGGAACGCACCATAGGGTTTGTTAACCATCGAAACCACTTCGGGACCCCAAAACAGTGAGTAATAGTCCAAGAAACGGGCCAGAATCGGCCAAAACTGCCAGTGTTGATGACCGACATGTAAACGCATCACATGGTTCGTTCACCATGGAAACCACTCCGGGACCCCAAAACAGTGAGTAGTAGTCCATGAAACGGGCCAGAATCGGCCAAAACTACCAGTGTCGATGATCGACACGTAAACTTACCGCAGCGTTCGTTAACCATTGAAACCACTCCGGGACCCCAAAACAGTGCGTAATAGTCGATGAAACGGGCTAGAATCGGAAAAACTGCCAGTGTTGATGACCGACACGTAAGCGAACCTTGGGGTTCAACAATTATGGAAATCGCCTCGGGACCCGAAAACGGTGATTAATAATCCAAGAAACGGACCATAATCGGCCAAAACTGCGAGTGTTGATGACCGACACGTAAATGCACCACAGGGTTCGTTAACCATGGAAACCACTCCATGACCCCAAAACAGTGAGTAATAGTCCATGAAACGGGCCAGAATCTGCCAAAACTGCCAGTGTTGATGACCAACACGTAAACTTACCACAGCGTTTGTTAACCATCGAAACCACTCCGGGACCCCAAAACAGTGAGAAATAGTCCATGAAACGGGCCAGAATCGGCCGAAACTGCCAGTGTTGATGACGGACACGTAAGCGGACCTCGGGGTTCAACAATTATGGAAATCGCTTCGGGACCCCAAAACGGTGAGTAATAACCCAAGAAACAGGCCAGAATCGGCCAAAACTGCCAGTGTTGATGACCGACACGTAAACGCAACACAGGGTTCGTTAACCATGGAAACCACTCCGGGCCCTAAAACAGTGAGTAATAGTCCATGAAACGGGCCAGAATTGGCCAAAACTGCCAGTGTTGATGACCGACACGTAAGCGGACCTTGGGGTTCAACAATTACGGAAATCGCTTCGGGACCCCAAAACGGTGAGTAATAACCCAAGAAACGGGCCAGAATTGGCCAAAACTGCCAGTTTTGATCACCGAAACATAAATGCACCACAGGGTTCGTTAACCATGGAAACCACTCCGGGACCCCAAAACAGTGAGTAATAGTCCATGAAACGGGCCAGAATCTGCCAAAACTGCCAGTGTTGATGACCAACACGTAAACTTACCACAGCGTTTGTTAACCATCGAAACCACTCCGGGACCCCAAAACAGTGAGTAATAGTCGATGAAACGGGCTAGAATCGGCAAAAACTGCCAGTGTTGATGACCGACACGTAAGCGAACCTTGGGGTTCAACAATTATGGAAATTGCCTCGGGACCCGAAAACGGTGATTAATAATCCAAGAAACGGGCCATAATCGGCCAAAACTACGAGTGTTGATGACTGACACGTGAACGCACCACAGGGTTTGTTAACCATCGAAACCACTTCGGGACCCCAAAACAGTGAGTAATAGTCCAAGAAACGGGCCAGAATCGGCCAAAACTGCCAGTGTTGATGACCGACATGTAAACGCATCACATGGTTCGTTCACCATGGAAACCACTCCGGGACCCCAAAACAGTGAGTAGTAGTCCATGAAACGGGCCAGAATCGGCCAAAACTACCAGTGTCGATGATCGACACGTAAACTTACCGCAGCGTTCGTTAACCATTGAAACCACTCCGGGACCCCAAAACAGTGCGTAATAGTCGATGAAACGGGCTAGAATCGGAAAAACTGCCAGTGTTGATGACCGACACGTAAGCGAACCTTGGGGTTCAACAATTATGGAAATCGCCTCGGGACCCGAAAACGGTGATTAATAATCCAAGAAACGGACCATAATCGGCCAAAACTGCGAGTGTTGATGACCGACACGTAAATGCACCACAGGGTTCGTTAACCATGGAAACCACTCCATGACCCCAAAACAGTGAGTAATAGTCCATGAAACGGGCCAGAATCTGCCAAAACTGCCAGTGTTGATGACCAACACGTAAACTTACCACAGCGTTTGTTAACCATCGAAACCACTCCGGGACCCCAAAACAGTGAGAAATAGTCCATGAAACGGGCCAGAATCGGCCGAAACTGCCAGTGTTGATGACGGACACGTAAGCGGACCTCGGGGTTCAACAATTATGGAAATCGCTTCGGGACCCCAAAACGGTGAGTAATAACCCAAGAAACAGGCCAGAATCGGCCAAAACTGCCAGTGTTGATGACCGACACGTAAACGCAACACAGGGTTCGTTAACCATGGAAACCACTCCGGGCCCTAAAACAGTGAGTAATAGTCCATGAAACGGGCCAGAATTGGCCAAAACTGCCAGTGTTGATGACCGACACGTAAGCGGACCTTGGGGTTCAACAATTACGGAAATCGCTTCGGGACCCCAAAACGGTGAGTAATAACCCAAGAAACGGGCCAGAATCGGCCAAAACTGCCAGTTTTGATCACCGAAACATAAATGCACCACAGGGTTCGTTAACCATGGAAACCACTCCGGGACCCCAAAACAGTGAGTAATAGTCCATGAAACGGGCCAGAATCTGCCAAAACTGCCAGTGTTGATGACCAACACGTAAACTTACCACAGCGTTTGTTAACCATCGAAACCACTCCGGGACCCCAAAACAGTGAGTAATAGTCGATGAAACGGGCTAGAATCGGCAAAAACTGCCAGTGTTGATGACCGACACGTAAGCGAACCTTGGGGTTCAACAATTATGGAAATTGCCTCGGGACCCGAAAACGGTGATTAATAATCCAAGAAACGGGCCATAATCGGCCAAAACTACGAGTGTTGATGACCGACACGTAAATGCACCACAGGGTTCGTTAACCATGGAAACCACTCCATGACCCCAAAACAGTGAGTAATAGTCCATGAAACGGGCCAGAATCTGCCAAAACTGCCAGTGTTGATGACCAACACGTAAACTTACCACAGCGTTTGTTAACCATCGAAACCACTCCGGGACCCCAAAACAGTGAGAAATAGTCCATGAAACGGGCCAGAATCGGCCGAAACTGCCAGTGTTGATGACGGACACGTAAGCGGACCTCGGGGTTCAACAATTATGGAAATCGCTTCGGGACCCCAAAACGGTGAGTAATAACCCAAGAAACAGGCCAGAATCGGCCAAAACTGCCAGTGTTGATGACCGACACGTAAACGCACCACACGGTTCGTTAACCATGGAAACCACTTCGGCACCCCAAAACAGTGAGAAATAGTCCATGAAACGGGCCAGAATCGGCCAAAACTGCCAGTGTTGATGACGGACACGTAAGCGGACCTCGGGGTTCAACAATTATGGAAATCGCTTCGGGACCCCAAAACGGAGAGTAATAACCCAAGAAACAGGCCAGAATCGGCCAAAACTGCCAGTGTTGATGACCGACACGTAAACGCAACACAGGGTTCGTTAACCATGGAAACCACTCCGGGCCCTAAAACAGTGAGTAATAGTCCATGAAACGGGCCAGAATTGGCCAAAACTGCCAGTGTTGATGACCGACACGTAAGCGGACCTTGGGGTTCAACAATTACGGAAATCGCTTCGGGACCCCAAAACGGTGAGTAATAACCCAAGAAACGGGCCAGAATCGGCCAAAACTGCCAGTTTTGATCACCGAAACATAAATGCACCACAGGGTTCGTTAACCATGGAAACCACTCCGGGACCCCAAAACAGTGAGTAATAGTCCATGAAACGGGCCAGAATCTGCCAAAACTGCCAGTGTTGATGACCAACACGTAAACTTACCACAGCGTTTGTTAACCATCGAAACCACTCCGGGACCCCAAAACAGTGAGTAATAGTCGATGAAACGGGCTAGAATCGGCAAAAACTGCCAGTGTTGATGACCGACACGTAAGCGAACCTTGGGGTTCAACAATTATGGAAATTGCCTCGGGACCCGAAAACGGTGATTAATAATCCAAGAAACGGGCCATAATCGGCCAAAACTACGAGTGTTGATGACTGACACGGGAACGCACCATAGGGTTTGTTAACCATCGAAACCACTTCGGGACCCCAAAACAGTGAGTAATAGTCCAAGAAACGGGCCAGAATCGGCCAAAACTGCCAGTGTTGATGACCGACATGTAAACGCATCACATGGTTCGTTCACCATGGAAACCACTCCGGGACCCCAAAACAGTGAGTAGTAGTCCATGAAACGGGCCAGAATCGGCCAAAACTACCAGTGTCGATGATCGACACGTAAACTTACCGCAGCGTTCGTTAACCATTGAAACCACTCCGGGACCCCAAAACAGTGCGTAATAGTCGATGAAACGGGCTAGAATCGGAAAAACTGCCAGTGTTGATGACCGACACGTAAGCGAACCTTGGGGTTCAACAATTATGGAAATCGCCTCGGGACCCGAAAACGGTGATTAATAATCCAAGAAACGGACCATAATCGGCCAAAACTGCGAGTGTTGATGACCGACACGTAAATGCACCACAGGGTTCGTTAACCATGGAAACCACTCCATGACCCCAAAACAGTGAGTAATAGTCCATGAAACGGGCCAGAATCTGCCAAAACTGCCAGTGTTGATGACCAACACGTAAACTTACCACAGCGTTTGTTAACCATCGAAACCACTCCGGGACCCCAAAACAGTGAGAAATAGTCCATGAAACGGGCCAGAATCGGCCGAAACTGCCAGTGTTGATGACGGACACGTAAGCGGACCTCGGGGTTCAACAATTATGGAAATCGCTTCGGGACCCCAAAACGGTGAGTAATAACCCAAGAAACAGGCCAGAATCGGCCAAAACTGCCAGTGTTGATGACCGACACGTAAACGCAACACAGGGTTCGTTAACCATGGAAACCACTCCGGGCCCTAAAACAGTGAGTAATAGTCCATGAAACGGGCCAGAATTGGCCAAAACTGCCAGTGTTGATGACCGACACGTAAGCGGACCTTGGGGTTCAACAATTACGGAAATCGCTTCGGGACCCCAAAACGGTGAGTAATAACCCAAGAAACGGGCCAGAATCGGCCAAAACTGCCAGTTTTGATCACCGAAACATAAATGCACCACAGGGTTCGTTAACCATGGAAACCACTCCGGGACCCCAAAACAGTGAGTAATAGTCCATGAAACGGGCCAGAATCTGCCAAAACTGCCAGTGTTGATGACCAACACGTAAACTTACCACAGCGTTTGTTAACCATCGAAACCACTCCGGGACCCCAAAACAGTGAGTAATAGTCGATGAAACGGGCTAGAATCGGCAAAAACTGCCAGTGTTGATGACCGACACGTAAGCGAACCTTGGGGTTCAACAATTATGGAAATTGCCTCGGGACCCGAAAACGGTGATTAATAATCCAAGAAACGGGCCATAATCGGCCAAAACTACGAGTGTTGATGACCGACACGTAAATGCACCACAGGGTTCGTTAACCATGGAAACCACTCCATGACCCCAAAACAGTGAGTAATAGTCCATGAAACGGGCCAGAATCTGCCAAAACTGCCAGTGTTGATGACCAACACGTAAACTTACCACAGCGTTTGTTAACCATCGAAACCACTCCGGGACCCCAAAACAGTGAGAAATAGTCCATGAAACGGGCCAGAATCGGCCGAAACTGCCAGTGTTGATGACGGACACGTAAGCGGACCTCGGGGTTCAACAATTATGGAAATCGCTTCGGGACCCCAAAACGGTGAGTAATAACCCAAGAAACAGGCCAGAATCGGCCAAAACTGCCAGTGTTGATGACCGACACGTAAACGCACCACACGGTTCGTTAACCATGGAAACCACTTCGGCACCCCAAAACAGTGAGAAATAGTCCATGAAACGGGCCAGAATCGGCCAAAACTGCCAGTGTTGATGACGGACACGTAAGCGGACCTCGGGGTTCAACAATTATGGAAATCGCTTCGGGACCCCAAAACGGAGAGTAATAACCCAAGAAACAGGCCAGAATCGGCCAAAACTGCCAGTGTTGATGACCGACACGTAAACGCAACACAGGGTTCGTTAACCATGGAAACCACTCCGGGCCCTAAAACAGTGAGTAATAGTCCATGAAACGGGCCAGAATTGGCCAAAACTGCCAGTGTTGATGACCGACACGTAAGCGGACCTTGGGGTTCAACAATTACGGAAATCGCTTCGGGACCCCAAAACGGTGAGTAATAACCCAAGAAACGGGCCAGAATCGGCCAAAACTGCCAGTTTTGATCACCGAAACATAAATGCACCACAGGGTTCGTTAACCATGGAAACCACTCCGGGACCCCAAAACAGTGAGTAATAGTCCATGAAACGGGCCAGAATCTGCCAAAACTGCCAGTGTTGATGACCAACACGTAAACTTACCACAGCGTTTGTTAACCATCGAAACCACTCCGGGACCCCAAAACAGTGAGTAATAGTCGATGAAACGGGCTAGAATCGGCAAAAACTGCCAGTGTTGATGACCGACACGTAAGCGAACCTTGGGGTTCAACAATTATGGAAATTGCCTCGGGACCCGAAAACGGTGATTAATAATCCAAGAAACGGGCCATAATCGGCCAAAACTACGAGTGTTGATGACTGACACGGGAACGCACCATAGGGTTTGTTAACCATCGAAACCACTTCGGGACCCCAAAACAGTGAGTAATAGTCCAAGAAACGGGCCAGAATCGGCCAAAACTGCCAGTGTTGATGACCGACATGTAAACGCATCACATGGTTCGTTCACCATGGAAACCACTCCGGGACCCCAAAACAGTGAGTAGTAGTCCATGAAACGGGCCAGAATCGGCCAAAACTACCAGTGTCGATGATCGACACGTAAACTTACCGCAGCGTTCGTTAACCATTGAAACCACTCCGGGACCCCAAAACAGTGCGTAATAGTCGATGAAACGGGCTAGAATCGGAAAAACTGCCAGTGTTGATGACCGACACGTAAGCGAACCTTGGGGTTCAACAATTATGGAAATCGCCTCGGGACCCGAAAACGGTGATTAATAATCCAAGAAACGGACCATAATCGGCCAAAACTGCGAGTGTTGATGACCGACACGTAAATGCACCACAGGGTTCGTTAACCATGGAAACCACTCCATGACCCCAAAACAGTGAGTAATAGTCCATGAAACGGGCCAGAATCTGCCAAAACTGCCAGTGTTGATGACCAACACGTAAACTTACCACAGCGTTTGTTAACCATCGAAACCACTCCGGGACCCCAAAACAGTGAGAAATAGTCCATGAAACGGGCCAGAATCGGCCGAAACTGCCAGTGTTGATGACGGACACGTAAGCGGACCTCGGGGTTCAACAATTATGGAAATCGCTTCGGGACCCCAAAACGGTGAGTAATAACCCAAGAAACAGGCCAGAATCGGCCAAAACTGCCAGTGTTGATGACCGACACGTAAACGCAACACAGGGTTCGTTAACCATGGAAACCACTCCGGGCCCTAAAACAGTGAGTAATAGTCCATGAAACGGGCCAGAATTGGCCAAAACTGCCAGTGTTGATGACCGACACGTAAGCGGACCTTGGGGTTCAACAATTACGGAAATCGCTTCGGGACCCCAAAACGGTGAGTAATAACCCAAGAAACGGGCCAGAATTGGCCAAAACTGCCAGTTTTGATCACCGAAACATAAATGCACCACAGGGTTCGTTAACCATGGAAACCACTCCGGGACCCCAAAACAGTGAGTAATAGTCCATGAAACGGGCCAGAATCTGCCAAAACTGCCAGTGTTGATGACCAACACGTAAACTTACCACAGCGTTTGTTAACCATCGAAACCACTCCGGGACCCCAACACAGTGAGTAATAGTCGATGAAACGGGCTAGAATCGGCAAAAACTGCCAGTGTTGATGACCGACACGTAAGCGAACCTTGGGGTTCAACAATTATGGAAATTGCCTCGGGACCCGAAAACGGTGATTAATAATCCAAGAAACGGGCCATAATCGGCCAAAACTACGACTGTTGATGACTGACACGTGAACGCAACACAGGGTTTGTCAACCATCGAAACCACTTCGGGACCCCAAAACAGTGAGTAATAGTCCAAGAAACGGGCCAGAATCGGCCAAAACTGCCAGTGTTGATGACCGACATGTAAACGCATCACATGGTTCGTTCACCATGGAAACCACTCCGGGACCCCAAAACAGTGAGTAGTAGTCCATGAAACGGGCCAGAATCGGCCAAAACTACCAGTGTCGATGATCGACACGTAAACTTACCGCAGCGTTCGTTAACCATTGAAACCACTCCGGGACCCCAAAACAGTGCGTAATAGTCGGTGAAACGGGCTAGAATCGGAAAAACTGCCAGTGTTGATGACCGACACGTAAGCGAACCTTGGGGTTCAACAATTATGGAAATCGCCTCGGGACCCGAAAACGGTGATTAATAATCCAAGAAACGGACCATAATCGGCCAAAACTGCGAGTGTTGATGACCGACACGTAAATGCACCACAGGGTTCGTTAACCATGGAAACCACTCCATGACCCCAAAACAGTGAGTAATAGTCCATGAAACGGGCCAGAATCTGCCAAAACTGCCAGTGTTGATGACCAACACGTAAACTTACCACAGCGTTTGTTAACCATCGAAACCACTCCGGGACCCCAAAACAGTGAGAAATAGTCCATGAAACGGGCCAGAATCGGCCGAAACTGCCAGTGTTGATGACGGACACGTAAGCGGACCTCGGGGTTCAACAATTATGGAAATCGCTTCGGGACCCCAAAACGGTGAGTAATAACCCAAGAAACAGGCCAGAATCGGCCAAAACTGCCAGTGTTGATGACCGACACGTAAACGCAACACAGGGTTCGTTAACCATGGAAACCACTCCGGGCCCTAAAACAGTGAGTAATAGTCCATGAAACGGGCTAGAATTGGCCAAAACTGCCAGTGTTGATGACCGACACGTAAGCGGACCTTGGGGTTCAACAATTACGGAAATCGCTTCGGGACCCCAAAACGGTGAGTAATAACCCAAGAAACGGGCCAGAATCGGCCAAAACTGCCAGTTTTGATCACCGAAACATAAATGCACCACAGGGTTCGTTAACCATGGAAACCACTCCGGGACCCCAAAACAGTGAGTAATAGTCCATGAAACGGGCCAGAATCTGCCAAAACTGCCAGTGTTGATGACCAACACGTAAACTTACCACAGCGTTTGTTAACCATCGAAACCACTCCGGGACCCCAAAACAGTGAGTAATAGTCGATGAAACGGGCTAGAATCGGCAAAAACTGCCAGTGTTGATGACCGACACGTAAGCGAACCTTGGGGTTCAACAATTATGGAAATTGCCTCGGGACCCGAAAACGGTGATTAATAATCCAAGAAACGGGCCATAATCGGCCAAAACTACTTGTGTTGATGACTGACACGTGAACGCACCACAGGGTTTGTTAACCATCGAAACCACTTCGGGACCCCAAAACAGTGAGTAATAGTCCAAGAAACGGGCCAGAATCGGCCAAAACTGCCAGTGTTGATGACCGACATGTAAACGCATCACATGGTTCGTTCACCATGGAAACCACTCCGGGACCCCAAAACAGTGAGTAGTAGTCCATGAAACGGGCCAGAATCGGCCAAAACTACCAGTGTCGATGATCGACACGTAAACTTACCGCAGCGTTCGTTAACCATTGAAACCACTCCGGGACCCCAAAACAGTGCGTAATAGTCGATGAAACGGGCTAGAATCGGCAAAAACTGCCAGTGTTGATGACCGACACGTATGCGAACCTTGGGGTTCAACAATTATGGAAATCGCCTCGGGACCCGAAAACGGTGATTAATAATCCAAGAAACGGACCATAATCGGCCAAAACTGCGAGTGTTGATGACCGACACGTAAATGCACCACAGGGTTCGTTAACCATGGAAACCACTCCATGACCCCAAAACAGTGAGTAATAGTCCATGAAACGGGCCAGAATCTGCCAAAACTGCCAGTGTTGATGACCAACACGTAAACTTACCACAGCGTTTGTTAACCATCGAAACCACTCCGGGACCCCAAAACAGTGAGAAATAGTCCATGAAACGGGCCAGAATCGGCCGAAACTGCCAGTGTTGATGACGGACACGTAAGCGGACCTCGGGGTTCAACAATTATGGAAATCGCTTCGGGACCCCAAAACGGTGAGTAATAACCCAAGAAACAGGCCAGAATCGGCCAAAACTGCCAGTGTTGATGACCGACACGTAAACGCAACACAGGGTTCGTTAACCATGGAAACCACTCCGGGCCCTAAAACAGTGAGTAATAGTCCATGAAACGGGCCAGAATTGGCCAAAACTGCCAGTGTTGATGACCGACACGTAAGCGGACCTTGGGGTTCAACAATTACGGAAATCGCTTCGGGACCCCAAAACGGTGAGTAATAACCCAAGAAACGGGCCAGAATCGGCCAAAACTGCCAGTTTTGATCACCGAAACATAAATGCACCACAGGGTTCGTTAACCATGGAAACCACTCCGGGACCCCAAAACAGTGAGTAATAGTCCATGAAACGGGCCAGAATCTGCCAAAACTGCCAGTGTTGATGACCAACACGTAAACTTACCACAGCGTTTGTTAACCATCGAAACCACTCCGGGACCCCAAAACAGTGAGTAATAGTCGATGAAACGGGCTAGAATCGGCAAAAACTGCCAGTGTTGATGACCGACACGTAAGCGAACCTTGGGGTTCAACAATTATGGAAATTGCCTCGGGACCCGAAAACGGTGATTAATAATCCAAGAAACGGGCCATAATCGGCCAAAACTACGAGTGTTGATGACTGACACGTGAACGCACCACAGGGTTTGTTAACCATCGAAACCACTTCGGGACCCCAAAACAGTGAGTAATAGTCCAAGAAACGGGCCAGAATCGGCCAAAACTGCCAGTGTTGATGACCGACATGTAAACGCATCACATGGTTCGTTCACCATGGAAACCACTCCGGGACCCCAAAACAGTGAGTAGTAGTCCATGAAACGGGCCAGAATCGGCCAAAACTACCAGTGTCGATGATCGACACGTAAACTTACCGCAGCGTTCGTTAACCATTGAAACCACTCCGGGACCCCAAAACAGTGCGTAATAGTCGATGAAACGGGCTAGAATCGGCAAAAACTGCCAGTGTTGATGACCGACACGTATGCGAACCTTGGGGTTCAACAATTATGGAAATCGCCTCGGGACCCGAAAACGGTGATTAATAATCCAAGAAACGGACCATAATCGGCCAAAACTGCGAGTGTTGATGACCGACACGTAAATGCACCACAGGGTTCGTTAACCATGGAAACCACTCCATGACCCCAAAACAGTGAGTAATAGTCCATGAAACGGGCCAGAATCTGCCAAAACTGCCAGTGTTGATGACCAACACGTAAACTTACCACAGCGTTTGTTAACCATCGAAACCACTCCGGGACCCCAAAACAGTGAGAAATAGTCCATGAAACGGGCCAGAATCGGCCGAAACTGCCAGTGTTGATGACGGACACGTAAGCGGACCTCGGGGTTCAACAATTATGGAAATCGCTTCGGGACCCCAAAACGGTGAGTAATAACCCAAGAAACAGGCCAGAATCGGCCAAAACTGCCAGTGTTGATGACCGACACGTAAACGCAACACAGGGTTCGTTAACCATGGAAACCACTCCGGGCCCTAAAACAGTGAGTAATAGTCCATGAAACGGGCCAGAATTGGCCAAAACTGCCAGTGTTGATGACCGACACGTAAGCGGACCTTGGGGTTCAACAATTACGGAAATCGCTTCGGGACCCCAAAACGGTGAGTAATAACCCAAGAAACGGGCCAGAATCGGCCAAAACTGCCAGTTTTGATCACCGAAACATAAATGCACCACAGGGTTCGTTAACCATGGAAACCACTCCGGGACCCCAAAACAGTGAGTAATAGTCCATGAAACGGGCCAGAATCTGCCAAAACTGCCAGTGTTGATGACCAACACGTAAACTTACCACAGCGTTTGTTAACCATCGAAACCACTCCGGGACCCCAAAACAGTGAGTAATAGTCGATGAAACGGGCTAGAATCGGCAAAAACTGCCAGTGTTGATGACCGACACGTAAGCGAACCTTGGGGTTCAACAATTATGGAAATTGCCTCGGGACCCGAAAACGGTGATTAATAATCCAAGAAACGGGCCATAATCGGCCAAAACTACGAGTGTTGATGACTGACACGTGAACGCACCACAGGGTTTGTTAACCATCGAAACCACTTCGGGACCCCAAAACAGTGAGTAATAGTCCAAGAAACGGGCCAGAATCGGCCAAAACTGCCAGTGTTGATGACCGACATGTAAACGCATCACATGGTTCGTTCACCATGGAAACCACTCCGGGACCCCAAAACAGTGAGTAGTAGTCCATGAAACGGGCCAGAATCGGCCAAAACTACCAGTGTCGATGATCGACACGTAAACTTACCGCAGCGTTCGTTAACCATTGAAACCACTCCGGGACCCCAAAAAAGTGCGTAATAGTCGATGAAACGGGCTAGAATCGGCAAAAACTGCCAGTGTTGATGACCGACACGTAAGCGAACCTTGGGGTTCAACAATTATGGAAATCGCCTCGGGACCCGAAAACGGTGATTAATAATCCAAGAAACGGACCATAATCGGCCAAAACTGCGAGTGTTGATGACCGACACGTAAATGCACCATAGGGTTCGTTAACCATGGAAACCACTCCATGACCCCAAAACAGTGAGTAATAGTCCATGAAA
This sequence comes from Triticum timopheevii, assembly GCA_963921465.1. Taxonomy (NCBI): domain Eukaryota; kingdom Viridiplantae; phylum Streptophyta; class Magnoliopsida; order Poales; family Poaceae; genus Triticum; species Triticum timopheevii. The sequence goes on from OY997270.1 coordinate 372,736,585, forward strand.
CGGGCCAGAATCTGCCAAAACTGCCAGTGTTGATGACCAACACGTAAACTTACCACAGCGTTTGTTAACCATCGAAACCACTCCGGGACCCCAAAACAGTGAGAAATAGTCCATGAAACGGGCCAGAATCGGCCGAAACTGCCAGTGTTGATGACGGACACGTAAGCGGACCTCGGGGTTCAACAATTATGGAAATCGCTTCGGGACCCCAAAACGGTGAGTAATAACCCAAGAAACAGGCCAGAATCGGCCAAAACTGCCAGTGTTGATGACCGACACGTAAACGCAACACAGGGTTCGTTAACCATGGAAACCACTCCGGGCCCTAAAACAGTGAGTAATAGTCCATGAAACGGGCCAGAATTGGCCAAAACTGCCAGTGTTGATGACCGACACGTAAGCGGACCTTGGGGTTCAACAATTACGGAAATCGCTTCGGGACCCCAAAACGGTGAGTAATAACCCAAGAAACGGGCCAGAATCGGCCAAAACTGCCAGTTTTGATCACCGAAACATAAATGCACCACAGGGTTCGTTAACCATGGAAACCACTCCGGGACCCCAAAACAGTGAGTAATAGTCCATGAAACGGGCCAGAATCTGCCAAAACTGCCAGTGTTGATGACCAACACGTAAACTTACCACAGCGTTTGTTAACCATCGAAACCACTCCGGGACCCCAAAACAGTGAGTAATAGTCGATGAAACGGGCTAGAATCGGCAAAAACTGCCAGTGTTGATGACCGACACGTAAGCGAACCTTGGGGTTCAACAATTATGGAAATTGCCTCGGGACCCGAAAACGGTGATTAATAATCCAAGAAACGGGCCATAATCGGCCAAAACTACGAGTGTTGATGACTGACACGTGAACGCACCACAGGGTTTGTTAACCATCGAAACCACTTCGGGACCCCAAAACAGTGAGTAATAGTCCAAGAAACGGGCCAGAATCGGCCAAAACTGCCAGTGTTGATGACCGACATGTAAACGCATCACATGGTTCGTTCACCATGGAAACCACTCCGGGACCCCAAAACAGTGAGTAGTAGTCCATGAAACGGGCCAGAATCGGCCAAAACTACCAGTGTCGATGATCGACACGTAAACTTACCGCAGCGTTCGTTAACCATTGAAACCACTCCGGGACCCCAAAACAGTGCGTAATAGTCGATGAAACGGGCTAGAATCGGCAAAAACTGCCAGTGTTGATGACCGACACGTAAGCGAACCTTGGGGTTCAACAATTATGGAAATCGCCTCGGGACCCGAAAACGGTGATTAATAATCCAAGAAACGGACCATAATCGGCCAAAACTGCGAGTGTTGATGACCGACACGTAAATGCACCATAGGGTTCGTTAACCATGGAAACCACTCCATGACCCCAAAACAGTGAGTAATAGTCCATGAAACGGGCCAGAATCTGCCAAAACTGCCAGTGTTGATGACCAACACGTAAACTTACCACAGCGTTTGTTAACCATCGAAACCACTCCGGGACCCCAAAACAGTGAGAAATAGTCCATGAAACGGGCCAGAATCGGCCGAAACTGCCAGTGTTGATGACGGACACGTAAGCGGACCTCGGGGTTCAACAATTATGGAAATCGCTTCGGGACCCCAAAACAGTGAGTAATAACCCAAGAAACAGGCCAGAATCGGCCAAAACTGCCAGTGTTGATGACCGACACGTAAACGCAACACAGGGTTCGTTAACCATGGAAACCACTCCGGGCCCTAAAACAGTGAGTAATAGTCCATGAAACGGGCCAGAATTGGCCAAAACTGCCAGTGTTGATGACCGACACGTAAGCGGACCTTGGGGTTCAACAATTACGGAAATCGCTTCGGGACCCCAAAACGGTGAGTAATAACCCAAGAAACGGGCCAGAATCGGCCAAAACTGCCAGTTTTGATCACCGAAACATAAATGCACCACAGGGTTCGTTAACCATGGAAACCACTCCGGGACCCCAAAACAGTGAGTAATAGTCCATGAAACGGGCCAGAATCTGCCAAAACTGCCAGTGTTGATGACCAACACGTAAACTTACCACAGCGTTTGTTAACCATCGAAACCACTCCGGGACCCCAAAACAGTGAGTAATAGTCGATGAAACGGGCTAGAATCGGCAAAAACTGCCAGTGTTGATGACCGACACGTAAGCGAACCTTGGGGTTCAACAATTATGGAAATTGCCTCGGGACCCGAAAACGGTGATTAATAATCCAAGAAACGGGCCATAATCGGCCAAAACTACGAGTGTTGATGACTGACACGTGAACGCACCACAGGGTTTGTTAACCATCGAAACCACTTCGGGACCCCAAAACAGTGAGTAATAGTCCAAGAAACGGGCCAGAATCGGCCAAAACTGCCAGTGTTGATGACCGACATGTAAACGCATCACATGGTTCGTTCACCATGGAAACCACTCTGGGACCCCAAAACAGTGAGTAGTAGTCCATGAAACGGGCCAGAATCGGCCAAAACTACCAGTGTCGATGATCGACATGTAAACTTACCGCAGCGTTCGTTAACCATTGAAACCACTCCGGGACCCCAAAACAGTGCGTAATAGTCGATGAAACGGGCTAGAATCGGCAAAAACTGCCAGTGTTGATGACCGACACGTAAGCGAACCTTGGGGTTCAACAATTATGGAAATCGCCTCGGGACCCGAAAACGGTGATTAATAATCCAAGAAACGGACCATAATCGGCCAAAACTGCGAGTGTTGATGACCGACACGTAAATGCACCACAGGGTTCGTTAACCATGGAAACCACTCCATGACCCCAAAACAGTGAGTAATAGTCCATGAAACGGGCCAGAATCTGCCAAAACTGCCAGTGTTGATGACCAACACGTAAACTTACCACAGCGTTTGTTAACCATCGAAACCACTCCGGGACCCCAAAACAGTGAGAAATAGTCCATGAAACGGGCCAGAATCGGCCGAAACTGCCAGTGTTGATGACGGACACGTAAGCGGACCTCGGGGTTCAACAATTATGGAAATCGCTTCGGGACCCCAAAACGGTGAGTAATAACCCAAGAAACAGGCCAGAATCGGCCAAAACTGCCAGTGTTGATGACCGACACGTAAACGCAACACAGGGTTCGTTAACCATGGAAACCACTCCGGGCCCTAAAACAGTGAGTAATAGTCCATGAAACGGGCCAGAATTGGCCAAAACTGCCAGTGTTGATGACCGACACGTAAGCGGACCTTGGGGTTCAACAATTACGGAAATCGCTTCGGGACCCCAAAACGGTGAGTAATAACCCAAGAAACGGGCCAGAATCGGCCAAAACTGCCAGTTTTGATCACCGAAACATAAATGCACCACAGGGTTCGTTAACCATGGAAACCACTCCGGGACCCCAAAACAGTGAGTAATAGTCCATGAAACGGGCCAGAATCTGCCAAAACTGCCAGTGTTGATGACCAACACGTAAACTTACCACAGCGTTTGTTAACCATCGAAACCACTCCGGGACCCCAAAACAGTGAGTAATAGTCGATGAAACGGGCTAGAATCGGCAAAAACTGCCAGTGTTGATGACCGACACGTAAGCGAACCTTGGGTTCAACAATTATGGAAATTGCCTCGGGACCCGAAAACGGTGATTAATAATCCAAGAAACGGGCCATAATCGGCCAAAACTACGAGTGTTGATGACTGACACGTGAACGCACCACAGGGTTTGTTAACCATCGAAACCACTTCGGGACCCCAAAACAGTGAGTAATAGTCCAAGAAACGGGCCAGAATCGGCCAAAACTGCCAGTGTTGATGACCGACATGTAAACGCATCACATGGTTCGTTCACCATGGAAACCACTCCGGGACCCCAAAACAGTGAGTAGTAGTCCATGAAACGGGCCAGAATCGGCCAAAACTACCAGTGTCGATGATCGACACGTAAACTTACCGCAGCGTTCGTTAACCATTGAAACCACTCCGGGACCCCAAAACAGTGCGTAATAGTCGATGAAACGGGCTAGAATCGGCAAAAACTGCCAGTGTTGATGACCGACACGTAAGCGAACCTTGGGGTTCAACAATTATGGAAATCGCCTCGGGACCCGAAAACGGTGATTAATAATCCAAGAAACGGACCATAATCGGCCAAAACTGCGAGTGTTGATGACCGACACGTAAATGCACCACAGGGTTCGTTAACCATGGAAACCACTCGATGACCCCAAAACAATGAGTAATAGTCCATGAAACGGGCCAGAATCTGCCAAAACTGCCAGTGTTGATGACCAACACGTAAACTTACCACAGCGTTTGTTAACCATCGAAACCACTCCGGGACCCCAAAACAGTGAGAAATAGTCCATGAAACGGGCCAGAATCGGCCGAAACTGCCAGTGTTGATGACGGACACGTAAGCGGACCTCGGGGTTCAACAATTATGGAAATCGCTTCGGGACCCCAAAACGGTGAGTAATAACCCAAGAAACAGGCCAGAATCGGCCAAAACTGCCAGTGTTGATGACCGACACGTAAACGCAACACAGGGTTCGTTAACCATGGAAACCACTCCGGGCCCTAAAACAGTGAGTAATAGTCCATGAAACGGGCCAGAATTGGCCAAAACTGCCAGTGTTGATGACCGACACGTAAGCGGACCTTGGGGTTCAACAATTACGGAAATCGCTTCGGGACCCCAAAACGGTGAGTAATAACCCAAGAAACGGGCCAGAATCGGCCAAAACTGCCAGTTTTGATCACCGAAACATAAATGCACCACAGGGTTCGTTAACCATGGAAACCACTCCGGGACCCCAAAACAGTGAGTAATAGTCCATGAAACGGGCCAGAATCTGCCAAAACTGCCAGTGTTGATGACCAACACGTAAACTTACCACAGCGTTTGTTAACCATCGAAACCACTCCGGGACCCCAAAACAGTGAGTAATAGTCGATGAAACGGGCTAGAATCGGCAAAAACTGCCAGTGTTGATGACCGACACGTAAGCGAACCTTGGGGTTCAACAATTATGGAAATTGCCTCGGGACCCGAAAACGGTGATTAATAATCCAAGAAACGGGCCATAATCGGCCAAAACTACGAGTGTTGATGACTGACACGTGAACGCACCACAGGGTTTGTTAACCATCGAAACCACTTCGGGACCCCAAAACAGTGAGTAATAGTCCAAGAAACGGGCCAGAATCGGCCAAAACTGCCAGTGTTGATGACCGACATGTAAACGCATCACATGGTTCGTTCACCATGGAAACCACTCCGGGACCCCAAAACAGTGAGTAGTAGTCCATGAAACGGGCCAGAATCGGCCAAAACTACCAGTGTCGATGATCGACATGTAAACTTACCGCAGCGTTCGTTAACCATTGAAACCACTCCGGGACCCCAAAACAGTGCGTAATAGTCGATGAAACGGGCTAGAATCGGCAAAAACTGCCAGTGTTGATGACCGACACGTAAGCGAACCTTGGGGTTCAACAATTATGGAAATCGCCTCGGGACCCGAAAACGGTGATTAATAATCCAAGAAACGGACCATAATCGGCCAAAACTGCGAGTGTTGATGACCGACACGTAAATGCACCACAGGGTTCGTTAACCATGGAAACCACTCCATGACCCCAAAACAGTGAGTAATAGTCCATGAAACGGGCCAGAATCTGCCAAAACTGCCAGTGTTGATGACCAACACGTAAACTTACCACAGCGTTTGTTAACCATCGAAACCACTCCGGGACCCCAAAACAGTGAGAAATAGTCCATGAAACGGGCCAGAATCGGCCGAAACTGCCAGTGTTGATGACGGACACGTAAGCGGACCTCGGGGTTCAACAATTATGGAAATCGCTTCGGGACCCCAAAACGGTGAGTAATAACCCAAGAAACAGGCCAGAATCGGCCAAAACTGCCAGTGTTGATGACCGACACGTAAACGCAACACAGGGTTCGTTAACCATGGAAACCACTCCGGGCCCTAAAACAGTGAGTAATAGTCCATGAAACGGGCCAGAATTGGCCAAAACTGCCAGTGTTGATGACCGACACGTAAGCGGACCTTGGGGTTCAACAATTACGGAAATCGCTTCGGGACCCCAAAACGGTGAGTAATAACCCAAGAAACGGGCCAGAATCGGCCAAAACTGCCAGTTTGGATCACCAAAACATAAATGCACCACAAGGTTCGTTAACCATGGAAACCACTCCGGGACCCCAAAACAGTGAGTAATAGTCCATGAAACGGGCCAGAATCTGCCAAAACTGCCAGTGTTGATGACCAACACGTAAACTTACCACAGCGTTTGTTAACCATCGAAACCACTCCGGGACCCCAAAACAGTGAGTAATAGTCGATGAAACGGGCTAGAATCGGCAAAAACTGCCAGTGTTGATGACCGACACGTAAGCGAACCTTGGGGTTCAACAATTATGGAAATTGCCTCGGGACCCGAAAACGGTGATTAATAATCCAAGAAACGGGCCATAATCGGCCAAAACTACGAGTGTTGATGACTGACACGTGAACGCACCACAGGGTTTGTTAACCATCGAAACCACTTCGGGACCCCAAAACAGTGAGTAATAGTCCAAGAAACGGGCCAGAATCGGCCAAAACTGCCAGTGTTGATGACCGACATGTAAACGCATCACATGGTTCGTTCACCATGGAAACCACTCCGGGACCCCAAAACAGTGAGTAGTAGTCCATGAAACGGGCCAGAATCGGCCAAAACTACCAGTGTCGATGATCGACACGTAAACTTACCGCAGCGTTCGTTAACCATTGAAACCACTCCGGGACCCCAAAACAGTGCGTAATAGTCGATGAAACGGGCTAGAATCGGCAAAAACTGCCAGTGTTGATGACCGACACGTATGCGAACCTTGGGGTTCAACAATTATGGAAATCGCCTCGGGACCCGAAAACGGTGATTAATAATCCAAGAAACGGACCATAATCGGCCAAAACTGCGAGTGTTGATGACCGACACGTAAATGCACCACAGGGTTCGTTAACCATGGAAACCACTCCATGACCCCAAAACAGTGAGTAATAGTCCATGAAACGGGCCAGAATCTGCCAAAACTGCCAGTGTTGATGACCAACACGTAAACTTACCACAGCGTTTGTTAACCATCGAAACCACTCCGGGACCCCAAAACAGTGAGAAATAGTCCATGAAACGGGCCAGAATCGGCCGAAACTGCCAGTGTTGATGACGGACACGTAAGCGGACCTCGGGGTTCAACAATTATGGAAATCGCTTCGGGACCCCAAAACGGTGAGTAATAACCCAAGAAACAGGCCAGAATCGGCCAAAACTGCCAGTGTTGATGACCGACACGTAAACGCAACACAGGGTTCGTTAACCATGGAAACCACTCCGGGCCCTAAAACAGTGAGTAATAGTCCATGAAACGGGCCAGAATTGGCCAAAACTGCCAGTGTTGATGACCGACACGTAAGCGGACCTTGGGGTTCAACAATTACGGAAATCGCTTCGGGACCCCAAAACGGTGAGTAATAACCCAAGAAACGGGCCAGAATCGGCCAAAACTGCCAGTTTTGATCACCGAAACATAAATGCACCACAGGGTTCGTTAACCATGGAAACCACTCCGGGACCCCAAAACAGTGAGTAATAGTCCATGAAACGGGCCAGAATCTGCCAAAACTGCCAGTGTTGATGACCAACACGTAAACTTACCACAGCGTTTGTTAACCATCGAAACCACTCCGGGACCCCAAAACAGTGAGTAATAGTCGATGAAACGGGCTAGAATCGGCAAAAACTGCCAGTGTTGATGACCGACACGTAAGCGAACCTTGGGGTTCAACAATTATGGAAATTGCCTCGGGACCCGAAAACGGTGATTAATAATCCAAGAAACGGGCCATAATCGGCCAAAACTACGAGTGTTGATGACTGACACGTGAACGCACCACAGGGTTTGTTAACCATCGAAACCACTTCGGGACCCCAAAACAGTGAGTAATAGTCCAAGAAACGGGCCAGAATCGGCCAAAACTGCCAGTGTTGATGACCGACATGTAAACGCATCACATGGTTCGTTCACCATGGAAACCACTCTGGGACCCCAAAACAGTGAGTAGTAGTCCATGAAACGGGCCAGAATCGGCCAAAACTACCAGTGTCGATGATCGACATGTAAACTTACCGCAGCGTTCGTTAACCATTGAAACCACTCCGGGACCCCAAAACAGTGCGTAATAGTCGATGAAACGGGCTAGAATCGGCAAAAACTGCCAGTGTTGATGACCGACACGTAAGCGAACCTTGGGGTTCAACAATTATGGAAATCGCCTCGGGACCCGAAAACGGTGATTAATAATCCAAGAAACGGACCATAATCGGCCAAAACTGCGAGTGTTGATGACCGACACGTAAATGCACCACAGGGTTCGTTAACCATGGAAACCACTCCATGACCCCAAAACAGTGAGTAATAGTCCATGAAACGGGCCAGAATCTGCCAAAACTGCCAGTGTTGATGACCAACACGTAAACTTACCACAGCGTTTGTTAACCATCGAAACCACTCCGGGACCCCAAAACAGTGAGAAATAGTCCATGAAACGGGCCAGAATCGGCCGAAACTGCCAGTGTTGATGACGGACACGTAAGCGGACCTCGGGGTTCAACAATTATGGAAATCGCTTCGGGACCCCAAAACGGTGAGTAATAACCCAAGAAACAGGCCAGAATCGGCCAAAACTGCCAGTGTTGATGACCGACACGTAAACGCAACACAGGGTTCGTTAACCATGGAAACCACTCCGGGCCCTAAAACAGTGAGTAATAGTCCATGAAACGGGCCAGAATTGGCCAAAACTGCCAGTGTTGATGACCGACACGTAAGCGGACCTTGGGGTTCAACAATTACGGAAATCGCTTCGGGACCCCAAAACGGTGAGTAATAACCCAAGAAACGGGCCAGAATCGGCCAAAACTGCCAGTTTTGATCACCGAAACATAAATGCACCACAGGGTTCGTTAACCATGGAAACCACTCCGGGACCCCAAAACAGTGAGTAATAGTCCATGAAACGGGCCAGAATCTGCCAAAACTGCCAGTGTTGATGACCAACACGTAAACTTACCACAGCGTTTGTTAACCATCGAAACCACTCCGGGACCCCAAAACAGTGAGTAATAGTCGATGAAACGGGCTAGAATCGGCAAAAACTGCCAGTGTTGATGACCGACACGTAAGCGAACCTTGGGTTCAACAATTATGGAAATTGCCTCGGGACCCGAAAACGGTGATTAATAATCCAAGAAACGGGCCATAATCGGCCAAAACTACGAGTGTTGATGACTGACACGTGAACGCACCACAGGGTTTGTTAACCATCGAAACCACTTCGGGACCCCAAAACAGTGAGTAATAGTCCAAGAAACGGGCCAGAATCGGCCAAAACTGCCAGTGTTGATGACCGACATGTAAACGCATCACATGGTTCGTTCACCATGGAAACCACTCCGGGACCCCAAAACAGTGAGTAGTAGTCCATGAAACGGGCCAGAATCGGCCAAAACTACCAGTGTCGATGATCGACACGTAAACTTACCGCAGCGTTCGTTAACCATTGAAACCACTCCGGGACCCCAAAACAGTGCGTAATAGTCGATGAAACGGGCTAGAATCGGCAAAAACTGCCAGTGTTGATGACCGACACGTAAGCGAACCTTGGGGTTCAACAATTATGGAAATCGCCTCGGGACCCGAAAACGGTGATTAATAATCCAAGAAACGGACCATAATCGGCCAAAACTGCGAGTGTTGATGACCGACACGTAAATGCACCACAGGGTTCGTTAACCATGGAAACCACTCGATGACCCCAAAACAATGAGTAATAGTCCATGAAACGGGCCAGAATCTGCCAAAACTGCCAGTGTTGATGACCAACACGTAAACTTACCACAGCGTTTGTTAACCATCGAAACCACTCCGGGACCCCAAAACAGTGAGAAATAGTCCATGAAACGGGCCAGAATCGGCCGAAACTGCCAGTGTTGATGACGGACACGTAAGCGGACCTCGGGGTTCAACAATTATGGAAATCGCTTCGGGACCCCAAAACGGTGAGTAATAACCCAAGAAACAGGCCAGAATCGGCCAAAACTGCCAGTGTTGATGACCGACACGTAAACGCAACACAGGGTTCGTTAACCATGGAAACCACTCCGGGCCCTAAAACAGTGAGTAATAGTCCATGAAACGGGCCAGAATTGGCCAAAACTGCCAGTGTTGATGACCGACACGTAAGCGGACCTTGGGGTTCAACAATTACGGAAATCGCTTCGGGACCCCAAAACGGTGAGTAATAACCCAAGAAACGGGCCAGAATCGGCCAAAACTGCCAGTTTTGATCACCGAAACATAAATGCACCACAGGGTTCGTTAACCATGGAAACCACTCCGGGACCCCAAAACAGTGAGTAATAGTCCATGAAACGGGCCAGAATCTGCCAAAACTGCCAGTGTTGATGACCAACACGTAAACTTACCACAGCGTTTGTTAACCATCGAAACCACTCCGGGACCCCAAAACAGTGAGTAATAGTCGATGAAACGGGCTAGAATCGGCAAAAACTGCCAGTGTTGATGACCGACACGTAAGCGAACCTTGGGGTTCAACAATTATGGAAATTGCCTCGGGACCCGAAAACGGTGATTAATAATCCAAGAAACGGGCCATAATCGGCCAAAACTACGAGTGTTGATGACTGACACGTGAACGCACCACAGGGTTTGTTAACCATCGAAACCACTTCGGGACCCCAAAACAGTGAGTAATAGTCCAAGAAACGGGCCAGAATCGGCCAAAACTGCCAGTGTTGATGACCGACATGTAAACGCATCACATGGTTCGTTCACCATGGAAACCACTCCGGGACCCCAAAACAGTGAGTAGTAGTCCATGAAACGGGCCAGAATCGGCCAAAACTACCAGTGTCGATGATCGACATGTAAACTTACCGCAGCGTTCGTTAACCATTGAAACCACTCCGGGACCCCAAAACAGTGCGTAATAGTCGATGAAACGGGCTAGAATCGGCAAAAACTGCCAGTGTTGATGACCGACACGTAAGCGAACCTTGGGGTTCAACAATTATGGAAATCGCCTCGGGACCCGAAAACGGTGATTAATAATCCAAGAAACGGACCATAATCGGCCAAAACTGCGAGTGTTGATGACCGACACGTAAATGCACCACAGGGTTCGTTAACCATGGAAACCACTCCATGACCCCAAAACAGTGAGTAATAGTCCATGAAACGGGCCAGAATCTGCCAAAACTGCCAGTGTTGATGACCAACACGTAAACTTACCACAGCGTTTGTTAACCATCGAAACCACTCCGGGACCCCAAAACAGTGAGAAATAGTCCATGAAACGGGCCAGAATCGGCCGAAACTGCCAGTGTTGATGACGGACACGTAAGCGGACCTCGGGGTTCAACAATTATGGAAATCGCTTCGGGACCCCAAAACGGTGAGTAATAACCCAAGAAACAGGCCAGAATCGGCCAAAACTGCCAGTGTTGATGACCGACACGTAAACGCAACACAGGGTTCGTTAACCATGGAAACCACTCCGGGCCCTAAAACAGTGAGTAATAGTCCATGAAACGGGCCAGAATTGGCCAAAACTGCCAGTGTTGATGACCGACACGTAAGCGGACCTTGGGGTTCAACAATTACGGAAATCGCTTCGGGACCCCAAAACGGTGAGTAATAACCCAAGAAACGGGCCAGAATCGGCCAAAACTGCCAGTTTGGATCACCAAAACATAAATGCACCACAAGGTTCGTTAACCATGGAAACCACTCCGGGACCCCAAAACAGTGAGTAATAGTCCATGAAACGGGCCAGAATCTGCCAAAACTGCCAGTGTTGATGACCAACACGTAAACTTACCACAGCGTTTGTTAACCATCGAAACCACTCCGGGACCCCAAAACAGTGAGTAATAGTCGATGAAACGGGCTAGAATCGGCAAAAACTGCCAGTGTTGATGACCGACACGTAAGCGAACCTTGGGGTTCAACAATTATGGAAATTGCCTCGGGACCCGAAAACGGTGATTAATAATCCAAGAAACGGGCCATAATCGGCCAAAACTACGAGTGTTGATGACTGACACGTGAACGCACCACAGGGTTTGTTAACCATCGAAACCACTTCGGGACCCCAAAACAGTGAGTAATAGTCCAAGAAACGGGCCAGAATCGGCCAAAACTGCCAGTGTTGATGACCGACATGTAAACGCATCACATGGTTCGTTCACCATGGAAACCACTCCGGGACCCCAAAACAGTGAGTAGTAGTCCATGAAACGGGCCAGAATCGGCCAAAACTACCAGTGTCGATGATCGACACGTAAACTTACCGCAGCGTTCGTTAACCATTGAAACCACTCCGGGACCCCAAAACAGTGCGTAATAGTCGATGAAACGGGCTAGAATCGGCAAAAACTGCCAGTGTTGATGACCGACACGTATGCGAACCTTGGGGTTCAACAATTATGGAAATCGCCTCGGGACCCGAAAACGGTGATTAATAATCCAAGAAACGGACCATAATCGGCCAAAACTGCGAGTGTTGATGACCGACACGTAAATGCACCACAGGGTTCGTTAACCATGGAAACCACTCCATGACCCCAAAACAGTGAGTAATAGTCCATGAAACGGGCCAGAATCTGCCAAAACTGCCAGTGTTGATGACCAACACGTAAACTTACCACAGCGTTTGTTAACCATCGAAACCACTCCGGGACCCCAAAACAGTGAGAAATAGTCCATGAAACGGGCCAGAATCGGCCGAAACTGCCAGTGTTGATGACGGACACGTAAGCGGACCTCGGGGTTCAACAATTATGGAAATCGCTTCGGGACCCCAAAACGGTGAGTAATAACCCAAGAAACAGGCCAGAATCGGCCAAAACTGCCAGTGTTGATGACCGACACGTAAACGCAACACAGGGTTCGTTAACCATGGAAACCACTCCGGGCCCTAAAACAGTGAGTAATAGTCCATGAAACGGGCCAGAATTGGCCAAAACTGCCAGTGTTGATGACCGACACGTAAGCGGACCTTGGGGTTCAACAATTACGGAAATCGCTTCGGGACCCCAAAACGGTGAGTAATAACCCAAGAAACGGGCCAGAATCGGCCAAAACTGCCAGTTTTGATCACCGAAACATAAATGCACCACAGGGTTCGTTAACCATGGAAACCACTCCGGGACCCCAAAACAGTGAGTAATAGTCCATGAAACGGGCCAGAATCTGCCAAAACTGCCAGTGTTGATGACCAACACGTAAACTTACCACAGCGTTTGTTAACCATCGAAACCACTCCGGGACCCCAAAACAGTGAGTAATAGTCGATGAAACGGGCTAGAATCGGCAAAAACTGCCAGTGTTGATGACCGACACGTAAGCGAACCTTGCGGTTCAACAATTATGGAAATTGCCTCGGGACCCGAAAACGGTGATTAATAATCCAAGAAACGGGCCATAATCGGCCAAAACTACGAGTGTTGATGACTGACACGTGAACGCACCACAGGGTTTGTTAACCATCGAAACCACTTCGGGACCCCAAAACAGTGAGTAATAGTCCAAGAAACGGGCCAGAATCGGCCAAAACTGCCAGTGTTGATGACCGACATGTAAACGCATCACATGGTTCGTTCACCATGGAAACCACTCCGGGACCCCAAAACAGTGAGTAGTAGTCCATGAAACGGGCCAGAATCGGCCAAAACTACCAGTGTCGATGATCGACACGTAAACTTACCGCAGCGTTCGTTAACCATTGAAACCACTCCGGGACCCCAAAACAGTGCGTAATAGTCGATGAAACGGGCTAGAATCGGCAAAAACTGCCAGTGTTGATGACCGACACGTATGCGAACCTTGGGGTTCAACAATTATGGAAATCGCCTCGGGACCCGAAAACGGTGATTAATAATCCAAGAAACGGACCATAATCGGCCAAAACTGCGAGTGTTGATGACCGACACGTAAATGCACCACAGGGTTCGTTAACCATGGAAACCACTCCATGACCCCAAAACAGTGAGTAATAGTCCATAAAACGGGCCAGAATCTGCCAAAACTGCCAGTGTTGATGACCAACACGTAAACTTACCACAGCGTTTGTTAACCATCGAAACCACTCCGGGACCCCAAAACAGTGAGAAATAGTCCATGAAACGGGCCAGAATCGGCCGAAACTGCCAGTGTTGATGACGGACACGTAAGCGGACCTCGGGGTTCAACAATTATGGAAATCGCTTCGGGACCCCAAAACAGTGAGTAATAGTCCAAGAAACGGGCCAGAATCGGCCAAAACTGCTAGTGTTGATGACCGACATGTAAACGCATCACATGGTTCGTTCACCATGGAAACCACTCCGGGACCCCAAAACAGTGAGTAGTAGTCCATGAAACGGGCCAGAATCGGCCAAAACTACCAGTGTCGATGATCGACACGTAAACTTACCGCAGCGTTCGTTAACCATTGAAACCACTCCGGGACCCCAAAACAGTGCGTAATAGTCGATGAAATGGGCTAGAATCGGCAAAAACTGCCAGTGTTGATGACCGACACGTATGCGAACCTTGGGGTTCAACAATTATGGAAATCGCCTCGGGACCCGAAAACGGTGATTAATAATCCAAGAAACGGACCATAATCGGCCAAAACTGCGAGTGTTGATGACCGACACGTAAATGCACCACAGGGTTCGTTAACCATGGAAACCACTCCATGACCCCAAAACAGTGAGTAATAGTCCATGAAACGGGCCAGAATCTGCCAAAACTGCCAGTGTTGATGACCAACACGTAAACTTACCACAGCGTTTGTTAACCATCGAAACCACTCCGGGACCCCAAAACAGTGAGAAATAGTCCATGAAACGGGCCAGAATCGGCCGAAACTGCCAGTGTTGATGACGGACACGTAAGCGGACCTCGGGGTTCAACAATTATGGAAATCGCTTCGGGACCCCAAAACGGTGAGTAATAACCCAAGAAACAGGCCAGAATCGGCCAAAACTGCCAGTGTTGATGACCGACACGTAAACGCAACACAGGGTTCGTTAACCATGGAAACCACTCCAGGCCCTAAAACAGTGAGTAATAGTCCATGAAACGGGCCAGAATTGGCCAAAACTGCCAGTGTTGATGACCGACACGTAAGCGGACCTTGGGGTTCAACAATTACGGAAATCGCTTCGGGACCCCAAAACGGTGAGTAATAACCCAAGAAACGGGCCAGAATCGGCCAAAACTGCCAGTTTTGATCACCGAAACATAAATGCACCACAGGGTTCATTAACCATGGAAACCACTCCGGGACCCCAAAACAGTGAGTAATAGTCCATGAAACGGGCCAGAATCTGCCAAAACTGCCAGTGTTGATGACCAACACGTAAACTTACCACAGCGTTTGTTAACCATCGAAACCACTCCGGGACCCCAAAACAGTGAGTAATAGTCGATGAAACGGGCTAGAATCGGCAAAAACTGCCAGTGTTGATGACCGACACGTAAGCGAACCTTGGGGTTCAACAATTATGGAAATTGCCTCGGGACCCGAAAACGGTGATTAATAATCCAAGAAACGGGCCATAATCGGCCAAAACTACGAGTGTTGATGACTGACACGTGAACGCACCACAGGGTTTGTTAACCATCGAAACCACTTCGGGACCCCAAAACAGCGAGTAATAGTCCAAGAAACGGGCCAGAATCGGCCAAAACTGCCAGTGTTGATGACCGACATGTAAACGCATCACATGGTTCGTTCACCATGGAAACCACTCCGGGACCCCAAAACAGTGAGTAGTAGTCCATGAAACGGGCCAGAATCGGCCAAAACTACCAGTGTCGATGATCGACACGTAAACTTACCGCAGCGTTCGTTAACCATTGAAACCACTCCGGGACCCCAAAACAGTGCGTAATAGTCGATGAAACGGGCTAGAATCGGCAAAAACTGCCAGTGTTGATGACCGACACGTAAGCGAACCTTGGGGTTCAACAATTATGGAAATCGCCTCGGGACCCGAAAACGGTGATTAATAATCCAAGAAACGGACCATAATCGGCCAAAACTGCGAGTGTTGATGACCGACACGTAAATGCACCACAGGGTTCGTTAACCATGGAAACCACTCCATGACCCCAAAACAGTGAGTAATAGTCCATGAAACGGGCCAGAATCTGCCAAAACTGCCAGTGTTGATGACCAACACGTAAACTTACCACAGCGTTTGTTAACCATCGAAACCACTCCGGGACCCCAAAACAGTGAGAAATAGTCCATGAAACGGGCCAGAATCGGCCGAAACTGCCAGTGTTGATGACGGACACGTAAGCGGACCTCGGGGTTCAACAATTATGGAAATCGCTTCGGGACCCCAAAACGGTGAGTAATAACCCAAGAAACAGGCCAGAATCGGCCAAAACTGCCAGTGTTGATGACCGACACGTAAACGCATAACAGGGTTCGTTAACCATGGAAACCACTCCGGGCCCTAAAACAGTGAGTAATAGTCCATGAAACGGGCCAGAATTGGCCAAAACTGCCAGTGTTGATGACCGACACGTAAGCGGACCTTGGGGTTCAACAATTACGGAAATCGCTTCGGGACCCCAAAACGGTGAGTAATAACCCAAGAAACGGGCCAGAATCGGCCAAAACTGCCAGTTTTGATCACCGAAACATAAATGCACCACAGGGTTCGTTAACCATGGAAACCACTCCGGGACCCCAAAACAGTGAGTAATAGTCCATGAAACGGGCCAGAATCTGCCAAAACTGCCAGTGTTGATGACCAACACGTAAACTTACCACAGCGTTTGTTAACCATCGAAACCACTCCGGGACCCCAAAACAGTGAGTAATAGTCGATGAAACGGGCTAGAATCGGCAAAAACTGCCAGTGTTGATGACCGACACGTAAGCGAACCTTGGGGTTCAACAATTATGGAAATTGCCTCGGGACCCGAAAACGGTGATTAATAATCCAAGAAACGGGCCATAATCGGCCAAAACTACGAGTGTTGATGACTGACACGTGAACGCACCACAGGGTTTGTTAACCATCGAAACCACTTCGGGACCCCAAAACAGCGAGTAATAGTCCAAGAAACGGGCCAGAATCGGCCAAAACTGCCAGTGTTGATGACCGACATGTAAACGCATCACATGGTTCGTTCACCATGGAAACCACTCCGGGACCCCAAAACAGTGAGTAGTAGTCCATGAAACGGGCCAGAATCGGCCAAAACTACCAGTGTCGATGATCGACACGTAAACTTACCGCAGCGTTCGTTAACCATTGAAACCACTCCGGGACCCCAAAACAGTGCGTAATAGTCGATGAAACGGGCTAGAATCGGCAAAAACTGCCAGTGTTGATGACCGACACGTATGCGAACCTTGGGGTTCAACAATTATGGAAATCGCCTCGGGACCCGAAAACGGTGATTAATAATCCAAGAAACGGACCATAATCGGCCAAAACTGCGAGTGTTGATGACCGACACGTAAATGCACCACAGGGTTCGTTAACCATGGAAACCACTCCATGACCCCAAAACAGTGAGTAATAGTCCATGAAACGGGCCAGAATCTGCCAAAACTGCCAGTGTTGATGACCAACACGTAAACTTACCACAGCGTTTGTTAACCATCGAAACCACTCCGGGACCCCAAAACAGTGAGAAATAGTCCATGAAACGGGCCAGAATCGGCCGAAACTGCCAGTGTTGATGACGGACACG
The DNA here is from genome assembly GCA_963921465.1 of Triticum timopheevii. Taxonomy (NCBI): domain Eukaryota; kingdom Viridiplantae; phylum Streptophyta; class Magnoliopsida; order Poales; family Poaceae; genus Triticum; species Triticum timopheevii. The sequence goes on from OY997270.1 coordinate 372,754,433, forward strand.
TAAGCGGACCTCGGGGTTCAACAATTATGGAAATCGCTTCGGGACCCCAAAACGGTGAGTAATAACCCAAGAAACAGGCCAGAATCGGCCAAAACTGCCAGTGTTGATGACCGACACGTAAACGCAACACAGGGTTCGTTAACCATGGAAACCACTCCGGGCCCTAAAAAAGTGAGTAATAGTCCATGAAACGGGCCAGAATTGGCCAAAACTGCCAGTGTTGATGACCGACACGTAAGCGGACCTTGGGGTTCAACAATTACGGAAATCGCTTCGGGACCCCAAAACGGTGAGTAATAACCCAAGAAACGGGCCAGAATCGGCCAAAACTGCCAGTTTTGATCACCGAAACATAAATGCACCACAGGGTTCGTTAACCATGGAAACCACTCCGGGACCCCAAAACAGTGAGTAATAGTCCATGAAACGGGCCAGAATCTGCCAAAACTGCCAGTGTTGATGACCAACACGTAAACTTACCACAGCGTTTGTTAACCATCGAAACCACTCCGGGACCCCAAAACAGTGAGTAATAGTCGATGAAACGGGCTAGAATCGGCAAAAACTGCCAGTGTTGATGACCGACACGTAAGCGAACCTTAGGGTTCAACAATTATGGAAATTGCCTCGGGACCCGAAAACGGTGATTAATAATCCAAGAAACGGGCCATAATCGGCCAAAACTACGAGTGTTGATGACTGACACGTGAACGCACCACAGGGTTTGTTAACCATCGAAACCACTTCGGGACCCCAAAACAGTGAGTAATAGTCCAAGAAACGGGCCAGAATCGGCCAAAACTGCCAGTGTTGATGACCGACATGTAAACGCATCACATGGTTCGTTCACCATGGAAACCACTCCGGGACCCCAAAACAGTGAGTAGTAGTCCATGAAACGGGCCAGAATCGGCCAAAACTACCAGTGTCGATGATCGACACGTAAACTTACCGCAGCGTTCGTTAACCATTGAAACCACTCCGGGACCCCAAAACAGTGCGTAATAGTCGATGAAACGGGCTAGAATCGGCAAAAACTGCCAGTGTTGATGACCGACACGTAAGCGAACCTTGGGGTTCAACAATTATGGAAATCGCCTCGGGACCCGAAAACGGTGATTAATAATCCAAGAAACGGACCATAATCGGCCAAAACTGCGAGTGTTGATGACCGACACGTAAATGCACCACAGGGTTCGTTAACCATGGAAACCACTCCATGACCCCAAAACAGTGAGTAATAGTCCATGAAACGGGCCAGAATCTGCCAAAACTGCCAGTGTTGATGACCAACACGTAAACTTACCACAGCGTTTGTTAACCATCGAAACCACTCCGGGACCCCAAAACAGTGAGAAATAGTCCATGAAACGGGCCAGAATCGGCCGAAACTGCCAGTGTTGATGACGGACACGTAAGCGGACCTCGGGGTTCAACAATTATGGAAATCGCTTCGGGACCCCAAAACGGTGAGTAATAACCCAAGAAACAGGCCAGAATCGGCCAAAACTGCCAGTGTTGATGACCGACACGTAAACGCAACACAGGGTTCGTTAACCATGGAAACCACTCCGGGCCCTAAAACAGTGAGTAATAGTCCATGAAACGGGCCAGAATTGGCCAAAACTGCCAGTGTTGATGACCGACACGTAAGCGGACCTTGGGGTTCAACAATTACGGAAATCGCTTCGGGACCCCAAAACGGTGAGTAATAACCCAAGAAACGGGCCAGAATCGGCCAAAACTGCCAGTTTTGATCACCGAAACATAAATGCACCACAGGGTTCGTTAACCATGGAAACCACTCCGGGACCCCAAAACAGTGAGTAATAGTCCATGAAACGGGCCAGAATCTGCCAAAACTGGCAGTGTTGATGACCAACACGTAAACTTACCACAGCGTTTGTTAACCATCGAAACCACTCCGGGACCCCAAAACAGTGAGTAATAGTCGATGAAACGGGCTAGAATCGGCAAAAACTGCCAGTGTTGATGACCGACACGTAAGCGAACCTTGGGGTTCAACAATTATGGAAATTGCCTCGGGACCCGAAAACGGTGATTAATAATCCAAGAAACGGGCCATAATCGGCCAAAACTACGAGTGTTGATGACTGACACGTGAACGCACCACAGGGTTTGTTAACCATCGAAACCACTTTGGGACCCCAAAACAGTGAGTAATAGTCCAAGAAACGGGCCAGAATCGGCCAAAACTGCCAGTGTTGATGACCGACATGTAAACGCATCACATGGTTCGTTCACCATGGAAACCACTCCGGGACCCCAAAACAGTGAGTAGTAGTCCATGAAACGGGCCAGAATCGGCCAAAACTACCAGTGTCGATGATCGACACGTAAACTTACCGCAGCGTTCGTTAACCATTGAAACCACTCCGGGACCCCAAAACAGTGCGTAATAGTCGATGAAACGGGCTAGAATCGGCAAAAACTGCCAGTGTTGATGACCGACATGTAAGCGAACCTTGGGGTTCAACAATTATGGAAATCGCCTCGGGACCCGAAAACGGTGATTAATAATCCAAGAAACGGACCATAATCGGCCAAAACTGCGAGTGTTGATGACCGACACGTAAATGCACCACAGGGTTCGTTAACCATGGAAACCACTCCATGACCCCAAAACAGTGAGTAATAGTCCATGAAACGGGCCAGAATCTGCCAAAACTGCCAGTGTTGATGACCAACACGTAAACTTACCACAGCGTTTGTTAACCATCGAAACCACTCCGGGACCCCAAAACAGTGAGAAATAGTCCATGAAACGGGCCAGAATCGGCCGAAACTGCCAGTGTTGATGACGGACACGTAAGCGGACCTCGGGGTTCAACAATTATGGAAATCGCTTCGGGACCCCAAAACGGTGAGTAATAACCCAAGAAACAGGCCAGAATCGGCCAAAACTGCCAGTGTTGATGACCGACACGTAAACGCAACACAGGGTTCGTTAACCATGGAAACCACTCCGGGCCCTAAAACAGTGAGTAATAGTCCATGAAACGGGCCAGAATTGGCCAAAACTGCCAGTGTTGATGACCGACACGTAAGCGGACCTTGGGGTTCAACAATTACGGAAATCGCTTCGGGACCCCAAAACGGTGAGTAATAACCCAAGAAACGGGCCAGAATCGGCCAAAACTGCCAGTTTTGATCACCGAAACATAAATGCACCACAGGGTTCGTTAACCATGGAAACCACTCCGGGACCCCAAAACAGTGAGTAATAGTCCATGAAACGGGCCAGAATCTGCCAAAACTGCCAGTGTTGATGACCAACACGTAAACTTACCACAGCGTTTGTTAACCATCGAAACCACTCCGGGACCCCAAAACAGTGAGTAATAGTCGATGAAACGGGCTAGAATCGGCAAAAACTGCCAGTGTTGATGACCGACACGTAAGCGAACCTTGGGGTTCAACAATTATGGAAATTGCCTCGGGACCCGAAAACGGTGATTAATAATCCAAGAAACGGGCCATAATCGGCCAAAACTACGAGTGTTGATGACTGACACGTGAACGCACCACAGGGTTTGTTAACCATCGAAACCACTTCGGGACCCCAAAACAGTGAGTAATAGTCCAAGAAACGGGCCAGAATCGGCCAAAACTGCCAGTGTTGATGACCGACATGTAAACGCATCACATGGTTCGTTCACCATGGAAACCACTCCGGGACCCCAAAACAGTGAGTAGTAGTCCATGAAACGGGCCAGAATCGGCCAAAACTACCAGTGTCGATGATCGACACGTAAACTTACCGCAGCGTTCGTTAACCATTGAAACCACTCCGGGACCCCAAAACAGTGCGTAATAGTCGATGAAACGGGCTAGAATCGGCAAAAACTGCCAGTGTTGATGACCGACACGTAAGCGAACCTTGGGGTTCAACAATTATGGAAATCGCCTCGGGACCCGAAAACGGTGATTAATAATCCAAGAAACGGACCATAATCGGCCAAAACTGCGAGTGTTGATGACCGACACGTAAATGCACCACAGGGTTCGTTAACCATGGAAACCACTCCATGACCCCAAAACAGTGAGTAATAGTCCATGAAACGGGCCAGAATCTGCCAAAACTGCCAGTGTTGATGACCAACACGTAAACTTACCACTGCGTTTGTTAACCATCGAAACCACTCCGGGACCCCAAAACAGTGAGAAATAGTCCATGAAACGGGCCAGAATCGGCCGAAACTGCCAGTGTTGATGACGGACACGTAAGCGGACCTCGGGGTTCAACAATTATGGAAATCGCTTCGGGACCCCAAAACGGTGAGTAATAACCCAAGAAACAGGCCAGAATCGGCCAAAACTGCCAGTGTTGATGACCGACACGTAAACGCAACACAGGGTTCGTTAACCATGGAAACCACTCCGGGCCCTAAAACAGTGAGTAATAGTCCATGAAACGGGCCAGAATTGGCCAAAACTGCCAGTGTTGATGACCGACACGTAAGCGGACCTTGGGGTTCAACAATTACGGAAATCGCTTCGGGACCCCAAAACGGTGAGTAATAACCCAAGAAACGGGCCAGAATCGGCCAAAACTGCCAGTTTTGATCACCGAAACATAAATGCACCACAGGGTTCGTTAACCATGGAAACCACTCCGGGACCCCAAAACAGTGAGTAATAGTCCATGAAACGGGCCAGAATCTGCCAAAACTGCCAGTGTTGATGACCAACACGTAAACTTACCACAGCGTTTGTTAACCATCGAAACCACTCCGGGACCCCAAAACAGTGAGTAATAGTCGATGAAACGGGCTAGAATCGGCAAAAACTGCCAGTGTTGATGACCGACACGTAAGCGAACCTTGGGGTTCAACAATTATGGAAATTGCCTCGGGACCCGAAAACGGTGATTAATAATCCAAGAAACGGGCCATAATCGGCCAAAACTACGAGTGTTGATGACTGACACGTGAACGCACCACAGGGTTTGTTAACCATCGAAACCACTTCGGGACCCCAAAACAGTGAGTAATAGTCCAAGAAACGGGCCAGAATCGGCCAAAACTGCCAGTGTTGATGACCGACATGTAAACGCATCACATGGTTCGTTCACCATGGAAACCACTCCGGGACCCCAAAACAGTGAGTAGTAGTCCATGAAACGGGCCAGAATCGGCCAAAACTACCAGTGTCGATGATCGACACGTAAACTTACCGCAGCGTTCGTTAACCATTGAAACCACTCCGGGACCCCAAAACAGTGCGTAATAGTCGATGAAACGGGCTAGAATCGGCAAAAACTGCCAGTGTTGATGACCGACACGTAAGCGAACCTTGGGGTTCAACAATTATGGAAATCGCCTCGGGACCCGAAAACGGTGATTAATAATCCAAGAAACGGACCATAATCGGCCAAAACTGCGAGTGTTGATGACCGACACGTAAATGCACCACAGGGTTCGTTAACCATGGAAACCACTCCATGACCCCAAAACAGTGAGTAATAGTCCATGAAACGGGCCAGAATCTGCCAAAACTGCCAGTGTTGATGACCAACACGTAAACTTACCACAGCGTTTGTTAACCATCGAAACCACTCCGGGACCCCAAAACAGTGAGAAATAGTCCATGAAACGGGCCAGAATCGGCCGAAACTGCCAGTGTTGATGACGGACACGTAAGCGGACCTCGGGGTTCAACAATTATGGAAATCGCTTCGGGACCCCAAAACGGTGAGTAATAACCCAAGAAACAGGCCAGAATCGGCCAAAACTGCCAGTGTTGATGACCGACACGTAAACGCAACACAGGGTTCGTTAACCATGGAAACCACTCCGGGCCCTAAAACAGTGAGTAATAGTCCATGAAACGGGCCAGAATTGGCCAAAACTGCCAGTGTTGATGACCGACACGTAAGCGGACCTTGGGGTTCAACAATTACGGAAATCGCTTCGGGACCCCAAAACGGTGAGTAATAACCCAAGAAACGGGCCAGAATCGGCCAAAACTGCCAGTTTTGATCACCGAAACATAAATGCACCACAGGGTTCGTTAACCATGGAAACCACTCCGGGACCCCAAAACAGTGAGTAATAGTCCATGAAACGGGCCAGAATCTGCCAAAACTGCCAGTGTTGATGACCAACACGTAAACTTACCACAGCGTTTGTTAACCATCGAAACCACTCCGGGACCCCAAAACAGTGAGTAATAGTCGATGAAACGGGCCAGAATCGGCAAAAACTGCCAGTGTTGATGACCGACATGTAAACGCATCACATGGTTCGTTCACCATGGAAACCACTCCGGGACCCCAAAACAGTGAGTAGTAGTCCATGAAACGGGCCAGAATCGGCCAAAACTACCAGTGTCGATGATCGACACGTAAACTTACCGCAGCGTTCGTTAACCATTGAAACCACTCCGGGACCCCAAAACAGTGCGTAATAGTCGATGAAACGGGCTAGAATCGGCAAAAACTGCCAGTGTTGATGACCGACACGTAAGCGAACCTTGGGGTTCAACAATTATGGAAATCGCCTCGGGACCCGAAAACGGTGATTAATAATCCAAGAAACGGACCATAATCGGCCAAAACTGCGAGTGTTGATGACCGACACGTAAATGCACCACAGGGTTCGTTAACCATGGAAACCACTCCATGACCCCAAAACAGTGAGTAATAGTCCATGAAACGGGCCAGAATCTGCCAAAACTGCCAGTGTTGATGACCAACACGTAAACTTACCACTGCGTTTGTTAACCATCGAAACCACTCCGGGACCCCAAAACAGTGAGAAATAGTCCATGAAACGGGCCAGAATCGGCCGAAACTGCCAGTGTTGATGACGGACACGTAAGCGGACCTCGGGGTTCAACAATTATGGAAATAGCTTCGGGACCCCAAAACGGTGAGTAATAACCCAAGAAACAGGCCAGAATCGGCCAAAACTGCCAGTGTTGATGACCGACACGTAAACGCAACACAGGGTTCGTTAACCATGGAAACCACTCCGGGCCCTAAAACAGTGAGTAATAGTCCATGAAACGGGCCAGAATTGGCCAAAACTGCCAGTGTTGATGACCGACACGTAAGCGGACCTTGGGGTTCAACAATTACGGAAATCGCTTCGGGACCCCAAAACAGTGAGTAATAACCCAAGAAACGGGCCAGAATCGGCCAAAACTGCCAGTTTTGATCACCGAAACATAAATGCACCACAGGGTTCGTTAACCATGGAAACCACTCCGGGACCCCAAAACAGTGAGTAATAGTCCATGAAACGGGCCAGAATCTGCCAAAACTGCCAGTGTTGATGACCAACACGTAAACTTACCACAGCGTTTGTTAACCATCGAAACCACTCCGGGACCCCAAAACAGTGAGTAATAGTCGATGAAACGGGCTAGAATCGGCAAAAACTGCCAGTGTTGATGACCGACACGTAAGCGAACCTTGGGGTTCAACAATTATGGAAATTGCCTCGGGACCCGAAAACGGTGATTAATAATCCAAGAAACGGGCCATAATCGGCCAAAACTACGAGTGTTGATGACTGACACGTGAACGCACCACAGGGTTTGTTAACCATCGAAACCACTTCGGGACCCCAAAACAGTGAGTAATAGTCCAAGAAACGGGCCAGAATCGGCCAAAACTGCCAGTGTTGATGACCGACATGTAAACGCATCACATGGTTCGTTCACCATGGAAACCACTCCGGGACCCCAAAACAGTGAGTAGTAGTCCATGAAACGGGCCAGAATCGGCCAAAACTACCAGTGTCGATGATCGACACGTAAACTTACCGCAGCGTTCGTTAACCATTGAAACCACTCCGGGACCCCAAAACAGTGCGTAATAGTCGATGAAACGGGCTAGAATCGGCAAAAACTGCCAGTGTTGATGACCAACACGTAAACTTACCACTGCGTTTGTTAACCATCGAAACCACTCCGGGACCCCAAAACAGTGAGAAATAGTCCATGAAACGGGCCAGAATCGGCCGAAACTGCCAGTGTTGATGACGGACACGTAAGCGGACCTCGGGGTTCAACAATTATGGAAATCGCTTCGGGACCCCAAAACGGTGAGTAATAACCCAAGAAACAGGCCAGAATCGGCCAAAACTGCCAGTGTTGATGACCGACACGTAAACGCAACACAGGGTTCGTTAACCATGGAAACCACTCCGGGCCCTAAAACAGTGAGTAATAGTCCATGAAACGGGCCAGAATTGGCCAAAACTGCCAGTGTTGATGACCGACACGTAAGCGGACCTTGGGGTTCAACAATTACGGAAATCGCTTCGGGACCCCAAAACAGTGAGTAATAACCCAAGAAACGGGCCAGAATCGGCCAAAACTGCCAGTTTTGATCACCGAAACATAAATGCACCACAGGGTTCGTTAACCATGGAAACCACTCCGGGACCCCAAAACAGTGAGTAATAGTCCATGAAACGGGCCAGAATCTGCCAAAACTGCCAGTGTTGATGACCAACACGTAAACTTACCACAGCGTTTGTTAACCATCGAAACCACTCCGGGACCCCAAAACAGTGAGTAATAGTCGATGAAACGGGCTAGAATCGGCAAAAACTGCCAGTGTTGATGACCGACACGTAAGCGAACCTTGGGGTTCAACAATTATGGAAATTGCCTCGGGACCCGAAAACGGTGATTAATAATCCAAGAAACGGGCCATAATCGGCCAAAACTACGAGTGTTGATGACTGACACGTGAACGCACCACAGGGTTTGTTAACCATCGAAACCACTTCGGGACCCCAAAACAGTGAGTAATAGTCCAAGAAACGGGCCAGAATCGGCCAAAACTGCCAGTGTTGATGACCGACATGTAAACGCATCACATGGTTCGTTCACCATGGAAACCACTCCGGGACCCCAAAACAGTGAGTAGTAGTCCATGAAACGGGCCAGAATCGGCCAAAACTACCAGTGTCGATGATCGACACGTAAACTTACCGCAGCGTTCGTTAACCATTGAAACCACTCCGGGACCCCAAAACAGTGCGTAATAGTCGATGAAACGGGCTAGAATCGGCAAAAACTGCCAGTGTTGATGACCGACACGTAAGCGAACCTTGGGGTTCAACAATTATGGAAATCGCCTCGGGACCCGAAAACGGTGATTAATAATCCAAGAAACGGACCATAATCGGCCAAAACTGCGAGTGTTGATGACCGACACGTAAATGCACCGCAGGGTTCGTTAACCTTGGAAACCACTCCATGACCCCAAAACAGTGAGTAATAGTCCATGAAACGGGCCAGAATCTGCCAAAACTGCCAGTGTTGATGACCAACACGTAAACTTACCACAGCGTTTGTTAACCATCGAAACCACTCCGGGACCCCAAAACAGTGAGAAATAGTCCATGAAACGGGCCAGAATCGGCCGAAACTGCCAGTGTTGATGACGGACACGTAAGCGGACCTCGGGGTTCAACAATTATGGAAATCGCTTCGGGACCCCAAAACGGTGAGTAATAACCCAAGAAACAGGCCAGAATCGGCCAAAACTGCCAGTGTTGATGACCGACACGTAAACGCAACACAGGGTTCGTTAACCATGGAAACCACTCCGGGCCCTAAAACAGTGAGTAATAGTCCATGAAACGGCCAGAATTGGCCAAAACTGCCAGTGTTGATGACCGACACGTAAGCGGACCTTGGGGTTCAACAATTACGGAAATCGCTTCGGGACCCCAAAACGGTGAGTAATAACCCAAGAAACGGGCCAGAATCGGCCAAAACTGCCAGTTTTGATCACCGAAACATAAATGCACCACAGGGTTCGTTAACCATGGAAACCACTCCGGGACCCCAAAACAGTGAGTAATAGTCCATGAAACGGGCCAGAATCTGCCAAAACTGCCAGTGTTGATGACCAACACGTAAACTTACCACAGCGTTTGTTAACCATCGAAACCACTCCGGGACCCCAAAACAGTGAGTAATAGTCGATGAAACGGGCTAGAATCGGCAAAAACTGCCAGTGTTGATGACCGACACGTAAATGCACCACAGGGTTCGTTAACCATGGAAACCACTCCATGACCCCAAAACAGTGAGTAATAGTCCATGAAACGGGCCAGAATCTGCCAAAACTGCCAGTGTTGATGACCAACACGTAAACTTACCACTGCGTTTGTTAACCATCGAAACCACTCCGGGACCCCAAAACAGTGAGAAATAGTCCATGAAACGGGCCAGAATCGGCCGAAACTGCCAGTGTTGATGACGGACACGTAAGCGGACCTCGGGGTTCAACAATTATGGAAATCGCTTCGGGACCCCAAAACGGTGAGTAATAACCCAAGAAACAGGCCAGAATCGGCCAAAACTGCCAGTGTTGATGACCGACACGTAAACGCAACACAGGGTTCGTTAACCATGGAAACCACTCCGGGCCCTAAAACAGTGAGTAATAGTCCATGAAACGGGCCAGAATTGGCCAAAACTGCCAGTGTTGATGACCGACACGTAAGCGGACCTTGGGGTTCAACAATTACGGAAATCGCTTCGGGACCCCAAAACGGTGAGTAATAACCCAAGAAACGGGCCAGAATCGGCCAAAACTGCCAGTTTTGATCACCGAAACATAAATGCACCACAGGGTTCGTTAACCATGGAAACCACTCCGGGACCCCAAAACAGTGAGTAATAGTCCATGAAACGGGCCAGAATCTGCCAAAACTGCCAGTGTTGATGACCAACACGTAAACTTACCACAGCGTTTGTTAACCATCGAAACCACTCCGGGACCCCAAAACAGTGAGTAATAGTCGATGAAACGGGCTAGAATCGGCAAAAACTGCCAGTGTTGATGACCGACACGTAAATGCACCACAGGGTTCGTTAACCATGGAAACCACTCCATGACCCCAAAACAGTGAGTAATAGTCCATGAAACGGGCCAGAATCTGCCAAAACTGCCAGTGTTGATGACCAACACGTAAACTTACCACTGCGTTTGTTAACCATCGAAACCACTCCGGGACCCCAAAACAGTGAGAAATAGTCCATGAAACGGGCCAGAATCGGCCGAAACTGCCAGTGTTGATGACGGACACGTAAGCGGACCTCGGGGTTCAACAATTATGGAAATCGCTTCGGGACCCCAAAACGGTGAGTAATAACCCAAGAAACAGGCCAGAATCGGCCAAAACTGCCAGTGTTGATGACCGACACGTAAACGCAACACAGGGTTCGTTAACCATGGAAACCACTCCGGGCCCTAAAACAGTGAGTAATAGTCCATGAAACGGGCCAGAATTGGCCAAAACTGCCAGTGTTGATGACCGACACGTAAGCGGACCTTGGGGTTCAACAATTACGGAAATCGCTTCGGGACCCCAAAACAGTGAGTAATAACCCAAGAAACGGGCCAGAATCGGCCAAAACTGCCAGTTTTGATCACCGAAACATAAATGCACCACAGGGTTCGTTAACCATGGAAACCACTCCGGGACCCCAAAACAGTGAGTAATAGTCCATGAAACGGGCCAGAATCTGCCAAAACTGCCAGTGTTGATGACCAACACGTAAACTTACCACAGCGTTTGTTAACCATCGAAACCACTCCGGGACCCCAAAACAGTGAGTAATAGTCGATGAAACGGGCTAGAATCGGCAAAAACTGCCAGTGTTGATGACCGACACGTAAGCGAACCTTGGGGTTCAACAATTATGGAAATTGCCTCGGGACCCGAAAACGGTGATTAATAATCCAAGAAACGGGCCATAATCGGCCAAAACTACGAGTGTTGATGACTGACACGTGAACGCACCACAGGGTTTGTTAACCATCGAAACCACTTCGGGACCCCAAAACAGTGAGTAATAGTCCAAGAAACGGGCCAGAATCGGCCAAAACTGCCAGTGTTGATGACCGACATGTAAACGCATCACATGGTTCGTTCACCATGGAAACCACTCCGGGACCCCAAAACAGTGAGTAGTAGTCCATGAAACGGGCCAGAATCGGCCAAAACTACCAGTGTCGATGATCGACACGTAAACTTACCGCAGCGTTCGTTAACCATTGAAACCACTCCGGGACCCCAAAACAGTGCGTAATAGTCGATGAAACGGGCTAGAATCGGCAAAAACTGCCAGTGTTGATGACCGACACGTAAGCGAACCTTGGGGTTCAACAATTATGGAAATCGCCTCGGGACCCGAAAACGGTGATTAATAATCCAAGAAACGGACCATAATCGGCCAAAACTGCGAGTGTTGATGACCGACACGTAAATGCACCGCAGGGTTCGTTAACCATGGAAACCACTCCATGACCCCAAAACAGTGAGTAATAGTCCATGAAACGGGCCAGAATCTGCCAAAACTGCCAGTGTTGATGACCAACACGTAAACTTACCACAGCGTTTGTTAACCATCGAAACCACTCCGGGACCCCAAAACAGTGAGAAATAGTCCATGAAACGGGCCAGAATCGGCCGAAACTGCCAGTGTTGATGACGGACACGTAAGCGGACCTCGGGGTTCAACAATTATGGAAATCGCTTCGGGACCCCAAAACGGTGAGTAATAACCCAAGAAACAGGCCAGAATCGGCCAAAACTGCCAGTGTTGATGACCGACACGTAAACGCAACACAGGGTTCGTTAACCATGGAAACCACTCCGGGCCCTAAAACAGTGAGTAATAGTCCATGAAACGGGCCAGAATTGGCCAAAACTGCCAGTGTTGATGACCGACACGTAAGCGGACCTTGGGGTTCAACAATTACGGAAATCGCTTCGGGACCCCAAAACGGTGAGTAATAACCCAAGAAACGGGCCAGAATCGGCCAAAACTGCCAGTTTTGATCACCGAAACATAAATGCACCACAGGGTTCGTTAACCATGGAAACCACTCCGGGACCCCAAAACAGTGAGTAATAGTCCATGAAACGGGCCAGAATCTGCCAAAACTGCCAGTGTTGATGACCAACACGTAAACTTACCACAGCGTTTGTTAACCATCGAAACCACTCCGGGACCCCAAAACAGTGAGTAATAGTCGATGAAACGGGCTAGAATCGGCAAAAACTGCCAGTGTTGATGACCGACACGTAAATGCACCACAGGGTTCGTTAACCATGGAAACCACTCCATGACCCCAAAACAGTGAGTAATAGTCCATGAAACGGGCCAGAATCTGCCAAAACTGCCAGTGTTGATGACCAACACGTAAACTTACCACTGCGTTTGTTAACCATCGAAACCACTCCGGGACCCCAAAACAGTGAGAAATAGTCCATGAAACGGGCCAGAATCGGCCGAAACTGCCAGTGTTGATGACGGACACGTAAGCGGACCTCGGGGTTCAACAATTATGGAAATCGCTTCGGGACCCCAAAACGGTGAGTAATAACCCAAGAAACAGGCCAGAATCGGCCAAAACTGCCAGTGTTGATGACCGACACGTAAACGCAACACAGGGTTCGTTAACCATGGAAACCACTCCGGGCCTAAAACAGTGAGTAATAGTCCATGAAACGGGCCAGAATTGGCCAAAAACTGCCAGTGTTGATGACCGACACGTAAGCGGACCTTGGGGTTCAACAATTACGGAAATCGCTTCGGGACCCCAAAACGGTGAGTAATAACCCAAGAAACGGGCCAGAATCGGCCAAAACTGCCAGTTTTGCATCACCGAAACATAAATGCACCACAGGGTTCGTTAACCATGGAAACCACTCCGGGACCCCCAAAACAGTGAGTAATAGTCCATGAAACGGGCCAGAATCTGCCAAAACTGCCAGTGTTGATGACCAACACGTAAACTTACCACAGCGTTTGTTAACCATCGAAACCACTCCGGGACCCCAAAACAGTGAGTAATAGTCGATGAAACGGGCTAGAATCGGCAAAAAACTGCCAGTGTTGATGACCGACACGTAAATGCCACCACAGGGTTCGTTAACCATGGAAACCACTCCATGACCCCAAAACAGTGAGTAATAGTCCATGAAACGGGCCAGAATCTGCCAAAACTGCCAGTGTTGATGACCAACACGTAAACTTACCACTGCGTTTGTTAACCATCGAAACCACTCCGGGACCCCAAAACAGTGAGAAATAGTCCATGAAACGGGCCAGAATCGGCCGAAACTGCCAGTGTTGATGACGGACACGTAAGCGGACCTCGGGGTTCAACAATTATGGAAATCGCTTCGGGACCCCAAAACGGTGAGTAATAACCCAAGAAACAGGCCAGAATCGGCCAAAACTGCCAGTGTTGATGACCGACACGTAAACGCAACACAGGGTTCGTTAACCATGGAAACCACTCCGGGCCCTAAAACAGTGAGGTAATAGTCCATGAAACGGGCCAGAATTGGCCAAAACTGCCAGTGTTGATGACCGACACGTAAGCGGACCTTGGGGTTCAAGCAATTACGGAAATCGCTTCGGGACCCCAAAACAGTGAGTAATAACCCAAGAAACGGGCCAGAATCGGCCAAAACTGCCAGTTTTGATCACCGAAACATAAATGCACCACAGGGTTCGTTAACCATGGAAACCACTCCGGGACCCCAAAACAGTGAGTAATAGTCCATGAAACGGGCCAGAATCTGCCAAAAACTGCCAGTGTTGATGACCAACACGTAAACTTACCGCAGCGTTTGTTAACCATCGAAACCACTCCGGGACCCCAAAACAGTGAGTAATAGTCGATGAAACGGGCTAGAATCGGCAAAAACTGCCAGTGTTGAATGACCGACACGTAAGCGACTACCTTGGGGTTCAACAATTATGGAAATTGCCTCGGGACCCGAAAACGGTGATTAATAATCCAAGAAACGGGCCATAATCGGCCAAAACTACGAGTGTTGATGACTGACACGTGAACGCACCACAGGGTTTGTTAACCATCGAAACCACTTCGGACCCCAAAACAGTGAGTAATAGTCCAAGAAACGGGCCAGAATCGGCCAAAACTGCCAGTGTTGATGACCGACATGTAAACGCATCACATGGTTCGTTCACCATGGAAACCACTCCGGGACCCCAAAACAGTGAGTAGTAGTCCATGAAACGGGCCAGAATCGGCCAAAACTACCAGTGTCGATGATCGACACGTAAACTTACCGCAGCGTTCGTTAACCATTGAAACCACTCCGGGACCCCAAAACAGTGCGTAATAGTCGATGAAACGGGCTAGAATCGGCAAAAACTGCCAGTGTTGATGACCAACACGTAAACTTACCACTGCGTTTGTTAACCATCGAAACCACTCCGGGACCCCAAAACAGTGAGAAATAGTCCATGAAACGGGCCAGAATCGGCCAGAAACTGCCAGTGTTGATGACGGACACGTAAGCGGACCCTCGGGGTTCAACAATTATGGAAATCGCTTCGGGACCCCAAAACGGTGAGTAATAACCCAAGAAACAGGCCAGAATCGGCCAAAACTGCCAGTGTTGATGACCGAACACGTAAACGCAACACAGGGTTCGTTAACCATGGAAACCACTCCGGGCCCTAAAACAGTGAGTAATAGTCCATGAAACGGGCCAGAATTGTCCAAAACTGCCAGTGTTGATGACCGACACGTAAGCGGACCTTGGGGTTCAACAATTACGGAAATCGCTTCGGGACCCCAAAACAGTGAGTAATAACCCAAGAAACGGGCCAGAATCGGCCAAAACTGCCAGTTTTGATCACCGAAACATAAATGCACCACAGGGTTCGTTAACCATGGAAACCACTCCGGGACCCCAAAACAGTGAGTAATAGTCCATGAAACGGGCCAGAATCTGCCAAAACTGCCAGTGTTGATGACCAACACGTAAACTTACCACAGCGTTTGTTAACCATCGAAACCACTCCGGGACCCCCAAAACAGTGAGTAATAGTCGATGAAACGGGCTAGAATCGGCAAAAACTGCCAGTGTTGATGACCGACACGTAAGCGAACCTTGGGGTTCAACAATTATGGAAATTGCCTCGGGACCCGAAAACGGTGATTAATAATCCAAGAAACGGGCCATAATCGGCCAAAACTACGAGTGTTGATGACTGACACGGTGAACGCACCACAGGGTTTGTTAACCATCGAAACCACTTCGGGACCCCAAAACAGTGAGTAATAGTCCAAGAAACGGGCCAGAATCGGCCAAAACTGCCAGTGTTGATGACCGACATGTAAACGCATCACATGGTTCGTTCACCATGGAAACCACTCCGGGACCCCAAAACAGTGAGTAGTAGTCCATGAAACGGGCCAGAATCGGCCCAAAAACTACCAGTGTCGATGATCGACACGTAAACTTACCGCAGCGTTCGTTAACCATTGAAACCACTCCGGGACCCCTAAACAGTGCGTAATAGTCGATGAAACGGGCTAGAATCGGCAAAAACTGCCAGTGTTGAATGACCGACACGTAAGCGAACCTTGGGGTTCAACAATTATGGAAATCGCCTCGGGACCCGAAAACGGTGATTAATAATCCAAGAAACGGACCATAATCGGCCAAAACTGCGAGTGTTGATGACCGACACGTAAATGCACCGCAGGGTTCGTTAACCATGGAAACCACTCCATGACCCCAAAACAGTGAGTAATAGTCCATGAAACGGGCCAGAATCTGCCAAAACTGCCAGTGTTGATGACCAACACGTAAACTTACCACAGCGTTTGTTAACCATCGAAACCACTCCGGGACCCCAAAACAGTGAGAAATAGTCCATGAAACGGGCCAGAATCGGCCGAAACTGCCAGTGTTGATGACGGGACACGTAAGCGGACCCTCGGGGTTCAACAATTATGGAAATCGCTTCGGGACCCCAAAACGGTGAGTAATAACCCAAGAAACAGGCCAGAATTGATGACCGACACGTAAACGCAACACAGGGTTCGTTAACCATGGAAACCACTCCGGGCCCTAAAACAGTGAGTAATAGTCCATGAAACGGGCCAGAATTGGCCAAAACTGCCAGTGTTGATGACCGACACGTAAGCGGACCTTGGGGTTCAACAATTACGGAAATCGCTTCGGGACCCCAAAACGGTGAGTAATAACCCAAGAAACGGGCCAGAATCGGCCAAAACTGCCAGTTTTGATCACCGAAACATAAATGCACCACAGGGTTCGTTAACCATGGAAACCACTCCGGGACCCCAAAACAGTGAGTAATAGTCCATGAAACGGGCCAGAATCTGCCAAAACTGCCAGTGTTGATGACCAACACGTAAACTTACCACAGCGTTTGTTAACCATCGAAACCACTCCGGGACCCCAAAACAGTGAGTAATAGTCGATGAAACGGGCTAGAATCGGCAAAAACTGCCAGTGTTGATGACCGACACGTAAATGCACCACAGGGTTCGTTAACCATGGAAACCACTCCATGACCCCAAAACAGTGAGTAATAGTCCATGAAACGGGCCAGAATCTGCCAAAACTGCCAGTGTTGATGACCAACACGTAAACTTACCACTGCGTTTGTTAACCATCGAAACCACTCCGGGACCCCAAAACAGTGAGAAATAGTCCATGAAACGGGCCAGAATCGGCCGAAACTGCCAGTGTTGATGACGGACACGTAAGCGGACCTCGGGGTTCAACAATTATGGAAATCGCTTCGGGACCCCAAAACGGTGAGTAATAACCCAAGAAACAGGCCAGAATCGGCCAAAACTGCCAGTGTTGATGACCGACACGTAAACGCAACACAGGGTTCGTTAACCATGGAAACCACTCCGGGCCCTAAAACAGTGAGTAATAGTCCATGAAACGGGCCAGAATTGGCCAAAACTGCCAGTGTTGATGACCGACACGTAAGCGGACCTTGGGGTTCAACAATTACGGAAATCGCTTCGGGACCCCAAAACGGTGAGTAATAACCCAAGAAACGGGCCAGAATCGGCCAAAACTGCCAGTTTTGATCACCGAAACATAAATGCACCACAGGGTTCGTTAACCATGGAAACCACTCCGGGACCCCAAAACAGTGAGTAATAGTCCATGAAACGGGCCAGAATCTGCCAAAACTGCCAGTGTTGATGACCAACACGTAAACTTACCACAGCGTTTGTTAACCATCGAAACCACTCCGGGACCCCAAAACAGTGAGTAATAGTCGATGAAACGGGCTAGAATCGGCAAAAACTGCCAGTGTTGATGACCGACACGTAAATGCACCACAGGGTTCGTTAACCATGGAAACCACTCCATGACCCCAAAACAGTGAGTAATAGTCCATGAAACGGGCCAGAATCTGCCAAAACTGCCAGTGTTGATGACCAACACGTAAACTTACCACTGCGTTTGTTAACCATCGAAACCACTCCGGGACCCCAAAACAGTGAGAAATAGTCCATGAAACGGGCCAGAATCGGCCGAAACTGCCAGTGTTGATGACGGACACGTAAGCGGACCTCGGGGTTCAACAATTATGGAAATCGCTTCGGGACCCCAAAACGGTGAGTAATAACCCAAGAAACAGGCCAGAATCGGCCAAAACTGCCAGTGTTGATGACCGACACGTAAACGCAACTCAGGGTTCGTTAACCATGGAAACCACTCCGGGCCCTAAAACAGTGAGTAATAGTCCATGAAACGGGCCAGAATTGGCCAAAACTGCCAGTGTTGATGACCGACACGTAAGCGGACCTTGGGGTTCAACAATTACGGAAATCGCTTCGGGACCCCAAAACAGTGAGTAATAACCCAAGAAACGGGCCAGAATCGGCCAAAACTGCCAGTTTTGATCACCGAAACATAAATGCACCACAGGGTTCGTTAACCATGGAAACCACTCCGGGACCCCAAAACAGTGAGTAATAGTCCATGAAACGGGCCAGAATCTGCCAAAACTGCCAGTGTTGATGACCAACACGTAAACTTACCACAGCGTTTGTTAACCATCGAAACCACTCCGGGACCCCAAAACAGTGAGTAATAGTCGATGAAACGGGCTAGAATCGGCAAAAACTGCCAGTGTTGATGACCGACACGTAAGCGAACCTTGGGGTTCAACAATTATGGAAATTGCCTCGGGACCCGAAAACGGTGATTAATAATCCAAGAAACGGGCCATAATCGGCCAAAACTACGAGTGTTGATGACTGACACGTGAACGCACCACAGGGTTTGTTAACCATCGAAACCACTTCGGGACCCCAAAACAGTGAGTAATAGTCCAAGAAACGGGCCAGAATCGGCCAAAACTGCCAGTGTTGATGACCGACATGTAAACGCATCACATGGTTCGTTCACCATGGAAACCACTCCGGGACCCCAAAACAGTGAGTAGTAGTCCATGAAACGGGCCAGAATCGGCCAAAACTACCAGTGTCGATGATCGACACGTAAACTTACCGCAGCGTTCGTTAACCATTGAAACCACTCCGGGACCCCAAAACAGTGCGTAATAGTCGATGAAACGGGCTAGAATCGGCAAAAACTGCCAGTGTTGATGACCGACACGTAAGCGAACCTTGGGGTTCAACAATTATGGAAATCGCCTCGGGACCCGAAAACGGTGATTAATAATCCAAGAAACGGACCATAATCGGCCAAAACTGCGAGTGTTGATGACCGACACGTAAATGCACCGCAGGGTTCGTTAACCATGGAAACCACTCCATGACCCCAAAACAGTGAGTAATAGTCCATGAAACGGGCCAGAATCTGCCAAAACTGCCAGTGTTGATGACCAACACGTAAACTTACCACAGCGTTTGTTAACCATCGAAACCACTCCGGGACCCCAAAACAGTGAGAAATAGTCCATGAAACGGGCCAGAATCGGCCGAAACTGCCAGTGTTGATGACGGACACGTAAGCGGACCTCGGGGTTCAACAATTATGGAAATCGCTTCGGGACCCCAAAACGGTGAGTAATAACCCAAGAAACAGGCCAGAATCGGCCAAAACTGCCAGTGTTGATGACCGACACGTAAACGCAACACAGGGTTCGTTAACCATGGAAACCACTCCGGGCCCTAAAACAGTGAGTAATAGTCCATGAAACGGGCCAGAATTGGCCAAAACTGCCAGTGTTGATGACCGACACGTAAGCGGACCTTGGGGTTCAACAATTACGGAAATCGCTTCGGGACCCCAAAACGGTGAGTAATAACCCAAGAAACGGGCCAGAATCGGCCAAAACTGCCAGTTTTGATCACCGAAACATAAATGCACCACAGGGTTCGTTAACCATGGAAACCACTCCGGGACCCCAAAACAGTGAGTAATAGTCCATGAAACGGGCCAGAATCTGCCAAAACTGCCAGTGTTGATGACCAACACGTAAACTTACCACAGCGTTTGTTAACCATCGAAACCACTCCGGGACCCCAAAACAGTGAGTAATAGTCGATGAAACGGGCTAGAATCGGCAAAAACTGCCAGTGTTGATGACCGACACGTAAATGCACCACAGGGTTCGTTAACCATGGAAACCACTCCATGACCCCAAAACAGTGAGTAATAGTCCATGAAACGGGCCAGAATCTGCCAAAACTGCCAGTGTTGATGACCAACACGTAAACTTACCACTGCGTTTGTTAACCATCGAAACCACTCCGGGACCCCAAAACAGTGAGAAATAGTCCATGAAACGGGCCAGAATCGGCCGAAACTGCCAGTGTTGATGACGGACACGTAAGCGGACCTCGGGGTTCAACAATTATGGAAATCGCTTCGGGACCCCAAAACGGTGAGTAATAACCCAAGAAACAGGCCAGAATCGGCCAAAACTGCCAGTGTTGATGACCGACACGTAAACGCAACACAGGGTTCGTTAACCATGGAAACCACTCCGGGCCCTAAAACAGTGAGTAATAGTCCATGAAACGGGCCAGAATTGGCCAAAACTGCCAGTGTTGATGACCGACACGTAAGCGGACCTTGGGGTTCAACAATTACGGAAATCGCTTCGGGACCCCAAAACGGTGAGTAATAACCCAAGAAACGGGCCAGAATCGGCCAAAACTGCCAGTTTTGATCACCGAAACATAAATGCACCACAGGGTTCGTTAACCATGGAAACCACTCCGGGACCCCAAAACAGTGAGTAATAGTCCATGAAACGGGCCAGAATCTGCCAAAACTGCCAGTGTTGATGACCAACACGTAAACTTACCACAGCGTTTGTTAACCATCGAAACCACTCCGGGACCCCAAAACAGTGAGTAATAGTCGATGAAACGGGCTAGAATCGGCAAAAACTGCCAGTGTTGATGACCGACACGTAAATGCACCACAGGGTTCGTTAACCATGGAAACCACTCCATGACCCCAAAACAGTGAGTAATAGTCCATGAAACGGGCCAGAATCTGCCAAAACTGCCAGTGTTGATGACCAACACGTAAACTTACCACTGCGTTTGTTAACCATCGAAACCACTCCGGGACCCCAAAACAGTGAGAAATAGTCCATGAAACGGGCCAGAATCGGCCGAAACTGCCAGTGTTGATGACGGACACGTAAGCGGACCTCGGGGTTCAACAATTATGGAAATCGCTTCGGGACCCCAAAACGGTGAGTAATAACCCAAGAAACAGGCCAGAATCGGCCAAAACTGCCAGTGTTGATGACCGACACGTAAACGCAACACAGGGTTCGTTAACCATGGAAACCACTCCGGGCCCTAAAACAGTGAGTAATAGTCCATGAAACGGGCCAGAATTGGCCAAAACTGCCAGTGTTGATGACCGACACGTAAGCGGACCTTGGGGTTCAACAATTACGGAAATCGCTTCGGGACCCCAAAACAGTGAGTAATAACCCAAGAAACGGGCCAGAATCGGCCAAAACTGCCAGTTTTGATCACCGAAACATAAATGCACCACAGGGTTCGTTAACCATGGAAACCACTCCGGGACCCCAAAACAGTGAGTAATAGTCCATGAAACGGGCCAGAATCTGCCAAAACTGCCAGTGTTGATGACCAACACGTAAACTTACCACAGCGTTTGTTAACCATCGAAACCACTCCGGGACCCCAAAACAGTGAGTAATAGTCGATGAAACGGGCTAGAATCGGCAAAAACTGCCAGTGTTGATGACCGACACGTAAGCGAACCTTGGGGTTCAACAATTATGGAAATTGCCTCGGGACCCGAAAACGGTGATTAATAATCCAAGAAACGGGCCATAATCGGCCAAAACTACGAGTGTTGATGACTGACACGTGAACGCACCACAGGGTTTGTTAACCATCGAAACCACTTCGGGACCCCAAAACAGTGAGTAATAGTCCAAGAAACGGGCCAGAATCGGCCAAAACTGCCAGTGTTGATGACCGACATGTAAACGCATCACATGGTTCGTTCACCATGGAAACCACTCCGGGACCCCAAAACAGTGAGTAGTAGTCCATGAAACGGGCCAGAATCGGCCAAAACTACCAGTGTCGATGATCGACACGTAAACTTACCGCAGCGTTCGTTAACCATTGAAACCACTCCGGGACCCCAAAACAGTGCGTAATAGTCGATGAAACGGGCTAGAATCGGCAAAAACTGCCAGTGTTGATGACCAACACGTAAACTTACCACTGCGTTTGTTAACCATCGAAACCACTCCGGGACCCCAAAACAGTGAGAAATAGTCCATGAAACGGGCCAGAATCGGCCGAAACTGCCAGTGTTGATGACGGACACGTAAGCGGACCTCGGGGTTCAACAATTATGGAAATCGCTTCGGGACCCCAAAACGGTGAGTAATAACCCAAGAAACAGGCCAGAATCGGCCAAAACTGCCAGTGTTGATGACCGACACGTAAACGCAACACAGGGTTCGTTAACCATGGAAACCACTCCGGGCCCTAAAACAGTGAGTAATAGTCCATGAAACGGGCCAGAATTGGCCAAAACTGCCAGTGTTGATGACCGACACGTAAGCGGACCTTGGGGTTCAACAATTACGGAAATCGCTTCGGGACCCCAAAACAGTGAGTAATAACCCAAGAAACGGGCCAGAATCGGCCAAAACTGCCAGTTTTGATCACCGAAACATAAATGCACCACAGGGTTCGTTAACCATGGAAACCACTCCGGGACCCCAAAACAGTGAGTAATAGTCCATGAAACGGGCCAGAATCTGCCAAAACTGCCAGTGTTGATGACCAACACGTAAACTTACCACAGCGTTTGTTAACCATCGAAACCACTCCGGGACCCCAAAACAGTGAGTAATAGTCGATGAAACGGGCTAGAATCGGCAAAAACTGCCAGTGTTGATGACCGACACGTAAATGCACCACAGGGTTCGTTAACCATGGAAACCACTCCATGACCCCAAAACAGTGAGTAATAGTCCATGAAACGGGCCAGAATCTGCCAAAACTGCCAGTGTTGATGACCAACACGTAAACTTACCACTGCGTTTGTTAACCATCGAAACCACTCCGGGACCCCAAAACAGTGAGAAATAGTCCATGAAACGGGCCAGAATCGGCCGAAACTGCCAGTGTTGATGACGGACACGTAAGCGGACCTCGGGGTTCAACAATTATGGAAATCGCTTCGGGACCCCAAAACGGTGAGTAATAACCCAAGAAACAGGCCAGAATCGGCCAAAACTGCCAGTGTTGATGACCGACACGTAAACGCAACACAGGGTTCGTTAACCATGGAAACCACTCCGGGCCCTAAAACAGTGAGTAATAGTCCATGAAACGGGCCAGAATTGGCCAAAACTGCCAGTGTTGATGACCGACACGTAAGCGGACCTTGGGGTTCAACAATTACGGAAATCGCTTCGGGACCCCAAAACGGTGAGTAATAACCCAAGAAACGGGCCAGAATCGGCCAAAACTGCCAGTTTTGATCACCGAAACATAAATGCACCACAGGGTTCGTTAACCATGGAAACCACTCCGGGACCCCAAAACAGTGAGTAATAGTCCATGAAACGGGCCAGAATCTGCCAAAACTGCCAGTGTTGATGACCAACACGTAAACTTACCACAGCGTTTGTTAACCATCGAAACCACTCCGGGACCCCAAAACAGTGAGTAATAGTCGATGAAACGGGCTAGAATCGGCAAAAACTGCCAGTGTTGATGACCGACACGTAAATGCACCACAGGGTTCGTTAACCATGGAAACCACTCCATGACCCCAAAACAGTGAGTAATAGTCCATGAAACGGGCCAGAATCTGCCAAAACTGCCAGTGTTGATGACCAACACGTAAACTTACCACTGCGTTTGTTAACCATCGAAACCACTCCGGGACCCCAAAACAGTGAGAAATAGTCCATGAAACGGGCCAGAATCGGCCGAAACTGCCAGTGTTGATGACGGACACGTAAGCGGACCTCGGGGTTCAACAATTATGGAAATCGCTTCGGGACCCCAAAACGGTGAGTAATAACCCAAGAAACAGGCCAGAATCGGCCAAAACTGCCAGTGTTGATGACCGACACGTAAACGCAACACAGGGTTCGTTAACCATGGAAACCACTCCGGGCCCTAAAACAGTGAGTAATAGTCCATGAAACGGGCCAGAATTGGCCAAAACTGCCAGTGTTGATGACCGACACGTAAGCGGACCTTGGGGTTCAACAATTACGGAAATCGCTTCGGGACCCCAAAACAGTGAGTAATAACCCAAGAAACGGGCCAGAATCGGCCAAAACTGCCAGTTTTGATCACCGAAACATAAATGCACCACAGGGTTCGTTAACCATGGAAACCACTCCGGGACCCCAAAACAGTGAGTAATAGTCCATGAAACGGGCCAGAATCTGCCAAAACTGCCAGTGTTGATGACCAACACGTAAACTTACCACAGCGTTTGTTAACCATCGAAACCACTCCGGGACCCCAAAACAGTGAGTAATAGTCGATGAAACGGGCTAGAATCGGCAAAAACTGCCAGTGTTGATGACCGACACGTAAGCGAACCTTGGGGTTCAACAATTATGGAAATTGCCTCGGGACCCGAAAACGGTGATTAATAATCCAAGAAACGGGCCATAATCGGCCAAAACTACGAGTGTTGATGACTGACACGTGAACGCACCACAGGGTTTGTTAACCATCGAAACCACTTCGGGACCCCAAAACAGTGAGTAATAGTCCAAGAAACGGGCCAGAATCGGCCAAAACTGCCAGTGTTGATGACCGACATGTAAACGCATCACATGGTTCGTTCACCATGGAAACCACTCCGGGACCCCAAAACAGTGAGTAGTAGTCCATGAAACGGGCCAGAATCGGCCAAAACTACCAGTGTCGATGATCGACACGTAAACTTACCGCAGCGTTCGTTAACCATTGAAACCACTCCGGGACCCCAAAACAGTGCGTAATAGTCGATGAAACGGGCTAGAATCGGCAAAAACTGCCAGTGTTGATGACCAACACGTAAACTTACCACTGCGTTTGTTAACCATCGAAACCACTCCGGGACCCCAAAACAGTGAGAAATAGTCCATGAAACGGGCCAGAATCGGCCGAAACTGCCAGTGTTGATGACGGACACGTAAGCGGACCTCGGGGTTCAACAATTATGGAAATCGCTTCGGGACCCCAAAACGGTGAGTAATAACCCAAGAAACAGGCCAGAATCGGCCAAAACTGCCAGTGTTGATGACCGACACGTAAACGCAACACAGGGTTCGTTAACCATGGAAACCACTCCGGGCCCTAAAACAGTGAGTAATAGTCCATGAAACGGGCCAGAATTGGCCAAAACTGCCAGTGTTGATGACCGACACGTAAGCGGACCTTGGGGTTCAACAATTACGGAAATCGCTTCGGGACCCCAAAACAGTGAGTAATAACCCAAGAAACGGGCCAGAATCGGCCAAAACTGCCAGTTTTGATCACCGAAACATAAATGCACCACAGGGTTCGTTAACCATGGAAACCACTCCGGGACCCCAAAACAGTGAGTAATAGTCCATGAAACGGGCCAGAATCTGCCAAAACTGCCAGTGTTGATGACCAACACGTAAACTTACCACAGCGTTTGTTAACCATCGAAACCACTCCGGGACCCCAAAACAGTGAGTAATAGTCGATGAAACGGGCTAGAATCGGCAAAAACTGCCAGTGTTGATGACCGACACGTAAGCGAACCTTGGGGTTCAACAATTATGGAAATTGCCTCGGGACCCGAAAACGGTGATTAATAATCCAAGAAACGGGCCATAATCGGCCAAAACTACGAGTGTTGATGACTGACACGTGAACGCACCACAGGGTTTGTTAACCATCGAAACCACTTCGGGACCCCAAAACAGTGAGTAATAGTCCAAGAAACGGGCCAGAATCGGCCAAAACTGCCAGTGTTGATGACCGACATGTAAACGCATCACATGGTTCGTTCACCATGGAAACCACTCCGGGACCCCAAAACAGTGAGTAGTAGTCCATGAAACGGGCCAGAATCGGCCAAAACTACCAGTGTCGATGATCGACACGTAAACTTACCGCAGCGTTCGTTAACCATTGAAACCACTCCGGGACCCCAAAACAGTGCGTAATAGTCGATGAAACGGGCTAGAATCGGCAAAAACTGCCAGTGTTGATGACCGACACGTAAGCGAACCTTGGGGTTCAACAATTATGGAAATCGCCTCGGGACCCGAAAACGGTGATTAATAATCCAAGAAACGGACCATAATCGGCCAAAACTGCGAGTGTTGATGACCGACACGTAAATGCACCACAGGGTTCGTTAACCATGGAAACCACTCCATGACCCCAAAACAGTGCGTAATAGTCCATGAAACGGGCCAGAATCTGCCAAAACTGCCAGTGTTGATGACCAACACGTAAACTTACCACAGCGTTTGTTAACCATCGAAACCACTCCGGGA
Source organism: Triticum timopheevii (assembly GCA_963921465.1). Classification (NCBI taxonomy): domain Eukaryota; kingdom Viridiplantae; phylum Streptophyta; class Magnoliopsida; order Poales; family Poaceae; genus Triticum; species Triticum timopheevii. The sequence continues at coordinate 372,781,238 of OY997270.1, forward strand.
CCCCAAAACAGTGAGAAATAGTCCATGAAACGGGCCAGAATCGGCCGAAACTGCCAGTGTTGATGACGGACACGTAAGCGGACCTCGGGGTTCAACAATTATGGAAATCGCTTCGGGACCCCAAAACGGTGAGTAATAACCCAAGAAACAGGCCAGAATCGGCCAAAACTGCCAGTGTTGATGACCGACACGTAAACGCAACACAGGGTTCGTTAACCATGGAAACCACTCCGGGCCCTAAAACAGTGAGTAATAGTCCATGAAACGGGCCAGAATTGGCCAAAACTGCCAGTGTTGATGACCGACACGTAAGCGGACCTTGGGGTTCAACAATTACGGAAATCGCTTCGGGACCCCAAAACGGTGAGTAATAACCCAAGAAACGGGCCAGAATCGGCCAAAACTGCCAGTTTTGATCACCGAAACATAAATGCACCACAGGGTTCGTTAACCATGGAAACCACTCCGGGACCCCCAAAACAGTGAGTAATAGTCCATGAAACGGGCCAGAATCTGCCAAAACTGCCAGTGTTGATGACCAACACGTAAACTTACCACAGCGTTTGTTAACCATCGAAACCACTCCGGGACCCCAAAACAGTGAGTAATAGTCGATGAAACGGGCTAGAATCGGCAAAAACTGCCAGTGTTGATGACCGACACGTAAGCGAACCTTGGGGTTCAACAATTATGGAAATTGCCTCGGGACCCGAAAACGGTGATTAATAATCCAAGAAACGGGCCATAATCGGCCAAAACTACGAGTGTTGATGACTGACACGTGAACGCACCACAGGGTTTGTTAACCATCGAAACCACTTCGGGACCCCAAAACAGTGAGTAATAGTCCAAGAAACGGGCTAGAATCGGCCAAAACTGCCAGTGTTGATGACCGACATGTAAACGCATCACATGGTTCGTTCACCATGGAAACCACTCCGGGACCCCAAAACAGTGAGTAGTAGTCCATGAAACGGGCCAGAATCGGCCAAAACTACCAGTGTCGATGATCGACATGTAAACTTACCGCAGCGTTCGTTAACCATTGAAACCACTCCGGGACCCCAAAACAGTGCGTAATAGTCGATGAAACGGGCTAGAATCGGCAAAAACTGCCAGTGTTGATGACCGACACGTAAGCGAACCTTGGGGTTCAACAATTATGGAAATCGCCTCGGGACCCGAAAACGGTGATTAATAATCCAAGAAACGGACCATAATCGGCCAAAACTGCGAGTGTTGATGACCGACACGTAAATGCACCACAGGGTTCGTTAACCATGGAAACCACTCCATGACCCCAAAACAGTGAGTAATAGTCCATGAAACGGGCCAGAATCTGCCAAAACTGCCAGTGTTGATGACCAACACGTAAACTTACCACTGCGTTTGTTAACCATCGAAACCACTCCGGGACCCCAAAACAGTGAGAAATAGTCCATGAAACGGGCCAGAATCGGCCGAAACTGCCAGTGTTGATGACGGACACGTAAGCGGACCTCGGGGTTCAACAATTATGGAAATCGCTTCGGGACCCCAAAACGGTGAGTAATAACCCAAGAAACAGGCCAGAATCGGCCAAAACTGCCAGTGTTGATGACCGACACGTAAACGCAACACAGGGTTCGTTAACCATGGAAACCACTCCGGGCCCTAAAACAGTGAGTAATAGTCCATGAAACGGGCCAGAATTGGCCAAAACTGCCAGTGTTGATGACCGACACGTAAGCGGACCTTGGGGTTCAACAATTACGGAAATCGCTTCGGGACCCCAAAACAGTGAGTAATAACCCAAGAAACGGGCCAGAATCGGCCAAAACTGCCAGTTTTGATCACCGAAACATAAATGCACCACAGGGTTCGTTAACCATGGAAACCACTCCGGGACCCCAAAACAGTGAGTAATAGTCCATGAAACGGGCCAGAATCTGCCAAAACTGCCAGTGTTGATGACCAACACGTAAACTTACCACTGCGTTTGTTAACCATCGAAACCACTCCGGGACCCCAAAACAGTGAGAAATAGTCCATGAAACGGGCCAGAATCGGCCGAAACTGCCAGTGTTGATGACGGACACGTAAGCGGACCTCGGGGTTCAACAATTATGGAAATCGCTTCGGGACCCCAAAACGGTGAGTAATAACCCAAGAAACAGGCCAGAATCGGCCAAAACTGCCAGTGTTGATGACCGACACGTAAACGCAACACAGGGTTCGTTAACCATGGAAACCACTCCGGGCCCTAAAACAGTGAGTAATAGTCCATGAAACGGGCCAGAATTGGCCAAAACTGCCAGTGTTGATGACCGACACGTAAGCGGACCTTGGGGTTCAACAATTACGGAAATCGCTTCGGGACCCCAAAACGGTGAGTAATAACCCAAGAAACGGGCCAGAATCGGCCAAAACTGCCAGTTTTGATCACCGAAACATAAATGCACCACAGGGTTCGTTAACCATGGAAACCACTCCGGGACCCCAAAACAGTGAGTAATAGTCCATGAAACGGGCCAGAATCTGCCAAAACTGCCAGTGTTGATGACCAACACGTAAACTTACCACAGCGTTTGTTAACCATCGAAACCACTCCGGGACCCCAAAACAGTGAGTAATAGTCGATGAAACGGGCTAGAATCGGCAAAAACTGCCAGTGTTGATGACCGACACGTAAGCGAACCTTGGGGTTCAACAATTATGGAAATTGCCTCGGGACCCGAAAACGGTGATTAATAATCCAAGAAACGGGCCATAATCGGCCAAAACTACGAGTGTTGATGACTGACACGTGAACGCACCACAGGGTTTGTTAACCATCGAAACCACTTCGGGACCCCAAAACAGTGAGTAATAGTCCAAGAAACGGGCTAGAATCGGCCAAAACTGCCAGTGTTGATGACCGACATGTAAACGCATCACATGGTTCGTTCACCATGGAAACCACTCCGGGACCCCAAAACAGTGAGTAGTAGTCCATGAAACGGGCCAGAATCGGCCAAAACTACCAGTGTCGATGATCGACATGTAAACTTACCGCAGCGTTCGTTAACCATTGAAACCACTCCGGGACCCCAAAACAGTGCGTAATAGTCGATGAAACGGGCTAGAATCGGCAAAAACTGCCAGTGTTGATGACCGACACGTAAGCGAACCTTGGGGTTCAACAATTATGGAAATCGCCTCGGGACCCGAAAACGGTGATTAATAATCCAAGAAACGGACCATAATCGGCCAAAACTGCGAGTGTTGATGACCGACACGTAAATGCACCACAGGGTTCGTTAACCATGGAAACCACTCCATGACCCCAAAACAGTGAGTAATAGTCCATGAAACGGGCCAGAATCTGCCAAAACTGCCAGTGTTGATGACCAACACGTAAACTTACCACTGCGTTTGTTAACCATCGAAACCACTCCGGGACCCCAAAACAGTGAGAAATAGTCCATGAAACGGGCCAGAATCGGCCGAAACTGCCAGTGTTGATGACGGACACGTAAGCGGACCTCGGGGTTCAACAATTATGGAAATCGCTTCGGGACCCCAAAACGGTGAGTAATAACCCAAGAAACAGGCCAGAATCGGCCAAAAACTGCCAGTGTTGATGACCGACACGTAAACGCAACACAGGGTTCGTTAACCATGGAAACCACTCCGGGCCCTAAAACAGTGAGTAATAGTCCATGAAACGGGCCAGAATTGGCCAAAACTGCCAGTGTTGATGACCGACACGTAAGCGGACCTTGGGGTTCAACAATTACGGAAATCGCTTCGGGACCCCAAAACAGTGAGTAATAACCCAAGAAACGGGCCAGAATCGGCCAAAACTGCCAGTTTTGATCACCGAAACATAAATGCACCACAGGGTTCGTTAACCATGGAAACCACTCCGGGACCCCAAAACAGTGAGTAATAGTCCATGAAACGGGCCAGAATCTGCCAAAACTGCCAGTGTTGATGACCAACACGTAAACTTACCACTGCGTTTGTTAACCATCGAAACCACTCCGGGACCCCAAAACAGTGAGAAATAGTCCATGAAACGGGCCAGAATCGGCCGAAACTGCCAGTGTTGATGACGGACACGTAAGCGGACCTCGGGGTTCAACAATTATGGAAATCGCTTCGGGACCCCCAAAACGGTGAGTAATAACCCAAGAAACAGGCCAGAATCGGCCAAAACTGCCAGTGTTGATGACCGACACGTAAACGCAACACAGGGTTCGTTAACCATGGAAACCACTCCGGGCCCTAAAACAGTGAGTAATAGTCCATGAAACGGGCCAGAATTGGCCAAAACTGCCAGTGTTGATGACCGACACGTAAGCGGACCTTGGGGTTCAACAATTACGGAAATCGCTTCGGGACCCCAAAACAGTGAGTAATAACCCAAGAAACGGGCCAGAATCGGCCAAAACTGCCAGTTTTGATCACCGAAACATAAATGCACCACAGGGTTCGTTAACCATGGAAACCACTCCGGGACCCCAAAACAGTGAGTAATAGTCCATGAAACGGGCCAGAATCTGCCAAAACTGCCAGTGTTGATGACCAACACGTAAACTTACCACAGCGTTTGTTAACCATCGAAACCACTCCGGGACCCCAAAACAGTGAGTAATAGTCGATGAAACGGGCTAGAATCGGCAAAAACTGCCAGTGTTGATGACCGACACGTAAGCGAACCTTGGGGTTCAACAATTATGGAAATTGCCTCGGGACCCGAAAACGGTGATTAATAATCCAAGAAACGGGCCATAATCGGCCAAAACTACGAGTGTTGATGACTGACACGTGAACGCACCACAGGGTTTGTTAACCATCGAAACCACTTCGGGACCCCAAAACAGTGAGTAATAGTCCAAGAAACGGGCCAGAATCGGCCAAAACTGCCAGTGTTGATGACCGACATGTAAACGCATCACATGGTTCGTTCACCATGGAAACCACTCCGGGACCCCAAAACAGTGAGTAGTAGTCCATGAAACGGGCCAGAATCGGCCAAAACTACCAGTGTCGATGATCGACACGTAAACTTACCGCAGCGTTCGTTAACCATTGAAACCACTCCGGGACCCCAAAACAGTGCGTAATAGTCGATGAAACGGGCTAGAATCGGCAAAAACTGCCAGTGTTGATGACCGACACGTAAGCGAACCTTGGGGTTCAACAATTATGGAAATTGCCTCGGGACCCGAAAACGGTGATTAATAATCCAAGAAACGGGCCATAATCGGCCAAAACTACGAGTGTTGATGACTGACACGTGAACGCACCACAGGGTTTGTTAACCATCGAAACCACTTCGGGACCCCCAAAACAGTGAGTAATAGTCCAAGAAACGGGCCAGAATCGGCCAAAACTGCCAGTGTTGATGACCGACATGTAAACGCATCACATGGTTCGTTCACCATGGAAACCACTCCGGGACCCCAAAACAGTGAGTAGTAGTCCATGAAACGGGCCAGAATCGGCCAAAACTACCAGTGTCGATGATCGACACGTAAACTTACCGCAGCGTTCGTTAACCATTGAAACCACTCCGGGACCCCAAAACAGTGCGTAATAGTCGATGAAACGGGCTAGAATCGGCAAAAACTGCCAGTGTTGATGACCGACACGTAAGCGAACCTTGGGGTTCAACAATTATGGAAATCGCCTCGGGACCCGAAAACGGTGATTAATAATCCAAGAAACGGACCATAATCGGCCAAAACTGCGAGTGTTGATGACCGACACGTAAATGCACCACAGGGTTCGTTAACCATGGAAACCACTCCATGACCCCAAAACAGTGAGTAATAGTCCATGAAACGGGCCAGAATCTGCCAAAACTGCCAGTGTTGATGACCAACACGTAAACTTACCACAGCGTTTGTTAACCATCGAAACCACTCCGGGACCCCAAAACAGTGAGAAATAGTCCATGAAACGGGCCAGAATCGGCCGAAACTGCCAGTGTTGATGACGGACACGTAAGCGGACCTCGGGGTTCAACAATTATGGAAATCGCTTCGGGACCCCCAAAACGGTGAGTAATAACCCAAGAAACAGGCCAGAATCGGCCAAAACTGCCAGTGTTGATGACCGACACGTAAACGCAACACAGGGTTCGTTAACCATGGAAACCACTCCGGGCCCTAAAACAGTGAGTAATAGTCCATGAAACGGGCCAGAATTGGCCAAAACTGCCAGTGTTGATGACCGACACGTAAGCGGACCTTGGGGTTCAACAATTACGGAAATCGCTTCGGGACCCCAAAACAGTGAGTAATAACCCAAGAAACGGGCCAGAATCGGCCAAAACTGCCAGTTTTGATCACCGAAACATAAATGCACCACAGGGTTCGTTAACCATGGAAACCACTCCGGGACCCCAAAACAGTGAGTAATAGTCCATGAAACGGGCCAGAATCTGCCAAAACTGCCAGTGTTGATGACCAACACGTAAACTTACCACTGCGTTTGTTAACCATCGAAACCACTCCGGGACCCCAAAACAGTGAGAAATAGTCCATGAAACGGGCCAGAATCGGCCAAAACTGCCAGTGTTGATGACCGACATGTAAACGCATCACATGGTTCGTTCACCATGGAAACCACTCCGGGACCCCAAAACAGTGAGTAGTAGTCCATGAAACGGGCCAGAATCGGCCAAAACTACCAGTGTCGATGATCGACACGTAAACTTACCGCAGCGTTCGTTAACCATTGAAACCACTCCGGGACCCCAAAACAGTGCGTAATAGTCGATGAAACGGGCTAGAATCGGCAAAAACTGCCAATGTTGATGACCGACACGTAAGCGAACCTTGGGGTTCAACAATTATGGAAATTGCCTCGGGACCCGAAAACGGTGATTAATAATCCAAGAAACGGGCCATAATCGGCCAAAACTACGAGTGTTGATGACTGACACGTGAACGCACCACAGGGTTTGTTAACCATCGAAACCACTTCGGGACCCCAAAACAGTGAGTAATAGTCCAAGAAACGGGCCAGAATCGGCCAAAACTGCCAGTGTTGATGACCGACATGTAAACGCATCACATGGTTCGTTCACCATGGAAACCACTCCGGGACCCCAAAACAGTGAGTAGTAGTCCATGAAACGGGCCAGAATCGGCCAAAACTACCAGTGTCGATGATCGACACGTAAACTTACCGCAGCGTTCGTTAACCATTGAAACCACTCCGGGACCCCAAAACAGTGCGTAATAGTCGATGAAACGGGCTAGAATCGGCAAAAACTGCCAGTGTTGATGACCGACACGTAAGCGAACCTTGGGGTTCAACAATTATGGAAATCGCCTCGGGACCCGAAAACGGTGATTAATAATCCAAGAAACGGACCATAATCGGCCAAAACTGCGAGTGTTGATGACCGACACGTAAATGCACCACAGGGTTCGTTAACCATGGAAACCACTCCATGACCCCAAAACAGTGAGTAATAGTCCATGAAACGGGCCAGAATCTGCCAAAACTGCCAGTGTTGATGACCAACACGTAAACTTACCACAGCGTTTGTTAACCATCGAAACCACTCCGGGACCCCAAAACAGTGAGAAATAGTCCATGAAACGGGCCAGAATCGGCCGAAACTGCCAGTGTTGATGACGGACACGTAAGCGGACCTCGGGGTTCAACAATTATGGAAATCGCTTCGGGACCCCAAAACGGTGAGTAATAACCCAAGAAACAGGCCAGAATCGGCCAAAACTGCCAGTGTTGATGACCGACACGTAAACGCAACACAGGGTTCGTTAACCATGGAAACCACTCCGGGCCCTAAAACAGTGAGTAATAGTCCATGAAACGGGCCAGAATTGGCCAAAACTGCCAGTGTTGATGACCGACACGTAAGCGGACCTTGGGGTTCAACAATTACGGAAATCGCTTCGGGACCCCAAAACAGTGAGTAATAACCCAAGAAACGGGCCAGAATCGGCCAAAACTGCCAGTTTTGATCACCGAAACATAAATGCACCACAGGGTTCGTTAACCATGGAAACCACTCCGGGACCCCAAAACAGTGAGTAATAGTCCATGAAACGGGCCAGAATCTGCCAAAACTGCCAGTGTTGATGACCAACACGTAAACTTACCACTGCGTTTGTTAACCATCGAAACCACTCCGGGACCCCAAAACAGTGAGAAATAGTCCATGAAACGGGCCAGAATCGGCCGAAACTGCCAGTGTTGATGACGGACACGTAAGCGGACCTCGGGGTTCAACAATTATGGAAATCGCTTCGGGACCCCAAAACGGTGAGTAATAACCCAAGAAACAGGCCAGAATCGGCCAAAACTGCCAGTGTTGATGACCGACACGTAAACGCAACACAGGGTTCGTTAACCATGGAAACCACTCCGGGCCCTAAAACAGTGAGTAATAGTCCATGAAACGGGCCAGAATTGGCCAAAACTGCCAGTGTTGATGACCGACACGTAAGCGGACCTTGGGGTTCAACAATTACGGAAATCGCTTCGGGACCCCAAAACAGTGAGTAATAACCCAAGAAACGGGCCAGAATCGGCCAAAACTGCCAGTTTTGATCACCGAAACATAAATGCACCACAGGGTTCGTTAACCATGGAAACCACTCCGGGACCCCAAAACAGTGAGTAATAGTCCATGAAACGGGCCAGAATCTGCCAAAACTGCCAGTGTTGATGACCAACACGTAAACTTACCACAGCGTTTGTTAACCATCGAAACCACTCCGGGACCCCAAAACAGTGAGTAATAGTCGATGAAACGGGCTAGAATCGGCAAAAACTGCCAGTGTTGATGACCGACACGTAAGCGAACCTTGGGGTTCAACAATTATGGAAATTGCCTCGGGACCCGAAAACGGTGATTAATAATCCAAGAAACGGGCCATAATCGGCCAAAACTACGAGTGTTGATGACTGACACGTGAACGCACCACAGGGTTTGTTAACCATCGAAACCACTTCGGGACCCCAAAACAGTGAGTAATAGTCCAAGAAACGGGCCAGAATCGGCCAAAACTGCCAGTGTTGATGACCGACATGTAAACGCATCACATGGTTCGTTCACCATGGAAACCACTCCGGGACCCCAAAACAGTGAGTAGTAGTCCATGAAACGGGCCAGAATCGGCCAAAACTACCAGTGTCGATGATCGACACGTAAACTTACCGCAGCGTTCGTTAACCATTGAAACCACTCCGGGACCCCAAAACAGTGCGTAATAGTCGATGAAACGGGCTAGAATCGGCAAAAACTGCCAGTGTTGATGACCGACACGTAAGCGAACCTTGGGGTTCAACAATTATGGAAATTGCCTCGGGACCCGAAAACGGTGATTAATAATCCAAGAAACGGGCCATAATCGGCCAAAACTACGAGTGTTGATGACTGACACGTGAACGCACCACAGGGTTTGTTAACCATCGAAACCACTTCGGGACCCCAAAACAGTGAGTAATAGTCCAAGAAACGGGCCAGAATCGGCCAAAACTGCCAGTGTTGATGACCGACATGTAAACGCATCACATGGTTCGTTCACCATGGAAACCACTCCGGGACCCCAAAACAGTGAGTAGTAGTCCATGAAACGGGCCAGAATCGGCCAAAACTACCAGTGTCGATGATCGACACGTAAACTTACCGCAGCGTTCGTTAACCATTGAAACCACTCCGGGACCCCAAAACAGTGCGTAATAGTCGATGAAACGGGCTAGAATCGGCAAAAACTGCCAGTGTTGATGACCGACACGTAAGCGAACCTTGGGGTTCAACAATTATGGAAATCGCCTCGGGACCCGAAAACGGTGATTAATAATCCAAGAAACGGACCATAATCGGCCAAAACTGCGAGTGTTGATGACCGACACGTAAATGCACCACAGGGTTCGTTAACCATGGAAACCACTCCATGACCCCAAAACAGTGAGTAATAGTCCATGAAACGGGCCAGAATCTGCCAAAACTGCCAGTGTTGATGACCAACACGTAAACTTACCACAGCGTTTGTTAACCATCGAAACCACTCCGGGACCCCAAAACAGTGAGAAATAGTCCATGAAACGGGCCAGAATCGGCCGAAACTGCCAGTGTTGATGACGGACACGTAAGCGGACCTCGGGGTTCAACAATTATGGAAATCGCTTCGGGACCCCAAAACGGTGAGTAATAACCCAAGAAACAGGCCAGAATCGGCCAAAACTGCCAGTGTTGATGACCGACACGTAAACGCAACACAGGGTTCGTTAACCATGGAAACCACTCCGGGCCCTAAAACAGTGAGTAATAGTCCATGAAACGGGCCAGAATTGGCCAAAACTGCCAGTGTTGATGACCGACACGTAAGCGGACCTTGGGGTTCAACAATTACGGAAATCGCTTCGGGACCCCAAAACGGTGAGTAATAACCCAAGAAACGGGCCAGAATCGGCCAAAACTGCCAGTTTTGATCACCGAAACATAAATGCACCACAGGGTTCGTTAACCATGGAAACCACTCCGGGACCCCAAAACAGTGAGTAATAGTCCATGAAACGGGCCAGAATCTGCCAAAACTGCCAGTGTTGATGACCAACACGTAAACTTACCACAGCGTTTGTTAACCATCGAAACCACTCCGGGACCCCAAAACAGTGAGTAATAGTCGATGAAACGGGCTAGAATCGGCAAAAACTGCCAGTGTTGATGACCGACACGTAAGCGAACCTTGGGGTTCAACAATTATGGAAATTGCCTCGGGACCCGAAAACGGTGATTAATAATCCAAGAAACGGGCCATAATCGGCCAAAACTACGAGTGTTGATGACTGACACGTGAACGCACCACAGGGTTTGTTAACCATCGAAACCACTTCGGGACCCCAAAACAGTGAGTAATAGTCCAAGAAACGGGCCAGAATCGGCCAAAACTGCCAGTGTTGATGACCGACATGTAAACGCATCACATGGTTCGTTCACCATGGAAACCACTCCGGGACCCCAAAACAGTGAGTAGTAGTCCATGAAACGGGCCAGAATCGGCCAAAACTACCAGTGTCGATGATCGACACGTAAACTTACCGCAGCGTTCGTTAACCATTGAAACCACTCCGGGACCCCAAAACAGTGCGTAATAGTCGATGAAACGGGCTAGAATCGGCAAAAACTGCCAGTGTTGATGACCGACACGTAAGCGAACCTTGGGGTTCAACAATTATGGAAATCGCCTCGGGACCCGAAAACGGTGATTAATAATCCAAGAAACGGACCATAATCGGCCAAAACTGCGAGTGTTGATGACCGACACGTAAATGCACCACAGGGTTCGTTAACCATGGAAACCACTCCATGACCCCAAAACAGTGAGTAATAGTCCATGAAACGGGCCAGAATCTGCCAAAACTGCCAGTGTTGATGACCAACACGTAAACTTACCACTGCGTTTGTTAACCATCGAAACCACTCCGGGACCCCAAAACAGTGAGAAATAGTCCATGAAACGGGCCAGAATCGGCCGAAACTGCCAGTGTTGATGACGGACACGTAAGCGGACCTCGGGGTTCAACAATTATGGAAATCGCTTCGGGACCCCAAAACGGTGAGTAATAACCCAAGAAACAGGCCAGAATCGGCCAAAACTGCCAGTGTTGATGACCGACACGTAAACGCAACACAGGGTTCGTTAACCATGGAAACCACTCCGGGCCCTAAAACAGTGAGTAATAGTCCATGAAACGGGCCAGAATTGGCCAAAACTGCCAGTGTTGATGACCGACACGTAAGCGGACCTTGGGGTTCAACAATTACGGAAATCGCTTCGGGACCCCAAAACGGTGAGTAATAACCCAAGAAACGGGCCAGAATCGGCCAAAACTGCCAGTTTTGATCACCGAAACATAAATGCACCACAGGGTTCGTTAACCATGGAAACCACTCCGGGACCCCAAAACAGTGAGTAATAGTCCATGAAACGGGCCAGAATCTGCCAAAACTGCCAGTGTTGATGACCAACACGTAAACTTACCACAGCGTTTGTTAACCATCGAAACCACTCCGGGACCCCCAAAACAGTGAGTAATAGTCGATGAAACGGGCTAGAATCGGCAAAAACTGCCAGTGTTGATGACCGACACGTAAGCGAACCTTGGGGTTCAACAATTATGGAAATTGCCTCGGGACCCGAAAACGGTGATTAATAATCCAAGAAACGGGCCATAATCGGCCAAAACTACGAGTGTTGATGACTGACACGTGAACGCACCACAGGGTTTGTTAACCATCGAAACCACTTCGGGACCCCAAAACAGTGAGTAATAGTCCAAGAAACGGGCCAGAATCGGCCAAAACTGCCAGTGTTGATGACCGACATGTAAACGCATCACATGGTTCGTTCACCATGGAAACCACTCCGGGACCCCCAAAACAGTGAGTAGTAGTCCATGAAACGGGCCAGAATCGGCCAAAACTACCAGTGTCGATGATCGACACGTAAACTTACCGCAGCGTTCGTTAACCATTGAAACCACTCCGGGACCCCAAAACAGTGCGTAATAGTCGATGAAACGGGCTAGAATCGGCAAAAACTGCCAGTGTTGATGACCGACACGTAAGCGAACCTTGGGGTTCAACAATTATGGAAATCGCCTCGGGACCCGAAAACGGTGATTAATAATCCAAGAAACGGACCATAATCGGCCAAAACTGCGAGTGTTGATGACCGACACGTAAATGCACCACAGGGTTCGTTAACCATGGAAACCACTCCATGACCCCAAAACAGTGAGTAATAGTCCATGAAACGGGCCAGAATCTGCCAAAACTGCCAGTGTTGATGACCAACACGTAAACTTACCACTGCGTTTGTTAACCATCGAAACCACTCCGGGACCCCAAAACAGTGAGAAATAGTCCATGAAACGGGCCAGAATCGGCCGAAACTGCCAGTGTTGATGACGGACACGTAAGCGGACCTCGGGGTTCAACAATTATGGAAATCGCTTCGGGACCCCAAAACGGTGAGTAATAACCCAAGAAACAGGCCAGAATCGGCCAAAACTGCCAGTGTTGATGACCGACACGTAAACGCAACACAGGGTTCGTTAACCATGGAAACCACTCCGGGCCCTAAAACAGTGAGTAATAGTCCATGAAACGGGCCAGAATTGGCCAAAACTGCCAGTGTTGATGACCGACACGTAAGCGGACCTTGGGGTTCAACAATTACGGAAATCGCTTCGGGACCCCAAAACAGTGAGTAATAACCCAAGAAACGGGCCAGAATCGGCCAAAACTGCCAGTTTTGATCACCGAAACATAAATGCACCACAGGGTTCGTTAACCATGGAAACCACTCCGGGACCCCAAAACAGTGAGTAATAGTCCATGAAACGGGCCAGAATCTGCCAAAACTGCCAGTGTTGATGACCAACACGTAAACTTACCACTGCGTTTGTTAACCATCGAAACCACTCCGGGACCCCAAAACAGTGAGAAATAGTCCATGAAACGGGCCAGAATCGGCCGAAACTGCCAGTGTTGATGACGGACACGTAAGCGGACCTCGGGGTTCAACAATTATGGAAATCGCTTCGGGACCCCAAAACGGTGAGTAATAACCCAAGAAACAGGCCAGAATCGGCCAAAACTGCCAGTGTTGATGACCGACACGTAAACGCAACACAGGGTTCGTTAACCATGGAAACCACTCCGGGCCCTAAAACAGTGAGTAATAGTCCATGAAACGGGCCAGAATTGGCCAAAACTGCCAGTGTTGATGACCGACACGTAAGCGGACCTTGGGGTTCAACAATTACGGAAATCGCTTCGGGACCCCAAAACAGTGAGTAATAACCCAAGAAACGGGCCAGAATCGGCCAAAACTGCCAGTTTTGATCACCGAAACATAAATGCACCACAGGGTTCGTTAACCATGGAAACCACTCCGGGACCCCAAAACAGTGAGTAATAGTCCATGAAACGGGCCAGAATCTGCCAAAACTGCCAGTGTTGATGACCAACACGTAAACTTACCACAGCGTTTGTTAACCATCGAAACCACTCCGGGACCCCAAAACAGTGAGTAATAGTCGATGAAACGGGCTAGAATCGGCAAAAACTGCCAGTGTTGATGACCGACACGTAAGCGAACCTTGGGGTTCAACAATTATGGAAATTGCCTCGGGACCCGAAAACGGTGATTAATAATCCAAGAAACGGGCCATAATCGGCCAAAACTACGAGTGTTGATGACTGACACGTGAACGCACCACAGGGTTTGTTAACCATCGAAACCACTTCGGGACCCCAAAACAGTGAGTAATAGTCCAAGAAACGGGCCAGAATCGGCCAAAACTGCCAGTGTTGATGACCGACATGTAAACGCATCACATGGTTCGTTCACCATGGAAACCACTCCGGGACCCCAAAACAGTGAGTAGTAGTCCATGAAACGGGCCAGAATCGGCCAAAACTACCAGTGTCGATGATCGACACGTAAACTTACCGCAGCGTTCGTTAACCATTGAAACCACTCCGGGACCCCAAAACAGTGCGTAATAGTCGATGAAACGGGCTAGAATCGGCAAAAACTGCCAGTGTTGATGACCGACACGTAAGCGAACCTTGGGGTTCAACAATTATGGAAATCGCCTCGGGACCCGAAAACGGTGATTAATAATCCAAGAAACGGACCATAATCGGCCAAAACTGCGAGTGTTGATGACCGACACGTAAATGCACCACAGGGTTCGTTAACCATGGAAACCACTCCATGACCCCAAAACAGTGAGTAATAGTCCATGAAACGGGCCAGAATCTGCCAAAACTGCCAGTGTTGATGACCAACACGTAAACTTACCACAGCGTTTGTTAACCATCGAAACCACTCCGGGACCCCAAAACAGTGAGAAATAGTCCATGAAACGGGCCAGAATCGGCCGAAACTGCCAGTGTTGATGACGGACACGTAAGCGGACCTCGGGGTTCAACAATTATGGAAATCGCTTCGGGACCCCAAAACGGTGAGTAATAACCCAAGAAACAGGCCAGAATCGGCCAAAACTGCCAGTGTTGATGACCGACACGTAAACGCAACACAGGGTTCGTTAACCATGGAAACCACTCCGGGCCCTAAAACAGTGAGTAATAGTCCATGAAACGGGCCAGAATTGGCCAAAACTGCCAGTGTTGATGACCGACACGTAAGCGGACCTTGGGGTTCAACAATTACGGAAATCGCTTCGGGACCCCAAAACGGTGAGTAATAACCCAAGAAACGGGCCAGAATCGGCCAAAACTGCCAGTTTTGATCACCGAAACATAAATGCACCACAGGGTTCGTTAACCATGGAAACCACTCCGGGACCCCAAAACAGTGAGTAATAGTCCATGAAACGGGCCAGAATCTGCCAAAACTGCCAGTGTTGATGACCAACACGTAAACTTACCACGGCGTTTGTTAACCATCGAAACCACTCCGGGACCCCAAAACAGTGAGTAATAGTCGATGAAACGGGCTAGAATCGGCAAAAACTGCCAGTGTTGATGACCGACACGTAAGCGAACCTTGGGGTTCAACAATTATGGAAATTGCCTCGGGACCCGAAAACGGTGATTAATAATCCAAGAAACGGGCCATAATCGGCCAAAACTACGAGTGTTGATGACTGACACGTGAACGCACCACAGGGTTTGTTAACCATCGAAACCACTTCGGGACCCCAAAACAGTGAGTAATAGTCCAAGAAACGGGCCAGAATCGGCCAAAACTGCCAGTGTTGATGACCGACATGTAAACGCATCACATGGTTCGTTCACCATGGAAACCACTCCGGGACCCCAAAACAGTGAGTAGTAGTCCATGAAACGGGCCAGAATCGGCCAAAACTACCAGTGTCGATGATCGACACGTAAACTTACCGCAGCGTTCGTTAACCATTGAAACCACTCCGGGACCCCAAAACAGTGCGTAATAGTCGATGAACGGGCTAGAATCGGCAAAAACTGCCAGTGTTGATGACCGACACGTAAGCGAACCTTGGGGTTCAACAATTATGGAAATCGCCTCGGGACCCGAAAACGGTGATTAATAATCCAAGAAACGGACCATAATCGGCCAAAACTGCGAGTGTTGATGACCGACACGTAAATGCACCACAGGGTTCGTTAACCATGGAAACCACTCCATGACCCCCAAAACAGTGAGTAATAGTCCATGAAACGGGCCAGAATCTGCCAAAACTGCCAGTGTTGATGACCAACACGTAAACTTACCACTGCGTTTGTTAACCATCGAACCACTCCGGGACCCCAAAACAGTGAGAAATAGTCCATGAAACGGCCAGAATCGGCCGAAACTGCCAGTGTTGATGACGGACACGTAAGCGGACCTCGGGGTTCAACAATTATGGAAATCGCTTCGGGACCCCAAAACGGTGAGTAATAACCCAAGAAACAGGCCAGAATCGGCCAAAACTGCCAGTGTTGATGACCGACACGTAAACGCAACACAGGGTTCGTTAACCATGGAAACCACTCCGGGCCCTAAAACAGTGAGTAATAGTCCATGAAACGGGCCAGAATTGGCCAAAACTGCCAGTGTTGATGACCGACACGTAAGCGGACCTTGGGGTTCAACAATTACGGAAATCGCTTCGGGACCCCAAAACAGTGAGTAATAACCCAAGAAACGGGCCAGAATCGGCCAAAACTGCCAGTTTTGATCACCGAAACATAAATGCACCCCAGGGTTCGTTAACCATGGAAACCACTCCGGGACCCCAAAACAGTGAGTAATAGTCCATGAAACGGGCCAGAATCTGCCAAAACTGCCAGTGTTGATGACCAACACGTAAACTTACCACAGCGTTTGTTAACCATCGAAACCACTCCGGGACCCCAAAACAGTGAGTAATAGTCGATGAAACGGCTAGAATCGGCAAAAACTGCCAGTGTTGATGACCGACACGTAAGCGAACCTTGGGGTTCAACAATTATGGAAATTGCCTCGGGACCCGAAAACGGTGATTAATAATCCAAGAAACGGGCCATAATCGGCCAAAACTACGAGTGTTGATGACTGACACGTGAACGCACCACAGGGTTTGTTAACCATCGAAACCACTTCGGGACCCCAAAACAGTGAGTAATAGTCCAAGAAACGGGCCAGAATCGGCCAAAACTGCCAGTGTGATGACCGACATGTAAACGCATCACATGGTTCGTTCACCATGGAAACCACTCCGGGACCCCAAAACAGTGAGTAGTAGTCCATGAAACGGGCCAGAATCGGCCAAAACTACCAGTGTCGATGATCGACACGTAAACTTACCGCAGCGTTCGTTAACCATTGAAACCACTCCGGGACCCCAAAACAGTGCGTAATAGTCGATGAAACGGGCTAGAATCGGCAAAAACTGCCAGTGTTGATGACCGACACGTAAGCGAACCTTGGGGTTCAACAATTATGGAAATCGCCTCGGACCCGAAAACGGTGATTAATAATCCAAGAAACGACCATAATCGGCCAAAAACTGCGAGTGTTGATGACCGACACGTAAATGCACCACAGGGTTCGTTAACCATGGAAACCACTCCATGACCCCAAAACAGTGAGTAATATTCCATGAAACGGGCCAGAATCTGCCAAAACTGCCAGTGTTGATGACCAACACGTAAACTTACCACAGCGTTTGTTAACCATCGAAACCACTCCGGGACCCCAAAACAGTGAGAAATAGTCCATGAAACGGGCCAGAATCGCCGAAACTGCCAGTGTTGATGACGGACACGTAAGCGGACCTCGGGTTCAACAATTATGGAAATCGCTTCGGGACCCCAAAACGGTGAGTAATAACCCAAGAAACAGGCCAGAATCGTCCAAAACTGCCAGTGTTGATGACCGACACGTAAACGCAACACAGGGTTCGTTAACCATGGAAACCACTCCGGGCCCTAAAACAGTGAGTAATAGTCCATGAAACGGCCAGAATTGGCCAAAACTGCCAGTGTTGATGACCGACACGTAAGCGGACCTTGGGGTTCAACAATTACGGAAATCGCTTCGGGACCCCAAAACGGTGAGTAATAACCCAAGAAACGGGCCAGAATCGGCCAAAACTGCCAGTTTTGATCACCGAAACATAAATGCACCACAGGGTTCGTTAACCATGGAAACCACTCCGGGACCCCAAAACAGTGAGTAATAGTCCATGAAACGGGCCAGAATCTGCCAAAACTGCCAGTGTTGATGACCAACACGTAAACTTACCACAGCGTTTGTTAACCATCGAAACCACTCCGGGACCCCAAAACAGTGAGTAATAGTCGATGAAACGGGCTAGAATCGGCAAAAACTGCCAGTGTTGATGACCGACACGTAAGCGAACCTTGGGGTTCAACAATTATGGAAATTGCCTCGGGACCCGAAAACGGTGATTAATAATCCAAGAAACGGGCCATAATCGGCCAAAACTACGAGTGTTGATGACTGACACGTGAACGCACCACAGGGTTTGTTAACCATCGAAACCACTTCGGGACCCCAAAACAGTGAGTAATAGTCCAAGAAACGGGCCAGAATCGGCCAAAACTGCCAGTGTTGATGACCGACATGTAAACGCATCACATGGTTCGTTCACCATGGAAACCACTCCGGGACCCCAAAACAGTGAGTAGTAGTCCATGAAACGGGCCAGAATCGGCCAAAACTACCAGTGTCGATGATCGACATGTAAACTTACCGCAGCGTTCGTTAACCATTGAAACCACTCCGGGACCCCAAAACAGTGCGTAATAGTCGATGAAACGGGCTAGAATCGGCAAAAACTGCCAGTGTTGATGACCGACACGTAAGCGAACCTTGGGGTTCAACAATTATGGAAATCGCCTCGGGACCCGAAAACGGTGATTAATAATCCAAGAAACGGACCATAATCGGCCAAAACTGCGAGTGTTGATGACCGACACGTAAATGCACCACAGGGTTCGTTAACCATGGAAACCACTCCATGACCCCAAAACAGTGAGTAATAGTCCATGAAACGGGCCAGAATCTGCCAAAACTGCCAGTGTTGATGACCAACACGTAAACTTACCACTGCGTTTGTTAACCATCGAAACCACTCCGGGACCCCAAAACAGTGAGAAATAGTCCATGAAACGGGCCAGAATCGGCCGAAACTGCCAGTGTTGATGACGGACACGTAAGCGGACCTCGGGGTTCAACAATTATGGAAATCGCTTCGGGACCCCAAAACGGTGAGTAATAACCCAAGAAACAGGCCAGAATCGGCCAAAACTGCCAGTGTTGATGACCGACACGTAAACGCAACACAGGGTTCGTTAACCATGGAAACCACTCCGGGCCCTAAAACAGTGAGTAATAGTCCATGAAACGGGCCAGAATTGGCCAAAACTGCCAGTGTTGATGACCGACACGTAAGCGGACCTTGGGGTTCAACAATTACGGAAATCGCTTCGGGACCCCAAAACAGTGAGTAATAACCCAAGAAACGGGCCAGAATCGGCCAAAACTGCCAGTTTTGATCACCGAAACATAAATGCACCACAGGGTTCGTTAACCATGGAAACCACTCCGGAACCCCAAAACAGTGAGTAATAGTCCATGAAACGGGCCAGAATCTGCCAAAACTGCCAGTGTTGATGACCAACACGTAAACTTACCACAGCGTTTGTTAACCATCGAAACCACTCCGGGACCCCAAAACAGTGAGTAATAGTCGATGAAACGGGCTAGAATCGGCAAAAACTGCCAGTGTTGATGACCGACACGTAAGCGAACCTTGGGGTTCAACAATTATGGAAATTGCCTCGGGACCCGAAAACGGTGATTAATAATCCAAGAAACGGGCCATAATCGGCCAAAACTACGAGTGTTGATGACTGACACGTGAACGCACCACAGGGTTTGTTAACCATCGAAACCACTTCGGGACCCCAAAACAGTGAGTAATAGTCCAAGAAACGGGCCAGAATCGGCCAAAACTGCCAGTGTTGATGACCGACATGTAAACGCATCACATGGTTCGTTCACCATGGAAACCACTCCGGGACCCCAAAACAGTGAGTAGTAGTCCATGAAACGGGCCAGAATCGGCCAAAACTACCAGTGTCGATGATCGACACGTAAACTTACCGCAGCGTTCGTTAACCATTGAAACCACTCCGGGACCCCAAAACAGTGCGTAATAGTCGATGAAACGGGCTAGAATCGGCAAAAACTGCCAGTGTTGATGACCGACACGTAAGCGAACCTTGGGGTTCAACAATTATGGAAATCGCCTCGGGACCCGAAAACGGTGATTAATAATCCAAGAAACGGACCATAATCGGCCAAAACTGCGAGTGTTGATGACCGACACGTAAATGCACCACAGGGTTCGTTAACCATGGAAACCACTCCATGACCCCAAAACAGTGAGTAATAGTCCATGAAACGGGCCAGAATCTGCCAAAACTGCCAGTGTTGATGACCAACACGTAAACTTACCACAGCGTTTGTTAACCATCGAAACCACTCCGGGACCCCAAAACAGTGACAAATAGTCCATGAAACGGGCCAGAATCGGCCGAAACTGCCAGTGTTGATGACGGACACGTAAGCGGACCTCGGGGTTCAACAATTATGGAAATCGCTTCGGGACCCCAAAACGGGGAGTAATAACCCAAGAAACAGGCCAGAATCGGCCAAAACTGCCAGTGTTGATGACCGACACGTAAACGCAACACAGGGTTCGTTAACCATGGAAACCACTCCGGGCCCTAAAACAGTGAGTAATAGTCCATGAAACGGGCCAGAATTGGCCAAAACTGCCAGTGTTGATGACCGACACGTAAGCGGACCTTGGGGTTCAACAATTACGGAAATCGCTTCGGGACCCCAAAACGGTGAGTAATAACCCAAGAAACGGGCCAGAATCGGCCAAAACTGCCAGTTTTGATCACCGAAACATAAATGCACCACAGGGTTCGTTAACCATGGAAACCACTCCGGGACCCCAAAACAGTGAGTAATAGTCCATGAAACGGGCCAGAATCTGCCAAAACTGCCAGTGTTGATGACCAACACGTAAACTTACCACAGCGTTTGTTAACCATCGAAACCACTCCGGGACCCCAAAACAGTGAGTAATAGTCGATGAAACGGGCTAGAATCGGCAAAAACTGCCAGTGTTGATGACCGACATGTAAGCGAACCTTGGGGTTCAACAATTATGGAAATTGCCTCGGGACCCGAAATCGGTGATTAATAATCCAAGAAATGGGCCATAATCGGCCAAAACTACGAGTGTTGATGACTGACACGTGAACGCACCACAGGGTTTGTTAACCATCGAAACCACTTCGGGACCCCAAAACAGTGAGTAATAGTCCAAGAAACGGGCCAGAATCGGCCAAAACTGCCAGTGTTGATGACCGACATGTAAACGCATCACATGGTTCGTTCACCATGGAAACCACTCCGGGACCCCAAAACAGTGAGTAGTAGTCCATGAAACGGGCCAGAATCGGCCAAAACTACCAGTGTCGATGATCGACATGTAAACTTACCGCAGCGTTCGTTAACCATTGAAACCACTCCGGGACCCCAAAACAGTGCGTAATAGTCGATGAAACGGGCTAGAATCGGCAAAAACTGCCAGTGTTGATGACCGACACGTAAGCGAACCTTGGGGTTCAACAATTATGGAAATCGCCTCGGGACCCGAAAACGGTGATTAATAATCCAAGAAACGGACCATAATCGGCCAAAACTGCGAGTGTTGATGACCGACACGTAAATGCACCACAGGGTTCGTTAACCATGGAAACCACTCCATGACCCCAAAACAGTGAGTAATAGTCCATGAAACGGGCCAGAATCTGCCAAAACTGCCAGTGTTGATGACCAACACGTAAACTTACCACAGCGTTTGTTAACCATCGAAACCACTCCGGGACCCCAAAACAGTGAGAAATAGTCCATGAAACGGGCCAGAATCGGCCGAAACTGCCAGTGTTGATGACGGACACGTAAGCGGACCTCGGGGTTCAACAATTATGGAAATCGCTTCGGGACCCCAAAACGGTGAGTAATAACCCAAGAAACAGGCCAGAATCGGCCAAAACTGCCAGTGTTGATGACCGACACGTAAACGCAACACAGGATTCGTTAACCATGGAAACCACTCCGGGCCCTAAAACAGTGAGTAATAGTCCATGAAACGGGCCAGAATTGGCCAAAACTGCCAGTGTTGATGACCGACACGTAAGCGGACCTTGGGGTTCAACAATTACGGAAATCGCTTCGGGACCCCAAAACGGTGAGTAATAACCCAAGAAACGGGCCAGAATCGGCCAAAACTGCCAGTTTGGATCACCAAAACATAAATGCACCACAAGGTTCGTTAACCATGGAAACCACTCCGGGACCCCAAAACAGTGAGTAATAGTCCATGAAACGGGCCAGAATCTGCCAAAACTGCCAGTGTTGATGACCAACACGTAAACTTACCACAGCGTTTGTTAACCATCGAAACCACTCCGGGACCCCAAAACAGTGAGTAATAGTCGATGAAACGGGCTAGAATCGGCAAAAACTGCCAGTGTTGATGACCGACACGTAAGCGAACCTTGGGGTTCAACAATTATGGAAATTGCCTCGGGACCCGAAAACGGTGATTAATAATCCAAGAAACGGGCCATAATCGGCCAAAACTACGAGTGTTGATGACTGACACGTGAACGCACCACAGGGTTTGTTAACCATCGAAACCACTTCGGGACCCCAAAACAGTGAGTGATAGTCCAAGAAACGGGCCAGAATCGGCCAAAACTGCCAGTGTTAATGACCGACACGTAAACGCATCACAGGGTTCGTTAACCATGGAAACCACTCCGGGACCCCAAAACAGTGAGTAGTAGTCCATGAAACGGGCCAGAATCGGCCAAAACTACCAGTGTCGATGATCGACACGTAAACTTACCGCAGCGTTCGTTAACCATTGAAACCACTCCGGGACCCCAAAACAGTGCGTAATAGTCGATGAAACGGGCTAGAATCGGCAAAAACTGCCAGTGTTGATAACCGACACGTAAGCGAACCTTGGGGTTCAACAATTATGGAAATTGCCTCGGGACCCGAAAACGGTGATTAATAATCCAAGAAACGGACCATAATCGGCCAAAACTGCGAGTGTTGATGACCGACACGTAAACGCACCACAGGGTTCGTTAACCATGGAAACCACTTCGGCACCCCAAAACAGTGAGAAATAGTCCATGAAACGGGCCAGAATCGGCCAAAACTGCCAGTGTTGATGACGGACACGTAAGCGGACCTCGGGGTTCAACAATTATGGAAATCGCTTCGGGACCCCAAAACGGTGAGTAATAACCCAAGAAACAGGCCAGAATCGGCCAAAACTGCCAGTGTTGATGACCGACACGTAAACGCAACACAGGGTTCGTTAACCATGGAAACCACTCCGGGCCCTAAAACAGTGAGTAATAGTCCATGAAACGGGCCAGAATTGGCCAAAACTGCCAGTGTTGATGACCGACACGTAAGCGGACCTTGGGGTTCAACAATTACGGAAATCGCTTCGGGACCCCACAACGGTGAGTAATAACCCAAGAAACGGGCCAGAATCGGCCAAAACTGCCAGTTTTGATCACCGAAACATAAATGCACCACAGGGTTCGTTAACCATGGAAACCACTCCGGGACCCCAAAACAGTGAGTAATAGTCCATGAAACGGGCCAGAATCTGCCAAGACTGCCAGTGTTGATGACCAACACGTAAACTTACCACAGCGTTTGTTAACCATCGAAACCACTCCGGGACCCCAAAACAGTGAGTAATTGTCGATGAAACGGGCTAGAATCGGCAAAAACTGCCAGTGTTGATGACCGACACGTAAGCGAACCTTGGGGTTCAACAATTATGGAAATTGCCTCGGGACCCGAAAACGGTGATTAATAATCCAAGAAACGGGCCATAATCGGCCAAAACTACGAGTGTTGATGACTGACACGTGAACGCACCACAGGGTTTGTTAACCATCGAAACCACTTCGGGACCCCAAAACAGTGAGTGATAGTCCAAGAAACGGGCCAGAATCGGCCAAAACTGCCAGTGTTAATGACCGACACGTAAACGCATCACAGGGTTCGTTAACCATGGAAACCACTCCGGGACCCCAAAACAGTGAGTAGTAGTCCATGAAACGGGCCAGAATCGGCCAAAACTACCAGTGTCGATGATCGACACGTAAACTTACCGCAGCGTTCGTTAACCATTGAAACCACTCCGGGACCCCAAAACAGTGCGTAATAGTCGATGAAACGGGCTAGAATCGGCAAAAACTGCCAGTGTTGATAACCGACACGTAAGCGAACCTTGGGGTTCAACAATTATGGAAATTGCCTCGGGACCCGAAAACGGTGATTAATAATCCAAGAAACGGACCATAATCGGCCAAAACTGCGAGTGTTGATGACCGACACGTAAACGCACCACAGGGTTCGTTAACCATGGAAACCACTTCGGCACCCCAAAACAGTGAGAAATAGTCCATGAAACGGGCCAGAATCGGCCAAAACTGCCAGTGTTGATGACGGACACGTAAGCGGACCTCGGGGTTCAACAATTATGGAAATCGCTTCGGGACCCCAAAACGGTGAGTAATAACCCAAGAAACAGGCCAGAATCGGCCAAAACTGCCAGTGTTGATGACCGACACGTAAACGCAACACAGGGTTCGTTAACCATGGAAACCACTCCGGGCCCTAAAACAGTGAGTAATAGTCCATGAAACGGGCCAGAATTGGCCAAAACTGCCAGTGTTGATGACCGACACGTAAGCGGACCTTGGGGTTCAACAATTACGGAAATCGCTTCGGGACCCCAAAACGGTGAGTAATAACCCAAGAAACGGGCCAGAATCGGCCAAAACTGCCAGTTTTGATCACCGAAACATAAATGCACCACAGGGTTCGTTAACCATGGAAACCACTCCGGGACCCCAAAACAGTGAGTAATAGTCCATGAAACGGGCCAGAATCTGCCAAGACTGCCAGTGTTGATGACCAACACGTAAACTTACCACAGCGTTTGTTAACCATCGAAACCACTCCGGGACCCCAAAACAGTGAGTAATTGTCGATGAAACGGGCTAGAATCGGCAAAAACTGCCAGTGTTGATGACCGACACGTAAGCGAACCTTGGGGTTCAACAATTATGGAAATTGCCTCGGGACCCGAAAACGGTGATTAATAATCCAAGAAACGGGCCATAATCGGTCAAAACTACGAGTGTTGATGACTGACACGTGAACGCACCGCAGGGTTTGTTAACCATCGAAACCACTTCGGGACCCCAAAACAGTGAGTAATAGTCCAAGAAACGGGCCAGAATCGGCCAAAACTGCCTGTGTTGATGACCGACACGTAAACGCATCACATGGTTCGTTCACCATGGAAACCACTCCGGGACCCCAAAACAGTGAGTAATAGTCCATGAAACGGGCCAGAATTGGCCAAAACTACCAGCGTTGATGACCGACACATAAGCGGACCTTGGGGTTCAACAATTACGAAAATCGCTTCGGGACCCCAAAACGGTGAGTAATAACCCAAGAAACGGGCCAGAATCGGTCAAAACTGCCAGTGTTGATGACCAACACGTAAACGCATCACAGGGTTCGTTCACCATGGAAACCACCCCGGGACCCCAAAACAGTGAGTAATAGTCCATGAAACGGGCCAGAATAGGCCAAAATTTCCAGTGTCGATGATCGACACGTAAACTTACCGCAGCGTTCGTTAACCATTGAAACCACTCCGAGACCCCAAAACAGTGCGTAATAGTCGATGAAACGGGCTAGAATCGGCAAAAACTGCCAGTGTTGATGACCGACACGTAAGCGAACCTTGGGGTTCAACAATTATGGAAATTGCCTCGGGACCCGAAAACGGTGATTAATAATCCAAGAAACGGACCATAATCGGCCAAAACTGCGAGTGTTGATGACCGACTCGTAAACGCACCACAGGGTTCGTTAACCATGGAAACCACTTCGGCACCCCAAAACAGTGAGAAATAGTCCATGAAACGGGCCAGAATCGGCCAAAACTGCCAGTGTTGATGACGGACACGTAAGCGGACCTCGGGGTTCAACAATTATGGAAATCGCTTCGGGACCCCAAAACGGTTAGTAATAACCCAAGAAACAGGCCAGAATCGGCCAAAACTGCCAGTGTTGATGACCGACACGTAAACGCAACACAGGGTTCGTTAACCATGGAAACCACTCCGGGACCCTAAAACAGTGAGTAATAGTCCATGAAACGGGCCAGAATTGGCCAAAACTGCCAGTGTTGATGACCGACACGTAAGCGGACCTTGGGGTTCAACAATTACGGAAATCGCTTCGGGACCCCAAAACGGTGAGTAATAACCCAAGAAACGGGCCAGAATCGGCCAAAACTGCCAGTTTTGATCACCGAAACATAAATGCACCACAGGGTTCGTTAACCACGGAAACCACTCCGGGACCCCAAAACAGTGAGTAATAGTCCATGAAACGGGCCAGAATCTGCCAAAACTGCCAGTGTTGATGACCAACACGTAAACTTACCACAGCGTTTGTTAACCATCGAAACCACTCCGGGACCCCAAAACAGTGAGTAATAGTCGATGAAACGGGCTAGAATCGGCAAAAACTGCCAGTGTTGATGACCGACACGTAAGCGAACCTTGGGGTTCAACAATTATGGAAATTGCCTCGGGACCCGAAAACGGTGATTAATAATCCAAGAAACGGGCCATAATCGGCCAAAACTACGAGTGTTGATGACTGACACGTGAACGCACCACAGGGTTTGTTAACCATCGAAACAACTTCGGGACCCCAAAACAGTGAGTAATAGTCCAAGAAACGGGCCAGAATCGGCCAAAACTGCCTGTGTTGATGACCGACACGTAAACGCATCACATGGTTCGTTCACCAAGGAAACCACTCCGGGACCCCAAAACAGTGAGTAATAGTCCATGAAACGGGCCAGAATTGGCCAAAACTACCAGCGTTGATGACCGACACATAAGCGGACCTTGGGGTTCAACAATTCCGAAAATCGCTTCGGGACCCCAAAACGGTGAGTAATAACCCAAGAAACGGGCCAGAATCGGTCAAAACTGCCAGTGTTGATGACCAACACGTAAACGCATCACAAGGTTCGTTCACCATGGAAACCACCCCGGGACCCCAAAACAGTGAGTAATAGTCCATGAAACGGGCCAGAATAGGCCAAAACTTCCAGTGTCGATGATCGACACGTAAACTTACCGCAGTGTTCGTTAACCATTGAAACCACTCCGAGACCCCAAAACAGTGCGTAATAGTCGATGAAACGGGCTAGAATCGGCAAAAACTGCCAGTGTTGATGACCGACACGTAAGCGAACCTTGGGGTTCAACAATTATGGAAATTGCCTCGGGACCCGAAAACGGTGATTAATAATCCAAGAAACGGACCATAATCCGCCAAAACTGCGAGTGTTGATGACCGACTCGTAAACGCACCACAGGGTTCGTTAACCATGGAAACCACTTCGGCACCCCAAAACAGTGAGAAATAGTCCATGAAACGGGCCAGAATCGGCCAAAACTGCCAGTGTTGATGACGGACACGTAAGCGGACCTCGGGGTTCAACAATTATGGAAATCGCTTCGGGACCCCAAAACGGTTAGTAATAACCCAAGAAACAGGCCAGAATCAGCCAAAACTGCCAGTGTTGATGACCGACACGTAAACGCAACACAGGGTTCGTTAACCATGGAAACCACTCCGGGACCCTAAAACAGTGAGTAATAGTCCATGAAACGGGCCAGAATTGGCCAAAACTGCTAGTGTTGATGACCGACACGTAAGCGGACCTTGGGGTTCAACAATTACGGAAATCGCTTCGGGACCCCAAAACGGTGAGTAATAACCCAAGAAACGGGCCAGAATCGGCCAAAACTGCCAGTTTTGATCACCGAAACATAAATGCACCACAGGGTTCGTTAACCATGGAAACCACTCCGGGACCCCAAAACAGTGAGTAATAGTCCATGAAACGGGCCAGAATCTGCCAAAACTGCCAGTGTTGATGACCAACACATAAACTTACCACAGCGTTTGTTAATCATCGAAACCACTCCGGGACCCCAAAACAGTGAGTAATAGTCGATGAAACGGGCTAGAATCGGCAAAAACTGCCAGTGTTGATGACCGACACCAAAGCGAACCTTGGGGTTCAACAATTATGGAAATTGCCTCGGGACCCGAAAACGGTGATTAATAATCCAAGAAACGGGCCATAATCGGCCAAAACTACGAGTGTTGATGACTGACACGTGAACGCACCACAGGGTTTGTTAACCATCAAAACCACTTCGGGACCCCAAAGCAGTGAGTAATAGTCCGAGAAACGGGCCAGAATCGGCCAAAACTGCCAGTGTTGATGACCGACACGTAAACGCATCACATGGTTCGTTCACCATGGAAACCACTCCGGGACCCCAAAACAGTGAGTAGTAGTCCATGAAACGGGCCAGAATCGGCCAAAACTACCAGTGTCGATGATCGACACGTAAACTTACCGCAGCGTTCGTTAACCATTGAAACCACTCCGGGACCCCAAAACAGTGCGTAATAGTCGATGAAACGGGCTACAATCGGCAAAAACTGCCAGTGTTGATGACCGACACGTAAGCGAACCTTGGGGTTCAACAATTATGGAAATCGCCTCGGGACCCGAAAACGGTGATTAATAATCCAAGAAACGGACCATAATCGGCCAAAACTGCGAGTGTTGATGACCGACACGTAAATGCACCACAGGGTTCGTTAACCATGGAAACCACTTCGGCACCCCAAAACAGTGAGAAATAGTCCATGAAACAGGCCAGAATCGGCCAAAACTGCCAGTGTTGATGACGGACACGTAAGCGGACCTCGGGGTTCAACAATTATGGAAATCGCTTCGGGACCCCAAAACGGTGAGTAATAACCCAAGAAACAGGCCAGAATCGGCCAAAACTGCCAGTGTTGATGACCGACACGTAAACGCAACACAGGGTTCGTTAACCATGGAAACCACTCCGGGCCCTAAAACAGTGAGTAATAGTCCATGAAACGGGCCAGAATTGGCCAAAACTGCCAGTGTTGATGACCGACACCTAAACGCACCACAGGGTTCGTTAACCATGGAAACCACTCCGGGACCCCAAAACAGTTAGTAATAGTCCATGAAACGGGCTAGAATCGGTCAAAACTGCCAGTGTTGATGACCGACACGTAAACGCTACACAGGGTTCGTTCACCATGGAAACCACTCCGGGACACCAAAACAGTGAGTAATAGTCCATGAAACGGGCCAGAATCGGCCAAAACTGCCAGTGTTGATGATCGACACGTAAGCGGACCTTGGGGTTCAACAATTATGGAAATCGCTTCGGGACCCCAAAACGGTGAGTAATAATCCAAGAAACGGGCCAGAATCGGCCAAAACTGCCAGTGTTGATGACCGACACGTAAACGCAACACAGGGTTCGTTAACCATGGAAACCACTCCGGGACCCTAAAACAGTGAGTAATAGTCCATGAAACGGGCCAGAATTGGCCAAAACTGCTAGTGTTGATGACCGACACGTAAGCGGACCTTGGGGTTCAACAATTACGGAAATCGCTTCGGGACCCCAAAACGGTGAGTAATAACCCAAGAAACGGGCCAGAATCGGCCAAAACTGCCAGTTTTGATCACCGAAACATAAATGCACCACAGGGTTCGTTAACCATGGAAACCACTCCGGGACCCCAAAACAGTGAGTAATAGTCCATGAAACGGGCCAGAATCTGCCAAAACTGCCAGTGTTGATGACCAACACATAAACTTACCACAGCGTTTGTTAACCATCGAAACCACTCCGGGACCCCAAAACAGTGAGTAATAGTCGATGAAACGGGCTAGAATCGGCAAAAACTGCCAGTGTTGATGACCGACACGTAAGCGAACCTTGGGGTTCAACAATTATGGAAATTGCCTCGGGACCCGAAAACGGTGATTAATAATCCAAGAAACGGGCCATAATCGGCCAAAACTACGAGTGTTGATGACTGACACGTGAACGCACCACAGGGTTTGTTAACCATCAAAACCACTTCGGGACCCCAAAGCAGTGAGTAATAGTCCGAGAAACGGGCCAGAATCGGCCAAAACTGCCAGTGTTGATGACCGACACGTAAACGCATCACATGGTTCGTTCACCATGGAAACCACTCCGGGACCCCAAAACAGTGAGTAGTAGTCCATGAAACGGGCCAGAATCGGCCAAAACTACCAGTGTCGATGATCGACACGTAAACTTACCGCAGCGTTCGTTAACCATTGAAACCACTCCGGGACCCCAAAACAGTGCGTAATAGTCGATGAAACGGGCTACAATCGGCAAAAACTGCCAGTGTTGATGACCGACACGTAAGCGAACCTTGGGGTTCAACAATTATGGAAATCGCCTCGGGACCCGAAAACGGTGATTAATAATCCAAGAAACGGACCATAATCGGCCAAAACTGCGAGTGTTGATGACCGACACGTAAATGCACCACAGGGTTCGTTAACCATGGAAACCACTTCGGCACCCCAAAACAGTGAGAAATAGTCCATGAAACAGGCCAGAATCGGCCAAAACTGCCAGTGTTGATGACGGACACGTAAGCGGACCTCGGGGTTCAACAATTATGGAAATCGCTTCGGGACCCCAAAACGGTGAGTAATAACCCAAGAAACAGGCCAGAATCGGCCAAAACTGCCAGTGTTGATGACCGACACGTAAATGCAACACAGGGTTCGTTAACCATGGAAACCACTCCGGGCCCTAAAACAGTGAGTAATAGTCCATGAAACGGGCCAGAATTGGCCAAAACTGCCAGTGTTGATGACCGACACGTAAGCGGACCTTGGGGTTCAGCAATTACGGAAATCGCTTTGGGACCCCAAAACGGTGAGTAATAACCCAAGAAACGGGCCAGAATCGGCCAAAACTGCCACTTTGGATCACCAAAACATAAATGCACCACAGGGTTCGTTAACCATGGAAACCACTCCGGGACCCCAAAACAGTGAGTAATAGTCCATGAAACGGGCCAGAATCTGCCAAAACTGCCAGTGTTGATGACCAACACGTAAGCTTACCACAGCGTTTGTTAACCATCGAAACCACTCCGGGACCCCAAAACAGTGAGTAATAGTCGATGAAACGGGCTAGAATCGGCAAAAACTGCCAGTGTTGATGACCGACACGTAAGCGAACCTTGGGGTTCAACAATTATGGAAATTGCCTCGGGACCCGAAAACGGTGATTAATAATCCAAGAAACGGACCATAATCCGCCAAAACTGCGAGTGTTGATGACCGACTCGTAAACGCACCACAGGGTTCGTTAACCATGGAAACCACTTCGGCACCCCAAAACAGTGAGAAATAGTCCATGAAACGGGCCAGAATCGGCCAAAACTGCCAGTGTTGATGACGGACACGTAAGCGGACCTCGGGGTTCAACAATTATGGAAATCGCTTCGGGACCCCAAAACGGTTAGTAATAACCCAAGAAACAGGCCAGAATCAGCCAAAACTGCCAGTGTTGATGACCGACACGTAGACGCAACACAGGGTTCGTTAACCATGGAAACCACTCCGGGACCCTAAAACAGTGAGTAATAGTCCATGAAACGGGCCAGAATTGGCCAAAA
Source organism: Triticum timopheevii (assembly GCA_963921465.1). Lineage (NCBI taxonomy): Eukaryota > Viridiplantae > Streptophyta > Magnoliopsida > Poales > Poaceae > Triticum > Triticum timopheevii. The sequence goes on from OY997270.1 coordinate 372,813,007, forward strand.
CTGCTAGTGTTGATGACCGACACGTAAGCGGACCTTGGGGTTCAACAATTACGGAAATCGCTTCGGGACCCCAAAACGGTGAGTAATAACCCATGAAACGGGCCAGAATCGGCCAAAACTGCCAGTTTTGATCACCGAAACATAAATGCACCACAGGGTTCGTTAACCATGGAAACCACTCCGGGACCCCAAAACAGTGAGTAATAGTCCATGAAACGGGCCAGAATCTGCCAAAACTGCCAGTGTTGATGACCAACACATAAACTTACCACAGCGTTTGTTAACCATCGAAACCACTCCGGGACCCCAAAACAGTGAGTAATAGTCGATGAAACGGGCTAGAATCGGCAAAAACTGCCAGTGTTGATGACCGACACGTAAGCGAACCTTGGGGTTCAACAATTATGGAAATTGCCTCGGGACCCGAAAACGGTGATTAATAATCCAAGAAACGGGCCATAATCGGCCAAAACTACGAGTGTTGATGACTGACACGTGAACGCACCACAGGGTTTGTTAACCATCAAAACCACTTCGGGACCCCAAAGCAGTGAGTAATAGTCCGAGAAACGGGCCAGAATCGGCCAAAACTGCCAGTGTTGATGACCGACAAGTAAACGCATCACATGGTTCGTTCACCATGGAAACCACTCCGGGACCCCAAAACAGTGAGTAGTAGTCCATGAAACGGGCCAGAATCGGCCAAAACTACCAGTGTCGATGATCGACACGTAAACTTACCGCAGCGTTCGTTAACCATTGAAACCACTCCGGGACCCCAAAACAGTGCGTAATAGTCGATGAAACGGGCTACAATCGGCAAAAACTGCCAGTGTTGATGACCGACACGTAAGCGAACCTTGGGGTTCAACAATTATGGAAATCGCCTCGGGACCCGAAAACGGTGATTAATAATCCAAGAAACGGACCATAATCGGCCAAAACTGCGAGTGTTGATGACCGACACGTAAATGCACCACAGGGTTCGTTAACCATGGAAACCACTTCGGCACCCCAAAACAGTGAGAAATAGTCCATGAAACAGGCCAGAATCGGCCAAAACTGCCAGTGTTGATGACGGACACGTAAGCGGACCTCGGGGTTCAACAATTATGGAAATCGCTTCGGGACCCCAAAACGGTGAGTAATAACCCAAGAAACAGGCCAGAATCGGCCAAAACTGCCAGTGTTGATGACCGACACGTAAACGCAACACAGGGTTCGTTAACCATGGAAACCACTCCGGGCACTAAAACAGTGAGTAATAGTCCATGAAACGGGCCAGAATTGGCCAAAACTGCCAGTGTTGATGACCGACACGTAAGCGGACCTTGGGGTTCAGCAATTACGGAAATCGCTTCGGGACCCCAAAACGGTGAGTAATAACCCAAGAAACGGGCCAGAATCGGCCAAAACTGCCACTTTGGATCACCAAAACATAAATGCACCACAGGGTTCGTTAACCATGGAAACCACTCCGGGACCCCAAAACAGTGAGTAATAGTCCATGAAACGGGCCAGAATCTGCCAAAACTGCCAGTGTTGATGACCAACACGTAAGCTTACCACAGCGTTTGTTAACCATCGAAACCACTCCGGGACCCCAAAACAGTGAGTAATAGTCGATGAAACGGGCTAGAATCGGCAAAAACTGCCAGTGTTGATGACCGACACGTAAGCGAACCTTGGGGTTCAACAATTATGGAAATTGCCTCGGGACCCGAAAACGGTGATTAATAATCCAAGAAACGGGCCATAATCGGCCAAAACTACGAGTGTTGATGACTGACACGTGAACGCACCACAGGGTTTGTAAACCATCGAAACCACTTCGGGACCCCAAAACAGTGAGTAATAGTCCAAGAAACGGGCCAGAATCGGCCAAAACTGCCTGTGTTGATGACCGACACGTAAACGCATCACATGGTTCGTTCACCATGGAAACCACTCCGGGACCCCAAAACAGTGAGTAATAGTCCATGAAACGGGCCAGAATTGGCCAAAACTACCAGCGTTGATGACCGACACATAAGCGGACCTTGGGGTTCAACAATTCCGAAAATCGCTTCGGGACCCCAAAACGGTGAGTAATAACCCAAGAAACGGGCCAGAATCGGTCAAAACTGCCAGTGTTGATGACCAACACGTAAACGCATCACAAGGTTCGTTCACCATGGAAACCACCCCGGGACCCCAAAACAGTGAGTAATAGTCCATGAAACGGGCCAGAATAGGCCAAAACTTCCAGTGTCGATGATCGACACGTAAACTTACCGCAGTGTTCGTTAACCATTGAAACCACTCCGAGACCCCAAAACAGTGCGTAATAGTCGATGAAACGGGCTAGAATCGGCAAAAACTGCCAGTGTTGATGACCGACACGTAAGCGAACCTTGGGGTTCAACAATTATGGAAATTGCCTCGGGACCTGAAAACGGTGATTAATAATCCAAGAAACGGACCATAATCCGCCAAAACTGCGAGTGTTGATGACCGACTCGTAAACGCACCACAGGGTTCGTTAACCATGGAAACCACTCCGGGACCCTAAAACAGTGAGTAATAGTCCATGAAACGGGCCAGAATTGGCCAAAACTGCTAGTGTTGATGACCGACACGTAAGCGGACCTTGGGGTTCAACAATTACGGAAATCGCTTCGGGACCCCAAAACGGTGAGTAATAACCCAAGAAACGGGCCAGAATCGGCCAAAACTGCCAGTTTTGATCACCGAAACATAAATGCACCACAGGGTTCGTTAACCATGGAAACCACTCCGGGACCCCAAAACAGTGAGTAATAGTCCATGAAACGGGCCAGAATCTGCCAAAACTGCCAGTGTTGATGACCAACACATAAACTTACCACAGCGTTTGTTAACCATCGAAACCACTCCGGGACCCCAAAACAGTGAGTAATAGTCGATGGAACGGCCTAGAATCGGCAAAAACTGCCAGTGTTGATGACCGACACGTAAGCGAACCTTGGGGTTCAACAATTATGGAAATTGCCTCGGGACCCGAAAACGGTGATTAATAATCCAAGAAACGGGCCATAATCGGCCAAAACTACGAGTGTTGATGACTGACACGTGAACGCACCACAGGGTTTGTTAACCATCAAAACCACTTCGGGACCCCAAAGCAGTGAGTAATAGTCCGAGAAACGGGCCAGAATCGGCCAAAACTGCCAGTGTTGATGACCGACACGTAAACGCATCACATGGTTCGTTCACCATGGAAACCACTCCGGGACCCCAAAACAGTGAGTAGTAGTCCATGAAACGGGCCAGAATCGGCCAAAACTACCAGTGTCGATGATCGACACGTAAACATACCGCAGCGTTCGTTAACCATTGAAACCACTCCGGGACCCCAAAACAGTGCGTAATAGTCGATGAAACGGGCTACAATCGGCAAAAACTGCCAGTGTTGATGACCGACACGTAAGCGAACCTTGGGGTTCAACAATTATGGAAATCGCCTCGGGACCCGAAAACGGTGATTAATAATCCAAGAAACGGACCATAATCGGCCAAAACTGCGAGTGTTGATGACCGACACGTAAATGCACCACAGGGTTCGTTAACCATGGAAACCACTTCGGCACCCCAAAACAGTGAGAAATAGTCCATGAAACAGGCCAGAATCGGCCAAAACTGCCAGTGTTGATGACGGACACGTAAGCGGACCTCGGGGTTCAACAATTATGGAAATCGCTTCGGGACCCCAAAACGGTGAGTAATAACCCAAGAAACAGGCCAGAATCGGCCAAAACTGCCAGTGTTGATGACCGACACGTAAACGCAACACAGGGTTCGTTAACCATGGAAACCACTCCGGGCCCTAAAACAGTGAGTAATAGTCCATGAAACGGGCCAGAATTGGCCAAAACTGCCAGTGTTGATGACCGACACGTAAGCGGACCTTGGGGTTCAGCAATTACGGAAATCGCTTTGGGACCCCAAAACGGTGAGTAATAACCCAAGAAACGGGCCAGAATCGGCCAAAACTGCCACTTTGGATCACCAAAACATAAATGCACCACAGGGTTCGTTAACCATGGAAACCACTCCGGGACCCCAAAACAGTGAGTAATAGTCCATGAAACGGGCCAGAATCTGCCAAAACTGCCAGTGTTGATGACCAACACGTAAGCTTACCACAGCGTTTGTTAACCATCGAAACCACTCCGGGACCCCAAAACAGTGAGTAATAGTCGATGAAACGGGCTAGAATCGGCAAAAACTGCCAGTGTTGATGACCGACACGTAAGCGAACCTTGGGGTTCAACAATTATGGAAATTGCCTCGGGACCCGAAAACGGTGATTAATAATCCAAGAAACGGACCATAATCCGCCAAAACTGCGAGTGTTGATGACCGACTCGTAAACGCACCACAGGGTTCGTTAACCATGGAAACCACTTCGGCACCCCAAAACAGTGAGAAATAGTCCATGAAACGGGCCAGAATCGGCCAAAACTGCCAGTGTTGATGACGGACACGTAAGCGGACCTCGGGGTTCAACAATTATGGAAATCGCTTCGGGACCCCAAACCGGTTAGTAATAACCCAAGAAACAGGCCAGAATCAGCCAAAACTGCCAGTGTTGATGACCGACACGTAGACGCAACACAGGGTTCGTTAACCATGGAAACCACTCCGGGACCCTAAAACAGTGAGTAATAGTCCATGAAACGGGCCAGAATTGGCCAAAACTGCTAGTGTTGATGACCGACACGTAAGCGGACCTTGGGGTTCAACAATTACGGAAATCGCTTCGGGACCCCAAAACGGTGAGTAATAACCCATGAAACGGGCCAGAATCGGCCAAAACTGCCAGTTTTGATCACCGAAACATAAATGCACCACAGGGTTCGTTAACCATGGAAACCACTCCGGGACCCCAAAACAGTGAGTAATAGTCCATGAAACGGGCCAGAATCTGCCAAAACTGCCAGTGTTGATGACCAACACATAAACTTACCACAGCGTTTGTTAACCATCGAAACCACTCCGGGACCCCAAAACAGTGAGTAATAGTCGATGAAACGGGCTAGAATCGGCAAAAACTGCCAGTGTTGATGACCGACACGTAAGCGAACCTTGGGGTTCAACAATTATGGAAATTGCCTCGGGACCCGAAAACGGAGATTAATAATCCAAGAAACGGGCCATAATCGGCCAAAACTACGAGTGTTGATGACTGACACGTGAACGCACCACAGGGTTTGTTAACCATCGAAACCACTTCGGGACCCCAAAACAGTGAGTAATAGTCCAAGAAACGGGCCAGAATCGGCCAAAACTGCCTGTGTTGATGACCGACACGTAAACGCATCACATGGTTCGTTCACCATGGAAACCACTCCGGGACCCCAAAACAGTGAGTAATAGTCCATGAAACGGGCCAGAATTGGCCAAAACTACCAGCGTCGATGACCGACACATAAGCGGACCTTGGGGTTCAACAATTCCGAAAATCGCTTCGGGACCCCAAAACGGTGAGTAATAACCCAAGAAACGGGCCAGAATCGGTCAAAACTGCCAGTGTTGATGACCAACACGTAAATGCATCACAAGGTTCGTTCACCATGGAAACCACCCCGGGACCCCAAAACAGTGAGTAATAGTCCATGAAACGGGCCAGAATAGGCCAAAACTTCCAGTGTCGATGATCGACACGTAAACTTACCGCAGTGTTCGTTAACCATTGAAACCACTCCGAGACCCCAAAACAGTGCGTAATAGTCGATGAAACGGGCTAGAATCGGCAAAAACTGCCAGTGTTGATGACCGACACGTAAGCGAACCATGGGGTTCAACAATTATGGAAATTGCCTCGGGACCCGAAAACGGTGATTAATAATCCAAGAAACGGACCATAATCCGCCAAAACTGCGAGTGTTGATGACCGACTCGTAAACGCACCACAGGGTTCGTTAACCATGGAAACCACTTCGGCACCCCAAAACAGTGAGAAATAGTCCATGAAACGGGCCAGAATCGGCCAAAACTGCCAGTGTTGATGACGGACACGTAAGCGGACCTCGGGGTTCAACAATTATGGAAATCGCTTCGGGACCCCAAAACGGTTAGTAATAACCCAAGAAACTGGCCAGAATCAGCCAAAACTGCCAGTGTTGATGACCGACACGTAAACGCAACACAGGGTTCGTTAACCATGGAAACCACTCCGGGACCCTAAAACAGTGAGTAATAGTCCATGAAACGGGCCAGAATTGGCCAAAACTGCTAGTGTTGATGACCGACACGTAAGCGGACCTTGGGGTTCAACAATTACGGAAATCGCTTCGGGACCCCAAAACGGTGAGTAATAACCCAAGAAACGGGCCAGAATCGGCCAAAACTGCCAGTTTTGATCACCGAAACATAAATGCACCACAGGGTTCGTTAACCATGGAAACCACTCCGGGACCCCAAAACAGTGAGTAATAGTCCATGAAACGGGCCAGAATCTGCCAAAACTGCCAGTGTTGATGACCAACACATAAACTTACCACAGCGTTTGTTAACCATCGAAACCACTCCGGGACCCCAAAACAGTGAGTAATAGTCGATGAAACGGGCTAGAATCGGCAAAAACTGCCAGTGTTGATGACCGACACGTAAGCGAACCTTGGGGTTCAACAATTATGGAAATTGCCTCGGGACCCGAAAACGGTGATTAATAATCCAAGAAACGGGCCATAATCGGCCAAAACTACGAGTGTTGATGACTGACACGTGAACGCACCACAGGGTTTGTTGACCATCAAAACCACTTCGGGACCCCAAAGCAGTGAGTAATAGTCCGAGAAACGGGCCAGAATCGGCCAAAACTGCCAGTGTTGATGACCGACACGTAAACGCATCACATGGTTCGTTCACCATGGAAACCACTCCGGGACCCCAAAACAGTGAGTAGTAGTCCATGAAACGGGCCAGAATCGGCCAAAACTACCAGTGTCGATGATCGACACGTAAACTTACCGCAGCGTTCGTTAACCATTGAAACCACTCCGGGACCCCAAAACAGTGCGTAATAGTCGATGAAACGGGCTACAATCGGCAAAAACTGCCAGTGTTGATGACCGACACGTAAGCGAACCTTGGGGTTCAACAATTATGGAAATCGCCTCGGGACCCGAAAACGGTGATTAATAATCCAAGAAACGGACCATAATCGGCCAAAACTGCGAGTGTTGATGACCGACACGTAAATGCACCACAGGGTTCGTTAACCATGGAAACCACTTCGGCACCCCAAAACAGTGAGAAATAGTCCATGAAACAGGCCAGAATCGGCCAAAACTGCCAGTGTTGATGACGGACACGTAAGTGGACCTCGGGGTTCAACAATTATGGAAATCGCTTCGGGACCCCAAAACGGTGAGTAATAACCCAAGAAACAGGCCAGAATCGGCCAAAACTGCCAGTGTTGATGACCGACACGTAAACGCAACACAGGGTTCGTTAACCATGGAAACCACTCCGGGCCCTAAAACAGTGAGTAATAGTCCATGAAACGGGCCAGAATTGGCCAAAACTGCCAGTGTTGATGACCGACACGTAAGCGGACCTTGGGGTTCAGCAATTACGGAAATCGCTTTGGGACCCCAAAACGGTGAGTAATAACCCAAGAAACGGGCCAGAATCGGCCAAAACTGCCACTTTGGATCACCAAAACATAAATGCACCACAGGGTTCGTTAACCATGGAAACCACTCCGGGACCCCAAAACAGTGAGTAATAGTCCATGAAACGGGCCAGAATCTGCCAAAACTGCCAGTGTTGATGACCAACACGTAAGCTTACCACAGCGTTTGTTAACCATCGAAACCACTCCGGGACCCCAAAACAGTGAGTAATAGTCGATGAAACGGGCTAGAATCGGCAAAAACTGCCAGTGTTGATGACCGACACGTAAGCGAACCTTGGGGTTCAACAATTATGGAAATTGCCTCGGGACCCGAAAACGGTGATTAATAATCCAAGAAACGGACCATAATCCGCCAAAACTGCGAGTGTTGATGACCGACTCGTAAACGCACCACAGGGTTCGTTAACCATGGAAACCACTTCGGCACCCCAAAACAGTGAGAAATAGTCCATGAAACGGGCCAGAATCGGCCAAAACTGCCAGTGTTGATGACGGACACGTAAGCGGACCTCGGGGTTCAACAATTATGGAAATCGCTTCGGGACCCCAAAACGGTTAGTAATAACCCAAGAAACAGGCCAGAATCAGCCAAAACTGCCATTGTTGATGACCGACACGTAGACGCAACACAGGGTTCGTTAACCATGGAAACCACTCCGGGACCCTAAAACAGTGAGTAATAGTCCATGAAACGGGCCAGAATTGGCCAAAACTGCTAGTGTTGATGACCGACACGTAAGCGGACCTTGGGGTTCAACAATTACGGAAATCGCTTCGGGACCCCAAAACGGTGAGTAATAACCCATGAAACGGGCCAGAATCGGCCAAAACTGCCAGTTTTGATCACCGAAACATAAATGCACCACAGGGTTCGTTAACCATGGAAACCACTCCGGGACCCCAAAACAGTGAGTAATAGTCCATGAAACGGGCCAGAATCTGCCAAAACTGCCAGTGTTGATGACCAACACATAAACTTACCACAGCGTTTGTTAACCATCGAAACCACTCCGGGACCCCAAAACAGTGAGTAATAGTCGATGAAACGGGCTAGAATCGGCAAAAACTGCTAGTGTTGATGACCGACACGTAAGCGAACCTTGGGGTTCAACAATTATGGAAATTGCCTCGGGACCCGAAAACGGTGATTAATAATCCAAGAAACGGGCCATAATCGGCCAAAACTACGAGTGTTGATGACTGACACGTGAACGCACCACAGGGTTTGTTAACCATCAAAACCACTTCGGGACCCCAAAGCAGTGAGTAATAGTCCGAGAAACGGGCCAGAATCGGCCAAAACTGCCAGTGTTGATGACCGACACGTAAACGCATCACATGGTTCGTTCACCATGGAAACCACTCCGGGACCCCAAAACAGTGAGTAGTAGTCCATGAAACGGGCCAGAATCGGCCAAAACTACCAGTGTCGATGATCGACACGTAAACTTACCGCAGCGTTCGTTAACCATTGAAACCACTCCGGGACCCCAAAACAGTGCGTAATAGTCGATGAAACGGGCTACAATCGGCAAAAACTGCCAGTGTTGATGACCGACACGTAAGCGAACCTTGGGGTTCAACAATTATGGAAATCGCCTCGGGACCCGAAAACGGTGATTAATAATCCAAGAAACGGACCATAATCGGCCAAAACTGTGAGTGTTGATGACCGACACGTAAATGCACCACAGGGTTCGTTAACCATGGAAACCACTTCGGCACCCCAAAACAGTGAGAAATAGTCCATGAAACAGGCCAGAATCGGCCAAAACTGCCAGTGTTGATGACGGACACGTAAGCGGACCTCGGGGTTCAACAATTATGGAAATCGCTTCGGGACCCCAAAACGGTGAGTAATAACCCAAGAAACAGGCCAGAATCGGCCAAAACTGCCAGTGTTGATGACCGACACGTAAACGCAACACAGGGTTCGTTAACCATGGAAACCACTCCGGGCACTAAAACAGTGAGTAATAGTCCATGAAACGGGCCAGAATTGGCCAAAACTGCCAGTGTTGATGACCGACACGTAAGCGGACCTTGGGGTTCAGCAATTACGGAAATCGCTTCGGGACCCCAAAACGGTGAGTAATAACCCAAGAAACGGGCCAGAATCGGCCAAAACTGCCACTTTGGATCACCAAAACATAAATGCACCACAGGGTTCGTTAACCATGGAAACCACTCCGGGACCCCAAAACAGTGAGTAATAGTCCATGAAACGGGCCAGAATCTGCCAAAACTGCCAGTGTTGATGACCAACACGTAAGCTTACCACAGCGTTTGTTAACCATCGAAACCACTCCGGGACCCCAAAACAGTGAGTAATAGTCGATGAAACAGGCTAGAATCGGCAAAAACTGCCAGTGTTGATGACCGACACGTAAGCGAACCTTGGGGTTCAACAATTATGGAAATTGCCTCGGGACCCGAAAACGGTGATTAATAATCCAAGAAACGGGCCATAATCGGCCAAAACTACGAGTGTTGATGACTGACACGTGAACGCACCACAGGGTTTGTAAACCATCGAAACCACTTCGGGACCCCAAAACAGTGAGTAATAGTCCAAGAAACGGGCCAGAATCGGCCAAAACTGCCTGTGTTGATGACCGACACGTAAACGCATCACATGGTTCGTTCACCATGGAAACCACTCCGGGACCCCAAAACAGTGAGTAATAGTCCATGAAACGGGCCAGAATTGGCCAAAACTACCAGCGTTGATGACCGACACATAAGCGGACCTTGGGGTTCAACAATTACGAAAATCGCTTCGGGACCCCAAAACGGTGAGTAATAACCCAAGAAACGGGCCAGAATCGGTCAAAACTGCCAGTGTTGATGACCAACACGTAAACGCATCACAGGGTTCGTTCACCATGGAAACCACCCCGGGACCCCAAAACAGTGAGTAATAGTCCATGAAACGGGCCAGAATAGGCCAAAACTTCCAGTGTCGATGATCGACACGTAAACTTACCGCAGCGTTCGTTAACCATTGAAACCACTCCGAGACCCCAAAACAGTGCGTAATAGTCGATGAAACGGGCTAGAATCGGCAAAAACTGCCAGTGTTGATGACCGACACGTAAGCGAACCTTGGGGTTCAACAATTATGGAAATTGCCTCGGGACCCGAAAACGGTGATTAATAATCCATGAAACGGACCATAATCGGCCAAAACTGCCAGTGTTGATGACCGACTCGTAAACGCACCACAGGGTTCGTTAACCAAGGAAACCACTTCGGCACCCCAAAACAGTGAGAAATAGTCCATGAAACGGGCCAGAATAGGCCAAAACTGCCAGTGTTGATGACGGACACGTAAGCGGACCTCGGGGTTCAACAATTATGGAAATCGCTTCGGGACCCCAAAACGGTGAGTAATAACCCAAGAAACAGGCCAGAATCGGCCAAAACTGCCAGTGTTGATGACCGACACGTAAACGCAACACAGGGTTCGTTAACCATGGAAACCACTCCGGGACCCTAAAACAGTGAGTAATAGTCCATGAAACGGGCCAGAATTGGCCAAAACTGCCAGTGTTGATGACCGACACGTAAGCGGACCTTGGGGTTCACCAATTACGGAAATCGCTTCGGGACCCCAAAACGGTGAGTAATAACCCAAGAAACGGGCCAGAATCGCCCAAAACTGCCAGTTTTGATCACCGAAACATAAATGCACCACAGGGTTCGTTAACCATGGAAACCACTCCGGGACCCCAAAACAGTGAGTAATAGTCCATGAAACGGGCCAGAATCTGCCAAAACTGCCAATGTTGATGACCAACACGTAAACTTACCACAGCGTTTGTTAACCATCGAAACCACTCCGGGACCCCAAAACAGTGAGTAATAGTCGATGAAACGGGCTAGAATCGGCAAAAACTGCCAGTGTTGATGACCGACACGTAAGCGAACCTTGGGGTTCAACAATTATGGAAATTGCCTCGGGACCCGAAAACGGTGATTAATAATCCAAGAAACGGGCCATAATCGGCCAAAACTACGAGTGTTGATGACTGACACGTGAATGCACCACGGGGTTTGTTAACCATCGAATCCACTTCGGGACCCCAAAACAGTGAGTAATAGTCCATGAAACGGGCCAGAATTGGCCAAAACTACCAGTGTTGATGACCGACACATAAGCGGACCTTGGGGTTCAACAATTACGAAAATCGCTTCGGGACCCCAAAACGGTGAGTAATAACCCAAGAAACGGGCCAGAATCGGTCAAAACTGCCAGTGTTGATGACCAACACGTAAACGCATCACAGGGTTCGTTCACCATGGAAACCACCCCGGGATCCCAAAACAGTGAGTAATAGTCCATGAAACGGGCCAGAATTGGCCAAAACTTCCAGTGTCGATGATCGACACGTAAACTTACCGCAGCGTTCGTTAACCATTGAAACCACTCCGGGACCCCAAAACAGTGAGTAATAGTCGATGAAACGGGCTAGAATCGGCAAGAACTGCCAGTGTTGATGACCGACACGTAAGCGAACCTTGTGGTTCAACAATTATGGAAATTGCCTCGGGACCCGAAAACGGTGATTAATAATCCAAGAAACGGGCCCTAATCGGCCAAAACTACGAGTGTTGATGACTGACACGTGAACGCACCACGGGGTTTGTTAACCATCGAAACCACTTCGGGACCCCAAAACAGTGAGTAATAGTCCAAGAAACGGGCCAGAATCGGCCAAAACTGCCAGTGTTGATGACCGACACGTAAACGCATCACATGGTTCGTTCACCATGGAAACCACTCCGGGACCCCAAAACAGTGAGTAATAGTCCATGAAACGGGCCAGAATTGGCCAAAACTACTAGTGTTGATGACCGACACATAAGCGGACCTTGGGGTTCAACAATTACGAAAATTGCTTCGGGACCCCAAAACGGTGAGTAATAACCCAAGAAACGGGCCAGAATCGGCCAAAACTGCCAGTGTTGATCACCGAAACGTAAATGCACCACAGGGTTCGTTAACCATGGAAACCACTCCGGCACCCCAAAACAGTGAGTAATAGTCCATGAAACGGGCCAGAATCGGTCAAAACTGCCAGTGTTGATGACCGACACGTAAACGCATCACAGGGTTCGTTCACCATGGAAACCACTCCGGGACCCCAAAACAGTGAGTAATAGTCCATGAAACGGGCCAGAATCGGCCAAAACTGCCAGTGTTGATGACCGACATTTAAGCGGACCTTGGGGTTCAACAATTACGGAAATCGCTTCGGGACCCCAAAACGATGTGACCCAACAAACGGGCCAGAATCGGCCAAAACTGCCAGTGTTGATGACCGACACGTAAACGCACCACAGGGTTCGTTAACCATGGAAACCACTCCGGGACCCCAAAACAGTTAGTAATAGTCCATGAAACGGGCCAGAATCGGTCAAAACTGCCAGTGTTGATGACCGACACGTAAACGCAACACAGGGTTCGTTCACCATGGAAACCACTCCGGGACACCAAAACAGTGAGTAATAGTCCATGAAACGGGCCAGAATCGGCCAAAACTGCCAGTGTTGATGATCGACACGTAAGCGGACCTTGGGGTTCAACAATTATGGAAATCGCTTCGGGACCCCAAAACGGTGAGTAATAATCCAAGAAACAGGCCAGAATCGGCCAAAACTGCCAGTGTTGATGACTGACACATAAACGCACCACAGGGTTCGTTAACCATGGAAACCACTCCGTGACCCCAAAACAGTGAGTAATAGTCCATGAAACGGGCCAGAATCTGCCAAAACTGCCAGTGTTGATGACCAACACGTAAACTTACCACAGCGTTTGTTAACCATCGAAACCACTCCGGGACCCCAAAACAGTGAGTAATAGTCGATGAAACGGGCTAGAATCAGCAAAAACTGCCAGTGTTGATGATCGACACGTTAGCGAACCTTGGGGTTCAACAATTATGGAAATTGCCTCGGGAGCCGAAAACAGTGATTAATAATCCAAGAAACGGGCCATAATCGGCCAAAACTACGGGTGTTGATGACTGACACGTGAACGCACCACAGGGTTTGTTAACCATCGAAACCACTTCGGGACCCCAAAATAGTGAGTAATAGTCCAAGAAACGGGCCAGAATCGGCCAAAACTGCCAGTGTTGATGACCGACACGTAAACGCATCACATGGTTCGTTCACCATGGAAACCACTCCGGGACCCCAAAACAGTGAGTAATAGTCCATGAAACGGGCCAGAATTGGCCAAAACTACCAGTGTTGATGACCGACACATAAGCGGACCTTGGGGTGCAACAATTACGAAAATCGCTTCGGGACCCCAAAACGGTGAGTAATAACCCAAGAAACGGGCCAGAATCGGTCAACACTGCCAGTGTTGATGACCAACACGTAAACGCATCACAGGGTTCGTTCACCATGGAAACCACCCCGGGACCCCAAAACAGTGAGTAATAGTCCATGAAACGGGCCAGAATCAGCCAAAACTTCCAGTGTCGATGATCGACACGTAAACTTACCGCAGCGTTCGTTAACCATAGAAACCACTCCGGGACCCCAAAACAGTGCGTAATAGTCGATGAAACGGGCTAGAATCGGCAAAAACTGCCAGTGTTGATGACCGACACGTAAACGCACCACAGGGTTCGTTAACCATGGAAACCACTTCGGCACACCAAAACAGTGAGAAATAGTCCATGAAACGGGCCAGAATCGGCCAAAACTGCCAGTGTTGATGACGGACACGTAAGCGGACCTCGGGGTTCAACAATTATGGAAATCGCTTCGGGACCCCAAAACGGTGAGTAATAACCCAAGAAACAGGCCAGAATCGGCCAAAACTGCCAGTGTTGATGACCTACACGTAAACGCAACACAGGGTTCGTTAACCATGGAAACCACTCCGGGACCCTAAAACAGTGAGTAATAGTCCATGAAACGGGCCAGAATTGGCCAAAACTGCCAGTGTTGATGACCGACACGTAAGCGGACCTTGGGGTTCAACAATTACGGAAATCGCTTCGGGACCCCAAAACGGTGAGTAATAACCCAAGAAACGGGCCAGAATCGGCCAAAACTGCCAGTTTTGATCACCGAAACATAAAGGCACCACAGGGTTCGTTAACCATGGAAACCACTCCGGGACCCCAAAACAGTGAGTAATAGTCCATGAAACGGGCCAGAATCTGCCAAAACTGCCAGTGTTGATGACCAACACGTAAACTTACCACAGCGTTTGTTAACCATCGAAACCACTCCGGGACCCCAAAACAGTGAGTAATAGTCGATGAAACGGGCTAGAATCGGCAAAAACTGCCAGTGTTGATGACCGACACGTAAGCGAACCTTGGGGTTCAACAATTATGGAAATTGCCTCGGGACCCGAAAACGGTGATTAATAATCCAAGAAACGGGCCATAATCGGCCAAAACTACGAGTGTTGATGACTGACACGTGAACGCACCACAGGGTTTGTTAACCATCGAAACCACTTCGGGACCCCAAAAAAGTGAGTAATAGTCCAAGAAACGGGCCAGAATCGGCCAAAACTGCCAGTGTTGATGACCGACACGTAAACGCATCACATGGTTCGTTCACCATGGAAACCACTCCGGGACCCCAAAACAGTGAGTAATAGTCCATGAAACGGGCCAGAATTGGCCAAAACTACCAGTGTTGATGACCGACACATAAGCGGACCTTGGGGTGCAACAATTACGAAAATCGCTTCGGGACCCCAAAACGGTGAGTAATAACCCAAGAAACGGGCCAGAATCGGTCAAAACTGCCAGTGTTGATGACCAACACGTAAACGCATCACAGGGTTCGTTCACCATGGAAACCACCCCGGGACCCCAAAACAGTGAGTAATAGTCCATGAAACGGGCCAGAATCAGCCAAAACTTCCAGTGTCGATGATCGACACGTAAACTTACCGCAGCGTTCGTTAACCATAGAAACCACTCCGGGACCCCAAAACAGTGCGTAATAGTCGATGAAACGGGCTAGAATCGGCAAAAACTGCCAGTGTTGATGACCGACACGTAAACGCACCACAGGGTTCGTTAACCATGGAAACCACTTCGGCACACCAAAACAGTGAGAAATAGTCCATGAAACGGGCCAGAATCGGCCAAAACTGCCAGTGTTGATGACGGACACGTAAGCGGACCTCGGGGTTCAACAATTATGGAAATCGCTTCGGGACCCCAAAACGGTGAGTAATAACCCAAGAAACAGGCCAGAATCGGCCAAAACTGCCAGTGTTGATGACCTACACGTAAACGCAACACAGGGTTCGTTAACCATGGAAACCACTCCGGGACCCTAAAACAGTGAGTAATAGTCCATGAAACGGGCCAGAATTGGCCAAAACTGCCAGTGTTGATGACCGACACGTAAGCGGACCTTGGGGTTCAACAATTACGGAAATCGCTTCGGGACCCCAAAACGGTGAGTAATAACCCAAGAAACGGGCCAGAATCGGCCAAAACTGCCAGTTTTGATCACCGAAACATAAAGGCACCACAGGGTTCGTTAACCATGGAAACCACTCCGGGACCCCAAAACAGTGAGTAATAGTCCATGAAACGGGCCAGAATCTGCCAAAACTGCCAGTGTTGATGACCAACACGTAAACTTACCACAGCGTTTGTTAACCATCGAAACCACTCCGGGACCCCAAAACAGTGAGTAATAGTCGATGAAACGGGCTAGAATCGGCAAAAACTGCCAGTGTTGATGACCGACACGTAAGCGAACCTTGGGGTTCAACAATTATGGAAATTGCCTCAGGACCCGAAAACGGTGATTAATAATCCAAGAAACGGGCCATAATCGGCCAAAACTACGAGTGTTGATGACTGACACGTGAACGCACCACAGGGTTTGTTAACCATCGAAACCACTTCGGGACCCCAAAACAGTGAGTAATAGTCCAAGAAACGGGCCAGAATCGGCCAAAACTGCCAGTGTTGATGACCGACAC
This sequence comes from Triticum timopheevii, assembly GCA_963921465.1. Classification (NCBI taxonomy): domain Eukaryota; kingdom Viridiplantae; phylum Streptophyta; class Magnoliopsida; order Poales; family Poaceae; genus Triticum; species Triticum timopheevii. Next base: position 372,829,659 of record OY997270.1, read on the forward strand.
GTAAACGCATCACATGGTTCGTTCACCATGGAAACCACTCCGGGACCCCAAAACAGTGAGTAATAGTCCATGAAACGGGCCAGAATTGGCCAAAACTACTAGTGTTGATGACCGACACATAAGCGGACCTTGGGGTTCAACAATTACGAAAATTGCTTCGGGACCCCAAAACAGTGAGTAATAACCCAAGAAACGGGCCAGAATCGGCCAAAACTGCCAGTGTTGATCACCGAAACGTAAATGCACCACAGGGTTCGTTAACCATGGAAACCACTCCGGCACCCCAAAACAGTGAGTAATAGTCCATGAAACGGGCCAGAATCGGTCAAAACTGCCAGTGTTGATGACCGACACGTAAACGCATCACAGGGTTCGTTCACCATGGAAACCACTCCGGGACCCCAAAACAGTGAGTAATAGTCCATGAAACGGGCCAGAATTGGCCAAAACTGCCAGTGTTGATGACCGACATTTAAGCGGACCTTGGGGTTCAACAATTACGGAAATCGCTTCGGGACCCCAAAACGATGTGACCCAACAAACGGGCCAGAATCGGCCAAAACTGCCAGTGTTGATGACCGACACGTAAACGCACCACAGGGTTCGTTAACCATGGAAACCACTCCGGGACCCCAAAACAGTTAGTAATAGTCCATGAAACGGGCCAGAATCGGTCAAAACTGCCAGTGTTGATGACCGACATGTAAACGCAACACAGGGTTCGTTCACCATGGAAACCACTCCGGGACACCAAAACAGTGAGTAATAGTCCATGAAACGGGCCAGAATCGGCCAAAACTGCCAGTGTTGATGATCGACACGTAAGCGGACCTTGGGGTTCAACAATTATGGAAATCGCTTCGGGACCCCAAAACGGTGAGTAATAATCCAAGAAACAGGCCAGAATCGGCCAAAACTGCCAGTGTTGATGACCGACACATAAACGCACCACAGGGTTCGTTAACCATGGAAACCACTCCGTGACCCCAAAACAGTGAGTAATAGTCCATGAAACGGGCCAGAATCTGCCAAAACTGCCAGTGTTGATGACCAACACGTAAACTTACCACAGCGTTTGTTAACCATCGAAACCACTCCGGGACCCCAAAACAGTGAGTAATAGTCGATGAAACGGGCTAGAATCAGCAAAAACTGCCAGTGTTGATGATCGACACGTTAGCGAACCTTGGGGTTCAACAATTATGGAAATTGCCTCGGGAGCCGAAAACAGTGATTAATAATCCAAGAAACGGGCCATAATCGGCCAAAACTACGAGTGTTGATGACTGACACGTGAACGCACCACAGGGTTTGTTAACCATCGAAACCACTTCGGGACCCCAAAATAGTGAGTAATAGTCCAAGAAACGGGCCAGAATCGGCCAAAACTGCCAGTGTTGATGACCGACACGTAAACGCATCACATGGTTCGTTCACCATGGAAACCACTCCGGGACCCCAAAACAGTGAGTAATAGTCCATGAAACGGGCCAGAATTGGCCAAAACTACCAGTGTTGATGACCGACACATAAGCGGACCTTGGGGTTCAACAATTACGAAAATCACTTCGGGACCCCAAAACGGTGAGTAATAACCCAAGAAACGGGCCAGAATCGGTCAAAACTGCCAGTGTTGATGACCAACACGTAAACGCATCACAGGGTTCGTTCACCATGGAAACCACCCCGGGACCCCAAAACAGTGAGTAATAGTCCATGAAACGGGCCAGAATCAGCCAAAACTTCCAGTGTCGATGATCGACACGTAAACTTACCGCAGCGTTCGTTAACCATTGAAACCACTCCGGGACCCCAAAACAGTGCGTAATAGTCGATGAAACGGGCTAGAATCGGCAAAAACTGCCAGTGTTGATGACCGACACGTAAACGCACCACAGGGTTCGTTAACCATGGAAACCACTTCGGCACACCAAAACAGTGAGAAATAGTCCATGAAACGGGCCAGAATCGGCCAAAACTGCCAGTGTTGATGACAGACACGTAAGCGGACCTCGGGGTTCAACAATTATGGAAATCGCTTCGGGACCCCAAAACGGTGAGTAATAACCCAAGAAACAGGCCAGAATCGGCCAAAACTGCCAGTGTTGATGACCTACACGTAAACGCAACACAGGGTTCGTTAACCATGGAAACCACTCCGGGACCCTAAAACAGTGAGTAATAGTCCATGAAACGGGCCAGAATTGGCCAAAACTGCCAGTGTTGATGACCGACACGTAAGCGGACCTTGGGGTTCAACAATTACGGAAATCGCTTCGGGACCCCAAAACGGTGAGTAATAACCCAAGAAACGGGCCAGAATCGGCCAAAACTGCCAGTTTTGATCACCGAAACATAAAGGCACCACAGGGTTCGTTAACCATGGAAACCACTCCGGGACCCCAAAACAGTGAGTAATAGTCCATGAAACGGGCCAGAATCTGCCAAAACTGCCAGTGTTGATGACCAACACGTAAACTTACCACAGCGTTTGTTAACCATCGAAACCACTCCGGGACCCCAAAACAGTGAGTAATAGTCGATGAAACGGGCTAGAATCGGCAAAAACTGCCAGTGTTGATGACCGACACGTAAGCGAACCTTGGGGTTCAACAATTATGGAAATTGCCTCGGGACCCGAAAACGGTGATTAATAATCCAAGAAACGGGCCATAATCGGCCAAAACTACGAGTGTTGATGACTGACACGTGAACGCACCACAGGGTTTGTTAACCATCGAAACCACTTCGGGACCCCAAAAAAGTGAGTAATAGTCCAAGAAACGGGCCAGAATCGGCCAAAACTGCCAGTGTTGATGACCGACACGTAAACGCATCACATGGTTCGTTCACCATGGAAACCACTCCGGGACCCCAAAATAGTGAGTAATAGTCCATGAAACGGGCCAGAATTGGCCAAAACTACCAGTGTTGATGACCGACACATAAGCGGACCTTGGGGTGCAACAATTACGAAAATCGCTTCGGGACCCCAAAACGGTGAGTAATAACCCAAGAAACGGGCCAGAATCGGTCAAAACTGCCAGTGTTGATGACCAACACGTAAACGCATCACAGGGTTCGTTCACCATGGAAACCACCCCGGGACCCCAAAACAGTGAGTAATAGTCCATGAAACGGGCCAGAATCAGCCAAAACTTCCAGTGTCGATGATCGACACGTAAACTTACCGCAGCGTTCGTTAACCATTGAAACCACTCCGGGACCCCAAAACAGTGCGTAATAGTCGATGAAACGGGCTAGAATCGGCAAAAACTGCCAGTGTTGATGACCGACACGTAAACGCACCACAGGGTTCGTTAACCATGGAAACCACTTTGGCACACCAAAACAGTGAGAAATAGTCCATGAAACGGGCCAGAATCGGCCAAAACTGCCAGTGTTGATGACGGACACGTAAGCGGACCTCGGGGTTCAACAATTATGGAAATCGCTTCGGGACCCCAAAACGGTGAGTAATAACCCAAGAAACAGGCCAGAATCGGCCAAAACTGCCAGTGTTGATGACCTACACGTAAACGCAACACAGGGTTCGTTAACCATGGAAACCACTCCGGGACCCTAAAACAGTGAGTAATAGTCCATGAAACGGGCCAGAATTGGCCAAAACTGCCAGTGTTGATGACCGACACGTAAGCGGACCTTGGGGTTCAACAATTACGGAAATCGCTTCGGGACCCCAAAACGGTGAGTAATAACCCAAGAAACGGGCCAGAATCGGCCAAAACTGCCAGTTTTGATCACCGAAACATAAAGGCACCACAGGGTTCGTTAACCATGGAAACCACTCCGGGACCCCAAAACAGTGAGTAATAGTCCATGAAACGGGCCAGAATCTGCCAAAACTGCCAGTGTTGATGACCAACACGTAAACTTACCACAGCGTTTGTTAACCATCGAAACCACTCCGGGACCCCAAAACAGTGAGTAATAGTCGATGAAACGGGCTAGAATCGGCAAAAACTGCCAGTGTTGATGACCGACACGTAAGAGAACCTTGGGGTTCAACAATTATGGAAATTGCCTCGGGACCCGAAAACGGTGATTAATAATCCAAGAAACGGGCCATAATCGGCCAAAACTACGAGTGTTGATGACTGACACGTGAACGCACCACAGGGTTTGTTAACCATCGAAACCACTTCGGGACCCCAAAAAAGTGAGTAATAGTCCAAGAAACGGGCCAGAATCGGCCAAAACTGCCAGTGTTGATGACCGACACGTAAACGCATCACATGGTTCGTTCACCATGGAAACCACTCCGGGACCCCAAAACAGTGAGTAATAGTCCATGAAACGGGCCGGAATTGGCCAAAACTACCAGTGTTGATGACCGACACATAAGCGGACCTTGGGGTTCAACAATTACGAAAATCGCTTCGGGACCCCCAAACGGTGAGTAATAACCCAAGAAACGGGCCAGAATCGGCCAAAACTGCCAGTGTTGATCACCGAAACGTAAATGCACCACAAGGTTCGTTAACCATGGAAACCACTCCGGCACCCCAAAACAGTGAGTAATAGTCCATGAAACGGGCCAGAATCGGTCAAAACTGCCAGTGTTGATGACCGACACGTAAACGCATCACAGGGTTCGTTCACCATGGAAACCACTCCGGGACCCCAAAACAGTGAGTAATAGTCCATGAAACGGGCCAGAATCGGCCAAAACTGCCAGTGTTGATGACCGACATTTAAGCGGACCTTGGGGTTCAACAATTACGGAAATCGCTTCGGGACCCCAAAACGATGAGACCCAACAAACGGGCCAGAATCGGCCAAAACTGCCAGTGTTGATGACCGACACGTAAACGCACCACAGGGTTCGTTAACCATGGAAACCACTCCGGGACCCTAAAACAGTTAGTAATAGTCCAAGAAACGGGCTAGAATCGGTCAAAACTGCCAGTGTTGATGACCGACACGTAAACGCAACATAGGCTTCGTTCACCATGGAAACCACTCCGGGACACCAAAACAGTGAGTAATAGTCCATGAAACGGGCCAGAATCGGCAAAAACTGCCAGTGTTGATGATCGACACGTAAGCGGACCTTGGGGTTCAACAATTATGGAAATCGCTTCGGGACCCCAAAACGGCGAGTAATAATCCAAGAAACGGGCCAGAATCGGCCAAAACTGCCAGTGTTGATGACCGACACATAAACGCACCACAGGGTTCGTTAACCATGGAAACCACTCCGTGACCCCAAAACAGTGAGTAATAGTCCATGAAACGGGCCAGAATCTGCCAAAACTGCCAGTGTTGATGACCAACACGTAAACTTACCACAGCGTTTGTTAACCATCGAAACCACTCCGGGACGCCAAAACAGTGAGTAATAGTCGATGAAACGGGCTAGAATCGGCAAAAACTGCTAGTGTTGATGACCGACACGTAAGCGAACCTTGGGGTTCAACAATTATGGAAATTGCCTCGAGACCCGAAAACGGTGATTAATAATCCAAGAAACGGGCCATAATCGGCCAAAACTACGAGTGTTGATGACTGACACGTGAACGCATCACAGGGTTTGTTAACCATCGAAACCACTTCGGGACCCCAAAAAAGTGAGTAATAGTCCAAGAAACGGGCCAGAATCGGCCAAAACTGCCAGTGTTGATGACCGACACGTAAACGCATCACATGGTTCGTTCACCATGGAAACCACTCCGGGACCCCAAAACAGTGAGTAATAGTCCATGAAACGGGCCAGAATTGGCCAAAACTACCAGTGTTGATGACCGACACATAAGCGGACCTTGGGGTGCAACAATTACGAAAATCGCTTCGGGACCCCAAAACGGTGAGTAATAACCCAAGAAACGGGCCAGAATCGGTCAAAACTGCCAGTGTTGATGACCAACACGTAAACGCATCACAGGGTTCGTTCACCATGGAAACCACCCCGGGACCCCAAAACAGTGAGTAATAGTCCATGAAACGGGCCAGAATCAGCCAAAACTTCCAGTGTCGATGATCGACACGTAAACTTACCGCAGCGTTCGTTAACCATTGAAACCACTCCGGGACCCCAAAACAGTGCGTAATAGTCGATGAAACGGGCTAGAATCGGCAAAAACTGCCAGTGTTGATGACCGACACGTAAACGCACCACAGGGTTCGTTAACCATGGAAACCACTTCGGCACACCAAAACAGTGAGAAATAGTCCATGAAACGGGCCAGAATCGGCCAAAACTGCCAGTGTTGATGACGGACACGTAAGCGGACCTCGGGGTTCAACAATTATGGAAATCGCTTCGGGACCCCAAAACGGTGAGTAATAACCCAAGAAACAGGCCAGAATCGGCCAAAACTGCCAGTGTTGATGACCTACACGTAAACGCAACACAGGGGTTCGTTAACCATGGAAACCACTCCGGGACCCTAAAACAGTGAGTAATAGTCCATGAAACGGGCCAGAATTGGCCAAAACTGCCAGTGTTGATGACCGACACGTAAGCGGACCTTGGGGTTCAACAATTACGGAAATCGCTTCGGGACCCCAAAACGGTGAGTAATAACCCAAGAAACGGGCCAGAATCGGCCAAAACTGCCAGTTTTGATCACCGAAACATAAAGGCACCACAGGGTTCGTTAACCATGGAAACCACTCCGGGACCCCAAAACAGTGAGTAATAGTCCATGAAACGGGCCAGAATCTGCCAAAACTGCCAGTGTTGATGACCAACACGTAAACTTACCACAGCGTTTGTTAACCATCGAAACCACTCCGGGACCCCAAAACAGTGAGTAATAGTCGATGAAACGGGCTAGAATCGGCAAAAACTGCCAGTGTTGATGACCGACACGTAAGAGAACCTTGGGGTTCAACAATTATGGAAATTGCCTCGGGACCCGAAAACGGTGATTAATAATCCAAGAAACGGGCCATAATCGGCCAAAACTACGAGTGTTGATGACTGACACGTGAACGCACCACAGGGTTTGTTAACCATCGAAACCACTTCGGGACCCCAAAAAAGTGAGTAATAGTCCAAGAAACGGGCCAGAATCGGCCAAAACTGCCAGTGTTGATGACCGACACGTAAACGCATCACATGGTTCGTTCACCATGGAAACCACTCCGGGACCCCAAAACAGTGAGTAATAGTCCATGAAACGGGCCGGAATTGGCCAAAACTACCAGTGTTGATGACCGACACATAAGCGGACCTTGGGGTTCAACAATTACGAAAATCGCTTCGGGACCCCCAAACGGTGAGTAATAACCCAAGAAACGGGCCAGAATCGGCCAAAACTGCCAGTGTTGATCACCGAAACGTAAATGCACCACAGGGTTCGTTAACCATGGAAACCACTCCGGCACCCCAAAACAGTGAGTAATAGTCCATGAAACGGGCCAGAATCGGTCAAAACTGCCAGTGTTGATGACCGACACGTAAACGCATCACAGGGTTCGTTCACCATGGAAACCACTCCGGGACCCCAAAACAGTGAGTAATAGTCCATGAAACGGGCCAGAATCGGCCAAAACTGCCAGTGTTGATGACCGACATTTAAGCGGACCTTGGGGTTCAACAATTACGGAAATCGCTTCGGGACCCCAAAACGATGAGACCCAACAAACGGGCCAGAATCGGCCAAAACTGCCAGTGTTGATGACCGACACGTAAACGCACCACAGGGTTCGTTAACCATGGAAACCACTCCGGGACCCCAAAACAGTTAGTAATAGTCCAAGAAACGGGCTAGAATCGGTCAAAACTGCCAGTGTTGATGACCGACACGTAAACGCAACATAGGCTTCGTTCACCATGGAAACCACTCCGGGACACCAAAACAGTGAGTAATAGTCCATGAAACGGGCCAGAATCGGCAAAAACTGCCAGTGTTGATGATCGACACGTAAGCGGACCTTGGGGTTCAACAATTATGGAAATCGCTTCGGGACCCCAAAACGGCGAGTAATAATCCAAGAAACGGGCCAGAATCGGCCAAAACTGCCAGTGTTGATGACCGACACATAAACGCACCACAGGGTTCGTTAACCATGGAAACCACTCCGTGACCCCAAAACAGTGAGTAATAGTCCATGAAACGGGCCAGAATCTGCCAAAACTGCCAGTGTTGATGACCAACACGTAAACTTACCACAGCGTTTGTTAACCATCGAAACCACTCCGGGACGCCAAAACAGTGAGTAATAGTCGATGAAACGGGCTAGAATCGGCAAAAACTGCTAGTGTTGATGACCGACACGTAAGCGAACCTTGGGGTTCAACAATTATGGAAATTGCCTCGAGACCCGAAAACGGTGATTAATAATCCAAGAAACGGGCCATAATCGGCCAAAACTACGAGTGTTGATGACTGACACGTGAACGCACCACAGGGTTTGTTAACCATCGAAACCACTTCGGGACCCCAAAACAGTGAGTAATAGTCCAAGAAACGGGCCAGAATCAGCCAAAACTGCCAGTGTTGACGACCGACACGTAAACGCATCACATGGTTCGTTCACTATGGAAACCACTCCGGGACCCCAAAACAGTGAGTAATAGTCCATGAAACGGGCCAGAATTGGCCAAAACTACCAGTGTTGATGACCGACACATAAGCGGACCTTGGGGTTCAACAATTACGAAAATCGCTTCGGGACCCCAAAACGGTGAGTAATAACCCGAGAAACGGGCCAGAATCGACCAAAACTGCCAGTGTTGATCACCGAAATGTAAATGCACCACAGGGTTTGTTAACCATGGAAACCACTCCGGCACCCCAAAACAGTGAGTAATAGTCCATGAAACGGGCCAGAATCGGTCAAAACTGCCAGTGTTGATGACCGACACGTAAACGCATCACAGGGTTCGTTCACCATGGAAACCACTCCGGGACCCCAAAACAGTGAGTAATAGTCCATGAAACGGGCCAGAATCGGCCAAAACTGCCAGTGTTGATGACCGACATTTAAGCGGACCTTGGGGTTCAACAATTACGAAAATCGCTTCGGGACCCCAAAACGATGAGACCCAACAAACGGGCCAGAATCGGCCAAAACTGCCAGTGTTGATGACCGACACGTAAACGCACCGCACGGTTCGTTAACCATGGAAACCACTTCGGGACCCCAAAATAGTTAGTAATAGTCCATGAAACGGGCTAGAATCGGTCAAAACTGCCAGTGTTGATGACCGACACGTAAACGCAACACAGGGTTCGTTCACCATGGAAACCACTCCGGGACACCAAAACAGTGAGTAATAGTCCATGAAACGGGCCAGAATCGGCCAAAACTGCCAGTGTTGATGATCGACACGTAAGCGGACCTTGGGGTTCAACAATTATGGAAATCGCTTCGGGACCCCAAAACGGTGAGTAATAATCCAAGAAACGGGCCAGAATCGGCCAAAACTGCCAGTGTTGATGACCGACACATAAACGCACCACAGGGTTCGTTAACCATCGAAACCACTCCGTGACCCCAAAACAGTGAGTAATAGTCCATGAAACGGGCCAGAATCTGCCAAAACTGCCAGTGTTGATGACCAACACGTAAACTTACCACAGCGTTTGTTAACCATCGAAACCACTCCGGGACCCCAAAACAGTGAGTAATAGTCGATGAAACGGGCTAGAATCGGCAAAAACTGCCAGTGTTGATGACCGACACGTAAGCGAACCTTGGGGTTCAACAATTATGGAAATTGCCTCGAGACCCGAAAACGGTGATTAATAATCCAAGAAACGGGCCATAATCGGCCAAAACTACGAGTGTTGATGACTGACACGTGAACGCACCACAGGGTTTGTTAACCATCGAAACCACTTCGGGACCCCAAAACAGTGAGTAATAGTCCAAGAAACGGGCCAGAATCGGCCAAAACTGCCAGTGTTGATGACCGACACGTAAACGCATCACATGGTTCGTTCACCATGGAAACCACTCCGGGACCCCAAAACAGTGAGTAATAGTCCATGAAACGAGCCAGAATTGGCCAAAACTACCAGTGTTGATAACCGACACATAAGCGGACCTTGGGGTTCAACAATTACGAAAATCGCTTCGGGACCCCAAAACGGTGAGTAATAACCCAAGAAACGGGCCAGAATCGGCCAAAACTGCCAGTGTTCATCACCGAAACGTAAATGCACCACAGGGTTCGTTAACCATGGAAACCACTCCGGCACCCCAAAACAGTGAGTAATAGTCCATGAAACCGGCCAGAATCGGTCAAAACTGCCAGTGTTGATGACCGACACGTAAACGCATCACACGGTTCGTTCACCATGGAAACCACTCCGGGACCCCAAAACAGTGAGTAATAGTCCATGAAACGGGCCAGAATCGGCCAAAACTGCCAGTGTTGATGACCGACATTTAAGCGGACCTTGGGGTTCAACAATTACGGAAATCGCTTCGGGACCCCAAAACGATGAGACCCAACAAACGGGCCAGAATCGGCCAAAACTGCCAGTGTTGATGACCGACACGTAAACGCACCACAGGGTTCGTTAACCATGGAAACCACTTCGGGACCCCAAAACAGTTAGTAATAGTCCATGAAACGGGCTAGAATCGGTCAAAACTGCCAGTGTTGATGACCGACACGTAAACGCAACACAGGGTTCGTTCACCATGGAAACCACTCCGGGACACCAAAACAGTGAGTAATAGTCCATGAAACGGGCCAGAATCGGCCAAAACTGCCAGTGTTGATGATCGACACGTAAGCGGACCTTGGGGTTCAACAATTATGGAAATCGCTTCGGGACCCCAAAACGGTGAGTAATAATCCAAGAAACGGGCCAGAATCGGCCAAAACTGCCAGTGTTGATGACCGACACATAAACGCACCACAGGGTTCGTTAACCATGGAAACCACTCCGTGACCCCAAAACAGTGAGTAATAGTCCATGAAACGGGCCAGAATCTGCCAAAACTGCTAGTGTTGATGACCGACACGTAAGCGAACCTTGGGGTTCAACAATTATGGAAATTGCCTCGAGACCTGAAAACGGTGATTAATAATCCAAGAAACGGGCCATAATCGGCCAAAACTACGAGTGTTGATGACTGACACGTGAACGCACCACAGGGTTTGTTAACCATCGAAACCACTTCGGGACCCCAAAACAGTGAGTAATAGTCCAAGAAACGGGCCAGAATCGGCCAAAACTGCCAGTGTTGATGACCGACACGTAAACGCATCACATGGTTCGTTCACCATGGAAACCACTCCGGGACCCCAAAACAGTGAGTAATAGTCCATGAAACGGGCCAGAATTGGCCAAAACTACCAGTGTTGATGACCGACACATAAGCGGACCTTGGGGTTCAACAATTACGAAAATCGCTTCGGGACCCCAAAACGGTGAGTAATAACCCGAGAAACGGGCCAGAATCGACCAAAACTGCCAGTGTTGATCACCGAAACGTAAATGCACCACAGGGTTTGTTAACCATGGAAACCACTCCGGCACCCCAAAACAGTGAGTAATAGTCCATGAAACGGGCCAGAATCGGTCAAAACTGCCAGTGTTGATGACCGACACGTAAACGCATCACAGGGTTCGTTCACCATGGAAACCACTCCGGGACGCCAAAACAGTGCGTAATAGTCCATGAAACGGGCCAGAATCGGCCAAAACTGCCAGTGTTGATGACCGACATTTAAGCGGACCTTGGGGTTCAACAATTACGAAAATCGCTTCGGGACCCCAAAACGATGAGACCCAACAAACGGGCCAGAATCGGCCAAAACTGCCAGTGTTGATGACCGACACGTAAACGCACCGCACGGTTCGTTAACCATGGAAACCACTTCGGGACCCCAAAATAGTTAGTAATAGTCCATGAAACGGGCTAGAATCGGTCAAAACTGCCAGTGTTGATGACCGACACGTAAACGCAACACAGGGTTCGTTCACCATGGAAACCACTCCGGGACACCAAAACAGTGAGTAATAGTCCATGAAACGGGCCAGAATCGGCCAAAACTGCCAGTGTTGATGATCGACACGTAAGCGGACCTTGGGGTTCAACAATTATGGAAATCGCTTCGGGACCCCAAAACGGTGAGTAATAATCCAAGAAACGGGCCAGAATCGGCCAAAACTGCCAGTGTTGATGACCGACACATAAACGCACCACAGGGTTCGTTAACCATCGAAACCACTCCGTGACCCCAAAACAGTGAGTAATAGTCCATGAAACGGGCCAGAATCTGCCAAAACTGCCAGTGTTGATGACCAACACGTAAACTTACCACAGCGTTTGTTAACCATCGAAACCACTCCGGGACCCCAAAACAGTGAGTAATAGTCGATGAAACGGGCTAGAATCGGCAAAAACTGCCAGTGTTGATGACCGACACGTAAGCGAACCTTGGGGTTCAACAATTATGGAAATTGCCTCGAGACCCGAAAACGGTGATTAATAATCCAAGAAACGGGCCATAATCGGCCAAAACTACGAGTGTTGATGACTGACACGTGAACGCACCACAGGGTTTGTTAACCATCGAAACCACTTCGGGACCCCAAAACAGTGAGTAATAGTCCAAGAAACGGGCCAGAATCGGCCAAAACTGCCAGTGTTGATGACCGACACGTAAACGCATCACATGGTTCGTTCACCATGGAAACCACTCCGGGACCCCAAAACAGTGAGTAATAGTCCATGAAACGGGCCAGAATTGGCCAAAACTACCAGTGTTGATGACCGACACATAAGCGGACCTTGGGGTTCAACAATTACGAAAATCGCTTCGGGACCCCAAAACGGTGAGTAATAACCCAAGAAACGGGCCAGAATCGGCCAAAACTGCCAGTGTTGATCACCGACACGTAAACGCATCACAGGGTTCGTTCACCATGGAAACCACATCGGGACCCCAAAACAGTGAGTAATAGTCCATGAAACGGGCCAGAATCGGCCAAAACTTCCAGTGTCGATGATCGACACGTAAACTTACCGCAGCGTTCGTTAACCATTGAAACCACTACGGGACGCCAAAACTGTGCGTAATAGTCGATGAAACGGGCTAGAATCGGCAAAAACTGCCAGTGTTGATGACCGACACGTAAGCGAACCTTGGGGTTCAACAATTATGGAAATCGCCTCGGGACCCGAAAACGGTGATTAATAATCCAAGAAACGGACCATAATCGGCCAAAACTGCGAGTGTTGATGACCGACTCGTAAACGCACCACAGGGTTCGTTAACCATGGAAACCACTTCGGCACCCCAAAACAGTGAGAAATAGTCCATGAAACGGGCCAGAATCGGCCAAAACTGCCAGTGTTGATGACGGACACGTAAGCGGACCTCGGGGTTCAACAATTATGGAAATCGCTTCGGGACCCCAAAACGGTGAGTAATAACCCAAGAAACAGGCCAGAATCGGCCAAAACTGCCAGTGTCGATGACCTACACGTAAACGCAACACAGGGTTCGTTAACCATGGAAACCACTCCGGGACCCTAAAACAGTGAGTAATAGTCCATGAAACGGGCCAGAATTGGCCAAAACTGCCAGTGTTGATGACCGACACGTAAGCGGACCTTGGGGTTCAACAATTATGGAAATCGCTTCGGGACCCTAAAACGGTGAGTAATAACCCAAGAAACGGGCCAGAATCGGCCAAAACTGCCAGTTTTGATCACCGAAACATAAATGCACCACAGGGTTCGTTAACCATGGAAACCACTCCGGGACCCCAAAACAGTGAGTAATAGTCCATGAAACGGGCCAGAATCTGCCAAAACTGCCAGTGTTGATGACCAACACATAAACTTACCACAGCGTTTGTTAACCATCGAAACCACTCCGGGACCCCAAAACAGTGAGTAATAGTCGATGAAACGGGCTAGAATCGGCAAAAACTGCCAGTGTTGATGACCGACACGTAAGCGAACCTTGGGGTTCAACAATTATGGAAATTGCCTCGAGACCCGAAAACGGTGATTAATAATCCAAGAAACGGGCCATAATCGGCCAAAACTACGAGTGTTGATGACTGACACGTGAACGCACCACAGGGTTTGTTAACCATCGAAACCACTTCGGGACCCCAAAACAGTGAGTAATAGTCCAAGAAACGGGCCAGAATCGGCCAAAACTGCCAGTGTTGATGACCGACACGTAAACGCATCACATGGTTCGTTCACCATGGAAACCACTCCGGGACCCCAAAACAGTGAGTAATAGTCCATGAAACGGGCCAGAATTGGCCAAAACTACCAGTGTTGATGACCGACACATAAGCGGACCTTGGGGTTCAACAATTACGAAAATCGCTTCGGGACCCCAAAACAGTGAGTAATAACCCAAGAAACGGGCCAGAATCGGCCAAAACTGCCAGTGTTGATCACCGACACGTAAACGCATCACAGGGTTCGTTCACCATGGAAACCACATCGGGACCCCAAAACAGTGAGTAATAGTCCATGAAACGGGCCAGAATCGGCCAAAACTTCCAGTGTCGATGATCGACACGTAAACTTACCGTAGCGTTCGTTAACCATTGAAACCACTCCGGGACGCCAAAACAATGCGTAATACTCGATGAAACGGGCTAGAATCGGCAAAAACTGCCAGTGTTGATGACCGACACGTAAGCGAACCTTGGGGTTCAACAATTATGGAAATCGCCTCGGGACCCGAAAACGGTGATTAATAATCCAAGAAACGGACCATAATCGGCCAAAACTGCGAGTGTTGATGACCGACTCGTAAACGCACCACAGGGTTCGTTAACCATGGAAACCACTTCGGCACCCCAAAACAGTGAGAAATAGTCCATGAAACGGGCCAGAATCGGCCAAAACTGCCAGTGTTGATGACGGACACGTAAGCGGACCTCGGGGTTCAACAATTATGGAAATCGCTTCGGGACCCCAAAACGGTGAGTAATAACCCAAGAAACAGGCCAGAATCGGCCAAAACTGCCAGTGTCGATGACCTACACGTAAACGCAACACAGGGTTCGTTAACCATGGAAACCACTCCGGGACCCTAAAACAGTGAGTAATAGTCCATGAAACGGGCCAGAATTGGCCAAAACTGCCAGTGTTGATGACCGACACGTAAGCGGACCTTGGGGTTCAACAATTATGGAAATCGCTTCGGGACCCTAAAACGGTGAGTAATAACCCAAGAAACGGGCCAGAATCGGCCAAAACTGCCAGTTTTGATCACCGAAACATAAATGCACCACAGGGTTCGTTAACCATGGAAACCACTCCGGGACCCCAAAACAGTGAGTAATAGTCCATGAAACGGGCCAGAATCTGCCAAAACTGCCAGTGTTGATGACCAACACATAAACTTACCACAGCGTTTGTTAACCATCGAAACCACTCCGGGACCCCAAAACAGTGAGTAATAGTCGATGAAACGGGCTAGAATCGGCAAAAACTGCCAGTGTTGATGACCGACACGTAAGCGAACCTTGGGGTTCAACAATTATGGAAATTGCCTCGAGACCCGAAAACGGTGATTAATAATCCAAGAAACGGGCCATAATCGGCCAAAACTACGAGTGTTGATGACTGACACGTGAACGCACCACAGGGTTTGTTAACAATCGAAACCACTTCGGGACCCCAAAACAGTGAGTAATAGTGCAAGAAACGGGCCAGAATCGGCCAAAACTGCCAGTGTTGATGACCGACACGTAAACGCATCACATGGTTCGTTCACCATGGAAACCACTCCGGGACCCCAAAACAGTGAGTAATAGTCCATGAAACGGGCCAGAATTGGCCAAAACTACCAGTGTTGATGACCGACACATAAGCGGACCTTGGGGTTCAACAATTACGAAAATCGCTTCGGGACCCCAAAACGGTGAGTAATAACCCAAGAAACGGGCCAGATTCGGCCAAAACTGCCAGTTTTGATCACCGAAACATAAATGCACCACAGGGTTCGTTAACCATGGAAACCACTCCGGGACCCCAAAACAGTGAGTAATAGTCCATGAAACGGGCCAGAATCTGCCAAAACTGCCAGTGTTGATGACCAACACGTAAACTTACCACAGCGTTTATTAACCATCGAAACCACTCCGGGACCCCAAAACAGTGAGTAATAGTCGATGAAACGGGCTAGAATCGGCAAAAACTGCCAGTGTTGATGACCGACACGTAAGCGAACCTTGGGGTTCAACAATTATGGAAATTGCCTCGAGACCCGAAAACGGTGATTAATAATCCAAGAAACGGGCCATAATCGGCCAAAACTACGAGTGTTGATGACTGACACGTGAACGCACCACAGGGTTTGTTAACCATCGAAACCACTTCGGGACCCCAAAACAGTGAGTAATAGTCCAAGAAACGGGCCAGAATCGGCCAAAACTGCCAGTGTTGATGACCGACACGTAAACGCATCACATGGTTCGTTCACCATGGAAACCACTCCGGGACCCCAAAACAGTGAGTAATAGTCCATGAAACGGGCCAGAATTGGCCAAAACTACCAGTGTTGATGACCGACACATAAGCGGACCTTGGGGTTCAACAATTACGAAAATCGCTTCGGGACCCCAAAACGGTGAGTAATAACCCAAGAAACGGGCCAGAATCGGCCAAAACTGCCAGTGTTGATCACCGACACGTAAACGCATCACAGGGTTCGTTCACCATGGAAACCACATCGGGACCCCAAAACAGTGAGTAATAGTCCATGAAACGGGCCAGAATCGGCCAAAACTTCCAGTGTCGATGATCGACACGTAAACTTACTGCAGCGTTCGTTAACCATTGAAACCACTCCGGGACGCCAAAACAGTGCGTAATACTCGATGAAACGGGCTAGAATCGGCAAAAACTGCCAGTGTTGATGACCGACACGTAAGCGAACCTTGGGGTTCAACAATTATGGAAATCGCCTCGGGACCCGAAAACGGTGATTAATAATCCAAGAAACGGACCATAATCGGCCAAAACTGCGAGTGTTGATGACCGACACGTAAACGCACCACAGGGTTCGTTAACCATGGAAACCACTTCGGCACCCCAAAACAGTGAGAAATAGTCCATGAAACGGGCCAGAATCGGCCAAAACTGCCAGTGTTGATGACGGACACGTAAGCGGACCTCGGGGTTCAACAATTATGGAAATCGCTTCGGGACCCCAAAACGGTGAGTAATAACCCAAGAAACAGGCCAGAATCGGCCAAAACTGCCAGTGTCGATGACCTACACGTAAACGGAACACAGGGTTCGTTAACCATGGAAACCACTCTGGGACCCTAAAACAGTGAGTAATAGTCCATGAAACGGGCCAGAATTGGCCAAAACTGCCAGTGTTGATGACCGACACGTAAGCGGACCTTGGGGTTCAACAATTATGGAAATCGCTTCGGGACCCTAAAACGGTGAGTAATAACCCAAGAAACGGGCCAGAATCGGCCAAAACTGCCAGTTTTGATCACCGAAACATAAATGCACCACAGGGTTCGTTAACCATGGAAACCACTCCGGGACCCCAAAACAGTGAGCAATAGTCCATGAAACGGGCCAGAATCTGCCAAAACTGCCAGTGTTGATGACCAACACGTAAACTTACCACAGCGTTTGTTAACCATCGAAACCACTCCGGGACCCCAAAACAGTGAGTAATAGTCGATGAAACGGGCTAGAATCGGCAAAAACTGCCAGTGTTGATGACCGACACGTAAGCGAACCTTGGGATTCAACAATTATGGAAATTGCCTCGAGACCCGAAAACGGTGATTAATAATCCAAGAAACGGGCCATAATCGGCCAAAACTACGAGTGTTGATGACTGACACGTGAACGCACCACAGGGTTTGTTAACCATCGAAACCACTTCGGGACCCCAAAACAGTGAGTAATAGTCCAAGAAACGGGCCAGAATCGGCCAAAACTGCCAGTGTTGATGACCGACACGTAAACGCATCACATGGTTCGTTCACCATGGAAACCACTCCGGGACCCCAAAACAGTGAGTAATAGTCCATGAAACGGGCCAGAATTGGCCAAAACTACCAGTGTTGATGACCGACACATAAGCGGACCTTGGGGTTCAACAATTACGAAAATCGCTTCGGGACCCCAAAACGGTGAGTAATAACCCAAGAAACGGGCCAGAATCGGCCAAAACTGCCAGTGTTGATCACCGACACGTAAACGCATCACAGGGTTCGTTCACCATGGAAACCACATCGGGACCCCAAAACAGTGAGTAATAGTCCATGAAACGGGCCAGAATCGGCCAAAACTTCCAGTGTCGATGATCGACACGTAAACTTACCGCAGCGTTCGTTAACCATTGAAACCACTCCGGGACGCCAAAACAGTGCGTAATACTCGATGAAACGGAATAGAATCGGCAAAAACTGCCAGTGTTGATGACCGACACGTAAGCGAACCTTGGGGTTCAACAATTATGGAAATCGCCTCGGGACCCGAAAACGGTGATTAATAATCCAAGAAACGGACCATAATCGGCCAAAACTGCGAGTGTTGATGACCGACACGTAAACGCACCACAGGGTTCGTTAACCATGGAAACCACTTCGGCACCCCAAAACAGTGAGAAATAGTCCATGAAACGGGCCAGAATCGGCCAAAACTGCCAGTGTTGATGACGGACACGTAAGCGGACCTCGGGGTTCAACAATTATGGAAATCGCTTCGGGACCCCAAAACGGTGAGTAATAACCCAAGAAACAGGCCAGAATCGGCCAAAACTGCCAGTGTCGATGACCTACACGTAAACGCAACACAGGGTTCGTTAACCATGGAAACCACTCCGAGACCCTAAAACAGTGAGTAATAGTCCATGAAACGGGCCAGAATTGGCCAAAACTGCCAGTGTTGATGACCGACACGTAAGCGGACCTTGGGGTTCAACAATTATGGAAATCGCTTCGGGACCCTAAAACGGTGAGTAATAACCCAAGAAACGGGCCAGAATCGGCCAAAACTGCCAGTTTTGATCACCGAAACATAAATGCACCACAGGGTTCGTTAACCATGGAAACCACTCCGGGACCCCAAAACAGTGAGTAATAGTCCATGAAACGGGCCAGAATCTGCCAAAACTGCCAGTGTTGATGACCAACACGTAAACTTACCACAGCGTTTGTTAACCATCGAAACCACTCCGGGACCCCAAAACAGTGAGTAATAGTCGATGAAACGGGCTAGAATCGGCAAAAACTGCCAGTGTTGATGACCGACACGTAAGCGAACCTTGGGGTTCAACAATTATGGAAATTGCCTCGAGACCCGAAAACGGTGATTAATAATCCAAGAAACGGGCCATAATCGGCCAAAACTACGAGTGTTGATGACTGACACGTGAACGCACCACAGGGTTTCTTAACCATCGAAACCACTTCGGGACCCCAAAACAGTGAGTAATAGTCCAAGAAACGGGCCAGAATCGGCCAAAACTGCCAGTGTTGATGACCGACACGTAAACGCATCACATGGTTCGTTCACCATGGAAACTACTCCGGGACCCCAAAACAGTGAGTAATAGTCCATGAAACGGGCCAGAATTGGCCAAAACTACCAGTGTTGATGACCGACACATAAGCGGACCTTGGGGTTCAACAATTACGAAAATCGCTTCGGGACCCCAAAACGGTGAGTAATAACCCAAGAAACGGGCCAGAATCGACCAAAACTGCCAGTGTTGATCACCGAAACGTAAATGCACCACAGGGTTCGTTAAACATGGAAACCACTCCGGCACCCCAAAACAGTGAGTAATAGTCCATGAAACGGGCCAGAATCGGTCAAAACTGCCAGTGTTGATGACCGACACGTAAACGCATCACAGGGTTCGTTCACCATGGAAACCACTCCGGGACCCCAAAACAGTGAGTAATAGTCCATGAAACGGGCCAGAATCGGCCAAAACTGCCAGTGTTGATGACCGACATTTAAGCGGACCTTGGGGTTCAACAATTACGGAAATCGATTCGGAACCCCCAAACGATGAGACCCAACAAACGGGCCAGAATCGGCCAAAACTGCCAGTGTTGATGAACGACACCTAAACGCACCACAGGGTTCGTTAACCATGGAAACCACTCCGGGACCCCAAAACAGTTAGTAATAGTCCATGAAACGGGCTAGAATCGGTCAAAACTGCCAGTGTTGATGACCGACACGTAAACGCATCACATGGTTCGTTCACCATGGAAACTACTCCGGGACCCCAAAACAGTGAGTAATAGTCCATGAAACGGGCCAGAATTGGCCAAAACTACCAGTGTTGATGACCGACACATAAGCGGACCTTGGGGTTCAACAATTACGAAAATCGCTTCGGGACCCCAAAACGGTGAGTAATAACCCAAGAAACGGGCCAGAATCGACCAAAACTGCCAGTGTTGATCACCGAAACGTAAATGCACCACAGGGTTCGTTAAACATGGAAACCACTCCGGCACCCCAAAACAGTGAGTAATAGTCCATGAAACGGGCCAGAATCGGTCAAAACTGCCAGTGTTGATGACCGACACGTAAACGCATCACAGGGTTCGTTCACCATGGAAACCACTCCGGGACCCCAAAACAGTGAGTAATAGTCCATGAAACGGGCCAGAATCGGCCAAAACTGCCAGTGTTGATGACCGACATTTAAGCGGACCTTGGGGTTCAACAATTACGGAAATCGATTCGGAACCCCCAAACGATGAGACCCAACAAACGGGCCAGAATCGGCCAAAACTGCCAGTGTTGATGAACGACACCTAAACGCACCACAGGGTTCGTTAACCATGGAAACCACTCCGGGACCCCAAAACAGTTAGTAATAGTCCATGAAACGGGCTAGAATCGGTCAAAACTGCCAGTGTTGATGACCGACACGTAAACGCTACACAGGGTTCGTTCACCATGGAAACCACTCCGGGACACCAAAACAGTGAGTAATAGTCCATGAAACGGGCCAGAATCGGCCAAAACTGCCAGTGTTGATGATCGACACGTAAGCGGACCTTGGGGTTCAACAATTATGGAAATCGCTTCGGGACCCCAAAACGGTGAGTAATAATCCAAGAAACGGGCCAGAATCGGCCAAAACTGCCAGTGTTGATGACCGACACATAAACGCACCACAGGGTTCGTTAACCATGGAAACCACTCCGTGACCCCAAAACAGTGAGTAATAGTCCATGAAACGGGCCAGAATCTGCCAAAACTGCCAGTGTTGATGACCAACACGTAAACTTACCACAGCGTTTGTTAACCATCGAAACCACTCCGGGACCCCAAAACAGTGAGTAATAGTCGATGAAACGGGCTAGAATCGGCAAAAACTGCCAGTGTTGATGACCGACACGTAAGCGATCCTTGGGGTTCAACAATTATGGAAATTGCCTCGAGACCCGAAAACGGTGATTAATAATCCAAGAAACGGGCCATAATCGGCCAAAACTGCCAGTGTTGATGATCGACACGTAAACGCACCACAGGGTTCGTTAACCATGGAAACCACTCCGGGACCCCAAAACAGTTAGTAATAGTCCATGAAACGGGCTAGAATCGGTCAAAACTGCCAGTGTTGATGACCGACACGTAAACGCAACACAGGGTTCGTTCACCATGGAAACCACTCCGGGACACCAAAACAGTGAGTAATAGTCCATGAAACGGGCCAGAATCGGCCAAAACTGCCATTGTTGATGATCGACACGTAAGCGGACCTTGGGGTTCAACAATTATGGAAATCGCTTCGGGACCCCAAAACGGTGAGTAATAATCCAAGAAACGGGCCAGAATCGGCCAAAACTGCCAGTGTTGATGATCGACACATAAACGCACCACAGGGTTCGTTAACCATGGAAACCACTCCGTGACCCCAAAACAGTGAGTAATAGTCCATGAAACGGGCCAGAATCGGCCAAAACTGCCAGTGTTGATGACGGACACGTAAGCGGACCTCGGGGTTCAACAATTATGGAAATCGCTTCGGGACCCCAAAACGGTGAGTAATAACCCAAGAAACAGGCCAGAATCGGCCAAAACTGCCAGTGTCGATGACCTACACGTAAACGCAACACAGGGTTCGTTAACCATGGAAACCACTCCGGGACCCTAAAACAGTGAGTAATAGTCCATGAAACGGGCCAGAATTGGCCAAAACTGCCAGTGTTGATGACCGACACGTAAGCGGACCTTGGGGTTCAACAATTATGGAAATCGCTTCGGGACCCTAAAACGGTGAGTAATAACCCAAGAAACGGGCCAGAATCGGCCAAAACTGCCAGTTTTGATCACCGAAACATAAATGCACCACAGGGTTCGTTAACCATGGAAACCACTCCGGGACCCCAAAACAGTGAGTAATAGTCCATGAAACGGGCCAGAATCTGCCAAAACTGCCAGTGTTGATGACCAACACGTAAACTTACCACAGCGTTTGTTAACCATCGAAACCACTCCGGGACCCCAAAACAGTGAGTAATAGTCGATGAAACGGGCTAGAATCGGCAAAAACTGCCAGTGTTGATGACCGACACGTAAGCGAACCTTGGGGTTCAACAATTATGGAAATTGCCTCGAGACCCGAAAACGGTGATTAATAATCCAAGAAACGGGCCATAATCGGCCAAAACTACGAGTGTTGATGACTGACACGTGAACGCACCACAGGGTTTCTTAACCATCGAAACCACTTCGGGACCCCAAAACAGTGAGTAATAGTCCAAGAAACGGGCCAGAATCGGCCAAAACTGCCAGTGTTGATGACCGACACGTAAACGCATCACATGGTTCGTTCACCATGGAAACTACTCCGGGACCCCAAAACAGTGAGTAATAGTCCATGAAACGGGCCAGAATTGGCCAAAACTACCAGTGTTGATGACCGACACATAAGCGGACCTTGGGGTTCAACAATTACGAAAATCGCTTCGGGACCCCAAAACGGTGAGTAATAACCCAAGAAACGGGCCAGAATCGACCAAAACTGCCAGTGTTGATCACCGAAACGTAAATGCACCACAGGGTTCGTTAAACATGGAAACCACTCCGGCACCCCAAAACAGTGAGTAATAGTCCATGAAACGGGCCAGAAT
This sequence comes from Triticum timopheevii, assembly GCA_963921465.1. Taxonomy (NCBI): domain Eukaryota; kingdom Viridiplantae; phylum Streptophyta; class Magnoliopsida; order Poales; family Poaceae; genus Triticum; species Triticum timopheevii. Next base: position 372,852,716 of record OY997270.1, read on the forward strand.
CGGTCAAAACTGCCAGTGTTGATGACCGACACGTAAACGCATCACAGGGTTCGTTCACCATGGAAACCACTCCGGGACCCCAAAACAGTGAGTAATAGTCCATGAAACGGGCCAGAATCGGCCAAAACTGCCAGTGTTGATGACCGACATTTAAGCGGACCTTGGGGTTCAACAATTACGGAAATCGATTCGGAACCCCCAAACGATGAGACCCAACAAACGGGCCAGAATCGGCCAAAACTGCCAGTGTTGATGACCGACACCTAAACGCACCACAGGGTTCGTTAACCATGGAAACCACTCCGGGACCCCAAAACAGTTAGTAATAGTCCATGAAACGGGCTAGAATCGGTCAAAACTGCCAGTGTTGATGACCGACACGTAAACGCTACACAGGGTTCGTTCACCATGGAAACCACTCCGGGACACCAAAACAGTGAGTAATAGTCCATGAAACGGGCCAGAATCGGCCAAAACTGCCAGTGTTGATGATCGACACGTAAGCGGACCCTGGGGTTCAACAATTATGGAAATCGCTTCGGGACCCCAAAACGGTGAGTAATAATCCAAGAAACGGGCCAGAATCGGCCAAAACTGCCAGTGTTGATGACCGACACATAAACGCACCACAGGGTTCGTTAACCATGGAAACCACTCCGTGACCCCAAAACAGTGAGTAATAGTCCATGAAACGGGCCAGAATCTGCCAAAACTGCCAGTGTTGATGACCAACACGTAAACTTACCACAGCGTTTGTTAACCATCGAAACCACTCCAGGACCCCAAAACAGTGAGTAATAGTCGATGAAACGGGCTAGAATCGGCAAAAACTGCCAGTGTTGATGACCGACACGTAAGCGATCCTTGGGGTTCAACAATTATGGAAATTGCCTCGAGACCCGAAAACGGTGATTAATAATCCAAGAAACGGGCCATAATCGGCCAAAACTGCCAGTGTTGATGATCGACACGTAAACGCACCACAGGGTTCGTTAACCATGGAAACCACTCCGGGACCCCAAAACAGTTAGTAATAGTCCATGAAACGGGCTAGAATCGGTCAAAACTGCCAGTGTTGATGACCGACACGTAAACGCAACACAGGGTTCGTTCACCATGGAAACCACTCCGGGACACCAAAACAGTGAGTAATAGTCCATGAAACGGGCCAGAATCGGCCAAAACTGCCAGTGTTGATGATCGACACGTAAGCGGACCTTGGGGTTCAACAATTATGGAAATCGCTTCGGGACCCCAAAACGGTGAGTAATAATCCAAGAAACGGGCCAGAATCGGCCAAAACTGCCAGTGTTGATGATCGACACATAAACGCACCACAGGGTTCGTTAACCATGGAAACCACTCCGTGACCCCAAAACAGTGAGTAATAGTCCATGAAACGGGCCAGAATCGGCCAAAACTGCCAGTGTTGATGACGGACACGTAAGCGGACCTCGGGGTTCAACAATTATGGAAATCGCTTCGGGACCCCAAAACGGTGAGTAATAACCCAAGAAACAGGCCAGAATCGGCCAAAACTGCCAGTGTCGATGACCTACACGTAAACGCAACACAGGGTTCGTTAACCATGGAAACCACTCCGGGACCCTAAAACAGTGAGTAATAGTCCATGAAACGGGCCAGAATTGGCCAAAACTGCCAGTGTTGATGACCGACACGTAAGCGGACCTTGGGGTTCAACAATTATGGAAATCGCTTCGGGACCCTAAAACGGTGAGTAATAACCCAAGAAACGGGCCAGAATCGGCCAAAACTGCCAGTTTTGATCACCGAAACATAAATGCACCACAGGGTTCGTTAACCATGGAAACCACTCCGGGACCCCAAAACAGTGAGTAATAGTCCATGAAACGGGCCAGAATCTGCCAAAACTGCCAGTGTTGATGACCAACACGTAAACTTACCACAGCGTTTGTTAACCATCGAAACCACTCCGGGACCCCAAAACAGTGAGTAATAGTCGATGAAACGGGCTAGAATCGGCAAAAACTGCCAGTGTTGATGACCGACACGTAAGCGAACCTTGGGGTTCAACAATTATGGAAATTGCCTCGAGACCCGAAAACGGTGATTAATAATCCAAGAAACGGGCCATAATCGGCCAAAACTACGAGTGTTGATGACTGACACGTGAACGCACCACAGGGTTTGTTAACCATCGAAACCACTTCGGGACCCCAAAACAGTGAGTAATAGTCCAAGAAACGGGCCAGAATCGGCCAAAACTGCCAGTGTTGATGACCGACACGTAAACGCATCACATGGTTCGTTCACCATGGAAACTACTCCGGGACCCCAAAACAGTTAGTAATAGTCCATGAAACGGGCCAGAATTGGCCAAAACTACCAGTGTTGATGACCGACACATAAGCGGACCTTGGGGTTCAACAATTACGAAAATCGCTTCGGGACCCCAAAACGGTGAGTAATAACCCAAGAAACGGGCCAGAATCGGCCAAAACTGCCAGTGTTGATCACCGAAACGTAAATGCACCACAGGGTTCGTTAAACATGGAAACCACTCCGGCACCCCAAAACAGTGAGTAATAGTCCATGAAACGGGCCAGAATCGGTCAAAACTGCCAGTGTTGATGACCGACACGTAAACGCATCACAGGGTTCGTTCACCATGGAAACCACTCCGGGACCCCAAAACAGTGAGTAATAGTCCATGAAACGGGCCAGAATCGGCCAAAACTGCCAGTGTTGATGACCGACATTTAAGCGGACCTTGGGGTTCAACAATTACGGAAATCGATTCGGAACCCCCAAACGATGAGACCCAACAAACGGGCCAGAATCGGCCAAAACTGCCAGTGTTGATGACCGACACCTAAACGCACCACAGGGTTCGTTAACCATGGAAACCACTCCGGGACCCCAAAACAGTTAGTAATAGTCCATGGAACGGGATAGAATCGGTCAAAACTGCCAGTGTTGATGACCGACACGTAAACGCTACACAGGGTTCGTTCACCATGGAAACCACTCAGGGACACCAAAACAGTGAGTAATAGTCCATGAAACGGGCCAGAATCGGCCAAAACTGCCAGTGTTGATGATCGACACGTAAGCGGACCTTGGGGTTCAACAATTATGGAAATCGCTTCGGGACCCCAAAACGGTGAGTAATAATCCAAGAAACGGGCCAGAATCGGCCAAAACTGCCAGTGTTGATGACCGACACATAAACGCACCACAGGGTTCGTTAACCATGGAAACCACTCCGTGACCCCAAAACAGTGAGTAATAGTCCATGAAACGGGCCAGAATCTGCCAAAACTGCCAGTGTTGATGACCAACACGTAAACTTACCACAGCGTTTGTTAACCATCGAAACCACTCCGGGACCCCAAAACAGTGAGTAATAGTCGATGAAACGGGCTAGAATCGGCAAAAACTGCCAGTGTTGATGACCGACACGTAAGCGATCCTTGGGGTTCAACAATTATGGAAATTGCCTCGAGACCCGAAAACGGTGATTAATAATCCAAGAAACGGGCCATAATCGGCCAAAACTACGAGTGTTGATGACCGACACGTAAACGCACCACAGGGTTCGTTAACCATGGAAACCACTCCGGGACCCCAAAACAGTTAGTAATAGTCCATGAAACGGGCTAGAATCGGTCAAAACTGCCAGTGTTGATGACCGACACGTAAACGCAACACAGGGTTCGTTCACCATGGAAACCACTCCGGGACACCAAAACAGTGAGTAATAGTCCATGAAACGGGCCAGAATCGGCCAAAACTGCCAGTGTTGATGATCGACACGTAAGCGGACCTTGGGGTTCAACAATTATGGAAATCGCTTCGGGACCCCAAAACGGTGAGTAATAATCCAAGAAACGGGCCAGAATCGGCCAAAACTGCCAGTGTTGATGACCGACACATAAACGCACCACAGGGTTCGTTAACCATGGAAACCACTCCGTGACCCCAAAACAGTGAGTAATAGTCCATGAAACGGGCCAGAATCTGCCAAAACTGCCAGTGTTGATGACCAACACGTATACTTACCACAGCATTTGTTAACCATCGAAACCACTCCGGGACCCCAAAACAGTGAGTAATAGTCGATGAAACGGGCTAGAATCGGCAAAAACTGCCAGTGTTGATGACCGACACGTAAGCGATCCTTGGGGTTCAACAATTATGGAAATTGCCTCGAGACCCGAAAACGGTGATTAATAATCCAAGAAACGGGCCATAATCGGCCAAAACTACGAGTGTTGATGACTGACACGTGAACGCACCACAGGGTTTGTTAACCATCGAAACCACTTCGGGACCCCAAAACAGTGAGTAATAGTCCAAGAAACGGGCCAGAATCGGCCAAAACTGCCAGTGTTGATGACCGACACGTAAACGCATCACATGGTTCGTTCACCATGGAAACCACTCCGGGACCCCAAAATAGTGAGTAATAGTCCATGAAACGGGCCAGAATTGGCCAAAACTACCAGTGTTGATGACCGACACATAAGCGGACCTTGGGGTTCAACAATTACGAAAATCGCTTCGGGACCCCAAAACGGTGAGTAATAACCCAAGAAACGGGCCAGAATCGGCCAAAACTGCCAGTGTTGATCACCGACACGTAAACGCATCACAGGGTTCGGTCACCATGGAAACCACCCCGGGACCCCAAAACAGTGAGTAATAGTCCATGAAACGGGCCAGAATCTGCCAAAACTGCCAGTGTTGATGACTGACACGTGAACGCACCACGGGGTTTGTTAACCATCGAAACCACTTCGGGACCCCAAAACAGTGAGTAATAGTCCAAGAAACGGGCCAGAATCGGCCAAAACTGCCAGTGTTGATGACCGACACGTAAACGCATCACATGGTTCATTCACCATGGAAACTACTCCGGGACCCCAAAACAGTGAGTAATAGTCCATGAAACGGGCCAGAATTGGCCAAAACTACCAGTGTTGATGACCGACACATAAGTGGACCTTGGGGTTCAACAATTACGAAAATCGCTTCGGGACCCCAAAACGGTGAGTAATAACCCAAGAAACGGGCCAGAATCGGCCAAAACTGCCAGTGTTGATGACCGACACGTAAACGCATCACGGGGTTTGTTAACCATCGAAACCACTTCGGGACCCCAAAACAGTGAGTAATAGTCCATGAAACGGGCCAGAATCGGCCAAAACTGCCAGTGTTGATGACCGACATTTAAGCGGACCTTGGGGTTCAACAATTACGGAAATCGATTCGGAACCCCAAAACGATGAGACCCAACAAACGGGCCAGAATCGGCCAAAACTGCCAGTGTTGATGACCGACACGTAAACACACCACAGGGTTCGTTAACCATGGAAACCACTCCCGGACCCCAAAATAGTTAGTAATAGTCCATGAAACGGGCTAGAATCGGTCAAAACTGCCAGTGTTGATGACCGACACGTAAACTTACCACAGTGTTTGTTAACCATCGAAACCACTCCGGGACCCCAAAACAGTGAGTAATAGTCAATGAAACGGGCTAGAATCGGCAAAAACTGCCAGTGTTGATGACCGACACGTAAGCCGACCTTGGGGTTCAACAATTATGGAAATTGCCTCGGGACCTGAAAACGGTGAGTAATAATCCAAGAAACGGGCCAGAATCGGCCAAAACTGCCAGTGTTGATGACCGACACATAAACGCACCACAGGGTTCGTTAACCATGGAAACCACTCCGTGACCCCAAAATAGTGAGTAATAGTCCATGAAACGGGCCAGAATCTGCCAAAACTGCCAGTGTTGGTGACCAACACGTAAACTTACCACAGCGTTTGTTAACCATCGAAACCACTCCGGGACCCCAAAACAGTGAGTAATAGTCGATGAAACGGGCTAGAATCGGCAAAAACTGCCAGTGTTGATGACCGACACGTAAGCGAACCTTGGGGTTCAACAATTATGGAAATTGCCTCGAGACCCGAAAACGGTGATTAATAATCCAAGAAACGGGCCATAATCGGCCAAAACTACGAGTGTTGATGACTGACACGTGAATGCACCACAGGGTTTGTTAACCATCGAAACCACTTCGGGACCCCAAAACAGTGAGTAATAGTCCAAGAAACGGGCCAGAATCGGCCAAAACTGCCAGTGTTGATGATCGACACGTAAACGCATCACATGGTTCGTTCACCATGGAAACCACTCCGGGACCTCAAAACAGTGAGTAATAGTCCATGAAACGGGCCAGAATTGGCCAAAACTACCAGTGTTGATGACCGACACGTAAACTTACCGCAGCGTTCGTTAACCATTGAAACCACTCCGGGACGCGAAAACAGTGCGTAATAGTCGATGAAACGGGCTAGAATCGGCAAAAACTGCCAGTGTTGATGACCGACACGTAAGCGAACCTTGGGGTTCAACAATTATGGAAATCGCCTCGGGACCCGAAAACGGTGATTAATAATCCAAGAAACGGACCATAATCGGCCAAAACTGCGAGTGTTGATGACCGACACGTAAACGCACCACAGGGTTCGTTAACCATGGAAACCACTTCGGCACCCCAAAACAGTGAGAAATAGTCCATGAAACGGGCCAGAATCGGCCAAAACTGCCTGTGTTGATGACGGACACGTAAGCGGACCTTGGGGTTCAACAATTATGGAAATCGCTTCGGGACCCCAAAACGGTGAGTAATAACCCAAGAAACAGGCCAGAATCGGCCAAAACTGCTAGTGTCGATGACCTACACGTAAACGCAACACAAGGTTCGTTAACCATGGAAACCACTCCGGGACCCTAAAACAGTGAGTAATAGTCCATGAAACGGGCCAGAATTGGCCAAAACTGCCAGTGTTGATGACCGACACGTAAGCGGACCTTGGGGTTCAACAATTACGGAAATCGCTTCGGGACCCCAAAACGGTGAGTAATAACCCAAGAAACGGGCCAGAATCGGCCAAAACTGCCAGTTTTGATCACCGAAACATAAATGCACCACAGGGTTCGTTAACCATGGAAACCACTCCGGGACCCCAAAACAGTGAGTAATAGTCCATGAAACGGGCCAGAATCTGCCAAAACTGCCAGTGTTGATGACTGACACGTGAACGCACCACGGGGTTTGTTAACCATCGAAACCACTTCGGGACCCCAAAACAGTGAGTAATAGTCCAAGAAACGGGCCAGAATCGGCCAAAACTGCCAGTGTTGATGACCGACACGTAAACGCATCACATGGTTCATTCACCATGGAAACCACTCCGGGACCCCAAAACAGTGAGTAATAGTCCATGAAACGGGCCAGAATTGGCCAAAACTACCAGTGTTGATGACCGACACATAAGTGGACCTTGGGGTTCAACAATTACGAAAATCGCTTCGGGACCCCAAAACGGTGAGTAATAACCCAAGAAACGGGCCAGAATCGGCCAAAACTGCCAGTGTTGATGACCGACACGTAAACGCACCACGGGGTTTGTTAACCATCGAAACCACTTCGGGACCCCAAAATAGTTAGTAATAGTCCATGAAACGGGCTAGAATCGGTCAAAACTGCCAGTGTTGATGACCGACACGTAAACGCATCACAGGGTTCGTTCACCATGGAAACCACTCCGGGACCCCAAAACAGTGAGTAATAGTCCATGAAACGGGCCAGAATCGGCCAAAACTGCCAGTGTTGATGACCGACATTTAAGCGGACCTTGGGGTTCAACAATTACGGAAATCGATTCGGAACCCCAAAACGATGAGACCCAACAAACGGGCCAGAATCGGCCAAAACTGCCAGTGTTGATGACCGACACGTAAACACACCACAGGGTTCGTTAACCATGGAAACCACTCCCGGACCCCAAAATAGTTAGTAATAGTCCATGAAACGGGCTAGAATCGGTCAAAACTGCCAGTGTTGATGACCGACACGTAAACTTACCACAGTGTTTGTTAACCATCGAAACCACTCCGGGACCCCAAAACAGTGAGTAATAGTCAATGAAACGGGCTAGAATCGGCAAAAACTGCCAGTGTTGATGACCGACACGTAAGCCGACCTTGGGGTTCAACAATTATGGAAATTGCCTCGGGACCTGAAAACGGTGAGTAATAATCCAAGAAACGGGCCAGAATCGGCCAAAACTGCCAGTGTTGATGACCGACACATAAACGCACCACAGGGTTCGTTAACCATGGAAACCACTCCGTGACCCCAAAATAGTGAGTAATAGTCCATGAAACGGGCCAGAATCTGCCAAAACTGCCAGTGTTGGTGACCAACACGTAAACTTACCACAGCGTTTGTTAACCATCGAAACCACTCCGGGACCCCAAAACAGTGAGTAATAGTCGATGAAACGGGCTAGAATCGGCAAAAACTGCCAGTGTTGATGACCGACACGTAAGCGAACCTTGGGGTTCAACAATTATGGAAATTGCCTCGAGACCCGAAAACGGTGATTAATAATCCAAGAAACGGGCCATAATCGGCCAAAACTACGAGTGTTGATGACTGACACGTGAATGCACCACAGGGTTTGTTAACCATCGAAACCACTTCGGGACCCCAAAACAGTGAGTAATAGTCCAAGAAACGGGCCAGAATCGGCCAAAACTGCCAGTGTTGATGATCGACACGTAAACGCATCACATGGTTCGTTCACCATGGAAACCACTCCGGGACCTCAAAACAGTGAGTAATAGTCCATGAAACGGGCCAGAATTGGCCAAAACTACCAGTGTTGATGACCGACACATAAGCGGACCTTGGGGTTCGACAATTACGAAAATCGCTTCGGGACCCCAAAACGGTGAGTAATAACCCAAGAAACGGGCCAGAATCAGCCAAAACTGCCAGTGTTGATGACCGACACGTAAACGCATCACAGGGTTCGTTCACCATGGAAACCACCCCGGGACCCCAAAATAGTGAGTAATAGTCCAGGAAGCGGGCCAGAATCGGCCAAAACTTCCAGTGTTGATGATCGACACGTAAACTTACCGCAGCGTTCGTTAACCATTGAAACCACTCCGGGACGCCAAAACAGTGCGTAATAGTCGATGAAACGGGCTAGAATCGGCAAAAACTGCCAGTGTTGATGACCGACACGTAAGCGAACCTTGGGGTTCAACAATTATGGAAATCGCCTCGGGACCCGAAAACGGTGATTAATAATCCAAGAAACGGAGCATAATCGGCCAAAACTGCGAGTGTTGATGACCGACACGTAAACGCACCACAGGGTTCGTTAACCATGGAAACCACTTCGGCACCCCAAAACAGTGAGAAATAGTCCATGAAACGGGCCAGAATCGGCCAAAACTGCCTGTGTTGATGACGGACACGTAAGCGGACCTTGGGGTTCAACAATTATGGAAATCGCTTCGGGACCCCAAAACGGTGAGTAATAACCCAAGAAACAGGCCAGAATCGGCCAAAACTGCCAGTGTCGATGACCTACACGTAAACGCAACACAGGGTTCGTTAACCATGGAAACCACTCCGGGACCCTAAAACAGTGAGTAATAGTCCATGAAACGGGCCAGAATTGGCCAAAACTGCCAGTGTTGATGACCGACACGTAAGCGGACCTTGGGGTTCAACAATTACGGAAATCGCTTCGGGACCCCAAAACGGTGAGTAATAACCCAAGAAACGGGCCAGAATCGGCCAAAACTGCCAGTTTTGATCACCGAAACATAAATGCACCACAGGGTTTGTTAACCATGGAAACCACTCCGGGACCCCAAAACAGTGAGTAATAGTCCATGAAACGGGCCAGAATCTGCCAAAACTGCCAGTGTTGATGACCAACACGTAAACTTACCACAGCGTTTGTTAACCATCGAAACCACTCCGGGACCCCAAAACAGTGAGTAATAGTCGATGAAACGGGCTAGAATCGGCAAAAACTGCCAGTGTTGATGACCGACACGTAAGCGAACCTTGGGGTTCAACAATTATGGAAATTGCCTCGGGACCCGAAAACGGTGATTAATAATCCAAGAAACGGGCCATAATCGGCCAAAACTACGAGTGTTGATGACTGACACGTGAACGCACCACGGGGTTTGTTAACCATCGAAACCACTTCGGGACCCCAAAACAGTGAGTAATAGTCCAAGAAACGGGCCAGAATCGGCCAAAACTGCCAGTGTTGATGACCGACACGTAAACGCATCACATGGTTCATTCACCATGGAAACCACTCCGGGACCCCAAAACAGTGAGTAATAGTCCATGAAACGGGCCAGAATTGGCCAAAACTACCAGTGTTCATGACCGACACATAAGCGGACCTTGGGGTTCAACAATTACGAAAATCGCTTCGGGACCCCAAAACGGTGAGTAATAACCCAAGAAACGGGCCAGAATCGGCCAAAACTGCCAGTGTTGATCACCGAAACGTAAATGCACCACAGGATTCGTTAAACATGGAAACCACTCCGGCACCCCAAAACAGTGAGTAATAGTCCATGAAACGGGCCAGAATCGGTCAAAACTGCCAGTGTTGATGACCGACACGTAAACGCATCACAGGGTTCGTTCACCATGGAAACCACTCCGGGACCGCAAAACAGTGAGTAATAGTCCATGAAACGGGCCAGAATCGGCCAAAACTGCCAGTGTTGATGACCGACATTTAAGCGGACCTTGGGGTTCAACAATTACGGAAATCGATTCGGAACCCCAAAACGATGAGACCCAACAAACGGGCCAGAATCGGCCAAAACTGCCAGTGTTGATGACCGACACGTAAACGCACCACAGGGTTCGTTAACCATGGAAACCACTCCGGGACCCCAAAATAGTTAGTAATAGTCCATGAAACGGGCTAGAATCGGTCAAAACTGCCAGTGTTGATGACCGACACGTAAACGCAACACAGGGTTCGTTCACCATGGAAACCACTCCGGGACACCAAAACAGTGAGTAATAGTCCATGAAACGGGCCAGAATCGGCCAAAACTGCCAGTGTTGATGATCGACACGTAAGCCGACCTTGGGGTTCAACAATTATGGAAATCGCTTCGGGACCCCAAAACGGTGAGTAATAATCCAAGAAACGGGCCAGAATCGGCCAAAACTGCCAGTGTTGATGACCGACACATAAACGCACCACAGGGTTCGTTAACCATGGAAACCACTCCGGGACCCTAAAACAGTGAGTAATAGTCCATGAAACGGGCCAGAATTGGCCAAAACTGCCTGTGTTGATGACGGACACGTAAGCGGACCTTGGGGTTCAACAAGTACGGAAATCGCTTCGGGACCCCAAAACGGTGAGTAATAACCCAAGAAACGGGCCAGAATCGGCCAAAACTGCCAGTTTTGATCACCGAAACATAAATGCACCACAGGGTTCGTTAACCATGGAAACCACTCCGGGACCCCAAAACAGTGAGTAATAGTCCATGAAACGGGCCAGAATCTGCCAAAACTGCCAGTGTTGATGACCAACACGTAAACTTACCACAGCGTTTGTTAACCATCGAAACCACTCCGGGACCCCAAAACAGTGAGTAATAGTCGATGAAACGGGCTAGAATCGGCAAAAACTGCCAGTGTTGATGACCGACACGTAAGCGAACCTTGGGGTTCAACAATTATGGAAATTGCCTCGGGACCCGAAAACGGTGATTAATAATCCATGAAACGGGCCATAATCGGCCAAAACTACGAGTGTTGATGACTGACACGTGAACGCACCACGGGGTTTGTTAACCATCGAAACCACTTCGGAACCCCAAAACAGTGAGTAATAGTCCAAGAAACGGGCCAGAATCGGCCAAAACTGCCAGTGTTGATGACCGACACGTAAACGCATCACATGGTTCATTCACCATGGAAACCACTCCGGGACCCCAAAACAGTGAGTAATAGTCCATGAAACGGGCCAGAATTGGCCAAAACTACCAGTGTTCATGACCGACACATAAGCGGACCTTGGGGTTCAACAATTACGAAAATCGCTTCGGGACCCCAAAACGGTGAGTAATAACCCAAGAAACGGGCCAGAATCGGCCAAAACTGCCAGTGTTGATCACCGAAACGTAAATGCACCACAGGATTCGTTAAACATGGAAACCACTCCGGCACCCCAAAACAGTGAGTAATAGTCCATGAAACGGGCCAGAATCGGTCAAAACTGCCAGTGTTGATGACCGACACGTAAACGCAACACAGGGTTCGTTAACCATGGAAACCACTCCGGGACCCCAAAACAGTGAGTAATAGTCCATGAAACGGGCCAGAATCTGCCAAAACTGCCAGTGTTGATGACCAACACGTAAACTTACCACAGCGTTTGTTAACCATCGAAACCACTCCGGGACCCCAAAACAGTGAGTAATAGTCGATGAAACGGGCTAGAATCGGCAAAAACTGCCAGTGTTGATGACCGACACGTAAGCGAACCTTGGGGTTCAACAATTATGGAAATTGCCTCGGGACCCGAAAACGGTGATTAATAATCCAAGAAACGGGCCATAATCGGCCAAAACTACGAGTGTTGATGACTGACACGTGAACGCACCACGGGGTTTGTTAACCATCGAAACCACTTCGGGACCCCAAAACAGTGAGTAATAGTCCAAGAAACGGGCCAGAATCGGCCAAAACTGCCAGTGTTGATGACCGACACGTAAACGCATCACATGGTTCATTCACCATGGAAACCACTCCGGGACCCCAAAACAGTGAGTAATAGTCCATGAAACGGGCCAGAATTGGCCAAAACTACCAGTGTTCATGACCGACACATAAGCGGACCTTGGGGTTCAACAATTACGAAAATCGCTTCGGGACCCCAAAACGGTGAGTAATAACCCAAGAAACGGGCCAGAATCGGCCAAAACTGCCAGTGTTGATCACCGAAACGTAAATGCACCACAGGATTCGTTAAACATGGAAACCACTCCGGCACCCCAAAACAGTGAGTAATAGTCCATGAAACGGGCCAGAATCGGTCAAAACTGCCAGTGTTGATGACCGACACGTAAACGCATCACAGGGTTCGTTCACCATGGAAACCACTCCGGGACCGCAAAACAGTGAGTAATAGTCCATGAAACGGGCCAGAATCGGCCAAAACTGCCAGTGTTGATGACCGACATTTAAGCGGACCTTGGGGTTCAACAATTACGGAAATCGATTCGGAACCCCAAAACGATGAGACCCAACAAACGGGCCAGAATCGGCCAAAACTGCCAGTGTTGATGACCGACACGTAAACGCACCACAGGGTTCGTTAACCATGGAAACCACTCCGGGACCCCAAAATAGTTAGTAATAGTCCATGAAACGGGCTAGAATCGGTCAAAACTGCCAGTGTTGATGACCGACACGTAAACGCAACACAGGGTTCGTTCACCATGGAAACCACTCCGGGACACCAAAACAGTGAGTAATAGTCCATGAAACGGGCCAGAATCGGCCAAAACTGCCAGTGTTGATGATCGACACGTAAGCCGACCTTGGGGTTCAACAATTATGGAAATCGCTTCGGGACCCCAAAACGGTGAGTAATAATCCAAGAAACGGGCCAGAATCGGCCAAAACTGCCAGTGTTGATGACCGACACATAAACGCACCACAGGGTTCGTTAACCATGGAAACCACTCCGTGACCCCAAAATAGTGAGTAATAGTCCATGAAACGGGCCAGAATCTGCCAAAACTGCCAGTGTTGATGACCGACACGTAAACGCATCATAGGGTTCGTTCACCATGGAAACCACTCCGGGACCGCAAAACAGTGAGTAATAGTCCATGAAACGGGCCAGAATCGGCCAAAACTGCCAGTGTTGATGACCGACATTTAAGCGGACCTTGGGGTTCAACAATTACGGAAATCGATTCGGAACCCCAAAACGATGAGACCCAACAAACGGGCCAGAATCGGCCAAAACTGCCAGTGTTGATGACCGACACGTAAACGCACCACAGGGTTCGTTAACCATGGAAACCACTCCGGGACCCCAAAATAGTTAGTAATAGTCCATGAAACGGGCTAGAATCGGTCAAAACTGCCAGTGTTGATGACCGACACGTAAACGCAACACAGGGTTCGTTCACCATGGAAACCACTCCGGGACACCAAAACAGTGAGTAATAGTCCATGAAACGGGCCAGAATCGGCCAAAACTGCCAGTGTTGATGATCGACACGTAAGCCGACCTTGGGGTTCAACAATTATGGAAATCGCTTCGGGACCCCAAAACGGTGAGTAATAATCCAAGAAACGGGCCAGAATCGGCCAAAACTGCCAGTGTTGATGACCGACACATAAACGCACCACAGGGTTCGTTAACCATGGAAACCACTCCGTGACCCCAAAATAGTGAGTAATAGTCCATGAAACGGGCCAGAATCTGCCAAAACTGCCAGTGTTGATGACCGACACGTAAACGCATCACAGGGTTCGTTCACCATGGAAACCACTCCGGGACCGCAAAACAGTGAGTCATAGTCCATGAAACGGGCCAGAATCGGCCAAAACTGCCAGTGTTGATGACCGACATTTAAGCGGACCTTGGGGTTCAACAATTACGGAAATCGATTCGGAACCCCAAAACGATGAGACCCAACAAACGGGCCAGAATCGGCCAAAACTGCCAGTGTTGATGACCGACACGTAAACGCACCACAGGGTTCGTTAACCATGGAAACCACTCCGGGACCCCAAAATAGTTAGTAATAGTCCATGAAACGGGCTAGAATCGGTCAAAACTGCCAGTGTTGATGACCGACACGTAAACGCAACACAGGGTTCGTTCACCATGGAAACCACTCCGGGACACCAAAACAGTGAGTAATAGTCCATGAAACGGGCCAGAATCGGCCAAAACTGCCAGTGTTGATGATCGACACGTAAGCCGACCTTGGGGTGCAACAATTATGGAAATCGCTTCGGGACCCCAAAACGGTGAGTAATAATCCAAGAAACGGGCCAGAATCGGCCAAAACTGCCAGTGTTGATGACCGACACATAAACGCACCACAGGGTTCGTTAACCATGGAAACCACTCCGTGACCCCAAAATAGTGAGTAATAGTCCATGAAACGGGCCAGAATCTGCCAAAACTGCCAGTGTTGATGACCCACACGTAAACTTACCACAGTGTTTGTTAACCATCGAAACCACTCCGGGACCCCAAAACAGTGAGTAATAGTCAATGAAACGGGCTAGAATCGGCAAAAACTGCCAGTGTTGATGACCGACACGTAAGCGAACCTTGGGGTTCAACAATTATGGAAATTGCCTCGGGACCTGAAAACGGTGATTAATAATGCAAGAAACGAGCCATCATCGGCCTAAACTACGAGTGTTGATGACTGACACGTGAACGCACCACAGGGTTTGTTAACCATCGAAACCACTTCGGGACCCCAAAACAGTGAGTAATAGTCCAAGAAACGGGCCAGAATCGGCCAAAACTGCCAGTGTTGATGACCGACACGTAAACGCATCACATGGTTCGTTCACCATGGAAACCACTCCAGGACCCCAAAACAGTGAGTAATAGTCCATGAAACGGGCCAGAATTGGCCAAAACTACCAGTGTTGATGACCGACACATAAGCGGACCTTGGGGTTCAACAATTACGAAAATCGCTTCGGGACCCCAAAACGGTGAGTAATAACCCAAGAAATGGGCCAGAATCGGCCAAAACTGCCAGTGTTGATGACCGACACGTAAACGCACCACAGGGTTCGTTAACCATGGAAACCACTTCAGCACCCCAAAACAGTGAGAAATAGTCCATGAAACGGGCCAGAATCGGCCAAAACTGCCTGTGTTGATGACGGACACGTAAGCGGACCTTGGGGTTCAACAATTATGGAAATCGCTTCGGGACCCCAAAACGGTGAGTAATAACCCAAGAAACAGGCCAGAATCGGCCAAAACTGCCAGTGTCGATGACCTACACGTAAACGCAACACATGGTTCGTTAACCATGGAAACCACTCCGGGACCCTAAAACAGTGAGTAATAGTCCATGAAACGGGCCAGAATTGGCCAAAACTGCCAGTGTTGATGACCGACACGTAAGCGGACCTTGGGGTTCAACAATTACGGAAATCGCTTCGGGACCCCAAAACGGTGAGTAATAACCCAAGAAACGGGCCAGAATCGGCCAAAACTGCCAGTTTTGATCACCGAAACATAAATGCACCACAGGGTTCGTTAACCATGGAAACCACTCCGGGACCCCAAAACAGTGAGTAATAGTCCATGAAACGGGCCAGAATCTGCCAAAACTGCCAATGTTGATGACCAACACGTAAACTTACCACAGCGTTTGTTAACCATCGAAACCACTCCGGGACCCCAAAACAGTGAGTAATAGTCGATGAAACGGGCTAGAATCGGCAAAAACTGCCAGTGTTGATGACCGACACGTAAGCGAACCTTGGGGTTCAACAATTATGGAAATTGCCTCGGGACCCGAAAACGGTGATTAATAATCCAAGAAACGGGCCATAATCGGCCAAAACTACGAGTGTTGATGACTGACACGTGAACGCACCACGGGGTTTGTTAACCATCGAAACCACTTCGGGACCCCAAAACAGTGAGTAATAGTCCAAGAAACGGGCCAGAATCGGCCAAAACTGCCAGTGTTGATGACCGACACGTAAACGCATCACATGGTTCATTCACCATGGAAACCACTCCGGGACCCCAAAATAGTGAGTAATAGTCCATGAAACGGGCCAGAATCTGCCAAAACTGCCAGTGTTGATGACCGACACGTAAACGCATCACAGGGTTCGTTCACCATGGAAACCACTCCGGGACCGCAAAACAGTGAGTCATAGTCCATGAAACGGGCCAGAATCGGCCAAAACTGCCAGTGTTGATGACCGACATTTAAGCGGACCTTGGGGTTCAACAATTACGGAAATCGATTCGGAACCCCAAAACGATGAGACCCAACAAACGGGCCAGAATCGGCCAAAACTGCCAGTGTTGATGACCGACACGTAAACGCACCACAGGGTTCGTTAACCATGGAAACCACTCCGGGACCCCAAAATAGTTAGTAATAGTCCATGAAACGGGCTAGAATCGGTCAAAACTGCCAGTGTTGATGACCGACACGTAAACGCAACACAGGGTTCGTTCACCATGGAAACCACTCCGGGACACCAAAACAGTGAGTAATAGTCCATGAAACGGGCCAGAATCGGCCAAAACTGCCAGTGTTGATGATCGACACGTAAGCCGACCTTGGGGTTCAACAATTATGGAAATCGCTTCGGGACCCCAAAACGGTGAGTAATAATCCAAGAAACGGGCCAGAATCGGCCAAAACTGCCAGTGTTGATGACCGACACATAAACGCACCACAGGGTTCGTTAACCATGGAAACCACTCCGTGACCCCAAAATAGTGAGTAATAGTCCATGAAACGGGCCAGAATCTGCCAAAACTGCCAGTGTTGATGACCCACACGTAAACTTACCACAGTGTTTGTTAACCATCGAAACCACTCCGGGACCCCAAAACAGTGAGTAATAGTCAATGAAACGGGCTAGAATCGGCAAAAACTGCCAGTGTTGATGACCGACACGTAAGCGAACCTTGGGGTTCAACAATTATGGAAATTGCCTCGGGACCTGAAAACGGTGATTAATAATGCAAGAAACGAGCCATAATCGGCCTAAACTACGAGTGTTGATGACTGACACGTGAACGCACCACAGGGTTTGTTAACCATCGAAACCACTTCGGGACCCCAAAACAGTGAGTAATAGTCCAAGAAACGGGCCAGAATCGGCCAAAACTGCCAGTGTTGATGACCGACACGTAAACGCATCACATGGTTCGTTCACCATGGAAACCACTCCGGGACCCCAAAACAGTGAGTAATAGTCCATGAAACGGGCCAGAATTGGCCAAAACTACCAGTGTTGATGACCGACACATAAGCGGACCTTGGGGTTCAACAATTACGAAAATCGCTTCGGGACCCCAAAACGGTGAGTAATAACCCAAGAAATGGGCCAGAATCGGCCAAAACTGCCAGTGTTGATGACCGACACGTAAACGCACCACAGGGTTCGTTAACCATGGAAACCACTTCGGCACCCCAAAACAGTGAGAAATAGTCCATGAAACGGGCCAGAATCGGCCAAAACTGCCTGTGTTGATGACGGACACGTAAGCGGACCTTGGGGTTCAACAATTATGGAAATCGCTTCGGGACCCCAAAACGGTGAGTAATAACCCAAGAAACAGGCCAGAATCGGCCAAAACTGCCAGTGTCGATGACCTACACGTAAACGCAACACAGGGTTCGTTAACCATGGAAACCACTCCGGGACCCCAAAACAGTGAGTAATAGTCCATGAAACGGGCCAGAATCTGCCAAAACTGCCAATGTTGATGACCAACACGTAAACTTACCACAGCGTTTGTTAACCATCGAAACCACTCCGGGACCCCAAAACAGTGAGTAATAGTCGATGAAACGGGCTAGAATCGGCAAAAACTGCCAGTGTTGATGACCGACACGTAAGCGAACCTTGGGGTTCAACAATTATGGAAATTGCCTCGGGACCCGAAAACGGTGATTAATAATCCAAGAAACGGGCCATAATCGGCCAAAACTACGAGTGTTGATGACTGACACGTGAACGCACCACGGGGTTTGTTAACCATCGAAACCACTTCGGGACCCCAAAACAGTGAGTAATAGTCCAAGAAACGGGCCAGAATCGGCCAAAACTGCCAGTGTTGATGACCGACACGTAAACGCATCACATGGTTCATTCACCATGGAAACCACTCCGGGACCCCAAAACAGTGAGTAATAGTCCATGAAACGGGCCAGAATTGGCCAAAACTACCAGTGTTCATGACTGACACATAAGCGGACCTTGGGGTTCAACAATTACGAAAATCGCTTCGGGACCCCAAAACGGTGAGTAATAACCCAAGAAACGAGCCAGAATCGGCCAAAACTGCCAGTGTTGATCACCGAAACGTAAATGCACCACAGGATTCGTTAAACATGGAAACCACTCCGGCACCCCAAAACAGTGAGTAATAGTCCATGAAACGGGCCAGAATCGGTCAAAACTACCAGTGTTGATGACGGACACGTAAACGCATCACAGGGTTCGTTCACCATGGAAACCACTCCGGGACCCCAAAACAGTGAGTAATAGTCCATGAAACGGGCCAGAATCGGCCAAAACTGCCAGTGTTGATGACCGACATTTAAGCGGACCTTGGGGTTCAACAATTACGGAAATCGATTCGGAACCCCAAAACGATGAGACCCAACAAACGGGCCAGAATCGGCCAAAACTGCCAGTGTTGATGACCGACACGTAAACGCACCACAGGGTTCGTTAACCATGGAAACCACTCCGGGACCCCAAAATAGTTAGTAATAGTCCATGAAACGGGCTAGAATCGGTCAAAACTGCCAGTGTTGATGACCGACACGTAAACGCAACACAGGGTTCGTTCACCATGGAAACCACTCCGGGACACCAAAACAGTGAGTAATAGTCCATGAAACGGGCCAGAATCGGCCAAAACTGCCAGTGTTGATGATCGACACGTAAGCCGACCTTGGGGTTCAACAATTATGGAAATCGCTTCGGGACCCCAAAACGGTGAGTAATAATCCAAGAAACGGGCCAGAATCGGCCAAAACTGCCAGTGTTGATGACCGACACATAAACGCACCACAGGGTTCGTTAACCATGGAAACCACTCCGTGACACCAAAATAGTGAGTAATAGTCCATGAAACGGGCCAGAATCTGCCAAAACTGCCAGTGTTGATGACCAACACGTAAACTTACCACAGTGTTTGTTAACCATCGAAACCACTCCGGGACCCCAAAACAGTGAGTAATAGTCAATGAAACGGGCTAGAATCGGCAAAAACTGCCAGTGTTGATGACCGACACGTAAGCGAACCTTGGGGTTCAACAATTATGGAAATTGCCTCGGGACCTGAAAACGGTGATTAATAATGCAAGAAACGAGCCATAATCGGCCTAAACTACGAGTGTTGATGACTGACACGTGAACGCACCACAGGGTTTGTTAACCATCAAAACCACTTCGGGACCCCAAAACAGTGAGTAATAGTCCAAGAAACGGGCCAGAATCGGCCAAAACTACCAGTGTTGATGACCGACACGCAAACGCATCACATGGTTCGTTCACCATGGAAACCACTCCGGGACCCCAAAACAGTGAGTAATTGTCCATGAAACGGGCCAGAATTGGCCAAAACTACCAGTGTTGATGACCGACACATAAGCGGACCTTGGGGTTCAACAATTACGAAAATCGCTTCGGGACCCCAAAACGGTGAGTAATAACCCAACAAACGGGCCGGAATCGGCCAAAACTGCCAGTGTTGATGACCGACACGTAAACGCACCACAGGGTTCGTTAACCATGGAAACCACTCCGGGACCCCAAAACAGTTAGTAATAGTCCATGAAACGGGCTAGAATCGGTCAAAACTGCCAGTGTTGATGACCAACACGTAAACGCAACACAGGGTTCGTTCACCATGGAAACCACTCCGGGACACCAAAACAGTGAGTAATAGTCCATGAAACGGGCCAGAATCGGCCAAAACTGCCAGTGTTGATGATCGACACGTAAGCGGACCTTGGGGTTCAACAATTATGGAAATCGCTTCGGGACCCCAAAACGGTGAGTAATAATCCAAGAAACGGGCCAGAATCGGCCAAAACTGCCAGTGTTGATGACCGACACATAAACGCACCACAGGGTTCGTTAACCATGGAAACCACTCCGTGACCCCAAAACAGTGAGTAATAGTCCATGAAACGGGCCAGAATCTGCCAAAACTGCCAGTGTTGATGACCAACACGTAAACTTGCCACAGCGTTTGTTAACCATCGAAACCACTCCGAGACCCCAAAACAGTGAGTAATAGTCCAAGAAACGGGCCAGAATCGGCCAAAACTACCAGTGTTGATGACCGACACGCAAACGCATCACATGGTTCGTTCACCATGGAAACCACTCCGGGACCCCAAAACAGTGAGTAATTGTCCATGAAACGGGCCAGAATTGGCCAAAACTACCAGTGTTGATGACCGACACATAAGCGGACCTTGGGGTTCAACAATTACGAAAATCGCTTCGGGACCCCAAAACGGTGAGTAATAACCCAACAAACGGGCCGGAATCGGCCAAAACTGCCAGTGTTGATGACCGACACGTAAACGCACCACAGGGTTCGTTAACCATGGAAACCACTCCGGGACCCCAAAACAGTTAGTAATAGTCCATGAAACGGGCTAGAATCGGTCAAAACTGCCAGTGTTGATGACCAACACGTAAACGCAACACAGGGTTCGTTCACCATGGAAACCACTCCGGGACACCAAAACAGTGAGTAATAGTCCATGAAACGGGCCAGAATCGGCCAAAACTGCCAGTGTTGATGATCGACACGTAAGCGGACCTTGGGGTTCAACAATTATGGAAATCGCTTCGGGACCCCAAAACGGTGAGTAATAATCCAAGAAACGGGCCAGAATCGGCCAAAACTGCCAGTGTTGATGACCGACACATAAACGCACCACAGGGTTCGTTAACCATGGAAACCACTCCGTGACCCCAAAACAGTGAGTAATAGTCCATGAAACGGGCCAGAATCTGCCAAAACTGCCAGTGTTGATGACCAACACGTAAACTTGCCACAGCGTTTGTTAACCATCGAAACCACTCCGAGACCCCAAAACAGTGAGTAATAGTCGATGAAACGGGCTAGAATCGGCAAAAACTGCCAGTGTTGATGACCGACACGTAAGCGAACCTTGGGGTTCAACAATTATGGAAATTGCCTCGAGACCCGAAAACGGTGATTAATAATCCAAGAAACGGGCCATAATCGGCCAAAACTACGAGTGTTGATGACTGACACGTGAACGCACCACAGGGTTTGTTAACCATCGAAACCACTTCGGGACCCCAAAACAGTGAGTAATAGTCCAAGAAACGGGCCAGAATCGGCCAAAACTGCCAGTGTTGATGACCGACACGTAAACGCATCACATGGTTCGTTCACCATGGAAACCACTCCGGGACCCCAAAACAGTGAGTAATAGTCCATGAAACGGGCCAGAATTGGCCAAAACTACCAGTGTTGATGACCGACACATAAGCGGACCTTGGGGTTCAACAATTACGAAAATCGCTTCGGGACCCCAAAACGGTGAGTAATAACCCAAGAAACGGGCCAGAATCGGCCAAAACTGCCAGTGTTGATGACCGACACGTAAACGCACCACAGGGTTCGTTAACCATGGAAACCACTTCGGCACCCCAAAACAGTGAGAAATAGTCCATGAAACGGGCCAGAATCGGCCAAAACTGCCTGTGTTGATGACGGACACGTAAGCGGACCTTGGGGTTCAACAATTATGGAAATCGCTTCGGGACCCCAAAACGGTGAGTAATAACCCAAGAAACAGGCCAGAATCGGCCAAAACTGCCAGTGTCGATGACCTACACGTAAACGCAACACAGGGTTCGTTAACCATGGAAACCACTCCGGGACCCTAAAACAGTGAGTAATAGTCCATGAAACGGGCCAGAATTGGCCAAAACTGCCAGTGTTGATGACCGACACGTAAGCGGACCTTGGGGTTCAACAATTACGGAAATCGCTTCGGGACCCCAAAACGGTGAGTAATAACCCAAGAAACGGGCCAGAATCGGCCAAAACTGCCAGTTTTGATCACCGAAACATAAATGCACCACAGGGTTCGTTAACCATGGAAACCACTCCGGGACCCCAAAACAGTGAGTAATAGTCCATGAAACGGGCCAGAATCTGCCAAAACTGCCAGTGTTGATGACCAACACGTAAACTTACCACAGCGTTTGTTAACCATCGAAACCACTCCGAGACCCCAAAACAGTGAGTAATATTCGATGAAACGGGCTAGAATCGGCAAAAACTGCCAGTGTTGATGACCGACACGTAAGCGAACCTTGGGGTTCAACAATTATGGAAATTGCCTCGGGACCCGAAAACGGTGATTAATAATCCAAGAAACGGGCCATAATCGGCCAAAACTACGAGTGTTGATGACTGACACGTGAACGCACCACGGGGTTTGTTAACCATCAAAACCACTTCGGGACCCCAAAACAGTGAGTAATAGTCCAAGAAACGGGCCAGAATCGGCCAAAACTGCCAGTGCTGATGACCGACACGTAAACGCACCACAGGGTTCGTTAACCATGGAAACCACTTCGGCACCCCAAAACAGTGAGAAATAGTCCATGAAACGGGCCAGAATCGGCCCAAACTGCCTGTGTTGATGACGGACACGTAAGCGGACCTTGGGGTTCAACAATTATGGAAATCGCTTCGGGACCCCAAAACGGTGAGTAATAACCCAAGAAACAGGCCAGAATCGGCCAAAACTGCCAGTGTCGATGACCTACACGTAAACGCAACACAGGGTTCGTTAACCATGGAAACCACTCCGGGACCCTAAAACAGTGAGTAATAGTCCATGAAACGGGCCAGAATTGGCCAAAACTGCCAGTGTTGATGACCGACACGTAAGCGGACCTTGGGGTTCAACAATTACGGAAATCGCTTCGGGACCCCAAAACGGTGAGTAATAACCCAAGAAACGGGCCAGAATCGGCCAAAACTGCCAGTTTTGATCACCGAAACATAAATGCACCACAGGGTTCGTTAACCATGGAAACCACTCCGGGACCCCAAAACAGTGAGTAATAGTCCATGAAACGGGCCAGAATCTGCCAAAACTGCCAGTGTTGATGACCAACACGTAAACTTACCACAGCGTTTGTTAACCATCGAAACCACTCCGGGACCCCAAAACAGTGAGTAATAGTCGATGAAACGGGCTAGAATCGGCAAAAACTGCCAGTGTTGATGACCGACACGTAAGCGAACCTTGGGGTTCAACAATTATGGAAATTGCCTCGGGACCCGAAAACGGTGATTAATAATCCAAGAAACGGGCCATAATCGGCCAAAACTACGAGTGTTGATGACTGACACGTGAACGCACCACGGGGTTTGTTAACCATCGAAACCACTTCGGGACCCCAAAACAGTGAGTAATAGTCCAAGAAACGGGCCAGAATCGGCCAAAACTGCCAGTGTTGATGACCGACACGTAAACGCATCACATGGTTCATTCACCATGGAAACCACTCCGGGACCCCAAAACAGTGAGTAATAGTCCATGAAACGGGCCAGAATTGGCCAAAACTACCAGTGTTGATGACCGACACATAAGCGGACCTTGGGGTTCAACAATTACGAAAATCGCTTCGGGACCCCAAAACGGTGAGTAATAACCCAAGAAACGGGCCAGAATCGGCCAAAACTGCCAGTGTTGATCACCGAAACGTAAATGCACCACAGGATTCGTTAAACATGGAAACCACTCCGGCACCCCAAAACAGTGAGTAATAGTCCATGAAACGGGCCAGAATCGGTCAAAACTGCCAGTGTTGATGACCGACACGTAAACGCATCACAGGGTTCGTTCACCATGGAAACCACTCCGGGACCCCAAAACAGTGAGTAATAGTCCATGAAACGGGCCAGAATCGGCCAAAACTGCCAGTGTTGATGACCGACATTTAAGCGGACCTTGGGGTTCAACAATTACGGAAATCGATTCGGAACCCCAAAACGATGAGACCCAACAAACGGGCCAGAATCGGCCAAAACTGCCAGTGTTGATGACCGACACGTAAACGCACCACAGGGTTCGTTAACCATGGAAACCACTCCGGGACCCCAAAATAGTTAGTAATAGTCCATGAAACGGGCTAGAATCGGTCAAAACTGCCAGTGTTGATGACCGACACGTAAACGCAACACAGGGTTCGTTCACCATGGAAACCACTCCGGGACACCAAAACAGTGAGTAATAGTCAATGAAACGGGCCAGAATCGGCCAAAACTGCCAGTGTTGATGATCGACACGTAAGCCGACCTTGGGGTTCAACAATTATGGAAATCGCTTCGGGACCCCAAAACGGTGAGTAATAACCCAAGAAACGGGCCAGAATCGGCCAAAACTGCCAGTGTTGATGACCGACACATAAACGCACCACAGGGTTCGTTAACCATGGAAACCACTTCGGCACCCCAAAACAGTGAGAAATAGTCCATGAAACGGGCCAGAATCGGCCAAAACTGCCTGTGCTGATGACGGACACGTAAGCGGACCTTGGGGTTCAACAATTATGGAAATCGCTTCGGGACCCCAAAACGGTGAGTAATAACCCAAGAAACAGGCCAGAATCGGCCAAAACTGCCAGTGTCGATGACCTACACGTAAACGCAATACAGGGTTCGTTAACCATGGAAACCACTCCGGGACCCTAAAACAGTGAGTAATAGTCCATGAAACGGGCCAGAATTGGCCAAAACTGCCAGTGTTGATGACCGACACGTAAGCGGACCTTGGGGTTCAACAATTACGGAAATCGCTTCGGGACCCCAAAACGGTGAGTAATAACCCAAGAAACGGGCCAGAATCGGCCAAAACTGCCAGTTTTGATCACCGAAACATAAATGCACCACAGGGTTCGTTAACCATGGAAACCACTCCGGGACCCCAAAACAGTGAGTAATAGTCCATGAAACGGGCCAGAATCTGCCAAAACTGCCAGTGTTGATGACCAACACGTAAACTTACCACAGCGTTTGTTAACCATCGAAACCACTCCGGGACCCCAAAACAGTGAGTAATAGTCGATGAAACGGGCTAGAATCGGCAAAAACTGCCAGTGTTGATGACCGACACGTAAGCGAACCTTGGGGTTCAACAATTATGGAAATTGCCTCGGGACCCGAAAACGGTGATTAATAATCCAAGAAACGGGCCATAATCGGCCAAAACTACGAGTGTTGATGACTGACACGTGAACGCACCACGGGGTTTGTTAACCATCGAAACCACTTCGGGACCCCAAAACAGTGAGTAATAGTCCAAGAAACGGGCCAGAATCGGCCAAAACTGCCAGTGTTGATGACCGACACGTAAACGCATCACATGGTTCATTCACCATGGAAACCACTCCGGGACCCCAAAACAGTGAGTAATAGTCCATGAAACGGGCCAGAATTGGCCAAAACTACCAGTGTTGATGACCGACACATAAGCGGACCTTGGGGTTCAACAATTACGAAAATCGCTTCGGGACCCCAAAACGGTGAGTAATAACCCAAGAAACGGGCCAGAATCGGCCAAAACTGCCAGTGTTGATCACCGAAACGTAAATGCACCACAGGATTCGTTAAACATGGAAACCACTCCGGCACCCCAAAACAGTGAGTAATAGTCCATGAAACGGGCCAGAATCGGTCAAAACTGCCAGTGTTGATGACCGACACGTAAACGCATCACAGGGTTCGTTCACCATGGAAACCACTCCGGGACCCCAAAACAGTGAGTAATAGTCCATGAAACGGGCCAGAATCGGCCAAAACTGCCAGTGTTGATGACCGACATTTAAGCGGACCTTGGGGTTCAACAATTACGGAAATCGATTCGGAACCCCAAAACGATGAGACCCAACAAACGGGCCAGAATCGGCCAAAACTGCCAGTGTTGATGACCGACACGTAAACGCACCACAGGGTTCGTTAACCATGGAAACCACTCCGGGACCCCAAAATAGTTAGTAATAGTCCATGAAACGGGCTAGAATCGGTCAAAACTGCCAGTGTTGATGACCGACACGTAAACGCAACACAGGGTTCGTTCACCATGGAAACCACTCCGGGACACCAAAACAGTGAGTAATAGTCAATGAAACGGGCCAGAATCGGCCAAAACTGCCAGTGTTGATGATCGACACGTAAGCCGACCTTGGGGTTCAACAATTATGGAAATCGCTTCGGGACCCCAAAACGGTGAGTAATAACCCAAGAAACGGGCCAGAATCGGCCAAAACTGCCAGTGTTGATGACCGACACATAAACGCACCACAGGGTTCGTTAACCATGGAAACCACTTCGGCACCCCAAAACAGTGAGAAATAGTCCATGAAACGGGCCAGAATCGGCCAAAACTGCCTGTGCTGATGACGGACACGTAAGCGGACCTTGGGGTTCAACAATTATGGAAATCGCTTCGGGACCCCAAAACGGTGAGTAATAACCCAAGAAACAGGCCAGAATCGGCCAAAACTGCCAGTGTCGATGACCTACACGTAAACGCAACACAGGGTTCGTTAACCATGGAAACCACTCCGGGACCCTAAAACAGTGAGTAATAGTCCATGAAACGGGCCAGAATTGGCCAAAACTGCCAGTGTTGATGACCGACACGTAAGCGGACCTTGGGGTTCAACAATTACGGAAATCGCTTCGGGACCCCAAAACGGTGAGTAATAACCCAAGAAACGGGCCAGAATCGGCCAAAACTGCCAGTTTTGATCACCGAAACATAAATGCACCACAGGGTTCGTTAACCATGGAAACCACTCCGGGACCCCAAAACAGTGAGTAATAGTCCATGAAACGGGCCAGAATCTGCCAAAACTGCCAGTGTTGATGACCAACACGTAAACTTACCACAGCGTTTGTTAACCATCGAAACCACTCCGGGACCCCAAAACAGTGAGTAATAGTCGATGAAACGGGCTAGAATCGGCAAAAACTGCCAGTGTTGATGACCGACACGTAAGCGAACCTTGGGGTTCAACAATTATGGAAATTGCCTCGGGACCCGAAAACGGTGATTAATAATCCAAGAAACGGGCCATAATCGGCCAAAACTACGAGTGTTGATGACTGACACGTGAACGCACCACGGGGTTTGTTAACCATCGAAACCACTTCGGGACCCCAAAACAGTGAGTAATAGTCCAAGAAATGGGCCAGAATCGGCCAAAACTGCCAGTGTTGATGACCGACACGTAAACGCATCACATGGTTCATTCACCATGGAAACCACTCCGGGACCCCAAAACAGTGAGTAATAGTCCATGAAACGGGCCAGGATTGGCCAAAACTACCAGTGTTGATGACCGACACATAAGTGGACCTTGGGGTTCAACAATTACAAAAATCGCTTCGGGACCCCAAAACGGTGAGTAATAACCCAAGAAACGGGCCAGAATCGGCCAAAACTGCCAGTGTTGATCACCGAAACGTAAATGCACCACAGGATTCGTTAAACATGGAAACCACTCCGGCACCCCAAAACAGTGAGTAATAGTCCATGAAACGGGCCAGAATCGGTCAAAACTGCCAGTGTTGATGACCGACATTTAAGCGGACCTTGGGGTTCAACAATTACGGAAATCGATTCGGAACCCCAAAACGATGAGACCCAACAAACGGGCTAGAATCGGCCAAAACTGCCAGTGTTGATGACCGACACGTAAACGCACCACAGGGTTCGTTAACCATGGAAACCACTCCGGGACCCCAAAATAGTTAGTAATAGTCCATGAAACGGGCTAGAATCGGTCAAAACTGCCAGTGTTGATGACCGACACGTAAACGCAACACAGGGTTCGTTCACCATGGAAACCACTCCGGGACACCAAAACAGTGAGTAATAGTCCATGAAACGGGCCAGAATCGGCCAAAACTGCCAGTGTTGATGATCGACACGTAAGCCGACCTTGGGGTTCAACAATTATGGAAATCGCTTCGGGACCCCAAAACGGTGAGTAATAATCCAAGAAACGGGCCAGAATCGGCCAAAACTGCCAGTGTTGATGACCGACACATAAACGCACCACAGGGTTCGTTAACCATGGAAACCACTCCGTGACCCCAAAATAGTGAGTAATAGTCCATGAAACGGGCCAGAATCTGCCAAAACTGCCAGTGTTGATGACCAACACGTAAACTTACCACAGTGTTTGTTAACCATCGAAACCACTCCGGGACCCCAAAACAGTGAGTAATAGTCAATGAAACGGGCTAGAATCGGCAAAAACTGCCAGTGTTGATGACCGACACGTAAGCGAACCTTGGGGTTCAACAATTATGGAAATTGCCTCGGGACCTGAAAACGGTGATTAATAATGCAAGAAACGAGCCATAATCGGCCTAAACTACGAGTGTTGATGACTGACACGTGAACGCACCACAGGGTTTGTTAACCATCGAAACCACTTCGGGACCCCAAAACAGTGAGTAATAGTCCAAGAAACGGGCCAGAATCGGCCAAAACTACCAGTGTTGATGACCGACACGCAAACGCATCACATGGTTCGTTCACCATGGAAACCACTCCGGGACCCCAAAACAGTGAGTAATTGTCCATGAAACGGGCCAGAATTGGCCAAAACTACCAGTGTTGATGACCGACGCATAAGCGGACCTTGGGGTTCAACAATTACGAAAATCGCTTCGGGACCCCAAAACGGTGAGTAATAACCCAACAAACGGGCCGGAATCGGCCAAAACTGCCAGTGTTGAT
Organism: Triticum timopheevii; assembly: GCA_963921465.1. Taxonomy (NCBI): domain Eukaryota; kingdom Viridiplantae; phylum Streptophyta; class Magnoliopsida; order Poales; family Poaceae; genus Triticum; species Triticum timopheevii. The sequence goes on from OY997270.1 coordinate 372,882,174, forward strand.
GACCGACACGTAAACGCACCACAGGGTTCGTGAACCATGGAAACCACTCCGGGACCCCAAAACAGTTAGTAATAGTCCATGAAACGGGCTAGAATCGGTCAAAACTGCCAGTGTTGATGACCGACATGTAAACGCAACACAGGGTTCGTTCACCATGGAAACCACTCCGGGACACCAAAACAGTGAGTAATAGTCCATGAAACGGGCCAGAATCGGCCAAAACTGCCAGTGTTGATGATCGACACGTAAGCGGACCTTGGGGTTCAACAATTATGGAAATCGCTTCGGGACCCCAAAACGGTGAGTAATAATCCAAGAAACGGGCCAGAATCGGCCAAAACTGCCAGTGTTGATGACCGACACATAAACGCACCACAGGGTTCGTTAACCATGGAAACCACTCCGTGACCCCAAAACAGTGAGTAATAGTCCATGAAACGGGCCAGAATCTGCCAAAACTGCCAGTGTTGATGACCAACACGTAAACTTACCACAGCGTTTGTTAACCATCGAAACCACTCCGGGACCCCAAAACAGTGAGTAATAGTCGATGAAACGGGCTAGAATCGGCAAAAACTGCCAGTGTTGATGACCGACACGTAAGCGAACCTTGGGGTTCAACAATTATGGAAATTGCCTCGAGACCCGAAAACGGTGATTAATAATCCAAGAAACGGGCCATAATCGGCCAAAACTACGAGTGTTGATGACTGACACGTGAACGCACCACAGGGTTTGTTAACCATCGAAACCACTTCGGGACCCCAAAACAGTGAGTAATAGTCCAAGAAACGGGCCAGAATCGGCCAAAACTGCCAGTGTTGATGACCGACACGTAAACACATCACATGGTTCGTTCACCATGGAAACCACTCCGGGACCCCAAAACAGTGAGTAATAGTCCATGAAACGGGCCAGAATTGGCCAAAACTACCAGTGTTGATGACCGACACATAAGCGGACCTTGGGGTTCAACAATTACGAAAATCGCTTCGGGACCCCAAAACGGTGAGTAATAACCCAAGAAACGGGCCAGAATCGGCCAAAACTGCCAGTGTTGATCACCGACACGTAAACGCATCACAGGGTTCGTTCACCATGGAAACCACCCCGGGACCCCAAAACAGTGAGTAATAGTCCACGAAACGGGCCAGAATCGGCCAAAACTTCCAGTGTCGATGATCGACACGTAAACTTACCGCAGCGTTCGTTAACCATTGAAACCACTCCGGGACGCCAAAACAGTGCGTAATAGTCGATGAAACGGGCTAGAATCGGCAAAAACTGCCAGTGTTGATGACCGACACGTAAGCGAACCTTGGGGTTCAACAATTATGGAAATCGCCTCGGGACTCGAAAACGGTGATTAATAATCCAAGAAACGGGCCAGAATCGGCCAAAACTGCCAGTGTTGATGACCGACATTTAAGCGGACCTTGGGGTTCAACAATTACGGAAATCGATTCGGAACCCCAAAACGATGAGACCCAACAAACGGGCCAGAATCGGCCAAAACTGCCAGTGTTGATGACCGACACGTAAACGCACCACAGGGTTCGTTAACCATGGAAACCACTCCGGGACCCCAAAATAGTTAGTAATAGTCCATGAAACGGGCTAGAATCGGTCAAAACTGCCAGTGTTGATGACCGACACGTAAACGCAACACAGGGTTCGTTCACCATGGAAACCACTCCGGGACACCAAAACAGTGAGTAATAGTCCATGAAACGGGCCAGAATCGGCCAAAACTGCCAGTGTTGATGATCGACACGTAAGCCGACCTTGGGGTGCAACAATTATGGAAATCGCTTCGGGACCCCAAAACGGTGAGTAATAATCCAAGAAACGGGCCAGAATCGGCCAAAACTGCCAGTGTTGATGACCGACACATAAACGCACCACAGGGTTCGTTAACCATGGAAACCACTCCGTGACCCCAAAATAGTGAGTAATAGTCCATGAAACGGGCCAGAATCTGCCAAAACTGCCAGTGTTGATGACCCACACGTAAACTTACCACAGTGTTTGTTAACCATCGAAACCACTCCGGGACCCCAAAACAGTGAGTAATAGTCAATGAAACGGGCTAGAATCGGCAAAAACTGCCAGTGTTGATGACCGACACGTAAGCGAACCTTGGGGTTCAACAATTATGGAAATTGCCTCGGGACCTGAAAACGGTGATTAATAATGCAAGAAACGAGCCATCATCGGCCTAAACTACGAGTGTTGATGACTGACACGTGAACGCACCACAGGGTTTGTTAACCATCGAAACCACTTCGGGACCCCAAAACAGTGAGTAATAGTCCAAGAAACGGGCCAGAATCGGCCAAAACTGCCAGTGTTGATGACCGACACGTAAACGCATCACATGGTTCGTTCACCATGGAAACCACTCCAGGACCCCAAAACAGTGAGTAATAGTCCATGAAACGGGCCAGAATTGGCCAAAACTACCAGTGTTGATGACCGACACATAAGCGGACCTTGGGGTTCAACAATTACGAAAATCGCTTCGGGACCCCAAAACGGTGAGTAATAACCCAAGAAATGGGCCAGAATCGGCCAAAACTGCCAGTGTTGATGACCGACACGTAAACGCACCACAGGGTTCGTTAACCATGGAAACCACTTCGGCACCCCAAAACAGTGAGAAATAGTCCATGAAACGGGCCAGAATCGGCCAAAACTGCCTGTGTTGATGACGGACACGTAAGCGGACCTTGGGGTTCAACAATTATGGAAATCGCTTCGGGACCCCAAAACGGTGAGTAATAACCCAAGAAACAGGCCAGAATCGGCCAAAACTGCCAGTGTCGATGACCTACACGTAAACGCAACACATGGTTCGTTAACCATGGAAACCACTCCGGGACCCTAAAACAGTGAGTAATAGTCCATGAAACGGGCCAGAATTGGCCAAAACTGCCAGTGTTGATGACCGACACGTAAGCGGACCTTGGGGTTCAACAATTACGGAAATCGCTTCGGGACCCCAAAACGGTGAGTAATAACCCAAGAAACGGGCCAGAATCGGCCAAAACTGCCAGTTTTGATCACCGAAACATAAATGCACCACAGGGTTCGTTAACCATGGAAACCACTCCGGGACCCCAAAACAGTGAGTAATAGTCCATGAAACGGGCCAGAATCTGCCAAAACTGCCAATGTTGATGACCAACACGTAAACTTACCACAGCGTTTGTTAACCATCGAAACCACTCCGGGACCCCAAAACAGTGAGTAATAGTCGATGAAACGGGCTAGAATCGGCAAAAACTGCCAGTGTTGATGACCGACACGTAAGCGAACCTTGGGGTTCAACAATTATGGAAATTGCCTCGGGACCCGAAAACGGTGATTAATAATCCAAGAAACGGGCCATAATCGGCCAAAACTACGAGTGTTGATGACTGACACGTGAATGCACCACGGGGTTTGTTAACCATCGAAACCACTTCGGGACCCCAAAACAGTGAGTAATAGTCCAAGAAACGGGCCAGAATCGGCCAAAACTGCCAGTGTTGATGACCGACACGTAAACGCATCACATGGTTCATTCACCATGGAAACCACTCCGGGACCCCAAAATAGTGAGTAATAGTCCATGAAACGGGCCAGAATCTGCCAAAACTGCCAGTGTTGATGACCGACACGTAAACGCATCACAGGGTTCGTTCACCATGGAAACCACTCCGGGACCGCAAAACAGTGAGTCATAGTCCATGAAACGGGCCAGAATCGGCCAAAACTGCCAGTGTTGATGACCGACATTTAAGCGGACCTTGGGGTTCAACAATTACGGAAATCGATTCGGAACCCCAAAACGATGAGACCCAACAAACGGGCCAGAATCGGCCAAAACTGCCAGTGTTGATGACCGACACGTAAACGCACCACAGGGTTCGTTAACCATGGAAACCACTCCGGGACCCCAAAATAGTTAGTAATAGTCCATGAAACGGGCTAGAATCGGTCAAAACTGCCAGTGTTGATGACCGACACGTAAACGCAACACAGGGTTCGTTCACCATGGAAACCACTCCGGGACACCAAAACAGTGAGTAATAGTCCATGAAACGGGCCAGAATCGGCCAAAACTGCCAGTGTTGATGATCGACACGTAAGCCGACCTTGGGGTGCAACAATTATGGAAATCGCTTCGGGACCCCAAAACGGTGAGTAATAATCCAAGAAACGGGCCAGAATCGGCCAAAACTGCCAGTGTTGATGACCGACACATAAACGCACCACAGGGTTCGTTAACCATGGAAACCACTCCGTGACCCCAAAATAGTGAGTAATAGTCCATGAAACGGGCCAGAATCTGCCAAAACTGCCAGTGTTGATGACCCACACGTAAACTTACCACAGTGTTTGTTAACCATCGAAACCACTCCGGGACCCCAAAACAGTGAGTAATAGTCAATGAAACGGGCTAGAATCGGCAAAAACTGCCAGTGTTGATGACCGACACGTAAGCGAACCTTGGGGTTCAACAATTATGGAAATTGCCTCGGGACCTGAAAACGGTGATTAATAATGCAAGAAACGAGCCATCATCGGCCTAAACTACGAGTGTTGATGACTGACACGTGAACGCACCACAGGGTTTGTTAACCATCGAAACCACTTCGGGACCCCAAAACAGTGAGTAATAGTCCAAGAAACGGGCCAGAATCGGCCAAAACTGCCAGTGTTGATGACCGACACGTAAACGCATCACATGGTTCGTTCACCATGGAAACCACTCCAGGACCCCAAAACAGTGAGTAATAGTCCATGAAACGGGCCAGAATTGGCCAAAACTACCAGTGTTGATGACCGACACATAAGCGGACCTTGGGGTTCAACAATTACGAAAATCGCTTCGGGACCCCAAAACGGTGAGTAATAACCCAAGAAATGGGCCAGAATCGGCCAAAACTGCCAGTGTTGATGACCGACACGTAAACGCACCACAGGGTTCGTTAACCATGGAAACCACTTCGGCACCCCAAAACAGTGAGAAATAGTCCATGAAACGGGCCAGAATCGGCCAAAACTGCCTGTGTTGATGACGGACACGTAAGCGGACCTTGGGGTTCAACAATTATGGAAATCGCTTCGGGACCCCAAAACGGTGAGTAATAACCCAAGAAACAGGCCAGAATCGGCCAAAACTGCCAGTGTCGATGACCTACACGTAAACGCAACACATGGTTCGTTAACCATGGAAACCACTCCGGGACCCTAAAACAGTGAGTAATAGTCCATGAAACGGGCCAGAATTGGCCAAAACTGCCAGTGTTGATGACCGACACGTAAGCGGACCTTGGGGTTCAACAATTACGGAAATCGCTTCGGGACCCCAAAACGGTGAGTAATAACCCAAGAAACGGGCCAGAATCGGCCAAAACTGCCAGTTTTGATCACCGAAACATAAATGCACCACAGGGTTCGTTAACCATGGAAACCACTCCGGGACCCCAAAACAGTGAGTAATAGTCCATGAAACGGGCCAGAATCTGCCAAAACTGCCAATGTTGATGACCAACACGTAAACTTACCACAGCGTTTGTTAACCATCGAAACCACTCCGGGACCCCAAAACAGTGAGTAATAGTCGATGAAACGGGCTAGAATCGGCAAAAACTGCCAGTGTTGATGACCGACACGTAAGCGAACCTTGGGGTTCAACAATTATGGAAATTGCCTCGGGACCCGAAAACGGTGATTAATAATCCAAGAAACGGGCCATAATCGGCCAAAACTACGAGTGTTGATGACTGACACGTGAATGCACCACGGGGTTTGTTAACCATCGAAACCACTTCGGGACCCCAAAACAGTGAGTAATAGTCCAAGAAACGGGCCAGAATCGGCCAAAACTGCCAGTGTTGATGACCGACACGTAAACGCATCACATGGTTCATTCACCATGGAAACCACTCCGGGACCCCAAAATAGTGAGTAATAGTCCATGAAACGGGCCAGAATCTGCCAAAACTGCCAGTGTTGATGACCGACACGTAAACGCATCACAGGGTTCGTTCACCATGGAAACCACTCCGGGACCGCAAAACAGTGAGTCATAGTCCATGAAACGGGCCAGAATCGGCCAAAACTGCCAGTGTTGATGACCGACATTTAAGCGGACCTTGGGGTTCAACAATTACGGAAATCGATTCGGAACCCCAAAACGATGAGACCCAACAAACGGGCCAGAATCGGCCAAAACTGCCAGTGTTGATGACCGACACGTAAACGCACCACAGGGTTCGTTAACCATGGAAACCACTCCGGGACCCCAAAATAGTTAGTAATAGTCCATGAAACGGGCTAGAATCGGTCAAAACTGCCAGTGTTGATGACCGACACGTAAACGCAACACAGGGTTCGTTCACCATGGAAACCACTCCGGGACACCAAAACAGTGAGTAATAGTCCATGAAACGGGCCAGAATCGGCCAAAACTGCCAGTGTTGATGATCGACACGTAAGCCGACCTTGGGGTTCAACAATTATGGAAATCGCTTCGGGACCCCAAAACGGTGAGTAATAATCCAAGAAACGGGCCAGAATCGGCCAAAACTGCCAGTGTTGATGACCGACACATAAACGCACCACAGGGTTCGTTAACCATGGAAACCACTCCGTGACCCCAAAATAGTGAGTAATAGTCCATGAAACGGGCCAGAATCTGCCAAAACTGCCAGTGTTGATGACCCACACGTAAACTTACCACAGTGTTTGTTAACCATCGAAACCACTCCGGGACCCCAAAACAGTGAGTAATAGTCAATGAAACGGGCTAGAATCGGCAAAAACTGCCAGTGTTGATGACCGACACGTAAGCGAACCTTGGGGTTCAACAATTATGGAAATTGCCTCGGGACCTGAAAACGGTGATTAATAATGCAAGAAACGAGCCATAATCGGCCTAAACTACGAGTGTTGATGACTGACACGTGAACGCACCACAGGGTTTGTTAACCATCGAAACCACTTCGGGACCCCAAAACAGTGAGTAATAGTCCAAGAAACGGGCCAGAATCGGCCAAAACTGCCAGTGTTGATGACCGACACGTAAACGCATCACATGGTTCGTTCACCATGGAAACCACTCCGGGACCCCAAAACAGTGAGTAATAGTCCATGAAACGGGCCAGAATTGGCCAAAACTACCAGTGTTGATGACCGACACATAAGCGGACCTTGGGGTTCAACAATTACGAAAATCGCTTCGGGACCCCAAAACGGTGAGTAATAACCCAAGAAATGGGCCAGAATCGGCCAAAACTGCCAGTGTTGATGACCGACACGTAAACGCACCACAGGGTTCGTTAACCATGGAAACCACTTCGGCACCCCAAAACAGTGAGAAATAGTCCATGAAACGGGCCAGAATCGGCCAAAACTGCCTGTGTTGATGACGGACACGTAAGCGGACCTTGGGGTTCAACAATTATGGAAATCGCTTCGGGACCCCAAAACGGTGAGTAATAACCCAAGAAACAGGCCAGAATCGGCCAAAACTGCCAGTGTCGATGACCTACACGTAAACGCAACACAGGGTTCGTTAACCATGGAAACCACTCCGGGACCCCAAAACAGTGAGTAATAGTCCATGAAACGGGCCAGAATCTGCCAAAACTGCCAATGTTGATGACCAACACGTAAACTTACCACAGCGTTTGTTAACCATCGAAACCACTCCGGGACCCCAAAACAGTGAGTAATAGTCGATGAAACGGGCTAGAATCGGCAAAAACTGCCAGTGTTGATGACCGACACGTAAGCGAACCTTGGGGTTCAACAATTATGGAAATTGCCTCGGGACCCGAAAACGGTGATTAATAATCCAAGAAACGGGCCATAATCGGCCAAAACTACGAGTGTTGATGACTGACACGTGAACGCACCACGGGGTTTGTTAACCATCGAAACCACTTCGGGACCCCAAAACAGTGAGTAATAGTCCAAGAAACGGGCCAGAATCGGCCAAAACTGCCAGTGTTGATGACCGACACGTAAACGCATCACATGGTTCATTCACCATGGAAACCACTCCGGGACCCCAAAACAGTGAGTAATAGTCCATGAAACGGGCCAGAATTGGCCAAAACTACCAGTGTTCATGACTGACACATAAGCGGACCTTGGGGTTCAACAATTACGAAAATCGCTTCGGGACCCCAAAACGGTGAGTAATAACCCAAGAAACGAGCCAGAATCGGCCAAAACTGCCAGTGTTGATCACCGAAACGTAAATGCACCACAGGATTCGTTAAACATGGAAACCACTCCGGCACCCCAAAACAGTGAGTAATAGTCCATGAAACGGGCCAGAATCGGTCAAAACTGCCAGTGTTGATGACGGACACGTAAACGCATCACAGGGTTCGTTCACCATGGAAACCACTCCGGGACCCCAAAACAGTGAGTAATAGTCCATGAAACGGGCCAGAATCGGCCAAAACTGCCAGTGTTGATGACCGACATTTAAGCGGACCTTGGGGTTCAACAATTACGGAAATCGATTCGGAACCCCAAAACGATGAGACCCAACAAACGGGCCAGAATCGGCCAAAACTGCCAGTGTTGATGACCGACACGTAAACGCACCACAGGGTTCGTTAACCATGGAAACCACTCCGGGACCCCAAAATAGTTAGTAATAGTCCATGAAACGGGCTAGAATCGGTCAAAACTGCCAGTGTTGATGACCGACACGTAAACGCAACACAGGGTTCGTTCACCATGGAAACCACTCCGGGACACCAAAACAGTGAGTAATAGTCCATGAAACGGGCCAGAATCGGCCAAAACTGCTAGTGTTGATGATCGACACGTAAGCCGACCTTGGGGTTCAACAATTATGGAAATCGCTTCGGGACCCCAAAACGGTGAGTAATAATCCAAGAAACGGGCCAGAATCGGCCAAAACTGCCAGTGTTGATGACCGACACATAAACGCACCACAGGGTTCGTTAACCATGGAAACCACTCCGTGACACCAAAATAGTGAGTAATAGTCCATGAAACGGGCCAGAATCTGCCAAAACTGCCAGTGTTGATGACCAACACGTAAACTTACCACAGTGTTTGTTAACCATCGAAACCACTCCGGGACCCCAAAACAGTGAGTAATAGTCAATGAAACGGGCTAGAATCGGCAAAAACTGCCAGTGTTGATGACCGACACGTAAGCGAACCTTGGGGTTCAACAATTATGGAAATTGCCTCGGGACCTGAAAACGGTGATTAATAATGCAAGAAACGAGCCATAATCGGCCTAAACTACGAGTGTTGATGACTGACACGTGAACGCACCACAGGGTTTGTTAACCATCAAAACCACTTCGGGACCCCAAAACAGTGAGTAATAGTCCAAGAAACGGGCCAGAATCGGCCAAAACTACCAGTGTTGATGACCGACACGCAAACGCATCACATGGTTCGTTCACCATGGAAACCACTCCGGGACCCCAAAACAGTGAGTAATTGTCCATGAAACGGGCCAGAATTGGCCAAAACTACCAGTGTTGATGACCGACACATAAGCGGACCTTGGGGTTCAACAATTACGAAAATCGCTTCGGGACCCCAAAACGGTGAGTAATAACCCAACAAACGGGCCGGAATCGGCCAAAACTGCCAGTGTTGATGACCGACACGTAAACGCACCACAGGGTTCGTTAACCATGGAAACCACTCCGGGACCCCAAAACAGTTAGTAATAGTCCATGAAACGGGCTAGAATCGGTCAAAACTGCCAGTGTTGATGACCGACACGTAAACGCAACACAGGGTTCGTTCACCATGGAAACCACTCCGGGACACCAAAACAGTGAGTAATAGTCCATGAAACGGGCCAGAATCGGCCAAAACTGCCAGTGTTGATGATCGACACGTAAGCGGACCTTGGGGTTCAACAATTATGGAAATCGCTTCGGGACCCCAAAACGGTGAGTAATAATCCAAGAAACGGGCCAGAATCGGCCAAAACTGCCAGTGTTGATGACCGACACATAAACGCACCACAGGGTTCGTTAACCATGGAAACCACTCCGTGACCCCAAAACAGTGAGTAATAGTCCATGAAACGGGCCAGAATCTGCCAAAACTGCCAGTGTTGATGACCAACACGTAAACTTGCCACAGCGTTTGTTAACCATCGAAACCACTCCGAGACCCCAAAACAGTGAGTAATAGTCGATGAAACGGGCTAGAATCGGCAAAAACTGCCAGTGTTGATGACCGACACGTAAGCGAACCTTGGGGTTCAACAATTATGGAAATTGCCTCGAGACCCGAAAACGGTGATTAATAATCCAAGAAACGGGCCATAATCGGCCAAAACTACGAGTGTTGATGACTGACACGTGAACGCACCACAGGGTTTGTTAACCATCGAAACCACTTCGGGACCCCAAAACAGTGAGTAATAGTCCAAGAAACGGGCCAGAATCGGCCAAAACTGCCAGTGTTGATGACCGACACGTAAACGCATCACATGGTTCGTTCACCATGGAAACCACTCCGGGACCCCAAAACAGTGAGTAATAGTCCATGAAACGGGCCAGAATTGGCCAAAACTACCAGTGTTGATGACCGACACATAAGCGGACCTTGGGGTTCAACAATTACGAAAATCGCTTCGGGACCCCAAAACGGTGAGTAATAACCCAAGAAACGGGCCAGAATCGGCCAAAACTGCCAGTGTTGATGACCGACACGTAAACGCACCACAGGGTTCGTTAACCATGGAAACCACTTCGGCACCCCAAAACAGTGAGAAATAGTCCATGAAACGGGCCAGAATCGGCCAAAACTGCCTGTGTTGATGACGGACACGTAAGCGGACCTTGGGGTTCAACAATTATGGAAATCGCTTCGGGACCCCAAAACGGTGAGTAATAACCCAAGAAACAGGCCAGAATCGGCCAAAACTGCCAGTGTCGATGACCTACACGTAAACGCAACACAGGGTTCGTTAACCATGGAAACCACTCCGGGACCCTAAAACAGTGAGTAATAGTCCATGAAACGGGCCAGAATTGGCCAAAACTGCCAGTGTTGATGACCGACACGTAAGCGGACCTTGGGGTTCAACAATTACGGAAATCGCTTCGGGACCCCAAAACGGTGAGTAATAACCCAAGAAACGGGCCAGAATCGGCCAAAACTGCCAGTTTTGATCACCGAAACATAAATGCACCACAGGGTTCGTTAACCATGGAAACCACTCCGGGACCCCAAAACAGTGAGTAATAGTCCATGAAACGGGCCAGAATCTGCCAAAACTGCCAGTGTTGATGACCAACACGTAAACTTACCACAGCGTTTGTTAACCATCGAAACCACTCCGAGACCCCAAAACAGTGAGTAATATTCGATGAAACGGGCTAGAATCGGCAAAAACTGCCAGTGTTGATGACCGACACGTAAGCGAACCTTGGGGTTCAACAATTATGGAAATTGCCTCGGGACCCGAAAACGGTGATTAATAATCCAAGAAACGGGCCATAATCGGCCAAAACTACGAGTGTTGATGACTGACACGTGAACGCACCACGGGGTTTGTTAACCATCGAAACCACTTCGGGACCCCAAAACAGTGAGTAATAGTCCAAGAAACGGGCCAGAATCGGCCAAAACTGCCAGTGCTGATGACCGACACGTAAACGCACCACAGGGTTCGTTAACCATGGAAACCACTTCGGCACCCCAAAACAGTGAGAAATAGTCCATGAAACGGGCCAGAATCGGCCCAAACTGCCTGTGTTGATGACGGACACGTAAGCGGACCTTGGGGTTCAACAATTATGGAAATCGCTTCGGGACCCCAAAACGGTGAGTAATAACCCAAGAAACAGGCCAGAATCGGCCAAAACTGCCAGTGTCGATGACCTACACGTAAACGCAACACAGGGTTCGTTAACCATGGAAACCACTCCGGGACCCTAAAACAGTGAGTAATAGTCCATGAAACGGGCCAGAATTGGCCAAAACTGCCAGTGTTGATGACCGACACGTAAGCGGACCTTGGGGTTCAACAATTACGGAAATCGCTTCGGGACCCCAAAACGGTGAGTAATAACCCAAGAAACGGGCCAGAATCGGCCAAAACTGCCAGTTTTGATCACCGAAACATAAATGCACCACAGGGTTCGTTAACCATGGAAACCACTCCGGGACCCCAAAACAGTGAGTAATAGTCCATGAAACGGGCCAGAATCTGCCAAAACTGCCAGTGTTGATGACCAACACGTAAACTTACCACAGCGTTTGTTAACCATCGAAACCACTCCGGGACCCCAAAACAGTGAGTAATAGTCGATGAAACGGGCTAGAATCGGCAAAAACTGCCAGTGTTGATGACCGACACGTAAGCGAACCTTGGGGTTCAACAATTATGGAAATTGCCTCGGGACCCGAAAACGGTGATTAATAATCCAAGAAACGGGCCATAATCGGCCAAAACTACGAGTGTTGATGACTGACACGTGAACGCACCACGGGGTTTGTTAACCATCGAAACCACTTCGGGACCCCAAAACAGTGAGTAATAGTCCAAGAAACGGGCCAGAATCGGCCAAAACTGCCAGTGTTGATGACCGACACGTAAACGCATCACATGGTTCATTCACCATGGAAACCACTCCGGGACCCCAAAACAGTGAGTAATAGTCCATGAAACGGGCCAGAATTGGCCAAAACTACCAGTGTTGATGACCGACACATAAGCGGACCTTGGGGTTCAACAATTACGAAAATCGCTTCGGGACCCCAAAACGGTGAGTAATAACCCAAGAAACGGGCCAGAATCGGCCAAAACTGCCAGTGTTGATCACCGAAACGTAAATGCACCACAGGATTCGTTAAACATGGAAACCACTCCGGCACCCCAAAACAGTGAGTAATAGTCCATGAAACGGGCCAGAATCGGTCAAAACTGCCAGTGTTGATGACCGACACGTAAACGCATCACAGGGTTCGTTCACCATGGAAACCACTCCGGGACCCCAAAACAGTGAGTAATAGTCCATGAAACGGGCCAGAATCGGCCAAAACTGCCAGTGTTGATGACCGACATTTAAGCGGACCTTGGGGTTCAACAATTACGGAAATCGATTCGGAACCCCAAAACGATGAGACCCAACAAACGGGCCAGAATCGGCCAAAACTGCCAGTGTTGATGACCGACACGTAAACGCACCACAGGGTTCGTTAACCATGGAAACCACTCCGGGACCCCAAAATAGTTAGTAATAGTCCATGAAACGGGCTAGAATCGGTCAAAACTGCCAGTGTTGATGACCGACACGTAAACGCAACACAGGGTTCGTTCACCATGGAAACCACTCCGGGACACCAAAACAGTGAGTAATAGTCAATGAAACGGGCCAGAATCGGCCAAAACTGCCAGTGTTGATGATCGACACGTAAGCCGACCTTGGGGTTCAACAATTATGGAAATCGCTTCGGGACCCCAAAACGGTGAGTAATAACCCAAGAAACGGGCCAGAATCGGCCAAAACTGCCAGTGTTGATGACCGACACATAAACGCACCACAGGGTTCGTTAACCATGGAAACCACTTCGGCACCCCAAAACAGTGAGAAATAGTCCATGAAACGGGCCAGAATCGGCCAAAACTGCCTGTGCTGATGACGGACACGTAAGCGGACCTTGGGGTTCAACAATTATGGAAATCGCTTCGGGACCCCAAAACGGTGAGTAATAACCCAAGAAACAGGCCAGAATCGGCCAAAACTGCCAGTGTCGATGACCTACACGTAAACGCAATACAGGGTTCGTTAACCATGGAAACCACTCCGGGACCCTAAAACAGTGAGTAATAGTCCATGAAACGGGCCAGAATTGGCCAAAACTGCCAGTGTTGATGACCGACACGTAAGCGGACCTTGGGGTTCAACAATTACGGAAATCGCTTCGGGACCCCAAAACGGTGAGTAATAACCCAAGAAACGGGCCAGAATCGGCCAAAACTGCCAGTTTTGATCACCGAAACATAAATGCACCACAGGGTTCGTTAACCATGGAAACCACTCCGGGACCCCAAAACAGTGAGTAATAGTCCATGAAACGGGCCAGAATCTGCCAAAACTGCCAGTGTTGATGACCAACACGTAAACTTACCACAGCGTTTGTTAACCATCGAAACCACTCCGGGACCCCAAAACAGTGAGTAATAGTCGATGAAACGGGCTAGAATCGGCAAAAACTGCCAGTGTTGATGACCGACACGTAAGCGAACCTTGGGGTTCAACAATTATGGAAATTGCCTCGGGACCCGAAAACGGTGATTAATAATCCAAGAAACGGGCCATAATCGGCCAAAACTACGAGTGTTGATGACTGACACGTGAACGCACCACGGGGTTTGTTAACCATCGAAACCACTTCGGGACCCCAAAACAGTGAGTAATAGTCCAAGAAACGGGCCAGAATCGGCCAAAACTGCCAGTGTTGATGACCGACACGTAAACGCATCACATGGTTCATTCACCATGGAAACCACTCCGGGACCCCAAAACAGTGAGTAATAGTCCATGAAACGGGCCAGAATTGGCCAAAACTACCAGTGTTGATGACCGACACATAAGCGGACCTTGGGGTTCAACAATTACGAAAATCGCTTCGGGACCCCAAAACGGTGAGTAATAACCCAAGAAACGGGCCAGAATCGGCCAAAACTGCCAGTGTTGATCACCGAAACGTAAATGCACCACAGGATTCGTTAAACATGGAAACCACTCCGGCACCCCAAAACAGTGAGTAATAGTCCATGAAACGGGCCAGAATCGGTCAAAACTGCCAGTGTTGATGACCGACACGTAAACGCATCACAGGGTTCGTTCACCATGGAAACCACTCCGGGACCCCAAAACAGTGAGTAATAGTCCATGAAACGGGCCAGAATCGGCCAAAACTGCCAGTGTTGATGACCGACATTTAAGCGGACCTTGGGGTTCAACAATTACGGAAATCGATTCGGAACCCCAAAACGATGAGACCCAACAAACGGGCCAGAATCGGCCAAAACTGCCAGTGTTGATGACCGACACGTAAACGCACCACAGGGTTCGTTAACCATGGAAACCACTCCGGGACCCCAAAATAGTTAGTAATAGTCCATGAAACGGGCTAGAATCGGTCAAAACTGCCAGTGTTGATGACCGACACGTAAACGCAACACAGGGTTCGTTCACCATGGAAACCACTCCGGGACACCAAAACAGTGAGTAATAGTCAATGAAACGGGCCAGAATCGGCCAAAACTGCCAGTGTTGATGATCGACACGTAAGCCGACCTTGGGGTTCAACAATTATGGAAATCGCTTCGGGACCCCAAAACGGTGAGTAATAACCCAAGAAACGGGCCAGAATCGGCCAAAACTGCCAGTGTTGATGACCGACACATAAACGCACCACAGGGTTCGTTAACCATGGAAACCACTTCGGCACCCCAAAACAGTGAGAAATAGTCCATGAAACGGGCCAGAATCGGCCAAAACTGCCTGTGCTGATGACGGACACGTAAGCGGACCTTGGGGTTCAACAATTATGGAAATCGCTTCGGGACCCCAAAACGGTGAGTAATAACCCAAGAAACAGGCCAGAATCGGCCAAAACTGCCAGTGTCGATGACCTACACGTAAACGCAACACAGGGTTCGTTAACCATGGAAACCACTCCGGGACCCTAAAACAGTGAGTAATAGTCCATGAAACGGGCCAGAATTGGCCAAAACTGCCAGTGTTGATGACCGACACGTAAGCGGACCTTGGGGTTCAACAATTACGGAAATCGCTTCGGGACCCCAAAACGGTGAGTAATAACCCAAGAAACGGGCCAGAATCGGCCAAAACTGCCAGTTTTGATCACCGAAACATAAATGCACCACAGGGTTCGTTAACCATGGAAACCACTCCGGGACCCCAAAACAGTGAGTAATAGTCCATGAAACGGGCCAGAATCTGCCAAAACTGCCAGTGTTGATGACCAACACGTAAACTTACCACAGCGTTTGTTAACCATCGAAACCACTCCGGGACCCCAAAACAGTGAGTAATAGTCGATGAAACGGGCTAGAATCGGCAAAAACTGCCAGTGTTGATGACCGACACGTAAGCGAACCTTGGGGTTCAACAATTATGGAAATTGCCTCGGGACCCGAAAACGGTGATTAATAATCCAAGAAACGGGCCATAATCGGCCAAAACTACGAGTGTTGATGACTGACACGTGAACGCACCACGGGGTTTGTTAACCATCGAAACCACTTCGGGACCCCAAAACAGTGAGTAATAGTCCAAGAAATGGGCCAGAATCGGCCAAAACTGCCAGTGTTGATGACCGACACGTAAACGCATCACATGGTTCATTCACCATGGAAACCACTCCGGGACCCCAAAACAGTGAGTAATAGTCCATGAAACGGGCCAGGATTGGCCAAAACTACCAGTGTTGATGACCGACACATAAGTGGACCTTGGGGTTCAACAATTACAAAAATCGCTTCGGGACCCCAAAACGGTGAGTAATAACCCAAGAAACGGGCCAGAATCGGCCAAAACTGCCAGTGTTGATCACCGAAACGTAAATGCACCACAGGATTCGTTAAACATGGAAACCACTCCGGCACCCCAAAACAGTGAGTAATAGTCCATGAAACGGGCCAGAATCGGTCAAAACTGCCAGTGTTGATGACCGACATTTAAGCGGACCTTGGGGTTCAACAATTACGGAAATCGATTCGGAACCCCAAAACGATGAGACCCAACAAACGGGCTAGAATCGGCCAAAACTGCCAGTGTTGATGACCGACACGTAAACGCACCACAGGGTTCGTTAACCATGGAAACCACTCCGGGACCCCAAAATAGTTAGTAATAGTCCATGAAACGGGCTAGAATCGGTCAAAACTGCCAGTGTTGATGACCGACACGTAAACGCAACACAGGGTTCGTTCACCATGGAAACCACTCCGGGACACCAAAACAGTGAGTAATAGTCCATGAAACGGGCCAGAATCGGCCAAAACTGCCAGTGTTGATGATCGACACGTAAGCCGACCTTGGGGTTCAACAATTATGGAAATCGCTTCGGGACCCCAAAACGGTGAGTAATAATCCAAGAAACGGGCCAGAATCGGCCAAAACTGCCAGTGTTGATGACCGACACATAAACGCACCACAGGGTTCGTTAACCATGGAAACCACTCCGTGACCCCAAAATAGTGAGTAATAGTCCATGAAACGGGCCAGAATCTGCCAAAACTGCCAGTGTTGATGACCAACACGTAAACTTACCACAGTGTTTGTTAACCATCGAAACCACTCCGGGACCCCAAAACAGTGAGTAATAGTCAATGAAACGGGCTAGAATCGGCAAAAACTGCCAGTGTTGATGACCGACACGTAAGCGAACCTTGGGGTTCAACAATTATGGAAATTGCCTCGGGACCTGAAAACGGTGATTAATAATGCAAGAAACGAGCCATAATCGGCCTAAACTACGAGTGTTGATGACTGACACGTGAACGCACCACAGGGTTTGTTAACCATCGAAACCACTTCGGGACCCCAAAACAGTGAGTAATAGTCCAAGAAACGGGCCAGAATCGGCCAAAACTACCAGTGTTGATGACCGACACGCAAACGCATCACATGGTTCGTTCACCATGGAAACCACTCCGGGACCCCAAAACAGTGAGTAATTGTCCATGAAACGGGCCAGAATTGGCCAAAACTACCAGTGTTGATGACCGACGCATAAGCGGACCTTGGGGTTCAACAATTACGAAAATCGCTTCGGGACCCCAAAACGGTGAGTAATAACCCAACAAACGGGCCGGAATCGGCCAAAACTGCCAGTGTTGATGACCGACACGTAAACGCACCACAGGGTTCGTGAACCATGGAAACCACTCCGGGACCCCAAAACAGTTAGTAATAGTCCATGAAACGGGCTAGAATCGGTCAAAACTGCCAGTGTTGATGACCGACATGTAAACGCAACACAGGGTTCGTTCACCATGGAAACCACTCCGGGACACCAAAACAGTGAGTAATAGTCCATGAAACGGGCCAGAATCGGCCAAAACTGCCAGTGTTGATGATCGACACGTAAGCGGACCTTGGGGTTCAACAATTATGGAAATCGCTTCGGGACCCCAAAACGGTGAGTAATAATCCAAGAAACGGGCCAGAATCGGCCAAAACTGCCAGTGTTGATGACCGACACATAAACGCACCACAGGGTTCGTTAACCATGGAAACCACTCCGTGACCCCAAAACAGTGAGTAATAGTCCATGAAACGGGCCAGAATCTGCCAAAACTGCCAGTGTTGATGACCAACACGTAAACTTACCACAGCGTTTGTTAACCATCGAAACCACTCCGGGACCCCAAAACAGTGAGTAATAGTCGATGAAACGGGCTAGAATCGGCAAAAACTGCCAGTGTTGATGACCGACACGTAAGCGAACCTTGGGGTTCAACAATTATGGAAATTGCCTCGAGACCCGAAAACGGTGATTAATAATCCAAGAAACGGGCCATAATCGGCCAAAACTACGAGTGTTGATGACTGACACGTGAACGCACCACAGGGTTTGTTAACCATCGAAACCACTTCGGGACCCCAAAACAGTGAGTAATAGTCCAAGAAACGGGCCAGAATCGGCCAAAACTGCCAGTGTTGATGACCGACACGTAAACACATCACATGGTTCGTTCACCATGGAAACCACTCCGGGACCCCAAAACAGTGAGTAATAGTCCATGAAACGGGCCAGAATTGGCCAAAACTACCAGTGTTGATGACCGACACATAAGCGGACCTTGGGGTTCAACAATTACGAAAATCGCTTCGGGACCCCAAAACGGTGAGTAATAACCCAAGAAACGGGCCAGAATCGGCCAAAACTGCCAGTGTTGATCACCGACACGTAAACGCATCACAGGGTTCGTTCACCATGGAAACCACCCCGGGACCCCAAAACAGTGAGTAATAGTCCACGAAACGGGCCAGAATCGGCCAAAACTTCCAGTGTCGATGATCGACACGTAAACTTACCGCAGCGTTCGTTAACCATTGAAACCACTCCGGGACGCCAAAACAGTGCGTAATAGTCGATGAAACGGGCTAGAATCGGCAAAAACTGCCAGTGTTGATGACCGACACGTAAGCGAACCTTGGGGTTCAACAATTATGGAAATCGCCTCGGGACTCGAAAACGGTGATTAATAATCCAAGAAACGGACCATAATCGGCCAAAACTGCGAGTGTTGATGACCGACACGTAAACGCACCACAGGGTTCGTTAACCATGGAAACCACTTCGGCACCCCAAAACAGTGAGAAATAGTCCATGAAACGGGCCAGAATCGGCCAAAACTGCCAGTGTTGATGACGGACACGTAAGCGGACCTTGGGGTTCAAAAATTATGGAAATCGCTTCGGGACCCCAAAACGGTGAGTAATAACCCAAGAAACAGGCCAGAATCGGCCAAAACTGCCAGTGTCGATGACCTACACGTAAACGCAACACAGGGTTCGTTAACCATGGAAACCACTCCGGGACCCTAAAACAGTGAGAAATAGTCCATGAAACGGGCCAGAATCGGCCAAAACTGCCAGTGTTGATGACGGACACGTAAGCGGACCTTGGGGTTCAACAATTATGGAAATCGCTTCGGGACCCCAAAACGGTGAGTAATAACCCAAGAAACAGGCCAGAATCGGCCAAAACTGCCAGTGTCGATGACCTACACGTAAACGCAACACAGGGTTCGTTAACCATGGAAACCACTCCGGGACCCTAAAACAGTGAGTAATAGTCCATGAAACGGGCTAGAATTGGCCAAAACTGCCAGTGTTGATGACCGACACGTAAGCGGACCTTGGGGTTCAATAATTACGGAAACCACTTCGGCACCCCAAAACAGTGAGAAATAGTCCATGAAACGGTTCAGAATCGGCCAAAACTGCCAGTGTTGATGACGGACACGTAAGCGGACCTTGGGGTTCAACAATTATGGAAATCGCTTCGGGACCCCAAAACGGTGAGTAATAACCCAAGAAACAGGCCAGAATCGGCCAAAACTGCCAGTGTCGATGACCTACACGTAAACGCAACACAGGGTTCGTTAACCATGGAAACCACTCCGGGACCCTAAAACAGTGAGTAATAGTCCATGAAACGGGCTAGAATTGGCCAAAACTGCCAGTGTTGATGACCGACACGTAAGCGGACCTTGGGGTTCAACAATTACGGAAACCACTTCGGCACCCCAAAACAGTGAGAAATAGTCCATGAAACGGGCCAGAATCGGCCAAAACTGCCAGTGTTGATGACGGACACGTAAGCGGACCTTGGGGTTCAACAATTATGGAAATCGCTTCGGGACCCCAAAACGGTGAGTAATAACCCAAGAAACAGGCCAGAATCGGCCAAAACTGCCAGTGTCGATGACCTACACGTAAACGCAACACAGGGTTCGTTAACCATGGAAACCACTCCGGGACCCTAAAACAGTGAGTAATAGTCCATGAAACGGGCCAGAATCGGCCAAAACTGCCAGTGTTGATGACGGACACGTAAGCGGACCTTGGGGTTCAACAGTTATGGAAATCGCTTCGGGACCCCAAAACGGTGAGTAATAACCCAAGAAACGGGCCAGAATCGGCCAAAACTGCCAGTTTTGATCACCGAAACATAAATGCACCACAGGGTTTGTTAACCATGGAAACCACTCTGGGACCCCAAAACAGTGAGTAATAGTCCATGAAACGGGCCAGAATCTGCCAAAACTGCCAGTGTTGATGACCAACACGTAAACTTACCACAGCGTTTGTTAACCATCGAAACCACTCCGGGACCCCAAAACAGTGAGTAATAGTCGATGAAACGGGCTAGAATCGGCAAAAACTGCCAGTGTTGATGACCGACACGTAAGCGAACCTTGTTGTTCAACAATTATGGAAATTGCCTCGGGACCCGAAAACGGTGATTAATAATCCAAGAAACGGGCCATAATCGGCCAAAACTGCCAGTGTCGATGACCTACACGTAAACGCAACACAGGGTTCGTTAACCATGGAAACCACTCCGGGACCCTAAAACAGTGAGAAATAGTCCATGAAACGGGCCAGAATCGGCCAAAACTGCCAGTGTTGATGACGGACACGTAAGCGGACCTTGGGGTTCAACAATTATGGAAATCGCTTCGGGACCCCAAAACGGTGAGTAATAACCCAAGAAACAGGCCAGAATCGGCCAAAACTGCCAGTGTCGATGACCTACACGTAAACGCAACACAGGGTTCGTTAACCATGGAAACCACTCCGGGACCCTAAAACAGTGAGTAATAGTCCATGAAACGGGCTAGAATTGGCCAAAACTGCCAGTGTTGATGACCGACACGTAAGCGGACCTTGGGGTTCAATAATTACGGAAACCACTTCGGCACCCCAAAACAGTGAGAAATAGTCCATGAAACGGTTCAGAATCGGCCAAAACTGCCAGTGTTGATGACGGACACGTAAGCGGACCTTGGGGTTCAACAATTATGGAAATCGCTTCGGGACCCCAAAACGGTGAGTAATAACCCAAGAAACAGGCCAGAATCGGCCAAAACTGCCAGTGTCGATGACCTACACGTAAACGCAACACAGGGTTCGTTAACCATGGAAACCACTCCGGGACCCTAAAACAGTGAGTAATAGTCCATGAAACGGGCTAGAATTGGCCAAAACTGCCAGTGTTGATGACCGACACGTAAGCGGACCTTGGGGTTCAACAATTACGGAAACCACTTCGGCACCCCAAAACAGTGAGAAATAGTCCATGAAACGGGCCAGAATCGGCCAAAACTGCCAGTGTTGATGACGGACACGTAAGCGGACCTTGGGGTTCAACAATTATGGAAATCGCTTCGGGACCCCAAAACGGTGAGTAATAACCCAAGAAACAGGCCAGAATCGGCCAAAACTGCCAGTGTCGATGACCTACACGTAAACGCAACACAGGGTTCGTTAACCATGGAAACCACTCCGGGACCCTAAAACAGTGAGTAATAGTCCATGAAACGGGCCAGAATCGGCCAAAACTGCCAGTGTTGATGACGGACACGTAAGCGGACCTTGGGGTTCAACAGTTATGGAAATCGCTTCGGGACCCCAAAACGGTGAGTAATAACCCAAGAAACGGGCCAGAATCGGCCAAAACTGCCAGTTTTGATCACCGAAACATAAATGCACCACAGGGTTTGTTAACCATGGAAACCACTCTGGGACCCCAAAACAGTGAGTAATAGTCCATGAAACGGGCCAGAATCTGCCAAAACTGCCAGTGTTGATGACCAACACGTAAACTTACCACAGCGTTTGTTAACCATCGAAACCACTCCGGGACCCCAAAACAGTGAGTAATAGTCGATGAAACGGGCTAGAATCGGCAAAAACTGCCAGTGTTGATGACCGACACGTAAGCGAACCTTGTTGTTCAACAATTATGGAAATTGCCTCGGGACCCGAAAACGGTGATTAATAATCCAAGAAACGGGCCATAATCGGCCAAAACTGCCAGTGTCGATGACCTACACGTAAACGCAACACAGGGTTCGTTAACCATGGAAACCACTCCGGGACCCTAAAACAGTGAGAAATAGTCCATGAAACGGGCCAGAATCGGCCAAAACTGCCAGTGTTGATGACGGACACGTAAGCGGACCTTGGGGTTCAACAATTATGGAAATCGCTTCGGGACCCCAAAACGGTGAGTAATAACCCAAGAAACAGGCCAGAATCGGCCAAAACTGCCAGTGTCGATGACCTACACGTAAACGCAACACAGGGTTCGTTAACCATGGAAACCACTCCGGGACCCTAAAACAGTGAGTAATAGTCCATGAAACGGGCTAGAATTGGCCAAAACTGCCAGTGTTGATGACCGACACGTAAGCGGACCTTGGGGTTCAATAATTACGGAAACCACTTCGGCACCCCAAAACAGTGAGAAATAGTCCATGAAACGGTTCAGAATCGGCCAAAACTGCCAGTGTTGATGACGGACACGTAAGCGGACCTTGGGGTTCAACAATTATGGAAATCGCTTCGGGACCCCAAAACGGTGAGTAATAACCCAAGAAACAGGCCAGAATCGGCCAAAACTGCCAGTGTCGATGACCTACACGTAAACGCAACACAGGGTTCGTTAACCATGGAAACCACTCCGGGACCCTAAAACAGTGAGTAATAGTCCATGAAACGGGCTAGAATTGGCCAAAACTGCCAGTGTTGATGACCGACACGTAAGCGGACCTTGGGGTTCAACAATTACGGAAACCACTTCGGCACCCCAAAACAGTGAGAAATAGTCCATGAAACGGGCCAGAATCGGCCAAAACTGCCAGTGTTGATGACGGACACGTAAGCGGACCTTGGGGTTCAACAATTATGGAAATCGCTTCGGGACCCCAAAACGGTGAGTAATAACCCAAGAAACAGGCCAGAATCGGCCAAAACTGCCAGTGTCGATGACCTACACGTAAACGCAACACAGGGTTCGTTAACCATGGAAACCACTCCGGGACCCTAAAACAGTGAGTAATAGTCCATGAAACGGGCCAGAATCGGCCAAAACTGCCAGTGTTGATGACGGACACGTAAGCGGACCTTGGGGTTCAACAGTTATGGAAATCGCTTCGGGACCCCAAAACGGTGAGTAATAACCCAAGAAACGGGCCAGAATCGGCCAAAACTGCCAGTTTTGATCACCGAAACATAAATGCACCACAGGGTTTGTTAACCATGGAAACCACTCTGGGACCCCAAAACAGTGAGTAATAGTCCATGAAACGGGCCAGAATCTGCCAAAACTGCCAGTGTTGATGACCAACACGTAAACTTACCACAGCGTTTGTTAACCATCGAAACCACTCCGGGACCCCAAAACAGTGAGTAATAGTCGATGAAACGGGCTAGAATCGGCAAAAACTGCCAGTGTTGATGACCGACACGTAAGCGAACCTTGTTGTTCAACAATTATGGAAATTGCCTCGGGACCCGAAAACGGTGATTAATAATCCAAGAAACGGGCCATAATCGGCCAAAACTACGAGTGTTGATGACTGACACGTGAACGCACCACGGGGTTTGTTAACCATCGAAACCACTTCGGGACCCCAAAACAGTGAGTAATAGTCCAAGAAACGGGCCAGAATCGGCCAAAACTGCCAGTGTTGATGACCGACACGTAAACGCATCACATGGTTCATTCACCATGGAAACCACTCCGGGACCCCAAAACAGTGAGTAATAGTCCATGAAACGGGCCAGAATTGGCCAAAACTACCAGTGTTGATGACCGACACATAAGCGGACCTTGGGGTTCAACAATTACGAAAATCGCTTCGGGACCCCAAAACGGTGAGTAATAACCCAAGAAACGGGCCAGAATCGGCCAAAACTGCCAGTGTTGATCACCGAAACGTAAATGCACCACAGGGTTCGTTAACCATGGAAACCACTCCGGCACCCCAAAACAGTGAGTAATAGTCCATGAAACGGGCCAGAATCGGCCAAAACTGCCAGTGTTGATGACCGACACGTAAACGCACCACAGGGTTCGTTAACCATGGAAACCACTCCGTGACCCCAAAACAGTGAGTAATAGTCCATGAAACGGGCCAGAATCTGCCAAAACTGCCAGTGTCGATGACCACCACGTAAACTTACCACAGCGTTTGTTAACCATCGAAACCACACCGGGACCCCAAAACAGTGAGTAATAGTCAATGAAACGGGCTAGAATCGGCAAAAACTGCCAGTGTTGATGACCGACACGTAAGCGACCCTTGGGGTTCAACAATTATGGAAATTGCCTCGGGACCTGAAAACGGTGATTAATAATCCAAGAAACGAGCCATAATCGGCCTAAACTACGAGTGTTGATGACTGACACGTGAACGCACCACAGGGTTTGTTGACCATCGAAACCACTTCGGGACCCCAAAACAGTGAGTAATAGTCCAAGAAACGGGCCAGAATCGGCCAAAACTGCCAGTGTTGATGACCGACACGCAAACGCATCACATGGTTCGTTCACCATGGAAACCACTCCGGGACCCCAAAACAGTGAGTAATTGTCCATGAAACGGGCCAGAATTGGCCAAAACTACCAGTGTTGATGACCGACACATAATCGGACCTTGGGGTTCAACAATTACGAAAATCGCTTCGGGACCCCAAAACGGTGAGTAATAACCCAAGAAACGGGCCAGAATCGGCCAAAACTGCCAGTGTTGATCACCGAAACGTAAATGCACCACAGGGTTCGTTAACCATGGAAACCACTCCGGCACCCCAAAACAGTGGGTAATAGTCCATGAAACGGGCCAGAATCGGTCAAAACTGCCAGTGTTGATGACCGACACGTAAACGCATCACAGGGTTCGTTCACCATGGAAACCACTCCGGGACCCCAAAACAGTGAGTAATAGTCCATGAAACGGGCCAGAATCGGCCAAAACTGCCAGTGTTGATGACCGACATTTAAGCGGACCTTGGGGTTCAACAATTACGGAAATCGCTTCGGGACCCCAAAACGATGAGACCCAACAAACGCGCCAGAATCGGCCAAAACTGCCAGTGTTGATGACCGACACGTAAGCGGACCTTGGGGTTCAACAATTACGGAAATCGCTTCGGGACCCCAAAACGGTGAGTAATAACCCAAGAAACGGGCCAGAATCGGCCAAAACTGCCAGTTTTGATCACCGAAACATAAATGCACCACAGGGTTCGTTAACCATGGAAACCACTCCGGGACCCTAAAACAGTGAGTAATAGTCCATGAAACGGGCCAGAATTGGCCAAAACTGCCAGTGTTGATGACCGACACATAAGCAGACCTTGGGGTTCAACAATTATGGAAATCGCTTTGGGACCCCAAAACGGTGAGTAATAACCCAAGAAACGGGCCAGAATCGGCCAAAACTGCCAGTTTTGATCACCGAAACATAAATGCACCACAGGGTTCGTTAACCATGGAAACCACTCCGGGACCCCAAAACAGTGAGTAATAGTCCATGAAACGGGCCAGAATTGGCCAAAACTACCAGTGTTGATGACCGACACATAAGCGGACCTTGGGGTTCAACAATTACGAAAATCGCTTCGGGACCCCAAAACGGTGAGTAATAACCCAAGAAACGGGCCAGAATCGGCCAAAACTGCCAGTGTTGATCACCGAAACGTAAATGCACCACAGGGTTCGTTAACCATGGAAACCACTCCGGCACCCCAAAAGAATGAGTAATAGTCCATGAAACGGGCCAGAATCGGTCAAAACTGCCAGTGTTGATGACCGACACGTAAACGCATCACAGGGTTCGTTCACCATGGAAACCACTCCGGGACCCCAAAACAGTGAGTAATAGTCCATGAAACGGGCCAGAATCGGCCAAAACTGCCAGTGTTGATGACCGACATTTAAGCGGACCTTGGGGTTCAACAATTACGGAAATCGCTTCGGGACCCCAAAACGATGAGACCCAACAAACGGGCCAGAATCGGCCAAAACTGCCAGTGTTGATGACCGACACGTAAGCGGACCTTGGGGTTCAACAATTACGGAAATCGCTTCGGGACCCCAAAACGGTGAGTAATAACCCAAGAAACGGGCCAGAATCGGCCAAAACTGCCAGTTTTGATCACCGAAACATAAATGCACCACAGGGTTCGTTAACCATGGAAACCACTCCGGGACCCTAAAACAGTGAGTAATAGTCCATGAAACGGGCCAGAATTGGCCAAAACTGCCAGTGTTGATGACCGACACATAAGCAGACCTTGGGGTTCAACAATTACGGAAATCGCTTTGGGACCCCAAAACGGTGAGTAATAACCCAAGAAACGGGCCAGAATCGGCCAAAACTGCCAGTTTTGATCACCGAAACATAAATGCACCACAGGGTTCGTTAACCATGGAAACCACTCCGGGACCCCAAAACAGTGAGTAATAGTCCATGAAACGGGCCAGAATTGGCCAAAACTACCAGTGTTGATGACCGACACATAAGCGGACCTTGGGGTTCAACAATTACGAAAATCGCTTCGGGACCCCAAAACGGTGAGTAATAACCCAAGAAACGGGCCAGAATCGGCCAAAACTGCCAGTGTTGATCACCGAAACGTAAATGCACCACAGGGTTCGTTAACCATGGAAACCACTCCGACACCCCAAAACAATGAGTAATAGTCCATGAAACGGGCCAGAATCGGTCAAAACTGCCAGTGTTGATGACCGACACGTAAACGCATCACAGGGTTCGTTCACCATGGAAACCACTCCGGGACTCAAAAACAGTGAGTAATAGTCCATGAAACGGGCCAGAATCGGCCAAAACTGCCAGTGTTGATGACCGACACGTAAGCGGACCTTGGGGTTCAACAATTACGGAAATCGCTACGGGACCCCAAAACGATGAGACGCAACAAACGGGCCAGAATCGGCCAAAACTGCCAGTGTTGATGACCGACACGTAAACGCACCACAGGGTTCGTTAACCATGGAAACCACTCCGGGACCCCAAAACAGTTAGTAATAGTCCATGAAACGGGCCAGAATCGGTCAAAACTGCCAGTGTTGATGACCGACACGTAAACGCAACACAGGGTTCGTTCACCATGGAAACCACTCCGGGACACCAAAACAGTGAGTAATAGTCCATGAAATGGGCCAGAATCAGCCAAAACTGCCAGTGTTGATGATCGACACGTAAGCGGACCTTGGGGTTCAACAATTATGGAAATCGCTTCGGGCCCCCAAAACGGTGAGTAATAATCCAAGAAACGGGCCAGAATCGGCCAAAACTGCCAGTGTTGATGACCGACACATAAACGCACCACAGGGTTCATTAACCATGGAAACCACTCCGTGACCCCAAAACAGTGAGTAATAGTCCATGAAACGGGCCAGAATCTGCAAAAACTGCCAGTGTTGATGACCAACACGTAAACTTACCACAGCGTTTGTTAACCATCGAAACCACTCCGGGACCCCAAAACAGTGAGTAATAGTCGATGAAACGGGCTAGAATCGGCAAAAACTGCCAGTGTTGATGACCGACACGTAAGTGAACCTTGGGGTTCAACAATTATGGAAATTGCCTCGGGACCCGACAACGGTGATTAATAATCTAAGAAACGGGCCATAATCGGCCAAAACTACGAGTGTTGATGACTGACACGTAAACGCACCACAGGGTTCGTTAACCATGGAAACCACTTCGGCACCCCAAAACAGTGAGAAATAGTCCATGAAACGGGCCAGAATCGGCCAAAACTGCCAGTGTTGATGACGGACACGTAAGCGGACCTCGGGGTTCAACAATTATGGAAATCGCTTCGGGACCCCAAAACGGTGAGTAATAACCCAAGAAACAGGCCAGAATCGGCCAAAACTGCCAGTGTTGATGACCGACACGTAAACGCAACACAGGGTTCGTTAACCATGGAAACCACTCCGGGACCCTAAAATAGTGAGTAATAGTCCATGAAACGGGCCAGAATTGGCCAAAACTGCCAGTGTTGATGACCGACACGTAAGCGGACCTTGGGGTTCAACAATTACGGAAATCGCTTTGGGACCCCAAAACGGTGAGTAATAACCCAAGAAACGGGCCACAATCGGCCAAAACTGCCAGTTTTGATCACCGAAACATAAATGCACCACAGGGTTCGTTAACCATGGAAACCACTCCGGGACCCCAAAACAGTGAGTAATAGTCCATGAAACGGGCCAGAATTGGCCAAAACTACCAGTGTTGATGACCGACACATAAGCGGACCTTGGGGTTCAACAATTACGAAAATCGCTTCGGGACCCCAAAACGGTGAGTAATAACCCAAGAAACGGGCCAGAATCGGCCAAAACTGCCAGTGTTGATCACCGAAACGTAAATGCACCACAGGGTTCGTTAACCATGGAAACCACTCCGGCACCCCAAAACAATGAGTAATAGTCCATGAAACGGGCCAGAATCGGTCAAAACTGCCAGTGTTGATGACCGACACGTAAACGCATCACAGGGTTCGTTCACCATGGAAACCACTCCGGGACCCCAAAACAGTGAGTAATAGTCCATGAAACGGGCCAGAATCGGCCAAAACTGCCAGTGTTGATGACCGACACGTAGGCGGACCTTGGGGTTCAACAATTACGGAAATCGCTACGGGACCCCAAAACGATGAGACGCAACAAACGGGCCAGAATCGGCCAAAACTGCCAGTGTTGATGACCGACACGTAAACGCACCACAGGGTTCGTTAACCATGGAAACCACTCCGGGACCCCAAAACAGTTAGTAATAGTCCATGAAACGGGCCAGAATCGGTCAAAACTGCCAGTGTTGATGACCGACACGTAAACGCAACACAGGGTTCGTTCACCATGGAAACCACTCCGGGACACCAAAACAGTGAGTAATAGTCCATGAAATGGGCCAGAATCAGCCAAAACTGCCAGTGTTGATGATCGACACGTAAGCGGACCTTGGGGTTCAACAATTATGGAAATCGCTTCGGGCCCCCAAAACGGTGAGTAATAATCCAAGAAACGGGCCAGAATCGGCCAAAACTGCCAGTGTTGATGACCGACACATAAACGCACCACAGGGTTCGTTAACCATGGAAACCACTCCGTGACCCCAAAACAGTGAGTAATAGTCCATGAAACGGGCCAGAATCTGCAAAAACTGCCAGTGTTGATGACCAACACGTAAACTTACCACAGCGTTTGTTAACCATCGAAACCACTCCGGGACCCCAAAACAGTGAGTAATAGTCGATGAAACGGGCTAGAATCGGCAAAAACTGCCAGTGTTGATGACCGACACGTAAGTGAACCTTGGGGTTCAACAATTATGGAAATTGCCTCGGGACCCGACAACGGTGATTAATAATCTAAGAAACGGGCCATAATCGGCCAAAACTACGAGGGTTGATGACTGACACGTAAACGCACCACAGGGTTCGTTAACCATGGAAACCACTTCGGCACCCCAAAACAGTGAGAAATAGTCCATGAAACGGGCCAGAATCGGCCAAAACTGCCAGTGTTGATGACGGACACGTAAGCGGACCTCGGGGTTCAACAATTATGGAAATCGCTTCGGGACCCCAAAACGGTGAGTAATAACCCAAGAAACAGGCCAGAATCGGCCAAAACTGCCAGTGTTGATGACCGACACGTAAACGCAACACAGGGTTCGTTAACCATGGAAACCACTCCGGGACCCTAAAATAGTGAGTAATAGTCCATGAAACGGGCCAGAATTGGCCAAAACTGCCAGTGTTGATGACCGACACGTAAGCGGACCTTGGGGTTCAACAATTACGGAAATCGCTTTGGGACCCCAAAACGGTGAGTAATAACCCAAGAAACGGGCCACAATCGGCCAAAACTGCCAGTTTTGATCACCGAAACATAAATGCACCACAGGGTTCGTTAACCATGGAAACCACTCCGGGACCCCAAAACAGTGAGTAATAGTCCATGAAACGGGCCAGAATTGGCCAAAACTACCAGTTTTGATGACCGACACATAAGCGCACCTTGGGGTTCAACAATTACGAAAATCGCTTCGGGACCCCAAGAAACGGGCCAGAATCGGCCAAAACTGCCAGTGTTGATCACCGAAACGTAAATGCACCACAGGGTTCGTTAACCATGGAAACCACTCCGGCACCCCAAAACAATGAGTAATAGTCCATGAAACGGGCCAGAATCGGTCAAAACTGCCAGTGTTGATGACCGACACGTAAACGCATCACAGGGTTCGTTCACCATGGAAACCACTCCGGGACCCCAAAACAGTGAGTAATAGTCCATGAAACGGGCCAGAATCGGCCAAAACTTCCAGTGTTGATGACCGACACGTAAGCGGACCTTGGGGTTCAACAATTACGGAAATCGCTACGGGACCCCAAAACGATGAGACCCAACAAACGGGCCAGAATCGGCCAAAACTGCCAGTGTTGATGACCGACACGTAAATGCACCACAGGGTTCGTTAACCATGGAAACCACTCCGGGACCCCAAAACAGTTAGTAATAGTCCATGAAACGGGCCAGAATCGGTCAAAACTGCCAGTGTTGATGACCGACACGTAAACGCAACACAGGGTTCGTTCACCATGGAAACCACTCCGGGACACCAAAACAGTGAGTAATAGTCCATGAAATGGGCCAGAATCGGCCAAAACTGCCAGTGTTGATGATCGACACGTAAGCGGACCTTGGGGTTCAACAATTATGGAAATCGCTTCGGGACCCCAAAACGGTGAGTAATAATCCAAGAAACGGGCCAGAATCGGCCAAAACTGCCAGTGTTGATGACCGACACATAAACGCACCACAGGGTTCGTTAACCATGGAAACCACTCCGTGACCCCAAAACAGTGAGTAATAGTCCATGAAACGGGCCATAATCTGCCAAAACTGCCAGTGTTGATGACCAACACGTAAACTTACCACAGCGTTTGTTAACCATCGAAACCACTCCGGGACCCCAAAACAGTGAGTAATAGTCGATGAAACGGGCTAGAATCGGCAAAAACTGCCAGTGTTGATGACCGACACGTAAGTGAACCTTGGGGTGCAACAATTATGGAAATTGCCTCGGGACCCGACAACGGTGATTAATAATCTAAGAAACGGGCCAGAATCGGTCAAAACTGCCAGTGTTGATGACTGACACGTAAACGCAACACAGGGTTCGTTAACCATGGAAACCACTTCGGCACCCCAAAACAGTGAGAAATAGTCCATGAAACGGGCCAGAATCGGCCAAAACTGCCAGTGTTGATGACGGACACGTAAGCGGACCTCGGGGTTCAACAATTACGGAAATCGCTTCGGGACCCCAAAACGGTGAGTAATAACCCAATAAACGGGCCAGAATCGGCCAAAGCTGCCAGTTTTGATCACCGAAACATAAATGCACCACAGGGTTCGTTAACCATGGAAACCACTCCGGGACCCCAAAACAGTGAGTAATAGTCCATGAAACGGGCCAGAATTGGCCAAAACTACCAGTGTTGATGACTGACACATAAGCGGACCTTGGGGTTCAACAATTACGAAAATCGCTTCGGGACCCCAAAACGGTGAGTAATAACCCAAGAAACGGGCCAGAATCGGCCAAAACTGCCAGTGTTGATCACCGAAACGTAAATGCACCACAGGGTTCATTAACCATGGAAACCACTCCGGCACCCCAAAACAATGAGTAATAGTCCATGAAACGGGCCAGAATCGGTCAAAACTGCCAGTGTTGATGACCGACACGTAAACGCATCACAGGGTTCGTTCACCATGGAAACCACTTCGGGACCCCAAAACAGTGAGTAATAGTCCATGAAACGGGCCAAAATCGGCCAAAACTGCCAGTGTTGATGACCGACACGTAAGCGGACCTTGGGGTTCAACAATTACGGAAATCGCTTCGGGACCCCAAAACGATGAGACCCAACAAACGGGCCAGAATCGGCCAAAACTGCCAGTGTTGATGACCGACACGTAAACGCACCACAGGGTTCGTTAACCATGGAAACCACTCCGGGACCCCAAAACAGTTAGTAATAGTCCATGAAACGGGCCAGAATCGGTCAAAACTGCCAGTGTTGATGACCGACACGTAAACGCAACACAGGGTTCGTTCACCATGGAAACCACTCCGGGACACCAAAACAGTGAGTAATAGTCCATGAAACGGGCCAGAATCGGCCAAAACTGCCAGTGTTGATGATCGACACGTAAGCGGACCTTGGGGTTCAACAATTATGGAAATCGCTTCGGGACCCCAAAACGGTGAGTAATAATCCAAGAAACGGGCCAGAATCGGCCAAAACTGCCAGTGTTGATGACCGACACATAAACGCACCACAGGGTTCGTTAACCATGGAAACCACTCCGTGACCCCAAAACAGTGAGTAATAGTCCATGAAACGGGCCAGAATCTGCCAAAACTGCCAGTGTTGATGACCAACACGTAAACTTACCACAGCGTTTGTTAACCATCGAAACCACTCCGGGACCCCAAAACAGTGAGAAATAGTCCATGAAACGGGCCAGAATCGGCCGAAACTGCCAGTGTTGATGACGGATACGTAAGCGGACCTCGGGGTTCAACAATTATGGAAATCGCTTCGGGACCCCAAAACGGTGAGTAATAACCCAAGAAACAGGCCAGAATCGGCCAAAACTGCCAGTGTTGATGACCGACACATAAACGCAACACAGGGTTCGTTAACCATGGAAACCACTCCGGGACCCTAAAACAGTGAGTAATAGTCCATGAAACGGGCCAGAATTGGCCAAAACTTCCAGTGTTGATGACCGACACGTAAGCGGACCTTGGGGTTCAACAATTACGGAAATCGCTTCGGGACCCCAAAACGGTGAGTAATAACCCAAGAAACGGGCCAGAATCGGCCAAAACTGCCAGTGTTGATGACCGACACGTAAACGCGCCACAGGGTTCGTTAACCATGGAAACCACTCCGGGACCCCAAAACAGTTAGTAATAGTCCATGAAACGGGCCAGAATCGGTCAAAACTGCCAGTGTTGATGACTGACACGTAAACGCAACACAGGGTTCGTTCACCATGGAAACCACTCCAGGACCCTAAAACAGTGAGTAATAGTCCATGAAACGGGCAAGAATTGGCCTAAACTGCCAGTGTTGATGACCGACACGTAAGCAGACCTTGGGGTTCAACAATTATGGAAATCGCTTCGGGACCCCAAAACGGTGAGTAATAACCCAAGAAACGGGCCAGAATCGGCCAAAACTGCCAGTTTTGATCACCGAAACATAAATGCACCACAGGGTTCGTTAACCATGGAAACCACTCCGGGACCCCAAAACAGTGAGTAATAGTCCATGAAACGGGCCAGAATTGGCCAAAACTACCAATGTTGATGACCGACACATAAGCGGACCTTGGGGTTCAACAATTACGAAAATCGCTTCGGGACCCCAAAACGGTGAGTAATAACACAAGAAACGGGCCAGAATTGGCCAAAACTGCCAGTGTTGATCACCGAAACATAAATGCACCATAGGGTTCGTTAACCATGGAAACCACTCCGGCACCCCAAAACAATGAGTAATAGTCCATGAAACGGGCCAGAATCGGTCAAAACTGCCAGTGTTGATGACCGACACGTAAACGCATCACAGGGTTCGTTCACCATGGAAACCACTTCGGGACCCCAAAACAGTGAGTAATAGTCCATGAAACGGGCCAGAATCGGCCCAAACTGCCAGTGTTGATGACCGACACGTAAGCGGACCTTGGGGTTCAACAATTACGGAAATCGCTTCGGGACCCCAAAACGATGAGACCCAACAAACGGGCCAGAATCGGCCAAAACTGCCAGTGTTGATGACCGACACGTAAACGCACCACAGGGTTCGTTAACCATGGAAACCACTCCGGGACCCCAAAACAGTTAGTAATAGTCCATGAAACGGGCCAGAATCGGTCAAAACTGCCAGTGTTGATGACCGACACGTAAACGCAACACAGGGTTCGTTCACCATGGAAACCACTCCGGGACACCAAAACAGTGAGTAATAGTCCATGAAACGGGCCAGAATCGGCCAAAACTGCCAGTGTTGATGATCGACACGTAAGCGGACCTTGGGGTTCAACAATTATGGAAATCGCTTCGGGACCCCAAAACGGTGAGTAATAATCCAAGAAACGGGCCAGAATCGGCCAAAACTGCCAGTGTTGATGACCGACACATAAACGCACCACAGGGTTCGTTAACCATGGAAACCACTCCGTGACCCCAAAACAGTGAGTAATAGTCCATGAAACGGGCCAGAATCTGCCAAAACTGCCAGTGTTGATGACCAACACGTAAACTTACCACTGCGTTTGTTAACCATCGAAACCACTCCGGGACCCCAAAACAGTGAGAAATAGTCCATGAAACGAGCCAGAATCGGCCGAAACTGCCAGTGTTGATGACGGATACGTAAGCGGACCTCGGGGTTCAACAATTATGGAAATCGCTTCGGGACCCCAAAACGGTGAGTAATAACCCAAGAAACAGGCCAGAATCGGCCAAAACTGCCAGTGTTGATGACCGACACATAAACGCAACACAGGGTTCGTTAACCATGGAAACCACTCCGGGACCCTAAAACAGTGAGTAATAGTCCATGAAACGGGCCAGAATTGGCCAAAACTTCCAGTGTTGATGACCGACACGTAAGCGGACCTTGGGGTTCAACAATTACGGAAATCGCTTCGGGACCCCAAAACGGTGAGTAATAACCCAAGAAACGGGCCAGAATCGGCCAAAACTGCCAGTGTTGATGACCGACACGTAAACGCGCCACAGGGTTCGTTAACCATGGAAACCACTCCGGGACCCCAAAACAGTTAGTAATAGTCCATGAAACGGGCCAGAATCGGTCAAAACTGCCAGTGTTGATGACTGACACGTAAACGCAACACAGGGTTCGTTCACCATGGAAACCACTCCAGGACCCTAAAACAGTGAGTAATAGTCCATGAAACGGGCAAGAATTGGCCTAAACTGCCAGTGTTGATGACCGACACGTAAGCAGACCTTGGGGTTCAACAATTATGGAAATCGCTTCGGGACCCCAAAACGGTGAGTAATAACCCAAGAAACGGGCCAGAATCGGCCAAAACTGCCAGTTTTGATCACCGAAACATAAATGCACCACAGGGTTCGTTAACCATGGAAACCACTCCGGGACCCCAAAACAGTGAGTAATAGTCCATGAAACGGGCCAGAATTGGCCAAAACTACCAATGTTGATGACCGACACATAAGCGGACCTTGGGGTTCAACAATTACGAAAATCGCTTCGGGACCCCAAAACGGTGAGTAATAACACAAGAAACGGGCCAGAATTGGCCAAAACTGCCAGTGTTGATCACCGAAACATAAATGCACCATAGGGTTCGTTAACCATGGAAACCACTCCGGCACCCCAAAACAATGAGTAATAGTCCATGAAACGGGCCAGAATCGGTCAAAACTGCCAGTGTTGATGACCGACACGTAAACGCATCACAGGGTTCGTTCACCATGGAAACCACTTCGGGACCCCAAAACAGTGAGTAATAGTCCATGAAACGGGCCAGAATCGGCCCAAACTGCCAGTGTTGATGACCGACACGTAAGCGGACCTTGGGGTTCAACAATTACGGAAATCGCTTCGGGACCCCAAAACGATGAGACCCAACAAACGGGCCAGAATCGGCCAAAACTGCCAGTGTTGATGACCGACACGTAAACGCACCACAGGGTTCGTTAACCATGGAAACCACTCCGGGACCCCAAAACAGTTAGTAATAGTCCATGAAACGGGCCAGAATCGGTCAAAACTGCCAGTGTTGATGACCGACACGTAAACGCAACACAGGGTTCGTTCACCATGGAAACCACTCCGGGACACCAAAACAGTGAGTAATAGTCCATGAAACGGGCCAGAATCGGCCAAAACTGCCAGTGTTGATGATCGACACGTAAGCAGACCTTGGGGTTCAACAATTATGGAAATCGCTTCGGGACCCCAAAACGGTGAGTAATAATCCAAGAAACGGGCCAGAATCGGCCAAAACTGCCAGTGTTGATGACCGACACATAAACGCACCACAGGGTTCGTTAACCATGGAAACCACTCCGTGACCCCAAAACAGTGAGTAATAGTCCATGAAACGGGCCAGAATCTGCCAAAACTGCCAGTGTTGATGACCAACACGTAAACTTACCACAGCGTTTGTTAACCATCGAAACCACTCCGGGACCCCAAAACAGTGAGAAATAGTCCATGAAACGAGCCAGAATCGGCCGAAACTGCCAGTGTTGATGACGGATACGTAAGCGGACCTCGGGGTTCAACAATTATGGAAATCGCTTCGGGACCCCAAAATGGTGAGTAATAACCCAAGAAACAGGCCAGAATCGGCCAAAACTGCCAGTGTTGATGACCGACACATAAACGCAACACAGGGTTCGTTAACCATGGAAACCACTCCGGGACCCTAAAACAGTGAGTAATAGTCCATGAAACGGGCCAGAATTGGCCAAAACTTCCAGTGTTGATGACCGACACGTAAGCGGACCTTGGGGTTCAACAATTACGGAAATCGCTTCGGGACCCCAAAACGGTGAGTAATAACCCAAGAAACGGGCCAGAATCGGCCAAAACTGCCAGTGTTGATGACCGACACGTAAACGCGCCACAGGGTTCGTTAACCATGGAAACCACTCCGGGACCCCAAAACAGTTAGTAATAGTCCATGAAACAGGCCAGAATCGGTCAAAACTGCCAGTGTTGATGACTGACACGTAAACGCAACACAGGGTTCGTTCACCATGGAAACCACTCCGGGACCCTAAAACAGTGAGTAATAGTCCATGAAACGGGCAAGAATTGGCCTAAACTGCCAGTGTTGATGACCGACACGTAAGCAGACCTTGGGGTTCAACAATTATGGAAATCGCTTCGGGACCCCAAAACGGTGAGTAATAACCCAAGAAACGGGCCAGAATCGGCCAAAACTGCCAGTTTTGATCACCGAAACATAAATGCACCACAGGGTTCGTTAACCATGGAAACCACTCCGGGACCCCAAAACAGTGAGTAATAGTCCATGAAACGGGCCAGAATTGGCCAAAACTACCAGTGTTGATGACTGACACATAAGCGGACCTTGGGGTTCAACAATTACGAAAATCGCTTCGGGACCCCAAAACGGTGAGTAATAACACAAGAAACGGGCCAGAATTGGCCAAAACTGCCAGTGTTGATCACCGAAACATAAATGCACCATAGGGTTCGTTAACCATGGAAACCACTCCGGCACCCCAAAACAATGAGTAATAGTCCATGAAACGGGCCAGAATCGGTCAAAACTGCCAGTGTTGATGACCGACACGTAAACGCATCACAGGGTTCGTTCACCATGGAAACCACTTCGGGACCCCAAAACAGTGAGTAATAGTCCATGAAACGGGCCAGAATCGGCCCAAACTGCCAGTGTTGATGACCGACACGTAAGCGGACCTTGGGGTTCAACAATTACGGAAATCGCTTCGGGACCCCAAAACGATGAGACCCAACAAACGGGCCAGAATCGGCCAAAACTGCCAGTGTTGATGACCGACACGTAAACGCACCACAGGGTTCGTTAACCATGGAAACCACTCCGGGACCCCAAAACAGTTAGTAATAGTCCATGAAACGGGCCAGAATCGGTCAAAACTGCCAGTGTTGATGACCGACACGTAAACGCAACACAGGGTTCGTTCACCATGGAAACCACTCCGGGACACCAAAACAGTGAGTAATAGTCCATGAAACGGGCCAGAATCGGCCAAAACTGCCAGTGTTGATGATCGACACGTAAGCGGACCTTGGGGTTCAACAATTATGGAAATCGCTTCGGGACCCCAAAACGGTGAGTAATAATCCAAGAAACGGGCCAGAATCGGCCAAAACTGCCAGTGTTGATGACCGACACATAAACGCACCACAGGGTTCGTTAACCATGGAAACCACTCCGTGACCCCAAAACAGTGAGTAATAGTCCATGAAACGGGCCAGAATCTGCCAAAACTGCCAGTGTTGATGACCAACACGTAAACTTACCACAGCGTTTGTTAACCATCGAAACCACTCCGGGACCCCAAAACAGTGAGAAATAGTCCATGAAACGGGCCAGAATCGGCCGAAACTGCCAGTGTTGATGACGGATACGTAAGCGGACCTCGGGGTTCAACAATTATGGAAATCGCTTCGGGACCCCAAAACGGTGAGTAATAACCCAAGAAACAGGCCAGAATCGGCCAAAAC
Source organism: Triticum timopheevii (assembly GCA_963921465.1). Classification (NCBI taxonomy): domain Eukaryota; kingdom Viridiplantae; phylum Streptophyta; class Magnoliopsida; order Poales; family Poaceae; genus Triticum; species Triticum timopheevii. The sequence goes on from OY997270.1 coordinate 372,921,119, forward strand.
TGCCAGTGTTGATGACCGACACGTAAACGCAACACAGGGTTCGTTAACCATGGAAACCACTCCGGGACCCTAAAACAGTGAGTAATAGTCCATGAAACGGGCCAGAATTGGCCAAAACTGCCAGTGTTGATGACCGACACGTAAGCAGACCTTGGGGTTCAACAATTACGGAAATCGCTTCGGGACCCCAAAACGGTGAGTAATAACCCAAGAAACGGGCCAGAATCGGCCAAAACTGCCAGTTTTGATCACCGAAACATAAATGCACCACAGGGTTCGTTAACCATGGAAACCACTCCGGGACCCCAAAACAGTGAGTAAACGGGCCAGAATTGGCCAAAACTGCCAGTGTTGATGACTGACACATAAGCGGACCTTGGGGTTCAACAATTACGAAAATCGCTTCGGGACCCCAAAACGGTGAGTAATAATCCAAGAAACGGGCCAGAATCGGCCAAAACTGCCAGTGTTGATGACCGACACATAAACGCACCACAGGGTTCGTTAACCATGGAAACCACTCCGTGACCCCAAAACAGTGAGTAATAGTCCATGAAACGGGCCAGAATCTGCCAAAACTGCCAGTGTTGATGACCAACACGTAAACTTACCACAGCGTTTGTTAACCATCGAAACCACTCCGGGACCCCAAAACAGTGAGAAATAGTCCATGAAACGAGCCAGAATCGGCCGAAACTGCCAGTGTTGATGACGGATACGTAAGCGGACCTCGGGGTTCAACAATTATGGAAATCGCTTCGGGACCCCAAAACGGTGAGTAATAACCCAAGAAACAGGCCAGAATCGGCCAAAACTGCCAGTGTTGATGACCGACACATAAACGCAACACAGGGTTCGTTAACCATGGAAACCACTCCGGGACCCTAAAACAGTGAGTAATAGTCCATGAAACGGGCCAGAATTGGCCAAAACTTCCAGTGTTGATGACCGACACGTAAGCGGACCTTGGGGTTCAACAATTACGGAAATCGCTTCGGGACCCCAAAACGGTGAGTAATAACCCAAGAAACGGGCCAGAATCGGCCAAAACTGCCAGTGTTGATGACCGACACGTAAACGCGCCACAGGGTTCGTTAACCATGGAAACCACTCCGGGACCCCAAAACAGTTAGTAATAGTCCATGAAACAGGCCAGAATCGGTCAAAACTGCCAGTGTTGATGACTGACACGTAAACGCAACACAGGGTTCGTTCACCATGGAAACCACTCCGGGACCCTAAAACAGTGAGTAATAGTCCATGAAACGGGCAAGAATTGGCCTAAACTGCCAGTGTTGATGACCGACACGTAAGCAGACCTTGGGGTTCAACAATTATGGAAATCGCTTCGGGACCCCAAAACGGTGAGTAATAACCCAAGAAACGGGCCAGAATCGGCCAAAACTGCCAGTTTTGATCACCGAAACATAAATGCACCACAGGGTTCGTTAACCATGGAAACCACTCCGGGACCCCAAAACAGTGAGTAATAGTCCATGAAACGGGCCAGAATTGGCCAAAACTACCAGTGTTGATGACTGACACATAAGCGGACCTTGGGGTTCAACAATTACGAAAATCGCTTCGGGACCCCAAAACGGTGAGTAATAACACAAGAAACGGGCCAGAATTGGCCAAAACTGCCAGTGTTGATCACCGAAACATAAATGCACCATAGGGTTCGTTAACCATGGAAACCACTCCGGCACCCCAAAACAATGAGTAATAGTCCATGAAACGGGCCAGAATCGGTCAAAACTGCCAGTGTTGATGACCGACACGTAAACGCATCACAGGGTTCGTTCACCATGGAAACCACTTCGGGACCCCAAAACAGTGAGTAATAGTCCATGAAACGGGCCAGAATCGGCCCAAACTGCCAGTGTTGATGACCGACACGTAAGCGGACCTTGGGGTTCAACAATTACGGAAATCGCTTCGGGACCCCAAAACGATGAGACCCAACAAACGGGCCAGAATCGGCCAAAACTGCCAGTGTTGATGACCGACACGTAAACGCACCACAGGGTTCGTTAACCATGGAAACCACTCCGGGACCCCAAAACAGTTAGTAATAGTCCATGAAACGGGCCAGAATCGGTCAAAACTGCCAGTGTTGATGACCGACACGTAAACGCAACACAGGGTTCGTTCACCATGGAAACCACTCCGGGACACCAAAACAGTGAGTAATAGTCCATGAAACGGGCCAGAATCGGCCAAAACTGCCAGTGTTGATGATCGACACGTAAGCGGACCTTGGGGTTCAACAATTATGGAAATCGCTTCGGGACCCCAAAACGGTGAGTAATAATCCAAGAAACGGGCCAGAATCGGCCAAAACTGCCAGTGTTGATGACCGACACATAAACGCACCACAGGGTTCGTTAACCATGGAAACCACTCCGTGACCCCAAAACAGTGAGTAATAGTCCATGAAACGGGCCAGAATCTGCCAAAACTGCCAGTGTTGATGACCAACACGTAAACTTACCACAGCGTTTGTTAACCATCGAAACCACTCCGGGACCCCAAAACAGTGAGAAATAGTCCATGAAACGGGCCAGAATCGGCCGAAACTGCCAGTGTTGATGACGGATACGTAAGCGGACCTCGGGGTTCAACAATTATGGAAATCGCTTCGGGACCCCAAAACGGTGAGTAATAACCCAAGAAACAGGCCAGAATCGGCCAAAACTGCCAGTGTTGATGACCGACACGTAAACGCAACACAGGGTTCGTTAACCATGGAAACCACTCCGGGACCCTAAAACAGTGAGTAATAGTCCATGAAACGGGCCAGAATTGGCCAAAACTTCCAGTGTTGATGACCGACACGTAAGCGGACCTTGGGGTTCAACAATTACGGAAATCGCTTCGGGACCCCAAAACGGTGAGTAATAACCCAAGAAACGGGCCAGAATCGGCCAAAACTGCCAGTGTTGATGACCGACACGTAAACGCGCCACAGGGTTCGTTAACCATGGAAACCACTCCGGGACCCCAAAACAGTTAGTAATAGTCCATGAAACGGGCCAGAATCGGTCAAAACTGCCAGTGTTGATGACTGACACGTAAACGCAACACAGGGTTCGTTCACCATGGAAACCACTCCGGGACCCTAAAACAGTGAGTAATAGTCCATGAAACGGGCAAGAATTGGCCAAAACTGCCAGTGTTGATGACCGACACGTAAGCAGACCTTGGGGTTCAACAATTACGGAAATCGCTTCGGGACCCCAAAACGGTGAGTAATAACCCAAGAAACGGGCCAGAATCGGCCAAAACTGCCAGTTTTGATCACCGAAACATAAATGCACCACAGGGTTCGTTAACCATGGAAACCACTCCGGGACCCCAAAACAGTGAGTAAACGGGCCAGAATTGGCCAAAACTGCCAGTGTTGATGACTGACACATAAGCGGACCTTGGGGTTCAACAATTACGAAAATCGCTTCGGGACCCCGAAATAGTGAGTAATAACCCAAGAAACGGGCCAGAATCGGCCAAAACTGCCAGTGTTGATCACCGAAACGTAAATGCACCACAGGGTTCGTTAACCATGGAAACCACTCCGGCACCCCAGAACAGTGAGTAATAGTCCATGAAACGGGCCAGAATCGGTCAAAACTGCCAGTGTTGATGACCGACACGTAAACGCATCACAGGGTTCGTTCACCATGGAAACCACTCCGGGACCCCAAAACAGTGAGTAATAGTCCATGAAACGGGCCAGAATCGGCCAAAACTGCCAGTGTTGATGACTGACACGTAAGCGGACCTTGGGGTTCAACAATTATGGAAATCGCTTCGGGACCCCAAAACGATGAGACCCAACAAACGGGCCAGAATCGGCCAAAACTGCCAGTGTTGATGACGGACACGTAAACGCACCACAGGGTTCGTTAACCATGGAAACCACTCCGGGACCCCAAAACAGTTAGTAATAGTCCATGAAACGGGCCAGAATCGGTCAAAACTGCCAGTGTTGATGACCGACACGTAAACGCAACACAGGGTTCGTTCACCATGGAAACCACTCCGGGACACCAAAACAGTGAGTAATAGTCCATGAAACGGGCCAGAATCGGCCAAAACTGCCAGTGTTGATGATCGACACGTAAGCGGACCTTGGGGTTCAACAATTATGGAAATCGCTTCGGGACCCCAAAACGGTGAGTAATAATCCAAGAAACGGGCCAGAATCGGCCAAAACTGCCAGTGTTGATGACCGACACATAAACGCACCACAGGGTTCGTTAACCATGGAAACCACTCCGTGACCCCAAAACAGTGAGTAATAGTCCATGAAACGGGCCAGAATCTGCCAAAACTGCCAGTGTTGATGACCAACACGTAAACTTACCACAGCGTTTGTTAACCATCGAAACCACTCCGGGACCACAAAACAGTGAGAAATAGTCCATGAAACGGGCCAGAATCGGCCGAAACTGCCAGTGTTGATGACGGACACATAAGCGGACCTCGGGGTTCAACAATTATGGAAATCGCTTCGGGACCCCAAAACGGTGAGTAATAACCCAAGAAACAGGCCAGAATCGGCCAAAACTGCCAGTGTTGATGACCGACACGTAAACGCAACACAGGGTTCGTTAACCATGGAAACCACTCCGGGACCCTAAAACAGTGAGTAATAGTCCATGAAACGGGCCAGAATTGGCCAAAACTTCCAGTGCTGATGACCGACACGTAAGCGGACCTTGGGGTTCAACAATTACGGAAATCGCTTCGGGGCCCCAAAACGGTGAGTAATAACCCAAGAAACGGGCCAGAATCGGCCAAAACTGCCAGTTTTGATCACCGAAACATAAATGCACCACAGGGTTCGTTAACCATGGAAACCACTCCGGGACCCTAAAACAGTGAGTAATAGTCCATGAAACGGGCCAGAATTGGCCAAAACTGCCAGTGTTGATGACTGACACATAAGCGGACCTTGGGGTTCAACAATTACGAAAATCGCTTCGGGACCCCGAAACAGTGAGTAATAACCCAAGAAACGGGCCAGAATCGGCCAAAACTGCCAGTGTTGATCACCGAAACGTAAATGCACCACAGGGTTCGTTAACCATGGAAACCACTCCGGCACCCCAAAACAGTGAGTAATAGTCCATGAAACGGGCCAGAATCGGTCAAAACTGCCAGTGTTGATGACCGACACGTAAACGCATCACAGGGTTCGTTCACCATGGAAACCACTCCGGGACCCCAAAACAGTGAGTAATAGTCCATGAAACGGGCCAGAATCGGCCAAAACTGCCAGTGTTGATGACTGACACGTAAGCGGACCTTGGGGTTCAACAATTATGGAAATCGCTTCGGGACCCCAAAACGATGAGACCCAACAAACGGGCCAGAATCGGCCAAAACTGCCAGTGTTGATGACCGACACGTAAACGCGCCACAGGGTTCGTTAACCATGGAAACCACTCCGGGACCCCAAAACAGTTAGTAATAGTCCATGAAACGGGCCAGAATCGGTCAAAACTGCCAGTGTTGATGACTGACACGTAAACGCAACACAGGGTTCGTTCACCATGGAAACCACTCCGGGACCCTAAAACAGTGAGTAATAGTCCATGAAACGGGCCAGAATTGGCCAAAACTGCCAGTGTTGATGACCGACACGTAAGCGGACCTTGGGGTTCAACAATTACAGAAATCGCTTCGGGACCCCAAAACGGTGAGTAATAACCCAAGAAACGGGCCAGAATCGGCCAAAACTGCCAGTTTTGATCACCGAAACATAAATGCACCACAGGGTTCGTTAACCATGGAAACCACTCCGGGACCCCAAAACAGTGAGTAATAGTCCATGAAACGGGCCAGAATTGGCCAAAACTACCAGTGTTGATGACCGACACATAAGCGGACCTTGGGGTTCAACAATTACGAAAATCGCTTCGGGACCCCAAAACGGTGAGTAATAACCCAAGAAACGGGCCAGAATCGGCCAAAACTGCCAGTGTTGATCACCGAAACGTAAATGCACCACAGGGTTCGTTAACCATGGAAACCATTCCGGCACCCCAAAACAATGAGTAATAGTCCATGAAACGGGCCAGAATCGGTCAAAACTGCCAGTGTTGATGACCGACACGTAAGCGGACCCTGGGGTTCAACAATTACGGAAATCGCTTCGGGACCCCAAAACGATGAGACCCAACAAACGGGCCAGAATCGGCCAAAACTGCCAGTGTTGATGACCGACACGTAAACGCACCACAGGGTTCGTTAACCATGGAAACCACTCCGGGACCCCAAAACAGTTAGTAATAGTCCATGAAACGGGCCAGAATCGGTCAAAACTGCCAGTGTTGATGACCGACACGTAAACGCAACACAGGGTTCGTTCACCATGGAAACCACTCCGGGACACCAAAACAGTGAGTAATAGTCCATGAAACGGGCCAGAATCGGCCAAAACTGCCAGTGTTGATGATCGACACGTAAGCGGACCTTGGGGTTCAACAATTATGGAAATCGCTTCGGGACCCCAAAACGGTGAGTAATAATCCAAGAAACGGGCCAGAATCGGCCAAAACTGCCAGTGTTGATGACCGACACGTAAACGCATCACATGGTTCGTTCACCATGGAAACCACTCCGGGACCCCAAAACAGTGAGTAATAGTCCATGAAACGGGCCAGAATTGGCCAAAACTGCCAGTGTTGATGACCGACACATAAGCGGACCTTGGGGTTCAACAATGACGAAAATCGCTTCGGGACCCCAAAACGGTGAGTAATAACCCAAGAAACGGGCCAGAATCAGCCAAAACTGCCAGTGTTGATCACCGAAACGTAAATGCACCACAGGGTTCGTTAACCATGGAAACCAGTCCGTGACCCCAAAACAGTGAGTAATAGTCCATGAAACGGGCCAGAATCTGCCAAAACTGCCAGTGTTGATGACCAACACGTAAACTTACCACAGCGTTTGTTCACCATCGAAACCACCCGGGACCCCAAAACAGTGAGAAATAGTCCATGAAACGGGCCAGAATCGGCCGAAACTGCCAGTGTTGATGACGGACACATAAGCGGACCTCGGGGTTCAACAATTATGGAAATCGCTTCGGGACCCCAAAACGGTGAGTAATAACCCAAGAAACAGGCCAGAATCGGCCAAAACTGCCAGTGTTGATGACCGACACGTAAACGCAACACAGGGTTCGTTAACCATGGAAACCACTCCGGGACCCTAAAACAGTGAGTAATAGTCAATGAAACGGGCCAGAATTGGCCAAAACTTCCAGTGCTGATGACCGACACGTAAGCGGACCTTGGGGTTCAACAATTACGGAAATCGCTTCGGGGCCCCAAAACGGTGAGTAATAACCCAAGAAACGGGCCAGAATCGGCCAAAACTGCCAGTTTTGATCACCGAAACATAAATGCACCACAGGGTTCGTTAACCATGGAAACCACTCCGGGACCCTAAAACAGTGAGTAATAGTCCATGAAACGGGCCAGAATTGGCCAAAACTGCCAGTGTTGATGACTGACACATAAGCGGACCTTGGGGTTCAACAATTACGAAAATCGCTTCGGGACCCCGAAACAGTGAGTAATAACCCAAGAAACGGGCCAGAATCGGCCAAAACTGCCAGTGTTGATCACCGAAACGTAAATGCACCACAGGGTTCGTTAACCATGGAAACCACTCCGGCACCCCAAAACAGTGAGTGATAGTCCATGAAACGGGCCAGAATCGGTCAAAACTGCCAGTGTTGATGACCGACACGTAAACGCATCACAGGGTTCGTTCACCATGGAAACCACTCCGGGACCCCAAAACAGTGAGTAATAGTCCATGAAACGGGCCAGAATCGGCCAAAACTGCCAGTGTTGATGACTGACACGTAAGCGGACCTTGGGGTTCAACAATTATGGAAATCGCTTCGGGACCCCAAAACGATGAGACCCAACAAACGGGCCAGAATCGGCCAAAACTGCCAGTGTTGATGACCGACACGTAAACGCGCCACAGGGTTCGTTAACCATGGAAACCACTCCGGGACCCCAAAACAGTTAGTAATAGTCCATGAAACGGGCCAGAATCGGTCAAAACTGCCAGTGTTGATGACTGACACGTAAACGCAACACAGGGTTCGTTCACCATGGAAACCACTCCGGGACCCTAAAACAGTGAGTAATAGTCCATGAAACGGGCCAGAATTGGCCAAAACTGCCAGTGTTGATGACCGACACGTAAGCGGACCTTGGGGTTCAACAATTACAGAAATCGCTTCGGGACCCCAAAACGGTGAGTAATAACCCAAGAAACGGGCCAGAATCGGCCAAAACTACTAGTGTTGATGACCGACACATAAGCGGACCTTGGGGTTCAACAATTACGAAAATCGCTTCGGGACCCCAAAACGGTGAGTAATAACCCAAGAAACGGGCCAGAATCGGCCAAAACTGCCAGTGTTGATCACCGAAACGTAAATGCACCACAGGGTTCGTTAACCATGGAAACCATTCCGGCACCCCAAAACAATGAGTAATAGTCCATGGAACGGGCCAGAATCGGTCAAAACTGCCAGTGTTGATGACCGACACGTAAACGCATCACAGGGTTCGTTCACCATGGAAACCACTTCGGGACCCCAAAACAGAGAGTAATAGTCCATGAAACGGGCCAGAATCGGCCAAAACTGCCAGTGTTGATGACCGACACGTAAGCGGACCCTGGGGTTCAACAATTACGGAAATCGCTTCGGGACCCCAAAACGATGAGACCCAACAAACGGGCCAGAATCGGCCAAAACTGCCAGTGCTGATGACCGACACGTAAACGCACCACAGGGTTCATTAACCATGGAAACCACTCCGGGACCCCAAAACAGTTAGTAATAGTCCATGAAACGGGCCAGAATCGGTCAAAACTGCCAGTGTTGATGACCGACACGTAAACGCAACACAGGGTTCGTTCACCATGGAAACCACTCCGGGACACCAAAACAGTGAGTAATAGTCCATGAAACGGGCTAGAATCGGCCAAAACTGCCAGTGTTGATGATCGACACGTAAGCGGACCTTGGGGTTCAACAATTATGGAAATCGCTTCGGGACCCCAAAACGGTGAGTAATAATCCAAGAAACGGGCCAGAATCGGCCAAAACTGCCAGTGTTGATGACCGACACATAAACGCACCACAGGGTTCGTTAACCATGGAAACCACTCCGTGACCCCAAAACAGTGAGTAATAGTCCATGAAACGGGCCAGAATCTGCCAAAACTGCCAGTGTTGATGACCAACACGTAAACTTACCACAGCATTTGTTAACCATCGAAACCACTCCGGGACCCCAAAACAGTGAGAAATAGTCCATGAAACGGGCCAGAATCGGCCGAAACTGCCAGTGTTGATGACGGATACGTAAGCGGACCTCGGGGTTCAACAATTATGGAAATCGCTTCGGGACCCCAAAACGGTGAGTAATAACCCAAGAAACAGGCCAGAATCGGCCAAAACTGCCAGTGTTGATGACCGACACGTAAACGCAACACAGGGTTCGTTAACCATGGAAACCACTCCGGGACCCTAAAACAGTGAGTAATAGTCCATGAAACGGGCCAGAATTGGCCAAAACTTCCAGTGTTGATGACCGACACGTAAGCGGACCTTGGGGTTCAACAATTACGGAAATCGCTTCGGGACCCCAAAACGGTGAGTAATAACCCAAGAAACGGGCCAGAATCGGCCAAAACTGCCAGTGTTGATGACCGACACGTAAACGCGCCACAGGGTTCGTTAACCATGGAAACCACTCCGGGACCCCAAAACAGTTAGTAATAGTCCATGAAACGGGCCAGAATCGGTCAAAACTGCCAGTGTTGATGACTGACACGTAAACGCAACACAGGGTTCGTTCACCATGGAAACCACTCCGGGACCCTAAAACAGTGAGTAATAGTCCATGAAACGGGCCAGAATTGGCCAAAACTGCCAGTGTTGATGACTGACACGTAAGCGGACCTTGGGGTTCAACAATTACAGAAATCGCTTCGGGACCCCAAAACGGTGAGTAATAACCCAAGAAACGGGCCAGAATCGGCCAAAACTGCCAGTTTTGATCACCGAAACATAAATGCACCACAGGGTTCGTTAACCATGGAAACCACTCCGGGACCCCAAAACAGTGAGTAATAGTCCATGAAACGGGCCAGAATTGGCCAAAACTACTAGTGTTGATGACCGACACATAAGCGGACCTTGGGGTTCAACAATTACGAAAATCGCTTCGGGACCCCAAAACGGTGAGTAATAACCCAAGAAACGGGCCAGAATCGGCCAAAACTGCCAGTGTTGATCACCGAAACGTAAATGCACCACAGGGTTCGTTAACCATGGAAACCATTCCGGCACCCCAAAACAATGAGTAATAGTCCATGAAACGGGCCAGAATCGGTCAAAACTGCCAGTGTTGATGACCGACACGTAAACGCATCACAGGGTTCGTTCACCATGGAAACCACTTCGGGACCCCAAAACAGAGAGTAATAGTCCATGAAACGGGCCAGAATCGGCCAAAACTGCCAGTGTTGATGACCGACACGTAAGCGGACCCTGGGGTTCAACAATTACGGAAATCGCTTCGGGACCCCAAAACGATGAGACCCAACAAACGGGCCAGAATCGGCCAAAACTGCCAGTGTTGATGACCGACACGTAAACGCACCACAGGGTTCGTTAACCATGGAAACCACTCCGGGACCCCAAAACAGTTAGTAATAGTCCATGAAACGGGCCAGAATCGGTCAAAACTGCCAGTGTTGATGACCGACACGTAAACGCAACACAGGGTTCGTTCACCATGGAAACCACTCCGGGACACCAAAACAGTGAGTAATAGTCCATGAAATGGGCCAGAATCGGCCAAAACTGCCAGTGTTGATGATCGACACGTAAGCGGACCTTGGGGTTCAACAATTATGGAAATCGCTTCGGGACGCCAAAACGGTGAGTAATAATCCAAGAAACGGGCCAGAATCGGCCAAAACTGCCAGTGTTGATGACCGACACATAAACGCACCACAGGGTTCGTTAACCATGGAAACCACTCCGTGACCCCAAAACAGTGAGTAATAGTCCATGAAACGGGCCAGAATCTGCCAAAACTGCCAGTGTTGATGACCAACACGTAAACTTACCACAGCGTTTGTTAACCATCGAAACCACTCCGGGACCCCAAAACAGTGAGAAATAGTCCATGAAACGGGCCAGAATCGGCCAAAACTGCCAGTGTTGATGACGGATACGTAAGCGGACCTCGGGGTTCAACAATTATGGAAATCGCTTCGGGACCCCAAAACGGTGAGTAATAACCCAAGAAACAGGCCAGAATCGGCCAAAACTGCCAGTGTTGATGACCGACACGTAAACGCAACACACGGTTCGTTAACCATGGAAACCACTCCGGGACCCTAAAACAGTGAGTAATAGTCCATGAAACGGGCCAGAATTGGCCAAAACTTCCAGTGTTGATGACCGACACGTAAGCGGACCTTGGGGTTCAACAATTACGGAAATCGCTTCGGGACCCCAAAACGGTGAGTAATAACCCAAGAAACGGGCCAGAATCGGCCAAAACTGCCAGTGTTGATGACCGACACGTAAACGCGCCACAGGGTTCGTTAACCATGGAAACCACTCCGGGACCCCAAAACAGTTAGTAATAGTCCATGAAACGGGCCAGAATCGGTCAAAACTGCCAGTGTTGATGACTGACACGTAAACGCAACACAGGGTTCGTTCACCATGGAAACCACTCCGGGACCCTAAAACAGTGAGTAATAGTCCATGAAACGGGCAAGAATTGGCCAAAACTGCCAGTGTTGATGACCGACACGTAAGCAGACCTTGGGGTTCAACAATTACGGAAATCGCTTCGGGACCCCAAAACGGTGAGTAATAACCCAAGAAACGGGCCAGAATCGGCCAAAACTGCCAGTTTTGATCACCGAAACATAAATGCACCACAGGGTTCGTTAACCATGGAAACCACTCCGGGACCCCAAAACAGTGAGTAAACGGGCCAGAATTGGCCAAAACTACCAGTGTTGATGACCGACACATAAGCGGACCTTGGGGTTCACCAATTACGAAAATCGCTTCGGGACCACAAAACGGTGAGTAATAACACAAGAAACGGGCCAGAATCGGCCAAAACTGCCAGTGTTGATCACCGAAACGTAAATGCACCACAGGGTTCGTTAACCATGGAAACCACTCCGGCACCCCAAAACAATGAGTAATAATAGTCCATGAAACGGGCCAGAATCGGTCAAAACTGCCAGTGTTGATGACCGACACGTAAACGCATCACAGGGTTCGTTCACCATGGAAACCACTTCGGGACCCCAAAACAGTGAGTAATAGTCCATGAAACGGGCCAGAATCGGCCAAAACTGCCAGTGTTGATGACCGACACGTAAGCGGACCTTGGGGTTCAACAATTACGGAAATCGCTTCGGGACCCCAAAACGATGAGACCCAACAAACGGGCCAGAATCGGCCAAAACTGCCAGTGTTGATGACCGACACGTAAACGCACCACAGGGTTCGTTAACCATGGAAACCACTCCGGGACCCCAAAACAGTTAGTAATAGTCCATGAAACGGGCCAGAATCGGTCAAAACTGCCAGTGTTGATGACCGACACGTAAACGCAACACAGGGTTCGTTCACCATGGAAACCACTCCGGGACACCAAAACAGTGAGTAATAGTCCATGAAACGGGCCAGAATCGGCCAAAACTGCCAGTGTTGATGATCGACACATAAGCGGACCTTGGGGTTCAACAATTATGGAAATCGCTTCGGGACCCCAAAACGGTGAGTAATAATCCAAGAAACGGGCCAGAATCGGCCAAAACTGCCAGTGTTGATGACCGACACATAAACGCACCACAGGGTTCGTTAACCATGGAAACCACTCCATGACCCCAAAACAGTGAGTAATAGTCCATGAAACGGGCCAGAATCTGCCAAAACTGCCAGTGTTGATGACCAACACGTAAACTTACCACAGCGTTTGTTAACCATCGAAACCACTCCGGGACCCCAAAACAGTGAGAAATAGTCCATGAAACGGGCCAGAATCGGCCGAAACTGCCAGTGTTGATGACGGACACGTAAGCGGACCTCGGGGTTCAACAATTATGGAAATCGCTTCGGGACCCCAAAACGGTGAGTAATAACCCAAGAAACAGGCCAGAATCGGCCAAAACTGCCAGTGTTGATGACCGACACGTAAACGCAACACAGGGTTCGTTAACCATGGAAACCACTCCGGGACCCTAAAACAGTGAGTAATAGTCCATGAAACGGGCCAGAATTGGCCAAAACTTCCAGTGTTGATGACCGACACGTAAGCGGACCTTAGGGTACAACAATTACGGAAATCGCTTCGGGACCCCAAAACGGTGAGTAATAACCCAACAAACGGGCCAGAATCGGCCAAAACTGCCAGTGTTGATGACCGACACGTAAACGCGCCACAGGGTTCGTTAACCATGGAAACCACTCCGGGACCCCAAAACAGTTAGTAATAGTCCATGAAACGGGCCAGAATCGGTCAAAACTGCCAGTGGTTATGACTGACACGTAAACGCAACACAGGGTTCGTTCACCATGGAAACCACTCCGGGACCCTAAAACAGTGAGTAATAGTCCATGAAACGGGCAAGAATTGGCCAAAACTGCCAGTGTTGATGACCGACACGTAAGCAGACCTTGGGGTTCAACAATTACGGAAATCGCTTCGGGACCCCAAAACGGTGAGTAATAACCCAAGAAACGGGCCAGAATCGGCCAAAACTGCCAGTTTTGATCACCGAAACATAAATGCACCACAGGGTTCGTTAACCATGGAAACCACTCCGGGACCCCAAAACAGTGAGTAATAGTCCATGAAACGGGCCAGAATTGGCCAAAACTACCAGTGTTGATGACCGACACATAAGCGGACCTTGGGGTTCAACAATTACGAAAATCGCTTCGGGACCCCAAAACGGTGAGTAATAACCCAAGAAACGGGCCAGAATCGGCCAAAACTGCCAGTGTTGATCACCGAAACGTAAATGCACCACAGGGTTCGTTAACCATGGAAACCACTCCGGCACCCCAAAACAATGACTAATAGTCCATGAAACGGGCCAGAATCGGTCAAAACTGCCAGTGTTGATGACCGACACGTAAACGCATCACAGGGTTCATTCACCATGGAAACCACTTCGGGACCCCAAAACAGTGAGTAATAGTCCATGAAACGGGCCAGAATCGGCCAAAACTGCCAGTTTTGATCGCCGAAACATAAATGCACCACAGGGTTCGTTAACCATGGAAACCACTCCGGGACCCCAAAACAGTGAGTAAACGGGCCAGAATTGGCCAAAACTACCAGTGTTGATGACCGACACATAAGCGGACCTTGGGGTTCACCAATTACGAAAATCGCTTCGGGACCCCAAAACGGTGAGTAATAACACAAGAAACGGGCCAGAATCGGCCAAAACTGCCAGTGTTGATCACCGAAACGTAAATGCACCACAGGGTTCGTTAACCATGGAAACCACTCCGGCACCCCAAAACAATGAGTAATAATAGTCCATGAAACGGGCCAGAATCGGTCAAAACTGCCAGTGTTGATGACCGACACGTAAACGCATCACAGGGTTCGTTCACCATGGAAACCACTTCGGGACCCCAAAACAGTGAGTAATAGTCCATGAAACGGGCCAGAATCGGCCAAAACTGCCAGTGTTGATGACCGACACGTAAGCGGACCTTGGGGTTCAACAATTACGGAAATCGCTTCGGGACCCCAAAACGATGAGACCCAACAAACGGGCCAGAATCGGCCAAAACTGCCAGTGTTGATGACCGACACGTAAACGCACCACAGGGTTCGTTAACCATGGAAACCACTCCGGGACCCCAAAACAGTTAGTAATAGTCCATGAAACGGGCCAGAATCGGTCAAAACTGCCAGTGTTGATGACCGACACGTAAACGCAACACAGGGTTCGTTCACCATGGAAACCACTCCGGGACACCAAAACAGTGAGTAATAGTCCATGAAACGGGCCAGAATCGGCCAAAACTGCCAGTGTTGATGATCGACACATAAGCGGACCTTGGGGTTCAACAATTATGGAAATCGCTTCGGGACCCCAAAACGGTGAGTAATAATCCAAGAAACGGGCCAGAATCGGCCAAAACTGCCAGTGTTGATGACCGACACATAAACGCACCACAGGGTTCGTTAACCATGGAAACCACTCCATGACCCCAAAACAGTGAGTAATAGTCCATGAAACGGGCCAGAATCTGCCAAAACTGCCAGTGTTGATGACCAACACGTAAACTTACCACAGCGTTTGTTAACCAACGAAACCACTCCGGGACCCCAAAACAGTGAGAAATAGTCCATGAAACGGGCCAGAATCGGCCGAAACTGCCAGTGTTGATGACGGACACGTAAGCGGACCTCGGGGTTCAACAATTATGGAAATCGCTTCGGGACCCCAAAACGGTGAGTAATAACCCAAGAAACAGGCCAGAATCGGCCAAAACTGCCAGTGTTGATGACCGACACGTAAACGCAACACAGGGTTCGTTAACCATGGAAACCACTCCGGGACCCTAAAACAGTGAGTAATAGTCCATGAAACGGGCCAGAATTGGCCAAAACTTCTAGTGTTGATGACCGACACGTAAGCGGACCTTGGGGTACAACAATTACGGAAATCGCTTTGGGACCCCAAAACGGTGAGTAATAACCCAACAAACGGGCCAGAATCGGCCAAAACTGCCAGTGTTGATGACCGACACGTAAACGCGCCACAGGGTTCGTTAACCATGGAAACCACTCCGGGACCCCAAAACAGTTAGTAATAGTCCATGAAACGGGCCAGAATCGGTCAAAACTGCCAGTGTTGATGACTGACACGTAAACGCAACACAGGGTTCGTTCACCATGGAAACCACTCCGGGACCCTAAAACAGTGA
This sequence comes from Triticum timopheevii, assembly GCA_963921465.1. NCBI lineage: Eukaryota > Viridiplantae > Streptophyta > Magnoliopsida > Poales > Poaceae > Triticum > Triticum timopheevii. Next base: position 372,937,164 of record OY997270.1, read on the forward strand.
GTAATAGTCCATGAAACGGGCAAGAATTGGCCAAAACTGCCAGTGTTGATGACCGACACGTAAGCAGACCTTGGGGTTCAACAATTACGGAAATCGCTTCGGGACCCCAAAACGGTGAGTAATAACCCAAGAAACGGGCCAGAATCGGCCAAAACTGCCAGTTTTGATCACCGAAACATAAATGCACCACAGGGTTCGTTAACCATGGAAACCACTCCGGGACCCCAAAACAGTGAGTAATAGTCCATGAAACGGGCCAGAATTGGCCAAAACTACCAGTGTTGATGACCGACACATAAGCGGACCTTGGGGTTCAACAATTACGAAAATCGCTTCGGGACCCCAAAACGGTGAGTAATAACCCAAGAAACGGGCCAGAATCGGCCAAAACTGCCAGTGTTGATCACCGAAACGTAAATGCACCACAGGGTTCGTTAACCATGGAAACCACTCCGGCACCCCAAAACAATGACTAATAGTCCATGAAACGGGCCAGAATCGGTCAAAACTGCCAGTGTTGATGACCGACACGTAAACGCATCACAGGGTTCATTCACCATGGAAACCACTTCGGGACCCCAAAACAGTGAGTAATAGTCCATGAAACGGGCCAGAATCGGCCAAAACTGCCAGTGTTGATGACCGACACGTAAGCGGACCTTGGGGTTCAACAATTACGGAAATCGCTTCGGGACCCCAAAACGATGAGACCCAACAAACGGGCCAGAATCGGCCAAAACTGCCAGTGTTGATGACCGACACGTAAACGCACCACAGGGTTCGTTAACCATGGAAACCACTCCGGGACCCCAAAACAGTTAGTAATAGTCCATGAAACGGGCCAGAATCGGTCAAAACTGCCAGTGTTGATGACCGACACGTAAACACAACACAGGGTTCGTTCACCATGGAAACCACTCCGGGACACCAAAACAGTGAGTAATAGTCCATGAAACGGGCCAGAATCGGCCAAAACTGCCAGTGTTGATGATCGACACGTAAGCGGACCTTGGGGTTCAACAATTATGGAAATCGCTTCGGGACCCCAAAACGGTGAGTGATAATCCAAGAAACGGGCCAGAATCGGCCAAAACTGCCAGTGTTGATGACCGACACATAAACGCACCACAGGGTTCGTTAACCATGGAAACCACTCCGTGACCCCAAAACAGTGAGTAATAGTCCATGAAACGGGCCAGAATCTGCCAAAACTGCCAGTGTTGATGACCAACACGTAAACTTACCACAGCGTTTGTTAACCATCGAAACCACTCCGGGACCCCAAAACAGTGAGAAATAGTCCATGAAACGGGCCAGAATCGGCCGAAACTGCCAGTGTTGATGACGGACACATAAGCGGACCTCGGGGTTCAACAATTATGGAAATCGCTTCGGGACCCCAAAACGGTGAGTAATAACCCAAGAAACAGGCCAGAATCGGCCAAAACTGCCAGTGTTGATGACCGACACGTAAACGCAACACAGGGTTCGTTAACCATGGAAACCACTCCGGGACCCTAAAACAGTGAGTAATAGTCCATGAAACGGGCCAGAATTGGCCAAAACTTCCAGTGCTGATGACCGACACGTAAGCGGACCTTGGGGTTCAACAATTACGGAAATCGCTTCGGGACCCCAAAACGGTGAGTAATAACCCAAGAAACGGGCCAGAATCGGCCAAAACTGCCAGTTTTGATCACCGAAACATAAATGCACCACAGGGTTCGTTAACCATGGAAACCACTCCGGGACCCTAAAACAGTGAGTAATAGTCCATGAAACGGGCCAGAATTGGCCAAAACTGCCAGTGTTGATGACTGACACATAAGCGGACCTTGGGGTTCAACAATTACGAAAATCACTTCGGGACCCCGAAACAGTGAGTAATAACCCAAGAAACGGGCCAGAATCGGCCAAAACTGCCAGTGTTGATCACCGAAACGTAAATGCACCACAGGGTTCGTTAACCATGGAAACCACTCCGGCACCCCAGAACAGTGAGTAATAGTCCATGAAACGGGCCAGAATCGGTCAAAACTGCCAGTGTTGATGACCGACACGTAAACGCATCACAGGGTTCGTTCACCATGGAAACCACTCCGGGACCCCAAAACAGTGAGTAATAGTCCATAAAACGGGCCAGAATCGGCCAAAACTGCCAGTGTTGATGACCGACACGTAAGCGGACCTTGGGGTTCAACAATTATGGAAATCGCTTCGGGACCCCAAAACGATGAGACCCAACAAACGGGCCAGAATCGGCCAAAACTGCCAGTGTTGATGACCGACACGTAAACGCGCCACAGGGTTCGTTAACCATGGAAACCACTCCGGGACCCCAAAACAGTTAGTAATAGTCCATGAAACGGGCCAGAATCGGTCAAAACTGCCAGTGTTGATGACTGACACGTAAACGCAACACAGGGTTCGTTCACCATGGAAACCACTCCGGGACCCTAAAACAGTGAGTAATAGTCCATGAAACGGGCCAGAATTGGCCAAAACTGCCAGTGTTGATGACCGACACGTAAGCGGACCTTGGGGTTCAACAATTACAGAAATCGCTTCGGGACCCCAAAACGGTGAGTAATAACCCAAGAAACGGGCCAGAATCGGCCAAAACTGCCAGTTTTGATCACCGAAACATAAATGCACCACAGGGTTCGTTAACCATGGAAACCACTCCGGGACCCCAAAAAGGTGAGTAATAGTCCCTGAAACGGGCCAGAATTGGCCAAAACTACCAGTGTTGATGACCGACACATAAGCGGACCTTGGGGTTCAACAATTACGAAAATCGCTTCGGGACCCCAAAACGGTGAGTAATAACCCAAGAAACGGGCCAGAATCGGCCAAAACTGCCAGTGTTGATCACCGAAACGTAAATGCACCACAGGGTTCGTTAACCATGGAAAACATTCCGGCACCCCAAAACAATGAGTAATAGTCCATGAAACGGGCCAGAATCGGTCAAAACTGCCAGTGTTGATGACCGACACGTAAACGCATCACAGGGTTCGTTCACCATGGAAACCACTTCGGGACCCCAAAACAGTGAGTAATAGTCCATGAAACGGGCCAGAATCGGCCAAAACTGCCAGTGTTGATGACCGACACGTAAGCGGACCCTGGGGTTCAACAATTACGGAAATCGCTTCGGGACCCCAAAACGATGAGACCCAACAAACGGGCCAGAATCGGCCAAAACTGCCAGTGTTGATGACCGACACGTAAACGCACCACAGGGTTCGTTAACCATGGAAACCACTCCGGGACCCCAAAACAGTTAGTAATAGTCCATGAAACGGGCCAGAATCGGTCAAAACTGCCAGTGTTGATGACCGACACGTAAACGCAACACAGGGTTCGTTCACCATGGAAACCACTCCGGGACACCAAAACAGTGAGTAATAGTCCATGAAACGGGCCAGAATCGGCCCAAACTGCCAGTGTTGATGATCGACACGTAAGCGGACCTTGGGGTTCAACAATTATGGAAATCGCTTCGGGACCCCAAAACGGTGAGTAATAATCCAAGAAACGGGCCAGAATCGGCCAAAACTGCCAGTGTTGATGACCGACACATAAACGCACCATAGGGTTCGTTAACCATGGAAACCACTCCGTGACCCCAAAACAGTGAGTAATAGTCCATGAAATGGGCCAGAATCTGCCAAAACTGCCAGTGTTGATGACCAACACATAAACTTACCACAGCGTTTGTTAACCATCGAAACCACTCCGGGACCCCAAAACAGTGAGAAATAGTCCATGAAACGGGCCAGAATCGGCCGAAACTGCCAGTGTTGATGACGGACACGTAAGCGGACCTCGGGGTTCAACAATTATGGAAATCGCTTTGGGACCCCAAAACGGTGAGTAAAAACCCAAGAAACAGGCCAGAATCGGCCAAAACTGCTAGTGTAGATGACAGACACGTAAACGCAACACAGGGTTCGTTAACCATGGAAACCACTCCGGGACCCTAAAACAGTGAGTAATAGTCCATGAAACGGGCCAGAATTGGCCAAAACTTCCAGTGCTGATGACCGACACGTAAGCGGACCTTGGGGTTCAACAATTACGGAAATCGCTTCGGGACCCCAAAACGGTGAGTAATAACCCAAGAAACGGGCCAGAATCGGCCAAAACTGCCAGTTTTGATCACCGAAACATAAATGCACCACAGGGTTCGTTAACCATGGAAACCACTCCGGGACCCTAAAACAGTGAGTAATAGTCCATGAAACGGGCCAGAATTGGCCAAAACTGCCAGTGTTGATGACCGACACATAAGCGGACCTTGGGGTTCAACAATTACGAAAATCGCTTCGGGACCCCGAAACGGTGAGTAATAACCCAAGAAACAGGCCAGAATCGGCCAAAACTGCCCGTGTTGATCACCGAAACGTAAATGCACCACAGGGTTCGTTAACCATGGAAACCACTCCGGCACCCCAAAACAGTGAGTAATAGTCCATGAAACGGGCCAGAATCGGTCAAAACTGCCAGTGTTGATGACCGACACGTAAACGCATCACAGGGTTCGTTCACCATGGAAACCACTCCGGGACCCCAAAACAGTGAGTAATAGTCCATGAAACGGGCCAGAATCGGCCAAAACTGCCAGTGTTGATGACCGACACGTAAGCGGACCTTGGGGTTCAACAATTACGGAAATCGCTTCGGGACCCCAAAACGATGAGACCCAACAAACGGGCCAGAATCGGCCAAAACCGCCAGTGTTGATGACCGACACGTAAACGCGCCACAGGGTTCGTTAACCATGGAAACCACTCCGGGACTCCAAAACAGTTAGTAATAGTCCATGAAACGGGCCAGAATCGGTCAAAACTGCCAGTGTTGATGACTGACACGTAAACGCAACACAGGGTTCGTTCACCATGGAAACCACTCCGGGACCCTAAAACAGTGAGTAATAGTCCATGAAACGGGCCAGAATTGGCCAAAACTGCCAGTGTTGATGACCGACACGTAAGCGGACCTTGGGGTTCAACAATTACAGAAATCGCTTCGGGACCCCAAAACGGTGAGTAATAACCCAAGAAACGGGCCAGAATCGGCCAAAACTGCCAGTTTTGATCACCGAAACATAAATGCAGCACAGGGTTCGTTAACCATGGAAACCACTCCGGGACCCCAAAACAGTGAGTAATAGTCCATGAAACGGGCCAGAATTGGCCAAAACTACCAGTGTTGATGACCGACACATAAGCGGACCTTGGGGTTCAACAATTACGAAAATCGCTTCGGGACCCCAAAACGGTGAGTAATAACCCAAGAAACGGGCCAGAATCGGCCAAAACTGCCAGTGTTGATCACCGAAACGTAAATGCACCACAGGGTTCGTTAACCATGGAAACCACTCCGGCACCCAAAAACAATGAGTAATAGTCCATGAAACGGGCCAGAATCGGTCAAAATTGCCAATGTTGATGACCGACACGTAAACGCATCACGGGGTTCGTTCACCATGGAAACCACTCCGGGAGCCCAAAACAGTGAGTAATAGTCCATGAAACGGGCCAGAATCGGCCAAAACTGCCAGTGTTGATGACCGACACGTAAGCGGACCTTGGGGTTCAACAATTACGGAAATCGCTTCGGGACCCCAAAACGATGAGACCCAACAAACGGGCCAGAATCGGCCAAAACTGCCAGTGTTGATGACCGACACGTAAACGCACCACAGGGTTCGTTAACCATGGAAACCACTCCGGGACCCCAAAACAGTTAGTAATAGTCCATGAAACGGGCCAGAATCGGTCAAAACTGCCAGTGTTGATGACCGACACGTAAACGCAACATAGGGTTCGTTCACCATGGAAACCACTCCGGGACACCAAAACAGTGAGTAATAGTCCATGAAACGGGCCAGAATCGGCCAAAACTGCCAGTGTTGATGACCGACACATAAGCGGACCTTGGGGTTCAACAATTACGAAAATCGCTTCGGGACCCCAAAACGGTGAGTAATAACCCATGAAATGGGCCAGAATCGGCCAAAACTGCCAGTGTTGATCACCGAAACATAAATGCACCACAGGGTTCGTTAACCATGGAAACCACTCCGGCACCCCAAAACAGTGAGTAATAGTCCATGAAACGTGCCAGAATCGGTCAAAACTGCCAGTGTTGATGACCGACACGTAAACGCATCACAGGGTTCATTCACCATGGAAACCACTCCGGGACCCCAAAACAGTGCGTAATAGTCGATGAAACGGGCTAGAATCGGCAAAAACTGCCAGTGTTGATGACCGGCACGTAAGCGAACCTTGGGGTTCAACAATTATGGAAATCGCCTCGGGACCAGAAAACGGTGATTAATAATCCAAGAAACGGACCATAATCGGCCAAAACAGTGAACGCACCACGGGGTTCGTTAACCATGGAAACCACTTCGGCACCCCAAAACAGTGAGAAATAGTCCATGAAACGGGCCAGAATCGGCCAAAACTGCCAGTGTTGATGACGGACACGTAAGCGGACCTCGGGGTTCAACAATTATGGAAATCGCTTCGGGACCCCAAAGCGGTGAGTAATAACCCAAGAAACAGGCCAGAATCGGCCAAAACTGCCAGTGTCGATGACCTACACGTAAACGCAACACAGGGTTCGTTAACCATGGAAACCACTCCGGGACCCTAAAACAGTGAGTAATAGTCCATGAAACGGGCCAGAATTGGCCAAAACTGCCAGTGTTGATGACCGACATGTAAGCGGACCTTGGGGTTCAACAATTACGGAAATCGCTTCGGGACCCCAAAACGGTGAGTAATAACCCAAGAAACGGGCCAGAATCGGCCAAAACTGCCAGTTTTGATCACCGAAACATAAATGCACCACAGGGTTCGTTAACCATGGAAACCACTCCGGGACCCCAAAACAGTGAGTAATAGTCCATGAAACGGGCCAGAATCGGCCAAAACTGCCAGTGTTGATGACAGACACGTAAGCGGACCTTGGGGTTCAACAATTACGGAAATCGCTTCGGGACCCCAAAACGGTGAGAAATAACCCAAGAAACGGGCCAGAATCGGCCAAAACTGCCAGTTTTGATCACCGAAACATAAATGCACCACAGGGTTCGTTAACCATGGAAACCACTCCGGGACCCCAAAACAGCCAGTGTCCATGAAACGGGCCAGAATCTGCCAAAACTGCCAGTGTTGATGACCAACACGTAAACTTACCACAGCGTTTGTTAACCATCGAAACCACTCCGGGACCCCAAAACAGTGAGTAATAGTCGATGAAACGGGCTAGAATCGGCAAAAACTGCCAGTGTTGATGACCGACACGTAAGCGAACTTTGGGGTTCAACAATTATGGAAATTGCCTCGGGACCCGAAAACGGTGATTAATAATCCAAGAAACGGGCCATAATCGGCCAAAACTACGAGTGTTGATGACTGACACGTGAACGCACCACAGGGTTTTTTAACCATCGAAACCACTTCGGAACCCCAAAACAGTGAGTAATAGTCCAAGAAACGGGCCAGAATCGGCCAAAACTGCCAGTGTTGATGACCGACACATAAGCGGACCTTGGGGTTTAACAATTACGAAAATCGCTTCGGGACCCCAAAACGGTGAGTAATAACCCAAGAAACGGGCCAGAATCGGCCAAAACTGCCAGTGTTGATCACCGAAACGTAAATGCACCACAGGGTTCGTTAACCATGGAAACCACTCCGGCACCCCAAAACAGTGAGTAATAGTCCATGAAACGGGCCAGAATCGGTCAAAACTGCCAGTGTTGATGACCGACACGTAAACGCATCACAGGGTTCGTTCACCATGGAAACCACTCCGGGACCCCAAAACAGTGAGTAATAGTCCATGAAACGGGCCAGAATTGGCCAAAACTGCCAGTGTTGATGACCGACACGTAAGCGGACCTTGGGGTTCAACAATTACGGAAATCGCTTCGGGACCCCCAAACGATGAGACCCAACAAACGGGCCAGAATCGGCCAAAACTGCCAGTGTTGATGACCGACACATAAACGCACCACAGGGTTCGTTAACCATGGAAACCACTCCGGCACCCCAAAACAGTGAGTAATAGTCCATGAAACGGGCCAAAATCGGTCAAAACTGCCAGTGTTGATGACCGACACGTAAACGCATCACAGGGTTCGTTCACCATGGAAACCACTCCGGGACCCCAAAACAGTGAGTAATAGTCCATGAAACGGGCCAGAATTGGCCAAAACTACCAGTGTTGATGACCGACACATAAGCGGACCTTGGGGTTCAACAATTACGAAAATCGCTTCGGGACCCCAAAACGGTGAGTAATAACCCAAGAAATGGGCCAGAATCGGCCAAAACTGCCAGTGTTGATCACCGAAACGTAAATGCACCACAGGGTTCGTTAACCATGGAAACCACTCCGGCACCCCAAAACAGTGAGTAATAGTCCATGAAACGTGCCAGAATCGGTCAAAACTGCCAGTGTGGATGACCGACACGTAAACGCATCACAGGGTTCGTTCACCATGGAAACCACTCCTGGACCCCAAAACAGTGCGTAATAGTCGATGAAACGGGCTAGAATCGGCAAAAACTGCCAGTGTTGATGACCGACACGTAAGCGAACCTTGGGGTTCAACAATTATGGAAATCGCCTCGGGACCCTAAAACGGTGATTAATAATCCAAGAAACGGGCCATAATCGGCCAAAACTGCGAGTGTTGATGACCGACACGTAAACGCACCACGGGGTTCGTTAACCATGGAAACCACTTCGGCACCCCAAAACAGTGAGAAATAGTCCATGAAACGGGCCAGAATCGGCCAAAACTGCCAGTGTTGATGACGGACACGTAAGCGGACCTCGGGGTTCAACAATTATGGAAATCGCTTCGGGACCCCAAAACGGTGAGTAATAACCCAAGAAACAGGCCAGAATCGGCCAAAACTGCCAGTGTCGAAGACCTACACGTAAACGCAACACAGGGTTCGTTGACCATGGAAACCACTCCGGGACCCTAAAACAGTGAGTAATAGTCCATGAAACGGGCCAGAATTGGCCAAAACTGCCAGTGTTGATGACCGACACGTAAGCGGACCTTGGGGTTCAACAATTACGGAAATCGCTTCGGGACCCCAAAACGGTAAGTAATAACCCAAGAAACGGGCCAGAATCGGCCAAAACTGCCAGTTTTGATCACCGAAACATAAATGCACCACAGGGTTCGTTAACCATGGAAACCACTCCGGGACCCCAAAACAGTGAGTAATAGTCCATGAAACGGGCCAGAATTTGCCAAAACTGCCAGTGTTGATGACCAACACGTAAACTTACCACAGCGTTTGTTAACCATCGAAACAACTCCGGGACCCCAAAACAGTGAGTAATAGTCGATGAAACGGGCTAGAATCGGCAAAAACTGCCAGTGTTGATGACCGACACGTAAGCGAACCTTGGGGTTCAACAATTATGGAAATTGCCTCGGGACCCGAAAACGGTGATTAATAATCCAAGAAACGGGCCATAATCGGCCAAAACTACGAGTGTTGATGACTGACACGTGAACGCACCACGGGGTTTGTTAACCATCGAAACCACTTCGGGACCCCAAAACAGTGAGTAATAGTCCAAGAAACGGGCCAGAATCGGCCAAAACTGCCAGTGTTGATGACCGACACGTAAACGCATCACATGGTTCGTTCACCATGGAAACCACTCCGGGACCCCAAAACAGTGAGTAATAGTCCATGAAACGGGCCAGAATTGGCCAAAACTACCAGTGTTGATGACCGACACATAAGCGGACCTTGGGGTTCAACAATTACGAAAATCGCTTCGGGACCCCAAAACGGTGAGTAATAACCCAAGAAACGGGCCAGAATCGGCCAAAACTCCTAGTGTTGATCACCGAAACGTAAATGCACCACAGGGTTCGTTAACCATGGAAACCACTCCGGCACCCCAAAACAGTGAGTAATAGTCCATGAAACAGGCCAGAATCGGTCAAAACTGCCAGTGTTGATGACCGACACGTAAACGCATCGCAGGGTTCGTTCACCATGGAAACCACTCCGGGACCCCAAAACAGTGAGTAATAGTCCATGAAACGGGCCAGAATTGGCCAAAACTACCAGTGTTGATGACCGACACATAAGCGGACCTTGGGGTTCAACAATTACGAAAATCGCTTCGGGACCCCAAAACGGTGAGCAATAACCCAAGAAATGGGCCAGAATCGGCCAAAACTGCCAGTGTTGATCACCGAAACGTAAATGCACCACAGGGTTCGTTAACCATGGAAACCACTCCGGCACCCCAAAACAGTGAGTAATAGTCCGTGAAACGTGCCAGAATCGGTCAAAACTGCCAGTGTTGATGACCGACACGTAAACGCATCACAGGGTTCGTTCACCATGGAAACCACTCCGGGACCCCAAAACAGTGCGTAATAGTCGATGAAACGGGCTAGAATCGGCAAAAACTGCCAGTGTTGATGACCGACACGTAAGCGAACCTTGGGGTTCAACAATTATGGAAATCGCCTCGGGACCCGAAAACGGTGATTAATAATCCAAGAAACGGACCATAATCGGCCAAAACTGCGAGTATTGATGACCGACACGTAAACGCACCACGGGGTTCGTTAACCATGGAAACCACTTCGGCACCCCAAAACAGTGAGAAATAGTCCATGAAACGGGCCAGAATCGGCCAAAACTGCCAGTGTTGATGACGGACACGTAAGCGGACCTCGGGGTTCAACAATTATGGAAATCGCTTCGGGACCCCAAAACGGTGAGTAATAACCCAAGAAACAGGCCAGAATCGGCCAAAACTGCCAGTGTCGATGACCTACACGTAAACGCAACACAGGGTTCGTTAACCATGGAAACCACTCCGGGACCCTAAAACAGTGAGTAATAGTCCATGAAACGGGCCAGAATTGGCAAAACTGCCAGTGTTGATGACCGACACGTAAGCGGACCTTGGGGTTCAACAATTACGGAAATCGCTTCGGGACCCCAAAACGGTAAGTAATAACCCAAGAAACGGGCCAGAATCGGCCAAAACTGCCAGTTTTGATCACCGAAACATAAATGCACCACAGGGTTCGTTAACCATGGAAACCACTCCGGGACCCCAAAACAGTGAGTAATAGTCCATGAAACGGGCCAGAATCTGCCAAAATTGCCAGTGTTGATGACCAACACGTAAACTTACCACAGCGTTTGTTAACCATCGAAACCACTCCGGGACCCCAAAACAGTGAGTAATAGTCGATGAAACGGGCTAGAATCGGCAAAAACTGCCAGTGTTGATGACCGACACGTAAGCGAACCTTGGGGTTCAACAATTATGGAAATTGCCTCGGGACCCGAAAACGGTGATTAATAATCCAAGAAACGGGCCATAATCGGCCAAAACTACGAGTGTTGATGACTGACACGTGAACGCACCACGGGGTTTGTTAACCATCGAAACCACTTCGGGACCCCAAAACAGTGAGTAATAGTCCAAGAAACGGGCCAGAATCGGCCAAAACTGCCAGTGTTGATGACCGACACGTAAACGCATCACATGGTTCGTTGACCATGGAAACCACTCCGGGACCCCAAAACAGTGAGTAATAGTCCATGAAACGGGCCAGAATTGGCCAAAACTACCAGTGTTGATGACCGACACATAAGCGGACCTTGGGGTTCAACAATTACGAAAATCGCTTCGGGACCCCAAAACGGTGAGTAATAACCCAAGAAACGGGCCAGAATCGGCCAAAACTGCTAGTGTTGATCACCGAAACGTAAATGCACCACAGGGTTCGTTAACCATGGAAACCACTCCGGCACCCCAAAACGGTGAGTAATAACCCAAGAAACAGGCCAGAATTGGCCAAAACTGCCAGTGTCGATGACCGACACGTAAACGCATCGCAGGGTTCGTTCACCATGGAAACCACTCCGGGACCCCAAAACAGTGAGTAATAGTCCATGAAACGGGCCAGAATTGGCCAAAACTACCAGTGTTGATGACCGACACATAAGCGGACCTTGGGGTTCAACAATTACGAAAATCGCTTCGGGACCCCAAAACGGTGAGCAATAACCCAAGAAATGGGCCAGAATCGGCCAAAACTGCCAGTGTTGATCACCGAAACGTAAATGCACCACAGGGTTCGTTAACCATGGAAACCACTCCGGCACCCCAAAACAGTGAGTAATAGTCCGTGAAACGTGCCAGAATCGGTCAAAACTGCCAGTGTTGATGACCGACACGTAAACGCATCACAGGGTTCGTTCACCATGGAAACCACTCCGGGACCCCAAAATAGTGCGTAATAGTCGATGAAACGGGCTAGAATCGGCAAAAACTGCCAGTGTTGATGACCGACACGTAAGCGAACCTTGGGGTTCAACAATTATGGAAATCGCCTCGGGACCCGAAAACGGTGATTAATAATCCAAGAAACGGACCATAATCGGCCAAAACAGCGAGTGTTGATGACCGACACGTAAACGCACCACGGGGTTCGTTAACCATGGAAACCACTTCGGCACCCCAAAACAGTGGGAAATAGTCCATGAAACGGGCCAGAATCGGCCAAAACTGCCAGTGTTGATGACGGACACGTAAGCGGACCTCGGGGTTCAACAATTATGGAAATCGCTTCGGGACCCCAAAACGGTGAGTAATAACCCAAGAAACAGGCCAGAATCGGCCAAAACTGCCAGTGTCGATGACCTACACGTAAACGCAACACAGGGTTCGTTAACCATGGAAACCACTCCGGGACCCTAAAACAGTGAGTAATAGTCCATGAAACGGGCCAGAATTGGCCAAAACTGCCAGTGTTGATGACCGACACGTAAGCGGACCTTGGGGTTCAACAATTACGGAAATCGCTTCGGGACCCCAAAACGGTGAGTAATAACCCAAGAAACGGGCCAGAATCGGCCAAAACTGCCAGTTTTGATCACCGAAACATAAATGCACCACAGGGTTCGTTAACCATGGAAACCACTCCGGGACCCCAAAACAGTGAGTAATAGTACATGAAACGGGCCAGAATCTGCCAAAACTGCCAGTGTTGATGACCAACACGTAAACTTACCACAGCGTTTGTTAACCATCGAAACCACTCCGGGACCCCAAAACAGTGAGTAATAGTCGATGAAACGGGCTAGAATCGGCAAAAACTGCCAGTGTTGATGACCGACACGTAAGCGAACCTTGGGGTTCAACAATTATGGAAATTGCCTCGGGACCCGAAAACGGTGATTAATAATCCAAGAAACGGGCCATAATCGGCCAAAACTACGAGTGTTGATGACTGACACGTGAACGCACCACGGGGTTTGTTAACCATCGAAACCACTTCGGGACCCCAAAACAGTGAGTAATAGTCCAAGAAACGGGCCAGAATCGGCCAAAACTGCTAGTGTTGATGACCGACACGTAAACGCATCACATGGTTCGTTCACCATGGAAACCACTCCGGGACCCCAAAACAGTGAGTAATAGTCCATGAAACGGGCCAGAATTGGCCAAAACTACCAGTGTTGATGACCGACACATAAGCGGACCTTGGGGTTCAACAATTACGAAAATCGCTTCGGGACCCCAAAACGGTGAGTAATAACCCAAGAAACGGGCCAGAATCGGCCAAAACTGCTAGTGTTGATCACCGAAACGTAAATGCACCACAGGGTTCGTTAACCATGGAAACCACTCCGGCACCCCAAAACAGTGAGTAATAGTCCATGAAACGGGCCAGAATCGGTCAAAACTGCCAGTGTTGATGACCGACACGTAAACGCATCGCAGGGTTCGTTCACCATGGAAACCACTCCGGGACCCCAAAATAGTGCGTAATAGTCGATGAAACGGGCTAGAATCGGCAAAAACTGCCAGTGTTGATGACCGACACGTAAGCGAACCTTGGGGTTCAACAATTATGGAAATCGCCTCGGGACCCGAAAACGGTGATTAATAATCCAAGAAACGGACCATAATCGGCCAAAACTGCGAGTGTTGATGACCGACACGTAAACGCACCACGGGGTTCGTTAACCATGGAAACCACTTCGGCACCCCAAAACAGTGAGAAATAGTCCATGAAACGGGCCAGAATCGGCCAAAACTGCCAGTGTTGATGACGGACACGTAAGCGGACCTCGGGGTTCAACAATTATGGAAATCGCTTCGGGACCCCAAAACGGTGAGTAATAACCCAAGAAACAGGCCAGAATTGGCCAAAACTGCCAGTGTCGATGACCTACACGTAAATGCAACACAGGGTTCGTTAACCATGGAAACCACTCCGGGACCCTAAAACAGTGAGTAATAGTCCATGAAACGGGCCAGAATTGGCCAAAACTGCCAGTGTTGATGACCGACACGTAAGCGGACCTTGGGGTTCAACAATTACGGAAATCGCTTCGGGACCCCAAAACGGTGAGTAATAACCCAAGAAACGGGCCAGAATCGGCCAAAACTGCCAGTTTTGATCACCGAAACATAAATGCACCACAGGGTTCGTTAACCATGGAAACCACTCCGGGACCCCAAAACAGTGAGTAATAGTCCATGAAACGGGCCAGAATCTGCCAAAACTGCCAGTGTTGATGACCAACACGTAAACTTACCACAGCGTTTGTGAACCATCGAAACCACTCCGGGACCCCAAAACAGTGAGTAATAGTCGATGAAACGGGCTAGAATCGGCAAAAACTGCCAGTGTTGATGACCGACACGTAAGCGAACCTTGGGGTTCAACAATTATGGAAATTGCCTCGGGACCCGAAAACGGTGATTAATAATCCAAGAAACGGGCCATAATCGGCCAAAACTACGAGTGTTGATGACTGACACGTGAACGCACCACGGGGTTTGTTAACCATCGAAACCACTTCGGGACCCCAAAACAGTGAGTAATAGTCCAAGAAACGGGCCAGAATCGGCCAAAACTGCTAGTGTTGATGACCGACACGTAAACGCATCACATGGTTCGTTCACCATGGAAACCACTCCGGGACCCCAAAACAGTGAGTAATAGTCCATGAAACGGGCCAGAATTGGCCAAAACTACCAGTGTTGATGACCGACACATAAGCGGACCTTGGGGTTCAACAATTACGAAAATCGCTTCCGGACCCCAAAACGGTGAGTAATAACCCAAGAAACGGGCCAGAATCGGCCAAAACTGCTAGTGTTGATCACCGAAACGTAAATGCACCACAGGGTTCGTTAACCATGGAAACCACTCCGGCACCCCAAAACAGTGAGTAATAGTCCATGAAACGGGCCAGAATCGGTCAAAACTGCCAGTGTTGATGACCGACACGTAAACGCATCGCAGGGTTCGTTCACCATGGAAACCACTCCGGGACCCCAAAATAGTGCGTAATAGTCGATGAAACGGGCTAGAATCGGCAAAAACTGCCAGTGTTGATGACCGACACGTAAGCGAACCTTGGGGTTCAACAATTATGGAAATCGCCTCGGGACCCGAAAACGGTGATTAATAATACAAGAAACGGACCATAATCGGCCAAAACTGCGAGTGTTGATGACCGACACGTAAACGCACCACGGGGTTCGTTAACCATGGAAACCACTTCGGCACCCCAAAACAGTGAGAAATAGTCCATGAAACGGGCCAGAATCGGCCAAAACTGCCAGTGTTGATGACGGACACGTAAGCGGACCTCGGGGTTCAACAATTATGGAAATCGCTTCGGGACCCCAAAACGGTGAGTAATAACCCAAGAAACAGGCCAGAATTGGCCAAAACTGCCAGTGTCGATGACCTACACGTAAATGCAACACAGGGTTCGTTAACCATGGAAACCACTCCGGGACCCTAAAACAGTGAGTAATAGTCCATGAAACGGGCCAGAATTGGCCAAAACTGCCAGTGTTGATGACCGACACGTAAGCGGACCTTGGGGTTCAACAATTACGGAAATCGCTTCGGGACCCCAAAACGGTGAGTAATAACCCAAGAAACGGGCCAGAATCGGCCAAAACTGCCAGTTTTGATCACCGAAACATAAATGCACCACAGGGTTCGTTAACCATGGAAACCACTCCGGGACCCCAAAACAGTGAGTAATAGTCCATGAAACGGGCCAGAATCTGCCAAAACTGCCAGTGTTGATGACCAACACGTAAACTTACCACAGCGTTTGTGAACCATCGAAACCACTCCGGGACCCCAAAACAGTGAGTAATAGTCGATGAAACGGGCTAGAATCGGCAAAAACTGCCAGTGTTGATGACCGACACGTAAGCGAACCTTGGGGTTCAACAATTATGGAAATTGCCTCGGGACCCGAAAACGGTGATTAATAATCCAAGAAACGGGCCATAATCGGCCAAAACTACGAGTGTTGATGACTGACACGTGAACGCACCACGGGGTTTGTTAACCATCGAAACCACTTCGGGACCCCAAAACAGTGAGTAATAGTCCAAGAAACGGGCCAGAATCGGCCAAAACTGCCAGTGTTGATGACCGACACGTAAACGCATCACATGGTTCGTTCACCATGGAAACCATTCCGGGACCGCAAAACAGTGAGTAATAGTCCATGAAACGGGCCAGAAATGGCCAAAACTACCAGTGTTGATGACCGACACATAAGCGGACCTTGGGGTTCAACAATTACGAAAATCGCTTCGGGACCCCAAAACGGTGAGTAATAACCCAAGAAACGGGCCAGAATCGGCCAAAACTGCTAGTGTTGATCACCGAAACGTAAATGCACCACAGGGTTCGTTAACCATGGAAACCACTCCGGCACCCCAAAACAGTGAGTAATAACCCAAGAAACGGGCCAGAATCGGCCAAAACTGCCAGTTTTGATCACCGAAACATAAATGCACCACAGGGTTCGTTAACCATGGAAACCACTCCGGGACCCCAAAACAGTGAGTACTAGTCCATGAAACGGGCCAGAATTGGCCAAAACTACCAGTGTTGATGACCGACACATAAGCGGACCTTGGGGTTCAACAATTACGAAAATCGCTTCGGGACCCCAAAACGGTGAGTAATAACCCAAGAAACGGGCCAGAATCGGCCAAAACTGCCAGTGTTGATCACCGAAACGTAAATGCACCACAGGGTTCGTTAACCATGGAAACCACTCCGGCACCCCAAAACAGTGTGTAATAGTCCATGAAACGGGCCAGAATCGGTCAAAACTGCCAGTGTTGATGACCGACACGTAAACGCATCTCAGGGTTCGTTCACCATGGAAACCACTCCGGGACCCCAAAACAGTGAGTAATAGTCCATCAAACGGGCCAGAATCGGCCAAAACTGCCAGTGTTGATGACCGACACGTAAGCGGACCTTGGGGTTCAACAATTACGGAAATCGCTTCGGGACCCCAAAACGATGAGACCCAACAAACGGGCCAGAATCGGCCAAAACTGCCAGTGTTGATGACCGACAGGTAAACGCACCACAGGGTTCGTTAACCATGGAAACCACTCCGGGACCCCAAAACAGTTAGTAATAGTCCATGAAACGGGCCAGAATCGGTCAAAACTGCCAGTGTTGATGACCGACACGTAAACGCAACACAGGGTTCGTTCACCATGGAAACCACTCCGGGACACCAAAACAGTGAGTAATAGTCCATGAAACGGGCCAGAATTGGCCAAAACTGCCAGTGTTGATGATCGACACGTAAGCGGACCTTGGGGTTCAACAATTATGGAAATCGCGTCGGGACCCCAAAACGGTGAGTAATAATCCAAGAAACGGGCCAGAATCGGCCAAAACTGCTAGTGTTGATGACCGACACATAAACGCACCACAGGGTTCGTTAACCATGGAAACCACTCCGTGACCCCAAAACAGTGAGTAATAGTCCATGAAACGGGCCAGAATCTGCCAAAACTACCAGTGTTGATGACCAACACGTAAACTTACCACAGTGTTTGTTAACCATCGAAACCACTCCGGGACCCCAAAACAGTGAGTAATAGTCGATGAAACGGGCTAGAATCGGCAAAAACTGCCAGTGTTGATGACCGACACGTAAGCGAACCTTGGGGTTCAACAATTATGGAAATTGCCTCGGGACCCGAAAACGGTGATTAATAATCTAAGAAACGGGCCATAATCGGCCAAAACTACGAGTGTTGATGACTGACACGTGAACGCACCACAGGGTTTGTTAACCATCGAAACCACTTCGGGACCCCAAAACAGTGAGTAATAGTCCAAGAAACGGGCCAGAATCGGCCAAAACTGCCAGTGTTGATGACCGACACGTAAACGCATCACATGGTTCGTTCACCATGGAAACCACTCCGGGACCCCAAAACAGTGAGTAATAGTCCATGAAACGGGCCAGAATTGGCCAAAACTACCAGTGTTGATGACCGACACATAAGCGGACCTTGGGGTTCAACAATTACGAAAATCGCTTCGGGACCCCAAAACGGTGAGTAATAACCCAAGAAACGGGCCAGAATCGGCCAAAACTGCCAGTTTTGATCACCGAAACATAAATGCACCACAGGGTTCGTTAACCATGGAAACCACTCCGGGACCCCAAAACAGTGAGTAATAGTCCATGAAACGGGCCAGAATTGGCCAAAACTACCAGTGTTGATGACCGACACATAAGCGGACCTTGGGGTTCAACAATTACGAAAATCGCTTCGGGACCCCAAAACGGTGAGTAATAACCCAAGAAACGGGCCAGAATCGGCCAAAACTGCCAGTGTTGATCACCGAAACGTAAATGCACCACAGGGTTCGTTAACCATGGAAACCACTCCGGCACCCCAAAACAGTGTGTAATAGTCCATGAAACGGGCCAGAATCGGTCAAAACTGCCAGTGTTGATGACCGACACGTAAACGCATCTCAGGGTTCGTTCACCATGGAAACCACTCCGGGACCCCAAAACAGTGAGTAATAGTCCATCAAACGGGCCAGAATCGGCCAAAACTGCCAGTGTTGATGACCGACACGTAAGCGGACCTTGGGGTTCAACAATTACGGAAATCGCTTCGGGACCCCAAAACGATGAGACCCAACAAACGGGCCAGAATCGGTCAAAACTGCCAGTGTTGATGACCGAAACATAAATGCACCACAGGGTTCGTTAGCCATGGAAACCACTCCGGGACCCCAAAACAGTGAGTAATAGTCCATGAAACGGGCCAGAATTGGCCAAAACTGCCAGTGTTGATGACCGACACATAAGCGGACCTTGGGGTTCAACAATTACGAAAATCGCTTCGGGACCCCGAAATGGTGAGTAATAACCCAAGAAACGGGCCAGAATCGGCCAAAACTGCCAGTGTTGATCACCGAAACGTAAATGCACCACAGGGTTCGTTAACCATGGAAACCACTCCGGCACCCCAAAACAGTGAGTAATAGTCCATGAAACGGGCCAGAATCGGTCAAAACTGCCAGTGTTGATGACCGACACGTAAACGCATCACAGGGTTCGTTCACCATGGAAACCACTCTGGGACCCCAAAACAGTGAGTAATAGTCCATGAAACGGGCCAGAATCGGCCAAAACTGCCAGTGTTGATGACCGACACGTAAGCGGACCTTGGGGTTCAACAATTACGGAAATCGCTTCGGGACCCCAAAACGATGAGACCCAACAAACGGGCCAGAATCGGCCAAAACTGCCAGTGTTGATGACCGACACGTAAACGCGCCACAGGGTTCGTTAACCATGGAAACCACTCCGGGACCCCAAAACAGTTAGTAATAGTCCATGAAACGGGCCAGAATCGGTCAAAACTGCCAGTGTTGATGACTGACACGTAAACGCAACACAGAGTTCGTTCACCATGGAAACCACTCCGGGACCCTAAAACAGTGAGTAATAGTCCATGAAACGGGCAAGAATTGGCCAAAACTGCCAGTGTTGATGACCGAAACGTAAGCAGACCTTGGGGTTCAACAATTACGGAAATCGCTTCGGGACCCCAAAACGGTGAGCAATAACCCAAGAAACGGGCCAGAATCGGCCAACACTGCCAGTTTTGATCACCGAAACATAAATGCACCACAGGGTTCGTTAACCATGGAAACCACTCCGGGACCCCAAAACAGTGAGTAATAGTCCATGAAACGGGCCAGAATTGGCCAAAACTACCAGTGTTGATGACCGACACATAAGCGGACCTTGGGGTTCAACAATTACGAAAATCGCTTCGGGACCCCAAAACGGTGAGTAATAACCCAAGAAACGGGCCAGAATCGGCCAAAACTGCCAGTGTTGATCACCGAAACGTAAATGCACCACAGGGTTCGTTAACCATGGAAACCACTCCGGCACCCCAAAACAATGAGTAATAGTCCATGAAATGGGCCAGAATCGGTCAAAACTGCCAGTGTTGATGACCGACACGTAAACGCATCACAGGGTTCGTTCACCATGGAAACCACTCCGGGACCCCAAAACAGTGAGTAATAGTCCATGAAACGGGCCAGAATCGGCCAAAACTGCCAGTGTTGATGACCGACACGTAAGCGGACCTTGGGGTTCAACAATTACGGAAATCGCTTCGGGACCCCAAAACGATGAGACCCAACAAACGGGCCAGAATCAGCAAAAACTGCCAGTGTTGATGACCGACACGTAAACGCACCACAGGGTTCGTTAACCATGGAAACCACTCCGGGACCCCAAAAGAGTTAGTAATAGTCCATGAAACGGGCCAGAATCGGTCAAAACTGCCAGTGTTGATGACCGACACGTAAACGCAACACAGGGTTCGTTCACCATGGAAACCACTCCGGGACACCAAAACAGTGAGTAATAGTCCATGAAACGGGCCAGAATCGGCCAAAACTGCCAGTGTTGATGATCGACACGTAAGCGGACCTTGGGGTTCAACAATTATGGAAATCGCTTCGGGACCCCAAAACGGTGAGTAATAATCCAAGAAACGGGCCAGAATCGGCCAAAACTGCCAGTGTTGATGACCGACACATAAACGCACCACAGGGTTCGTTAACCATGGAAACCACTCCGTGACCCCAAAACAGTGAGTAATAGTCCATGAAACGGGCCAGAATCTGCCAAAAATGCCAGTGTTGATGACCAACACGTAAACTTACCACAACGTTTGTTAACCATCGAAACCACTCCGGGACCCCAAAATAGTGAGTAATAGTCGATGAAACGGGCTAGAATCGGCAAAAACTGCCAGTGTTGATGACCGACACGTAAGCGAACCTTGGGGTTCAACAATTATGGAAATTGCCTCGGGACCCGAAAACGGTGATTAATAATCTAAGAAACGGGCCATAATCGGCCAAAACTACGAGTGTTGATGACTGACACGTGAACGCACCACAGGGTTTGTTAACCATCGAAACCACTTCGGGACCCCAAAACAGTGAGTAATAGTCCAAGAAACGGGCCAGAATCGGCCAAAACTGCCAGTGTTGATGACCGACACGTAAACGCATCACATGGTTCGTTCACCATGGAAACCACTCCGGGACCCCAAAACAGTGAGTAATAGTCCATGAAACGGGCCAGAATTGGCCAAAACTACCAGTGTTGATGACCGACACATAAGCGGACCTTGGGGTTCAACAATTACGAAAATCGCTTCGGGACCCCAAAACGGTGAGTAATAACCCAAGAAATGGGCCAGAATCGGCCAAAACTGCCAGTTTTGATCACCGAAACATAAATGCACCACAGGGTTCGTTAACCATGGAAACCACTCCGGGACCCCAAAACAGTGAGTAATAGTCCATGAAACGGGCCAGAATTGGCCAAAACTACCAGTGTTGATGACCGACACATAAGCGGACCTTGGGGTTCAACAATTACGAAAATCGCTTCGGGACCCCAAAACGGTGAGTAATAACCCAAGAAACGGGCCAGAATCGGCCAAAACTGCCAGTGTTGATCACCGAAACGTAAATGCACCACAGGGTTCGTTAACCATGGAAACCACTCCGGCACCCCAAAACAGTGTGTAATAGTCCATGAAACGGGCCAGAATCGGTCAAAACTGCCAGTGTTGATGACCGACACGTAAACGCATCTCAGGGTTCGTTCACCATGGAAACCACTCCGGGACCCCAAAACAGTGACTAATAGTCCATCAAACGGGCCAGAATCGGCCAAAACTGCCAGTGTTGATGACCGACACGTAAGCGGACCTTGGGGTTCAACAATTACGGAAATCGCTTCGGGACCCCAAAACGATGAGACCCAACAAACGGGCCAGAATCGGTCAAAACTGCCAGTGTTGATGACCGAAACATAAATGCACCACAGGGTTCGTTAGCCATGGAAACCACTCCGGGACCCCAAAACAGTGAGTAATAGTCCATGAAACGGGCCAGAATTGGCCAAAACTGCCAGTGTTGATGACCGACACATAAGCGGACCTTGGGGTTCAACAATTACGAAAATCGCTTCGGGACCCCGAAATGGTGAGTAATAACCCAAGAAACGGGCCAGAATCGGCCAAAACTGCCAGTGTTGATCACCGAAACGTAAATGCACCACAGGGTTCGTTAACCATGGAAACCACTCCGGCACCCCAAAACAGTGAGTAATAGTCCATGAAACGGGCCAGAATCGGTCAAAACTGCCAGTGTTGATGACCGACACGTAAACGCATCACAGGGTTCGTTCACCATGGAAACCACTCTGGGACCCCAAAACAGTGAGTAATAGTCCATGAAACGGGCCAGAATCGGCCAAAACTGCCAGTGTTGATGACCGACACGTAAGCGGACCTTGGGGTTCAACAATTACGGAAATCGCTTCGGGACCCCAAAACGATGAGACCCAACAAACGGGCCAGAATCGGCCAAAACTGCCAGTGTTGATGACCGACACGTAAACGCGCCACAGGGTTCGTTAACCATGGAAACCACTCCGGGACCCCAAAACAGTTAGTAATAGTCCATGAAACGGGCCAGAATCGGTCAAACCTGCCAGTGTTGATGACTGACACGTAAACGCAACACAGAGTTCGTTCACCATGGAAACCACTCCGGGACCCTAAAACAGTGAGTAATAGTCCATGAAACGGGCAAGAATTGGCCAAAACTGCCAGTGTTGATGACCGAAACGTAAGCAGACCTTGGGGTTCAACAATTACGGAAATCGCTTCGGGACCCCAAAACGGTGAGCAATAACCCAAGAAACGGGCCAGAATCGGCCAACACTGCCAGTTTTGATCACCGAAACATAAATGCACCACAGGGTTCGTTAACCATGGAAACCACTCCGGGACCCCAAAACAGTGAGTAATAGTCCATGAAACGGGCCAGAATTGGCCAAAACTACCAGTGTTGATGACCGACACATAAGCGGACCTTGGGGTTCAACAATTACGAAAATCGCTTCGGGACCCCAAAACGGTGAGTAATAACCCAAGAAACGGGCCAGAATCGGCCAAAACTGCCAGTGTTGATCACCGAAACATAAATGCACCACAGGGTTCGTTAACCATGGAAACCACTCCGGCACCCCAAAACAATGAGTAATAGTCCATGAAATGGGCCAGAATCGGTCAAAACTGCCAGTGTTGATGACCGACACGTAAACGCATCACAGGGTTCGTTCACCATGGAAACCACTCCGGGACCCCAAAACAGTGAGTAATAGTCCATGAAACGGGCCAGAATCGGCCAAAACTGCCAGTGTTGATGACCGACACGTAAGCGGACCTTGGGGTTCAACAATTACGGAAATCGCTTCGGGACCCCAAAACGATGAGACCCAACAAACGGGCCAGAATCAGCCAAAACTGCCAGTGTTGATGACCGACACGTAAACGCACCACAGGGTTCGTTAACCATGGAAACCACTCCGGGACCCCAAAAGAGTTAGTAATAGTCCATGAAATGGGCCAGAATCGGTCAAAACTGCCAGTGTTGATGACCGACACGTAAACGCAACACAGGGTTCGTTCACCATGGAAACCACTCCGGGACACCAAAACAGTGAGTAATAGTCCATGAAACGGGCCAGAATCGGCCAAAACTGCCAGTGTTGATGATCGACACGTAAGCGGACCTTGGGGTTCAACAATTATGGAAATCGCTTCGGGACCCCAAAACGGTGAGTAATAATCCAAGAAACGGGCCAGAATCGGCCAAAACTGCCAGTGTTGATGACCGACACATAAACGCACCACAGGGTTCGTTAACCATGGAAACCACTCCGTGACCCCAAAACAGTGAGTAATAGTCCATGAAACGGGCCAGAATCTGCCAAAAATGCCAGTGTTGATGACCAACACGTAAACTTACCACAACGTTTGTTAACCATCGAAACCACTCCGGGACCCCAAAATAGTGAGTAATAGTCGATGAAACGGGCTAGAATCGGCAAAAACTGCCAGTGTTGATGACCGACACGTAAGCGAACCTTGGGGTTCAACAATTATGGAAATTGCCTCGGGACCCGAAAACGGTGATTAATAATCTAAGAAACGGGCCATAATCGGCCAAAACTACGAGTGTTGATGACTGACACGTGAACGCACCACAGGGTTTGTTAACCATCGAAACCACTTCGGGACCCCAAAACAGTGAGTAATAGTCCAAGAAACGGGCCAGAATCGGCCAAAACTGCCAGTGTTGATGACCGACACGTAAACGCATCACATGGTTCGTTCACCATGGAAACCACTCCGGGACCCCAAAACAGTGAGTAATAGTCCATGAAACGGGCCAGAATTGGCCAAAACTACCAGTGTTGATGACCGACACATAAGCGGACCTTGGGGTTCAACAATTACGAAAATCGCTTCGGGACCCCAAAACGGTGAGTAATAACCCAAGAAACGGGCCAGAATCGGCCAAAACTGCCAGTTTTGATCACCGAAACATAAATGCACCACAGGGTTCGTTAACCATGGAAACCACTCCGGGACCCCAAAACAGTGAGTAATAGTCCATGAAACGGGCCAGAATTGGCCAAAACTACCAGTGTTGATGACCGACACATAAGCGGACCTTGGGGTTCAACAATTACGAAAATCGCTTCGGGACCCCAAAACGGTGAGTAATAACCCAAGAAACGGGCCAGAATCGGCCAAAACTGCCAGTGTTGATCACCGAAACGTAAATGCACCACAGGGTTCGTTAACCATGGAAACCACTCCGGCACCCCAAAACAGTGTGTAATAGTCCATGAAACGGGCCAGAATCGGTCAAAACTGCCAGTGTTGATGACCGACACGTAAACGCATCTCAGGGTTCGTTCACCATGGAAACCACTCCGGGACCCCAAAACAGTGAGTAATAGTCCATCAAACGGGCCAGAATCGGCCAAAACTGCCAGTGTTGATGACCGACACGTAAGCGGACCTTGGGGTTCAACAATTACGGAAATCGCTTCGGGACCCCAAAACGATGAGACCCAACAAACGGGCCAGAATCGGTCAAAACTGCCAGTGTTGATGACCGAAACATAAATGCACCACAGGGTTCGTTAGCCATGGAAACCACTCCGGGACCCCAAAACAGTGAGTAATAGTCCATGAAACGGGCCAGAATTGGCCAAAACTGCCAGTGTTGATGACCGACACATAAGCGGACCTTGGGGTTCAACAATTACGAAAATCGCTTCGGGACCCCGAAATGGTGAGTAATAACCCAAGAAACGGGCCAGAATCGGCCAAAACTGCCAGTGTTGATCACCGAAACGTAAATGCACCACAGGGTTCGTTAACCATGGAAACCACTCCGGCACCCCAAAACAGTGAGTAATAGTCCATGAAACGGGCCAGAATCGGTCAAAACTGCCAGTGTTGATGACCGACACGTAAACGCATCACAGGGTTCGTTCACCATGGAAACCACTCTGGGACCCCAAAACAGTGAGTAATAGTCCATGAAACGGGCCAGAATCGGCCAAAACTGCCAGTGTTGATGACCGACACGTAAGCGGACCTTGGGGTTCAACAATTACGGAAATCGCTTCGGGACCCCAAAACGATGAGACCCAACAAACGGGCCAGAATCGGCCAAAACTGCCAGTGTTGATGACCGACACGTAAACGCGCCACAGGGTTCGTTAACCATGGAAACCACTCCGGGACCCCAAAACAGTTAGTAATAGTCCATGAAACGGGCCAGAATCGGTCAAAACTGCCAGTGTTGATGACTGACACGTAAACGCAACACAGAGTTCGTTCACCATGGAAACCACTCCGGGACCCTAAAACAGTGAGTAATAGTCCATGAAACGGGCAAGAGTTGGCCAAAACTGCCAGTGTTGATGACCGAAACGTAAGCAGACCTTGGGGTTCAGCAATTACGGAAATCGCTTCGGGACCCCAAAACGGTGAGCAATAACCCAAGAAACGGGCCAGAATCGGCCAAAACTGCCAGTTTTGATCACCGAAACATAAATGCACCACAGGGTTCGTTAACCATGGAAACCACTCCGGGACCCCAAAACAGTGAGTAATAGTCCATGAAACGGGCCAGAATTGGCCAAAACTACCAGTGTTGATGACCGACACATAAGCGGACCTTGGGGTTCAACAATTACGAAAATCGCTTCGGGACCCCAAAACGGTGAGTAATAACCCAAGAAACGGGCCAGAATCGGCCAAAACTGCCAGTTTTGATCACCGAAACGTAAATGCACCACAGGGTTCGTTAACCATGGAAACCACTCCGGCACCCCAAAACAATGAGTAATAGTCCATGAAATGGGCCAGAATCGGTCAAAACTGCCAGTGTTGATGACCGACACGTAAACGCATCACAGGGTTCGTTCACCATGGAAACCACTCCGGGACCCCAAAACAGTGAGTAATAGTCCATGAAACGGGCCAGAATCGGCCAAAACTGCCAGTGTTGATGACCGACACGTAAGCGGACCTTGGGGTTCAACAATTACGGAAATCGCTTCGGGACCCCAAAACGATGAGACCCAACAAACGGGCCAGAATCGGCCAAAACTGCCAGTGTTGATGACCGACACGTAAACGCACCACAGGGTTCGTTAACCATGGAAACCACTCCGGGACCCCAAAACAGTTAGTAATAGTCCATGAAACGGGCCAGAATCGGTCAAAACTGCCAGTGTTGATGACCGACACGTAAACGCAACACAGGGTTCGTTCACCATGGAAACCACTCCGGGACACCAAAACAGTGAGTAATAGTCCATGAAACGGGCCAGAATCGGCCAAAACTGCCAGTGTTGATGATCGACACGTAAGCGGACCTTGGGGTTCAACAATTATGGAAATCGCTTCGGGACCCCAAAACGGTGAGTAATAATCCAAGAAACGGGCCAGAATCGGCCAAAACTGCCAGTGTTGATGACCGACACATAAACGCACCACAGGGTTCGTTAACCATGGAAACCACTCCGTGACCCCAAAACAGTGAGTAATAGTCCATGAAACGGGCCAGAATCTGCCAAAAATGCCAGTGTTGATGACCAACACGTAAACTTACCACAGTGTTTGTTAACCATCGAAACCACTCCGGGACCCCAAAATAGTGAGTAATAGTCGATGAAACGGGCTAGAATCGGCAAAAACTGCCAGTGTTGATGACCGACACGTAAGCGAACCTTGGGGTTCAACAATTATGGAAATTGCCTCGGGACCCGAAAACGGTGATTAATAATCCAAGAAACGGGCCATAATCGGCCAAAACTACGAGTGTTGATGACTGACACGTAAACGCACCACAGGGTTCGTTAACCATGGGAACCACTTCGGCACCCCAAAACAGTGAGAAATAGTCCATCAAACGGGCCAGAATCGGCCAAAACGGCCAGTGTTGATGACGGACACGTAAGCGGACCTCGGGGTTCAACAATTATGGAAATCGCTTCAGGACCCCAAAACGGTGAGTAATAACCCAAGAAACAGGCCAGAATCGGCCAAAACTGCCAGTGTTGATGACCGACACGTAAGCGGACCTTGGGGTTCAACAATTACGGAAATCGCTTCGGGACCCCAAAACGATGAGACCCAACAAACGGGCCAGAATCGGCCAAAACTGCCAGTGTTGATGACCGACACGTAAACGCGCCACAGGGTTCGTTAACCATGGAAACCACTCCGGGACCCCAAAACAGTTAGTAATAGTCCATGAAACGGGCCAGAATCGGTCAAAACTGCCAGTGTTGATGACTGACACGTAAACGCAACACAGAGTTCGTTCACCATGGAAACCACTCCGGGACCCTAAAACAGTGAGTAATAGTCCATGAAACGGGCAAGAGTTGGCCAAAACTGCCAGTGTTGATGACCGAAACGTAAGCAGACTTTGGGGTTCAGCAATTACGGAAATCGCTTCGGGACCCCAAAACGGTGAGCAATAACCCAAGAAACGGGCCAGAATCGGCCAAAACTGCCAGTTTTGATCACCGAAACATAAATGCACCACAGGGTTCGTTAACCATGGAAACCACTCCGGGACCCCAAAACAGTGAGTAATAGTCCATGAAACGGGCCAGAATTGGCCAAAACTACCAGTGTTGATGACCGACACATAAGCGGACCTTGGGGTTCAACAATTACGAAAATCGCTTCGGGACCCCAAAACGGTGAGTAATAACCCAAGAAACGGGCCAGAATCGGCCAAAACTGCCAGTTTTGATCACCGAAACGTAAATGCACCACAGGGTTCGTTAACCATGGAAACCACTCCGGCACCCCAAAACAATGAGTAATAGTCCATGAAATGGGCCAGAATCGGTCAAAACTGCCAGTGTTGATGACCGACACGTAAACGCATCACAGGGTTCGTTCACCATGGAAACCACTCCGGGACCCCAAAACAGTGAGTAATAGTCCATGAAACGGGCCAGAATCGGCCAAAACTGCCAGTGTTGATGACCGACACGTAAGCGGACCTTGGGGTTCAACAATTACGGAAATCGCTTCGGGACCCCAAAACGATGAGACCCAACAAACGGGCCAGAATCGGCCAAAACTGCCAGTGTTGATGACCGACACGTAAACGCACCACAGGGTTCGTTAACCATGGAAACCACTCCGGGACCCCAAAACAGTTAGTAATAGTCCATGAAACGGGCCAGAATCGGTCAAAACTGCCAGTGTTGATGACCGACACGTAAACGCAACACAGGGTTCGTTCACCATGGAAACCACTCCGGGACACCAAAACAGTGAGTAATAGTCCATGAAACGGGCCAGAATCGGCCAAAACTGCCAGTGTTGATGATCGACACGTAAGCGGACCTTGGGGTTCAACAATTATGGAAATCGCTTCGGGACCCCAAAACGGTGAGTAATAATCCAAGAAACGGGCCAGAATCGGCCAAAACTGCCAGTGTTGATGACCGACACATAAACGCACCACAGGGTTCGTTAACCATGGAAACCACTCCGTGACCCCAAAACAGTGAGTAATAGTCCATGAAACGGGCCAGAATCTGCCAAAAATGCCAGTGTTGATGACCAACACGTAAACTTACCACAGCGTTTGTTAACCATCGAAACCACTCCGGGACCCCAAAATAGTGAGTAATAGTCGATGAAACGGGCTAGAATCGGCAAAAACTGCCAGTGTTGATGACCGACACGTAAGCGAACCTTGGGGTTCAACAATTATGGAAATTGCCTCGGGACCCGAAAACGGTGATTAATAATCCAAGAAACGGGCCATAATCGGCCAAAACTACGAGTGTTGATGACTGACACGTAAACGCACCACAGGGTTCGTTAACCATGGGAACCACTTCGGCACCCCAAAACAGTGAGAAATAGTCCATCAAACGGGCCAGAATCGGCCAAAATGGCCAGTGTTGATGACGGACACGTAAGCGGACCTCGGGGTTCAACAATTATGGAAATCGCTTCAGGACCCCAAAACGGTGAGTAATAACCCAAGAAACAGGCCAGAATCGGCCAAAACTGCCAGTGTTGATGACCGACACGTAAGCGGACCTTGGGGTTCAACAATTACGGAAATCGCTTCGGGACCCCAAAACGATGAGACCCAACAAACGGGCCAGAATCGGCCAAAACTGCCAGTGTTGATGACCGACACGTAAACGCGCCACAGGGTTCGTTAACCATGGAAACCACTCCGGGACCCCAAAACAGTTAGTAATAGTCCATGAAACGGGCCAGAATCGGTCAAAACTGCCAGTGTTGATGACTGACACGTAAACGCAACACAGAGTTCGTTCACCATGGAAACCACTCCGGGACCCTAAAACAGTGAGTAATAGTCCATGAAACGGGCAAGAGTTGGCCAAAACTGCCAGTGTTGATGACCGAAACGTAAGCAGACCTTGGGGTTCAGCAATTACGGAAATCGCTTCGGGACCCCAAAACGGTGAGCAATAACCCAAGAAACGGGCCAGAATCGGCCAAAACTGCCAGTTTTGATCACCGAAACATAAATGCACCACAGGGTTCGTTAACCATGGAAACCACTCCGGGACCCCAAAACAGTGAGTAATAGTCCATGAAACGGGCCAGAATTGGCCAAAACTACCAGTGTTGATGACCGACACATAAGCGGACCTTGGGGTTCAACAATTACGAAAATCGCTTCGGGACCCCAAAACGGTGAGTAATAACCCAAGAAACGGGCCAGAATCGGCCAAAACTGCCAGTTTTGATCACCGAAACGTAAATGCACCACAGGGTTCGTTAACCATGGAAACCACTCCGGCACCCCAAAACAATGAGTAATAGTCCATGAAATGGGCCAGAATCGGTCAAAACTGCCAGTGTTGATGACCGACACGTAAACGCATCACAGGGTTCGTTCACCATGGAAACCACTCCGGGACCCCAAAACAGTGAGTAATAGTCCATGAAACGGGCCAGAATCGGCCAAAACTGCCAGTGTTGATGACCGACACGTAAGCGGACCTTGGGGTTCAACAATTACGGAAATCGCTTCGGGACCCCAAAACGATGAGACCCAACAAACGGGCCAGAATCGGCCAAAACTGCCAGTGTTGATGACCGACACGTAAACGCACCACAGGGTTCGTTAACCATGGAAACCACTCCGGGACCCCAAAACAGTTAGTAATAGTCCATGAAACGGGCCAGAATCGGTCAAAACTGCCAGTGTTGATGACCGACACGTAAACGCAACACAGGGTTCGTTCACCATGGAAACCACTCCGGGACACCAAAACAGTGAGTAATAGTCCATGAAACGGGCCAGAATCGGCCAAAACTGCCAGTGTTGATGATCGACACGTAAGCGGACCTTGGGGTTCAACAATTATGGAAATCGCTTCGGGACCCCAAAACGGTGAGTAATAATCCAAGAAACGGGCCAGAATCGGCCAAAACTGCCAGTGTTGATGACCGACACATAAACGCACCACAGGGTTCGTTAACCATGGAAACCACTCCGTGACCCCAAAACAGTGAGTAATAGTCCATGAAACGGGCCAGAATCTGCCAAAAATGCCAGTGTTGATGACCAACACGTAAACTTACCACAGCGTTTGTTAACCATCGAAACCACTCCGGGACCCCAAAATAGTGAGTAATAGTCGATGAAACGGGCTAGAATCGGCAAAAACTGCCAGTGTTGATGACCGACACGTAAGCGAACCTTGGGGTTCAACAATTATGGAAATTGCCTCGGGACCCGAAAACGGTGATTAATAATCCAAGAAACGGGCCATAATCGGCCAAAACTACGAGTGTTGATGACTGACACGTAAACGCACCACAGGGTTCGTTAACCATGGAAACCACTTCGGCACCCCAAAACAGTGAGAAATAGTCCATCAAACGGGCCAGAATCGGCCAAAACGGCCAGTGTTGATGACGGACACGTAAGCGGACCTCGGGGTTCAACAATTATGGAAATCGCTTCAGGACCCCAAAACGGTGAGTAATAACCCAAGAAACAGGCCAGAATCGGCCAAAACTGCCAGTGTTGATGACCGACACGTAAGCGGACCTTGGGGTTCAACAATTACGGAAATCGCTTCGGGACCCCAAAACGATGAGACCCAACAAACGGGCCAGAATCGGCCAAAACTGCCAGTGTTGATGACCGACACGTAAACGCGCCACAGGGTTCGTTAACCATGGAAACCACTCCGGGACCCCAAAACAGTTAGTAATAGTCCATGAAACGGGCCAGAATCGGTCAAAACTGCCAGTGTTGATGACTGACACGTAAACGCAACACAGAGTTCGTTCACCATGGAAACCACTCCGGGACCCTAAAACAGTGAGTAATAGTCCATGAAACGGGCAAGAGTTGGCCAAAACTGCCAGTGTTGATGACCGAAACGTAAGCAGACCTTGGGGTTCAGCAATTACGGAAATCGCTTCGGGACCCCAAAACGGTGAGCAATAACCCAAGAAACGGGCCAGAATCGGCCAAAACTGCCAGTTTTGATCACCGAAACATAAATGCACCACAGGGTTCGTTAACCATGGAAACCACTCCGGGACCCCAAAACAGTGAGTAATAGTCCATGAAACGGGCCAGAATTGGCCAAAACTACCAGTGTTGATGACCGACACATAAGCGGACCTTGGGGTTCAACAATTACGAAAATCGCTTCGGGACCCCAAAACGGTGAGTAATAACCCAAGAAACGGGCCAGAATCGGCCAAAACTGCCAGTTTTGATCACCGAAACGTAAATGCACCACAGGGTTCGTTAACCATGGAAACCACTCCGGCACCCCAAAACAATGAGTAATAGTCCATGAAATGGGCCAGAATCGGTCAAAACTGCCAGTGTTGATGACCGACACGTAAACGCATCACAGGGTTCGTTCACCATGGAAACCACTCCGGGACCCCAAAACAGTGAGTAATAGTCCATGAAACGGGCCAGAATCGGCCAAAACTGCCAGTGTTGATGACCGACACGTAAGCGGACCTTGGGGTTCAACAATTACGGAAATCGCTTCGGGACCCCAAAACGATGAGACCCAACAAACGGGCCAGAATCGGCCAAAACTGCCAGTGTTGATGACCGACACGTAAACGCACCACAGGGTTCGTTAACCATGGAAACCACTCCGGGACCCCAAAACAGTTAGTAATAGTCCATGAAACGGGCCAGAATCGGTCAAAACTGCCAGTGTTGATGACCGACACGTAAACGCAACACAGGGTTCGTTCACCATGGAAACCACTCCGGGACACCAAAACAGTGAGTAATAGTCCATGAAACGGGCCAGAATCGGCCAAAACTGCCAGTGTTGATGATCGACACGTAAGCGGACCTTGGGGTTCAACAATTATGGAAATCGCTTCGGGACCCCAAAACGGTGAGTAATAATCCAAGAAACGGGCCAGAATCGGCCAAAACTGCCAGTGTTGATGACCGACACATAAACGCACCATAGGGTTCGTTAACCATGGAAACCACTCCGTGACCCCAAAACAGTGAGTAATAGTCCATGAAACGGGCCAGAATCTGCCAAAAATGCCAGTGTTGATGACCAACACGTAAACTTACCACAGCGTTTGTTAACCATCGAAACCACTCCGGGACCCCAAAATAGTGAGTAATAGTCGATGAAACGGGCTAGAATCGGCAAAAACTGCCAGTGTTGATGACCGACACGTAAGCGAACCTTGGGGTTCAACAATTATGGAAATTGCCTCGGGACCCGAAAACGGTGATTAATAATCCAAGAAACGGGCCATAATCGGCCAAAACTACGAGTGTTGATGACTGACACGTAAACGCACCACAGGGTTCGTTAACCATGGAAACCACTTCGGCACCCCAAAACAGTGAGAAATAGTCCATCAAACGGGCCAGAATTGGCCAAAACTGCCAGTGTTGATGACGGACACGTAAGCGGACCTCGGGGTTCAACAATTATGGAAATCGCTTCAGGACCCCAAAACGGTGAGTAATAACCCAAGAAACAGGCCAGAATCGGCCAAAACTGCCAGTGTTGATGACCGACACGTAAATGCAACACAGGGTTCGTTAACCATGGAAACCACTCCGGGACCCTAAAACAGTGAGTAATAGTCCATGAAACGGGCCACAATTGGCCAAAACTGCCAGTGTTGATGACCGACACGTAAGCGGACCTTGGGGTTCAACAATTACGGAAATCGCTTCGGGACCCCAAAACGGTGAGTAATAACCCAAGAAACGGGCCAGAATCGGCCAAAACTGCCAGTTTTGATCACCGAAACATAAATGCACCACAGTGTTCGTTAACCATGGAAACCACTCCGGGACCCTAAAACAGTGAGTAATAGTCCATTAAACGGGCCAGAATTGGCCAAAACTGCCAGTGTTGATGACCGACACATAAGCGGACCTTGGGGTTCAACAATTACGAAAATCGCTTCGGGACCCCGAAACGGTGAGTAATAACCCAAGAAATGCGCCAGAATCGGCCAAAACTGCCAGTGTTGATCACCGAAACGTAAATGCACCACAGGGTTCGTTAACCATGGAAACCACTCCGGCACCCCAAAACAGTGAGTAATAGTCCATGAAACGGGCCAGAATCGGTCAAAACTGCCAGTGTTGATGACCGACACGTAAACGCATCACAGGGTTCGTCCACCATGGAAACCACTCCGGGACCCCAAAACAGTGCGTAATAGTCCATGAAACGGGCCAGAATCGGCCAAAACCGCCAGTGTTGATGACCGACACGTAAGCGGACCTTGGGGTTCAACAATTACGGAAATCGCTTCGGGACCCCAAAACGATGAGACCCAACAAACGGGCCAGAATCGGCCAAAACTGCCAGTGTTGATGACCGACACGTAAACGCGCCACAGGGTTCGTTAACCATGGAAACCACTCCGGGACCCCAAAACAGTTAGTAATAGTCCATGAAACGGGCCAGAATCGGTCAAAACTGCTAGTGTTGATGACTGACATGTAAACGCAACACAGGGTTCGTTCACCATGGAAACCACTCCGGGACCCTAAAACAGTGAGTAATAGTCCATGAAACAGGCCAGAATTGGCCAAAACTGCCAGTGTTGATGACCGACACGTAAGCGGACCTTGGGGTTCAACAATTACGGAAATCGCTTCGGGACCCCAAAACGATGAGACCCAACAAACGGGCCAGAATCGGCCAAAACTGCCAGTGTTGATGACCGACACGTAAACGCACCACAGGGTTCGTTAACCATGGAAACCACTCCGGGACCCCAAAACAGTTAGTAATAGTCCATGAAACGGGCCAGAATCGGTCAAAACTGCCAGTGTTGATGACCGACACGTAAACCTAACACAGGGTTCGTTCACCATGGAAACCACTCCGGGACACCAAAACAGTGAGTAATAGTCCATGAAACGGGCCAGAATCGGCCAAAACTGCCAGTGTTGATGATCGACACGTAAGCGGACCTTGGGGTTCAACAATTATGGAAATCGCTTCGGGACCCCAAAACGGTGAGTAATAATCCAAGAAACGGGCCAGAATCGGCCAAAACTGCCAGTGTTGATGACCGACACATAAACGCACCACAGGGTTCGTTAACCATGGAAACCACTCCGTGACCCCAAAACAGTGAGTAATAGTCCATGAAACGGGCCAGAATCTGCCAAAAATGCCAGTGTTGATGACCAACACGTAAACTTACCAAAGCGTTTGTTAACCATCGAAACCACTCCGGGACCCCAAAATAGTGAGTAATAGTCGATGAAACGGGCTAGAATCGGCAAAAACTGCCAGTGTTGATGACCGACACGTAAGCGAACCTTGGGGTTCAACAATTATGGAAATTGCCTCGGGACCCGAAAACGGTGATTAATAATCCAAGAAACGGGCCATAATCGGCCAAAACTACGAGTGTTGATGACTGACACGTAAACGCACCACAGGGTTCGTTAACCATGGAAACCACTTCGGCACCCCAAAACAGTGAGAAATAGTCCATCAAACGGGCCAGAATCGGCCAAAACTGCCAGTGTTGATGACGGACACGTAAGCGGACCTCGGGGTTCAACAATTATGGAAATCGCTTCAGGACCCCAAAACGGTGAGTAATAACCCAAGAAACAGGCCAGAATCGGCCAAAACTGCCAGTGTTGATGACCGACACGTAAATGCAACACAGGGTTCGTTAACCATGGAAACCACTCCGGGACCCTAAAACAGTGAGTAATAGTCCATGAAACGGGCCACAATTGGCCAAAACTGCCAGTGTTGATGACCGACACGTAAGCGGACCTTGGGGTTCAACAATTACGGAAATCGCTTCGGGACCCCAAAACGGTGAGTAATAACCCAAGAAACGGGCCAGAATCGGCCAAAACTGCCAGTTTTGATCACCGAAACATAAATGCACCACAGTGTTCGTTAACCATGGAAACCACTCCGGGACCCTAAAACAGTGAGTAATAGTCCATTAAACGGGCCAGAATTGGCCAAAACTGCCAGTGTTGATGACCGACACATAAGCGGACCTTGGGGTTCAACAATTACGAAAATCGCTTCGGGACCCCGAAACGGTGAGTAATAACCCAAGAAACGCGCCAGAATCGGCCAAAACTGCCAGTGTTGATCACCGAAACGTAAATGCACCACAGGGTTCGTTAACCATGGAAACCACTCCGGCACCCCAAAACAGTGAGTAATAGTCCATGAAACGGGCCAGAATCGGTCAAAACTGCCAGTGTTGATGACCGACACGTAAACGCATCACAGGGTTCGTCCACCATGGAAACCACTCCGGGACCCCAAAACAGTGCGTAATAGTCCATGAAACGGGCCAGAATCGGCCAAAACCGCCAGTGTTGATGACCGACACGTAAGCGGACCTTGGGGTTCAACAATTACGGAAATCGCTTCGGGACCCCAAAACGATGAGACCCAACAAACGGGCCAGAATCGGCCAAAACTGCCAGTGTTGATGACCGACACGTAAACGCGCCACAGGGTTCGTTAACCATGGAAACCACTCCGGGACCCCAAAACAGTTAGTAATAGTCCATGAAACGGGCCAGAATCGGTCAAAACTGCTAGTGTTGATGACTGACATGTAAACGCAACACAGGGTTCGTTCACCATGGAAACCACTCCGGGACCCTAAAACAGTGAGTAATAGTCCATGAAACAGGCCAGAATTGGCCAAAACTGCCAGTGTTGATGACCGACACGTAAGCGGACCTTGGGGTTCAACAATTACGGAAATCGCTTCGGGACCCCGAAACGATGAGACCCAACAAACGGGCCAGAATCGGCCAAAACTGCCAGTGTTGATGACCGACACGTAAACGCACCACAGGGTTCGTTAACCATGGAAACCACTCCGGGACCCCAAAACAGTTAGTAATAGTCCATGAAACGGGCCAGAATCGGTCAAAACTGCCAGTGTTGATGACCGACACGTAAACCTAACACAGGGTTCGTTCACCATGGAAACCACTCCGGGACACCAAAACAGTGAGTAATAGTCCATGAAACGGGCCAGAATCGGCCAAAACTGCCAGTGTTGATGATCGACACGTAAGCGGACCTTGGGGTTCAACAATTATGGAAATCGCTTCGGGACCCCAAAACGGTGAGTAATAATCCAAGAAACGGGCCAGAATCGGCCAAAACTGCCAGTGTTGATGACCGACACATAAACGCACCACAGGGTTCGTTAACCATGGAAACCACTCCGTGACCCCAAAACAGTGAGTAATAGTCCATGAAACGGGCCAGAATCTGCCAAAAATGCCAGTGTTGATGACCAACACGTAAACTTACCAAAGCGTTTGTTAACCATCGAAACCACTCCGGGACCCCAAAATAGTGAGTAATAGTCGATGAAACGGGCTAGAATCGGCAAAAACTGCCAGTGTTGATGACCGACACGTAAGCGAACCTTGGGGTTCAACAATTATGGAAATTGCCTCGGGACCCGAAAACGGTGATTAATAATCCAAGAAACGGGCCATAATCGGCCAAAACTACGAGTGTTGATGACTGACACGTAAACGCACCACAGGGTTCGTTAACCATGGAAACCACTTCGGCACCCCAAAACAGTGAGAAATAGTCCATCAAACGGGCCAGAATCGGCCAAAACGGCCAGTGTTGATGACGGACACGTAAGCGGACCTCGGGGTTCAACAATTATGGAAATCGCTTCAGGACCCCAAAACGGTGAGTAATAACCCAAGAAACAGGCCAGAATCGGCCAAAACTGCCAGTGTTGATGACCGACACGTAAATGCAACACAGGGTTCGTTAACCATGGAAACCACTCCGGGACCCTAAAACAGTGAGTAATAGTCCATGAAACGGGCCACAATTGGCCAAAACTGCCAGTGTTGATGACCGACACGTAAGCGGACCTTGGGGTTCAACAATTACGGAAATCGCTTCGGGACCCCAAAACGGTGAGTAATAACCCAAGAAACGGGCCAGAATCGGCCAAAACTGCCAGTTTTGATCACCGAAACATAAATGCACCACAGTGTTCGTTAACCATGGAAACCACTCCGGGACCCTAAAACAGTGAGTAATAGTCCATTAAACGGGCCAGAATTGGCCAAAACTGCCAGTGTTGATGACCGACACATAAGCGGACCTTGGGGTTCAACAATTACGAAAATCGCTTCGGGACCCCGAAACGGTGAGTAATAACCCAAGAAACGCGCCAGAATCGGCCAAAACTGCAAGTGTTGATCACCGAAACGTAAATGCACCACAGGGTTCGTTAACCATGGAAACCACTCCGGCACCCCAAAACAATGAGTAATAGTCCATGAAACGGGCCAGAATCGGTCAAAACTGCCAGTGTTGATGACCGACACGTAAACGCATCACAGGGTTCGTCCACCATGGAAACCACTCCGGGACCCCAAAACAGTGCGTAATAGTCCATGAAACGGGCCAGAATCGGCCAAAACCGCCAGTGTTGATGACCGACACGTAAGCGGACCTTGGGGTTCAACAATTACGGAAATCGCTTCGGGACCCCAAAACGATGAGACCCAACAAACGGGCCAGAATCGGCCAAAACTGCCAGTGTTGATGACCGACACGTAAACGCGCCACAGGGTTCGTTAACCATGGAAACCACTCCGGGACCCCAAAACAGTTAGTAATAGTCCATGAAACGGGCCAGAATCGGTCAAAACTGCTAGTGTTGATGACTGACATGTAAACGCAACACAGGGTTCGTTCACCATGGAAACCACTCCGGGACCCCAAAACAGTGAGTAATAGTCCATGAAACAGGCCAGAATTGGCCAAAACTGCCAGTGTTGATGACCGACACGTAAGCGGACCTTGGGGTTCAACAATTACGGAAATCGCTTCGGGACCCCAAAACGATGAGACCCAACAAACGGGCCAGAATCGGCCAAAACTGCCAGTGTTGATGACCGACACGTAAACGCACCACAGGGTTCGTTAACCATGGAAACCACTCCGGGACCCCAAAACAGTTAGTAATAGTCCATGAAACGGGCCAGAATCGGTCAAAACTGCCAGTGTTGATGACCGACACGTAAACCTAACACAGGGTTCGTTCACCATGGAAACCACTCCGGGACACCAAAACAGTGAGTAATAGTCCATGAAACGGGCCAGAATCGGCCAAAACTGCCAGTGTTGATGATCGACACGTAAGCGGACCTTGGGGTTCAACAATTATGGAAATCGCTTCGGGACCCCAAAACGGTGAGTAATAATCCAAGAAACGGGCCAGAATCGGCCAAAACTGCCAGTGTTGATGACCGACACATAAACGCACCACAGGGTTCGTTAACCATGGAAACCACTCCGTGACCCCAAAACAGTGAGTAATAGTCCATGAAACGGGCCAGAATCTGCCAAAAATGCCAGTGTTGATGACCAACACGTAAACTTACCAAAGCGTTTGTTAACCATCGAAACCACTCCGGGACCCCAAAATAGTGAGTAATAGTCGATGAAACGGGCTAGAATCGGCAAAAACTGCCAGTGTTGATGACCGACACGTAAGCGAACCTTGGGGTTCAACAATTATGGAAATTGCCTCGGGACCCGAAAACGGTGATTAATAATCCAAGAAACGGGCCATAATCGGCCAAAACTACGAGTGTTGATGACTGACACGTAAACGCACCACAGGGTTCGTTAACCATGGAAACCACTTCGGCACCCCAAAACAGTGAGAAATAGTCCATCAAACGGGCCAGAATCGGCCAAAACGGCCAGTGTTGATGACGGACACGTAAGCGGACCTCGGGGTTCAACAATTATGGAAATCGCTTCAGGACCCCAAAACGGTGAGTAATAACCCAAGAAACAGGCCAGAATCGGCCAAAACTGCCAGTGTTGATGACCGACACGTAAATGCAACACAGGGTTCGTTAACCATGGAAACCACTCCGGGACCCTAAAACAGTGAGTAATAGTCCATGAAACGGGCCAGAATTGGCCAAAACTGCCAGTGTTGATGACCGACACATAAGCGGACCTTGGGGTTCAACAATTACGAAAATCGCTTCGGGACCCCGAAACGGTGAGTAATAACCCAAGAAACGCGCCAGAATCGGCCAAAACTGCCAGTGTTGATCACCGAAACGTAAATGCACCACAGGGTTCGTTAACCATGGAAACCACTCCGGCACCCCAAAACAGTGAGTAATAGTCCATGAAACGGGCCAGAATCGGTCAAAACTGCCAGTGTTGATGACCGACACGTAAACGCATCACAGGGTTCGTCCACCATGGAAACCACTCCGGGACCCCAAAACAGTGAGTAATAGTCCATGAAACGGGCCAGAATCGGCCAAAACTGCCAGTGTTGATGACCGACACGTAAGCGGACCTTGGGGTTCAACAATTACGGAAATCGCTTCGGGACCCCAAAACGATGAGACCCAACAAACGGGCCAGAATCGGCCAAAACTGCCAGTGTTGATGACCGACACGTAAACGCGCCACAGGGTTCGTTAACCATGGAAACCACTCCGGGACCCCAAAACAGTTAGTAATAGTCCATGAAACGGGCCAGAATCGGTCAAAACTGCCAGTGTTGATGACTGACATGTAAACGCAACACAGGGTTCGTTCACCATGGAAACCACTCCGGGACCCTAAAACAGTGAGTAATAGTCCATGAAACGGGCCAGAATTGGCCAAAACTGCCAGTGTTGATGACCGACACGTAAGCGGACCTTGGTGTTCAACAATTACAGAAATCGCTTCGGGACCCCAAAATGGTGAGTAATAACCCAAGAAACGGGCCAGAATCGGCCAAAACTGCCAGTTTTGATCACCGAAACATAAATGCACCACAGGGTTCGTTAACCATGGAAACCACTCCGGGACCCCAAAACAGTGAGTAATAGTCCATGAAACGGGCCAGAATTGGCCAAAACTACCAGTGTTGATGACCGACACATAAGCGGACCTTGGGGTTCAACAATTACGAAAATCGCTTCGGGACCCCAAAACGGTGAGTAATAACCCAAGAAACGGGCCAGAATCGGCCAAAACTGCCAGTGTTGATCACCGAAACGTAAATGCACCACAGGGTTCGTTAACCATGGAAACCACTCCGGCACCCCAAAACAATGAGTAATAGTCCATGAAACGGGCCAGAATCGGTCAAAACTGCCAGTGTTGATGACCGACACGTAAACGCATCACAGGGTTCGTTCACCATGGAAACCACTCCGGGAGCCCAAAATAGTGAGTAATAGTCCATGAAACGGGCCAGAATTGGCCAAAACTGCCAGTGTTTATGACCGACACGTAAGCGGACCTTGGGGTTCAACAATTACGGAAATCGCTTCGGGACCCCAAAACGATGAGACCCAACAAACGGGCCAGAATCGGCCAAAACTGCCATTGTTGATGACCGACACGTAAACGCACCACAGGGTTCGTTAACCATGGAAACCACTCCGGGACCCGAAAACAGTTAGTAATAGTCCATGAAACGGGCCAGAATCGGTCAAAACTCCCAGTGTTGATGACCGACACGTAAACGCACCACAGGGTTCGTTAACCATGGAAACCACTTCGGCACCCCAAAACAGTGAGAAATAGTCCATGAAACGGGCCAGAATCGGCCAAAACTGCCAGTGTTAATGACGGACACGTAAGCGGACCTCGGGGTTCAACAATTATGGAAATCGCTTCGGGACCCCAAAACGGTGAGTAATAACCCAAGAAACAGGCCAGAATCGGCCAAAACTGCTAGTGTTGATGACCGACACGTAAACGCAACACAGGGTTCGTTAACCATGGAAACCACTCCGGGACCCTAAAACAGTGAGTAATAGTCCATGAAACGGGCCAGAATTGGCCAAAACTGCCAGTGTTGATGACCGACACATAAGCGGACCTTGGGGTTCAACAATTACGGAAATCGCTTCGGGACCCCAAAACGGTGAGTAATAACCCAAGAAACGGGCCAGAATCGGCCAAAACTGCCAGTTTTGATCACCGAAACTTAAATGCACCACAGGGTTCGTTAACCATGGAAACCACTCCGGGACCCCAAAACAGTGAGTAATAGTCCATGAAACGGGCCAGAATCTGCCAAAACTGCCAGTGTTGATGACCAACACGTAAACTTACCACAGCGTTTGTTAACCATCGAAACCACTCCGGGACCCCAAAACAGTGAGTAATAGTCGATGAAACGGGCTAGAATCGGCAAAAACTGCCAGTGTTGATGACCGACACGTAAGCGAACTTTGGGGTTCAACAATTATGGAAATTGCCTCGGGACCCGAAAACGGTGATTAATAATCCAAGAAACGGGCCATAATCGGCCAAAACTACGAGTGTTGATGACTGACACGTGAACGCACCACAGGGTTTTTTAACCATCGAAACCACTTCGGGACCCCAAAACAGTGAGTAATAGTCCAAGAAACGGGCCAGAATCGGCCAAAACTGCCAGTTTTGATGACCGACACGTAAACGCATCACATGATTCGTTCACCATGGAAACCACTCCG
This sequence comes from Triticum timopheevii, assembly GCA_963921465.1. Classification (NCBI taxonomy): domain Eukaryota; kingdom Viridiplantae; phylum Streptophyta; class Magnoliopsida; order Poales; family Poaceae; genus Triticum; species Triticum timopheevii. The sequence goes on from OY997270.1 coordinate 372,980,041, forward strand.
GGACCCCAAAACAGTGAGTAATAGTCCATGAAACGGGCCAGAATTGGTCAAAACTACCAGTGTTGATGACCGACACATAAGCGGACCTTGGGGTTCAACAATTACGAAAATCGCTTCGGGACCCCAAAACGGTGAGTAATAACCCAAGAAACGGGCCAGAATTGGCCAAAACTGCCAGTGTTGATCACCGAAACGTAAATGCACCACAGGGTTCGTTAACCATGGAAACCACTCCGGCTCCCCAAAACAGTGAGTAATAGTCCATGAAACGGGCCAGAATCGGTCAAAACTGCCAGTGTTGATGACCGACACGTAAACGCATCACAGGGTTCGTTCACCATGGAAACCACTCCGGGACCCCAAAACAGTGAGTAATAGTCCATGAAACGGGCCAGAATCGGCGAAAACTACCAGTGTTGATGACCGACACGTAAGCGGACCATGGGGTTCAACAATTACGGAAATCGCTTCGGGACCCCCAAACGATGAGACCCAACAAACGGGCCAGAATCGGCCAAAACTGCCAGTGTTGATGACCGACACGTAAAAGCACCACAGGGTTCGTTAACCATGGAAACCACTCCGGGAGCCCAAAACAGTTAGTAATAGTCCATGAAACGGGCCAGAATCGGTCAAAACTGCCAGTGTTGATAACCGACACGTAAACGCAACACAGGGTTCGTTCACCATGGAAACCACTCCGGGACACCAAAACAGTGAGTAATAGTCCATGAAACGGGCCAGAATCGGCCAAAACTACCAGTGTTGATGATCAACACGTAAGCGGACCTTGGGGTTCAACAATTATGGAAATCGCTTGGGGACCCCAAAACGGTGAGTAATAATCCAAGAAACGGGACAGAATCGGCCAAAACTGCCAGTGTTGATGACCGACACATAAACGCACCACAGGGTTCGTTAACCATGGAAACCACTCCGTGACCCCAAAACAGTGAGTAATAGTCCATGAAACGGGCCAGAATCTGCCAAAACTGCCAGTGTTGATGACCAACACGTAAACTTACCACAGCGTTTGTTAACCATCGAAACCACTCCGGGACCCCAAAACAGTGAGTAATAGTCGATGAAACGGGCTAGAATCGGCAAAAACTGCTAGTGTTGATGACCAACACGTAAGCGAACCTTGGGGTTCAACAATTATGGAAATTGCCTCGGGACCCGAAAACGGTGATTAATAATCCAAGAAACGGGCCATAATCGGCCAAAACTACGAGTGTTGATGACTGACACGTGAACGCACCACAGGGTTTGTTAACCATCGAAACCACTTCGGGACCCCAAAACAGTGAGTAATAGTCCAAGAAACGGGCCAGAATCGGCCAAAACTGCCAGTGTTGATGACCGACACGTAAACGCATCACATGGTTCGTTCACCATGGAAAACACTCCGGGACCCCAAAACAGTGAGTAATAGTCCATGAAATGGGCCAGAATCGGTCAAAACTGCAGTGTTGATGACCGACACGTAAACGCATCACAGGGTTCGTTCACCATGGAAACCACTCCGGGACCCCAAAACAGTGAGTAATAGTCCATGAAACGGGCCAGAATCGGCCAAAACTGCCAGTGTTGATGACCGACACGTAAGCGGACCTTGGGGTTCAACAATTACGGAAATCGCTTCGGGACCCCAAAACAATGAGACCCAACAAACGGGCCAGAATCGGCCAAAACTGCCAGTGTTGATGACCGACACGTAAATGCACCACAGGGTTCGTTAACCATGGAAACCACTCCGGGACCCCAAAACAGTTAGTAATAGTCCATGAAACGGGCCAGAATCGTTCAAAACTGCCAGTGTTGATGACCGACACGTAAACGCAACACAGGGTTCGTTCACCATGGAAACCACTCCGGGACACCAAAACAGTGAGTAATAGTCCATGAAACGGGCCAGAATCGGCCAAAACTGCCAGTGTTGATGATCGACACGTAAGCGGACCTTGGGGTTCAACAATTATGGAAATCGCTTGGGGACCCCAAAACGGTGAGTAATAATCCAAGAAACGGGCCAGAATCGGGCAAAACTGCCAGTGTTGATGACCGACACATAAACGCACCACAGGGTTCGTTAACCATGGAAACCACTCCGTGACCCCAAAACAGTGAGTAATAGTCCATGAAACGGGCCAGAATCTGCCAAAACTGCCAGTGTTGATGACCAACACGTAAACTTACCACAGCGTTTGTTAACCATCGAAACCACTCCGGGACCCCAAAACAGTGAGTAATAGTCAATGAAACGGGCTAGAATCGGCAAAAACTGCCAGTGTTGATGACCAACACGTAAGCGAACCTTGGGGTTCAACAATTATGGAAATTGCCTCAGGACCCGAAAACGGTGATTAATAATCCAAGAAACGGGCCATAATCGGCCAAAACCGCCAGTTTTGATGACCGACACGTAAACGCGTCACATGGTTCGTTCACCATGGAAACCACTCCGGGACCCCAAAACAGTGAGTAATAGTCCATGAAACGGGCCAGAATTGGCCAAAACTACCAGTGTTGATGACCGTCACATAAGCGGACCTTGGGGTTCAACAATTACGAAAATCGCTTCGGGACCCCAAAACGGTGAGTAATAACCCAAGAAACGGGCCAGAATCGGCCAAAACTGCCAGTGTTGATCACCGAAACGTAAATGCACCACAGGGTTCGTTAACCATGGAAACCACTCCGGCACCCCAAAACAGTGAGTAATAGTCCATGAAACGGGCCAGAATTGGTCAAAACTGCCAGTGTTGATGACCGACACGTAAACGCATCACAGGGTTCGTTCACCATGGAAACCACTCCGGGACCCCAAAACAGTGAGTAATAGTCCATGAAACGGGCCAGAATCGGCCAAAACTGCCAGTGTTGATGACCGACACGTAAGCGGACCTTGGGGTTCAACAATGACGGAAATCGCTTCGGGACCCCAAAACGATGAGACCCAACAAACGGTCCAGAATCGGACAAAACTGCCAGTGTTGATGACCGACACGTAAACGCACCACAGGGTTCGTTAACCATGGAAACCACTCCGGGACCCCAAAACAGTTAGTAGTAGTCCATGAAACTGGCCAGAATCGGTCAAAACTGCCAGTGTTGATGACCGACACGTAAACGCAACACAGGGTTCGTTCACCATGGAAACCACTCCGGGACACCAAAACAGTGAGTAATAGTCCATGAAATGGGCCAGAATCGGCCAAAACTGCCAGTGTTGATGATCGACACGTAAGGGGACCTTGGGGTTCAACAATTATGGAAATCGCTTCGGGACCCCAAAACGGTGAGTAATAATCCAAGAAACGGGCCAGAATCGGCCAAAACTGCCAGTGTTGATGACCGACACATAAACGCACCACAGGGTTCGTTAACCATGGAAACCACTCCGTGACCCCAAAACAGTGTGTAATAGTCCAAGAAACGGGCCAGAATCTGCCAAAACTGCCAGTGTTGATGACCAACACGTAAACTTACCACAGCGTTTGTTAACCATCGAAACCACTCCAGGACCCCAAAATAGTGAGTAATAGTCGATGAAACGGGCTAGAATCGGCAAAAACTGCCAGTGTTGATGACCGACACGTAAGCGAACCTTGGGGTTCAACAATTATGGAAATTGCCTCGGGACCCGAAAACGGTGATTAATAATCCAAGAAACGGGCCATAATCGGCCAAAACCGCCAGTGTTGATGACCGACACGTAAACGCGTCACATGGTTCGTTCACCATGGAAACCACTCCGGGACCCCAAAACAGTGAGTAATAGTCCATGAAACGGGCCAGAATTGGCCAAAACTACCAGTGTTGATGACCGACACATAAGCGGACCTTGGGGTTCAACAATTACGAAAATCGCTTCGGGACCCCAAAACGGTGAGTAATAACCCAAGAAACGGGCCAGAATCGGCCAAAACTGCCAGTGTTGATAACCGAAACGTAAATGCACCACAGGGTTCGTTAACCATGGAAACCACTCCGGCACCCCAAAACAGTGAGTAATAGTCCATGAAACGGGCCAGAATCGGTCAAAACTGCCAGTGTTGATGACCGACGCGTAAACGCATCACAGGGTTCGTTCACCATGGAAACCACTCCGGGACCCCAAAACAGTGAGTAATAGTCCATGAAACGGGCCAGAATCGGTCAAAACTGCCAGTGTTGATGACCGACACGTAAACGCATCACAGGGTTCGTTCACCATGGAAACCACTCCGGGACCCCAAAACAGTGAGTAATAGTCCATGAAACGGGCCAGAATCGGCCAAAACTGCCAGTGTTGATGACCGACACGTAAGCGGACCTTGGGGTTCAACAATGACGGAAATCGCTTCGGGACCCCAAAACGATGAGACCCAACAAACGGTCCAGAATCGGACAAAACTGCCAGTGTTGATGACCGACACGTAAACGCACCACAGGGTTCGTTAACCATGGAAACCACTCCGGGACCCCAAAACAGTTAGTAGTAGTCCATGAAACTGGCCAGAATCGGTCAAAACTGCCAGTGTTGATGACCGACACGTAAACGCAACACAGGGTTCGTTCACCATGGAAACCACTCCGGGACACCAAAACAGTGAGTAATAGTCCATGAAACGGGCCAGAATCGGCCAAAACTGCCAGTGTTGATGATCGACACGTAAGGGGACCTTGGGGTTCAACAATTATGGAAATCGCTTCGGGACCCCAAAACGGTGAGTAATAATCCAAGAAACGGGCCAGAATCGGCCAAAACTGCCAGTGTTGATGACCGACACATAAACGCACCACAGGGTTCGTTAACCATGGAAACCACTCCGTGACCCCAAAACAGTGTGTAATAGTCCAAGAAACGGGCCAGAATCTGCCAAAACTGCCAGTGTTGATAACCAACACGTAAACTTACCACAGCGTTTGTTAACCATCGAAACCACTCCAGGACCCCAAAATAGTGAGTAATAGTCGATGAAACGGGCTAGACTCGGCAAAAACTGCCAGTGTTGATGACCGACACGTAAGCGAACCTTGGGGTTCAACAATTATGGAAATTGCCTCGGGACCCGAAAACGGTGATTAATAATCCAAGAAACGGGCCATAATCGGCCAAAACCGCCAGTGTTGATGACCGACACGTAAACGCGTCACATGGTTCGTTCACCATGGAAACCACTCCGGGACCCCAAAACAGTGAGTAATAGTCCATGAAACGGGCCAGAATTGGCCAAAACTGCCAGTGTTGATGACCGACACATAAGAGGACCTTGGGGTTCAACAATTACGAAAATCGCTTCGGGACCCCAAAACGGTGAGTAATAACCCAAGAAACGGGCCAGAATCGGCCAAAACTGCCAGTGTTGATCACCGAAACGTAAATGCACCACAGGGTTCGTTAACCATGGAAACCACTCCGGCACACCAAAACAGTGAGTAATAGTCCATGAAACGGGCCAGAATTGGCCAAAACTGCCAGTGTTGATGACCGACACATAAGCGGACCTTGGGGTTCAACAATTACGAAAATCGCTTCGGGACCCCGAAACGGTGAGTAATAACCCAAGAAACGGGCCAGAATCGGCCAAAACTGCCAGTGTTGATCACCGAAACGTAAATGCACCACAGGGTTCGTTAACCATGGAAACCACTCCGGCACCCCAAAACAGTGAGTAATAGTCCATGAAACGGGACAGAATCGGTCAAAACTGCCAGTGTTGATGACCGACACGTAAACGCAACACAGGGTTCGTTCACCATGGAAACCACTCCGGGACACCAAAACAGTGAGTAATAGTCCATGAAATGGGCCAGAATCGGCCAAAACTGCCAGTGTTGATGATCGACACGTAAGGGGACCTTGGGGTTCAACAATTATGGAAATCGCTTCGGGACCCCAAAACGGTGAGTAATAATCCAAGAAACGGGCCAGAATCGGCCAAAACTGCCAGTGTTGATGACCGACACATAAACGCACCACAGGGTTCGTTAACCATGGAAACCACTCCGTGACCCCAAAACAGTGTGTAATAGTCCAAGAAACGGGCCAGAATCTGCCAAAACTGCCAGTGTTGATGACCAACTCGTAAACTTACCACAGCGTTTGTTAACCATCGAAACCACTCCAGGACCCCAAAATAGTGAGTAATAGTCGATGAAACGGGCTAGAATCGGCAAAAACTGCCAGTGTTGATGACCGACACGTAAGCGAACCTTGGGGTTCAACAATTATGGAAATTGCCTCGGGACCCGAAAACGGTGATTAATAATCCAAGAAACGGGCCATAATCGGCCAAAACCGCCAGTGTTGATGACCGACACGTAAACGCGTCACATGGTTCGTTCACCATGGAAACCACTCCGGGACCCCAAAACAGTGAGTAATAGTCCATGAAACGGGCCAGAATTGGCCAAAACTACCAGTGTTGATGACCGACACATAAGCGGACCTTGGGGTTCAACAATTACGAAAATCGCTTCGGGACCCCAAAACGGTGAGTAATAACCCAAGAAACGGGCCAGAATCGGCCAAAACTGCCAGTGTTGATAACCGAAACGTAAATGCACCACAGGGTTCGTTAACCATGGAAACCACTCCGGCACCCCAAAACAGTGAGTAATAGTCCATGAAACGGGCCAGAATCGGTCAAAACTGCCAGTGTTGATGACCGACGCGTAAACGCATCACAGGGTTCGTTCACCATGGAAACCACTCCGGGACCCCAAAACAGTGAGTAATAGTCCATGAAACGGGCCAGAATCGGTCAAAACTGCCAGTGTTGATGACCGACACGTAAACGCATCACAGGGTTCGTTCACCATGGAAACCACTCCGGGACCCCAAAACAGTGAGTAATAGTCCATGAAACGGGCCAGAATCGGCCAAAACTGCCAGTGTTGATGACCGACACGTAAGCGGACCTTGGGGTTCAACAATGACGGAAATCGCTTCGGGACCCCAAAACGATGAGACCCAACAAACGGTCCAGAATCGGACAAAACTGCCAGTGTTGATGACCGACACGTAAACGCACCACAGGGTTCGTTAACCATGGAAACCACTCCGGGACCCCAAAACAGTTAGTAGTAGTCCATGAAACTGGCCAGAATCGGTCAAAACTGCCAGTGTTGATGACCGACACGTAAACGCAACACAGGGTTCGTTCACCATGGAAACCACTCCGGGACACCAAAACAGTGAGTAATAGTCCATGAAACGGGCCAGAATCGGCCAAAACTGCCAGTGTTGATGATCGACACGTAAGGGGACCTTGGGGTTCAACAATTATGGAAATCGCTTCGGGACCCCAAAACGGTGAGTAATAATCCAAGAAACGGGCCAGAATCGGCCAAAACTGCCAGTGTTGATGACCGACACATAAACGCACCACAGGGTTCGTTAACCATGGAAACCACTCCGTGACCCCAAAACAGTGTGTAATAGTCCAAGAAACGGGCCAGAATCTGCCAAAACTGCCAGTGTTGATAACCAACACGTAAACTTACCACAGCGTTTGTTAACCATCGAAACCACTCCAAGACCCCAAAATAGTGAGTAATAGTCGATGAAACGGGCTAGACTCGGCAAAAACTGCCAGTGTTGATGACCGACACGTAAGCGAACCTTGGGGTTCAACAATTATGGAAATTGCCTCGGGACCCGAAAACGGTGATTAATAATCCAAGAAACGGGCCATAATCGGCCAAAACCGCCAGTGTTGATGACCGACACGTAAACGCGTCACATGGTTCGTTCACCATGGAAACCACTCCGGGACCCCAAAACAGTGAGTAATAGTCCATGAAACGGGCCAGAATTGGCCAAAACTGCCAGTGTTGATGACCGACACATAAGAGGACCTTGGGGTTCAACAATTACGAAAATCGCTTCGGGACCCCAAAACGGTGAGTAATAACCCAAGAAACGGGCCAGAATCGGCCAAAACTGCCAGTGTTGATCACCGAAACGTAAATGCACCACAGGGTTCGTTAACCATGGAAACCACTCCGGCACACCAAAACAGTGAGTAATAGTCCATGAAACGGGCCAGAATTGGCCAAAACTGCCAGTGTTGATGACCGACACATAAGCGGACCTTGGGGTTCAACAATTACGAAAATCGCTTCGGGACCCCGAAACGGTGAGTAATAACCCAAGAAACGGGCCAGAATCGGCCAAAACTGCCAGTGTTGATCACCGAAACGTAAATGCACCACAGGGTTCGTTAACCATGGAAACCACTCCGGCACCCCAAAACAGTGAGTAATAGTCCATGAAACGGGACAGAATCGGTCAAAACTGCCAGTGTTGATGACCGACACGTAAACGCAACACAGGGTTCGTTCACCATGGAAACCACTCCGGGACACCAAAACAGTGAGTAATAGTCCATGAAATGGGCCAGAATCGGCCAAAACTGCCAGTGTTGATGATCGACACGTAAGGGGACCTTGGGGTTCAACAATTATGGAAATCGCTTCGGGACCCCAAAACGGTGAGTAATAATCCAAGAAACGGGCCAGAATCGGCCAAAACTGCCAGTGTTGATGACCGACACATAAACGCACCACAGGGTTCGTTAACCATGGAAACCACTCCGTGACCCCAAAACAGTGTGTAATAGTCCAAGAAACGGGCCAGAATCTGCCAAAACTGCCAGTGTTGATGACCAACTCGTAAACTTACCACAGCGTTTGTTAACCATCGAAACCACTCCAGGACCCCAAAATAGTGAGTAATAGTCGATGAAACGGGCTAGAATCGGCAAAAACTGCCAGTGTTGATGACCGACACGTAAGCGAACCTTGGGGTTCAACAATTATGGAAATTGCCTCGGGACCCGAAAACGGTGATTAATAATCCAAGAAACGGGCCATAATCGGCCAAAACCGCCAGTGTTGATGACCGACACGTAAACGCGTCACATGGTTCGTTCACCATGGAAACCACTCCGGGACCCCAAAACAGTGAGTAATAGTCCATGAAACGGGCCAGAATTGGCCAAAACTACCAGTGTTGATGACCGACACATAAGCGGACCTTGGGGTTCAACAATTACGAAAATCGCTTCGGGACCCCAAAACGGTGAGTAATAACCCAAGAAACGGGCCAGAATCGGCCAAAACTGCCAGTGTTGATAACCGAAACGTAAATGCACCACAGGGTTCGTTAACCATGGAAACCACTCCGGCACCCCAAAACAGTGAGTAATAGTCCATGAAACGGGCCAGAATCGGTCAAAACTGCCAGTGTTGATGACCGACGCGTAAACGCATCACAGGGTTCGTTCACCATGGAAACCACTCCGGGACCCCAAAACAGTGAGTAATAGTCCATGAAACGGGCCAGAATCGGTCAAAACTGCCAGTGTTGATGACCGACACGTAAACGCATCACAGGGTTCGTTCACCATGGAAACCACTCCGGGACCCCAAAACAGTGAGTAATAGTCCATGAAACGGGCCAGAATCGGCCAAAACTGCCAGTGTTGATGACCGACACGTAAGCGGACCTTGGGGTTCAACAATGACGGAAATCGCTTCGGGACCCCAAAACGATGAGACCCAACAAACGGTCCAGAATCGGACAAAACTGCCAGTGTTGATGACCGACACGTAAACGCACCACAGGGTTCGTTAACCATGGAAACCACTCCGGGACCCCAAAACAGTTAGTAGTAGTCCATGAAACTGGCCAGAATCGGTCAAAACTGCCAGTGTTGATGACCGACACGTAAACGCAACACAGGGTTCGTTCACCATGGAAACCACTCCGGGACACCAAAACAGTGAGTAATAGTCCATGAAACGGGCCAGAATCGGCCAAAACTGCCAGTGTTGATGATCGACACGTAAGGGGACCTTGGGGTTCAACAATTATGGAAATCGCTTCGGGACCCCAAAACGGTGAGTAATAATCCAAGAAACGGGCCAGAATCGGCCAAAACTGCCAGTGTTGATGACCGACACATAAACGCACCACAGGGTTCGTTAACCATGGAAACCACTCCGTGACCCCAAAACAGTGTGTAATAGTCCAAGAAACGGGCCAGAATCTGCCAAAACTGCCAGTGTTGATAACCAACACGTAAACTTACCACAGCGTTTGTTAACCATCGAAACCACTCCAGGACCCCAAAATAGTGAGTAATAGTCGATGAAACGGGCTAGACTCGGCAAAAACTGCCAGTGTTGATGACCGACACGTAAGCGAACCTTGGGGTTCAACAATTATGGAAATTGCCTCGGGACCCGAAAACGGTGATTAATAATCCAAGAAACGGGCCATAATCGGCCAAAACCGCCAGTGTTGATGACCGACACGTAAACGCGTCACATGGTTCGTTCACCATGGAAACCACTCCGGGACCCCAAAACAGTGAGTAATAGTCCATGAAACGGGCCAGAATTGGCCAAAACTGCCAGTGTTGATGACCGACACATAAGAGGACCTTGGGGTTCAACAATTACGAAAATCGCTTCGGGACCCCAAAACGGTGAGTAATAACCCAAGAAACGGGCCAGAATCGGCCAAAACTGCCAGTGTTGATCACCGAAACGTAAATGCACCACAGGGTTCGTTAACCATGGAAACCACTCCGGCACCCCAAAACAGTGAGTAATAGTCCATGAAACGGGCCAGAATTGGCCAAAACTGCCAGTGTTGATGACCGACACATAAGCGGACCTTGGGGTTCAACAATTACGAAAATCGCTTCGGGACCCCGAAACGGTGAGTAATAACCCAAGAAACGGGCCAGAATCGGCCAAAACTGCCAGTGTTGATCACCGAAACGTAAATGCACCACAGGGTTCGTTAACCATGGAAACCACTCCGGCACCCCAAAACAGTGAGTAATAGTCCATGAAACGGGACAGAATCGGTCAAAACTGCCAGTGTTGATGACCAACACGTAAACGCATCACAGGGTTCGTTCACCATGGAAACCACTCCGGGACCCCAAAACAGTGAGTAATAGTCCATGAAACGGGCCAGAATCGGCCAAAACTGCCAGTGTTGATGACCGACACGTAAGCGGACCTTGGGGTTCAACAATTACGGAAATCGCTTCGGGACCCCAAAACGATGAGACCCAACAAACGGGCCAGAATCGGCCAAAACTGCCAGTGTTGATGACCGACACGTAAACGCGCCACAGGGTTCGTTAACCATGGAAACCACTCCGGGACCCCAAAACAGTTAGTAATAGTCCATGAAACGGGCCAGAATCGGTCAAAACTGCCAGTGTTGATCACCGAAACGTAAATGCACCACAGGGTTCGTTAACCATGGAAACCACTCCGGCACCCCAAAACAATGAGTAATAGTCCATGAAACGGGACAGAATCGGTCAAAACTGCCAGTGTTGATGACCGACACGAAAACGCATCACAGGGTTCGTTCACCATGGATACCACTCCGGGACCCCAAAACAGTGAGTAATAGTCCATGAAACGGGCCAGAATCGGCCAAAACTGCCAGTGTTGATGACCGACACGTAAGCGGACCTTGGGGTTCAACAATTACGGAAATCGCTTCGGGACCCCAAAACGATGAGACCCAACAAACGGGCCAGAATCGGCCAAAACTGCCAGTGTTGATGACCGACACGTAAACGCACCAGAGGGTTCGTTAACCATGGAAACCACTCCGGGACCCCAAAACAGTTAGTAATAGTCCATGAAACGGGCCAGAATCGGTCAAAACTGCCAGTGTTGATGACCGACACGTAAACGCAACACAGGGTTCGTTCACCATGGAAACCACTCCGGGACACCAAAACAGTGAGTAATAGTCCATGAAACGGGCCAGAATCGGCCAAAACTGCCAGTGTTGATGATCGACACGTAAGGGGACCTTGGGGTTCAACAATTATGGAAATCGCTTCGGGACCCCAAAACGGTGAGTAATAATCCAAGAAACGGGCCAGAATCGGCCAAAACTGCCAGTGTTGATGACCGACACATAAACGCACCACAGAGTTCGTTAACCATGGAAACCACTCCGTGACCCCAAAACAGTGAGTAATAGTCCATGAAACGGGCCAGAATCTGCCAAAACTGCCAGTGTTGATGACCAACACGTAAACTTACCACAGCGTTTGTTAACCATCGAAACCACTCCGGGACCCCTAAACAGTGAGTAATAGTCGATGAAACGGGCTAGAATCGGCAAAAACTGCCAGTGTTGATGACCAACACGTAAGCGAACCTTGGGGTTCAACAATTATGGAAATTGCCTCGGGACCCGAAAACGGTGATTAATAATCCAAGAAACGGGCCATAATCGGCCAAAACCGCCAGTTTTGATGACCGACACGTAAACGCGTCACATGGTTCGTTCACCATGGAAACCACTCCGGGACCCCAAAACAGTGAGTAATAGTCCATGAAACGGGCCAGAATTGGCCAAAACTACCAGTGTTGATGACCGACACATAAGCGGACCTTGGGGTTCAACAATTACGAAAATCGCTTCGGGACCCCAAAACGGTGAGTAATAACCCAAGAAACGGGCCAGAATCGGCCAAAACTGCCAGTGTTGATCACCGAAACGTAAATGCACCACAGGGTTCGTTAACCATGGAAACCACTCCGGCACCCCAAAACAGTGAGTAATAGTCCATGAAACGGGCCAGAATCGGTCAAAACTGCCAGTGTTGATGACCGACACGTAAACGCATCACAGGGTTCGTTCACCATGGAAACCACTCCGGGACCCCAAAACAGTGAGTTATAGTCCATGAAACGGGCCAGAATCGGCCAAAACTGCCAGTGTTGATGACCGACACGTAAGCGGACCTTGGGGTTCAACAATTACGGAAATCGCTTCGGGACCCCAAAACGATGAGACCCAACAAACGGGCCAGAATCGGCCAAAACTGCCAGTGTTGATGACCGACACGTAAACGCGCCACAGGGTTCGTTAACCATGGAAACCACTCCGGGACCCCAAAACAGTTAGTAATAGTCCATGAAACGGGCCAGAATCGGTCAAAACTGCCAGTGTTGATCACCGAAACGTAAATGCACCACAGGGTTCGTTAACCATGGAAACCACTCCGGCACCCCAAAACAATGAGTAATAGTCCATGAAACGGGACAGAATTGGTCAAAACTGCCAGTGTTGATGACCGACACGTAAACGCATCACAGGGTTTGTTCACCATGGAAACCACTCCGGGACCCCAAAACAGTGAGTAATAGTCCATGAAACGGGCCAGAATCGGCCAAAACTGCCAGTGTTGATGACCGACACGTAAGCGGACCTTGGGGTTCAACAATTACGGAAATCGCTTCGGGACCCCAAAACGATGAGACCCAACAAACGGGCCAGAATCGGCCAAAACTGCCAGTGTTGATGACCGACACGTAAACGCACCAGAGGGTTCGTTAACCATGGAAAGCACTCCGGGACCCCAAAACAGTTAGTAATAGTCCATGAAACGGGCCAGAATCGGTCAAAACTGCCAGTGTTGATGACCGACACGTAAACGCAACACAGGGTTTGTTCACCATGGAAACCACTCCGGGACACCAAAACAGCGAGTAATAGTCCATGAAACGGGCCAGAATCGGCCAAAACTGCCAGTGTTGATGATCGACACGTAAGGGGACCTTGGGGTTCAACAATTATGGAAATTGCCTCGGGACCCGAAAACGGTGATTAATAATCCAAGAAACGGGCCATAATCGGCCAAAACCGCCAGTTTTGATGACCGACACGTAAACGCGTCACATGGTTCGTTCACCATGGAAACCACTCCGGGACCCCAAAACTGTGAGTAATAGTCCATGAAACGGGCCAGAATCGGCCAAAACTGCCAGTGTTGATGACCGACACGTAAGCGGACCTTGGGGTTCAACAATTACGGAAATCGCTTCGGGACCCCAAAACGATGAGACCCAACAAACGGGCCAGAATCGGCCAAAACTGCCAGTGTTGATGACCGACACGTAAACGCACCACAGGGTTCGTTAACCATGGAAACCACTCCGGGACCCCAAAACAGTTAGTAATAGTCCATGAAACGGGCCAGAATCGGTCAAAACTGCCAGTGTTGATGACCGACACGTAAACGCAACACAGGGTTCGTTCACCATGGAAACCACTCCGGGACACCAAAACAGTGAGTAATAGTCCATGAAACGGGCCAGAATCGGCCAAAACTGCCAGTGTTGATGATCGACACGTAAGGGGACCTTGGGGTTCAACAATTATGGAAATTGCTTCGGGACCCCAAAACGGTGAGTAATAATCCAAGAAACGGGCCAGAATCGGCCAAAACTGCCAGTGTTGATGACCGACACATAAACGCACCACAGGGTTCGTTAACCATGGAAACCACTCTGTGACCCCAAAACAGTGAGTAATAGTCCATGAAACGGGCCAGAATCTGCCAAAACTGCCAGTGTTGATGACCAACACGTAAACTTACCACAGCGTTTGTTAACCATCGAAACCACTCCGGGACCCCAAAACAGTGAGTAATAGTCGATGAAACGGGCTAGAATCGGCAAAAACTGCCAGTGTTGATGACCAACACGTAAGCGAACCTAGGGGTTCAACAATTATGGAAATTGCCTCGGGACCCGAAAACGATGATTAATAATCCAAGAAACGGGCCATAATCGGCCAAAACCGCCAGTTTTGATGACCGACACGTAAACACGTCACATGGTTCGTTCACCATGGAAACCACTCCGGGACCCCAAAACAGTGAGTAATAGTCCATGAAACGGGCCAGAATTGGCCAAAACTACCAGTGTTGATGACCGACACATAAGCGGACCTTGGGGTTCAACAATTACGAAAATCGCTTCGGGACCCCAAAACGGTGAGTAATAACCCAAGAAACGGGCCAGAATCAGCCAAAACTGCCAGTGTTGATCACCGAAACGTAAATGCACCACAGGGTTCGTTAACCATGGAAACCACTCCGGCACCCCAAAACAGTGAGTAATAGTCCATGAAACGGGCCAGAATCGGTCAAAACTGCCAGTGTTGATGACCGACACGTAAACGCATCACAGGGTTCGTTCACCATGGAAACCACTCCGGGACCCCAAAACAGTGAGTAATAGTCCATGAAACGGGCCAGAATCGGCCAAAACTGCCAGTGTTGATGACCGACACGTAAGCGGACCTTGGGGTTCAACAATGACGGAAATCGCTTCGGGACCCCAAAACGATGAGACCCAACAAACGGTCCAGAATCGGACAAAACTGCCAGTGTTGATGACCGACACGTAAACGCACCACAGGGTTCGTTAACCATGGAAACCACTCCGGGACCCCAAAACAGTTAGTAGTAGTCCATGAAACGGGCCAGAATCGGTCAAAACTGCCAGTGTTGATGACCGACACGTAAACGCAACACAGGGTTCGTTCACCATGGAAACCACTCCGGGACACCAAAACAGTGAGTAATAGTCCATGAAACGGGCCAGAATCGGCCAAAACTGCCAGCGTTGATGATCGACACGTAAGGGGACCTTGGGGTTCAACAATTATGGAAATCGCTTCGGGACCCCAAAACGGTGAGTAATAATCCAAGAAACGGGCCAGAATCGGCCAAAACTGCCAGTGTTGATGACCGACACATAAACGCACCACAGGGTTCGTTAACCATGAAACCACTCCGTGACCCCAAAACAGTGTGTAATAGTCCAAGAAACGGGCCAGAATCTGCCAAAACTGCCAGTGTTGATGACCAACACGTAAACTTACCACAGCGTTTGTTAACCATCGAAACCACTCCAGGACCCCAAAATAGTGAGTAATAGTCGATGAAACGGGCTAGAATCGGCAAAAACTGCCAGTGTTGATGACCGACACGTAAGCGAACCTTGGGGTTCAACAATTATGGAAATTGCCTCGGGACCCGAAAACGGTGATTAATAATCCAAGAAACGGGCCATAATCGGCCAAAACCGCCAGTGTTGATGACCGACACGTAAACGCGTCACATGGTTCGTTCACCATGGAAACCACTCCGGGACCCCAAAACAGTGAGTAATAGTCCATGAAACGGGCCAGAATTGGCCAAAACTACCAGTGTTGATGACCGACACATAAGCGGACCTTGGGGTTCAACAATTACGAAAATCGCTTCGGGACCCCAAAACGGTGAGTAATAACCCAAGAAACGGGCCAGAACCGGCCAAAACTGCCAGTGTTGATCACCGAAACGTAAATGCACCACAGGGTTCGTTAACCATGGAAACCACTCCGGCACCCCAAAACAGTGAGTAATAGTCCATGAAACGGGACAGAATCGGTCAAAACTGCCAGTGTTGATGACCGACACGTAAACGCATCACAGGGTTCGTTCACCATGGAAACCACTCCGGGACCCCAAAACAGTGAGTAATAGTCCATGAAACGGGCCAGAATTGGCCAAAACTGCCAGTGTTGATGACCGACACAAAAGCGGACCTTGGGGTTCAACAATTACGAAAATCGCTTCGGGACCCCGAAACGGTGAGTAACAACCCAAGAAACGGGCCAGAATCGGCCAAAACTGCCAGTGTTGATCACCGAAACGTAAATGCACCACAGGGTTCGTTAACCATGGAAACCACTCCGGCACCCCAAAACAGTGAGTAATAGTCCATGAAACGGGACAGAATCGGTCAAAACTGCCAGTGTTGATGACCGACACGTAAACGCATCACAGGGTTCGTTCACCATGGAAACCACTCCGGGACCCCAAAACAGTGAGTAATAGTCCATGAAACGGGCCAGAATCGGCCAAAACTGCCAGTGTTGATGACCGACACGTAAGCGGACCTTGGGGTTCAACAATTACGGAAATCGCTTCGGGACCCCAAAACGATGAGACCCAACAAACGGGCCAGAATCGGCCAAAACTGCCAGTGTTGATGACCGACACGTAAACGCACCACAGGGTTCGTTAACCATGGAAACCACTCCGGGACCCCAAAACAGTTAGTAATAGTCCATGAAACGGGCCAGAATCGGTCAAAACTGCCAGTGTTGATGACCGACACGTAAACGCAACACAGGGTTCGTTCACCATGGAAACCACTCCGGGACACCAAAACAGTGAGTAATAGTCCATGAAACGGGCCAGAATCGGCCAAAACTGCCAGTGTTGATGATCGACACGTAAGGGGACCTTGGGGTTCAACAATTGTGGAAATCGCTTCGGGACCCCAAAACGGTGAGAAATAGTCCATGAAACGGGCCAGAATCGGCCAAAACTGCCAGTGTTGATGATCGACACGTAAGCGGACCTTGGGGTTCAACAATTATGGAAATCGCTTCGGGACCCCAAAACGGTGAGTAATAATCCAAGAAACGGGCAAGAATCGGCCAAAACTGCCAGTGTTGATGACCGACACGTAAACGCACCACAGGGTTCGTTAACCATGGAAACCACTCCGGGACCCTAAACAATGAGTAATAGTCCATGAAACGGGCCAGAATTGGCCAAAACTGCCAGTGTTGATGACCGACAGATAAGCGGACGTTGGGGTTCAACAATTACGAAAATCGCTTCGGGACCCCGAAACGGTGAGTAATAACCCAAGAAACGCGCCAGAATCGGCCAAAACTGCCAATGTTGATCACCGAAACGTAAATGCACCACAGGGTTCGTTAACCATGGAAACCACTCCGGGACCCCAAAACAGTGAGTAATAGTCCATGAAACGGGCCAGAATTGGCCAAAACTACCAGTGTTGATGACCGACACATAAGCGGACCTTGGGGTTCAACAATTACGAAAATCGCTTTGGGACCCCGAAACGGTGAGTAATAACCCAAGAAACGGGCCAGAATCGGCCAAAACTGCCAGTGTTGATCACCGAAACGTAAATGCACCACAGGGTTCGTTAACCATGGAAACCACTCCGGCACCCCAAAACAATTAGTAATAGTCCATGAAACGGGACAGAATCGGTCAAAACTGCCAGTGTTGATGACCGACACGTAAACGCATCACAGGGTTCGTTCACCATGGAAACCACTCCGGGACCCCAAAACAGTGAGTAATAGTCCATGAAACGGGCCAGAATCGGCCAAAACTGCCAGTGTTGATGACCGACACGTAAGCGGACCTTGGGGTTCAACAATTACGGAAATCGCTTCGGGACCCCAAAACGATGAGACCCAACAAACGGGCCAGAATCGGCCAAAACTGCCAGTGTTGATGACCGACACGTAAACGCACCACAGGGTTCGTTAACCATGGAAACCACTCCGGGACCCCAAAACAGTTAGTAATAGTCCATGAAACGGGCCAGAATCGGTCAAAACTGCCAGTGTTGATGACCGACACGTAAACGCAACACAGGGTTCGTTCACCATGGAAACCACTCCGGGACACCAAAACAGTGAGTAATAGTCCATGAAACGGGCCAGAATCGGCCAAAACTGCCAGTGTTGATGATCGACACGTAAGGGGACCTTGGGGTTCAACAATTGTGGAAATCGCTTCGGGACCCCAAAACGGTGAGAAATAGTCCATGAAACGGGCCAGAATCGGCCAAAACTGCCAGTGTTGATGACGGACACGTAAGCGGACCTCGGGGTTCAACAATTATGGAAATCGCTTCGGGACCCCAAAACGGTGAGTAATAACCCAAGAAACAGGCCAGAATCGGCCAAAACTGCCATTGTTGATGACCAACACGTAAACGCAACACAGGGTTCGTTAACCATGGAAACCACTCCGGGACCCTAAACAATGAGTAATAGTCCATGAAACGGGCCAGAATTGGCCAAAACTGCCAGTGTTGATGACCGACACGTAAGCGGACCTTGGGGTTCAACAATTACGGAAATCGCTTCGGGACCCCAAAACAGTGAGTAATAACCCAAGAAACGGGCCAGAATCGGCCAAAACTGCCAGTTTTGATCACCGAAACATAAATGCACCACAGGGTTCGTTAACCATGGAAACCACTCCGGGACCCTAAAACAGTGAGTAATAGTCCATGAAACGGGCCAGAATCGGTCAAAACTGCCAGTGTTGATGACCGACACATAAACGCATCACAGGGTTCGTTCACCATGGAAACCACTCCGGGACGCCAAAACAGTGAGTAATAGTCCATGAAACGGGCCAGAATCGGCCAAAACAGCCAGTGTTGATGACCGACACCTAAGCGGACCTTGGGGTTCAACAATTACGGAAATCGCTTCGGGACCCCAAAACGATGAGACCCAACAAACGGGCCAGAATCGGCCAAAACTGCCAGTGTTGATGACCGACACGCAAACGCGCCACAGGGTTCGTTAACCATGGAAACCACTCCGGGACCCCAAAACAGTTAGTAATAGTCCATGAAACGGGTCAGAATCGGTCAAAACTGCCAGTGTTGATGACCGACACGTAAACGCATCACAGGGTTCGTTCACCATGGAAACCACTCCGGGAGCCCAAAACAGTGAGTAATAGTCCATGAAACGGGCCAGAATCGGCCAAAACTGCCAGTGTTGATGACCGACACGTAAGCGGACCTTGGGGTTCAACAATTACGGAAATCGCTTCGGGACCCCAAAACGATGAGACCCAACAAACGGGCCAGAATCGGCCAAAACTGCCAGTGTTGATGACCGACACGTAAACGCACCACATGGTTCGTTAACCATGGAAACCACTCCGGGACCCCAAAACAGTTAGTAATAGTCCATGAAACGGGCCAGAATCGGTCAAAACTGCCAGTGTTGATGACCGACACGTAAACGCAACACAGGGTTCGTTCACCATGGAAACCACTCCGGGACACCAAACCAGTGAGTAATAGTCCATGAAACGGGCCAGAATCGGCCAAAACTGCCAGTGTTGATGATCGACACGTAAGCGGACCTTGGGGTTCAACAATTATGGAAATCGCTTCGGGACCCCAAAACGGTGAGTAATAATCCAAGAAACGGGCAAGAATCGGCCAAAACTGCCAGTGTTGATGACCGACACATAAACGCACCACAGGGTTTGTTAACCATGGAAACCACTCCGTGACCCCAAAACAGTGAGTAATAGTCCATGAAACGGGCCAGAATCTGCCAAAACTGCCAGTGTTGATGACCAACACGTAACCTTACCACAGCGTTTGTTAACCATCGAAACCACTCCGGGACCCCAAAACAGTGAGTAATAGTCGATGAAACGGGCTAGAATCGGCAAAAACTGCTAGTGTTGATGACCGACACGTAAGCGAACCTTGGGGTTCAACAATTATGGAAATTGCCTCGGGACCCGAAAACGGTCATTAATAATCCAAGAAACGGGCCATAATCGGCCAAAACTACGAGTGTTGATGACTGACACGTAAATGCACCACAGGGTTCGTTAACCATGGAAACCACTTCGGCACCCCAAAACAGTGAGAAATAGTCCATGAAACGGGCCAGAATCGGCCAAAACTGCCAGTGTTAATGACGGACACGTAAGCGGACCTCGGGGTTCAACAATTATGGAAATCGCTTCGGGACCCCAAAACGGTGAGTAATAACCCAAGAAACAGGCCAGAATCGGCCAAAACTGCCAGTGTTGATGACCGACACGTAAACGCAACACAGGGTTCGTTAACCATGGAAACCACTCCGGGACCCTAAAACAGTGAGTAATAGTCCATGAAACGGGCCAGAATTTGCCAAAACTGCCAGTGTTGATGACCGACACGTAAGCGGACCTTGGGGTTCAACAATTACGGAAATCGCTTCGGGACCCCAAAACGGTGAGTAATAACCCAAGAAACGGGCCAGAATCGGCCAAAACTGCCAGTTTTGATCACCGAAACATAAATGCACCACAGGGTTCGTTAACCATGGAAACCACTCCGGGACCCCAAAACAGTGAGTAATAGTCCATGAAACGGGCTAGAATCTGCCAAAACTGCTAGTGTTGATGACCAACACGTAAACTTACCACAGCGTTTGTTAACCATCGAAAGCACTCCGGGACACCAAAACAGTGAGTAATAGTCGATGAAACGGGCTAGAATCGGCAAAAACTGCCAGTGTTGATGACCGACACGTAAGCGAACTTTGGGGTTCAACAATTATGGAAATTGCCTCGGGACCCGAAAACGGTGATTAATAATCCAAGAAACGGGCTATAATCGGCCAAAACTACGAGTGTTGATGACTGACACGTAAACGCACCACAGGGTTCGTTAACCATGGAAACCACTTCGGCACCCCAAAACAGTGAGAAATAGTCCATGAAACGGGCCAGAATCGGCCAAAACTGCCAGTGTTAATGACGGATACGTAAGCGGACCTCGGGGTTCAACAATTATGGAAATCGCTTCGGGACCCCAAAACGGTGAGTAATAACCCAAGAAACAGGCCAGAATCGGCCAAAACTGCCAGTGTTGATGACCGACACGTAAACGCAACACAGGGTTCGTTAACCATGGAAACCACTCCGGGACCCTAAAACAATGAGTAATAGTCCATGAAACGGGCCAGAATTTGCCAAAACTGCCAGTGTTGATGACCGACACGTAAGCGGACCTTGGGGTTCAACAATTACAGAAATCGCTTCGGGACCCCAAAACGGTGAGTAATAACCCAAGAAACGGGCCAGAATCGGCCAAAACTGCCAGTTTTGATCACCGAAACATAAATGCACCACAGGGTTCGTTAACCATGGAAACCACTCCGGGACCCCAAAACAGTGAGTAATAGTCCATGAAACAGGCCAGAATCTGCCAAAACT
Source organism: Triticum timopheevii (assembly GCA_963921465.1). Taxonomy (NCBI): domain Eukaryota; kingdom Viridiplantae; phylum Streptophyta; class Magnoliopsida; order Poales; family Poaceae; genus Triticum; species Triticum timopheevii. The sequence goes on from OY997270.1 coordinate 373,001,724, forward strand.
GCTAGTGTTGATGACCAACACGTAAACTTACCACAGCGTTTGTTAACCATCGAAACCACTCCGGGACCCCAAAACAGTGAGTAATAGTCGATGAAACGGGCTAGAATCGGCAAAAACTGCCAGTGTTGATGACCGACACGTAAGCGAACTTTGGGGTTCAACAATTATGGAAATTGCCTCGGGACCCAAAAATGGTGATTAATAATCCAAGAAACGGGCTATAATCGGCCAAAACTGCCAGTGTTGATGACTGACACGTGAACGCACCACAGGGTTTTTTAACCATCGAAACCACTTCGGGACCCCAAAACAGTGAGTAATAGTCCAAGAAACGGGCCAGAATCGGCCAAAACTGCCAGTGTTGATGACCGACACGTAAACGCATCACATGATTCGTTCACCATGGAAACCACTCCGGGACCCCAAAACAGTGAGTAATAGTCCATGAAACGGGCCAGAATTGGCCAAAACTACCAGTGTTGATGACCGACACATAAGCGGACCTTGGGGTTCAACAATTACGAAAATCGCTTCGGGACCCCAAAACGGTGAGTAATAACCCAAGAAACGGGCCAGAATCGGCCAAAACTGCCAGTGTTGATCACCGAAACGTAAATGCACCACAGGGTTCGTTAACCATCGAAACCACTCCGGCACCCCAAAACAGTGAGTAATAGTCCATGAAACGGGCCAGAATCGGTCAAAACTGCCAGTGTTGATGACCGACACGTAAACGCATCACAGGGTTCGTTCACCATGGAAACCACTCCGGGACCCCAAAACAGTGAGTAATAGTCCATGAAATGGGCCAGAATCGGCCAAAACTGCCAGTGTTGATGACCGACACGTAAGCGGACCTTGGGGTTCAACAATTACGGAAATCGCTTCGGGACCCCCAAACGATGAGACCCAACAAACGGGCCAGAATCGGCCAAAACTGCCAGTGTTGATGACCGACACGTAAACGCACCACAGGGTTCGTTAACCATGGAAACCACTCCGGGACCCCAAAACAGTTAGTAATAGTCCATGAAACGGGCCAGAATCGGTCAAAACTGCCAGTGTTGATGACCGACACGTAAACGCAACACAGGGTTCGTTCACCATGGAAACCACTCCGGGACACCAAAACAGTGAGTAATAGTCCTTGAAACGGGCCAGAATCGGCCAAAACTGCCAGTGTTGATGATCGACACGTAAGCGGACCTTGGGGTTCAACAATTATGGAAATCGCTTGGGGACCCCAAAATGGTGAGTAATAATCCAAGAAACGGGCCAGAATCGGCCAAAACTGCCAGTGTTGATGACCGGCACATAAACGCACCACAGGGTTCGTTAACCATGGTAACCACTCCGTGACCCCAAAACAGTGAGTAATAGTCCATGAAACGGGCCAGAATCTGCCAAAACTGCCAGTGTTGATGACCAACACGTAAACTTACCACAGCGTTTGTTAACCATCGAAACCACTCCGGGACCCCAAAACAGTGAGTAATAGTCGGTGAAACGGGCTAGAATCGGCAAAAACTGCTAGTGTTGATGACCAACACGTAAGCGAACCTTGGGGTTCAACAATTATGGAAATTGCCTCGGGACCCGAAAACGGTGATTAATAATCCAAGAAACGGGCCATAGTCGGCCAAAACTGCCAGTGTTGATGACCGACACGTAAACGCATCACATGGTTCGTTCACCATGGAAAACACTCCGGGACCCCAAAACAGTGAGTAATAGTCCATGAAACGGGCCAGAATTGGCCAAAACTACCAGTGTTGATGACCGACACATAAGCGGACCTTGGGGTTCAACAATTACGAAAATCGCTTCGGGACCCCAAAACGGTGAGTAATAACCCAAGAAACGGGCCAGAATCGGCCAAAACTGCCAGTGTTGATCACCGAAACGTAAATGCACCACAGGGTTCGTTAACCATGAAAACCACTCCGGCACCCCAAAACAGTGAGTAATAGTCCATGAAACGGGCCAGAATCGGTCAAAACTGCCAGTGTTGATGACCGACACGTAAACGCATCACAGGGTTCGTTCACCATGGAAACCACTCCGGGACCCCAAAACAGTGAGTAATAGTCCATGAAACGGGCCAGAATCGGCCAAAACTGCCAGTGTTGATGACCGACACGTAAGCGGACCTTGGGGTTCAACAATTACGGAAATCGCTTCGGGACCCCAAAACAATGAGACCCAACAAACGGGCCAGAATCGGCCAAGACTGCCAGTGTTGATGACCGACACGTAAATGCACCACAGGGTTCGTTAACCATGGAAACCACTCCGGGACCCCAAAACAGTTAGTAATAGTCCATGAAACAGGCCAGAATCGGTCAAAACTGCCAGTGTTGATGACCGACACATAAACGCAACACAGGGTTCGTTCACCATGGAAACCACTCCGGGACACCAAAACAGTGAGTAATAGTCCATGAAACGGGCCAGAATCGGCTAAAACTGCCAGTGTTGATGATCGACACGTAAGCAGACCTTGGGGTTCAACAATTATGGAAATCGCTTGGGGACCCCAAAACGGTGAGTAATAATCCAAGAAACGGGCCAGAATCGGCCAAAACTGCCAGTGTTGATGACCGACACATAAACGCACCACAGGGTTCGTTAACCATGGAAACCACTCCGTGACCCCAAAATAGTGAGTAATAGTCCATGAAACGGGCCAGAATCTGCCAAAACTGCCAGTGTTGATGACCAACACGTAAACTTACCACAGCGTTTGTTAACCATCGAAACCACTCCGGGACCCCAAAACAGTGACTAATAGTCGATGAAACGGGCTAGAATCGTCAAAAACTGCCAGTGTTGATGACCAACACGTAAGCGAACCTTGGGGTTCAACAATTATGGAAATTGCCTCGGGACCCGAAAACGGTGATTAATAATCCAAGAAACGGGCCATAATCGGCCAAAACCGCCAGTGTTGATGACCGACACGTAAACGCGTCACATGGTTCGTTCACCATGGAAACCACTCCGGGACCCCAAAACAGTGAGTAATAGTCCATGAAACGGGCCAGAATTGGCCAAAACTACCAGTGTTGATGACCGACACATAAGCGGACCTTGGGGTTCAACAATTACGAAAATCGCTTCGGGACCCCAAAACGGTGAGTAATAACCCAAGAAACGGGCCAGAATCGGCCAAAACTGCCAGTGTTGATCACCGAAACGTAAATGCACCACAGGGTTCGTTAACCATGGAAACCACTCCGGCACCCCAAAACAGTGAGTAATAGTCCATGAAACGGGCCAAAATCGGTCAAAACTGCCAGTGTTGATGACCGACACGTAAACGCATCACAGGGTTCATTCACCATGGAAACCACTCCGGGACCCCAAAACAGTGAGTAATAGTCCATGAAACGGGCCAGAATCGGCCAAAACTGCCAGTGTTGATGACCGACACACAAGCGGACCTTGGGGTTCAACAATGACGAAAATCGCTTCGGGACCCCGAAACGATGAGACCCAACAAACGGGCCAGAATCGGACAAAACTGCCAGCGTTGATGACCGACACGTAAACGCACCACAGGGTTCGTTAACCATGGAAACCACTCCGGGACCCCAAAACAGTTAGTAATAGTCCATGAAACGGGCCAGAATCGGTCAAAACTGCCAGTGTTGATGACCGACACGTAAACGCAACACAGGGTTCGTTCACCATGGAAACCACTCCGGGACACCAAAACAGTGAGTAATAGTCCATGAAACGGGCCAGAATCGGCCAAAACTGCCAGTGTTGATGATCGACACGTAAGCAGACCTTGGGGTTCAACAATTATGGAAATCGCTTCGAGACCCCAAAACAGTGAGTAATAATCCAAGAAACAGGCCAGAATCGGCCAAAACTGCTAGTGTTGATAACCGACACATAAACGCACCACAGGGTTCGTTAACCATGGAAACCACTCCGTGACCCCAAAACAGTGAGTAATAGTCCATGAAACGGGCCAGAATCTGCCAAAACTGCCAGTGTTGATGACCAACACGTAAACTTACCACAGCGTTTGTTAACCATCGAAACCACTCCGGGACCCCAAAACAGTGAGTAATAGTCGATGAAACGGGCTAGAATCGGCAAAAACTGCCAGTGTTGATGACCGACACGTAAGCGAACCTTGGGGTTCAACAATTATGGAAATTGCCTCGGGACCCGAAAACGGTGATTAATAATCCAAGAAACGGGCCATAATCGGCCAAAACTACGAGTGTTGATGACTGACACGTGAACGCACCACAGGGTTTGTTAACCATCGAAACCACTTCGGGACCCCAAAACAGTGAGTAATAGTCCAAGAAACGGGCCAGAATCGGCCAAAACCGCCAGTGTTGATGACCGACACGTAAACGCATCACATGGTTCGTTCACCATGGAAACCACTCCGGGACCCCAAAACAGTGAGTAATGGTCCATGAAACAGGCCAGAATCGGTCAAAACTGCCAGTGTTGATGACCGACACGTAAACGCAACACAGGGTTCGTTCACCATGGAAACCACTCCGGGACACCAAAACAGTGAGTAATAGTCCATGAAACGGGCCAGAATCGGCCAAAACTGCCAGTGTTGATGATCGACACGTAAGCAGACCTTGGGGTTCAACAATTATGGAAATCGCTTCGAGACCCCAAAACGGTGATTAATAATCCAAGAAACGGGCCATAATCGGCCAAAACTACGAGTGTTGATGACTGACACGTGAACGCACCACAGGGTTTGTTAACCATCGAAACCACTTCGGGGCCCCAAAACAGTGAGTAATAGTCCAAGAAACGGGCCAGAATCGGCCAAAACTGCCAGTGTTGATGACCGACACGTAAACGCATCACATGGTTCGTTCACCATGGAAAACACTCCGGGACCCCAAAACAGTGAGTAATAGCCCATGAAACGGGCCAGAATTGGCCAAAACTACCAGTGTTGATGACCAACACATAAGCGGACCTTGGGGCTCAACAATTACGAAAATCGCTTCGGGACCCCAAAACGGTGAGTAATAACCCAAGAAACGGGCCAGAATCGGCCAAAACTGCCAGTGTTGATCACCGAAACGTAAATGCACCACCGGGTTCGTTAACCATGGAAACCACTCCGGCACCCAAAAACAGTGAGTAATAGTCCATGAAACGGGCCAGAATCGGTCAAAACTACCAGTGTTGATGACCGACACGTAAACGCATCATAGGGTTCGTTCACCATGGAAACCACTCCGGGACCCCAAAACAGTGAGTAATAGTCCATGAAACGGGCCAGAATCGGCCAAAACTGCCAGTGTTGATGACCGACACGTAAGCGGACCTTGGGGTTCAACAATTACGGAAATCGCTTCGGGACCCCAAAACAATGAGACCCAACAAACGGGCCAGAATCGGCCAAAACTGCCAGTGTTGATGACCGACACGTAAATGCACCACAGGGTTCGTTAACCATGGAAACCACTCCGGGACCCCAAAACAGTTAGTAATAGTCCATGAAACGGGCCGGAATCGGTCAAAACTGCCAGTGTTGATGACCGACACGTAAACGCAACACAGGGTTCGTTCACCATGGAAACCACTCCGGGACACCAAAACTGTGAGTAATAGTCCATGAAACGGGCCAGAATCGGCCAAAACTGCCAGTGTTGATGATCGACACGTAAGCGGACCTTGGGGTTCAACAATTATGGAAATCGCTTGGGGACCCCAAAACGGTGAGTAATAATCCAAGAAACGGGCCAGAATCGGCCAGAACTGCCAGTGTTGATGACCGACACATAAACGGACCACAGGGTTCGTTAACCATGGAAACCACTCCGTGACCCCAAAACAGTGAGTAATTGTCCATGAAACGGGCCAGAATCTGCCAAAACTGCCAGTGTTGATGACCAACACGTAAACTTACCACAGCGTTTGTTAACCATCGAAACCACTCCGGGACCCCAAAACAGTGACTAATAGTCGATGAAACGGGCTAGAATCGGCAAAAACTGCCAGTGTTGATGACCAACACGTAAGCGAACCTTGGGGTTCAACAATTATGGAAACTGCCTCGGGACCCGAAAACGGTGATTAATAATCCAAGAAACGGGCCATAATCAGCCAAAACCGCCAGTGTTGATGACCGACACGTAAACGCGACACATGGTTCGTTCACCATGGAAACCACTCCGGGACCCCAAAACAGTCAGTAATAGTCCATGAAACGGGCCAGAATTGGCCAAAACTACCAGTGTTGATGACTGACACATAAGCGGACCTTGGGGTTCAACAATTACGAAAATCGCTTCGGGACCCCAAAACGGTGAGTAATAACCCAAGAAACGGGCCAGAATCGGCCAAAACTGCCAGTGTTGATCACCGAAACGTAAATGCACCACAGGGTTTGTTAACCATGGAAACCACTCCGGCACCCCAAAACAGTGAGTAATAGTCCATGAAACGGGCCAGAATCGGTCAAAACTGCCAGTGTTGATGACCGACACGTAAACGCATCACAGGGTTCGTTCACCATGGAAACCACTCCGGGACCCCAAAACAGTGAGTAATAGTCCATGAAACGGGCCAGAATCGGCCAAAACTGCCAGTGTTGATGACCGACACATAAGCGGACCTTGGGGTTCAACAATGAGGGAAATCGCTTCGGGACCCCAAAACGATGAGACCCAACAAACGGGCCAGAATCGGACAAAACTGCCAGTGTTGATGACCGACACGTAAACGCACCACAGGGTTCGTTAACCATGGAAACCACTCCGGGACCCCAAAACAGTTAGTAATAGCCCATGAAACGGGCCAGAATCGGTCAAAACTGCCAGTGTTGATGACCGACACGTAAACGCAACACAGGGTTTGTTCACCATGGAAACCACTCCGGGACACCAAAATAGTGAGTAATAGTCCATGAAACGGGCCAGAATCGGCCAAAACTGCCAGTGTTGATGATCGACACGTAAGCAGACCTTGGGGTTCAACAATTATGGAAATCGCTTCGAGACCCCAAAACGGTGAGTAATAATCCAAGAAACGGGCCAGAATCGGCCAAAACTGCCAGTGTTGATAACCGACACATAAACGCACCACAGGGTTCGTTAACCATGGAAACCACTCCGTGACCCCAAAACAGTGAGTAATAGTCCATGAAACGGGCCAGAATCTGCCAAAACTGCCAGTGTTGATGACCAACACGTAAACTTACCACAGCGTTTGTTAACCATCGAAACCACTCCGGGACCCCAAAACAGTGAGTAATAGTCGATGAAACGGGCTAGAATCGGCAAAAACTGCCAGTGTTGATGACCGACACGTAAGCGAACCTTGGGGTTCAACAATTATGGAAATTGCCTCGGGACCCGAAAACGGTGATTAATAATCCAAGAAACGGGCCATAATCGGCCAAAACTACGAGTGTTGATGACTGACACATGAACGCACCACAGGGTTTGTTAACCATCGAAACCACTTCGGGACCCCAAAACAGTGAGTAATAGTCCAAGAAACGGGCCAGAATCGGCCAAAACCGCCAGTGTTGATGACCGACACGTAAACGCATCACATGGTTCGTTCACCATGGAAACCACTCCGGGACCCCAAAACAGTGAGTAATAGTCCATGAAACGGGCCAGAATCTGCCAAAACTGCCAGTGTTGATGACCAACACGTAAACTTACCACAGCGTTTGTTAACCATCGAAACCACTCCGGGACCCCAAAACAGTGAGTAATAGTCGATGAAACGGGCTAGAATCGGCAAAAACTGCCAGTGTTGATGACCAACACGTAAGCGAACCTTGGGGTTCAACAATTATGGAAATTGCCTCGGGACCCGAAAACGGTGATTAATAATCCAAGAAACGGGCCATAATCGGCCAAAACCGCCAGTGTTGATGACCGACACGTAAACGCGTCACATGGTTCGTTCACCATGGAAACCACTCCGGGACCCAAAACAATGAGTAATAGTCCATGAAACGGGCCAGAATTGGCCAAAACTACCAGTGTTGATGACCGACACATAAGCGGACCTTGCGGTTCAACAATTACGAAAATCGCTTCAGGACCCCAAAACGGTGAGTAATAACCCAAGAAACGGGCCAGAATCGGCCAAAACTGCCAGTGTTGATCACCGAAACGTAAATGCACCACAGGGTTCGTTAACCATGGAAACCACTCCGGCACCCCAAAATAGTGAGTAATAGTCCATGAAACGGGCCAGAATCGGTCAAAACTGCCAGTGTTGATGACCGACACGTAAACGCATCACAGGGTTCGTTCACCATGGAAACCACTCCGGGACCCCAAAACAGTGAGTAATAGTCCATGAAACGGGCCAGAATCGGCCAAAACTGCCAGTGTTGATGACCGACACGTAAGCGGACCTTGGGGTTCAACAATGACGGAAATCGCTTCGGGATCCCAAAACGATGAGACCCAACAAACGGGCCAGAATCGGCCAAAACTGCCAGTGTTGATGACCGACACGTAAACGCAACACAGGGTTCGTTCACCATGGAAACCACTCCGGGACACCAAAACAGTGAGTAATAGTCCATGAAAGGGGCCAGAATCGGCCAAAACTGCCAGTGTTGATGATCGACACGTAAGCAGACCTTGGGGTTCAACAATTATGGAAATCGCTTCGAGACCCCAAAACGGTGAGTAATAATCCAAGAAACGGGCCAGAATCGGCCAAAACTGCCAGTGTTGATAACCGACACATAAACGCACCACAGGGTTCGTTAACCATGGAAACCACTCCGTGACCCCAAAACAGTGAGTAATAGTCCATGAAACGGGCCAGAATCTGCCAAAACTGCCAGTGTTGATGACCAACACGTAAACTTACCACAGCGTTTGTTAACCATCGAAACCACTCCGGGACCCCAAAACAGTGAGTAATAGTCGATGAAACGGGCTAGAATCGGCAAAAACTGCCAGTGTTGATGACCGACACGTAAGCGAACCTCGGGGTTCAACAATTATGGAAATTGCCTCGGGACCCGAAAATGGTGATTAATAATCCAAGAAACGGGCCATAATCGGCTAAAACTACGAGTGTTGATGACTGACACGTGAACGCACCACCGGGTTTGTTAACCATCGAAACCACTTCGGGACCCCAAAACAGTGAGTAATAGTCCAAGAAACGGGCCAGAATCGGCCAAAACTGCCAGTGTTGATGACCGACACGTAAACGCATCACATGGTTCGTTCACCATGGAAACCACTCCGGGACCCCAAAACAGTGAGTAATAGTCCATGAAACGGGCCAGAATTGGCCAAAACTGCCAGTGTTGATGACCGACACATAAGCGGACCTTGGGGTTCAACAATTACGAAAATCGCTTCGGGACCCCAAAACGGTGAGTAATAACCCAAGAAACGGGCCAGAATCGGCCAAAACTGCCAGTGTTGATCACCGAAACGTAAATGCACCACAGGGTTCGCTAACCATGGAAACCAGTCCGGCACCCCAAAACAGTGAGTAGTAGTCCATGAAACGGGCCAGAATCGGTCAAAACTGCCAGTGTTGATGACCGACACGTAAACGCATCACAGGGTTCGTTCACCATGGAAACCACTCCGGGACCCCAAAACAGTGAGTAATAGTCCATGAAACGGGGCAGAATCGGCCAAAACTGCCAGTGTTGATGACCGACACGTAAGCGGACCTTGGGGTTCAACAATGACGGAAATCGCTTCGGGACCCCAAAACGATAAGACCCAACAAACGGGCCAGAATCGGCCAAAACTGCCAGTGTTGATGACCGACACGTAAACGCACCACAGGGTTCGTTAACCATGGAAACCACTCCGGGACCCCAAAACAGTTAGTAATAGTCCATGAAACGGGCCAGAATCGGTCAAAACTGCCAGTGTTGATCACCGACACGTAAACGCAACACAGGGTTCGTTCACCATGGAAACCACTCCGGGACACCAAAACAGTGAGTAATAGTCCATGAAACGGGCCAGAATCGGCCAAAACTGCCAGTGTTGATGATCGACACGTAAGCAGACCTTGGGGTTCAACAATTATGGAAATCGCTTCGAGACCCCAAAACGGTGAGTAATAATCCAAGAAACGGGCCAGAATCGGCCAAAACTGCCAGTGTTGATAACCGACACATAAACGCACCACAGGGTTCGTTAACCATGGAAACCACTCCGTGACCCCAAAACAGTGAGTAATAGTCCATGAAACGGGCCAGAATCTGCCAAAACTGCCAGTGTTGATGACCAACACGTAAACTTACCACAGCGTTTGTTAACCATCGAAACCACTCCGGGACCCCAAAACAGTGAGTAATAGTCGATGAAACGGGCTAGAATCGGCAAAAACTGCCAGTGTTGATGACCGACACGTAAGCGAACCTTGGGGTTCAACAATTATGGAAATTGCCTCGGGACCCAAAAATGGTGATTAATAATCCAAGAAACGGGCCATAATCGGCCAAAACTACGAGTGTTGATGACTGACACGTGAACGCACCACAGGGTTTGTTAACCATCGAAACCACTTCGGGACCCCAAAACAGTGAGTAATAGTCCAAGAAACGGGCCAGAATCGGCCATAACCGCCAGTGTGGATGACCGACACGTAAACGCATCACATGGTTCGTTCACCATGGAAACCACTCCGGGACCCCAAAACAGTGAGTAATAGTCCATGAAACGGGCCAGAATCTACCAAAACTACCAGTGTTGATGACCAACACGTAAACTTACCACAGCGTTTGTTAACCATTGAAACCACTCCGGGACCCCAAAACAGTGAGTAATAGTCGATGAAACGGGCTAGAATCGGCAAAAACTGCCAGTGTTGATGACCAACACGTAAGCGAACCTTGGGGTTCAACAATTATGGAAATTGCCTCGGGACCCGAAAACGGTGATTAATAATCCAAGAAACGGGCCATAATCGGCCAAAACCGCCAGTGTTGATGACCGACACGTAAACGCGTCACATGGTTCGTTCACCATGGAAACCACTCCGGGACCCCAAAACAGTGAGTAATAGTCCATGAAACGGGCCAGAATTGGCCAAAACTACCAGTGTTGATGACCGACACATAAGCGGACCTTGCGGTTCAACAATTACGAAAATCGCTTCAGGACCCCAAAACGGTGAGTAATAACCCAAGAAACGGGCCAGAATCGGCCAAAACTGCCAGTGTTGATCACCAAAACGTAAATGCACCACAGGGTTCGTTAACCATGGAAACCACTCCGGCACCCCAAAACAGTGAGTAATAGTCCATGAAACGGGCCAGAATCGGTCAAAACTGCCAGTGTTGATGACCGACACGTAAACGCATCACAGGGTTCGTTCACCATGGAAACCACTCCGGGACCCCAAAACAGTGAGTAATAGTCCATGAAACGGGCCAGAATCGGCCAAAACTGCCAGTGTTGATGACCGACACGTAAGCGGACCTTGGGGTTCAACAATGACGGAAATCGCTTCGGGACCCCAAAACGATGAGACCCAACAAACGGGCCAGAATCGGCCAAAACTGCCAGTGTTGATGACCGACACGTAAACGCACCACAGGGTTCGTTAACCATGGAAACCACTCCGGGACCCCAAAACAGTTAGTAATAGTCCATGAAACGGGCCAGAATCGGTCAAAACTGCCAGTGTTGATGACCGACACGTAAACGCAACACAGGGTTCGTTCACCATGGAAACCACTCCGGGACACCAAAACAGTGAGTAATAGTCCATGAAACGGGCCAGAATCGGCCAAAACTGCCAGTGTTGATGATCGACACGTAAGTAGACCTTGGGGTTCAACAATTATGGAAATCGCTTCGAGACCCCAAAACGGTGAGTAATAATCCAAGAAACGGGCCAGAATCGGCCAAAACTGCCGGTGTTGATAACCGACACATAAACGCACCACAGGGTTCCTTAACCATGGAAACCACTCCGTGACCCCAAAACAGTGAGTAATAGTCCATGAAACGGGCCAGAATCTGCCAAAACTGCCAGTGTTGATGACAAACACGTAAACTTACCACAGCGTTTGTTAACCATCGAAACCACTCCGGGACCCCAAAACAGTGAGTAATAGTCGATGAAACGGGCTAGAATCGGCAAAAACTGCCAGTGTTGATGACCGACACGTAAGCGAACCTCGGGGTTCAACAATTATGGAAATTGCCTCGGGACCCGAAAATGGTGATTAATAATCCAAGAAACGGGCCATAATCGGCCAAAACTACGAGTGTTGATGACTGACACGTGAACGCACCACAGGGTTTGTTAACCATCGAAACCACTTCGGGACCCCAAAACAGTGAGTAATAGTCCAAGAAACGGGCCAGAATCGGCCAAAACTGCCAGTGTTGATGACCGACACGTAAACGCATCACATGGTTCGTTCACCATGGAAACCACTCCGGGACCCCAAAACAGTGAGTAATAGTCCATGAAACGGGCCAGAATTGGCCAAAACTGCCAGTGTTGATGACCGACACATAAGCGGACCTTGGGGTTCAACAATTACGAAAATCGCTTCGGGACCCCAAAACGGTGAGTAATAACCCAAGAAACGGGCCAGAATCGGCCAAAACTGCCAGTGTTGATCACCGAAACGTAAATGCACCACAGGGTTCGCTAACCATGGAAACCAGTCCGGCACCCCAAAACAGTGAGTAATAGTCCATGAAACGGGCCAGAATCGGTCAAAACTGCCAGTGTTGATGACCGACACGTAAACGCATCACAGGGTTCGTTCACCATGGAAACCACTCCGGGACCCCAAAACAGTGAGTAATAGTCCATGAAACGGGACAGAATCGGCCAAAACTGCCAGTGTTGATGACCGACACGTAAGCGGACCTTGGGGTTCAACAATGACGGAAATCGCTTCGGGACCCCAAAACGATGAGACCCAACAAACGGGCCAGAATCGGCCAAAACTGCCAGTGTTGATGACCGACACGTAAACGCACCACAGGGTTCGTTAACCATGGAAACCACTCCGGGACCCCAAAACAGTTAGTAATAGTCCATGAAACGGGCCAGAATCGGTCAAAACTGCCAGTGTTGATGACCGACACGTAAACGCAACACAGGGTTCGTTCACCATGGAAACCACTCCGGGACACCAAAACAGTGAGTAATAGTCCATGAAACGGGCCAGAATCGGCCAAAACTGCCAGTGTTGATGATCGACACGTAAGCATACCTTGGGGTTCAACAATTATGGAAATCGCTTCGAGACCCCAAAACGGTGAGTAATAATCCAAGAAACGGGCCAGAATCGGCCAAAACTGCCAGTGTTGATAACCGACACATAAACGCACCACAGGGTTCGTTAACCATGGAAACCACTCCGTGACCCCAAAACGGTGAGTAATAGTCCATGAAACGGGCCAGAATCTGCCAAAACTGCCAGTGTTGATGACCAACACGTAAACTTACCACAGCGTTTGTTAACCATCGAAACCACTCCGGGACCCCAAAACAGTGAGTAATAGTCGATGAAACGGGCTAGAATCGGCAAAAACTGCCAGTGTTGATGACCGACACGTAAGCGAACCTTGGGGTTCAACAATTATGGAAATTGCCTCGGGACCCAAAAACGGTGATTAATAATCCAAGAAACGGGCCATAATCGGCCAAAACTACGAGTGTTGATGACTGACACGTGAACGCACCACAGGGTTTGTTAACCATCGAAACCACTTCGGGACCCCAAAACAGTGAGTAATAGTCCAAGAAACGGGCCAGAATCGGCCATAACCGCCAGTGTTGATGACCGACACGTAAACGCATCACATGGTTCGTTCACCATGGAAACCACTCCGGGACCCCAAAACAGTGAGTAATAGTCCATGAAACGGGCCAGAATCTGCCAAAACTACCAGTGTTGATGACCAACACGTAAACTTACCACAGCGTTTGTTAACCATCGAAACCACTCCGGGACCCCAAAACAATGAGTAATAGTCGATGAAACGGGCTAGAATCGGCAAAAACTGCCAGTGTTGATGACCAACACGTAAGCGAACCTTGGGGTTCAACAATTATGGAAATTGCCTCGGGACCCGAAAACGGTGATTAATAATCCAAGAAACGGGCCATAATCGGCCAAAACCGCCAGTGTTGATGACCGACACGTAAACACGTCACATGGTTCGTTCACCATGGAAACCACTCCGGGACCCCAAAACAGTGAGTAATAGTCCATGAAACGGGCCAGAATTGGCCAAAACTACCAGTGTTGATGACCGACACATAAGCGGACCTTGCGGTTCAACAATTACGAAAATCGTTTCAGGACCCCAAAACGGTGAGTAATAACCCAAGAAACGGGCCAGAATCGGCCAAAACTGCCAGTGTTGATCACCGAAACGTAAATGCACCACAGGGTTCGTTAACCATGGAAACCACTCCGGCACCCCAAAACAGTGAGTAATAGTCCATGAAACGGGCCAGAATCGGTCAAAACTGCCAGTGTTGATGACCGACACGTAAACGCATCACAGGGTTCGTTCACCATGGAAACCACTCCGGGACCCCAAAACAGTGAGTAATAGTCCATGAAACGGGCCAGAATCGGCCAAAACTGCCAGTGTTGATGACCGACACGTAAGCGGACCTTGGGGTTCAACAATGACGGAAATCGCTTCGGGACCCCAAAACGATGAGACCCAACAAACGGGCCAGAATCGGCCAAAACTGCCAGTGTTGATGACCGACACGTAAACGCACCACAGGGTTCGTTAACCATGGAAACCACTCCGGGACCCCAAAACAGTTAGTAATAGTCCATGAAACGGGCCAGAATCGGTCAAAACTGCCAGTGTTGATGACCGACACGTAAACGCAACACAGGGTTCGTTCACCATGGAAACCACTCCGGGACACCAAAACAGTGAGTAATAGTCCATGAAACGGGACAGAATCGGCCAAAACTGCCAGTGTTGATGATCGACACGTAAGTAGACCTTGGGGTTCAACAATTATGGAAATCGCTTCGAGACCCCAAAACGGTGAGTAATAATCCAAGAAACGGGCCAGAATCGGCCAAAACTGCCGGTGTTGATAACCGACACATAAACGCACCACAGGGTTCCTTAACCATGGAAACCACTCCGTGACCCCAAAACAGTGAGTAATAGTCCATGAAACGGGCCAGAATCTGCCAAAACTGCCAGTGTTGATGACAAACACGTAAACTTACCACAGCGTTTGTTAACCATCGAAACCACTCCGGGACCCCAAAACAGTGAGTAATAGTCGATGAAACGGGCTAGAATCGGCAAAAACTGCCAGTGTTGATGACCGACACGTAAGCGAACCTCGGGGTTCAACTATTATGGAAATTGCCTCGGGACCCGAAAATGGTGATTAATAATCCAAGAAACGGGCCATAATCGGCCAAAACTACGAGTGTTGATGACTGACACGTGAACGCACCACAGGGTTTGTTAACCATCGAAACCACTTCGGGACCCCAAAACAGTGAGTAATAGTCCAAGAAACGGGCCAGAATCGGCCATAACCGCCAGTGTTGATGACCGACACGTAAACGCATCACATGGTTCGTTCACCATGGAAACCACTCCGGGACCCCAAAACAGTGAGTAATAGTCCATGAAACGGGCCAGAATCTGCCAAAACTACCAGTGTTGATGACCAACACGTAAACTTACCACAGCGTTTGTTAACCATCGAAACCACTCCGGGACCCCAAAACAATGAGTAATAGTCGATGAAACGGGCTAGAATCGGCAAAAACTGCCAGTGTTGATGACCAACACGTAAGCGAACCTTGGGGTTCAACAATTATGGAAATTGCCTCGGGACCCGAAAACGGTGATTAATAATCCAAGAAACGGGCCATAATCGGCCAAAACCGCCAGTGTTGATGACCGACACGTAAACACGTCACATGGTTCGTTCACCATGGAAACCACTCCGGGACCCCAAAACAGTGAGTAATAGTCCATGAAACGGGCCAGAATTGGCCAAAACTACCAGTGTTGATGACCGACACATAAGCGGACCTTGCGGTTCAACAATTACGAAAATCGTTTCAGGACCCCAAAACGGTGAGTAATAACCCAAGAAACGGGCCAGAATCGGCCAAAACTGCCAGTGTTGATCACCGAAACGTAAATGCACCACAGGGTTCGTTAACCATGGAAACCACTCCGGCACCCCAAAACAGTGAGTAATAGTCCATGAAACGGGCCAGAATCGGTCAAAACTGCCAGTGTTGATGACCGACACGTAAACGCATCACAGGGTTCGTTCACCATGGAAACCACTCCGGGACCCCAAAACAGTGAGTAATAGTCCATGAAACGGGCCAGAATCGGCCAAAACTGCCAGTGTTGATGACCGACACGTAAGCGGACCTTGGGGTTCAACAATGACGGAAATCGCTTCGGGACCCCAAAACGATGAGACCCAACAAACGGGCCAGAATCGGCCAAAACTGCCAGTGTTGATGACCGACACGTAAACGCACCACAGGGTTCGTTAACCATGGAAACCACTCCGGGACCCCAAAACAGTTAGTAATAGTCCATGAAACGGGCCAGAATCGGTCAAAACTGCCAGTGTTGATGACCGACACGTAAACGCAACACAGGGTTCGTTCACCATGGAAACCACTCCGGGACACCAAAACAGTGAGTAATAGTCCATGAAACGGGACAGAATCGGCCAAAACTGCCAGTGTTGATGATCGACACGTAAGTAGACCTTGGGGTTCAACAATTATGGAAATCGCTTCGAGACCCCAAAACGGTGAGTAATAATCCAAGAAACGGGCCAGAATCGGCCAAAACTGCCGGTGTTGATAACCGACACATAAACGCACCACAGGGTTCCTTAACCATGGAAACCACTCCGTGACCCCAAAACAGTGAGTAATAGTCCATGAAACGGGCCAGAATCTGCCAAAACTGCCAGTGTTGATGACAAACACGTAAACTTACCACAGCGTTTGTTAACCATCGAAACCACTCCGGGACCCCAAAACAGTGAGTAATAGTCGATGAAACGGGCTAGAATCGGCAAAAACTGCCAGTGTTGATGACCGACACGTAAGCGAACCTCGGGGTTCAACTATTATGGAAATTGCCTCGGGACCCGAAAATGGTGATTAATAATCCAAGAAACGGGCCATAATCGGCCAAAACTACGAGTGTTGATGACTGACACGTGAACGCACCACAGGGTTTGTTAACCATCGAAACCACTTCGGGACCCCAAAACAGTGAGTAATAGTCCAAGAAACGGGCCAGAATCGGCCATAACCGCCAGTGTTGATGACCGACACGTAAACGCATCACATGGTTCGTTCACCATGGAAACCACTCCGGGACCCCAAAACAGTGAGTAATAGTCCATGAAACGGGCCAGAATCTGCCAAAACTACCAGTGTTGATGACCAACACGTAAACTTACCACAGCGTTTGTTAACCATCGAAACCACTCCGGGACCCCAAAACAATGAGTAATAGTCGATGAAACGGGCTAGAATCGGCAAAAACTGCCAGTGTTGATGACCAACACGTAAGCGAACCTTGGGGTTCAACAATTATGGAAATTGCCTCGGGACCCGAAAACGGTGATTAATAATCCAAGAAACGGGCCATAATCGGCCAAAACCGCCAGTGTTGATGACCGACACGTAAACACGTCACATGGTTCGTTCACCATGGAAACCACTCCGGGACCCCAAAACAGTGAGTAATAGTCCATGAAACGGGCCAGAATTGGCCAAAACTACCAGTGTTGATGACCGACACATAAGCGGACCTTGCGGTTCAACAATTACGAAAATCGTTTCAGGACCCCAAAACGGTGAGTAATAACCCAAGAAACGGGCCAGAATCGGCCAAAACTGCCAGTGTTGATCACCGAAACGTAAATGCACCACAGGGTTCGTTAACCATGGAAACCACTCCGGCACCCCAAAACAGTGAGTAATAGTCCATGAAACGGGCCAGAATCGGTCAAAACTGCCAGTGTTGATGACCGACACGTAAACGCATCACAGGGTTCGTTCACCATGGAAACCACTCCGGGACCCCAAAACAGTGAGTAATAGTCCATGAAACGGGCCAGAATCGGCCAAAACTGCCAGTGTTGATGACCGACACGTAAGCGGACCTTGGGGTTCAACAATGACGGAAATCGCTTCGGGACCCCAAAACGATGAGACCCAACAAACGGGCCAGAATCGGCCAAAACTGCCAGTGTTGATGACCGACACGTAAACGCACCACAGGGTTCGTTAACCATGGAAACCACTCCGGGACCCCAAAACAGTTAGTAATAGTCCATGAAACGGGCCAGAATCGGTCAAAACTGCCAGTGTTGATGACCGACACGTAAACGCAACACAGGGTTCGTTCACCATGGAAACCACTCCGGGACACCAAAACAGTGAGTAATAGTCCATGAAACGGGACAGAATCGGCCAAAACTGCCAGTGTTGATGATCGACACGTAAGTAGACCTTGGGGTTCAACAATTATGGAAATCGCTTCGAGACCCCAAAACGGTGAGTAATAATCCAAGAAACGGGCCAGAATCGGCCAAAACTGCCGGTGTTGATAACCGACACATAAACGCACCACAGGGTTCCTTAACCATGGAAACCACTCCGTGACCCCAAAACAGTGAGTAATAGTCCATGAAACGGGCCAGAATCTGCCAAAACTGCCAGTGTTGATGACAAACACGTAAACTTACCACAGCGTTTGTTAACCATCGAAACCACTCCGGGACCCCAAAACAGTGAGTAATAGTCGATGAAACGGGCTAGAATCGGCAAAAACTGCCAGTGTTGATGACCGACACGTAAGCGAACCTCGGGGTTCAACAATTATGGAAATTGCCTCGGGACCCGAAAATGGTGATTAATAATCCAAGAAACGGGCCATAATCGGCCAAAACTACGAGTGTTGATGACTGACACGTGAACGCACCACAGGGTTTGTTAACCATCGAAACCACTTCGGGACCCCAAAACAGTGAGTAATAGTCCAAGAAACGGGCCAGAATCGGCCAAAACTGCCAGTGTTGATGACCGACACGTAAACGCATCACATGGTTCGTTCACCATGGAAACCACTCCGGGACCCCAAAACAGTGAGTAATAGTCCCATGAAACGGGCCAGAATTGGCCAAAACTGCCAGTGTTGATGACCGACACATAAGCGGACCTTGGGGTTCAACAATTACGAAAATCGCTTCGGGACCCCAAAACGGTGAGTAATAACCCAAGAAACGGGCCAGAATCGGCCAAAACTGCCAGTGTTGATCACCGAAACGTAAATGCACCACAGGGTTCGCTAACCATGGAAACCAGTCCGGCACCCCAAAACAGTGAGTAATAGTCCATGAAACGGGCCAGAATCGGTCAAAACTGCCAGTGTTGATGACCGACACGTAAACGCATCACAGGGTTCGTTCACCATGGAAACCACTCCGGGACCCCAAAACAGTGAGTAATAGTCCATGAAACGGGACAGAATCGGCCAAAACTGCCAGTGTTGATGACCGACACGTAAGCGGACCTTGGGGTTCAACAATGACGGAAATCGCTTCGGGACCCCAAAACGATGAGACCCAACAAACGGGCCAGAATCGGACAAAACTGCCAGTGTTGATGACCGACACGTAAACGCACCACAGGGTTCGTTAACCATGGAAACCACTCCGGGACCCCAAAACAGTTAGTAATAGTCCATGAAAAGGGCCAGAATCGGTCAAAACTGCCAGTGTTGATGACCGACACGTAAACGCAACACAGGGTTCGTTCACCATGGAAACCACTCCAGGACACCAAAACAGTGAGTAATAGTCCATGAAACGGGCCAGAATCGGCCAAAACTGCCAGTGTTGATGATCGACACGTAAGCAGACCTTGGGGTTCAACAATTATGGAAATCGCTTCGAGACCCCAAAACGGTGAGTAATAATCCAAGAAACGGGCCAGAATCGGCCAAAACTGCCAGTGTTGATAACCGACACATAAACGCACCACAGGGTTCGTTAACCATGGAAACCACTCCGTGACCCCAAAACAGTGAGTAATAGTCCATGAAACGGGCCAGAATCTGCCAAAACTGCCAGTGTTGATGACCAACACGTAAACTTACCACAGCGTTTGTTAACCATCGAAACCACTCCGGGACCCCAAAACAGTGAGTAATAGTCGATGAAACGGGCTAGAATCGGCAAAAACTGCCAGTGTTGATGACCGACACGTAAGCGAACCTTGGGGTTCAACAATTATGGAAATTGCCTCGGGACCCAAAAACGGTGATTAATAATCCAAGAAACGGGCCATAATCGGCCAAAACTACGAGTGTTGATGACTGACACGTGAACGCACCACAGGGTTTGTTAACCATCGAAACCACTTCGGGACCCCAAAACAGTGAGTAATAGTCCAAGAAACGGGCCAGAATCGGCCAAAACTGCCAGTGTTGATGACCGACACGTAAACGCATCACATGGTTCGTTCACCATGGAAACCACTCCGGGACCCCAAAACAGTGAGTAATAGTCCATGAAACGGGCCAGAATTGGCCAAAACTGCCAGTGTTGATGACCGACACATAAGCGGACCTTGGGGTTCAACAATTACGAAAATCGCTTCGGGACCCCAAAACGGTGAGTAATAACCCAAGAAACGGGCCAGAATCGGCCAAAACTGCCAGTGTTGATCACCGAAACGTAAATGCACCACAGGGTTCGCTAACCATGGAAACCAGTCCGGCACCCCAAAACAGTGAGTAATAGTCCATGAAACGGGCCAGAATCGGTCAAAACTGCCAGTGTTGATGACCGACACGTAAACGCATCACAGGGTTCGTTCACCATGGAAACCACTCCGGGACCCCAAAACAGTGAGTAATAGTCCATGAAACGGGACAGAATCGGCCAAAACTGCCAGTGTTGATGACCGACACGTAAGCGGACCTTGGGGTTCAACAATGACGGAAATCGCTTCGGGACCCCAAAACGATGAGACCCAACAAACGGGCCAGAATCGGACAAAACTGCCAGTGTTGATGACCGACACGTAAACGCACCACAGGGTTCGTTAACCATGGAAACCACTCCGGGACCCCAAAACAGTTAGTAATAGTCCATGAAAAGGGCCAGAATCGGTCAAAACTGCCAGTGTTGATGACCGACACGTAAACGCAACACAGGGTTCGTTCACCATGGAAACCACTCCGGGACACCAAAACAGTGAGTAATAGTCCATGAAACGGGCCAGAATCGGCCAAAACTGCCAGTGTTGATGATCGACACGTAAGCAGACCTTGGGGTTCAACAATTATGGAAATCGCTTCGAGACCCCAAAACGGTGAGTAATAATCCAAGAAACGGGCCAGAATCGGCCAAAACTGCCAGTGTTGATAACCGACACATAAACGCACCACAGGGTTCGTTAACCATGGAAACCACTCCGTGACCCCAAAACAGTGAGTAATAGTCCATGAAACGGGCCAGAATCTGCCAAAACTGCCAGTGTTGATGACCAACACGTAAACTTACCACAGCGTTTGTTAACCATCGAAACCACTCCGGGACCCCAAAACAGTGAGTAATAGTCGATGAAACGGGCTAGAATCGGCAAAAACTGCCAGTGTTGATGACCGACACGTAAGCGAACCTTGGGGTTCAACAATTATGGAAATTGCCTCGGGACCCAAAAACGGTGATTAATAATCCAAGAAACGGGCCATAATCGGCCAAAACTACGAGTGTTGATGACTGACACGTGAACGCACCACAGGGTTTGTTAACCATCGAAACCACTTCGGGACCCCAAAACAGTGAGTAATAGTCCAAGAAACGGGCCAGAATCGGCCATAACCGCCAGTGTTGATGACCGACACGTAAACGCATCACATGGTTCGTTCACCATGGAAACCACTCCGGGACCCCAAAACAGTGAGTAATAGTCCATGAAACGGGCCAGAATCTGCCAAAACTACCAGTGTTGATGACCAACACGTAAACTTACCACAGCGTTTGTTAACCATCGAAACCACTCCGGGACCCCAAAACAATGAGTAATAGTCGATGAAACGGGCTAGAATCGGCAAAAACTGCCAGTGTTGATGACCAACACGTAAGCGAACCTTGGGGTTCAACAATTATGGAAATTGCCTCGGGACCCGAAAACGGTGATTAATAATCCAAGAAACGGGCCATAATCGGCCAAAACCGCCAGTGTTGATGACCGACACGTAAACACGTCACATGGTTCGTTCACCATGGAAACCACTCCGGGACCCCAAAACAGTGAGTAATAGTCCATGAAACGGGCCAGAATTGGCCAAAACTACCAGTGTTGATGACCGACACATAAGCGGACCTTGCGGTTCAACAATTACGAAAATCGTTTCAGGACCCCAAAACGGTGAGTAATAACCCAAGAAACGGGCCAGAATCGGCCAAAACTGCCAGTGTTGATCACCGAAACGTAAATGCACCACAGGGTTCGTTAACCATGGAAACCACTCCGGCACCCCCAAAACAGTGAGTAATAGTCCATGAAACGGGCCAGAATCGGTCAAAACTGCCAGTGTTGATGACCGACACGTAAACGCATCACAGGGTTCGTTCACCATGGAAACCACTCCGGGACCCCAAAACAGTGAGAATAGTCCATGAAACGGGCCAGAATCGGCCAAAACTGCCAGTGTTGATGACCGACACGTAAGCGGACCTTGGGGTTCAACAATGACGGAAATCGCTTCGGGACCCCAAAACGATGAGACCCAACAAACGGGCCAGAATCGGCCAAAACTGCCAGTGTTGATGACCGACACGTAAACGCACCACAGGGTTCGTTAACCATGGAAACCACTCCGGGACCCCAAAACAGTTAGTAATAGTCCATGAAACGGGCCAGAATCGGTCAAAACTGGCAGTGTTGATGACCGACACGTAAACGCAACACAGGGTTCGTTCACCATGGAAACCACTCCGGGACACCAAAACAGTGAGTAATAGTCCATGAAACGGGCCAGAATCGGCCAAAACTGCCAGTGTTGATGATCGACACGTAAGTAGACCTTGGGGTTCAACAATTATGGAAATCGCTTCGAGACCCCAAAACGGTGAGTAATAATCCAAGAAACGGGCCAGAATCGGCCAAAACTGCCGGTGTTGATAACCGACACATAAACGCACCACAGGGTTCCTTAACCATGGAAACCACTCCGTGACCCCAAAACAGTGAGTAATAGTCCATGAAACGGGCCAGAATCTGCCAAAACTGCCAGTGTTGATGACAAACACGTAAACTTACCACAGCGTTTGTTAACCATCGAAACCACTCCGGGACCCCAAAACAGTGAGTAATAGTCGATGAAACGGGCTAGAATCGGCAAAAACTGCCAGTGTTGATGACCGACACGTAAGCGAACCTCGGGGTTCAACAATTATGGAAATTGCCTCGGGACCCGAAAATGGTGATTAATAATCCAAGAAACGGGCCATAATCGGCCAAAACTACGAGTGTTGATGACTGACACGTGAACGCACCACAGGGTTTGTTAACCATCGAAACCACTTCGGGACCCCAAAACAGTGAGTAATAGTCCAAGAAACGGGCCAGAATCGGCCAAAACTGCCAGTGTTGATGACCGACACGTAAACGCATCACATGGTTCGTTCACCATGGAAACCACTCCGGGACCCCAAAACAGTGAGTAATAGTCCATGAAACGGGCCAGAATTGGCCAAAACTGCCAGTGTTGATGACCGACACATAAGCGGACCTTGGGGTTCAACAATTACGAAAATCGCTTCGGGACCCCAAAACGGTGAGTAATAACCCAAGAAACGGGCCAGAATCGGCCAAAACTGCCAGTGTTGATCACCGAAACGTAAATGCACCACAGGGTTCGCTAACCATGGAAACCAGTCCGGCACCCCAAAACAGTGAGTAATAGTCCATGAAACGGGCCAGAATCGGTCAAAACTGCCAGTGTTGATGACCGACACGTAAACGCATCACAGGGTTCGTTCACCATGGAAACCACTCCGGGACCCCAAAACAGTGAGTAATAGTCCATGAAACGGGACAGAATCGGCCAAAACTGCCAGTGTTGATGACCGACACGTAAGCGGACCTTGGGGTTCAACAATGACGGAAATCGCTTCGGGACCCCAAAACGATGAGACCCAACAAACGGGCCAGAATCGGACAA
This sequence comes from Triticum timopheevii, assembly GCA_963921465.1. Taxonomy (NCBI): domain Eukaryota; kingdom Viridiplantae; phylum Streptophyta; class Magnoliopsida; order Poales; family Poaceae; genus Triticum; species Triticum timopheevii. The sequence continues at coordinate 373,025,948 of OY997270.1, forward strand.
AACTGCCAGTGTTGATGACCGACACGTAAACGCACCACAGGGTTCGTTAACCATGGAAACCACTCCGGGACCCCAAAACAGTTAGTAATAGTCCATGAAAAGGGCCAGAATCGGTCAAAACTGCCAGTGTTGATGACCGACACGTAAACGCAACACAGGGTTCGTTCACCATGGAAACCACTCCGGGACACCAAAACAGTGAGTAATAGTCCATGAAACGGGCCAGAATCGGCCAAAACTGCCAGTGTTGATGATCGACACGTAAGCAGACCTTGGGGTTCAACAATTATGGAAATCGCTTCGAGACCCCAAAACGGTGAGTAATAATCCAAGAAACGGGCCAGAATCGGCCAAAACTGCCAGTGTTGATAACCGACACATAAACGCACCACAGGGTTCGTTAACCATGGAAACCACTCCGTGACCCCAAAACAGTGAGTAATAGTCCATGAAACGGGCCAGAATCTGCCAAAACTGCCAGTGTTGATGACCAACACGTAAACTTACCACAGCGTTTGTTAACCATCGAAACCACTCCGGGACCCCAAAACAGTGAGTAATAGTCGATGAAACGGGCTAGAATCGGCAAAAACTGCCAGTGTTGATGACCGACACGTAAGCGAACCTTGGGGTTCAACAATTATGGAAATTGCCTCGGGACCCAAAAACGGTGATTAATAATCCAAGAAACGGGCCATAATCGGCCAAAACTACGTGTGTTGATGACTGACACGTGAACGCACCACAGGGTTTGTTAACCATCGAAACCACTTCGGGACCCCAAAACAGTGAGTAATAGTCCAAGAAACGGGCCAGAATCGGCCATAACCGCCAGTGTTGATGACCGACACGTAAACGCATCACATGGTTCGTTCACCATGGAAACCACTCCGGGACCCCAAAACAGTGAGTAATAGTCCATGAAACGGGCCAGAATCTGCCAAAACTACCAGTGTTGATGACCAACACGTAAACTTACCACAGCGTTTGTTAACCATCGAAACCACTCCGGGACCCCAAAACAATGAGTAATAGTCGATGAAACGGGCTAGAATCGGCAAAAACTGCCAGTGTTGATGACCAACACGTAAGCGAACCTTGGGGTTCAACAATTATGGAAATTGCCTCGGGACCCGAAAACGGTGATTAATAATCCAAGAAACGGGCCATAATCGGCCAAAACCGCCAGTGTTGATGACCGACACGTAAACACGTCACATGGTTCGTTCACCATGGAAACCACTCCGGGACCCCAAAACAGTGAGTAATAGTCCATGAAACGGGCCAGAATTGGCCAAAACTACCAGTGTTGATGACCGACATATAAGCGGACCTTGCGGTTCAACAATTACGAAAATCGCTTCAGGACCCCAAAACGGTGAGTAATAACCCAAGAAACGGGCCAGAATCGGCCAAAACTGCCAGTGTTGATCACCGAAACGTAAATGCACCACAGGGTTCGTTAACCATGGAAACCACTCCGGCACCCCAAAACAGTGAGTAATAGTCCATGAAACGGGCCAGAATCGGTCAAAACTGCCAGTGTTGATGACCGACACGTAAACGCATCACAGGGTTCGTTCACCATGGAAACCACTCCGGGACCCCAAAACAGTGAGTAATAGTCCATGAAACGGGCCAGAATCGGCCAAAACTGCCAGTGTTGATGACCGACACGTAAGCGGACCTTGGGGTTCAACAATGACGGAAATCGCTTCGGGACCCCAAAACGATGAGACCCAACAAACGGCCCAGAATCGGCCAAAACTGCCAGTGTTGATGACCGACACGTAAACGCACCACAGGGTTCGTTAACCATGGAAACCACTCCGGGACCCCAAAACAGTTAGTAATAGTCCATGAAACGGGCCAGAATCGGTCAAAACTGCCAGTGTTGATGACCGACACGTAAACGCAACACAGGGTTCGTTCACCATGGAAACCACTCCGGGACACCAAAACAGTGAGTAATAGTCCATGAAACGGGCTAGAATCGGCCAAAACTGCCAGTGTTGATGATCGACACGTAAGTAGACCTTGGGGTTCAACAATTATGGAAATCGCTTCGAGACCCCAAAACGGTGAGTAATAATCCAAGAAACGGGCCAGAATCGGCCAAAACTGCCGGTGTTGATAACCGACACATAAACGCACCACAGGGTTCCTTAACCATGGAAACCACTCCGTGACCCCAAAACAGTGAGTAATAGTCCATGAAACGGGCGAGAATCTGCCAAAACTGCCAGTGTTGATGACCAACACGTAAACTTACCACAGCGTTTGTTAACCATCGAAACCACTCCGGGACCCCAAAACAGTGAGTAATAGTCGATGAAACGGGCTAGAATCGGCAAAAACTGCCAGTGTTGATGACCGACACGTAAGCGAACCTCGGGGTTCAACAATTATGGAAATTGCCTCGGGACCCGAAAATGGTGATTAATAATCCAAGAAACGGGCCATAATCGGCCAAAACTACGAGTGTTGATGACTGACACGTGAACGCGCCACAGGGTTTGTTAACCATCAAAACCACTTCGGGACCCCAAAACAGTGAGTAATAGTCCAAGAAACGGGCCAGAATCGGCCAAAACTGCCAGTGTTGATGACCGACACGTAAACGCATCACATGGTTCGTTCACCATGGAAACCACTCCGGGACCCCAAAACAGTGAGTAATAGTCCATGAAACGGGCCAGAATTGGCCAAAACTGCCAGTGTTGATGACTGACACATAAGCGGACCTTGGGGTTCAACAATTACGAAAATCGCTTCGGGACCCCAAAACGGTGAGTAATAACCCAAGAAACGGGCCAGAATCGGCCAAAACTGCCAGTGTTGATCACCGAAACGTAAATGCACCACAGGGTTCGTTAACCATGGAAACCAGTCCGGCACCCCAAAACAGTGAGTAATAGTCCATGAAACGGGCCAGAATCGATCAAAACTGCCAGTGTTGATGACCGACACGTAAACGCATCACAGGGTTCGTTCACCATGGAAACCACTCCGGGACCCCAAAACAGTGAGTAATAGTCCATGAAACGGGCCAGAATCGGCCAAAACTGCCAGTGTTGATGACCGACACGTAAGCGGACCTTGGGGTTCAACAATTACGGAAATCGCTTCGGGACCCCAAAACGATGAGACCCAACAAACGGGCCAGAATCGGCCAAAACTGCCAGTGTTGATGACCGACACGTAAACGCACCACAGGGTTCGTTAACCATGGAAACCACTCCGGGACCCCAAAACAGTTAGTAATAGTCCATGAAACGGGCCAGAATCGGTCAGAATTGCCAGTGTTGATGACCAACACGTAAACGCAACACAGGGTTCGTTCACCATGGAAACCACTCCGGGACACCAAAACAGTGAGTAATAGTCCATGAAACGGGCCAGAATCGGCCAAAACTGCCAGTGTTGATGATCGACACGTAAGCGGACCTTTGGGTTCAACAATTATGGAAATCGCTTCGGGACCCCAAAACGGTGAGTAATAATCCAAGAAACGGGCCAGAATCGGCCAAAACTGCCAGTGTTGATGACCGACACATAAACTCACCACAGGGTTCGTTAACCATGGAATCCACTCCGTGACCCCAAAACAGTGAGTAATAGTCCATGAAACGGGCCAGAATCTGCCAAAACTGCCAGTGTTGATGACCAACACGTAAACTTACCACAACGTTTGTTAACCATCGAAACCACTCCGGGACCCCAAAACAGTGAGTAATAGTCGATGAAACGGGCTAGAATCGGCAAAAACTGCCAGTGTTGATGACCGACACGTAAGCGAACCTTGGGGTTCAACAATTATGGAAATTGCCTCGGGACCCGAAAACGGTGATTAATAATCCAAGAAACGGGCCATAATCGGCCAAAACTACGAGTGTTGATGACTTACACGTGAACGCACCACAGGGTTTGTTAACCATCGAAACCACTTCGGGACCCCAAAACAGTGAGTAATAGTCCAAGAAACGGGCCAGAATCGGCCAAAACTGCCAGTGTTGATGATCGACACGTAAACGCATCACATGGTTCGTTCACCATGGAAACCACTCCGGGACCCCAAAACAGTGAGTAATAGTCAATGAAACGGGCCAGAATTGGCCAAAACTGCCAGTGTTGGTGACCGACACATAAGCGGACCTTGGGGTTCAACAATTACGAAAATCGCTTCGGGACCCCAAAACGGTGAGTAATAACCCAAGAAACGGGCCAGAATCGGCCAAAACTGCCAGTGTTGATCACCGAAACGTAAATGCACCACAGGGTTCGTTAACCATGGAAACCAGTCCGGCACCCCAAAACAGTGAGTAATAGTCCATGAAACGGGCCAGAATCGGTCAAAACTGCCAGTGTTGATGACCGACACGTAAACGCATCACAGGGTTCGTTCACCATGGAAACCACTCCGGGACCCCAAAACAGTGAGTAATAGTCCATGAAACGGGCCAGAATCGGCCAAAACTACCAGTGTTGATGACCGACACATAAGCGGACCTTGGGGTTCAACAATTACGGAAATCGCTTCGGGACCCCAAAACGGTGAGACCCAACAAACAGGCCAGAATCGGCCAAAACTAGCAGTGTTGATGACAGACACGTAAACGCACCACAGGGTTTGTTAACCATGGAAACCACTCCGGGACCCCAAAACAGTTAGTAATAGTCCATGAAACGGGCCAGAATCAGTCAAAACTGCTAGTGTTGATGACCGACACGTAAACGCAGCACAGGGTTCGTTCACCATGGAAACCACTCCGGGACACCAAAACAGTGAGTAATAGTCCATGAAACGGGCCAGAATCGGCCAAAACTGCCAGTGTTGATGATCGACACGTAAGTGGACCTTTGGGTTCAACAATAATGGAAATCGCTTCGGGACCCCAAAACGGTGAGTAATAATCCAAGAAACGGGCCAAAATCGGCCAAAACTGCCAGTGTTGATGACCGACACATAAACGCACCACAGGGTTCGTTAACCATGGAATCCACTCCGTGACCCCAAAACAGTGAGTAATAGTCCATGAAACGGGCCAGAATCTGCCAAAACTGCCAGTGTTGATGACCAACACGTAAACTTACCACAGCGTTTGTTAACCATCGAAACCACTCCGGGACCCCAAAACAGTGAGTAATAGTCGATGAAACGGGCTAGAATCGGCAAAAACTGCCACTGTTGATGACCGACACGTAAGCGAACCTTGGGGTTCAACAATTATGGAAATTGCCTCGGGACCCGAAAACGGTGATTAATAATCCAAGAAACGGGCCATAATCGGCCAAAACTACGAGTGTTGATGACTGACACGTGAACGCACCACAGGGTTTGTTAACCATCGAAACCACTTCGGGACCCCAAAACAGTGAGTAATAGTCCAAGAAACGGGCCAGAATCGGCCAAAACTGCCAGTGTTGATGACCGACACGTAAACGCATCACATGGTTCGTTCACCATGGAAACCACTCCGGGACCCCAAAACAGTGAGTAATAGTCCATGAAACGGGCCAGAATTGGCCAAAACCGCCAGTGTTGATGACCGACACATAAGCGGACCTTGGGGTTCAACAATTACGAAAATTGCTTCGGGACCCCAAAACGGTGAGTAATAACCCAAGAAACGGGCCAGAATCGGCCAAAACTGCCAGTGTTGATCACCGAAACGTAAATGCACCACAGGGTTCGTTAACCATGGAAACCACTCCGGCACCCCAAAACAGTGAGTAATAGTCCATGAAACGGGCCAGATCGGTCAAAACTGCCAGTGTTGATGACCGACACGTAAACGCATCACAGGGTTCGTTCACCATGGAAACCACTCCGGGACCCCAAAACAGTGAGTAATAGTCCATGAAACGGGCCAGAATTGGCCAAAACTGCCAGTGTTGATGACCGACACATAAGCAGACCTTGGGGTTCAACAATTACGAAAATCGCTTCGGGACCCCAAAACGGTGAGTAATAACCCAAGAAACGGGCCAGAATCGGCCAAAACTGCCAGTGTTGATCACCGAAACGTAAATGCACCACAGGGCTCGTTAACCATGGAAACCAGTCCGGCACCCCAAAACAGTGAGTAATAGTCCATGAAACGGGCCAGAATCGGTCAAAACTACCAGTGTTGATGACCGACACGTAAACGCATCACAGGGTTCGTTCACCATGGAAACCACTTCGGGACCCCAAAACAGTGAGTAATAGTCCATGAAACGGGCCAGAATCGGCCAAACCTGCCAGTGTTGATGACCGACACGTAAGCGGACCTTGGGGTTCAACAATTACGGAAATCGCTTCGGGACCCCAAAACGATGAGACCCAACAAACGGGCCAGAATCGGCCAAAACTGCCAGTGTTGATGACCGACACGTAAACGCACCACAGGGTTCGTTAACCATGGAAACCACTTCGGGACCCCAAAACAGATAGTAATAGTCCATGAAACGGGCCAGAATCGGTCAAAACTGCCAGTGTTGATGACCAACACGTAAACGCAACACAGGGTTCGTTCACCATGGAAACCACTCCGGGACACCAAAACAGTGAGTAATAGTCCATGAAACGGGCCAGAATCGGCCAAAACTGCCAGTGTTGATGATCGACACGTAAGCGTACCTTGGGGTTCAACAATTATGGAAATCGCTTCGGGACCCCAAAACGGTGAGTAATAATCCAAGAAACGGGCCAGAATCGGCCAAAACTGCCAGTGTTGATGACCGACACATAAACGCACCACAGGGTTCGTTAACCATGGAAACCACTCCATGCCCCCAAAACAGTGAGTAATAGTCCATGAAACGGGCCAGAATCTGCCAAAACTGCCAGTGTTGATGACCAACACGTAAACTTACCACAGCGTTTGTTAACCATCGAAACCACTCCGGGATCCCAAAACAGTGAGTAATAGTCGATGAAACGGGCTAGAATCGGCAAAAACTGCCAGTGTTGATGACCGACACGTAAGCGAACCTTGGGGTTCAACATTTATGGAAATTGCCTCGGGACCCGAAAACGGTGATTAATAATCCAAGAAACGGGCCATAATCGGCCAAAACTACGAGTGTTGATGACTGACACGTGAACGCACCACAGGGTTTGTTAACCATCGAAACCACTTCGGGACCCCAAAACAGTGAGTAATAGTCCAAGAAACGGGCCAGAATCGGCCAAAACTGCCAGTGTTGATGACCGACACGTAAACGCATCACATGGTTCGTTCACCATGGAAACCACTCCGAGACCCCAAAACAGTGAGTAATAGTCCATGAAACGGGCCAGAATTGGCCAAAACTACCAGTGTTCATGACCGACACATAAGCGGACCTTGGGGTTCAACAATTACGAAAATCGCTTCGGGACCCCAAAACGGTGAGTAATAACCCAAGAAACGGGCCAAAATCGGCCAAAACTGCCAGTGTTGATCACCGAAACGTAAATGCACCACAGGGTTCGTTAACCATGGAAACCACTCCGGCACCCCAAAACAGTGAGTAATAGTCCATGAAACGGGCCAGAATCGGTTAAAACTGCCAGTGTTGATGACCGACACGTAAACGCATCACAGGGTTCGTTCACCATGGAAACCACTCTGGGACCCCAAAACAGTGAGTAATAGTCCATGAAACGGGCCAGAATCGGCCAAACCTGCCAGTGCTGATGACCGACACGTAAGCGGACCTTGCGGTTCAACAATTACGGAAATCGCTTCGGGACCCCAAAACGATGAGACCCAACAAACGGGCCAGAATCGGCCAAAACTGCCAGTGTTGATGACCGACACGTAAATGCACCACAGGGTTCGTTAACCATGGAAACCACTCCGGGACCCCAAAACAGTTAGTAATAGTCCATGAAATGGGCCAGAATCGGTCAAAACTGCCAGTGTTGATGACCGACACGTAAACGCAACAGAGGGTTCGTTCACCATGGAAACCACTCCGGGACACCAAAACAGTGAGTAATAGTCCATGAAACGGGCCAAAATCGGCCAAAACTGCCAGTGTTGATGATCGACACGTAAGCAGACCTTGGGGTTCAACAATTATGGAAATCGCTTCGAGACCCCAAAACGGTGAGTAATAATCCAAGAAACGGGCCAGAATCGGCCAAAACTGCCAGTGTTGATAACCGACACATAAACGCACCACAGGGTTCGTTAACCATGGAAACCACTCCATGACCCCAAAACAGTGAGTAATAGTCCATGAAACAGGCCAGAATCTGCCAAAACTGCCAGTGTTGATGTCCAACACGTAAACTTACCACAGCGTTTGTTAACCATCGAAACCACTCCGGGACCCCAAAACAGTGAGTAATAGTCGATGAAACGGGCTAGAATCGGCAAAAACTGCCAGTGTTGATGACCGACACGTAAGCGAACCTTGGGGTTCAACAATTATGGAAATTGCCTCGGGACCCGAAAACGGTGATTAATAATCCAAGAAACGGGCCATAATCGGCCAAAACTACGAGTGTTGATGACTGACACGTGAACGCACCACAGGGTTTGTTAACCATCGAAACCACTTCGGGACCCCAAAACAGTGAGTAATAGTCCAAGAAACGGGCCAGAATCGGCCAAAACTGCCAGTGTTGATGACCGACACGTAAACGCGTCACATGGTTCGTTCACCATGGAAACCACTCCGGGACCCCAAAACAGTGAGTAATAGTCCATGAAACGGGCCAGAATTGGCCAAAACCCAGTGTTGATGACCGACACATAAGCGGACCTTGGGGTTCAACAATTACGAAAATCGCTTCGGGACCCCAAAACGGTGAGTAATAACCCAAGAAACGGGACAGAATCGGCCAAAACTGCCAGTGTTGATCACCGAAACGTAAATGCACCACAGGGTTCGTTAACCATGGAAACCAGTCCGGCACCCCAAAACAGTGAGTAATAGTCCATGAAACGGGCCAGAATCGGTCAAAACTGCCAGTGTTGATGACCGACACGTAAACGCATCACAGGGTTCGTTCACCATGGAAACCACTCCGGGACCCCAAAACAGTGAGTAATAGTCCATGAAACAGGCCAAAATCGGCCAAAACTGGCAGTGTTGATGACCGACACATAAGCGGACCTTGGGGTTCAACAATTACGGAAATCGCTTCGGGACCCCAAAACGATGAGACCCAACAAACGGGCCAGAATCGGCCAGAACTGCCAGTGTTGATGGCCGACACGTAAACGCACCACAGGGTTCGTTAACCATGGAAACCACTCCGGGACCCCAAAACAGTTAGTAATAGTCCATGAAACGGGCCAGAATCGGCCAAAACTGCCAGTGTTGATGACCGACACGTAAACGCGTCACATGGTTCGTTCACCATGGAAACCACTCCGGGACCCCAAAACAGTTAGTAATAGTCCATGAAACGGGCCAGAATCGGCCAAAACTGCCAGTGTTGATGATCGACACGTAAGCGGACCTTTGGGTTCAACAAATATGGAAATCGCTTCGGGACCCCAAAACGGTGAGTAATAATCCAAGAAACGGGCCAGAATCGGCCAAAACTGCCAGTGTTGATGACCGACACATAAACGCACCACAGGGTTCGTTAACCATGGAATCCACTCCGTGACCCCAAAACAGTGAGTAATAGTCCATGAAACGGGCCAGAATCTGCCAAAACTGCCAGTGTTGATGACCAACACGTAAACTTACCACAGCGTTTGTTAACCATCAAAACCACTCCGGGACCCCAAAACAGTGAGTAATAGTCGATGAAACGGGCTAGAATCGGCAAAAACTGCCAGTGTTGATGACCGACACGTAAGCGAACCTTGGGGTTCAACAATTATGGAAATTGCCTCGGGACCCGAAAACGGTGATTAATAATCCAAGAAATGGGCCATAATCGGCCAAAACTACGAGTGTTGATGACTGACACGTGAACGCACCACAGGGTTTGTTAACCATCGAAACCACTTCGGGACCCCAAAACAGTGAGTAATAGTCCAAGAAACGGGCCAGAATCGGCCAAAACTGCCAGTGTTGATGACCGACACGTAAACGCATCACATGGTTCGTTCACCATGGAAACCACTCCGGGACCCCAAAACAGTGAGTAATAGTCCATGAAACGGGCCAGAATTGGCCAAAACCGCCAGTGTTGATGACCGACACATAAGCGGACCTTGGGGTTCAACAATTACGAAAATTGCTTCGGGACCCCAAAACGGTGAGTAATAACCCAAGAAACGGGCCAGAATCGGCCAAAACTGCCAGTGTTGATCACCGAAACGTAAATGCACCACAGGGTTCGTTAACCATGGAAACCACTCCGGCACCCCAAAACAGTGAGTAATAGTCCATGAAACGGGCCAGAATCGGTCAAAACTGCCAGTGTTGATGACCGACACGTAAACGCATCACAGGGTTCGTTCACCATGGAAACCACTCCGGGACCCCAAAACAGTGAGTAATAGTCCATGAAACGGGCCAGAATTGGCCAAAACTGCCAGTGTTGATGACCGACACATAAGCAGACCTTGGGGTTCAACAATTACGAAAATCGCTTCGGGACCCCAAAACGGTGAGTAATAACCCAAGAAACGGGCCAGAATCGGCCAAAACTGCCAGTGTTGATCACCGAAACGTAAATGCACCACAGGGCTCGTTAACCATGGAAACCAGTCCGGCACCCCAAAACAGTGAGTAATAGTCCATGAAACGGGCCAGAATCGGTCAAAACTACCAGTGTTGATGACCGACACGTAAACGCATCACAGGGTTCGTTCACCATGGAAACCACTTCGGGACCCCAAAACAGTGAGTAATAGTCCATGAAACGGGCCAGAATCGGCTAAACCTGCCAGTGTTGATGACCGACACGTAAGCGGACCTTGGGGTTCAACAATTACGGAAATCGCTTCAGGACCCCAAAACGATGAGACCCAACAAACGGGCCAGAATCGGCCAAAACTGCCAGTGTTGATGACCGACACGTAAACGCACCACAGGGTTCGTTAACCATGGAAACCACTCCGGGACCCCAAAACAGATAGTAATAGTCCATGAAACGGGCCAGAATCGGTCAAAACTGCCAGTGTTGATGACCAACACGTAAACGCAACACAGGGTTCGTTCACCATGGAAACCACTCCGGGACACCAAAACAGTGAGTAATAGTCCATGAAACGGGCCAGAATCGGCCAAAACTGCCAGTGTTGATGATCGACACGTAAGCGTACCTTGGGGTTCAACAATTATGGAAATCGCTTCGGGACCCCAAAACGGTGAGTAATAATCCAAGAAACGGGCCAGAATCGGCCAAAACTGCCAGTGTTGATGACCGACACATAAACGCACCACAGGGTTCGTTAACCATGGAAACCACTCCGTGCCCCCAAAACAGTGAGTAATAGTCCATGAAACGGGCCAGAATCTGCCAAAACTGCCAGTGTTGATGACCAACACGTAAACTTACCACAGCGTTTGTTAACCATCGAAACCACTCCGGGATCCCAAAACAGTGAGTAATAGTCGATGAAATGGGCTAGAATCGGCAAAAACTGCCAGTGTTGATGACCGACACGTAAGCGAACCTTGGGGTTCAACATTTATGGAAATTGCCTCGGGACCCGAAAACGGTGATTAATAATCCAAGAAACGGGCCATAATCGGCCAAAACTACGAGTGTTGATGACTGACACGTGAACGCACCACAGGGTTTGTTAACCATCGAAACCACTTCGGGACCCCAAAACAGTGAGTAATAGTCCAAGAAACGGGCCAGAATCGGCCAAAACTGCCAGTGTTGATGACCGACACGTAAACGCATCACATGGTTCGTTCACCATGGAAACCACTCCGAGACCCCAAAACAGTGAGTAATAGTCCATGAAACGGGCCAGAATTGGCCAAAACTACCAGTGTTGATGACCGACACATAAGCGGACCTTGGGGTTCAACAATTACGAAAATCGCTTCGGGACCCCAAAACGGTGAGTAATAACCCAAGAAACGGGCCAAAATCGGCCAAAACTGCCAGTGTTGATCACCGAAACGTAAATGCACCACAGGGTTCGTTAACCATGGAAACCACTCCGGCACCCCAAAACAGTGAGTAATAATCCATGAAACGGGCCAGAATCGGTTAAAACTGCCAGTGTTGATGACCGACACGTAAACGCATCACAGGGTTCGTTCACCATGGAAACCACTCTGGGACCCCAAAACAGTGAGTAATAGTCCATGAAACGGGCCAGAATCGGCCAAACCTGCCAGTGCTGATGACCGACACGTAAGCGGACCTTGCGGTTCAACAATTACGGAAATCGCTTCGGGACCCCAAAACGATGAGACCCAACAAACGGGCCAGAATCGGCCAAAACTGCCAGTGTTGATGACCGACACGTAAATGCACCACAGGGTTCGTTAACCATGGAAACCACTCCGGGACCCCAAAACAGTTAGTAATAGTCCATGAAATGGGCCAGAATCGGTCAAAACTGCCAGTGTTGATGACCGACACGTAAACGCAACAGAGGGTTCGTTCACCATGGAAACCACTCCGGGACACCAAAACAGTGAGTAATAGTCCATGAAACGGGCCAGAATCGGCCAAAAGTGCCAGTGTTGATGATCGACACGTAAGCAGACCTTGGGGTTCAACAATTATGGAAATCGCTTCGAGACCCCAAAACGGTGAGTAATAATCCAAGAAACGGGCCAGAATCGGCCAAAACTGCCAGTGTTGATAACCGACACATAAACGCACCACAGGGTTCGTTAACCATGGAAACCACTCCATGACCCCAAAACAATGAGTAATAGTCCATGAAACAGGCCAGAATCTGCCAAAACTGCCAGTGTTGATGACCAACACGTAAACTTACCACAGCGTTTGTTAACCATCGAAACCACTCCGGGACCCCAAAACAGTGAGTAATAGTCGATGAAACGGGCTAGAATCGGCAAAAACTGCCAGTGTTGATGACCGACACGTAAGCGAACCTTGGGGTTCAACAATTATGGAAATTGCCTCGGGACCCGAAAACGGTGATTAATAATCCAAGAAACGGGCCATAATCGGCCAAAACTACGAGTGTTGATGACTGACACGTGAACGCACCACAGGGTTTGTTAACCATCGAAACCACTTCGGGACCCCAAAACAGTGAGTAATAGTCCAAGAAACGGGCCAGAATCGGCCAAAACTGCCAGTGTTGATGACCGACACGTAAACGCGTCACATGGTTCGTTCACCATGGAAACCACTCCGGGACCCCAAAACAGTGAGTAATAGTCCATGAAACGGGCCAGAATTGGCCAAAACCCAGTGTTGATGACCGACACATAAGCGGACCTTGGGGTTCAACAATTACGAAAATCGCTTCGGGACCCCAAAACGGTGAGTAATAACCCAAGAAACGGGACAGAATCGGCCAAAACTGCCAGTGTTGATCACCGAAACGTAAATGCACCACAGGGTTCGTTAACCATGGAAACCAGTCCGGCACCCCAAAACAGTGAGTAATAGTCCATGAAACGGGCCAGAATCGGTCAAAACTGCCAGTGTTGATGACCGACACGTAAACGCATCACAGGGTTCGTTCACCATGGAAACCACTCCGGGACCCCAAAACAGTGAGTAATAGTCCATGAAACGGGCCAAAGTCGGCCAAAACTGCCAGTGTTGATGACCGACACATAAGCGGACCTTGGGGTTCAACAATTACGGAAATCGCTTCGGGACCCCAAAACGATGAGACCCAACAAACGGGCTAGAATCGTCCAGAACTGCCAGTGTTGATGACCGACACGTAAACGCACCACAGGGTTCGTTAACCATGGAAACCACTCCGGGACCCCAAAACAGTTAGTAATAGTCCATGAAACGGGCCAGAATCGGTCAAAATTGCCAGTGTTGATGACCAACACGTAAACGCAACACAGGGTTCGTTCACCATGGAAACCACTCCGGGACACCAAAACAGTGAGTAATAGTCCATGAAACGGGCCAGAATCGGCCAAAACTGCCAGTGTTGATGATCGACACGTAAACGGACCTTTGGGTTCAACAATTATGGAAATCGCTTCGGGACCCCAAAACGGTGAGTAATAATCCAAGAAACGGGCCAGAATCGGCCAAAACTGCCAGTGTTGATGACCGACACATAAACGCACCACAGGGTTCGTTAACCATGGAATCCACTCCGTGACCCCAAAACAGTGAGTAATAGTCCATGAAACGGGCCAGAATCTGCCAAAACTGCCAGTGTTGATGACCAACACGTAAACTTACCACAGCGTTTGTTAACCATCGAAACCACTCCGGGACCCCAAAACAGTGAGTAATAGTCGATGAAACGGGCTAGAATCGGCAAAAACTGCCAGTGTTGATGACCGACACGTAAGCGAACCTTGGGGTTCAACAATTATGGAAATTGCCTCGGGACCCGAAAACGGTGATTAATAATCCAAGAAACGGGCCATAATCGGCCAAAACTACGAGTGTTGATGACTGACACGTGAACGCACCACAGGGTTTGTTAACCATCGAAACCACTTCGGGACCCCAAAACAGTGAGTAATAGTCCAAGAAACGGGCCAGAATCGGCCAAAACTGCCAGTGTTGATGACCGACACGTAAACGCATCACATGGTTCGTTCACCATGGAAACCACTCCGGGACCCCAAAACAGTGAGTAATAGTCCATGAAACGGGCCAGAATTGGCCAAAACTGCCAGTGTTGATGACCGACACATAAGCGGACCTTGGGGTTCAACAATTACGAAATCGCTTCGGGACCCCAAAACGGTGAGTAATAACCCAAGAAACGGGCCAGAATCGGCCAAAACTGCCAGTGTTGATCACCGAAACGTAAATGCACCACAGGGTTCGTTAACCATGGAAACCACTCCGGCACCCCAAAACAGTGAGTAATAGTCCATGAAACGGGCCAGAATCGGTCAAAACTGCCAGTGTTGATGACCGACACGTAAACGCATCACAGGGTTCGTTCACCATGGAAACCACTCCGGGACCCCAAAACATTGAGTAATAGTCCATGAAACGGGCCAGAATCGGCCAAAACTACCAGTGTTGATGACCGACACGTAAGCGGACCTTGGGGTTCAACAATTACGGAAATCGCTTCGGGACCCCAAAACGGTGAGACACAACAAACGGGCCAGAATCGGCCAAAACTACCAGTGTTGATGACCGACACGTAAACGCACCACAGGGTTTGTTAACCATGGAAACCACTCCGGGACCCCAAAATAGTTAGTAATAGTCCATGAAACGGGCCAGAATCAGTCAAAACTGCCAGTGTTGATGACCGACACGTAAACGCAACACAGGGTTCGTTCACCATGGAAACCACTCCGGGACCCCAAAACAGTGAGTAATAGTCCATGAAACGGGCCAAAATCGGCCAAAACTGCCAGTGTTGATGACCGACACGTAAGCGGACCTTGGGGTTCAACAATTACGGAAATCGCTTCGGGACCCCAAAACGGTGAGACCCAACAAACGGGCCAGAATCGGCCAAAACTGCCAGTGTTGATGACCGACACGTAAACGCACCACAGGGTTTGTTAACCATGGAAACCACTCCGGGACCCCAAAACAGTTAGTAATAGTCCATGAAACGGGCCAGAATCGGTCAAAACTGCCAGTGTTGATGACCGACACGTAAACGCAACACAGGGTTCGTTCACCATGGAAACCACTCCGGGACACCAAAACAGTGAGTAATAGTGCATGAAACGGGCCAGAATCGGCCAAAACTGCCAGTGTTGATGATCGACACGTAAGCGGACCTTGGGGTTCAACAATTATGGAAATCGCTTCAGGACCCCAAAACGGTGAGTAATAATCCAAGAAACGGGCCAGAATCGGCCAAAACTGCCAGTGTTGATGACCGACACATAAACGCACCACAGGGTTCGTTAACCATGGAAACCACTCCGTGACCCCAAAACAGTGAGTAATAGTCCATGAAACGGGCCAGAATCTGCCAAAACTGCCAGTGTTGATGACCAACACGTAAACTTACCACAGCGTTTGTTAACCATCGAAACCACTCCGGGACCCCAAAACAGTGAGTAATAGTCGATGAAACGGGCTAGAATCGGCAAAAACTGCCAGTGTTGATGACCGACACGTAAGCGAACCTTGGGGTTCAACATTTATGGAAATTGCCTCGGGACCCGAAAACGGTGATTAATAATCCAAGAAACGGGCCATAATCGGCCAAAACTACGAGTGTTGATGACTGACACGTGAACGCACCACAAGGTTTGTTAACCATCGAAACCACTTCGGGACCCCAAAACAGTGAGTAATAGTCCAAGAAACGGGCCAGAATCGGCCAAAACTGCCAGTGTTGATGACCGACACGTAAACGCATCACATGGTTCGTTCACCATGGAAACCACTCCGGGACCCCAAAACAGTGAGTAATAGTCCATGAAACGGGCCAGAATTGGCCAAAACTGCCAGTGTTGATGACCGACACATAAGCGGACCTTGGGGTTCAACAATTACGAAAATCGCTTCGGGACCCCAAAACGGTGAGTAATAACCCAAGAAACGGGCCAGAATCGGCCAAAACTGCCAGTGTTGATCACCGAAACGTAAATGCACCACAGGGTTCGTTAACCATGGAAACCACTCCGGCACCCCAAAACAGTGAGTAATAGTCCATGAAACGGGCCAGAATCGGTTAAAACTGCCAGTGTTGATGACCGACACGTAAACGCATCACAGGGTTCGTTCACCATGGAAACCACTCTGGTACCCCAAAACAGTGAGTAATAGTCCATGAAACGGGCCAGAATCGGCCAAACCTGCCAGTGTTGATGACCGACACGTAAGCGGACCTTGCGGTTCAACAATTACGGAAATCGCTTCGGGACCCCAAAACGATGAGACCCAACAAACGGGCCAGAGTCGGCCAAAACTGCCAGTGTTGATGACCGACACGTAAACGCACCACAGGGTTCGTTAACCATGGAAACCACTCCGGGACCCCAAAACAGTTAGTAATAGTCCATGAAATGGGCCAGAATCGGTCAAAACTGCCAGTGTTGATGACCGACACGTAAACGCAACACAGGGTTCGTTCACCATGGAAACCAATCCGGGACACCAAAACAGTGAGTAATAGTCCATGAAACGGGCCAGAATCGGCCAAAACTGCCAGTGTTGATGATCGACACGTAAGCAGACCTTGGGGTTCAACAATTATGGAAATCGCTTCGAGACCCCAAAACGGTGAGTAATAATCCAAGAAACGCGCCAGAATCGGCCAAAACTGCCAGTGTTGATAACCGACACATAAACGCACCACAGGGTTCCTTAACCATCGAAACCACTCCGTGACCCCAAAACAGTGAGTAATAGTCCATGAAACAGGCCAGAATCTGCCAAAACTGCCAGTGTTGATGACCAACACGTAAACTTACCACAGCGTTTGTTAACCATCGAAACCACTCCGGGACCCCAAAACAGTGAGTAATAGTCGATGAAACGGGCTAGAATCGGCAAAAACTGCCAGTGTTGATGACCGACACGTAAGCGAACCTTGGGGTTCAACAATTATGGAAATTGCCTCGGGACCCGAAAACGGTGATTAATAATCCAAGAAACGGGCCATAATCGGCCAAAACTACGAGTGTTGATGACTGACACGTGAACGCACCACAGGGTTTGTTAACCATCGAAACCACTTCGGGACCCCAAAACAGTGAGTAATAGTCCAAGAAACGGGCAAGAATCGGCCAAAACTGCCAGTGTTGATGACCGACACGTAAACGTGTCACATGGTTCGTTCACCATGGAAACCACTCCGGGACCCCAAAACAGTGAGTAATAGTCCATGAAACGGGCCAGAATTGGCCAAAACTGCCAGTGTTGATGACCGACACATAAGCGGACCTTGGGGTTCAACAATTACGAAAATCGCTTCGGGACCCCAAAACGGTGAGTAATAACCCAAGAAACGGGCCAGAATCGGCCAAAACTGCCAGTGTTGATCACCGAAACGTAAATGCACCACAGGGTTCGTTAACCATGGAAACCACTCCGGCACCCCAAAACAGTGAGTAATAGTCCATGAAACGGGCCAGAATCGGTCAAAACTGCCAGTGTTGATGACCGACACGTAAACGCATCACAGGGTTCGTTCACCATGGAAACCACTCCGGGACCCCAAAACAGTGAGTAATATTCCATGAAACGGGCCAAAATCGGCCAAAACTGCCAGTGTTGATGACCGACACGTAAGCGGACCTTGGGGTTCAACAATTACGGAAATCGCTTCGGGACCCCAAAACGGTGAGACCCAACAAACGGGCCAGAATCGGCCAAAACTACCAGTGTTGATGACCGACACGTAAACGCACCACAGGGTTTGTTAACCATGGAAACCACTCCGGGACCCCAAAACAGTTAGTAATAGTCCATGAAACGGGCCAGAATCGGCCAAAACTGCCAGTGTTGATCACCGAAACGTAAATGCACCACAGGGTTCGTTAACCATGGAAACCACTCCGGCACCCCAAAACAGTGAGTAATAGTCCATGAAATGGGCCAGAATCGGTTAAAACTGCCAGTGTTGATGACCGACACGTAAACGCATCACAGGGTTCGTTCACCATGGAAACCACTCTGGTACCCCAAAACAGTGAGTAACAGTCCATGAAACGGGCCAGAATCGGCCAAACCTGCCAGTGTTGATGACCGACACGTAAGCGGACCTTGCGGTTCAACAATTACGGAAATCGCTTCGGGACCCCAAAACGATGAGACCCAACAAACGGGCCAGAGTCGGCCAAAACTGCCAGTGTTGATGACCGACACGTAAACGCACCACAGGGTTCGTTAACCATGGAAACCACTCCGGGACCCCAAAACAGTTAGTAATAGTCCATGAAATGGGCCAGAATCGGTCAAAACTGCCAGTGTTGATGACCGACACGTAAACGCAACACAGGGTTCGTTCACCATGGAAACCACTCCGGGACACCAAAACAGTGAGTAATAGTCCATGAAACGGGCCAGAATCGGCCAAAACTGCCAGTGTTGATGATCGACACGTAAGCAGACCTTGGGGTTCAACAATTATGGAAATCGCTTCGAGACCCCAAAACGGTGAGTAATAATCCAAGAAACGCGCCAGAATCGGCCAAAACTGCCAGTGTTGATAACCGACACATAAACGCACCACAGGGTTCGTTAACCATCGAAACCACTCCGTGACCCCAAAACAGTGAGTAATAGTCCATGAAACAGGCCAGAATCTGCCAAAACTGCCAGTGTTGATGACCAACACGTAAACTTACCACAGCGTTTGTTAACCATCGAAACCACTCCGGGACCCCAAAACAGTGAGTAATAGTCGATGAAACGGGCTAGAATCGGCAAAAACTGCCAGTGTTGATGACCGACACGTAAGCGAACCTTGGGGTTCAACAATTATGGAAATTGCCTCGGGACCCAAAAACGGTGATTAATAATCCAAGAAACGGGCCATAATCGGCCAAAACTACGAGTGTTGATGACTGACACGTGAACGCACCACAGGGTTTGTTAACCATCGAAACCACTTCGGGACCCCAAAACAGTGAGTAATAGTCCAAGAAACGGGCAAGAATCGGCCAAAACTGCCAGTGTTGATGACCGACACGTAAACGTGTCACATGGTTCGTTCACCATGGAAACCACTCCGGGACCCCAAAACAGTGAGTAATAGTCCATGAAACGGGCCAGAATTGGCCAAAACTGCCAGTGTTGATGACCGACACATAAGCGGACCTTGGGGTTCAACAATTACGAAAATCGCTTCGGGACCCCAAAACGGTGAGTAATAACCCAAGAAACGGGCCAGAATCGGCCAAAACTGCCAGTGTTGATCACCGAAACGTAAATGCACCACAGGGTTCGTTAACCATGGAAACCACTCCGGCACCCCAAAACAGTGAGTAATAGTCCATGAAACAGGCCAGAATCGGTCAAAACTGCCAGTGTTGATGACCGACACGTAAACGCATCACAGGGTTCGTTCACCATGGAAACCACTCTGGGACCCCAAAACAGTGAGTAATAGTCCATGAAACGGGCCAAAATCGGCCAAAACTGCCAGTGTTGATGACCGACACGTAAGCGGACCTTGGGGTTCAACAATTACGGAAATCGCTTCGGGACCCCAAAACGGTGAGACCCAACAAAGGGGCCAGAATCGGCCAAAACTGCCAGTGTTGATGACCGACACGTAAACGCACCACAGGGTTTGTTAACCATGGAAACCACTCCGGGATCTCAAAACAGTTCGTAATAGTCCATGAAACGGGCCAGAATCGGTCAAAACTGCTAGTGTTGATGACCGACACGTAAACGCAACACAGGGTTCGTTCACCATGGAAACCACTCCGGGACACCAAAACAGTGAGTAATAGTGCATGAAACGGGCCAGAATCGGCCAAAACTGCCAGTGTTGATGATCGACACGTAAGCGGACCTTGGGGTTCAACAATTATGGAAATCGCTTCGGGACCCCAAAACGGTGAGTAATAATCCAAGAAACGGGCCAGAATCGGCCAAAACTGCCAGTGTTGATGACCGACACATAAACGCACCATAGGGTTCGTTAACCATGGAAACCACCCTGTGACCCCAAAACAGTGAGTAATAGTCCATGAAACGGGCCAGAATCTGCCAAAATTGCCAGTGTTGATGACCAACACGTAAACTTACCACAGCGTTTGTTAACCATCGAAACCACTTCGGGACCCCAAAACAGTGAGTAATAGTCGATGAAACGGGCTAGAATCGGCAAAAACTGCCAGTGTTGATGACCGACACGTAAGCGAACCTTGGGGTTCAACATTTATGGAAATTGCCTCGGGACCCGAAAACGGTGATTAATAATCCAAGAAACGGGCCATAATCGGCCAAAACTACGAGTGTTGATGACTGACACGTGAACGCACCACAGGGTTTGTCAACCATCGAAACCACTTCGGGACCCCAAAACAGTGAGTAATAGTCCAAGAAACGGGCAAGAATCGGCCAAAACTGCCAGTGTTGATGACCGACACGTAAACGTGTCACATGGTTCGTTCACCATGGAAACCACTCCGGGACCCCAAAACAGTGAGTAATAGTCCATGAAACGGGCCAGAATTGGCCAAAACTGCCAGTGTTGATGACCGACACATAAGCGGACCTTGGGGTTCAACAATTACGAAAATCGCTTCGGGACCCCAAAACGGTGAGTAATAACCCAAGAAACGGGCCAGAATCGGCCAAAACTGCCAGTGTTGATCACCGAAACGTAAATGCACCACAGGGTTCGTTAACCATGGAAACCACTCCGGCACCCCAAAACAGTGAGTAATAGTCCATGAAACAGGCCAGAATCGGTCAAAACTGCCAGTGTTGATGACCGACACGTAAACGCATCACAGGGTTCGTTCACCATGGAAACCACTCCGGGACCCCAAAACAGTGAGTAATAGTCCATGAAACGGGCCAAAATCGGCCAAAACTGCCAGTGTTGATGACCGACACGTAAGCGGACCTTGGGGTTCAACAATTACGGAAATCGCTTCGGGACCCCAAAACGGTGAGACCCAACAAAGGGGCCAGAATCGGCCAAAACTGCCAGTGTTGATGACCGACACGTAAACGCACCACAGGGTTTGTTAACCATGGAAACCACTCCGGGATCCCAAAACAGTTCGTAATAGTCCATGAAACGGGCCAGAATCGGTCAAAACTGCTAGTGTTGATGACCGACACGTAAATGCAACACAGGGTTCGTTCACCATGGAAACCACTCCGGGACACCAAAACAGTGAGTAATAGTGCATGAAACGGGCCAGAATCGGCCAAAACTGCCAGTGTTGATGATCGACACGTAAGCGGACCTTGGGGTTCAACAATTATGGAAATCGCTTCGGGACCCCAAAACGGTGAGTAATAATCCAAGAAACGGGCCAGAATCGGCCAAAACTGCCAGTGTTGATGACCGACACATAAACGCACCATAGGGTTCGTTAACCATGGAAACCACCCTGTGACCCCAAAACAGTGAGTAATAGTCCATGAAACGGGCCAGAATCTGCCAAAACTGCCAGTGTTGATGACCAACACGTAAACTTACCACAGCGTTTGTTAACCATCGAAACCACTTCGGGACCCCAAAACAGTGAGTAATAGTCGATGAAACGGGCTAGAATCGGCAAAAACTGCCAGTGTTGATGACCGACACGTAAGCGAACCTTGGGGTTCAACATTTATGGAAATTGCCTCGGGACCCGAAAACGGTGATTAATAATCCAAGAAACGGGCCATAATCGGCCAAAACTACGAGTGTTGATGACTGACACGTGAACGCACCACAAGGTTTGTTAACCATCGAAACCAATTCGGGACCCCAAAACAGTGAGTAATAGTCCAAGAAACGGGCCAGAATCGGCCAAAACTGCCAGTGTTGATGACCGACACGTAAACGCATCACATGGTTCGTTCACCATGTAAACCACTCCGGGACCCCAAAACAGTGAGTAATAGTCCATGAAACGGGCCAGAATTGGCCAAAACTGCCAGTGTTGATGACCGACACATAAGCGGACCTTGGGGTTCAACAATTACGAAAATCGCTTCGGGACCCCAAAACGGTGAGTAATAACCCAAGAAACGGGCCAGAATCGGCCAAAACTGCCAGTGTTGATCACCGAAACGTAAATGAACCACAGGGTTCGTTAACCATGGAAACCACTCCGGCACCCCAAAACAGTGAGTAATAGTCCATGAAACGGGCCAGAATCGGTCAAAACTGCCAGTGTTGATGACCGACACGTAAACGCATCACAGGGTTCGTTCACCATGGAAACCACTCCGGGACCCCAAAACAGTGAGTAATAGTCCATGAAACGGGCCAGAATCGGCCAAAACTACCAGTGTTGATGACCGACACGTAAGCGGACCTTGGGGTTCAACAATTACGGAAATCGCTTTGGGACCCCAAAATGGTGAGACCCAACAAACGGGCCAGAATCGGCCAAAACTGCCAGTGTTGATGACCGACACGTAAACGCACCACAGGGTTTGTTAACCATGGAAACCACTCCGGGACCCCAAAACAGTTAGTAATAGTCCATGAAACGGGCCAGAATCGGTCAAACCTGCCAGTGTTGATGACCGACACGTAAACGCAACACAGGGTTCGTTCACCATGGAAACCACTCCGGGACACCAAAACAGTGAGTAATAGTCCATGAAACGGGCCAGAATCGGCCAAAACTGCCAGTGTTGATGATCGACACGTAAGCGAACCTTGGGGTTCAACAATTATGGAAATCGCTTCGGGACCCCAAAACGGTGAGTAATAATCCAAGAAACGGGCCAGAATCGTCCAAAACTGCCAGTGTTGATGACCGACACATAAACGCACCACAGGGTTCGTTAACCATGGAAACCGCTCTGTGACCCCAAAACAGTGAGTAATAGTCCATGAAACAGGCCAGAATCTGCCAAAACTGCCAGTGTTGATGACCAACACGTAAACTTACCACAGCGTTTGTTAACCATCGAAACCACTCCGGGACCCCAAAACAGTGAGTAATAGTCGATGAAACGGGCTAGAATCGGCAAAAACTGCCAGTGTTGATGACCGACACGTAAGCGAACCTTGGGGTTCAACAATTATGGAAATTGCCTCGGGACCCGAAAACGGTGATTAATAATCCAAGAAACGGGCCATAATCGGCCAAAACTACGAGTGTTGATGACTGAATCGTGAACGCACCACAGGGTTTGTTAACCATCGAAACCACTTCGGGACCCCAAAACAGTGAGTAATAGTCCAAGAAACGGGCCAGAATCGGCCAAAACTGCCAGTGTTGATGACCGACACGTAAACGCATCACATGGTTCGTTCACCATGGAAACCACTCCGGGACCCCAAAACAGTGAGTAATAGTCCATGAAACGGGCCAGAATTGGCCAAAACTGCCAGTGTTGATGACCGACACATAAGCGGACCTTGGGGTTCAACAATTACGAAAATCGCTTCGGGACCCCAAAACGGTGAGTAATAACCCAAGAAACGGGCCAGAATCGGCCAAAACTGCCAGTGTTGATCACCGAAACGTAAATGCACCACAGGGTTCGTTAACCATGGAAACCACTCCGGCACCCCAAAACAGTGAGTAATAGTCCATGAAACAGGCCAGAATCGGTTAAAACTGCCAGTGTTGATGACCGACACGTAAACGCATCACAGGGTTCGTTCACCATGGAAACCACTCTGGGACCCCAAAACAGTGAGTAATAGTCCATGAAACGGGCCAGAATCGGCCAAACCTGCCAGTGTTGATGACCGACACGTAAGCGGACCTTGCGGTTCAACAATTACGGAAATCGCTTCGGGACCCCAAAACGATGAGACCCAACAAACGGGCCAGAGTCGGCCAAAACTGCCAGTGTTGATGACCGACACGTAAACGCACCACAGGGTTCGTTAACCATGGAAACCACTCCGGGACCCCAAAACAGTTAGTAATAGTCCATGAAATGGGCCAGAATCGGTCAAAACTGCCAGTGTTGATGACCGACACGTAAACGCAACACAGGGTTCGTTCACCATGGAAACCACTCCGGGACACCAAAACAGTGAGTAATAGTCCATGAAACGGGCCAGAATCGGCCAAAACTGCCAGTGTTGATGATCGACACGTAAGCAGACCTTGGGGTTCAACAATTATGGAAATCGCTTCGAGACCCCAAAACGGTGAGTAATAATCCAAGAAACGGGCCAGAATCGGCCAAAACTGCCAGTGTTGATAACCGACACATAAACGCACCACAGGGTTCGTTAACCATGGAAACCACTCCGCGACCCCAAAACAGTGAGTAATAGTCCATGAAACAGGCCAGAATCTGCCAAAACTGCCAGTGTTGATGACCAACATGTAAACTTACCACAGCGTTTGTTAACCATCGAAACCACTCCGGGACCCCAAAACAGTGAGTAATAGTCGATGAAACGGGCTAGAATCGGCAAAAACTGCCAGTGTTGATGACCGACACGTAAGCGAACCTTGGGGTTCAACAATTATGGAAATTGCCTCGGGACCCGAAAACGGTGATTAATAATCCAAGAAACGGGCCATAATCGGCCAAAACTACGAGTGTTGATGACTGACACGTGAACGCACCACAGGGTTTGTTAACCATCGAAACCACTTCGGGACCCCAAAACAGTGAGTAATAGTCCAAGAAACGGGCCAGAATCGGCCAAAACTGCCAGTGTTGATGACCGACACGTAAACGCATCACATGGTTCGTTCACCATGGAAACCACTCCGGGACCCCAAAACAGTGAGTAATAGTCCATGAAACGGGCCAGAATTGGCCAAAACTGCCAGTGTTGATGACCGACACATAAGCGGACCTTGGGGTTCAACAATTACGAAAATCGCTTCGGGACCCCAAAACGGTGAGTAATAACCCAAGAAACGGGCCAGAATCGGCCAAAACTGCCAGTGTTGATCACCGAAACGTAAATGCACCACAGGGTTCGTTAACCATGGAAACCACTCCGGCACCCCAAAACAGTGAGTAATAGTCCATGAAACAGGCCAGAATCGGTTAAAACTGCCAGTGTTGATGACCGACACGTAAACGCATCACAGGGTTCGTTCACCATGGAAACCACTCTGGGACCCCAAAACAGTGAGTAATAGTCCATGAAACGGGCCAGAATCGGCCAAACCTGCCAGTGTTGATGACCGACACGTAAGCGGACCTTGCGGTTCAACAATTACGGAAATCGCTTCGGGACCCCAAAACGATGAGACCCAACAAACGGGCCAGAGTCGGCCAAAACTGCCAGTGTTGATGACCGACACGTAAACGCACCACAGGGTTCGTTAACCATGGAAACCACTCCGGGACCCCAAAACAGTTAGTAATAGTCCATGAAATGGGCCAGAATCGGTCAAAACTGCCAGTGTTGATGACCGACACGTAAACGCAACACAGGGTTCGTTCACCATGGAAACCACTCCGGGACACCAAAACAGTGAGTAATAGTCCATGAAACGGGCCAGAATCGGCCAAAACTGCCAGTGTTGATGATCGACACGTAAGCAGACCTTGGGGTTCAACAATTATGGAAATCGCTTCGAGACCCCAAAACGGTGAGTAATAATCCAAGAAACGGGCCAGAATCGGCCAAAACTGCCAGTGTTGATAACCGACACATAAACGCACCACAGGGTTCGTTAACCATGGAAACCACTCCGCGACCCCAAAACAGTGAGTAATAGTCCATGAAACAGGCCAGAATCTGCCAAAACTGCCAGTGTTGATGACCAACACGTAAACTTACCACAGCGTTTGTTAACCATCGAAACCACTCCGGGACCCCAAAACAGTGAGTAATAGTCGATGAAACGGGCTAGAATCGGCAAAAACTGCCAGTGTTGATGACCGACACGTAAGCGAACCTTGGGGTTCAACAATTATGGAAATTGCCTCGGGACCCGAAAACGGTGATTAATAATCCAAGAAACGGGCCATAATCGGCCAAAACTACGAGTGTTGATGACTGACACGTGAACGCACCACAGGGTTTGTTAACCATCGAAACCACTTCGGGACCCCAAAACAGTGAGTAATAGTCCAAGAAACGGGCAAGAATCGGCCAAAACTGCCAGTGTTGATGACCGACACGTAAACGCGTCACATGGTTCGTTCACCATGGAAACCACTCCGGGACCCCAAAACAGTGAGTAATAGTCCATGAAACGGGCCAGAATTGGCCAAAACTGCCAGTGTTGATGACCGACACATAAGCGGACCTTGGGGTTCAACAATTACGAAAATCGGTTCGGGACCCCAAAACGGTGAGTAATAACCCAAGAAACGGGCCAGAATCGGCCAAAACTGCCAGTGTTGATCACCGAAACGTAAATGCACCACAGGGTTCGTTAACCATGGAAACCACTCCGGCACCCCAAAACAGTGAGTAATAGTCCATGAAACGGGCCAGAATCGGTCAAAACTGCCAGTGTTGATGACCGACACGTAAACGCATCACAGGGTTCGTTCACCATGGAAACCACTCGGGGACCCCAAAACAGTGAGTAATAGTCCATGAAACGGGCCAAAATCGGCCAAAACTGCCAGTGTTGATGACCGACACGTAAGCGGACCTTGGGGTTCAACAATTACGGAAATCGCTTCGGGACCCCAAAACGGTGAGACCCAACAAACGGGCCAGAATCGGCCAAAACTGCCAGTGTTGATGACCGACACGTAAACGCACCACAGGGTTTGTTAACCATGGAAACCACTCCGGGACCCCAAAACAGTTAGTAATAGTCCATGAAACGGGCCAGAATCGGTCAAAACTGCCAGTGTTGATGACCGACACGTAAACGCAACACAGGGTTCGTTCACCATGGAAACCACTCCGGGACACCAAAACAGTGAGTAATAGTGCATGAAACGGGCCAGAATCGGCCAAAACTGCCAGTGTTGATGATCGACACGTAAGCGGACCTTGGGGTTCAACAATTATGGAAATCGCTTCGGGACCCCAAAACGGTGAGTAATAATCCAAGAAACGGGCCAGAATCGGCCAAAACTGCCAGTGTTGATGACCGACACATAAACGCACCACAGGGTTCGTTAACCATGGAAACCACTCCGTGACCCCAAAACAGTGAGTAATAGTCCATGAAACGGGCCAGAATCTGCCAAAACTGCCAGTGTTGATGACCAACACGTAAACTTACCACAGCGTTTGTTAACCATCGAAACCACTCCGGGACCCCAAAACAGTGAGTAATAGTCGATGAAACGGGCTAGAATCGGCAAAAACTGCCAGTGTTGATGACCGACACGTAAGCGAACCTTGGGGTTCAACATTTATGGAAATTGCCTCGGGACCCGAAAACGGTGATTAATAATCCAAGAAACGGGCCATAATCGGCCAAAACTACGAGTGTTGATGACTGACACGTAGACGCACCACAAGGTTTGTTAACCATCGAAACCACTTCGGGACCCCAAAACAGTGAGTAATAGTCCAAGAAACGGGCCAGAATCGGCCAAAACTGCCAGTGTTGATGACCGACACGTAAACGCATCACATGGTTCGTTCACCATGTAAACCACTCCGGGACCCCAAAACAGTGAGTAATAGTCCATGAAACGGGCCAGAATTGGCCAAAACTGCCAGTGTTGATGACCGACACATAAGCGGACCTTGGGGTTCAACAATTACGAAAATCGCTTCGGGACCCCAAAACGGTGAGTAATAACCCAAGAAACGGGCCAGAATCGGCCAAAACTGCCAGTGTTGATCACCGAAACGTAAATGAACCACAGGGTTCGTTAACCATGGAAACCACTCCGGCACCCCAAAACAGTGAGTAATAGTCCATGAAACGGGCCAGAATCGGTCAAAACTGCCATTGTTGATGACCGACACGTAAACGCATCACAGGGTTCGTTCACCATGGAAACCACTCCGGGACACCAAAACAGTGAGTAATAGTCCATGAAACGGGCCAGAATCGGCCAAAACTACCAGTGTTGATGATCGACACGTAAGCGGACCTTGGGGTTCAACAATTACGGAAATCGCTTTGGGACCCCAAAACGGTGAGACCCAACAAACGGGCCAGAATCGGCCAAAACTGCCAGTGTTGATGACCGACACGTAAACGCACCACAGGGTTTGTTAACCATGGAAACCACTCCGGGACCCCAAAACAGTTAGTAATAGTCCATGAAACGGGCCAGAATCGGTCAAAACTGCCAGTGTTGATGACCGACACGT
Source organism: Triticum timopheevii (assembly GCA_963921465.1). NCBI lineage: Eukaryota > Viridiplantae > Streptophyta > Magnoliopsida > Poales > Poaceae > Triticum > Triticum timopheevii. The sequence goes on from OY997270.1 coordinate 373,054,774, forward strand.
AAACGCAACACAGGGTTCGTTCACCATGGAAACCACTCCGGGACACCAAAACAGTGAGTAATAGTCCATGAAACGGGCCAGAATCGGCCAAAACTGCCAGTGTTGATGATCGACACGTAAGCGAACCTTGGGGTTCAACAATTATGGAAATCGCTTCGGGACCCCAAAACGGTGAGTAATAATCCAAGAAACGGGCCAGAATCGGCCAAAACTGCCAGTGTTGATGACCGACACATAAACGCACCACAGGGTTCGTTAACCATGGAAACCACTCTGTGACCCCAAAACAGTGAGTAATAGTCCATGAAACAGGCCAGAATCAGCCAAAAATGCCAGTGTTGATGACCAACACGTAAACTTACCACAGCGTTTGTTAACCATCGAAACCACTCCGGGACCCCCAAACAGTGAGTAATAGTCGATGAAACGGGCTAGAATCGGCAAAAACTGCCAGTGTTGATGACCGACACGTAAGCGAACCTTGGGGTTCAACAATTATGGAAATTGCCTCGGGACCCGAAAACGGTGATTAATAATCCAAGAAACGGGCCATAATCGGCCAAAACTACGAGTGTTGATGACTGACACGTGAACGCACCACAGGGTTTGTTAACCATCGAAACCACTTCGGGACCCCAAAACAGTGAGTAATAGTCCAAGAAACGGGCCAGAATCGGCCAAAACTGCCAGTGTTGATGACCGACACGTAAACGCATCACATGGTTCGTTCACCATGGAAACCACTCCGGGACCCCAAAACAGTGAGTAATAGTCCATGAAACGGGCCAGAATTGGCCAAAACTGCCAGTGTTGATGACCGACACATAAGCGGACCTTGGGGTTCAACAATTACGAAAATCGCTTCGGGACCCCAAAACGGTGAGTAATAACCCAAGAAACGGGCCAGAATCGGCCAAAACTGCCAGTGTTGATCACCGAAACGTAAATGCACCACAGGGTTCGTTAACCATGGAAACCACTCCGGCACCCCAAAACAGTGAGTAATAGTCCATGAAACGGGCCAGAATCGGTCAAAACTGCCAGTGTTGATGACCGACACGTAAACGCATCACAGGGTTCGTTCACCATGGAAACCACTCGGGGACCCCAAAACAGTGAGTAATAGTCCATGAAACGGGCCAAAATCGGCCAAAACTGCCAGTGTTGATGACCGACACGTAAGCGGACCTTGGGGTTCAACAATTACGGAAATCGCTTCGGGACCCCAAAACGGTGAGACCCAACAAACGGGCCAGAATCGGCCAAAACTGCCAGTGTTGATGACCGACACGTAAACGCACCACAGGGTTTGTTAACCATGGAAACCACTCCGGGACCCCAAAACAGTTAGTAATAGTCCATGAAACGGGCCAGAATCGGTCAAAACTGCCAGTGTTGATGACCGACACGTAAACGCAACACAGGGTTCGTTCACCATGGAAACCACTCCGGGACACCAAAACAGTGAGTAATAGTGCATGAAACGGGCCAGAATCGGCCAAAACTGCCAGTGTTGATGATCGACACGTAAGCGGACCTTGGGGTTCAACAATTATGGAAATCGCTTCGGGACCCCAAAACGGTGAGTAATAATCCAAGAAACGGGCCAGAATCGGCCAAAACTGCCAGTGTTGATGACCGACACATAAACGCACCACAGGGTTCGTTAACCATGGAAACCACTCCGTGACCCCAAAACAGTGAGTAATAGTCCATGAAACGGGCCAGAATCTGCCAAAACTGCCAGTGTTGATGACCAACACGTAAACTTACCACAGCGTTTGTTAACCATCGAAACCACTCCGGGACCCCAAAACAGTGAGTAATAGTCGATGAAACGGGCTAGAATCGGCAAAAACTGCCAGTGTTGATGACCGACACGTAAGCGAACCTTGGGGTTCAACATTTATGGAAATTGCCTCGGGACCCAAAAACGGTGATTAATAATCCAAGAAACGGGCCATAATCGGCCAAAACTACGAGTGTTGATGACTGACACGTAGACGCACCACAAGGTTTGTTAACCATCGAAACCACTTCGGGACCCCAAAACAGTGAGTAATAGTCCAAGAAACGGGCCAGAATCGGCCAAAACTGCCAGTGTTGATGACCGACACGTAAACGCATCACATGGTTCGTTCACCATGTAAACCACTCCGGGACCCCAAAACAGTGAGTAATAGTCCATGAAACGGGCCAGAATTGGCCAAAACTGCCAGTGTTGATGACCGACACATAAGCGGACCTTGGGGTTCAACAATTACGAAAATCGCTTCGGGACCCCAAAACGGTGAGTAATAACCCAAGAAACGGGCCAGAATCGGCCAAAACTGCCAGTGTTGATCACCGAAACGTAAATGAACCACAGGGTTCGTTAACCATGGAAACCACTCCGGCACCCCAAAACAGTGAGTAATAGTCCATGAAACGGGCCAGAATCGGTCAAAACTGCCATTGTTGATGACCGACACGTAAACGCATCACAGGGTTCGTTCACCATGGAAACCACTCCGGGACACCAAAACAGTGAGTAATAGTCCATGAAACGGGCCAGAATCGGCCAAAACTACCAGTGTTGATGATCGACACGTAAGCGGACCTTGGGGTTCAACAATTACGGAAATCGCTTTGGGACCCCAAAACGGTGAGACCCAACAAACGGGCCAGAATCGGCCAAAACTGCCAGTGTTGATGACCGACACGTAAACGCACCACAGGGTTTGTTAACCATGGAAACCACTCCGGGACCCCAAAACAGTTAGTAATAGTCCATGAAACGGGCCAGAATCGGTCAAAACTGCCAGTGTTGATGACCGACACGTAAACGCAACACAGGGTTCGTTCACCATGGAAACCACTCCGGGACACCAAAACAGTGAGTAATAGTCCATGAAACGGGCCAGAATCGGCCAAAACTGCCAGTGTTGATGATCGACACGTAAGCGGACCTTGGGGTTCAACAATTATGGAAATCGCTTCGGGACCCCAAAACGGTGAGTAATAATCCAAGAAACGGGCCAGAATCGGCCAAAACTGCCAGTGTTGATGACCGACACATAAACGCACCACAGGGTTCGTTAACCATGGAAACCACTCCGTGACCGCAAAACAGTGAGTAATAGTCCATGAAACGGGCCAGAATCTGCCAAAACTGCCAGTGTTGATGACCAACACGTAAACTTACCACAGCGTTTGTTAACCATCGAAACCACTCCGGGACCCCAAAACAGTGAGTAATAGTCGATGAAACGGGCTAGAATCGGCAAAAACTGCCAGTGTTGATGACCGACACGTAAGCGAACCTTGGGGTTCAACATTTATGGAAATTGCCTCGGGACCCAAAAACGGTGATTAATAATCCAAGAAACGGGCCATAATCGGCCAAAACTACGAGTGTTGATGACTGACACGTAGACGCACCACAAGGTTTGTTAACCATCGAAACCACTTCGGGACCCCAAAACAGTGAGTAATAGTCCAAGAAACGGGCCAGAATCGGCCAAAACTGCCAGTGTTGATGACCGACACGTAAACGCATCACATGGTTCGTTCACCATGTAAACCACTCCGGGACCCCAAAACAGTGAGTAATAGTCCATGAAACGGGCCAGAATTGGCCAAAACTGCCAGTGTTGATGACCGACACATAAGCGGACCTTGGGGTTCAACAATTACGAAAATCGCTTCGGGACCCCAAAACGGTGAGTAATAACCCAAGAAACGGGCCAGAATCGGCCAAAACTGCCAGTGTTGATCACCGAAACGTAAATGAACCACAGGGTTCGTTAACCATGGAAACCACTCCGGCACCCCAAAACAGTGAGTAATAGTCCATGAAACGGGCCAGAATCGGTCAAAACTGCCATTGTTGATGACCGACACGTAAACGCATCACAGGGTTCGTTCACCATGGAAACCACTCCGGGACACCAAAACAGTGAGTAATAGTCCATGAAACGGGCCAGAATCGGCCAAAACTACCAGTGTTGATGATCGACACGTAAGCGGACCTTGGGGTTCAACAATTACGGAAATCGCTTTGGGACCCCAAAACGGTGAGACCCAACAAACGGGCCAGAATCGGCCAAAACTGCCAGTGTTGATGACCGACACGTAAACGCACCACAGGGTTTGTTAACCATGGAAACCACTCCGGGACCCCAAAACAGTTAGTAATAGTCCATGAAACGGGCCAGAATCGGTCAAAACTGCCAGTGTTGATGACCGACACGTAAACGCAACACAGGGTTCGTTCACCATGGAAACCACTCCGGGACACCAAAACAGTGAGTAATAGTCCATGAAACGGGCCAGAATCGGCCAAAACTGCCAGTGTTGATGATCGACACGTAAGCGAACCTTGGGGTTCAACAATTATGGAAATCGCTTCGGGACCCCAAAACGGTGAGTAATAATCCAAGAAACGGGCCAGAATCGGCCAAAACTGCCAGTGTTGATGACCGACACATAAACGCACCACAGGGTTCGTTAACCATGGAAACCACTCTGTGACCCCAAAACAGTGAGTAATAGTCCATGAAACAGGCCAGAATCAGCCAAAAATGCCAGTGTTGATGACCAACACGTAAACTTACCACAGCGTTTGTTAACCATCGAAACCACTCCGGGACCCCCAAACAGTGAGTAATAGTCGATGAAACGGGCTAGAATCGGCAAAAACTGCCAGTGTTGATGACCGACACGTAAGCGAACCTTGGGGTTCAACAATTATGGAAATTGCCTCGGGACCCGAAAACGGTGATTAATAATCCAAGAAACGGGCCATAATCGGCCAAAACTACGAGTGTTGATGACTGACACGTGAACGCACCACAGGGTTTGTTAACCATCGAAACCACTTCGGGACCCCGAAACAGTGAGTAATAGTCCAAGAAACGGGCCAGAATCGGCCAAAACTGCCAGTGTTGATGACCGACACGTAAACGCATCACATGGTTCGTTCACCATGGAAACCACTCCGGGACCCCAAAACAGTGAGTAATAGTCCATGAAACGGGCCAGAATTGGCCAAAACTGCCAGTGTTGATGACCGACACATAAGCGGACCTTGGGGTTCAACAATTACGAAAATCGCTTCGGGACCCCAAAACGGTGAGTAATAACCCAAGAAACGGGCCAGAATCGGCCAAAACTGCCAGTGTTGATCACCGAAACGTAAATGCACCACAGGGTTCGTTAACCATGGAAACCACTCCGGCACCCCAAAACAGTGAGTAATAGTCCATGAAACGGGCCAGAATCGGTTAAAACTGCCAGTGTTGATGACCGACACGTAAACGCATCACAGGGTTCGTTCACCATGGAAACCACTCTGGGACCCCAAAACAGTGAGTAATAGTCCATGAAACGGGCCAGAATCGGCCAAACCTGCCAGTGTTGATGACCGACACGTAAGCGGACCTTGCGGTTCAACAATTACGGAAATCGCTTCGGGACCCCAAAACGATGAGACCCAACAAACGGGCCAGAGTTGGCCAAAACTGCCAGTGTTGATGACCGACACGTAAACGCACCACAGGGTTCGTTAACCATGGAAACCACTCCGGGACCCCAAAACAGTTAGTAATAGTCCATGAAATGGGCCAGAATCGGTCAAAACTGCCAGTGTTGATGACCGACACGTAAACGCAACACAGGGTTCGTTCACCATGGAAACCACTCCGGGACACCAAAACAGTGAGTAATAGTCCATGAAACGGGCCAGAATCGGCCAAAACTGCCAGTGTTGATGATCGACACGTAAGCAGACCTTGGGGTTCAACAATTATGGAAATCGCTTCGAGACCCCAAAACGGTGAGTAATAATCCAAGAAACGGGCCAGAATCGGCCAAAACTGCCAGTGTTGATAACCGACACATAAACGCACCACAGGGTTCGTTAACCATGGAAACCACTCCGCGACCCCAAAACAGTGAGTAATAGTCCATGAAACAGGCCAGAATCTGCCAAAACTGCCAGTGTTGATGACCAACACGTAAACTTACCACAGCGTTTGTTAACCATCGAAACCACTCCGGGACCCCAAAACAGTGAGTAATAGTCGATGAAACGGGCTAGAATCGGCAAAAACTGCCAGTGTTGATGACCGACACGTAAGCGAACCTTGGGGTTCAACAATTATGGAAATTGCCTCGGGACCCGAAAACGGTGATTAATAATCCAAGAAACGGGCCATAATCGGCCAAAACTACGAGTGTTGATGACTGACACGTGAACGCACCACAGGGTTTGTTAACCATCGAAACCACTTCGGGACCCCAAAACAGTGAGTAATAGTCCAAGAAACGGGCAAGAATCGGCCAAAACTGCCAGTGTTGATGACCGACACGTAAACGCGTCACATGGTTCGTTCACCATGGAAACCACTCCGGGACCCCAAAACAGTGAGTAATAGTCCATGAAACGGGCCAGAATTGGCCAAAACTGCCAGTGTTGATGACCGACACATAAGCGGACCTTGGGGTTCAACAATTACGAAAATCGGTTCGGGACCCCAAAACGGTGAGTAATAACCCAAGAAACGGGCCAGAATCGGCCAAAACTGCCAGTGTTGATCACCGAAACGTAAATGCACCACAGGGTTCGTTAACCATGGAAACCACTCCGGCACCCCAAAACAGTGAGTAATAGTCCATGAAACGGGCCAGAATCGGTCAAAACTGCCAGTGTTGATGACCGACACGTAAACGCATCACAGGGTTCGTTCACCATGGAAACCACTCGGGGACCCCAAAACAGTGAGTAATAGTCCATGAAACGGGCCAAAATCGGCCAAAACTGCCAGTGTTGATGACCGACACGTAAGCGGACCTTGGGGTTCAACAATTACGGAAATCGCTTCGGGACCCCAAAACGGTGAGACCCAACAAACGGGCCAGAATCGGCCAAAACTGCCAGTGTTGATGACCGACACGTAAACGCACCACAGGGTTTGTTAACCATGGAAACCACTCCGGGACCCCAAAACAGTTAGTAATAGTCCATGAAACGGGCCAGAATCGGTCAAAACTGCCAGTGTTGATGACCGACACGTAAACGCAACACAGGGTTCGTTCACCATGGAAACCACTCCAGGACACCAAAACAGTGAGTAACAGTGCATGAAACGGGCCAGAATCGGCCAAAACTGCCAGTGTTGATGATCGACACGTAAGCGGACCTTGGGGTTCAACAATTATGGAAATCGCTTCGGGACCCCAAAACGGTGAGTAATAATCCAAGAAACGGGCCAGAATCGGCCAAAACTGCCAGTGTTGATGACCGACACATAAACGCACCACAGGGTTCGTTAACCATGGAAACCACTCCGTGACCCCAAAACAGTGAGTAATAGTCCATGAAACGGGCCAGAATCTGCCAAAACTGCCAGTGTTGATGACCAACACGTAAACTTACCACAGCGTTTGTTAACCATCGAAACCACTCCGGGACCCCAAAACAGTGAGTAATAGTCGATGAAACGGGCTAGAATCGGCAAAAACTGCCAGTGTTGATGACCGACACGTAAGCGAACCTTGGGGTTCAACATTTATGGAAATTGCCTCGGGACCCGAAAACGGTGATTAATAATCCAAGAAACGGGCCATAATCGGCCAAAACTACGAGTGTTGATGACTGACACGTAGACGCACCACAAGGTTTGTTAACCATCGAAACCACTTCGGGACCCCAAAACAGTGAGTAATAGTCCAAGAAACGGGCCAGAATCGGCCAAAACTGCCAGTGTTGATGACCGACACGTAAACGCATCACATGGTTCGTTCACCATGTAAACCACTCCGGGACCCCAAAACAGTGAGTAATAGTCCATGAAACGGGCCAGAATTGGCCAAAACTGCCAGTGTTGATGACCGACACATAAGCGGACCTTGGGGTTCAACAATTACGAAAATCGCTTCGGGACCCCAAAACGGTGAGTAATAACCCAAGAAACGGGCCAGAATCGGCCAAAACTGCCAGTGTTGATCACCGAAACGTAAATGAACCACAGGGTTCGTTAACCATGGAAACCACTCCGGCACCCCAAAACAGTGAGTAATAGTCCATGAAACGGGCCAGAATCGGTCAAAACTGCCATTGTTGATGACCGACACGTAAACGCATCACAGGGTTCGTTCACCATGGAAACCACTCCGGGACACCAAAACAGTGAGTAATAGTCCATGAAACGGGCCAGAATCGGCCAAAACTACCAGTGTTGATGATCGACACGTAAGCGGACCTTGGGGTTCAACAATTACGGAAATCGCTTTGGGACCCCAAAACGGTGAGACCCAACAAACGGGCCAGAATCGGCCAAAACTGCCAGTGTTGATGACCGACACGTAAACGCACCACAGGGTTTGTTAACCATGGAAACCACTCCGGGACCCCAAAACAGTTAGTAATAGTCCATGAAACGGGCCAGAATCGGTCAAAACTGCCAGTGTTGATGACCGACACGTAAACGCAACACAGGGTTCGTTCACCATGGAAACCACTCCGGGACACCAAAACAGTGAGTAATAGTCCATGAAACGGGCCAGAATCGGCCAAAACTGCCAGTGTTGATGATCGACACGTAAGCGAACCTTGGGGTTCAACAATTATGGAAATCGCTTCGGGACCCCAAAACGGTGAGTAATAATCCAAGAAACGGGCCAGAATCGGCCAAAACTGCCAGTGTTGATGACCGACACATAAACGCACCACAGGGTTCGTTAACCATGGAAACCACTCTGTGACCCCAAAACAGTGAGTAATAGTCCATGAAACAGGCCAGAATCAGCCAAAAATGCCAGTGTTGATGACCAACACGTAAACTTACCACAGCGTTTGTTAACCATCGAAACCACTCCGGGACCCCCAAACAGTGAGTAATAGTCGATGAAACGGGCTAGAATCGGCAAAAACTGCCAGTGTTGATGACCGACACGTAAGCGAACCTTGGGGTTCAACAATTATGGAAATTGCCTCGGGACCCGAAAACGGTGATTAATAATCCAAGAAACGGGCCATAATCGGCCAAAACTACGAGTGTTGATGACTGACACGTAGACGCACCACAAGGTTTGTTAACCATCGAAACCACTTCGGGACCCCAAAACAGTGAGTAATAGTCCAAGAAACGGGCCAGAATCGGCCAAAACTGCCAGTGTTGATGACCGACACGTAAACGCATCACATGGTTCGTTCACCATGTAAACCACTCCGGGACCCCAAAACAGTGAGTAATCGTCCATGAAACGGGCCAGAATTGGCCAAAACTGCCAGTGTTGATGACCGACACATAAGCGGACCTTGGGGTTCAACAATTACGAAAATCGCTTCGGGACCCCAAAACGGTGAGTAATAACCCAAGAAACGGGCCAGAATCGGCCAAAACTGCCAGTGTTGATCACCGAAACGTAAATGAACCACAGGGTTCGTTAACCATGGAAACCACTCCGGCACCCCAAAACAGTGAGTAATAGTCCATGAAACGGGCCAGAATCGGTCAAAACTGCCATTGTTGATGACCGACACGTAAACGCATCACAGGGTTCGTTCACCATGGAAACCACTCCGGGACACCAAAACAGTGAGTAATAGTCCATGAAACGGGCCAGAATCGGCCAAAACTACCAGTGTTGATGATCGACACGTAAGCGGACCTTGGGGTTCAACAATTACGGAAATCGCTTTGGGACCCCAAAACGGTGAGACCCAACAAACGGGCCAGAATCGGCCAAAACTGCCAGTGTTGATGACCGACACGTAAACGCACCACAGGGTTTGTTAACCATGGAAACCACTCCGGGACCCCAAAACAGTTAGTAATAGTCCATGAAACGGGCCAGAATCGGTCAAAACTGCCAGTGTTGATGACCGACACGTAAACGCAACACAGGGTTCGTTCACCATGGAAACCACTCCGGGACACCAAAACAGTGAGTAATAGTCCATGAAACGGGCCAGAATCGGCCAAAACTGCCAGTGTTGATGATCGACACGTAAGCGAACCTTGGGGTTCAACAATTATGGAAATCGCTTCGGGACCCCAAAACGGTGAGTAATAATCCAAGAAACGGGCCAGAATCGGCCAAAACTGCCAGTGTTGATGACCGACACATAAACGCACCACAGGGTTCGTTAACCATGGAAACCACTCTGTGACCCCAAAACAGTGAGTAATAGTCCATGAAACAGGCCAGAATCAGCCAAAAATGCCAGTGTTGATGACCAACACGTAAACTTACCACAGCGTTTGTTAACCATCGAAACCACTCCGGGACCCCCAAACAGTGAGTAATAGTCGATGAAACGGGCTAGAATCGGCAAAAACTGCCAGTGTTGATGACCGACACGTAAGCGAACCTTGGGGTTCAACAATTATGGAAATTGCCTCGGGACCCGAAAACGGTGATTAATAATCCAAGAAACGGGCCATAATCGGCCAAAACTACGAGTGTTGATGACTGACACGTGAACGCACCACAGGGTTTGTTAACCATCGAAACCACTTCGGGACCCCAAAACAGTGAGTAATAGTCCAAGAAACGGGCCAGAATCGGCCAAAACTGCCAGTGTTGATGACCGACACGTAAACGCATCACATGGTTCGTTCACCATGGAAACCACTCCGGGACCCCAAAACAGTGAGTAATAGTCCATGAAACGGGCCAGAATTGGCCAAAACTGCCAGTGTTGATGACCGACACATAAGCGGACCTTGGGGTTCAACAATTACGAAAATCGCTTCGGGACCCCAAAACGGTGAGTAATAACCCAAGAAACGGGCCAGAATCGGCCAAAACTGCCAGTGTTGATCACCGAAACGTAAATGCACCACAGGGTTCGTTAACCATGGAAACCACTCCGGCACCCCAAAACAGTGAGTAATAGTCCATGAAACGGGCCAGAATCGGTTAAAACTGCCAGTGTTGATGACCGACACGTAAACGCATCACAGGGTTCGTTCACCATGGAAACCACTCTGGGACCCCAAAACAGTGAGTAATAGTCCATGAAACGGGCCAGAATCGGCCAAACCTGCCAGTGTTGATGACCGACACGTAAGCGGACCATGCGGTTCAACAATTACGAAAATCGCTTCGGGACCCCAAAACGATGAGACCCAACAAACGGGCCAGAGTCGGCCAAAACTGCCAGTGTTGATGACCGACACGTAAACGCACCACAGGGTTCGTTAACCATGGAAACCACTCCGGGACCCCAAAACAGTTAGTAATAGTCCATGAAATGGGCCAGAATCGGTCAAAACTGCCAGTGTTGATGACCGACACGTAAACGCAACACAGGGTTCGTTCACCATGGAAACCACTCCGGGACACCAAAACAGTGAGTAATAGTCCATGAAACGGGCCAGAATCGGCCAAAACTGCCAGTGTTGATGATCGACACGTAAGCAGACCTTGGGGTTCAACAATTATGGAAATCGCTTCGAGACCCCAAAACGGTGAGTAATAATCCAAGAAACGGGCCAGAATCGGCCAAAACTGCCAGTGTTGATAACCGACACATAAACGCACCACAGGGTTCGTTAACCATGGAAACCACTCCGTGACCCCAAAACAGTGAGTAATAGTCCATGAAACAGGCCAGAATCTGCCAAAACTGCCAGTGTTGATGACCAACACGTAAACTTACCACAGCGTTTGTTAACCATCGAAACCACTCCGGGACCCCAAAACAGTGAGTAATAGTCGATGAAACGGGCTAGAATCGGCAAAAACTGCCAGTGTTGATGACCGACACGTAAGCGAACCTTGGGGTTTAACAATTATGGAAATTGCCTCGGGACCCGAAAACGGTGATTAATAATCCAAGAAACGGGCCATAATCGGCCAAAACTACGAGTGTTGATGACTGACACGTGAACGCACCACAGGGTTTGTTAACCATCGAAACCACTTCGGGACCCCAAAACAGTGAGTAATAGTCCAAGAAACGGGCAAGAATCGGCCAAAACTGCCAGTGTTGATGACCGACACGTAAACGCGTCACATGGTTCGTTCACCATGGAAACCACTCCGGGACCCCAAAACAGTGAGTAATAGTCCATGAAACGGGCCAGAATTGGCCAAAACTGCCAGTGTTGATGACCGACACATAAGCGGACCTTGGGGTTCAACAATTACGAAAATCGCTTCGGGACCCCAAAACGGTGAGTAATAACCCAAGAAACGGGCCAGAATCGGCCAAAACTGCCAGTGTTGATCACCGAAACGTAAATGCACCACAGGGTTCGTTAACCATGGAAACCACTCCGGCACCCCAAAACAGTGAGTAATAGTCCATGAAACGGGCCAGAATCGGTCAAAACTGCCAGTGTTGATGACCGACACGTAAACGCATCACAGGGTTCGTTCACCATGGAAACCACTCGGGGACCCCAAAACAGTGAGTAATAGTCCATGAAACGGGCCAAAATCGGCCAAAACTGCCAGTGTTGATGACCGACACGTAAGCGGACCTTGGGGTTCAACAATTACGGATATCGCTTCGGGACCCCAAAACGGTGAGACCCAACAAACGGGCCAGAATCGGCCAAAACTGCCAGTGTTGATGACCGACACGTAAACGCACCACAGGGTTTGTTAACCATGGAAACCACTCCGGGACCCCAAAACAGTTAGTAATAGTCCATGAAACGGGCCAGAATCGGTCAAAACTGCCAGTGTTGATGACCGACACGTAAACGCAACACAGGGTTCGTTCACCATGGAAACCACTCCGGGACACCAAAACAGTGAGTAATAGTGCATGAAACGGGCCAGAATCGGCCAAAACTGCCAGTGTTGATGATCGACACGTAAGCGGACCTTGGGGTTCAACAATTATGGAAATCGCTTCGGGACCCCAAAACGGTGAGTAATAATCCAAGAAACGGGCCAGAATCGGCCAAAACTGCCAGTGTTGATGACCGACACATAAACGCACCACAGGGTTCGTTAACCATGGAAACCACTCCGTGACCCCAAAACAGTGAGTAATAGTCCATGAAACGGGCCAGAATCTGCCAAAACTGCCAGTGTTGATGACCAACACGTAAACTTACCACAACGTTTGTTAACCATCGAAACCACTCCGGGACCCCAAAACAGTGAGTAATAGTCGATGAAACGGGCTAGAATCGGCAAAAACTGCCAGTGTTGATGACCGACACGTAAGCGAACCTTGGGGTTCAACATTTATGGAAATTGCCTCGGGACCCGAAAACGGTGATTAATAATCCAAGAAACGGGCCATAATCGGCCAAAACTACGAGTGTTGATGACTGACACGTAGACGCACCACAAGGTTTGTTAACCATCGAAACCACTTCGGGACCCCAAAACAGTGAGTAATAGTCCAAGAAACGGGCCAGAATCGGCCAAAACTGCCAGTGTTGATGACCGACACGTAAACGCATCACATGGTTCGTTCACCATGTAAACCACTCCGGGACCCCAAAACAGTGAGTAATAGTCCATGAAACGGGCCAGAATTGGCCAAAACTGCCAGTGTTGATGACCGACACATAAGCGGACCTTGGGGTTCAACAATTACGAAAATCGCTTCGGGACCCCAAAACGGTGAGTAATAACCCAAGAAACGGGCCAGAATCGGCCAAAACTGCTAGTGTTGATCACCGAAACGTAAATGAACCACAGGGTTCGTTAACCATGGAAACCACTCCGGCACCCCAAAACAGTGAGTAATAGTCCATGAAACGGGCCAGAATCGGTCAAAACTGCCATTGTTGATGACCGACACGTAAACGCATCACAGGGTTCGTTCACCATGGAAACCACTCCGGGACACCAAAACAGTGAGTAATAGTCCATGAAACGGGCCAGAATCGGCCAAAACTACCAGTGTTGATGATCGACACGTAAGCGGACCTTGGGGTTCAACAATTACGGAAATCGCTTTGGGACCCCAAAACGGTGAGACCCAACAAACGGGCCAGAATCGGCCAAAACTGCCAGTGTTGATGACCGACACGTAAACGCACCACAGGGTTTGTTAACCATGGAAACCACTCCGGGACCCCAAAACAGTTAGTAATAGTCCATGAAACGGGCCAGAATCGGTCAAAACTGCCAGTGTTCATGACCGACACGTAAACGCAACACAGGGTTCGTTCACCATGGAAACCACTCCGGGACACCAAAACAGTGAGTAATAGTCCATGAAACGGGCCAGAATCGGCCAAAACTGCCAGTGTTGATGATCGACACGTAAGCGAACCTTGGGGTTCAACAATTATGGAAATCGCTTCGGGACCCCAAAACGGTGAGTAATAATCCAAGAAACGGGCCAGAATCGGCCAAAACTGCCAGTGTTGATGACGGACACATAAACGCACCACAGGGTTCGTTAACCATGGAAACCACTCTGTGACCCCAAAACAGTGAGTAATAGTCCATGAAACAGGCCAGAATCAGCCAAAAATGCCAGTGTTGATGACCAACACGTAAACTTACCACAGCGTTTGTTAACCATCGAAACCACTCCGGGACCCCCAAACAGTGAGTAATAGTCGATGAAACGGGCTAGAATCGGCAAAAACTGCCAGTGTTGATGACCGACACGTAAGCGAACCTTGGGGTTCAACAATTATGGAAATTGCCTCGGGACCCGAAAACGGTGATTAATAATCCAAGAAACGGGCCATAATTGGCCAAAACTACGAGTGTTGATGACTGACACGTGAACGCACCACAGGGTTTGTTAACCATCGAAACCACTTCGGGACCCCAAAACAGTGAGTAATAGTCCAAGAAACGGGCCAGAATCGGCCAAAACTGCCAGTGTTGATGACCGACACGTAAACGCATCACATGGTTCGTTCACCATGGAAACCACTCCGGGACCCCAAAACAGTGAGTAATAGTCCATGAAACGGGCCAGAATTGGCCAAAACTGCCAGTGTTGATGACCGACACATAAGCGGACCTTGGGGTTTAACAATTACGAAAATCGCTTCGGGACCCCAAAACGGTGAGTAATAACCCAAGAAACGGGCCAGAATCGGCCAAAACTGCCAGTGTTGATCACCGAAACGTAAATGCACCACAGGGTTCGTTAACCATGGAAACCACTCCGGCACCCCAAAACAGTGAGTAATAGTCCATGAAACGGGCCAGAATCGGTTAAAACTGCCAGTGTTGATGACCGACACGTAAACTTACCACAGCGTTTGTTAACCATCGAAACCACTCCGGGACCCCAAAACAGTGAGTAATAGTCGATGAAACGGGCTAGAATCGGCAAAAACTGCCAGTGTTGATGACCGACACGTAAGCGGACCTTGGGGTTTAACAATTATGGAAATTGCCTCGGGACCCGAAAACGGTGATTAATAATCCAAGAAACGGGCCATAATCGGCCAAAACTACGAGTGTTGATGACTGACACGTGAACGCACCACAGGGTTTGTTAACCATCGAAACCACTTCGGGACCCCAAAACAGTGAGTAATAGTCCAAGAAACGGGCAAGAATCGGCCAAAACTGCCAGTGTTGATGACCGACACGTAAACGCGTCACATGGTTCGTTCACCATGGAAACCACTCCGGGACCCCAAAACAGTGAGTAATAGTCCGTGAAACGGGCCAGAATTGGCCAAAACTGCCAGTGTTGATGACCGACACATAAGCGGACCTTGGGGTTCAACAATTACGAAAATCGCTTCGGGACCCCAAAACGGTGAGTAATAACCCAAGAAACGGGCCAGAATCGGCCAAAACTGCCAGTGTTGATCACCGAAACGTAAATGCACCACAGGGTTCGTTAACCATGGAAACCACTCCGGCACCCCAAAACAGTGAGTAATAGTCCATGAAACGGGCCAGAATCGGTCAAAACTGCCAGTGTTGATGACCGACACGTAAACGCATCACAGGGTTCGTTCACCATGGAAACGACTCCGGGACCCCAAAACAGTGAGTAATAGTCCATGAAACGGGCCAAAATCGGCCAAAACTGCCAGTGTTGATGACCGACACGTAAGCGGACCTTGGGGTTCAACAATTACGGAAATCGCTTCGGGACCCCAAAACGGTGAGACCCAACAAACGGGCCAGAATCGGCCAAAACTGCCAGTGTTGATGACCGACACGTAAACGCACCACAGGGTTTGTTAACCATGGAAACCACTCCGGGACCCCAAAACAGTTAGTAATAGTCCATGAAACGGGCCAGAATCGGTCAAAACTGCCAGTGTTGATGACTGACACGTAAACGCAACACAGGGTTCGTTCACCATGGAAACCACTCCGGGACACCAAAACAGTGAGTAATAGTGCATGAAACGGGCCAGAATCGGCCAAAACTGCCAGTGTTGATGATCGACACGTAAGCGGACCTTGGGGTTCAACAATTATGGAAATCGCTTCGGGACCCCAAAACGGTGAGTAATAATCCAAGAAACGGGCCAGAATCGGCCAAAACTGCCAGTGTTGATGACCGACACATAAACGCACCACAGGGTTCGTTAACCATGGAAACCACTCCGTGACCCCAAAACAGTGAGTAATAGTCCATGAAACGGGCCAGAATCTGCCAAAACTGCCAGTGTTGATGACCAACACGTAAACTTACCACAGCGTTTGTTAACCATCGAAACCACTCCGGGACCCCAAAACAGTGAGTAATAGTCGATGAAACGGGCTAGAATCGGCAAAAACTGCCAGTGTTGATGACCGACACGTAAGCGAACCTTGGGGTTCAACATTTATGGAAATTGCCTCGGGACCCGAAAACGGTGATTAATAATCCAAGAAACGGGCCATAATCGGCCAAAACTACGAGTGTTGATGACTGACACGTGAACGCACCACAAGGTTTGTTAACCATCGAAACCACTTCGGGACCCCAAAACAGTGGGTAATAGTCCAAGAAACGGGCCAGAATCGGCCAAAACTGCCAGTGTTGATGACCGACACGTAAACGCATCACATGGTTCGTTCACCATGGAAACCACTCCGGGACCCGAAAACACTGAGTAATAGTCCATGAAACGGGCCAGAATTGGCCAAAACTGCCAGTGTTGATGACCGACACATAAGCGGACCTTGGGGTTCAACAATTACGAAAATCGCTTCGGGACCCCAAAACGGTGAGTAATAACCCAAGAAACGGGCCAGAATCGGCCAAAACTGCCAGTGTTGATCACCGAAACGTAAATGAACCACAGGGTTCGTTAACCATGGAAACCACTCCGGCACCCCAAAACAGTGAGTAATAGTCCATGAAACGGGCCAGAATCGGTCAAAACTGCCAGTGTTGATGACCGACACGTAAACGCATCACAGGGTTCGTTCACCATGGAAACCACTCCGGGACCCCAAAACAGTGAGTAATAGTCCATGAAACGGGCCAGAATCGGCCAAAACTACCAGTGTTGATGACCGACACGTAAGTGGACCTTGGGGTTCAACAATTACGGAAATCGCTTTGGGACCCCAAAACAGTGAGACCCAACAAACGGGCCAGAATCGGCCAAAACTGCCAGTGTTGATGACCGACACGTAAACGCACCACAGGGTTTGTTAACCATGGAAACCACTCCGGGACCCCAAAACAGTTAGTAATAGTCCATGAAACGGGCCAGAATCGGTCAAAACTGCCAGTGTTGATGACCGACACGTAAACGCAACACAGGGTTCGTTCACCATGGAAACCACTCCGGGACACCAAAACAGTGAGTAATAGTGCATGAAACGGGCCAGAATCGGCCAAAACTGCCAGTGTTGATGATCGACACGTAAGCGGACCTTGGGGTTCAACAATTATGGAAATCGCTTCGGGACCCCAAAACGGTGAGTAATAATCCAAGAAACGGGCCAGAATCGGCCAAAACTGCCAGTGTTGATGACCGACACATAAACGCACCACAGGGTTCGTTAACCATGGAAACCACTCCGTGACCCCAAAACAGTGAGTAATAGTCCATGAAACGGGCCAGAATCTGCCAAAACTGCCAGTGTTGATGACCAACACGTAAACTTACCACAGCGTTCGTTAACCATCGAATCCACTCCGGGACCCCAAAACAGTGAGTAATAGTCGATGAAACGGGCTAGAATCGGCAAAAACTGCCAGTGTTGATGACCGACACGTAAGCGAACCTTGGGGTTCAACATTTATGGAAATTGCCTCGGGACCCGAAAACGGTGATTAATAATCCAAGAAACGGGCCATAATCGGCCAAAACTACGAGTGTTGATGACTGACACGTGAACGCACCACAAGGTTTGTTAACCATCGAAACCACTTCGGGACCCCAAAACAGTGAGTAATAGTCCAAGAAACGGGCCAGAATCGGCCAAAACTGCCAGTGTTGATGACCGACACGTAAACGCATCACATGGTTCGTTCACCATGGAAACCACTCCGGGACCCCAAAACACTGAGTAATAGTCCATGAAACGGGCCAGAATTGGCCAAAACTGCCAGTGTTGATGACCGACACATAAGCGGACCTTGGGGTTCAACAATTACGAAAATCGCTTCGGGACCCCAAAACGGTGAGTAATAACCCAAGAAACGGGCCAGAATCGGCCAAAACTGCCAGTGTTGATCACCGAAACGTAAATGAACCACAGGGTTCGTTAACCATGGAAACCACTCCGGCACCCCAAAACAGTGAGTAATAGTCCATGAAACGGGCCAGAATCGGTCAAAACTGCCAGTGTTGATGACCGACACGTAAACGCATCACAGGGTTCGTTCACCATGGAAACCACTCCGGGACCCCAAAACAGTGAGTAATAGTCCATGAAACGGGCCAGAATCGGCCAAAACTACCAGTGTTGATGACCGACACATAAGCGGACCTTGGGGTTCAACAATTACGGAAATCGCTTTGGGACCCCAAAACGGTGAGGCCCAACAAACGGGCCAGAATCGGCCAAAACTGCCAGTGTTGATGACCGACACGTAAACGCACCACAGGGTTTGTTAACCATGGAAACCACTCCGGGACCCCAAAACAGTTAGTAATAGTCCATGAAACGGGCCAGTATCGGTCAAAACTGCCAGTGTTGATGACCGACACGTAAACGCAACACAGGGTTCGTTCACCATGGAAACCACTCCGGGACACCAAAACAGTGAGTAATAGTGCATGAAACTGGCCAGAATCGGCCAAAACTGCCAGTGTTGATGATCGACACGTAAGCAGACCTTGGGGTTCAACAATTATGGAAATCGCTTCGGGACCCCAAAACGGTGAGTAATAATCCAAGAAACGGGCCAGAATCGGCCAAAACTGCCAGTGTTGATGACCGACACATAAACGCACCACAGGGTTCGTTAACCATGGAAACCACTCCGTGACCCCAAAACAGTGAGTAATAGTCCATGAAACGGGCCAGAATCTGCCAAAACTGCCAGTGTTGATGACCAACACGTAAACTTACCACAGCGTTTGTTAACCATCGAAACCACTCCGGGACCCCAAAACAGTGAGTAATAGTCGATGAAACGGGCTAGAATCGGCAAAAACTGCCAGTGTTGATGACCGACACGTAAGCGAACCTTGGGGTTCAACATCTATGGAAATTGCCTCGGGACCCGAAAACGGTGATTAATAATCCAAGAAACGGGCCATAATCGGCCAAAACTACGAGTGTTGATGACTGACACGTGAACGCACCACAAGGTTTGTTAACCATCGAAACCACTTCGGGACCCCAAAACAGTGGGTAATAGTCCAAGAAACGGGCCAGAATCGGCCAAAACTGCCAGTGTTGATGACCGACACGTAAACGCATCACATGGTTCGTTCACCATGGAAACCACTCCGGGACCCGAAAACACTGAGTAATAGTCCATGAAACGGGCCAGAATTGGCCAAAACTGCCAGTGTTGATGACCGACACATAAGCGGACCTTGGGGTTCAACAATTACGAAAATCGCTTCGGGACCCCAAAACGGTGAGTAATAACCCAAGAAACGGGCCAGAATCGGCCAAAACTGCCAGTGTTGATGACCGACACATAAACGCACCACAGGGTTCGTTAACCATGGAAACCACTCCGGGACCCCAAAACAGTGAGTAGTAGTCCATGAAACGGGCTAGAATCTGCCAAAACTGCCAGTGTTGATGACCAACACGTAAACTTACCACAGCGTTTGTTAACCATCGAAACCACTCCGGGACCCCAAAACAGTGAGTAATAGTCGATGAAACGGGCTAGAATCGGCAAAAACTGCCAGTGTTGATGACCGACACGTAAGCGAACCTTGGGGTTCAACATTTATGGAAATTGCCTCGGGACCCGAAAACGGTGATTAATAATCCAAGAAACGGGCCATAATCGGCCAAAACTACGAGTGTTGATGACTGACACGTGAACACACCACAAGGTTTGTTAACCATCGAAACCACTTCGGGACCCCAAAACAGTGAGTAATAGTCCAAGAAACGGGCCAGAATCGGCCAAAACTGCCAGTGTTGATGACCGACACGTAAACGCATCACATGGTTCGTTCACCATGGAAACCACTCCGGGACCCCAAAACACTGAGTAATAGTCCATGAAACGGGCCAGTATTGGCCAAAACTGCCAGTGTTGATGACCGACACATAAGCGGACCTTGGGGTTCAACAATTACGAAAATCGCTTCGGGACCCCAAAACGGTGAGTAATAACCCAAGAAACGGGCCAGAATCGGCCAAAACTGCCAGTGTTGATCACCGAAACGTAAATGAACCACAGGGTTCGTTAACCATGGAAACCACTCCGGCACCCCAAAACAGTGAGTAATAGTCCATGAAACGGGCCAGAATCGGTCAAAACTGCCAGTGTTGATGACCGACACGTAAACGCATCACAGGGTTCGTTCACCATGGAAACCACTCCGGGACCCCAAAACAGTGAGTAATAGTCCATGAAACGGGCCAGAATCGGCCAAAACTACCAGTGTTGATGACCGACACGTAAGCGGACCTTGGGGTTCAACAATTACGGAAATCGCTTTGGGACCCCAAAACGGTGAGACCCAACAAACGGGCCAGAATCGGCCAAAACTGCCAGTGTTGATGACCGACACGTAAACGCACCACAGGGTTTGTTAACCATGGAAACCACTCCGGGACCCCAAAACAGTTAGTAATAGTCCATGAAACGGGCCAGAATCGGTCAAAACTGCCAGTGTTGATGACCGACACGTAAACGCAACACAGGGTTCGTTCACCATGGAAACCACTCCGGGACACCAAAACAGTGAGTAATAGTGCATGAAACGGGCCAGAATCGGCCAAAACTGCCAGTGTTGATGATCGACACGTAAGCGGACCTTGGGGTTCAACAATTATGGAAATCGCTTCGGGACCCCAAAACAGTGAGTAATAGTCCATGAAACGGGCCAGAATCGGCCAAAACTACCAGTGTTGATGACCGACACGTAAGCGGACCTTGGGGTTCAACAATTACGGAAATCGCTTTGGGACCCCAAAACGGTGAGACCCAACAAACGGGCCAGAATCGGCCAAAACTGCCAGTGTTGATGACCGACACGTAAACGCACCACAGGGTTTGTTAACCATGGAAACCACTCCGGGACCCCAAAACAGTTAGTAATAGTCCATGAAACGGGCCAGAATCGGTCAAAACTGCCAGTGTTGATGACCGACACGTAAACGCAACAGAGGGTTCGTTCACCATGGAAACCACTCCGGGACACCAAAACAGTGAGTAATAGTGCATGAAACGGGCCAGAATCGGCCAAAACTGCCAGTGTTGATGATCGACACGTAAGCGGACCTTGGGGTTCAACAATTATGGAAATCGCTTCGGGACCCCAAAACGGTGAGTAATAATCCAAGAAACAGGCCAGAATCGGCCAAAACTGCCAGTGTTGATGACCGACACATAAACGCACCACAGGGTTCGTTAACCATGGAAACCACTCCGTGACCCCAAAACAGTGAGTAATAGTCCATGAAACGGGCCAGAATCTGCCAAAACTGCCAGTGTTGATGACCAACACGTAAACTTACCACAGCGTTTGTTAACCATCGAAACCACTCCGGGACCCCAAAACAGTGAGTAATAGTCGATGAAACGGGCTAGAATCGGCAAAAACTGCCAGTGTTGATGACCGACACGTAAGCGAACCTTGGGGTTCAACATTTATGGAAATTGCCTCGGGACCCGAAAACGGTGATTAATAATCCAAGAAACGGGCCATAATCGGCCAAAACTACGAGTGTTGATGACTGACACGTGAACGCACCACAAGGTTTGTTAACCATCGAAACCACTTCGGGACCCCAAAACAGTGAGTAATAGTCCAAGAAACGGGCCAGAATCGGCCAAAACTGCCAGTGTTGATGACCGACACGTAAACGCATCACATGGTTCGTTCACCATGGAAACCACTCCGGGACCCCAAAACACTGAGTAATAGTCCATGAAACGGGCCAGAATTGGCCAAAACTGCCAGTGTTGATGACCGACACATAAGCGGACCTTGGGGTTTAACAATTACGAAAATCGCTTCGGGACCCCAAAACGGTGAGTAATAACCCAAGAAACGGGCCAGAATCGACCAAAACTGCCAGTGTTGATCACCGAAACGTAAATGAACCACAGGGTTCGTTAACCATGGAAACCACTCCGGCACCCCAAAACAGTGAGTAATAGTCCATGAAACGGGCCAGAATCGGTCAAAACTGCCAGTGTTGATGACCGACACGTAAACGCATCACAGGGTTCGTTCACCATGGAAACCACTCCGGGACCCCAAAACAGTGAGTAATAGTCCATGAAACGGGCCAGAATCGGCCAAAACTACCAGTGTTGATGACCGACACGTAAGCGGACCTTGGGGTTCAACAATTACGGAAATCGCTTTGGGACCCCAAAACGGTGAGACCCAACAAACGGGCCAGAATCGGCCAAAACTGCCAGTGTTGATGACCGACACGTAAACGCACCACAGGGTTCGTTAACCATGGAAACCACTCCGGGACCCCAAAACAGTTAGTAATAGTCCACGAAACGGGCCAGAATCGGTCAAAACTGCCAGTGTTGATGACCGACACGTAAACGCAACACAGGGTTCGTTCACCATGGAAACCACTCCGGGACACCAAAACAGTGAGTAATAGTGCATGAAACGGGCCAGAATCGGCCAAAACTGCCAGTGTTGATGATCGACACGTAAGCGGACCTTGGGGTTCAACAATTATGGAAATCGCTTCGGGACCCCAAAACGGTGAGTAATAATCCAAGAAACGGGCCAGAATCGGCCAAAACTGCCAGTGTTGATGACCGACACATAAACGCACCACAGGGTTCGTTAACCATGGAAACCACTCCGTGACCCCAAAACAGTGAGTAATAGTCCATGAAACGG
Source organism: Triticum timopheevii (assembly GCA_963921465.1). NCBI lineage: Eukaryota > Viridiplantae > Streptophyta > Magnoliopsida > Poales > Poaceae > Triticum > Triticum timopheevii. Next base: position 373,078,134 of record OY997270.1, read on the forward strand.
GCCAGAATCTGCCAAAACTGCCAGTGTTGATGACCAACACGTAAACTTACCACAGCGTTCGTTAACCATCGAAACCACTCCGGGACCCCAAAACAGTGAGTAATAGTCGATGAAACGGGCTAGAATCAGCAAAAACTGCCAGTGTTGATGACCGACACGTAAGCGAACCTTGGGGTTCAACATTTATGGAAATTGCCTCGGGACCCGAAAACGGTGATTAATAATCCAAGAAACGGGCCATAATCGGCCAAAACTACGAGTGTTGATGACTGACACGTGAACGCACCACAGGGTTTGTTAACCATCGAAACCACTTCGGGACCCCAAAACAGTGAGTAATAGTCCAAGAAACGGGCCAGAATCGGCCAAAACTGCCAGTGTTGATGACCGACACGTAAACGCATCACATGGTTCGTTCACCATGGAAACCACTCCGGGACCCCAAAACACTGAGTAATAGTCCATGAAACGGGCCAGAATTGGCCAAAACTGCCAGTGTTGATGACCGACACATAAGCGGACCTTGGGGTTCAACAATTACGAAAATCGCTTCGGGACCCCAAAACGGTGAGTAATAACCCAAGAAACGGGCCAGAATCGGCCAAAACTGCCAGTGTTGATCACCGAAACGTAAATGAACCACTGGGTTCGTTAACCATGGAAACCACTCCGGCACCCCAAAACAGTGAGTAATAGTCCATGAAACGGGCCAGAATCGGTCAAAACTGCCAGTGTTGATGACCGACACGTAAACGCATCACAGGGTTCGTTCACCATGGAAACCACTCCGGGACACCAAAACAGTGAGTAATAGTCCATGAAACGGGCCAGAATCGGCCAAAACTGCCAGTGTTGATGACCGACACGTAAACGCAACACAGGGTTCGTTCACCATGGAAACCACTCCGGGACACCAAAACAGTGAGTAATAGTCCATGAAACGGGCCAGAATCGGCCAAAACTGCCAGTGTTGATGATCGACACGTAAGCGAACCTTGGGGTTCAACAATTATGGAAATCGCTTCGGGACCCCAAAACGGTGAGTAATAATCCAAGAAACGGGCCAGAATCGGCCAAAACTGCCAGTGTTGATGACCGACACATAAACGCACCACAGGGTTCGTTAACCATGGAAACCACTCTGTGACCCCAAAACAGTGAGTAATAGTCCAGGAAACGGGCCAGAATCTGCCAAAACTGCCAGTGTTGATGACCAACACGTAAACTTACCACAGCGTTTGTTAACCATCGAAACCACTCCGGGACCCCAAAACAATGAGTAATAGTCGATGAAACGGGCTAGAATCGGCAAAAACTGCCAGTGTTGATGACCGACACGTAAGCGAACCTTGGGGTTCAACATTTATGGAAATTGCCTCGGGACCCGAAAACGGTGATTAATAATCCAAGAAACGGGCCATAATCAGCCAAAACTACGAGTGTTGATGACTGACACGTGAACGCACCACAGGGTTTGTTAACCATCGAAACCACTTCGGGACCCCAAAACAGTGAGTAATCGTCCAAGAAACGGGCCAGAATCGGCCAAAACTGCCAGTGTTGATGACCGACACGTAAACGCATCACATGGTTCGTTCACCATGGAAACCACTCCGGGACCCCAAAACAGTGAGTAATAGTCCATGAAACGGGCCAGAATTGGCCAAAACTGCCAGTGTTGATGACCGACACATAAGCGGACCTTGGGGTTCAACAATTACGAAAATCGCTTCGGGACCCCAAAACGGTGAGTAATAACCCAAGAAACGGGCCAGAATCGGCCAAAACTGCCAGTGTTGATCACCGAAACGTAAATGAACCACAGGGTTCGTTAACCATGGAAACCACTCCGGCACCCCAAAACAGTGAGTAATAGTCCATGAAACGGGCCAGAATCGGTCAAAACTGCCAGTGTTGATGACCGACACGTAAACGCATCACAGGGTTCGTTCACCATGGAAACCACTCCGGGACCCCAAAACAGTGAGTAATAGTCCATGAAACGGGCCAGAATCGGCCAAACCTGCCAGTGTTGATGACCGACACGTAAGCGGACCTTGCGGTTCAACAATTACGAAAATCGCTTCGGGACCCCAAAACGATGAGACCCAACAAACGGGCCAGAGTCGGCCAAAACTGCCAGTGTTGATGACCGACACGTAAACGCACCACAGGGTTCGTTAACCATGGAAACCACTCCGGGACCCCAAAACAGTTAGTAATAGTCCATGAAATGGGCCAGAATCGGTCAAAACTGCCAGTGTTGATGACCGACACGTAAACGCAACACAGGGTTCGTTCACCATGGAAACCACTCCGGGACACCAAAACAGTGAGTAATAGTCCATGAAACGGGCCAGAATCGGCCAAAACTGCCAGTGTTGATGATCGACACGTAAGCGAACCTTGGGGTTCAACAATTATGGAAATCGCTTCGGGACCCCAAAACGGTGAGTAATAATCCAAGAAACGGGCCAGAATCGGCCAAAACTGCAAGTGTTGATGACCGACACGTAAACTTACCACAGCGTTTGTTAACCATCGAAACCACTCCGGGACCCCAAAACAGTGAGTAATAGTCGATGAAACGGGCTAGAATCGGCAAAAACTGCCAGTGTTGATGACCGACACGTAAGCGAACCTTGGGGTTCAACATTTATGGAAATTGCCTCGGGACCCGAAAACGGTGATTAATAATCCAAGAAACGGGCCATAATCGGCCAAAACTACGAGTGTTGATGACTGACACGTGAACGCACCACAAGGTTTGTTAACCATCGAAACCACTTCGGGACCCCAAAACAGTGAGTAATAGTCCAAGAAACGGGCCAGAATCGGCCAAAACTGCCAGTGTTGATGACCGACACGTAAACGCATCACATGGTTCGTTCACCATGGAAACCACTCCGGGACCCCAAAACACTGAGTAATAGTCCATGAAACGGGCCAGAATTGGCCAAAACTGCCAGTGTTGATGACCGACACATAAGCGGACCTTGGGGTTTAACAATTACGAAAATCGCTTCGGGACCCCAAAACGGTGAGTAATAACCCAAGAAACGGGCCAGAATCGACCAAAACTGCCAGTGTTGATCACCGAAACGTAAATGAACCACAGGGTTCGTTAACCATGGAAACCACTCCGGCACCCCAAAACAGTGAGTAATAGTCCATGAAACGGGCCAGAATCGGTCAAAACTGCCAGTGTTGATGACCGACACGTAAACGCATCACAGGGTTCGTTCACCATGGAAACCACTCCGGGACCCCAAAACAGTGAGTAATAGTCCATGAAACGGGCCAGAATCGGCCAAAACTACCAGTGTTGATGACCGACACGTAAGCGGACCTTGGGGTTCAACAATTACGGAAATCGCTTTGGGACCCCAAAACGGTGAGACCCAACAAACGGGCCAGAATCGGCCAAAACTGCCAGTGTTGATGACCGACACGTAAACGCACCACAGGGTTCGTTAACCATGGAAACCACTCCGGGACCCCAAAACAGTTAGTAATAGTCCACGAAACGGGCCAGAATCGGTCAAAACTGCCAGTGTTGATGACCGACACGTAAACGCAACACAGGGTTCGTTCACCATGGAAACCACTCCGGGACACCAAAACAGTGAGTAATAGTGCATGAAACGGGCCAGAATCGGCCAAAACTGCCAGTGTTGATGATCGACACGTAAGCGGACCTTGGGGTTCAACAATTATGGAAATCGCTTCGGGACCCCAAAACGGTGAGTAATAATCCAAGAAACGGGCCAGAATCGGCCAAAACTGCCAGTGTTGATGACCGACACATAAACGCACCACAGGGTTCGTTAACCATGGAAACCACTCCGTGACCCCAAAACAGTGAGTAATAGTCCATGAAACGGGCCAGAATCTGCCAAAACTGCCAGTGTTGATGACCAACACGTAAACTTACCACAGCGTTCGTTAACCATCGAAACCACTCCGGGACCCCAAAACAGTGAGTAATAGTCGATGAAACGGGCTAGAATCGGCAAAAACTGCCAGTGTTGATGACCGACACGTAAGCGAACCTTGGGGTTCAACATTTATGGAAATTGCCTCGGGACCCGAAAACGGTGATTAATAATCCAAGAAACGGGCCATAATCGGCCAAAACTACGAGTGTTGATGACTGACACGTGAACGCACCACAGGGTTTGTTAACCATCGAAACCACTTCGGGACCCCAAAACAGTGAGTAATAGTCCAAGAAACGGGCCAGAATCGGCCAAAACTGCCAGTGTTGATGACCGACACGTAAACGCATCACATGGTTCGTTCACCATGGAAACCACTCCGGGACCCCAAAACACTGAGTAATAGTCCATGAAACGGGCCAGAATTGGCCAAAACTGCCAGTGTTGATGACCGACACATAAGCGGACCTTGGGGTTCAACAATTACGAAAATCGCTTCGGGACCCCAAAACGGTGAGTAATAACCCAAGAAACGGGCCAGAATCGGCCAAAACTGCCAGTGTTGATCACCGAAACGTAAATGAACCACAGGGTTCGTTAACCATGGAAACCACTCCGGCACCCCAAAACAGTGAGTAATAGTCCATGAAACGGGCCAGAATCGGTCAAAACTGCCAGTGTTGATGACCGACACGTAAACGCATCACAGGGTTCGTTCACCATGGAAACCACTCCGGGACCCCAAAACAGTGAGTAATAGTCCATGAAACGGGCCAGAATCGGCCAAAACTGCCAGTGTTGATGACCGACACGTAAACGCAACACAGGGTTCGTTCACCATGGAAACCACTCCGGGACACCAAAACAGTGAGTAATAGTCCATGAAACGGGCCAGAATCGGCCAAAACTGCCAGTGTTGATGATCGACACGTAAGCGAACCTTGGGGTTCAACAATTATGGAAATCGCTTCGGGACCCCAAAACGGTGAGTAATAATCCAAGAAACGGGCCAGAATCGGCCAAAACTGCCAGTGTTGATGACCGACACATAAACGCACCACAGGGTTCGTTAACCATGGAAACCACTCTGTGACCCCAAAACAGTGAGTAATAGTCCAGGAAACGGGCCAGAATCTGCCAAAACTGCCAGTGTTGATGACCAACACGTAAACTTACCACAGCGTTTGTTAACCATCGAAACCACTCCGGGACCCCAAAACAATGAGTAATAGTCGATGAAACGGGCTAGAATCGGCAAAAACTGCCAGTGTTGATGACCGACACGTAAGCGAACCTTGGGGTTCAACATTTATGGAAATTGCCTCGGGACCCGAAAACGGTGATTAATAATCCAAGAAACGGGCCATAATCAGCCAAAACTACGAGTGTTGATGACTGACACGTGAACGCACCACAGGGTTTGTTAACCATCGAAACCACTTCGGGACCCCAAAACAGTGAGTAATCGTCCAAGAAACGGGCCAGAATCGGCCAAAACTGCCAGTGTTGATGACCGACACGTAAACGCATCACATGGTTCGTTCACCATGGAAACCACTCCGGGACCCCAAAACAGTGAGTAATAGTCCATGAAACGGGCCAGAATTGGCCAAAACTGCCAGTGTTGATGACCGACACATAAGCGGACCTTGGGGTTCAACAATTACGAAAATCGCTTCGGGACCCCAAAACGGTGAGTAATAACCCAAGAAACGGGCCAGAATCGGCCAAAACTGCCAGTGTTGATCACCGAAACGTAAATGAACCACAGGGTTCGTTAACCATGGAAACCACTCCGGCACCCCAAAACAGTGAGTAATAGTCCATGAAACGGGCCAGAATCGGTCAAAACTGCCAGTGTTGATGACCGACACGTAAACGCATCACAGGGTTCGTTCACCATGGAAACCACTCCGGGACCCCAAAACAGTGAGTAATAGTCCATGAAACGGGCCAGAATCGGCCAAACCTGCCAGTGTTGATGACCGACACGTAAGCGGACCTTGCGGTTCAACAATTACGAAAATCGCTTCGGGACCCCAAAACGATGAGACCCAACAAACGGGCCAGAGTCGGCCAAAACTGCCAGTGTTGATGACCGACACGTAAACGCACCACAGGGTTCGTTAACCATGGAAACCACTCCGGGACCCCAAAACAGTTAGTAATAGTCCATGAAATGGGCCAGAATCGGTCAAAACTGCCAGTGTTGATGACCGACACGTAAACGCAACACAGGGTTCGTTCACCATGGAAACCACTCCGGGACACCAAAACAGTGAGTAATAGTCCATGAAACGGGCCAGAATCGGCCAAAACTGCCAGTGTTGATGATCGACACGTAAGCGAACCTTGGGGTTCAACAATTATGGAAATCGCTTCGGGACCCCAAAACGGTGAGTAATAATCCAAGAAACGGGCCAGAATCGGCCAAAACTGCAAGTGTTGATGACCGACACATAAACGCACCACAGGGTTCGTTAACCATGGAAACCACTCTGTGACCCCAAAACAGTGAGTAATTGTCCCGGAAACGGGCCAGAATCTGCCAAAACTGCCAGTGTTGATGACCAACACGTAAACTTACCACAGCGTTTGTTAACCATCGAAACCACTCCGGGACCCCAAAACAATGAGTAATAGTCGATGAAACGGGCTAGAATCGGCAAAAACTGCCAGTGTTGATGACCGACACGTAAGCGAACCTTGGGGTTCAACATTTATGGAAATTGCCTCGGGACCCGAAAACGGTGATTAATAATCCAAGAAACGGGCCATAATCGGCCAATACTGCCAGTGTTGATGACCGACACGTAAACGCACCACAGGGTTTGTTAACCATGGAAACCACTCCGGGACCCCAAAACAGTTAGTAATAGTCCGTGAAACGGGCCAGAATCGGTCAAAACTGCTAGTGTTGATGACCGACACGTAAACGCAACACAGGGTTCGTTCACCATGGAAACCACTCCGGGACCCCAAAACAGTGAGTAATAGTCCATGAAACGGGCCAGAATTGGCCAAAATTGCCAGTGTTGATGACCGACACATAAGCGGACCTTGGGGTTCAACAATTACGAAAATCGCTTCGGGACCCCAAAACGGTGAGTAATAACCCAAGAAACGGGCCAGAATCGGCCAAAACTGCCAGTGTTGATCACCGAAACGTAAATGCACCACAGGGTTCGTTAACCTTGGAAACCACTCTGGCACCCCAAAACAGTGAGTAATAGTCCATGAAACGGGCCAGAATCGGTCAAAACTGCCAGTGTTGATGACCGACACGTAAACGCATCACAGGGTTCGTTCACCATGGAAACCACTCCGGGACCCCAAAACAGTGAGTAATAGTCCATGAAACGGGCCAAAATCTGCAAAAACTGCCAGTGTTGATGACCGACACGTAAGCGGACCTTGGGGTTCAACAATTACAGAAATCGCTTCGGGACCCCAAAACGGTGAGACCCAACAAACGGGCCAGAATCGGCCAAAACTGCCAGTGTTGATGACCGACACGTAAACACACCACAGGGTTTGTTAACCATGGAAACCACTCCGGGACCCCAAAACAGTTAGTAATAGTCCATGAAACGGGCCAGAATCGGTCAAAACTGCCAGTGTTGATGACCGACACGTAAACGCAACACAGGGTTCGTTCACCATGGAAACCACTCCGGGACACCAAAACAGTGAGTAATAGTGCATGAAACGGGCCAGAATCGGCCAAAACTGCCAGTGTTGATGATCGACACGTAAGCGGACCTTGGGGTTCAACAATTATGGAAATCGCTTCGGGACCCCAAAACGGTGAGTAATAATCCAAGAAACGGGCCAGAATCGGCCAAAACTGCCAGTGTTGATGACCGACACATAAACGCACCACAGGGTTCGTTAACCATGGAAACCACTCCGTGACCCCAAAACAGTGAGTAATAGTCCATGAAACGGGCCAGAATCTGCCAAAACTGCCAGTGTTGATGACCAACACGTAAACTTACCACAGCGTTTGTTAACCATCGAAACCACTCCGGGACCCCAAAACAGTGAGTAATAGTCGATGAAACGGGCTAGAATCGGCAAAAACTGCCAGTGTTGATGACCGACACGTAAGCGAACCTTGGGGTTCAACATTTATGGAAATTGCCTCGGGACCCGAAAACGGTGATTAATAATCCAAGAAACGGGCCATAATCGGCCAAAACTACGAGTGTTGATGACTGACACGTGAACGCACCACAAGGTTTGTTAACCATCGAAACCACTTCGGGACCCCAAAACAGTGAGTAATTGTCCAGGAAACGGGCCAGAATCTGCCAAAACTGCCAGTGTTGATGACCGACACGTAAACGCATCACATGGTTCGTTAACCATGGAAACCACTCCGGGACCCCAAAACACTGAGTAATAGTCCATGAAACGGGCCAGAATTGGCCAAAACTGCCAGTGTTGATGACCGACACATAAGCGGACCTTGGGGTTCAACAATTACGAAAATCGCTTCGGGACCCCAAAACGGTGAGTAATAACCCAAGAAACGGGCCAGAATCGGCCAAAACTGCCAGTGTTGATCACCGAAACGTAAATGAACCACAGGGTTCGTTAACCATGGAAACCACTCCGGCACCCCAAAACAGTGAGTAATAGTCCATGAAACGGGCCAGAATCGGTCAAAACTGCCAGTGTTGATGACCGACACGTAAACGCATCACAGGGTTCGTTCACCATGGAAACCACTCCGGGACCCCAAAACAGTGAGTAATAGTCCATGAAACGGGCCAGAATCGGCCAAAACTACCAGTGTTGATGACCGACACGTAAGCGGACCTTGGGGTTCAACAATTACGGAAATCGCTTTGGGACCCCAAAACGGTGAGACCCAACAAACGGGCCAGAATCGGCCAAAACTGCCAGTGTTGATGACCGACACGTAAACGCACCACAGGGTTCGTTAACCATGGAAACCACTCCGGGACCCCAAAACAGTTAGTAATAGTCCATGAAACGGGCCAGAATCGGTCAAAACTGCCAGTGTTGATGACCGACACGTAAACGCAACACAGGGTTCGTTCACCATGGAAACCACTCCGGGACACCAAAACAGTGAGTAATAGTCCATGAAACGGGCCAGAATCGGCCAAAACTGCCAGTGTTGATGATCGACACGTAAGCGAACCTTGGGGTTCAACAATTATGGAAATCGCTTCGGGACCCCAAAACGGTGAGTAATAATCCAAGAAACGGGCCAGAATCGGCCAAAACTGCCAGTGTTGATGACCGACACATAAACGCACCACAGGGTTCGTTAACCATGGAAACCACTCTGTGACCCCAAAACAGTGAGTAATAGTCCAGGAAACGGGCCAGAATCTGCCAAAACTGCCAGTGTTGATGACCAACACGTAAACTTACCACAGCGTTTGTTAACCATCGAAACCACTCCGGGACCCCAAAACAATGAGTAATAGTCGATGAAACGGGCTAGAATCGGCAAAAACTGCCAGTGTTGATGACCGACACGTAAGCGAACCTTGGGGTTCAACATTTATGGAAATTGCCTCGGGACCCGAAAACGGTGATTAATAATCCAAGAAACGGGCCATAATCGGCCAAAACTACGAGTGTTGATGACTGACACGTGAACGCACCACAGGGTTTGTTAACCATCGAAACCACTTCGGGACCCCAAAACAGTGAGTAATCGTCCAAGAAACGGGCCAGAATCGGCCAAAACTGCCAGTGTTGATGACCGACACGTAAACGCATCACATGGTTCGTTCACCATGGAAACCACTACGGGACCCCAAAACAGTGAGTAATAGTCCATGAAACGGGCCAGAATTGGCCAAAACTGCCAGTGTTGATGACCGACACATAAGCGGACCTTGGGGTTCAACAATTACGAAAATCGCTTCGGGACCCCAAAACGGTGAGTAATAACCCAAGAAACGGGCCAGAATCGGCCAAAACTGCCAGTGTTGATCACCGAAACGTAAATGAACCACAGGGTTCGTTAACCATGGAAACCACTCCGGCACCCCAAAACAGTGAGTAATAGTCCATGAAACGGGCCAGAATCGGTCAAAACTGCCAGTGTTGATGACCGACACGTAAACGCATCACAGGGTTCGTTCACCATGGAAACCACTCCGGGACCCCAAAACAGTGAGTAATAGTCCATGAAACGGGCCAGAATCGGCCAAAACTACCAGTGTTGATGACCGACACGTAAGCGGACCTTGGGGTTCAACAATTACGGAAATCGCTTTGGGACCCCAAAACGGTGAGACCCAACAAACGGGCCAGAATCGGCCAAAACTGCCAGTGTTGATGACCGACACGTAAACGCACCACAGGGTTCGTTAACCATGGAAACCACTCCGGAACCCCAAAACAGTTAGTAATAGTCCATGAAACGGGCCAGAATCGGTCAAAACTGCCAGTGTTGATGACCGACACGTAAACGCAACATAGGGTTCGTTCACCATGGAAACCACTCTGGGACACCAAAACAGTGAGTAATAGTCCATGAAACGGGCCAGAATCGGCCAAAACTGCCAGTGTTGATGATCGACACGTAAGCGAACCTTGGGGTTCAACAATTATGGAAATCGCTTCGGGACCCCAAAACGGTGAGTAATAATCCAAGAAACGGGCCAGAATCGGCCAAAACTGCCAGTGTTGATGACCGACACATAAACGCACTACAGGGTTCGTTAACCATGGAAACCACTCTGTGACCCCAAAACAGTGAGTAATAGTCCAGGAAACGGGCCAGAATCTGCCAAAACTGCCAGTGTTGATGACCAACACGTAAACTTACCACAGCGTTTGTTAACCATCGAAACCACTCCGGGACCCCAAAACAATGAGTAATAGTCGATGAAACGGGCTAGAATCGGCAAAAACTGCCAGTGTTGATGACCGACACGTAAGCGAACCTTGGGGTTCAACATTTATGGAAATTGCCTCGGGACCCGAAAACGGTGATTAATAATCCAAGAAACGGGCCATAATCGGCCAAAACTACGAGTGTTGATGACTGACACGTGAACGCACCACAGGGTTTGTTAACCATCGAAACCACTTCGGGACCCCAAAACAGTGAGTAATCGTCCAAGAAACGGGCCAGAATCGGCCAAAACTGCCAGTGTTGATGACCGACACGTAAACGCATCACATGGTACGTTCACCATGGAAACCACTCCGGGACCCCAAAACAGTGAGTAATAGTCCATGAAACGGGCCAGAATTGGCCAAAACTGCCAGTGTTGATGACCGACACATAAGCGGACCTTGGGGTTCAACAATTACGAAAATCGCTTCGGGACCCCAAAACGGTGAGTAATAACCCAAGAAACGGGCCAGAATCGGCCAAAACTGCCAGTGTTGATCACCGAAACGTAAATGAACCACAGGGTTCGTTAACCATGGAAACCACTCCGGCACCCCAAAACAGTGAGTAATAGTCCATGAAACGGGCCAGAATCGGTCAAAACTGCCAGTGTTGATGACCGACACGTAAACGCATCACAGGGTTCGTTCACCATGGAAACCACTCCGGGACCCCAAAACAGTGAGTAATAGTCCATGAAACGGGCCAGAATCGGCCAAAACTACCAGTGTTGATGACCGACACGTAAGCGGACCTTGGGGTTCAACAATTACGGAAATCGCTTTGGGACCCCAAAACGGTGAGACCCAACAAACGGGCCAGAATCGGCCAAAACTGCCAGTGTTGATGACCGACACGTAAACGCACCACAGGGTTCGTTAACCATGGAAACCACTCCGGAACCCCAAAACAGTTAGTAATAGTCCATGAAACGGGCCAGAATCGGTCAAAACTGCCAGTGTTGATGACCGACACGTAAACGCAACACAGGGTTCGTTCACCATGGAAACCACTCTGGGACACCAAAACAGTGAGTAATAGTCCATGAAACGGGCCAGAATCGGCCAAAACTGCCAGTGTTGATGATCGACACGTAAGCGAACCTTGGGGTTCAACAATTATGGAAATCGCTTCGGGACCCCAAAACGGTGAGTAATAATCCAAGAAACGGGCCAGAATCGGCCAAAACTGCCAGTGTTGATGACCGACACATAAACGCACTACAGGGTTCGTTAACCATGGAAACCACTCTGTGACCCCAAAACAGTGAGTAATAGTCCAGGAAACGGGCCAGAATCTGCCAAAACTGCCAGTGTTGATGACCAACACGTAAACTTACCACAGCGTTTGTTAACCATCGAAACCACTCCGGGACCCCAAAACAATGAGTAATAGTCGATGAAACGGGCTAGAATCGGCAAAAACTGCCAGTGTTGATGACCGACACGTAAGCGAACCTTGGGGTTCAACATTTATGGAAATTGCCTCGGGACCCGAAAACGGTGATTAATAATCCAAGAAACGGGCCATAATCGGCCAAAACTACGAGTGTTGATGACTGACACGTGAACGCACCACAGGGTTTGTTAACCATCGAAACCACTTCGGGACCCCAAAACAGTGAGTAATCGTCCAAGAAACGGGCCAGAATCGGCCAAAACTGCAAGTGTTGATGACCGACACGTAAACGCATCACATGGTACGTTCACCATGGAAACCACTCCGGGACCCCAAAACAGTGAGTAATAGTCCATGAAACGGGCCAGAATTGGCCAAAACTGCCAGTGTTGATGACCGACACATAAGCGGACCTTGGGGTTCAACAATTACGAAAATCGCTTCGGGACCCCAAAACGGTGAGTAATAACCCAAGAAACGGGCCAGAATCGGCCAAAACTGCCAGTGTTGATCACCGAAACGTAAATGAACCACAGGGTTCGTTAACCATGGAAACCACTCCGGCACCCCAAAACAGTGAGTAATAGTCCATGAAACGGGCCAGAATCGGTCAAAACTGCCAGTGTTGATGACCGACACGTAAACGCATCACAGGGTTCGTTCACCATGGAAACCACTCCGGGACCCCAAAACAGTGAGTAATAGTCCATGAAACGGGCCAGAATCGGCCAAAACTACCAGTGTTGATGACCGACATGTAAGCGGACCTTGGGGTTCAACAATTACGGAAATCGCTTTGGGACCCCAAAACGGTGAGACCCAACAAACGGGCCAGAATCGGCCAAAACTGCCAGTGTTGATGACCGACACGTAAACGCACCACAGGGTTTGTTAACCATGGAAACCACTCCGGGACCCCAAAACAGTTAGTAATAGTCCATGAAACGGGCCAGAATCGGTCAAAACTGCCAGTGTTGATGACCGACACGTAAACGCAACACAGGGTTCGTTCACCATGGAAACCACTCCGGGACACCAAAACAGTGAGTAATAGTCCATGAAACGGGCCAGAATCGGCCAAAACTGCCAGTGTTGATGATCGACACGTAAGCGAACCTTGGGGTTCAACAATTATGGAAATCGCTTCGGGACCCCAAAACGGTGAGTAATAATCCAAGAAACGGGCCAGAATCGGCCAAAACTGCCAGTGTTGATGACCGACACATAAACGCACCACAGGGTTCGTTAACCATGGAAACCACTCTGTGACCCCAAAAGAGTGAGTAATAGTCCAGGAAACGGGCCAGAATCTGCCAAAACTGCCAGTGTTGATGACCAACACGTAAACTTACCACAGCGTTTGTTAACCATCGAAACCACTCCGGGACCCCAAAACAATGAGTAATAGTCGATGAAACGGGCTAGAATCGGCAAAAACTGCCAGTGTTGATGACCGACACGTAAGCGAACCTTGGGGTTCAACATTTATGGAAATTGCCTCGGGACCCGAAAACGGTGATTAATAATCCAAGAAACGGGCCATAATCGGCCAAAACTGCCAGTGTTGATGACCGACACGTAAACGCACCACAGGGTTTGTTAACCATGGAAACCACTCCGGGACCCCAAAACAGTTAGTAATAGTCCATGAAACGGGCCAGAATCGGTCAAAACTGCCAGTGTTGATGACCGACACGTAAACGCAACACAGGGTTCGTTCACCATGGAAACCACTCCGGGACCCCAAAACAGTGAGTAATAGTCCATGAAACGGGCCAGAATTGGCCAAAATTGCCAGTGTTGATGACCGACACATAAGCGGACCTTGGGGTTCAACAATTACGAAAATCGCTTCGGGACCCCAAAACGGTGAGTAATAACCCAAGAAACGGGCCAGAATCGGCCAAAACTGCCAGTGTTGATCACCGAAACGTAAATGCACCACAGGGTTCGTTAACCATGGAAACCACTCTGGCACCCCAAAACAGTGAGTAATAGTCCATGAAAAGGGCCAGAATCGGTCAAAACTGCCAGTGTTGATGACCGGCACGTAAACGCATCACAGGGTTCGTTCACCATGGAAACCACTCCGGGACCCCAAAATAGTGAGTAATAGTCCATGAAACGGGCCAGAATCGGCCAAAACTACCAGTGTTGATGACCGACACGTAAGCGGACCTTGGGGTTCAACAATTACGGAAATCGCTTCGGGACCCCAAAACGGTGAGTAATAACCCAAGAAACGGGCCAGAATCGGCCAAAACTGCCAGTGTTGATCACCGAAACGTAAATGAACCACAGGGTTCGTTAACCATGGAAACCACTCCGGCACCCCAAAACAGTGAGTAATAGTCCATGAAACGGGCCAGAATCGGTCAAAACTGCCAGTGTTGATGACCGACACGTAAACGCATCACAGGGTTCGTTCACCATGGAAACCACTCCGGGACCCCAAAACAGTGAGTAATAGTCCATGAAACGGGCCAGAATCGGCCAAAACTACCAGTGTTGATGACCGACACGTAAGCGGACCTTGGGGTTCAACAATTACGGAAATCGCTATGGGACCCCAAAACGGTGAGACCCAACAAACGGGCCAGAATCGGCCAAAACTGCCAGTGTTGATGACCGACACGTAAACGCACCACAGGGTTTGTTAACCATGGAAACCACTCCGGGACCCCAAAACAGTTAGTAATAGTCCATGAAACGGGCCAGAATCGGTCAAAACTGCCAGTGTTGATGACCGACACGTAAACGCAACACAGGGTTCGTTCACCATGGAAACCACTCCGGGACCCCAAAACAGTGAGTAATAGTCCATGAAACGGGCCAGAATCGGCCAAAACTACCAGTGTTGATGACCGACACGTAAGTGGACCTTGGGGTTCAACAATTACGGAAATCGCTTTGGGACCCCAAAACGGTGAGACCCAACAAACGGGCCAGAATCGGCCAAAACTGCCAGTGTTGATGACCGACACGTAAACGCACCACAGGGTTTGTTAACCATGGAAACCACTCCGGGACCCCAAAACAGTTAGTAATAGTCCATGAAACGGGCTAGAATCGGTCAAAACTGCCAGTTTTGATGACCGACACGCAAACGCAACACAGGGTTCGTTCACCATGGAAACCACTCCGGGACACCAAAACAGTGAGTAATAGTCCATGAAACGGGCCAGAATCGGCCAAAACTGCCAGTGTTGATGATCGACACGTAAGCGAACCTTGGGGTTCAACAATTATGGAAATCGCTTCGGGACCCCAAAACGGTGAGTAATAATCCAAGAAACGGGCCAGAATCGGCCAAAACTGCCAGTGTTGATGACCGACACATAAACGCACCACAGGGTTCGTTAACCATGGAAACCACTCGGTGACCCCAAAAGAGTGAGTAATAGTCCAGGAAACGGGCCAGAATCTGCCAAAACTGCCAGTGTTGATGACCAACACGTAAACTTACCACAGCGTTTGTTAACCATCGAAACCACTCCGGGACCCCAAAACAATGAGTAATAGTCGATGAAACGGGCTAGAATCGGCAAAAACTGCCAGTGTTGATGACCGACACGTAAGCGAACCTTGGGGTTCAACATTTATGGAAATTGCCTCGGGACCCGAAAACGGTGATTAATAATCCAAGAAACGGGCCATAATCGGCCAAAACTGCCAGTGTTGATGACCGACACGTAAACGCACCACAGGGTTTGTTAACCATGGAAACCACTCCGGGACCCCAAAACAGTTAGTAATAGTCCATGAAACGGGCCAGAATCGGTCAAAACTGCCAGTGTTGATGACCGACACGTAAACGCAACACAGGGTTCGTTCACCATGGAAACCACTCCGGGACCCCAAAACAGTGAGTAATAGTCCATGAAACGGGCCAGAATTGGCCAAAATTGCCAGTGTTGATGACCGACACATAAGCGGACCTTGGGGTTCAACAATTACGAAAATCGCTTCGGGACCCCAAAACGGTGAGTAATAACCCAAGAAACGGGCCAGAATCGGCCAAAACTGCCAGTGTTGATCACCGAAACGTAAATGCACCACAGGGTTCGTTAACCATGGAAACCACTCTGGCACCCCAAAACAGTGAGTAATAGTCCATGAAAAGGGCCAGAATCGGTCAAAACTGCCAGTGTTGATGACCGGCACGTAAACGCATCACAGGGTTCGTTCACCATGGAAACCACTCCGGGACCCCAAAATAGTGAGTAATAGTCCATGAAACGGGCCAGAATCGGCCAAAACTACCAGTGTTGATGACCGACACGTAAGCGGACCTTGGGGTTCAACAATTACGGAAATCGCTTCGGGACCCCAAAACGGTGAGTAATAACCCAAGAAACGGGCCAGAATCGGCCAAAACTGCCAGTGTTGATCACCGAAACGTAAATGAACCACAGGGTTCGTTAACCATGGAAACCACTCCGGCACCCCAAAACAGTGAGTAATAGTCCATGAAACGGGCCAGAATCGGTCAAAACTGCCAGTGTTGATGACCGACACGTAAACGCATCACACGGTTCGTTCACCATGGAAACCACTCTGGGACCCCAAAACAGTGAGTAATAGTCCATGAAACGGGCCAGAATCGGCCAAAACTACCAGTGTTGATGACTGACACGAAAGCGGACCTTGGGGTTCAACAATTACGGAAATCGCTATGGGACCCCAAAACGGTGAGACCCAACAAACGGGCCAGAATCGGCCAAAACTGCCAGTGTTGATGACCGACACGTAAACGCACCACAGGGTTTGTTAACCATGGAAACCACTCCGGGACCCCAAAACAGTTAGTAATAGTCCATGAAACGGGCCAGAATCGGTCAAAACTGCCAGTGTTGATGACCGACACGTAAACGCAACACAGGGTTCGTTCACCATGGAAACCACTCCGGGACCCCAAAACAGTGAGTAATAGTCCATGAAACGGGCCAGAATCGGCCAAAACTACCAGTGTTGATGACCGACACGTAAGCGGACCTTGGGGTTCAACAATTACGGAAATCGCTTTGGGACCCCAAAACGGTGAGACCCAACAAACGGGCCAGAATCGGCCAAAACTGCCAGTGTTGATGACCGACACGTAAACGCACCACAGGGTTTGTTAACCATGGAAACCACTCCGGGACCCCAAAACAGTTAGTAATAGTCCATGAAACGGGCCAGAATCGGTCAAAACTGCCAGTGTTGATGACCGACACGTAAACGCAACACAGGGTTCGTTCACCATGGAAACCACTCCGGGACACCAAAACAGTGAGTAATAGTCCATGAAACGGGCCAGAATCGGCCAAAACTGCCAGTGTTGATGATCGACACGTAAGCGAACCTTGGGGTTCAACAATTATGGAAATCGCTTCGGGACCCCAAAACGGTGAGTAATAATCCAAGAAACGGGCCAGAATCGGCCAAAACTGCCAGTGTTGATGACCGACACATAAACGCACCACAGGGTTCGTTAACCATGGAAACCACTCTGTGACCCCAAAACAGTGAGTAATAGTCCAGGAAACGGGCCAGAATCTGCCAAAACTGCCAGTGTTGATGACCAACACGTAAACTTACCACAGCGTTTGTTAACCATCGAAACCACTCCGGGACCCCAAAACAATGAGTAATAGTCGATGAAACGGGCTAGAATCGGCAAAAACTGCCAGTGTTGATGACCGACACGTAAGCGAACCTTGGGGTTCAACATTTATGGAAATTGCCTCGGGACCCGAAAACGGTGATTAATAATCCAAGAAACGGGCCATAATCGGCCAAAACTGCCAGTGTTGATGACCGACACGTAAACGCACCACAGGGTTTGTTAACCATGGAAACCACTCCGGGACCCCAAAACAGTTAGTAATAGTCCATGAAACGGGCTAGAATCGGTCAAAACTGCCAGTGTTGATGACCGACACGTAAACGCAACACAGGGTTCGTTCACCATGGAAACCACTCCGGGACCCCAAAACAGTGAGTAATAGTCCATGAAACGGGCCAGAATTGGCCAAAATTGCCAGTGTTGATGACCGACACATAAGCGGACCTTGGGGTTCAACAATTACGAAAATCGCTTCGGGACCCCAAAACGGTGAGTAATAACCCAAGAAACGGGCCAGAATCGGCCAAAACTGCCAGTGTTGATCACCGAAACGTAAATGCACCACAGGGTTCGTTAACCATGGAAACCACTCTGGCACCCCAAAACAGTGAGTAATAGTCCATGAAACGGGCCAGAATCGGTCAAAACTGCCAGTGTTGATGACCGGCACGTAAACGCATCACAGGGTTCGTTCACCATGGAAACCACTCCGGGACCCCAAAATAGTGAGTAATAGTCCATGAAACGGGCCAGAATCGGCCAAAACTACCAGTGTTGATGACCGACACGTAAGCGGACCTTGGGGTTGAACAATTACGGAAATCGCTTCGGGACCCCAAAACGGTGAGTAATAACCCAAGAAACGGGCCAGAATCGGCCAAAACTGCCAGTGTTGATCACCGAAACGTAAATGAACCACAGGGTTCGTTAACCATGGAAACCACTCCGGCACCCCAAAACAGTGAGTAATAGTCCATGAAACGGGCCAGAATCGGTCAAAACTGCCAGTGTTGATGACCGACACGTAAACGCATCACAGGGTTCGTTCACCATGGAAACCACTCCGGGACCCCAAAACAGTGAGTAATAGTCCATGAAACGGGCCAGAATCGGCCAAAACTACCAGTGTTGATGACCGACACGTAAGCGGACCTTGGGGTTCAACAATTACGAAAATCGCTATGGGACCCCAAAACAGTGAGACCCAACAAACGGGCCAGAATCGGCCAAAACTGCCAGTGTTGATGACCGACACGTAAACGCACCACAGGGTTTGTTAACCATGGAAACCACTCCGGGACCCCAAAACAGTTAGTAATAGTCCATGAAACGGGCCAGAATCGGTCAAAACTGCCAGTGTTGATGACCGACACGTAAACGCAACACAGGGTTCGTTCACCATGGAAACCACTCCGGGACACCAAAACAGTGAGTAATAGTCCATGAAACGGGCCAGAATCTGCCAAAACTGCCAGTGTTGATGACCAACACGTAAACTTACCACGGCGTTTGTTAACCATCGAAACCACTCCGGGACCCCAAAACAATGAGTAATAGTCGATGAAACGGGCTAGAATCGGCAAAAACTGCCAGTGTTGATGACCGACACGTAAGCGAACCTTGGGGTTCAACATTTATGGAAATTGCCTCGGGACCCGAAAACGGTGATTAATAATCCAAGAAACGGGCCATAATCGGCCAAAACTGCCAGTGTTGATGACCGACACGTAAACGCACCACAGGGTTTGTTAACCATGGAAACCACTCCGGGACCCCAAAAGAGTTAGTAATAGTCCATGAAACGGTCCAGAATCGGTCAAAACTGCCAGTGTTGATGACCGACACGTAAACGCAACACAGGGTTCGTTCACCATGGAAACCACTCCGGGACCCCAAAACAGTGAGTAATAGTCCATGAAACGGGCCAGAATTGGCAAAAATTGCCAGTGTTGATGACCGACACATAAGCGGACCTTGGGGTTCAACAATTACGAAAATCGTTTCGGGACCCCAAAACGGTGAGTAATAACCCAAGAAACGGGGCAGAATCGGCCAAAACTGCCAGTGTTGATCACCGAAACGTAAATGCACCACAGGGTTCGTTAACCATGGAAACCACTCTGGCACCCCAAAACAAGTAATAGTCCATGAAACGGGCCAGAATCGGTCAAAACTGCCAGTGTTGATGACCGGCACGTAAACGCATCACAGGGTTCGTTCACCATGGAAACCACTCCGGGACCCCAAAACAGTGAGTAATAGTCCATGAAACGGGCCAGAATCGACCAAAACTGGCAGTGTTGATGACCGACACGTAAGCGGACCTTGGGGTTCAACAATTACGGAAATCGCTTCGGGACCCCAAAACGGTGAGTAATAACCCAAGAAACGGGCCAGAATCGACCAAAACTGCCAGTGTTGATGACCGACACGTAAACGCATCACAGGGTTCGTTCACCATGGAAACCACTCCGGGACCCCAAAACAGTGAGTAATAGTCCATGAAACGGGCCAGAATCGGCCAAAACTACCAGTGTTGATGACCGACACGTAAGCGGACCTTGGGGTTCAACAATTACGGAAATCGCTATGGGACCCCAAAACAGTGAGACCCAACAAACGGGCCAGAATCGGCCAAAACTGCCAGTGTTGATGACCGACACGTAAACGCACCACAGGGTTTGTTAACCATGGAAACCACTCCGGGACCCCAAAACAGTTAGTAATAGTCCATGAAACGGGCCAGAATCGGTCAAAACTGCCAGTGTTGATGACCGACACGTAAACGCAACACAGGGTTCGTTCACCATGGAAACCACTCCGGGACACCAAAACAGTGAGTAATAGTCCATGAAACGGGCCAGAATCGGCCAAAACTGCCAGTGTTGATGATCGACACGTAAGCGAACCTTGGGGTTCAACAATTATGGAAATCGCTTCGGGACCCCAAAACGGTGAGTAATAATCCAAGAAACGGGCCAGAATCGGCCAAAACTGCCAGTGTTGATGACCGACACATAAACGCACCACAGGGTTCGTTAACCATGGAAACCACTCTGTGAGCCCAAAACAGTGAGTAATAGTCCAGGAAACGGGCCAGAATCTGCCAAAACTGCCAGTGTTGATGACCAACACGTAAACTTACCACGGCGTTTGTTAACCATCGAAACCACTCCGGGACCCCAAAACAATGAGTAATAGTCGATGAAACGGGCTAGAATCGGCAAAAACTGCCAGTGTTGATGACCGACACGTAAGCGAACCTTGGGGTTCAACATTTATGGAAATTGCCTCGGGACCCGAAAACGGTGATTAATAATCCAAGAAACGGGCCATAATCGGCCAAAACTGCCAGTGTTGATGACCGACACGTAAACGCACCACAGGGTTTGTTAACCATGGAAACCACTCCGGGACCCCAAAAGAGTTAGTAATAGTCTATGAAACGGGCCAGAATCGGTCAAAACTGCCAGTGTTGATGACCGACACGTAAACGCAACACAGGGTTCGTTCACCATGGAAACCACTCCGGGACCCCAAAACAGTGAGTAATAGTCCATGAAACGGGCCAGAATTGGCAAAAATTGCCAGTGTTGATGACCGACACATAAGCGGACCTTGGGGTTCAACAATTACGAAAATCGTTTCGGGACCCCAAAACGGTGAGTAATAACCCAAGAAACGGGGCAGAATCGGCCAAAACTGCCAGTGTTGATCACCGAAACGTAAATGCACCACAGGGTTCGTTAACCATGGAAACCACTCTGGCACCCCAAAACAGTGAGTAATAGTCCATGAAACGGGCCAGAATCGGTCAAAACTTCCAGTGTTGATGACCGGCACGTAAACGCATCACAGGGTTCGTTCACCATGGAAACCACTCCGGGACCCCAAAACAGTGAGTAATAGTCCATGAAACGGGCCAGAATCGACCAAAACTGGCAGTGTTGATGACCGACACGTAAGCGGACCTTGGGGTTCAACAATTACGGAAATCGCTTCGGGACCCCAAAACGGTGAGTAATAACCCAAGAAACGGGCCAGAATCGACCAAAACTGTCAGTGTTGATGACCGACACATAAACGCATCACAGGGTTCATTCACCATGGAAACCACTCCGGGACCCCAAAACAGTGAGTAATAGTTCATGAAACAGGCCAGAATCTGCCAAAACTGCCAGTGTTGATGACCGACACGTAAACGCAGCACAGGGTTCGTTAACCATCGAAACCACTCTGGGACCCCAAAACAGTGAAAAATATTCCATGAAACGGGCCAGAATCTGCAAAAACTGCCAGTGTTTATGACCGACATGTAAACTTACCACAGCGTTCGTTAACCATCGAAACCACTCCGGGACCCCAAAACAGTGAGTAATAGTCCATGAAACGGGCCAGAATCAGCCAAAACTGCTAGTTTTGATGACGGACATGTAAGCGGACCTTGGGGTTCAACAATTATGGAAATCGCTTTGGGACCCCTAAACGGTGAGTAATAACCCAAGAAACGGGCCAGAATCTGCCAAAACTGCCTATGTTGATGACCGACACGTAAATGCACCACAGGGTTTGTTAACCATGGAAACCACTCCGAGACCCCAAAATAGTGAGTAATAGTCCATGAAATGGGCTTGAATCAGCCAAAACTGCTAGTGTCGATGACCGACATGCAAGCGGACCTTAGGGTTCAACAATAATGGAAATCGCTTCGGGTCCTGAAAACGGTGAGTAATAATCCAAGAAACGGACCAGAATCGGCCAAAACTGCGAGTGTTGATCACCGAAACGTAAACGCACCACAGGGTTCGTTAACCATGGAAACCACTCCGGGACCCCAAAACAGTGAGTCCATTAAACGGGCCAGAATCGGTCAAAACTGCCAGTGTTGATGACCGACACATAAACGCATCACAGGGTTCGTTCACCATGGAAACCACCCCGGGATCCCAAAACAGTGAGTAATAGTCCATGAAACGGGCCAGAATCGGCCAACACTGCCAGTGTTGATAATCGACACGTAAACTTACCACAGCGTTCGTTAACCATCGAAACCACTCCGGGACCCCAAAACAGTGTGTAATAATCGATGAAACGGGCTAGAATCGGCAAAAACTGCCGGTGTTGATGACCGACACGTGAACGCGCCACAGGGTTTGTTAACCATCGAAACCACTTCGGGACCCCAAAACGGTGAGTAATAACCCAAGAAACGGGCCAGAATCGGCCAAAACTGCCAGTGTTGATCACCGAAACGTAAATGCACAACAGGGTTCGTTAACCATGGAAACCACTCCGGCACCCCAAAACAGTGAGTAATAGTCCATGAAATGGGCCAGAATCGGTCAAAACTGCCAGTGTTGATGACCGACACGTAAACGCATCACAGGGTTCGTTCACCATGGAAACCACTCCGGGACCCCAAAACAGTGAGTAATAGTCCATGAAACGGGCCAGAATCGGCCAAAACTGCCAGTGTTGATGACCGACACGTAAGCGGACCTTGGGGTTCAACAATTACGGAAATCGCTTCGGGACCCCAAAACGATGAGACCCAACAAACGGGCCAGAATCGGCCAAAACTGCCAGTGTTGATGACCGACACGTAAATGCACCACAGGGTTCGTTAACCATGGAAACCACTCCGGGACCCCAAAACAGTTAGTAATAGTCCATGAAACGGGCCAGAATCGGTCAAAACTGCCAGTGTTGATGACCGACACGTAAACGCAACACAGGGTTCGTTCACCATGGAAACCACTCCGGGACACCAAAACAGTGAGTAATAGTCCATGAGACGGGCCAGAATCGGCCAAAACTGCCAGTGTTGATGATCGACACGTAAGCAGACCTTGGGGTTCAACAATTATGGAAATCGCTTCGAGACCCCAAAACGGTGAGTAATAATCCAAGAAACGGGCCAGAATCGGCCAAAACTGCCAGTGTTGATAACCGACACATAAACGCACCACAGGGTTCGTTAACCATGGAAACCACTCCGTGACCCCAAAACAGTGAGTAATAGTCCATGAAACGGGCCAGAATCTGCCAA
This sequence comes from Triticum timopheevii, assembly GCA_963921465.1. Taxonomy (NCBI): domain Eukaryota; kingdom Viridiplantae; phylum Streptophyta; class Magnoliopsida; order Poales; family Poaceae; genus Triticum; species Triticum timopheevii. Next base: position 373,102,019 of record OY997270.1, read on the forward strand.
AACTGCCAGTGTTGATGACCAACACGTAAACTTACCACAGGGGTTGTTAACCATCGAAACCACTCCGGGACCCCAAAACAGTGAGTAATAGTCGATGAAACGGGCTAGAATCGGCAAAAACTGCCAGTGTTGATGACCGACACGTAAGCGAACCTTGGGGTTCAACAATTATGGAAATTGCCTCGGGACCCGAAAACGGTGATTAATAATCCAAGAAACGGGCCATAATCGGCCAAAACTACGAGTGTTGATGACTGACACGTGAACGCACCACAGGGTTTGTTAACCATCGAAACCACTTCGGGACCCCAAAACAGTGAGTAGTAGTCCAAGAAACGGGCCAGAATCGGCCAAAACTGCCAGTGTTGATGACCGACACGTAAACGCATCACATGGTTCGTTCACCATGGAAACCACTCCGGGACCCCAAAACAGTGAGTAATAGTCCATGAAACGGGCCAGAATTGGCCCAAACTGCCAGTGTTGATGACCGACACATAAGCGGACCTTGGGGTTCAACAATTACGAAAATCGCTTCGGGACCCCAAAACGGTAAGTAATAACCCAAGAAACGGGCCAGAATCGGCCAAAACTGCCAGTGTTGATCACCGAAACGTAAATGCACCACAGGTTTCGTTAACCATGGAAACCACTCCGGCACCCCAAAACAGTGAGTAATAGTCCATGAAACAGGCCAGAATCGGTCAAAACTGCCAGTGTTGATGACCGACACGTAAACGCATCACAGGGTTCGTTCACCATGGAAACCACTCCGGGACCCCAAAACAGTGAGTAATAGTCCATGAAACGGGCCAGAATCTGCCAAAACTGCCAGTGTTGATGACCGACACGTAAACGCAGCACAGGGTTCGTTAACCATGGAAACCACTCTGGGACCCCAAAACAGTGAAAAATAGTCCATGAAACGGGCCAGAATCTGCAAAAACTGCCAGTGTAGATGACCGACATGTAAACTTACCACAGCGTTCGTTAACCATCGAAACCACTCCGGGACCCCAAAACAGTGAGTAATAGTCCATGAAACGGGCCAGAATCAGCCAAAACTGCTAGTGTTGATGACGGACATGTAAGCGGACCTTGGGGTTCAACAATTATGGAAATCGCTTTGGGACCCCAAAACGGTGAGTAATAACCCAAGAAACGGGCCAGAATCGGCCAAAACTGCCTATGTTGATCACCGAAACGTAAACGCACCACAGGGTTCGTTAACCATGGAAATTACTCCGGGACCCCAAAACAGTGAGTAATAGTCCATTAAACGGGCCAGAATCGGTCAAAACTGCCAGTGTTGATGACCGACACATAAACGCATCACAGGGTTCGTTCACCATGGAAACCACCCCGGGATCCCAAAACAGTGAGTAATAGTCCATGAAACGGGGCAGAATCGGCCAACACTGCCAGTGTTGATAATCGACACGTAAACTTACCACAGCGTTCGTTAACCATCGAAACCACTCTGGGACCCCAAAACAGTGTGTAATAATCGGTGAAACGGGCTAGAATCGGCAAAAACTGCCGGTGTTGATGACCGACATGTAAGCGAACCTTGGGGTTCAACAATTATGGAAATCGCCTCGGGACCCAAAAATGGTGATTAATAATCCAAGAAACGTACCATAATCGGCCAATACTGCGAGTGTTGATGACCGACACGTAAACGCACCACAGGGTTTGTTGACCATGGAAACCACTTCGGCACCCCAAAACAGTGAGTAATAGTCCATGAAACGGGCCAGAATCGGCCAAAACTGCCAGTGTTGATGACGGACACATAAGCGGACCTTGGGGTTCAACAATTATGGAAATCGCTTCGGGACCCCAAAATGGTGAGTAATAACCCAAGAAACGGGCAATAATCGGCCAAAACTGCCAGTGTTGATGACCGACACATAAACGCAACACAGGGTTCGTTAACCATGGAAACCACTCCGGGACCATAGAACAGTGAGTAATAGTCCATGAAACGGCCCAGAATTGGCCAAAACTGCTAGTGTTGATGACCGACACGTAAGCCGACCTTGGGGTTCAACAATTACGGAAATCGCTTCGGGACCCCAAAATGGTGAGTAATATCCCAAGAAACGGGCCAGAATCGGCCAAAACTGCCAGTGTTGATGACCGACATGTAAACGCACCACAGGGTTCGTTAACCATGGAAACCACTCCGGGACCCCAAATCAGTGAGTAGTAGTCCATGAAACGGGCCAGAATCGGCCAAAACTGCCAATGTTGATGACCGACATGTAAATGCACCACAGCGTTCGTTAAGCAAGGAAACCACTCCGGGACCCCAAAACAGCGAGTAATAGTCCATGAAACGGGCCAGAATCGGCCAAAACTGCCAGTGTTGATGACCGACACGTAAGCGGACCGTGGGGTTCAAAAATTATGGAAATCGCTTCGGGACCCAAAAACGGTGAGTAATAATCCAAGAAATGGGCCAGAATCGGCCAAAACTGCCAGTGTTGACGACCGACACGTAAACGCACCACAGGGTTCGTTAACCATGGAAACCACTCCGGGACCCCAAAACAGTGAGTAATAGTCCATCAAACGGGCCAGAATCGGCCAAAACTGCCGGTGTTGATGACCGACACGTAACTGGACCGTGGGGTTCAACAATTATGGAAATTGCTTCGGGACCCGAAAATGGTGAGTAATAATCCAAGAAACGGGCCAGAATCGGCCAAAACTGCCAGTGTTGATGACCGACACGTAAGCGGACTGTGCGGTTCAACAATTATGGAATCGCTTCGGGACCCGAAAACGGTGAGTAATAATCCAAGAAACGTGCTAGAATCGGCCAAAGCTGCCAGTGTTGATGACCGACACGTAAACGCACCACAGGGTTCGTTAACCATGGAAACCACTCCGGGACCCCAAAACAGTGAGTAATAGTCCATGAAACGGGACAGAATCGGTCAAAACTGCCAGTGTTGATGACCAGCACGTAAACGCATCACAGGGTTCGTTCACCATGGAAACCACCCCGGGACCCCAAAACAGTGAGTAATAGTCCATGAAACGGGCCAGAATTGGCCAAAACTGCCAGTGTTGATGACCGACACGTAAACGCATCACATGGTTCGTTCACCATGGAAACCACTCCGGGACCCTAAAACAGTGAGTAATAGTCCATGAAACGGGCCAGAATTGGCCAAAACTGCCAGTGTTGATGACCGACACATAAGCGGACCTTGGGGTTCAACAATTACGGAAATCGCTTCGGGACCCCAAAACGGTGAGTAATAACCCAAGAAACGGGCCAGAATCGGCCAAAACTGCCAGTGTTTATCACCGAAACGTAAATGCACCACAGGGTTCGTTAACCATGGAAACCACTCCGGCACCCCAAAACAGTGAGTAATAGTCCATGAAACAGGCCAGAATCGGTCAAAACTGCCAGTGTTGATGACTGACACGTAAACGCATCGCAGGGTTCGTTCACCATGGAAACCACTCCGGGACCCCAAAACAGTGAGTAATAGTCCATGAAACGGGCCAGAATCGGCCAAAACTGCCAGTGTTGATGACCGACACGTAAGCGGACCTTGGGGTTCAACAATTATGGAAATCACTTCGAGGCCCCAAAACGTTGAGTAATAACCCAAGAAACGGGCCAGAATCGACCAAAACTTCCAGTGTTGATGACCGACACATAAATGTGTCACAGGGTTCGTTCACCATGGAAACCACTCCGGGACCCCAAAACAGTGAGTAATAGTCCATGAAACGGGCCAGAATCTGCCAAAACTGCCAGTGTTGATGACCGACACGTAAACGCACCACAGGGTTCGTTAACCATGGAAACCACTCCGTGACCCCAAAACAGTGAGTAATAGTCCATGAAACGGGCCAGAATCTGCCAAAACTGCCAGTGTTGATGACCAACACGTAAACTTACCACAGGGTTTGTTAACCATCGAAACCACTCCGGGACCCCAAAACAGTGAGTAATAGTCGATGAAACGGGCTAGAATCGGCAAAAACTGCCAGTGTTGATGACCGACACGTAAGCAAACCTTGGGGTTCAACAATTATGGAAATTGCCTCGGGACCCAAAAACGGTGATTAATAATCCAAGAAACGGGCCATAATCGGCCAAAACTACGAGTGTTGATGACTGACACGTGAACGCACCACTGGGTTTGTTAACCATCGAAACCACTTCGGGACCCCAAAACAGTGAGTAATAGTCCAACAAACGGGCCAGAATCGGCCAAAACTGCCAGTGTTGATGACCGACACGTAAACGCATCACATGGTTCGTTCACCATGGAAACCACTCCGGGACCCCAAAACAGTGAGTAATAGTCCATGAAACGGGCCAGAATTGGCCAAAACTGCCAGTGTTGATGACCGACACATAAGCGGACCTTGGGGTTCAACAATTACGAAAATCGCTTCGGGACCCCAAAACGGTAAGTAATAACCCAAGAAACGGGCCAGAATCGGCCAAAACTGCCAGTGTTGATGACCGACACGTAAACGCATCACAGGGTTCGTTCACCATGGAAACCACTCCGGGACCCCAAAACAGTGAGTAATTGTCCATGAAACGGGCCAGAATCTGCCAAAACTGCCAGTGTTGATGACCGACACGTAAACGCAGCACAGGGTTCGTTAACCATGGAAACCAGTCTGGGACCCCAAAACAGTGAAAAATAGTCCATGAAACGGGCCAGAATCTGCAAAAACTGCCAGTGTAGATGACCGACATGTAAACTTACCACAGCGTGCGTTAACCATCGAAACCACTCCGGGACCCCAAAACAGTGAGTAATAGTCCATGAAACGGGCCAGAATCAGCCAAAACTGCTAGTGTTGATGACGGACATGTAAGCGGACCTTGGGGTTCAACAATTATGGAAATCGCTTTGGGACCCCAAAACGGTGAGTAATAACCCAAGAAACGGGCCAGAATCGGCCAAAACTGCCTATGTTGATGACCGACACGTAAATGCACCACAGGGTTTGTTAACCATGGAAACCACTCCGAGACCCCAAAATAGTGAGTAATAGTCCATGAAATGGGCTAGAATCAGCCAAAACTGCCAGTGTCGATGACCGACACGCAAGCGGACCTTAGGGTTCAACAATAATGGAAATCGCTTCGGGACCTGAAAACGGTGAGTAATAATCCAAGAAACGGACCATAATCGGCCAAAACTGCGAGTGTTGATCACCGAAACGTAAACGCACCACAGGGTTCGTTAACCATGGAAACCACTCCGGGACCCCAAAACAGTGAGTAATAGTCCATTAAACGGGCCAGAATCGGTCAAAACTGCCAGTGTTGATGACCGACACATAAACGCATCACAGGGTTCGTTCACCATGGAAACCACCCCGGGATCCCAAAACAGTGAGTAATAGTCCATGAAACGGGGCAGAATCGGCCAACACTGCTAGTGTTGATAATCGACACGTAAACTTACCACAGCGTTCGTTAACCATCGAAACCACTCCGGGACCCCAAAACAGTGTGTAATAATCGGTGAAACGGGCTAGAATCGGCAAAAACTGCCGGTGTTGATGACCGACATGTAAGCGAACCTTGGGGTTCAACAATTATGGAAATCGCCTCGGGACCCAAAAATGGTGATTAATAATCCAAGAAACGTACCATAATCGGCCAATACTGCGAGTGTTGATGACCGACACGTAAACGCACCACAGGGTTCGTTGACCATGGAAACCACTTCGGCACCCCAAAACAGTGAGTAATAGTCCATGAAACGGGCCAGGATCGGCCAAAACTGCCAGTGTTGATGACGGACACATAAGCGGACCTTGGGGTTCAACAATTATGGAAATCGCTTCGGGACCCCAAAATGGTGAGTAATAACCCAAGAAACGGGCCAGAATCGGCCAAAACTGCCAGTGTTGATGACCGACACATAAACGCAACACAGGGTTCGTTAACCATGGAAACCACTCCGGGACCATAGAACAGTGAGTAATAGTCCATGAAACGGCCCAGAATTGGCCAAAACTGCTAGTGTTGATGACCGACACGTAAGCCGACCTTGGGGTTCAACAATTACGGAAATCGCTTCGGGACCCCAAAATGGTGAGTAATATCCCAAGAAACGGGCCAGAATCGGCCAAAACTGCCAGTGTTGATGACCGACATGTAAACGCACCACAGGGTTCGTTAACCATGGAAACCACTCCGGGACCCCAAATCAGTGAGTAGTAGTCCATGAAACGGGCCAGAATCGGCCAAAACTGCCAATGTTGATGACCGACATGTAAATGCACCACAGCGTTCGTTAAGCAAGGAAACCACTCCGGGACCCCAAAACAGCGAGTAATAGTCCATGAAACGGGCCAGAATCGGCCAAAACTGCCAGTGTTGATGACCGACACGTAAACGCACCACAGGGTTCGTTAACCATGGAAACCACTCCGGGACCCCAAAACAGTGAGTAATAGTCCATCAAACGGGCCAGAATCGGCCAAAACTGCCGGTGTTGATGACCGACACGTAACCGGACCATGGGGTTCAACAATTATGGAAATTGCTTCGGGACCCGAAAATGGTGAGTAATAATCCAAGAAACGGGCCAGAATCGGCCAAAACTGCCAGTGTTGATGACCGACACGTAAGCGGACTGTGCGGTTCAACAATTATGGAATCGCTTCGGGACCCGAAAACGGTGAGTAATAATCCAAGAAACGGGCTAGAATCGGCCAAAGCTGCCAGTGTTGATGACCGACACGTAAACGCACCACAGGGTTCGTTAACCATGGAAACCACTCCGGGACCCCAAAACAGTGAGTAATAGTCCATGAAACGGGACAGAATCGGTCAAAACTGCCAGTGTTGATGACCAACACGTAAACGCATCACAGGGTTCGTTCACCATGGAAACCACTCCGGGACCCCAAAACATTGAGTAATAGTCCATGAAACGGGCCAGAATCGGCCAAAACTGCCAGTGTTGATGACCGACACGTAAGCGGACCTTGGGGTTCAACAATTATGGAAATCGCTTCGAGGCCCCAAAACGTTGAGTAATAACCCAAGAAACGGGCCAGAATCGACCAAAACTGCCAGTGTTGATGACCGACACATAAATGTGTCACAGGGTTCGTTCACCATGGAAACCACTCCGGGACCCCAAAACAGTGAGTAATAGTCCATGAAACGGGCCAGAATCAGCCAAAACTGCTAGTGTTGATGACGGACATGTAAGCGGACCTTGGGGTTCAACAATTATGGAAATCGCTTTGGGACCCCAAAACGGTGAGTAATAACCCAAGAAACGGGCCAGAATCGGCCAAAACTGCCAATGTTGATGACCGAAATGTAAACGCACCACAGGGTTCGTTAACCATGGAAACCACTCCGGGACCCCAAAACAGTGAGTAATAGTCCATTAAACGGGCCAGAATCGGTCAAAACTGCCAGTGTTGATGACCGACACATAAACGCATCACAGGGTTCGTTCACCATGGAAACCACCCCGGGATCCCAAAACAGTGAGTAATAGTCCATGAAACGGGGCAGAATCGGCCAACACTGCCAGTGTTGATAATCGACACGTAAACTTACCACAGCGTTCGTTAACCATCGAAACCACTCCGGGACCCCAAAACAGTGTGTAATAATCGGTGAAACGGGCTAGAATCGGCAAAAACTGCCGGTGTTGATGACCGACATGTAAGCGAACCTTGGGGTTCAACAATTATGGAAATCGCCTCGGGACCCAAAAATGGTGATTAATAATCCAAGAAACGTACCATAATCGGCCAATACTGCGAGTGTTGATGACCGACACGTAAACGCACCACAGGGTTCGTTGACCATGGAAACCACTTCGGCACCCCAAAACAGTGAGTAATAGTCCATGAAACGGGCCAGGATCGGCCAAAACTGCCAGTGTTGATGACGGACACATAAGCGGACCTTGGGGTTCAACAATTATGGAAATCGCTTCGGGACCCCAAAATGGTGAGTAATAACCCAAGAAACGGGCCAGAATCGGCCAAAACTGCCAGTGTTGATGACCGACACATAAACGCAACACAGGGTTCGTTAACCATGGAAACCACTCCGGGACCATAGAACAGTGAGTAATAGTCCATGAAACGGCCCAGAATTGGCCAAAACTGCTAGTGTTGATGACCGACACGTAAGCCGACCTTGGGGTTCAACAATTACGGAAATCGCTTCGGGACCCCAAAATGGTGAGTAATATCCCAAGAAACGGGCCAGAATCGGCCAAAACTGCCAGTGTTGATGACCGACATGTAAACGCACCACAGGGTTCGTTAACCATGGAAACCACTCCGGGACCCCAAATCAGTGAGTAGTAGTCCATGAAACGGGCCAGAATCGGCCAAAACTGCCAATGTTGATGACCGACATGTAAATGCACCACAGCGTTCGTTAAGCAAGGAAACCACTCCGGGACCCCAAAACAGCGAGTAATAGTCCATGAAACGGGCCAGAATCGGCCAAAACTGCCAGTGTTGATGACCGACACGTAAACGCACCACAGGGTTCGTTAACCATGGAAACCACTCCGGGACCCCAAAACAGTGAGTAATAGTCCATCAAACGGGCCAGAATCGGCCAAAACTGCCGGTGTTGATGACCGACACGTAACCGGACCATGGGGTTCAACAATTATGGAAATTGCTTCGGGACCCGAAAATGGTGAGTAATAATCCAAGAAACGGGCCAGAATCGGCCAAAACTGCCAGTGTTGATGACCGACACGTAAGCGGACTGTGCGGTTCAACAATTATGGAATCGCTTCGGGACCCGAAAACGGTGAGTAATAATCCAAGAAACGGGCTAGAATCGGCCAAAGCTGCCAGTGTTGATGACCGACACGTAAACGCACCACAGGGTTCGTTAACCATGGAAACCACTCCGGGACCCCAAAACAGTGAGTAATAGTCCATGAAACGGGACAGAATCGGTCAAAACTGCCAGTGTTGATGACCAACACGTAAACGCATCACAGGGTTCGTTCACCATGGAAACCACTCCGGGACCCCAAAACATTGAGTAATAGTCCATGAAACGGGCCAGAATCGGCCAAAACTGCCAGTGTTGATGACCGACACGTAAGCGGACCTTGGGGTTCAACAATTATGGAAATCGCTTCGAGGCCCCAAAACGTTGAGTAATAACCCAAGAAACGGGCCAGAATCGACCAAAACTGCCAGTGTTGATGACCGACACATAAATGTGTCACAGGGTTCGTTCACCATGGAAACCACTCCGGGACCCCAAAACAGTGAGTAATAGTCCATGAAACGGGCCAGAATCTGCCAAAACTGCCAGTGTTGATGACCGACACGTAAACGCACCACAGGGTTCGTTAACCATGGAAACCACTCTGGGACCCCAAAACAGTGAGAAATAGTCCATGAAATGGGCCAGAATCTGCAAAAACTGCCAGCGTTGATGACCGACATGTAAACATACCACAGCGTTCGTTAACCATCGAAACCACTCCGGGACCCCAAAACAGTGAGTAATAGTCCATGAAACGGGCCAGAATCAGCCAAAACTGCTAGTGTTGATGACGGACATGTAAGCGGACCTTGGGGTTCAACAATTATGGAAATCGCTTTGGGACCCCAAAACGGTGAGTAATAACCCAAGAAACGGGCCAGAATCGGCCAAAACTGCCAATGTTGATGACCGAAATGTAAACGCACCACAGGGTTCGTTAACCATGGAAACCACTCCGGGACCCCAAAACAGTGAGTAATAGTCCATTAAACGGGCCAGAATCGGTCAAAACTGCCAGTGTTGATGACCGACACATAAACGCATCACAGGGTTCGTTCACCATGGAAACCACCCCGGGATCCCAAAACAGTGAGTAATAGTCCATGAAACGGGGCAGAATCGGCCAACACTGCCAGTGTTGATAATCGACACGTAAACTTACCACAGCGTTCGTTAACCATCGAAACCACTCCGGGACCCCAAAACAGTGTGTAATAATCGGTGAAACGGGCTAGAATCGGCAAAAACTGCCGGTGTTGATGACCGACATGTAAGCGAACCTTGGGGTTCAACAATTATGGAAATCGCCTCGGGACCCAAAAATGGTGATTAATAATCCAAGAAACGTACCATAATCGGCCAATACTGCGAGTGTTGATGACCGACACGTAAACGCACCACAGGGTTCGTTGACCATGGAAACCACTTCGGCACCCCAAAACAGTGAGTAATAGTCCATGAAACGGGCCAGGATCGGCCAAAACTGCCAGTGTTGATGACGGACACATAAGCGGACCTTGGGGTTCAACAATTATGGAAATCGCTTCGGGACCCCAAAATGGTGAGTAATAACCCAAGAAACGGGCCAGAATCGGCCAAAACTGCCAGTGTTGATGACCGACACATAAACGCACCATAGGGTTCGTTAACCATGGAAACCACTCCGGGACCCCAAAACAGTGAGTAATAGTCCATCAAACGGGCCAGAATCGGCCAAAACTGCCGGTGTTGATGACCGACACGTAACCGGACCGTGGGGTTCAACAATTATGGAAATTGCTTCGGGACCCCAAAATGGTGAGTAATATCCCAAGAAACGGGCCAGAATCGGCGAAAACTGCCAGTGTTGATGACCGACATGTAAACGCACCACAGGGTTCGTTAACCATGGAAACCACTCCGGGACCCCAAATCAGTGAGTAGTAGTCCATGAAACGGGCCAGAATCGGCCAAAACTGCCAATGTTGATGACCGACATGTAAATGCACCACAGCGTTCGTTAAGCAAGGAAACCACTCCGGGACCCCAAAACAGCGAGTAATAGTCCATGAAACGGGCCAGAATCGGCCAAAACTGCCAGTGTTGATGACCAACACGTAAACGCACCACAGGGTTCGTTAACCATGGAAACCACTCCGGGACCCCAAAACAGTGAGTAATAGTCCATCAAACGGGCCAGAATCGGCCAAAACTGCCGGTGTTGATGACCGACACGTAACCGGACCATGGGGTTCAACAATTATGGAAATTGCTTCGGGACCCGAAAATGGTGAGTAATAATCCAAGAAACGGGCCAGAATCGGCCAAAACTGCCAGTGTTGATGACCGACACGTAAGCGGACTGTGCGGTTCAACAATTATGGAATCGCTTCGGGACCCGAAAACGGTGAGTAATAATCCAAGAAACGGGCTAGAATCGGCCAAAGCTGCCAGTGTTGATGACCGACACGTAAGCGCACCACAGGGTTCGTTAACCATGGAAACCACTCCGGGACCCCAAAACAGTGAGTAATAGTCCATGAAACGGGACAGAATCGGTCAAAACTGCCAGTGTTGATGACCAACACGTAAACGCATCACAGGGTTCGTTCACCATGGAAACCACTCCGGGACCCCAAAACAGTGAGTAATAGTCCATGAAACGGGCCAGAATCGGCCAAAACTGCCAGTGTTGATGACCGACACGTAAGCGGACCTTGGGGTTCAACAATTATGGAAATCGCTTCGAGGCCCCAAAACGTTGAGTAATAACCCAAGAAACGGGCCAGAATCGACCAAAACTGCCAGTGTTGATGACCGACACATAAATGTGTCACAGGGTTCGTTCACCATGGAAACCACTCCGGGACCCCAAAACAGTGAGTAATAGTCCATGAAACGGGCCAGAATCTGCCAAAACTGCCAGTGTTGATGACCGACACGTAAACGCACCACAGGGTTCGTTAACCATGGAAACCACTCTGGGACCCCAAAACAGTGAGAAATAGTCCATGAAATGGGCCAGAATCTGCAAAAACTGCCAGCGTTGATGACCGACATGTAAACATACCACAGCGTTCGTTAACCATCGAAACCACTCCGGGACCCCAAAACAGTGAGTAATAGTCCATGAAACGGGCCAGAATCAGCCAAAACTGCTAGTGTTGATGACGGACATGTAAGCGGACCTTGGGGTTCAACAATTATGGAAATCGCTTTGGGACCCCAAAACGGTGAGTAATAACCCAAGAAACGGGCCAGAATCGGCCAAAACTGCCAATGTTGATGACCGACACGTAAAGGCACCACAGGGTTCGTTAACCATGGAAACCACTCCGGGACCCCAAAACAGTGAGTAATGGTCCATTAAACGGGCCAGAATCGGTCAAAACTGCCAGTGTTGATGACCGACACATAAACGCATCACAGGGTTCGTTCACCATGGAAACGACCCCGGGATCCCAAAACAGTGAGTAATAGTCCATGAAACGGGGCAGAATCGGCCAACACTGCCAGTGTTGATAATCGACACGTAAACTTACCACAGCGTTCGTTAACCATCGAAACCACTCCGGGACCCCAAAACAGTGTGTAATAATCGGTGAAACGGGCTAGAATCGGCAAAAACTGCCGGTGTTGATGACCGACATGTAAGCGAACCTTGGGGTTCAACAATTATGGAAATCGCCTCGGGACCCAAAAATGGTGATTAATAATCCAAGAAACGTACCATAATCGGCCAATACTGCGAGTGTTGATGACCGACACGTAAACGCACCACAGGGTTCGTTGACCATGGAAACCACTTCGGCACCCCAAAACAGTGAGTAATAGTCCATGAAACGGGCCAGAATCAGCCAAAACTGCCAGTGTTGATGACGGACACATAAGCGGACCTTGGGGTTCAACAATTATGGAAATCGCTTCGGGACCCCAAAATGGTGAGTAATAACCCAAGAAACGGGCCAGAATCGGCCAAAACTGCCAGTGTTGATGACCGACACACAAACGCAACACAGGGTTCGTTAACCATGGAAACCACTCCGGGACCATAGAACAGTGAGTAATAGTCCATGAAACGGCCCAGAATTGGCCAAAACTGCTAGTGTTGATGACCGACACGTAAGCCGACCTTGGGGTTCAACAATTACGGAAATCGCTTCGGGACCCCAAAATGGTGAGTAATATCCCAAGAAACGGGCCAGAATCGGCCAAAACTGCCAGTGTTGATGACCGACATGTAAACGCACCACAGGGTTCGTTAACCATGGAAACCACTCCGGGACCCCAAATCAGTGAGTAGTAGTCCATGAAACGGGCCAGAATCGGCCAAAACTGCCAATGTTGATGACCGACATGTAAATGCACCACAGCGTTCGTTAAGCAAGGAAACCACTCCGGGACCCCAAAACAGCGAGTAATAGTCCATGAAACGGGCCAGAATCGGCCAAAACTGCCAGTGTTGATGACCGACACGTAAGCGGACCGTGGGGTTCAAAAATTATGGAAATCGCTTCGGGACCCAAAAACGGTGAGTAATAATCCAAGAAATGGGCCAGAATCGACCAAAACTGCCAGTGTTGACGACCGACACGTAAACGCAACACAGGGTTCGTTAACCATGGAAACCACTCCGGGACCCCAAAACAGTGAGTAATAGTCCATCAAACGGGCCAGAATCGGCCAAAACTGCCGGTGTTGATGACGGACATGTAAACATACCACAGCGTTCGTTAACCATCGAAACCACTCCGGGACCCCAAAACAGTGAGTAATAGTCCATGAAACGGGCCAGAATCAGCCAAAACTGCTAGTGTTGATGACGGACATGTAAGCGGACCTTGGGGTTCAACAATTATGGAAATCGCTTTGGGACCCCAAAACGGTGAGTAATAACCCAAGAAACGGGCCAGAATCGGCCAAAACTGCCAATGTTGATGACCGACACGTAAACGCACCACAGGGTTCGTTAACCATGGAAACCACTCCGGGACCCCAAAACAGTGAGTAATAGTCCATTAAACGGGCCAGAATCGGTCAAAACTGCCAGTGTTGATGACCGACACATAAACGCATCACAGGGTTCGTTCACCATGGAAACCACCCCGGGATCCCAAAACAGTGAGTAATAGTCCATGAAACGGGGCAGAATCGGCCAACACTGCCAGTGTTGATAATCGACACGTAAACTTACCACAGCGTTCGTTAACCATCGAAACCACTCCGGGACCCCAAAACAGTGTGTAATAATCGGTGAAACGGGCTAGAATCGGCAAAAACTGCCGGTGTTGATGACCGACATGTAAGCGAACCTTGGGGTTCAACAATTATGGAAATCGCCTCGGGACCCAAAAATGGTGATTAATAATCCAAGAAACGTACCATAATCGGCCAATACTGCGAGTGTTGATGACCGACACGTAAACGCACCACAGGGTTCGTTGACCATGGAAACCACTTCGGCACCCCAAAACAGTGAGTAATAGTCCATGAAACGGGCCAGAATCAGCCAAAACTGCCAGTGTTGATGACGGACACATAAGCGGACCTTGGGGTTCAACAATTATGGAAATCGCTTCGGGACCCCAAAATGGTGAGTAATAACCCAAGAAACGGGCCAGAATCGGCCAAAACTGCCAGTGTTGATGACCGACACATAAACGCAACACAGGGTTCGTTAACCATGGAAACCACTCCGGGACCATAGAACAGTGAGTAATAGTCCATGAAACGGCCCAGAATTGGCCAAAACTGCTAGTGTTGATGACCGACACGTAAGCCGACCTTGGGGTTCAACAATTACGGAAATCGCTTCGGGACCCCAAAATGGTGAGTAATATCCCAAGAAACGGGCCAGAATCGGCCAAAACTGCCAGTGTTGATGACCGACATGTAAACGCACCACAGGGTTCGTTAACCATGGAAACCACTCCGGGACCCCAAATCAGTGAGTAGTAGTCCATGAAACGGGCCAGAATCGGCCAAAACTGCCAATGTTGATGACCGACATGTAAATGCACCACAGCGTTCGTTAAGCAAGGAAACCACTCCGGGACCCCAAAACAGCGAGTAATAGTCCATGAAACGGGCCAGAATCGGCCAAAACTGCCAGTGTTGATGACCGACACGTAAGCGGACCGTGGGGTTCAAAAATTATGGAAATCGCTTCGGGACCCAAAAACGGTGAGTAATAATCCAAGAAATGGGCCAGAATCGACCAAAACTGCCAGTGTTGACGACCGACACGTAAACGCACCACAGGGTTCGTTAACCATGGAAACCACTCCGGGACCCCAAAACAGTGAGTAATAGTCCATCAAACGGGCCAGAATCGGCCAAAACTGCCGGTGTTGATGACGGACATGTAAACATACCACAGCGTTCGTTAACCATCGAAACCACTCCGGGACCCCAAAACAGTGAGTAATAGTCCATGAAACGGGCCAGAATCAGCCAAAACTGCTAGTGTTGATGACGGACATGTAAGCGGACCTTGGGGTTCAACAATTATGGAAATCGCTTTGGGACCCCAAAACGGTGAGTAATAACCCAAGAAACGGGCCAGAATCGGCCAAAACTGCCAATGTTGATGACCGACACGTAAACGCACCACAGGGTTCGTTAACCATGGAAACCACTCCGGGACCCCAAAATAGTGAGTAATAGTCCATTAAACAGGCCAGAATCGGTCAAAACTGCCAGTGTTGATGACCGACACATAAACGCATCACAGGGTTCGTTCACCATGGAAACCACCCCGGGATCCCAAAACAGTGAGTAATAGTCCATGAAACGGGGCAGAATCGGCCAACACTGCCAGTGTTGATAATCGACACGTAAACTTACCACAGCGTTCGTTAACCATCGAAACCACTCCGGGACCCCAAAACAGTGTGTAATAATCGGTGAAACGGGCTAGAATCGGCAAAAACTGCCGGTCTTGATGACCGACATGTAAGCGAACCTTGGGGTTCAACAATTATGGAAATCGCCTCGGGACCCAAAAATGGTGATTAATAATCCAAGAAACGTACCATAATCGGCCAATACTGCGAGTGTTGATGACCGACACGTAAACGCACCACAGGGTTCGTTGACCATGGAAACCACTTCGGCACCCCAAAACAGTGAGTAATAGTCCATGAAACGGGCCAGAATCGGCCAAAACTGCCAGTGTTGATGACGGACACATAAGCGGACCTTGGGGTTCAAAAATTATGGAAATCGCTTCGGGACCCAAAAACGGTGAGTAATAATCCAAGAAATGGGCCAGAATCGGCCAAAACTGCCAGTGTTGACGACCGACACGTAAACGCACCACAGGGTTCGTTAACCATGGAAACCACTCCGGGACCCCAAAACAGTGAGTAATAGTCCATCAAACGGGCCAGAATCGGCCAAAACTGCCGGTGTTGATGACCGACACGTAACCGGACCGTGGGGTTCAACAATTATGGAAATTGCTTCGGGACCCGAAAATGGTGAGTAATAATCCAAGAAACGGGCCAGAATCGGACAAAACTGCCAGTGTTGATGACCGACACGTAAGCGGACTATGCGGTTCAACAATTATGGAATCGCTTCGGGACCCGAAAACGGTGAGTAATAATCCAAGAAACGGGCTAGAATCGGCCAAACCTGCCAGTGTTGATGACCGACACGTAAACGCACCACAGGGTTCGTTAACCATGGAAACCACTCCAGGACCCCAAAACAGTGAGTAATAGTCCATGAAACGGGACAGAATCGGTCAAAACTGCCAGTGTTGATGACCAACACGTAAACGCATCACAGGGTTCGTTCACCATGGAAACCACCCCGGGACCCCAAAACAGTGAGTAATAGTCCATGAAACGGGCCAGAATTGGCCAAAACTGCCAGTGTTGATGACCGACACGTAAACGCATCACATGGTTCGTTCACCATGGAAACCACTCCGGGACCCTAAAACAGTGAGTAATAGTCCATGAAACGGGCCAGAATTGGCCAAAACTGCCAGTGTTGATGACCGACACATAAGCGGACCTTGGGGTTCAACAATTACGGAAATCGCTTCGGGACCCCAAAACGGTGAGTAATAACCCAAGAAACGGGCCAGAATCGGCCAAAACTGCCAGTGTTGATCACCGAAACGTAAATGCACCACAGGGTTCGTTAACCATGGAAACCACTCCGGCACCCCAAAACAGTGAGTAATAGTCCATGAAACAGGCCAGAATCGGTCAAAACTGCCAGTGTTGATGACTGACACGTAAACGCATCACAGGGTTCGTTCACCATGGAAACCACTCCGGGACCCCAAAACAGTGAGTAATAGTCCATGAAACGGGCCAGAATCGGCCAAAACTGCCAGTGTTGATGACCGACATGTAAGCGGACCTTGGGGTTCAACAATTATGGAAATCGCTTCGAGGCCCCAAAACGTTGAGTAATAACCCAAGAAACGGGCCAGAATCGACCAAAACTGCCAGTGTTGATGACCGACACATAAATGTGTCACAGGGTTCGTTCACCATGGAAACCACTCCGGGACCCCAAAACAGTGAGTAATAGTCCATGAAACGGGCCAGAATCTGCCAAAACTGCCAGTGTTGATGACCGACACGTAAACGCACCACAGGGTTCGTTAACCATGGAAACCACTCCGTGACCCCAAAACAGTGAGTAATAGTCCATGAAACGGGCCAGAATCTGCCAAAACTGCCAGTGTTGATGACCAACACGTAAACTTACCACAGGGTTTGTTCACCATGGAAACCACTCCGGGACCCCAAAACAGTGAGTAATAGTCGATGAAACGGGCCAGAATCGGCCAAAACTGCCAGTGTTGATGACCGACACGTAAGCGGACCTTGGGGTTCAACAATTATGGAAATCGCTTCGAGGCCCCAAAACGTTGAGTAATAACCCAAGAAACGGGCCAGAATCGACCAAAACTGCCAGTGTTGATGACCGACACATAAATGTGTCACAGGGTTCGTTCACCATGGAAACCACACCGGGACCCCAAAACAGTGAGTAATAGTCCATGAAACGGGCCAGAATCTGCCAAAACTGCCAGTGTTGATGACCGACACGTAAACGCACCACAGGGTTCGTTAACCATGGAAACCACTCTGGGATCCCAAAACAGTGAGAAATAGTCCATGAAATGGGCCAGAATCTGCAAAAACTGCCAGCGTTGATGACCGACATGTAAACTTACCACAGCGTTCGTTAACCATCGAAACCACTCCGGGACCCCAAAACAGTGAGTAATAGTCCATGAAACGGGCCAGAATCAGCCAAAACTGCTAGTGTTGATGACGGACATGTAAGCGGACCTTGGGGTTCAACAATTATGGAAATCGCTTTGGGACCCCAAAACGGTGAGTAATAACCCAAGAAACGGGCCAGAATCGGCCAAAACTGCCAATGTTGATGACCGACACGTAAACGCACCACAGGGTTCGTTAACCATGGAAACCACTCCGGGACCCCAAAACAGTGGGTAATAGTCCATTAAACGGGCCAGAATCGGTCAAAACTGCCAGTGTTGATGACCGACACATATACACATCACAGGGTTCGTTCACCATGGAAACCACCCCGGGATCCCAAAACAGTGAGTAATAGTCCATGAAACGGGCCAGAATCGGCCAACACTGCCAGTGTTGATAATCGACACGTAAACTTACCACAGCGTTCGTTAACCATCGAAACCACTCCGGGACCCCAAAACAGTGTATAATAATCGGTGAAACGGGCTAGAATCGGCAAAAACTGCCGGTGTTGATGACCGACATGTAAGCGAACCTTGGGGTTCAACAATTATGGAAATCGCCTCGGGACCCAAAAATGGTGATTAATAATCCAAGAAACGTACCATAATCGGCCAATACTGCGAGTGTTGATGACCGACACGTAAACGCACCACAGGGTTCGTTGACCATGGAAACCACTTCGGCACCCCAAAACAGTGAGTAATAGTCCATGAAACGGGCCAGAATCGGCCAAAACTGCCAGTGTTGATGACGGACACATAAGCGGACCTTGGGGTTCAACAATTATGGAAATCGCTTCGGGACCCCAAAATGGTGAGTAATAACCCAAGAAACGGGCCAGAATCGGCCAAAACTGCCAGTGTTGATGACCGACACATAAACGCAACACAGGGTTCGTTAACCATGGAAACCACTCCGGGACCATAGAACAGTGAGTAATAGTCCATGAAACGGCCCAGAATTGGCCAAAACTGCTAGTGTTGATGACCGACACGTAAGCCGACCTTGGGGTTCAACAATTACGGAAATCGCTTCGGGACCCCAAAATGGTGAGTAATATCCCAAGAAACGGGCCAGAATCGGCCAAAACTGCCAGTGTTGATGACCGACATGTAAACGCACCACAGGGTTCGTTAACCATGGAAACCACTCCGGGACCCCAAATCAGTGAGTAGTAGTCCATGAAACGGGCCAGAATCGGCCAAAACTGCCATTGTTGATGACCGACATGTAAATGCACCACAGCGTTCATTAAGCAAGGAAACCACTCCGGGACCCCAAAACAACGAGTAATAGTCCATGAAACGGGCCAGAATCGGCCAAAACTGCCAGTGTTGATGACTGACACGTAAGCGGACCGTGGGGTTCAAAAATTATGGAAATCGCTTCGGGACCCAAAAACGGTGAGTAATAATCCAAGAAATGGGCCAGAATCGGCCAAAACTGCCAGTGTTGACGACCGACACGTAAACGCACCACAGGGTTCGTTAACCGTGGAAACCACTCCGGGACCCCAAAACAGTGAGTAATAGTCCATCAAACGGGCCAGAATCGGCCAAAACTGCCGGTGTTGATGACCGACACGTAACCGGACCGTGGGGTTCAACAATTATGGAAATTGCTTCGGGACCCGAAAACGGTGAGTAATAATCCAAGAAACGGGCCAGAATCGGCCAAAACTGCCAGTGTTGATGACCGACACGTAAGCGGACTGTGCGGTTCAACAATTATGGAATCGCTTCGGGACCCGAAAACGGTGAGTAATAATCCAAGAAACGGGCTAGAATCGGCCAAAGCTGCCAGTGTTGATGACCGACACGTAAACGCACCACAGGGTTCGTTAACCATGGAAACCACTCCGGGACCCCAAAACAGTGAGTAATAGTCCATGAAACGGGACAGAATCGGTCAAAACTGCCAGTGTTGATGACCAACACGTAAACGCATCACAGGGTTCGTTCACCATGGAAACCACCCCGGGACCCCAAAACAGTGAGTAATAGTCCATGAAACGGGCCAGAATTGGCCAAAACTGCCAGTGTTGATGACCGACACGTAAACGCATCACATGGTTCGTTCACCATGGAAACCACTCCGGGACCCTAAAACAGTGAGTAATAGTCCATGAAACGGGCCAGAATTGGCCAAAACTGCCAGTGTTGATGACCGACACATAAGCGGACCTTGGGGTTCAACAATTACGGAAATCGCTTCGGGACCCCAAAACGGTGAGTAATAACCCAAGAAACGGGCCAGAATCGGCCAAAACTGCCAGTGTTGATCACCGAAACGTAAATGCACCACAGGGCTCGTTAACCATGGAAACCACTCCGGCACCCCAAAACAGTGAGTAATAGTCCATGAAACAGGCCAGAATCGGTCAAAACTGCCAGTGTTGATGACTGACACGTAAACGCATCACAGGGTTCGTTCACCATGGAAACCACTCCGGGACCCCAAAACAGTGAGTAATAGTCCATGAAACGGGCCAGAATCGGCCAAAACTGCCAGTGTTGATGACCGACACGTAAGCGGACCTTGGGGTTCAACAATTATGGAAATCGCTTCGGGGCCCCAAAACGTTGAGTAATAACCCAAGAAACGGGCCAGAATCGACCAAAACTGCCAGTGTTGATGACCGACACATAAATGTGTCACAGGGTTCGTTCACCATGGAAACCACTCCGGGACCCCAAAACAGTGAGTAATAGTCCATGAAACGGGCCAGAATCTGCCAAAACTGCCAGTGTTGATGACCGACACGTAAACGCACCACAGGGTTCGTTAACCATGGAAACCACTCTGGGACCCCAAAACAGTGAGAAATAGTCCATGAAATGGGCCAGAATCTGCAAAAACTTCCAGCATTGATGACCGACATGTAAACTTACCACAGCGTTCGTTAACCATCGAAACCACTCCGGGACCCCAAAACACTGAGTAATAGTCCATGAAACGGGCCAGAATCAGCCAAAACTGCTAGTGTTGATGACGGACATGTAAGCGGACCTTGGGGTTCAACAATTATGGAAATCGTTTTGGGACCCCAAAACGGTGAGTAATAACCCAAGAAACGGGCCAGAATCGGCCAAAACTGCCAATGTTGATGACCGACACGTAAACGCACCACAGGGTTCGTTAACCATGGAAACCACTCTGAGACACCAAAATAGTGAGTAATAGTCCATGAAACGGGCTAGAATCAGCCAAAACTACCAGTGTCGATGACCGACACGCAAGCGGACCTTAGGGTTCAACAATAATGGAAATCGCTTCGAGACCTGAAAACGGTGAGTAATAATCCAAGAAACGGACCAGAATCGGCCAAAACTGCGAGTGTTGATCACCGAAACGTAAACGCACCATAGGGTTCGTTAACCAGGGAAACCACTCCGGGACCCCAAAACAGTGAGTAATAGTCCATTAAACGGGCCAGAATCGGTCAAACCTGCCAGTGTTGATGACCGACACGTAAACGCATCACAGGGTTCGTTCACCATGGAAACCACCCCGGGACCCCAAAACAGTGAGTAATAGTCCATGAAACGGGCCAGAATCGGCCAAAACTGCCAGTGTTGATAATCGACACGTAAACTTACCAGAGCGTTCGTTAACCATCGAAACCACTCCGGGATCCCAAAACAGTGTGTAATAGTCGATGAAACGGGCTAGAATTGGCAAAAGCTGCCAGTGTTGATGACCGACACGTAAGCGAACCTTGGGGTTCAACAATTATGGAAATCGCCTCGGGACCCGGAAATGGTTATTAATAATCCAAGAAACGTATCATAATCGGCCAATACTGCGAGTGTTGATGACCGACACATAAACGCACCACAGGGTTCGTTAACCATGGAAACCACTTCGGCACCCCAAAACAGTGAGTAATAGTCCATGAAACGGGCCAGAATTGGCCAAAACTGCTAGTGTTGATGACCGACACGTAAGAGGACCTTGGGGTTCAACAATTACGAAAATCGCTTCGGGACCCCAAAATGGTGAGTATTATCCCAAGAAACGGGCCAGAATCGGCCAAAACTGTCAGTGTTGATGACCGACACGTAAACGCACCACAGGGTTCGTTAACCATGGAAACCACTCCGGGACCCCAAGTCAGTGAGTAATAGTCCATGAAACGGGCCAGAATCGGCCAAAACTGCCAATGTTGATGACCGACATGTAAATGCACCACAGCGTTCGTTAAGCAAGGAAACCACTCCGGGACCCCAAAACAGCGAGTAATAGTCCATGAAACAGGCCAGAATCGGCCAAAACTGCCAGTGTTGATGACCGATACGTAAGCGGACCGTGGGGTTCAACAATTATGGAAATCGCTTCGGGACCCAAAAACGGTGAGTAATAATCCAAGAAATGGGCCAGAATCGGCCAAAACTGCCAGTGTTGATGACCGACACGTAAACGCAACACAGGGTTCATTAACCATGGAAACCACTCCGGGACCCCAAAACAGTGAGTAATAGTCCATCAAACGGGCCAGAATCGGCCAAAACTGCCAGTGTTGATGACCGACACGTAAGCGGACCGTGGGGTTCAACAATTATGGAAATTGCTTCGGGACCC
The DNA here is from genome assembly GCA_963921465.1 of Triticum timopheevii. Classification (NCBI taxonomy): domain Eukaryota; kingdom Viridiplantae; phylum Streptophyta; class Magnoliopsida; order Poales; family Poaceae; genus Triticum; species Triticum timopheevii. Next base: position 373,124,624 of record OY997270.1, read on the forward strand.
AAAAACGGTGAGTAATAATCCAAGTAACGGGCCAGAATCGGCCAAAACTGCTAGTGTTGATGACCGACACGTAAGCGGACTGTGCGGTTCAACAATTATGGAATCGCTTCGGGACCCGAAAACAGTGAGTAATAATCCAAGAAACGGGCTAGAATCGGCCAAAGCTGCCAGTGTTGATGACCGACACGTAAACGCACCACAGGGTTCGTTAACCATGGAAACCACTCCGGCACCCCAAAACAGTGAGTAATAGTCCATGAAACGGGCCAGAATCGGTCAAAACTGCCAGTGTTGATGACCAACACGTAAACGCATCACAGGGTTCGTTCACCATGGAAACCACCCCGGGACCCCAAAACAGTGAGTAATAGTCCATGAAACGGGCCAGAATCGGCCAAAACTGCCAGTGTTGATGATCGACACGTAAACTTACTGCAGCGTTCGTTAACCATCGAAACCACTCTGGGACCCCAAAACAGTCCGTAATAGTCGATGAAACGGGCTAGAATCGGCAAAAACTACCTATGTTGATGACCGACACGTAAGCGAACCTTGGGGTTCAACAATTATGGAAATCGCCTCGGGACCCGAAAACGGTGATTAATAATCCAAGAAACGGACCATAATCGGCCAAAACTGCGAGTGTTGATGACCAACACGTAAACGCACCACAGGGTTCGTTAACCATGGAAACCACTTCGGCACCCCAAAACAGTGAGTAATAGTCCATGAAACGGGCCAGAATCGGCCAAAACTGCCAGTGTTGATGACGGACACGTAAGCGGACCTCGGGGTTCAACAATTATGGAAATCGCTTCGGGACCCCAAAACGGTGAGTAATAACCCAAGAAACAGGCCAGAATCGGCCAAAACTGCCAGTGTTGATGACCGACACGTAAACACAACACAGGGTTCGTTAAACATGGAAACCACTTCGGGACCCTAAAACAGTGAGTAATAGTCCATGAAACGGGCCAGAATTGGCCAAAACTGCCAGTGTTGATAACCGACACGTAAGCGGACCTTGGGGTTCATCAATTACGGAAATCGCTTCGGGACCCCAAAACGGTGAGTAATAACCCAAGAAACGGGCCAGAATCGGCCAAAACTGCCAGTGTTGATGACCGACAGGTAAACGCACCACAGGGTTCATTAACCACGGAAACCACTCCGGGACCCCAAATCAGTGAGTAATAGTCCATGAAACGGGCCAGAATTGGCCAAAACCGCCAATGTTGATGACCGACATGTAAACTTACCACAGCGTTCGTTAAGCAAGGAAACCACTCCGGGACCCAAAACAGCGAGTAATAGTCCATGAAACGGGCCAGAATCGGCCAAAACTGCCAGTGTTGATGACCGACACGTAAACGGACCGTGGGGTTCAACAATTATGGAGATCGCTTCGGGACCCGAAAACAGTGAGTAATAATCCTAGAAATGGGCCAGAATCGGCCAAAACTGCTAGTGTTGATGACCGACACGTAAACGCACCAAAGGGTTCGTTAACCATGGAAACCACTCCGGGACCCCAAGTCAGTGAGTAATAGTCCATGAAACGGGCCAGAATCGGCCAAAACTGCCAGTGTTGATGACCGACACGTAAACACAACACAGGGTTCGTTAACCATGGAAACCACTTCGGGACCCCAAAACAGCAAGTAATAGTCCATGAAACGGGCCAGAATCGGCCAAAACTGCCAGTGTTGATGACCGATACGTAAGCGGACCGTGGGGTTCAACAATTATGGAAATCGCTTCGGGACCCAAAAACGGTGAGTAATAATCCAAGAAATGGGCCAGAATCGGCCAAAACTACCAGTGTTGATGACCGACACGTAAACGCACCACAGGGTTCATTAACCATGGAAACCACTTCGGGACCCCAAAACAGTGAGTAATAGTCCATCAAACGGGCCAGAATCGGCCAAAACTGCCAGTGTTGATGACCGACACGTAAGCGGACCGTGGGGTTCAACAATTATGGAAATTGCTTCGGGACCCAAAAACGGTGAGTAATAATCCAAGAAACGGGCCAGAATCGGCCAAAACTGCCAGTGTTGATGACCGACACGTAAGCGGACTGTGCGGTTCAACAATTACGGAATCGCTTCGGGACCTGAAAACAGTGAGTAATAATCCAAGAAACGGGCTAGAATCGGCCAAAGCTGCCAGTGTTGATGACCGACACGTAAACGCACCACAGGGTTCGTTAACCATGGAAACCACTCCGGGACCCCAAAACAGTGAGTAATAGTCCATGAAACGGGCCAGAATCGGTCAAAACTGCCAGTGTTGATGACGGACACGTAAGCGGACCTCGGGGTTCAACAATTATGGAAATCGCTTCGGGACCCCAAAACGGTGAGTAATAACCCAAGAAACAGGCCAGAATCGGCCAAAACTGCCAGTGTTGATGACCGACACGTAAACACAACACAGGGTTCGTTAAACATGGAAACCACTTCGGGACCCTAAAACAGTGAGTAATAGTCCATGAAACGGGCCAGAATTGGCCAAAACTGCCAGTGTTGATAACCGACACGTAAGCGGACCTTGGGGTTCATCAATTACGGAAATCGCTTCGGGACCCCAAAACGGTGAGTAATAACCCAAGAAACGGGCCAGAATCGGCCAAAACTGCCAGTGTTGATGACCGACAGGTAAACGCACCACAGGGTTCATTAACCACGGAAACCACTCCGGGACCCCAAATCAGTGAGTAATAGTCCATGAAACGGGCCAGAATTGGCCAAAACCGCCAATGTTGATGACCGACATGTAAACTTACCACAGCGTTCGTTAAGCAAGGAAACCACTCCGGGACCCAAAACAGCGAGTAATAGTCCATGAAACGGGCCAGAATCGGCCAAAACTGCCAGTGTTGATGACCGACACGTAAACGGACCGTGGGGTTCAACAATTATGGAGATCGCTTCGGGACCCGAAAACAGTGAGTAATAATCCTAGAAATGGGCCAGAATCGGCCAAAACTGCTAGTGTTGATGACCGACACGTAAACGCACCAAAGGGTTCGTTAACCATGGAAACCACTCCGGGACCCCAAGTCAGTGAGTAATAGTCCATGAAACGGGCCAGAATCGGCCAAAACTGCCAGTGTTGATGACCGACACGTAAACACAACACAGGGTTCGTTAACCATGGAAACCACTTCGGGACCCCAAAATAGCAAGTAATAGTCCATGAAACGGGCCAGAATCGGCCAAAACTGCCAGTGTTGATGACCGATACGTAAGCGGACCGTGGGGTTCAACAATTATGGAAATCGCTTCGGGACCCAAAAACGGTGAGTAATAATCCAAGAAATGGGCCAGAATCGGCCAAAACTACCAGTGTTGATGACCGACACGTAAACGCACCACAGGGTTCATTAACCATGGAAACCACTTCGGGACCCCAAAACAGTGAGTAATAGTCCATCAAACGGGCCAGAATCGGCCAAAACTGCCAGTGTTGATGACCGACACGTAAGCGGACCGTGGGGTTCAACAATTATGGAAATTGCTTCGGGACCCAAAAACGGTGAGTAATAATCCAAGAAACGGGCCAGAATCGGCCAAAACTGCCAGTGTTGATGACCGACACGTAAGCGGACTGTGCGGTTCAACAATTACGGAATCGCTTCGGGACCTGAAAACAGTGAGTAATAATCCAAGAAACGGGCTAGAATCGGCCAAAGCTGCCAGTGTTGATGACCGACACGTAAACGCACCACAGGGTTCGTTAACCATGGAAACCACTCCGGGACCCCAAAACAGTGAGTAATAGTCCATGAAACGGGCCAGAATCGGTCAAAACTGCCAGTGTTGATGACCAAAACGTAAACGCATCACAGGGTTCGTTCACCATGGAAACCACCCCGGGACCCCAAAACAGTGAGTAATAGTCCATGAAACGGGCCAGAATCGGCCAAAACTGCCAGTGTTGATGATCGACACGTAAGCTTACCGCAGCGTTCGTTAACCATCGAAACCACTCCGGGACCGCAAAACAGTCCGTAATAGTCGATGAAACGGGCCGGAATTGGCCAAAACTGCCAGTGTTGATGACCGACACGTAAGCGGACCTTGGGGTTCATCAATTACGGAAATCGCTTCGGGACCCCAAAACGGTGAGTAATAACCCAAGAAACGGGCCAGAATCGGCCAAAACTGCCAGTGTTGATGACCGACAGGTAAATGCACCACAGGGTTCGTTAACCACGGAAACCACTCCGGGACCCCAAATCAGTGAGTAATAGTCCATGAAACGGGCCAGAATTGGCCAAAACCGCCAATGTTGATGACCGACATGTAAACTTACCACAGCGTTCGTTAAGCAAGGTAACCACTCCGGGACCCAAAACAGCGAGTAATAGTCCATGAAACGGGCCAGAATCGGCCAAAACTGCCAGTGTTGATGACCGACACGTAAGCGGACCGTGGGGTTCAACAATTATGGAAATCGCTTCGGGACCCAAAAACGGTGAGTAATAATCCAAGAAACGGGCCAGAATCGGCCAAAACTGCCAGTGTTGATGACCGACACGTAAGCGGACCGTGGGGTTCAACAATTATGGAAATCGCTTCGGGACCCAAAAACGGTGAGTAATAATCCAAGAAACGGGCCAGAATCGGCCAAAACTGCCAGTGTTGATGACCGACACGTAAGCGGACTGTGCGGTTCAACAATTACGGAATCGCTTCGGGACCTGAAAACAGTGAGTAATAATCCAAGAAACGGGCTAGAATCGGCCAAAGGTGCCAGTGTTGATGACCGACATGTAAACGCACCACAGGGTTCGTTAACCATGGAAACCACTCCGGGACCCCAAAACAGTGAGTAATAGTCCATGAAACGGGCCAGAATCGGTCAAAACTGCCAGTGTTGATGACCAACACGTAAACGCATCACAGGGTTCGTTCACCATGGAAACCACCCCGGGACCCCAAAACAGTGAGTAATAGTCCATGAAACGGGCCAGAATCGGCCAAAACTGCCAGTGTTGATGATCGACACGTAAGCTTACCGCAGCGTTCGTTAACCATCGAAACCACTCCGGGACCCAAAACAGTCCGTAATAGTCGATGAAACGGGCTAGAATTGGCAAAAATTGCCTGTGTTGATGACCGACACGTAAGCGAACCTTGGGGTTCAACAATTATGGAAATCGCCTCGGGACCCGAAAACGGTGATTAATAATCCAAGAAACGGGCCAGAATCGGCCAAAACTGCCAGTGTTGATGACCGACACGTAAACGCACCACAGGGTTCGTTAACCATGGAAACCACTTTGGCACCCCAAAACCGTTAGTAATAGTCCATGAAACGGGCCAGAATCGGCCAAAACTGCCAGTGTTGATGACGGACACGTAAGCGGACCTCGGGGTTCAACAATTATGGAAATCGCTTCGGGACCCCAAAACGGTGAGTAATAACCCAAGAAACAGGCCAGAATCGGCCAAAACTGCCAGTGTTGATGACCGACACGTAAACACAACAAAGGGTTCGTTAACCATGGAAACCACTTCGGGACCCAAAAACAGTGAGTAATAGTCCATGAAACGGGCCGGAATTGGCCAAAACTGCCAGTGTTGATGACCGACACGTAAGCGGACCTTGGGGTTCATCAATTACGGAAATCGCTTCGGGACCCCAAAACGGTGAGTAATAACCCAACAAACGGGCCAGAATCGGCCAAAACTGCCAGTGTTGATGACCGACACGTAAACGCACCAGAGGATTCGTTAACCATGGAAACCACTTTGGCACCCCAAAACCGTGAGTAATAGTCCATGAAACGGGCCAGAATCGGCCAAAACTGCCAGTGTTGATGACGGACACGTAAGCGGACCTCGGGGTTCAACAATTATGGAAATTGCTTCGGGACCCCAAAACGGTGAGTAATAACCCAAGAAACAGGCCAGAATCGGCCAAAACTGCCAGTGTTGATGACCGACACGTAAACACAACAAAGGGTTCGTTAACCATGGAAACCACTTCGGGACCCTAAAACAGTGAGTAATAGTCCATGAAACGGGCCGGAATTGGCCAAAACTGCCAGTGTTGATGACTGACACGTAAGCAGACCTTGGGGTTCATCAATTACGGAAATCGCTTCGGGACCCCAAAACGGTGAGTAATAACCCAAGAAACGGGCCAGAATCAGCCAAAACTGCCAGTGTTGATGACCGACAGGTAAATGCACCACAGGGTTCGTTAACCACGGAAACCACTCCGGGACCCCAAATCAGTGAGTAATAGTCCATGAAACGGGCCAGAATTGGCCAAAACCGCCAATGTTGATGACCGACATGTAAACTTACCACAGCGTTCGTTAAGCAAGGAAACCACTCCGGGACCCAAAACACCGAGTAATAGTCCATGAAACGGGCCAGAATCGGCCAAAACGGCCAGTGTTGATGACCGATACGTAAGCGGACCGTGGGGTTCAACAATTATGGAAATCGCTTCGGGACCCAAAAACGGTGAGTAATAATCCAAGAAATGGGCCAGAATCGGCCAAAACTGCCAGTGTTGATGACCGACACGTAAACGCACCACAGGGTTCGTTAACCATGGAAACCACTCCGGGACCCCAAAACAGTGAGTAATAGTCCATCAAACGGGCCAGCATCGGCCAAAACTGCCAGTGTTGATGACCGACACGTAAGCGGACCATGGGGTTCAACAATTATGGAAATTGCTTCGGGACCCGAAAACGGTGAGTAATAATCCAAGAAACGGGCCAGAATCGGCCAAAACTGCCAGTGTTGATGACCGACACGTAAGCGGACTGTGCGGTTCAACAATTACGGAATCGCTTCGGGACCTGAAAACAGTGAGTAATAATCCAAGAAACGGGCCAGAATCGGTCATAACTGCCACTGTTGATGACCAACACGTAAACGCATCACAGGGTTCGTTCACCATGGAAACCACCCCGGGACCCCAAAACAGTGAGTAATTGTCCATGAAACGGGCCAAAATCGGCCAAAACTGCCAGTGTTGATGATCGACACGTAAGCTTACCGCAGCGTTTGTTAACCATCGAAACCACTCCGGGACCCCAAAACAGTGCGTAATAGTTGATGAAACGGGCTAGAATCGACAAAAACTGCCTGTGTTGATGACCGACACGTAAGCGAACCTTGGGGTTCAACAATTATGGAAATCGCCTCGGGACCCGAAAACGGTGATTAATAATCCAAGAAACGGACCATAATCGGCCAAAACTACGAGCGGTGGTAACCGACACGTAAACGCACCACAGGGTTCGTTAACCATGGAAACCACTCCGGCACCCCAAAACAGTGAGTAATAGTCCATGAAACGGGCCAGAATCGGTTAAAACTGCCAGTGTTGATGACCGACACTTAAACGCATCACAGGGTTCGTTCACCATGGAAACCACTCTGGGACCCCAAAACAGTGAGTAATAGTCCATGAAACGGGCCAGAATCGGCCAAACCTGCCAGTGTTGATGACCGACACGTAAGCGGACCTTGCGGTTCAACAATTACGGAAATCGCTTCGGGACCCCAAAACGATGAGACCCAACAAACGGGCCAGAGTCGGCCAAAACTGCCAGCGTTGATGACCGACACGTAAACGCACCACAGGGTTCGTTAACCATGGAAACCACTCCGGGACCCCAAAACAGTTAGTAATAGTCCATGAAATGGGCCAGAATCGGTCAAAACTGCCAGTGTTGATGACCGACACGTAAACGCAACACAGGGTTCGTTCACCATGGAAACCACTCCGGGACACCAAAACAGTGAGTAATAGTCCATGAAACGGGCCAGAATCGGCCAAAACTGCCAGTGTTGATGATCGACACGTAAGCAGACCTTGGGGTTCAACAATTATGGAAATCGCTTCGAGACCCCAAAACGGTGAGTAATAATCCAAGAAACGGGCCAGAATCGGCCAAAACTGCCAGTGTTGATAACCGACACATAAACGCACCACAGGGTTCGTTAACCATGGAAACCACTCCGTGACCCCAAAACAGTGAGTAATAGTCCATGAAACAGGCCAGAATCTGCCAAAACTGCCAGTGTTGATGACCAACACGTAAACTTACCACAGCGTTTGTTAACCATCGAAACCACTCCGGGACCCCAAAACAGTGAGTAATAGTCGATGAAACGGGCTAGAATCGGCAAAAACTGCCAGTGTTGATGACCGACACGTAAGCGAACCTTGGGGTTCAACAATTATGGAAATTGCCTCGGGACCCGAAAACGGTGATTAATAATCCAAGAAACGGGCCATAATCGGCCAAAACTACGAGTGTTGATGACTGACACGTGAACGCACCACAGGGTTTGTTAACCATCGAAACCACTTCGGGACCCCAAAACAGTGAGTAATAGTCCAAGAAACGGGCAAGAATCGGCCAAAACTGCCAGTGTTGATGACCGACACGTAAACGCGTCACATGGTTCGTTCACCATGGAAACCACTCCGGGACCCCAAAACAGTGAGTAATAGTCCATGAAACGGGCCAGAATTGGCCAAAACTGCCAGTGTTGATGACCGACACATAAGCGGACCTTGGGGTTCAACAATTACGAAAATCGCTTCGGGACCCCAAAACGGTGAGTAATAACCCAAGAAACGGGCCAGAATCGGCCAAAACTGCCAGTGTTGATCACCGAAACGTAAATGCACCACAGGGTTCGTTAACCATGGAAACCACTCCGGCACCCCAAAACAGTGAGTAATAGTCCATGAAACGGGCCAGAATCGGTCAAAACTGCCAGTGTTGATGACCGACACGTAAACGCATCACAGGGTTCGTTCACCATGGAAACCACTCCAGGACCCCAAAACAGTGAGTAATAGTCCATGAAACGGGCCAAAATCGGCCAAAACTGCCAGTGTTGATGACCGACACGTAAGCGGACCTTGGGGTTCAACAATTACGGAAATCGCTTCGGGACCCCAAAACGGTGAGACCCAACAAACGGGCCAGAATCGGCCAAAACTGCCAGTGTTGATGACCGACACGTAAACGCACCACAGGGTTTGTTAACCATGGAAACCACTCCGGGACCCCAAAACAGTTAGTAATAGTCCATGAAACGGGCCAGAATCGGTCAAAACTGCCAGTGTTGATGACCGACACGTAAACGCAACACAGGGTTCGTTCACCATGGAAACCACTCCGGGACACCAAAACAGTGAGTAATAGTTCATGAAACGGGCCAGAATCAGCCAAAACTGCCAGTGTTGATGATCGACACGTAAGCGGACCTTGGGGTTCAACAATTATGGAAATCGCTTCGGGACCCCAAAACGGTGAGTAATAATCCAAGAAACGGGCCAGAATCGGCCAAAACTGCCAGTGTTGATGACCGACACATAAACGCACCACAGGGTTCGTTAACCATGGAAACCACTCCGTGACCCCAAAACAGTGAGTAATAGTCCATGAAACGGGCCAGAATCTGCCAAAACTGCCAGTGTTGATGACCAACACGTAAACTTACCACAGCGTTTGTTAACCATCGAAACCACTCCGGGACCCCAAAACAGTGAGTAATAGTCGATGAAACGGGCTAGAATCGGCAAAAACTGCCAGTGTTGATGACCGACACGTAAGCGAACCTTGGGGTTCAACATTTATGGAAATTGCCTCGGGACCCGAAAACGGTGATTAATAATCCAAGAAACGGGCCATAATCGGCCAAAACTACGAGTGTTGATGACTGACACGTGAACGCACCACAAGGTTTGTTAACCATCGAAACCACTTCGGGACCCCAAAACAGTGAGTAATAGTCCAAGAAACGGGCCAGAATCGGCCAAAACTGCCAGTGTTGATGACCGACACGTAAACGCATCACATGGTTCGTTCACCATGGAAACCACTCCGAGACCCCAAAACAGTGAGTAATAGTCCATGAAACGGGCCAGAATTGGCCAAAACTGCCAGTGTTGATGACCGACACATAAGCGGACCTTGGGGTTCAACAATTACGAAAATCGCTTCGGGACCCCAAAACGGTGAGTAATAACCCAAGAAACGGGCCAGAATCGGCCAAAACTGCCAGTGTTGATCACCGAAACGTAAATGAACCACAGGGTTCGTTAACCATGGAAACCACTCCGGCACCCCAAAACAGTGAGTAATAGTCCATGAAACGGGCCAGAATCGGTCAAAACTGCCAGTGTTGATGACCGACATGTAAACGCATCACAGGGTTCGTTCACCATGGAAACCACTCCGGGACCCCAAAACAGTGAGTAATAGTCCATGAAACGGGCCAGAATCGGCCAAAACTACCAGTGTTGATGACCGAAACGTAAGCGGACCTTGGGGTTCAACAATTACGGAAATCGCTTTGGGACCCCAAAACGGTGAGACCCAACAAACGGGCCAGAATCGGCCAAAACTGCCAGTGTTGATGACCGACACGTAAACGCACCACAGGGTTTGTTAACCATGGAAACCACTCCGGGACCCCAAAACAGTTAGTAATAGTCCATGAAACGGGCCAGAATCGGTCAAAACTGCCAGTGTTGATGACCGACACGTAAACGCAACACAGGGTTCGTTCACCATGGAAACCACTCCGGGACACCAAAACAGTGAGTAATAGTCCATGAAACGGGCCAGAATCGGCCAAAACTGCCAGTGTTGATGATCGACACGTAAGCGAACCTTGGGGTTCAACAATTATGGAAATCGCTTCGGGACCCCAAAACGGTGAGTAATAATCCAAGAAACGGGCCAGAATCGGCCAAAACTGCCAGTGTTGATGACCGACACATAAACGCACCACAGGGTTCGTTAACCATGGAAACCACTCTGTGACCCCAAAACAGTGAGTAATAGTCCAGGAAACGGGCCAGAATCTGCCAAAACTGCCAGTGTTGATGACCAACACGTAAACTTACCACAGCGTTTGTTAACCATCGAAACCACTCCGGGACCCCAAAACAATGAGTAATAGTCGATGAAACGGGCTAGAATCGGCAAAAACTGCCAGTGTTGATGACCGACACGTAAGCGAACCTTGGGGTTCAACATTTATGGAAATTGCCTCAGGACCCGAAAACGGTGATTAATAATCCAAGAAACGGGCCATAATCGGCCAAAACTACGAGTGTTGATGACTGACACGTGAACGCACCACAGGGTTTGTTAACCATCGAAACCACTTCGGGACCCCAAAACAGTGAGTAATCGTCCAAGAAACGGGCCAGAATCGGCCAAAACTGCCAGTGTTGATGACTGACACGTAAACGCATCACATGGTTCGTTCACCATGGAAACCACTCCGGGACCCCAAAACAGTGAGTAATAGTCCATGAAACGGGCCAGAATTGGCCAAAATTGCCAGTGTTGATGACCGACACATAAGCGGACCTTGGGGTTCAACAATTACGAAAATCGCTTCGGGACCCCAAAACGGTGAGTAATAACCCAAGAAACGGGCCAGAATCGGCCAAAACTGCCAGTGTTGATCACCGAAACGTAAATGCACCACAGGGTTCGTTAACCATGGAAACCACTCTGGCACCCCAAAACAGTGAGTAATAGTCCATGAAACGGGCCAGAATCGGTCAAAACTGCCAGTGTTGATGACCGGCACGTAAACGCATCACAGGGTTCGTTCACCATGGAAACCACTCCGGGACCCCAAAACAGTGAGTAATAGTCCATGAAACGGGCCAGAATCGACCAAAACTGCCAGTGTTGATGACCGACACGTAAGCGGACCTTGGGGTTCAACAATTACGGAAATCGCTTCGGGACCCCAAAACGGTGAGTAATAACCCAAGAAACGGGCCAGAATCGACCAAAACTGCCAGTGTTGATGACCGACACATAAACGCATCACAGGGTTCATTCACCATGGAAACCACTCCGGGACCCCAAAACAGTGAGTAATAGTTCATGAAACGGGCCAGAATCTGCCAAAACTGCCAGTGTTGATGACCGACACGTAAACGCAGCACAGGGTTCGTTAACCATCGAAACCACTCTGGGACCCCAAAACAGTGAAAAATATTCCATGAAACGGGCGGGAATCTGCAAAAACTGCCAGTGTTGATGACCGACATGTAAACTTACCACAGCGTTCGTTAACCATCGAAACCACTCCGGGACCCCAAAACAGTGAGTAATAGTCCATGAAACGGGCCAGAATCAGCCAAAACTGCTAGTTTTGATGACGGACATGTAAGCGGACCTTGGGGTTCAACAATTATGGAAATCGCTTTGGGACCCCTAAACGGTGAGTAATAACCCAAGAAACGGGCCAGAATCTGCCAAAACTGCCTATGTTGATGACCGACACGTAAATGCACCACAGGGTTTGTTAACCATGGAAACCACTCCGAGACCCCAAAATAGTGAGTAATAGTCCATGAAATGGGCTTGAATCAGCCAAAACTGCTAGTGTCGATGACCGACATGCAAGCGGACCTTAGGGTTCAACAATAATGGAAATCGCTTCGGGTCCTGAAAACGGTGAGTAATAATCCAAGAAACGGACCAGAATCGGCCAAAACTGCGAGTGTTGATCACCGAAACGTAAACGCACCACAGGGTTCGTTAACCATGGAAACCACTCCGGGACCCCAAAACAGTGAGTAATAGTCCATTAAACGGGCCAGAATCGGTCAAAACTGCCAGTGTTGATGACCGACACATAAACGCATCACAGGGTTCGTTCACCATGGAAACCACCCCGGGATCCCAAAACAGTGAGTAATAGTCCATGAAACGGGCCAGAATCGGCCAACACTGCCAGTGTTGATAATCGACACGTAAACTTACCACAGCGTTCGTTAACCATCGAAACCACTCCGGGACCCCAAAACAGTGTGTAATAATCGATGAAACGGGCTAGAATCGGCAAAAACTGCCGGTGTTGATGACCGACACGTGAACGCGCCACAGGGTTTGTTAACCATCGAAACCACTTCGGGACCCCAAAACAGTGAGTAATAGTCTAGTCCAAGAAACGGGCCAGAATCGGCCAAAACCGCCAGTGTTGATGACCGACACGTAAACGCATCACATGGTTCGTTCACCATGGAAACCACTCCGGGACCCCAAAACAGTGAGTAATAGTCCATGAAACGGGCCAGAATTGGCCAAAACTACCAGTGTTGATGACCGACACATAAGCGGACCTTGGGGTTCAACAATTACGAAAATCGCTTCGGGACCCCAAAACGGTGAGTAATAACCCAAGAAACGGGCCAGAATCGGCCAAAACTGCCAGTGTTGATCACCGAAACGTAAATGCACAACAGGGTTCGTTAACCATGGAAACCACTCCGGCACCCCAAAACAGTGAGTAATAGTCCATGAAATGGGCCAGAATCGGTCAAAACTGCCAGTGTTGATGACCGACACGTAAACGCATCACAGGGTTCGTTCACCATGGAAACCACTCCGGGACCCCAAAACAGTGAGTAATAGTCCATGAAACGGGCCAGAATCGGCCAAAACTGCCAGTGTTGATGACCGACACGTAAGTGGACCTTGGGGTTCAACAATTACGGAAATCGCTTCAGGACCCCAAAACAATGAGACCCAACAAACGGGCCAGAATCGGCCAAAACTGCCAGTGTTGATGACCGACACGTAAATGCACCACAGGGTTCGTTAACCATGGAAACCACTCCGGGACCCCAAAACAGTTAGTAATAGTCCATGAAACGGGCCAGAATCGGTCAAAACTGCCAGTGTTGATGACCGACACGTAAACGCAACACAGGGTTCGTTCACCATGGAAACCACTCCGGGACACCAAAACAGTGAGTAATAGTCCATGAAACGGGCCAGAATCGGCCAAAACTGCCAGTGTTGATGATCGACACGTAAGCAGACCTTGGGGTTCAACAATTATGGAAATCGCTTCGAGCCCCCAAAACGGTGAGTAATAATCCAAGAAACGGGCCAGAATCGGCCAAAACTGCCAGTGTTGATAACCGACACATAAACGCACCACAGGGTTCGTTAACCATGGAAACCACTCCGTGACCCCAAAACAGTGAGTAATAGTCCATGAAACGGGCCAGAATCTGCCAAAACTGCCAGTGTTGATGACCAACACGTAAACTTACCACAGGGTTTGTTAACCATCGAAACCACTCCGGGACCCCAAAACAGTGAGTAATAGTCGATGAAACGGGCTAGAATCGGCAAAAACTGCCAGTGTTGATGACCGACACGTAAGCGAACCTTGGGGTTCAACAATTATGGAAATTGCCTCGGGACCCGAAAACGGTGATTAATAATCCAAGAAACAGGCCATAATCGGCCAAAACTACGAGTGTTGATGACTGACACGTGAACGCACCACAGGGTTTGTTAACCATCGAAACCACTTCGGGACCCCAAATCAGTGAGTAATAGTCCAAGAAACGGGCCAGAATCGGCCAAAACTGCCAGTGTTGATGACCGACACGTAAACGCATCACATGGTTCGTTCACCATGGAAACCACTCCGGGACCCCAAAACAGTGAGTAATAGTCCATGAAACGGGCCAGAATTGGCCAAAACTGCCAGTGTTGATGACCGACACATAAGCGGACCTTGGGGTTCAACAATTACGAAAATCGCTTCGGGACCCCAAAACGGTAAGTAATAACCCAAGAAACGGGCCAGAATCGGCCAAAACTGCCAGTGTTGATCACCGAAACGTAAATGCACCACAGGGTTCGTTAACCATGGAAACCACTCCGGCACCCCAAAACAGTGAGTAATAAGTCCATGAAACGGGCCAGAATCGGTCAAAACTGCCAGTGTTGATGACCGACACGTAAACGCATCACAGGGTTCGTTCACCATGGAAACCACTCCGGGACCCCAAAACAGTGAGTAATAGTCCATGAAACGGGCCAGAATCTGCCAAAACTGCCAGTGTTGATGACCGACACGTAAACGCAGCACAGGGTTCGTTAACCATGGAAACCACTCCGGGACCCCAAAACAGTGAAAAATAGTCCATGAAACGGGCCAGAATCTGCAAAAACTGCCAGTGTAGATGACCGACATGTAAACTTACCACAGCGTTCGTTAACCATCGAAACCACTCCGGGACCCCAAAACAGTGAGTAATAGTCCATGAAACGGGCCAGAATCAGCCAAAACTGCTAGTGTTGATGACGGACATGTAAGCGGACCTTGGGGTTCAACAATTATGGAAATCGCTTTGGGACCCCAAAACAGTGAGTAATAACCCAAGAAACGGGCCAGAATCGGCCAAAACTGCCTATGTTGATGACCGACACGTAAATGCACCACAGGGTTTGTTAACCATGGAAACCACTCCGAGACCCCAAAATAGTGAGTAATAGTCCATGAAATGGGCTAGAATCAGCCAAAACTGCCAGTGTCGATGACCGACACGCAAGCAGACCTTAGGGTTCAACAATAATGGAAATCGCTTCGGGACCTGAAAACGGTGAGTAATAATCCAACAAACGGACCATAATCGGCCAAAACTGCGAGTGTTGATCACTGAAACGTAAACGCACCACAGGGTTCGTTAACCATGGAAACCACTCCGGGACCCCAAAACAGTGAGTAATAGTCCATTAAACGGGCCAGAATCGGTCAAAACTGCCAGTGTTGATGACCGACACATAAACGCATCACAGGGTTCGTTCACCATGGAAACCACCCCGGGATCCCAAAACAGTGAGTAATAGTCCATGAAACGGGGCAGAATCGGCCAACACTGCCAGTGTTGATAATCGACACGTAAACTTACCACAGCGTTCGTTAACCATCGAAACCACTCCGGGACCCCAAAACAGTGTGTAATAATCGGTGAAACGGGCTAGAATCGGCAAAAACTGCCGGTGTTGATGACCGACATGTAAGCGAACCTTGGGGTTCAACAATTATGGAAATCGCCTCGGGACCCAAAAATGGTGATTAATAATCCAAGAAACGTACCATAATCGGCCAATACTGCGAGTGTTGATGACCGACACGTAAATGCACCACAGGGTTTGTTAACCATGGAAACCACTCCGAGACCCCAAAATAGTGAGTAATAGTCCATGAAATGGGCTAGAATCAGCCAAAACTGCCAGTGTCGATGACCGACACGCAAGCGGACCTTAGGGTTCAACAATAATGGAAATCGCTTCGGGACCTGAAAACGGTGAGTAATAATCCAAGAAACGGACCATAATCGGCCAAAACTGCGAGTGTTGATCACTGAAACGTAAACGCACCACAGGGTTCGTTAACCATGGAAACCACTCCGGGACCCCAAAACAGTGAGTAATAGTCCATTAAACGGGCCAGAATCGGTCAAAACTGCCAGTGTTGATGACCGACACATAAACGCATCACAGGGTTCGTTCACCATGGAAACCACCCCGGGATCCCAAAACAGTGAGTAATAGTCCATGAAACGGGGCAGAATCGGCCAACACTGCCAGTGTTGATAATCGACACGTAAACTTACCACAGCGTTCGTTAACCATCGAAACCACTCCGGGACCCCAAAACAGTGTGTAATAATCGGTGAAACGGGCTAGAATCGGCAAAAACTGCCGGTGTTGATGACCGACATGTAAGCGAACCTTGGGGTTCAACAATTATGGAAATCGCCTCGGGACCCAAAAATGGTGATTAATAATCCAAGAAACGTACCATAATCGGCCAATACTGCGTGTGTTGATGACCGACACGTAAATGCACCACAGGGTTTGTTAACCATGGAAACCACTCCGAGACCCCAAAATAGTGAGTAATAGTCCATGAAATGGGCTAGAATCAGCCAAAACTGCCAGTGTCGATGACCGACACGCAAGCGGACCTTAGGGTTCAACAATAATGGAAATCGCTTCGGGACCTGAAAACGGTGAGTAATAATCCAAGAAACGGACCATAATCGGCCAAAACTGCGAGTGTTGATCACTGAAACGTAAATGCACCACAGGGTTCGTTAACCATGGAAACCACTCCGGGACCCCAAAACAGTGAGTAATAGTCCATTAAACGGGCCAGAATCGGTCAAAACTGCCAGTGTTGATGACCGACACATAAACGCATCACAGGGTTCGTTCACCATGGAAACCACCCCGGGATCCCAAAACAGTGAGTAATAGTCCATGAAACGGGGCAGAATCGGCCAACACTGCCAGTGTTGATAATCGACACGTAAACTTACCACAGCGTTCGTTAACCATCGAAACCACTCCGGGACCCCAAAACAGTGTGTAATAATCGGTGAAACGGGCTAGAATCGGCAAAAACTGCCGGTGTTGATGACCGACATGTAAGCGAACCTTGGGGTTCAACAATTATGGAAATCGCCTCGGGACCCAAAAATGGTGATTAATAATCCAAGAAACGTACCATAATCGGCCAATACTGCGAGTGTTGATGACCGACACGTAAACGCACCACAGGGTTCGTTGACCATGGAAACCACTTCGGCACCCCAAAACAGTGAGTAATAGTCCATGAAACGGGCCAGAATCGGCCAAAACTGCCAGTGTTGATGACGGACACATAAGCGGACCTTGGGGTTCAACAATTATGGAAATCGCTTCGGGACCCCAAAATGGTGAGTAATAACCCAAGAAACGGGCCAGAATCGGCCAAAACTGCCAGTGTTGATGACCGACACATAAACGCAACACAGGGTTCGTTAACCATGGAAACCACTCCGGGACCATAGAACAGTGAGTAATAGTCCATGAAACGGCCCAGAATTGGCCAAAACTGCTAGTGTTGATGACCGACACGTAAGCCGACCTTGGGGTTCAACAATTACGGAAATCGCTTAGGGACCCCAAAATGGTGAGTAATATCCCAAGAAACGGGCCAGAATCGGCCAAAACTGCCAGTGTTGATGACCGACATGTAAACGCACCACAGGGTTCGTTAACCATGGAAACCACTCCGGGACCCCAAATCAGTGAGTAGTAGTCCATGAAACGGGCCAGAATCGGCCAAAACTGCCAATGTTGATGACCGACATGTAAATGCACCACAGCGTTCGTTAAGCAAGGAAACCACTCCGGGACCCCAAAACAGCGAGTAATAGTCCATGAAACGGGCCAGAATCGGCCAAAACTGCCAGTGTTGATGACCGACACGTAAGCGGACCGTGGGGTTCAAAAATTATGGAAATCGCTTCGGGACCCAAAAACGGTGAGTAATAATCCAAGAAATGGGCCAGAATCGGCCAAAACTGCCAGTGTTGACGACCGACACGTAAACGCACCACAGGGTTCGTTAACCATGGAAACCACTCCGGGACCCCAAAACAGTGAGTAATAGTCCATGAAACGGGACAGAATCGGTCAAAACTGCCAGTGTTGATGACCAACACGTAAACGCATCACAGGGTTCGTTCACCATGGAAACCACCCCGGGACCCCAAAACAGTGAGTAATAGTCCATGAAACGGGCCAGAATTGGCCAAAACTGCCAGTGTTGATGACCGACACGTAAACGCATCACATGGTTCGTTCACCATGGAAACCACTCCGGGACCCTAAAACAGTGAGTAATAGTCCATGAAACGGGCCAGAATTGGCCAAAACTGCCAGTGTTGATGACCGACACATAAGCGGACCTTGGGGTTCAACAATTACGGAAATCGCTTCGGGACCCCAAAACGGTGAGTAATAACCCAAGAAACGGGCCAGAATCGGCCAAAACTGCCAGTGTTGATCACCGAAACGTAAATGCACCACAGGGTTCGTTAACCATGGAAACCACTCCGGCACCCCAAAACAGTGAGTAATAGTCTATGAAATAGGCCAGAATCGGTCAAAACTGCCAGTGTTGATGACTGACACGTAAACGCATCACAGGGTTCGTTCACCATGGAAACCACTCCGGGACCCCAAAACAGTGAGTAATAGTCCATGAAACGGGCCAGAATCGGCCAAAACTGCCAGTGTTGATGACCGACACGTAAGCGGACCTTGGGGTTCAACAATTATGGAAATCGCTTCGAGGCCCCAAAACGTTGAGTAATAACCCAAGAAACGGGCCAGAATCGACCAAAACTGCCAGTGTTGATGACCGACACATAAATGTGTCACAGGGTTCGTTCACCATGGAAACCACTCCGGGACCCCAAAACAGTGAGTAATAGTCCATGAAACGGGCCAGAATCTGCCAAAACTGCCAGTGTTGATGACCGACACGTAAACGCACCACAGGGTTCGTTAACCATGGAAACCACTCCGTGACCCCAAAACAGTGAGTAATAGTCCATGAAACGGGCCAGAATCTGCCAAAACTGCCAGTGTTGATGACCAACACGTAAACTTACCACAGGGTTTGTTAACCATCGAAACCACTCCGGGACCCCAAAACAGTGAGTTATAGTCGATGAAACGGGCTAGAATCGGCAAAAACTGCCAGTGTTGATGACCGACACGTAAGCGAACCTTGGGGTTCAACAATTATGGAAATTGCCTCGGGACCCGAAAACGGTGATTAATAATCCAAGAAACGGGCCATAATCGGCCAAAACTACGAGTGTTGATGACTGACACGTGAACGTACCACAGGGTTTGTTAACCATCGAAACCACTTCGGGACCCCAAAACAGTGAGTAATAGTCCAAGAAACGGGCCAGAATCGGCCAAAACTGCCAGTGTTGATGACCGACACGTAAACGCATCACATGGTTCGTTCACCATGGAAACCACTCCGGGACCCCAAAACAGTGAGTAATAGTCCATGTAACGGGCCAGAATTGGCCAAAACTGCCAGTGTTGATGACCGACACATAAGCGGACCTTGGGGTTCAACAATTACGAAAATCGCTTCGGGACCCCAAAACGGTAAGTAATAACCCAAGAAACGGGCCAGAATCGGCCAAAACTGCCAGTGTTGATCACCGAAACCTAAATGCACCACAGGGTTCGTTAACCATGGAAACCACTCCGGCACCCCAAAACAGTGAGTAATAGTCCATGAAACGGGCCAGAATCGGTCAAAACTGCCAGTGTTGATGACCGACACGTAAACGCATCACAGGGTTCGTCACCATGGAAACCACTCCGGGACCCCAAAACAGTGAGTAATTGTCCATGAAACGGGCCAGAATCTGCCAAAACTGCCAGTGTTGATGACCGACACGTAAACGCAGCACAGGGTTCGTTAACCATGGAAACCAGTCTGGGACCCCAAAACAGTGAAAAATAGTCCATGAAACGGGCCAGAATCTGCAAAAACTGCCAGTGTAGATGACCGACATGTAAACTTACCACAGCGTTCGTTAACCATCGAAACCACTCCGGGACCCCAAAACAGTGAGTAATAGTCCATGAAACGGGCCAGAATCAGCCAAAACTGCTAGTGTTGATGACGGACATGTAAGCGGACCTTGGGGTTCAACAATTATGGAAATCGCTTTGGGACCCCAAAACGGTGAGTAATAACCCAAGAAACGGGCCAGAATCGGCCAAAACTGCCTATGTTGATGACCGACACGTAAATGCACCACAGGGTTTGTTAACCATGGAAACCACTCCGAGACCCCAAAATAGTGAGTAATAGTCCATGAAATGGGCTAGAATCAGCCAAATCTGCCAGTGTCGATGACCGACACGCAAGCGGACCTTAGGGTTCAACAATAATGGAAATCGCTTCGGGACCTGAAAACGGTGAGTAATAATCCAAGAAACGGACCATAATCGGCCAAAACTGCGATTGTTGATCACCGAAACGTAAACGCACCACAGGGTTCGTTAACCATGGAAACCACTCCGGGACCCCAAAACAGTGAGTAATAGTCCATTAAACGGGCCAGAATCGGTCAAAACTGCCAGTGTTGATGACCGACACATAAACGCATCACAGGGTTCGTTCACCATGGAAACCACCCCGGGATCCCAAAACAGTGAGTAATAGTCCATGAAACGGGGCAGAATCGGCCAACACTGCCAGTGTTGATAATCGACACGTAAACTTACCACAGCGTTCGTTAACCATCGAAACCACTCCGGGACCCCAAAACAGTGTGTAATAATCGGTGAAACGGGCTAGAATCGGCAAAAACTGCCGGTGTTGATGACCGACATGTAAGCGAACCTTGGGGTTCAACAATTATGGAAATCGCCTCGGGACCCAAAAATGGTGATTAATAATCCATGAAACGGGCCAGAATTGGCCAAAACTGCCAGTGTTGATGACCGACACATAAACGGACCTTGGGGTTCAACAATTACGGAAATCGCTTCGGGACCCCAAAACGGTGAGTAATAACCCAAGAAACGGGCCAGAATCGGCCAAAACTGCCAGTGTTGATCACCGAAATGTAAATGCACCACAGGGTTCGTTAACCATGGAAACCACTCTGGCACCCCAAAACAGTGAGTAATAGTCCATGAAACAGGCCAGAATCGGTCAAAACTGCCAGTGTTGATGACCGACACGTAAACGCATCACAGGGTTCGTTAACCATGGAAACCACTCCGGGACCCCAAAACAGTGAGTAATAGTCCATGAAACGGGACAGAATCGGTCAAAACTGCCAGTGTTGATGACCAACACGTAAACGCATCACAGGGTTCGTTCACCATGGAAACCACCCCGGGACCCCAAAACTGTCAGTAATAGTCCATGAAACGGGCCAGAATTGGCCAAAACTGCCAGTGTTGATGACCGACACGTAAACGCATCACATGGTTCGTTCACCATGGAAACCACTCCGGGACCCTAAAACAGTGAGTAATAGTCCATGAAACGGGCCAGAATTGGCCAAAACTGCCAGTGTTGATGACCGACACATAAGCGGACCTTGGGGTTCAACAATTACGGAAATCGCTTCGGGACCCCAAAACGGTGAGTAATAACCCAAGAAACGGGCCAGAATCGGCCAAAACTGCCAGTGTTGATCACCGAAATGTAAATGCACCACAGGGTTCGTTAACCATGGAAACCACTCCGGCACCCCAAAACAGTGAGTAATAGTCCATGAAACAGGCCAGAATCGGTCAAAACTGCCAGTGTTGATGACTGACACGTAAACGCATCACAGGGTTCGTTCACCATGGAAACCACTCCGGGACCCCAAAACAGTGAGTAATAGTCCATGAAACGGGCCAGAATCGGCCAAAACTGCCAGTGTTGATGACCGACACGTAAGCGGACCTTGGGGTTCAACAATTATGGAAATCGCTTCGAGGCCCCAAAACGTTGAGTAATAACCCAAGAAACAGGCCAGAATCGACCAAAACTGCCAGTGTTGATGACCGACACATAAATGTGTCACAGGGTTCGTTCACCATGGAAACCACACCGGGACCCCAAAACAGTGAGTAATAGTCCATGAAACGGGCCAGAATCTGCCAAAACTGCCAGTGTTGATGACCGACACGTAAACGCACCACAGGGTTCGTTAACCATGGAAACCACTCTGGGACCCCAAAACAGTGAGAAATAGTCCATGAAATGGGCCAGAATCTGCAAAAACTGCCAGCGTTGATGACCGACATGTAAACTTACCACAGCGTTCGTTAACCATCGAAACCACTCCGGGACCCCAAAACAGTGAGTAATAGTCCATGAAACGGGCCAGAATCAGCCAAAACTGCTAGTGTTGATGACGGACATGTAAGCGGACCTTGGGGTTCAACAATTATGGAAATCGCTTTGGGACCCCAAAACGGTGAGTAACAACCCAAGAAACGGGCCAGAATCGGCCAAAACTGCCAATGTTGATGACCGACACGTAAACGCACCACAGGGTTCGTTAACCATGGAAACCACTCCAGGACCCCAAAACAGTGGGTAATAGTCCATTAAACGGGCCAGAATCGGTCAAAACTGCCAGTGTTGATGACCAACACGTAAACGCATCACAGGGTTCGTTCACCATGGAAACCACCCCGGGACCCCAAAACAGTGAGTAATAGTCCATGAAACGGGCCAGAATTGGCCAAAACTGCCAGTGTTGATGACCGACACGTAAACGCATCACATGGTTCGTTCACCATGGAAACCACTCCGGGACCCTAAAACAGTGAGTAATAGTCCATGAAACGGGCCAGAATTGGCCAAAACTGCCAGTGTTGATGACCGACACATAAGCGGACCTTGGGGTTCAACAATTACGGAAATCGCTTCGGGACCCCAAAACGGTGAGTAATAACCCAAGAAACGGGCCAGAATCGGCCAAAACTGCCAGTGTTGATCACCGAAACGTAAATGCACCACAGGGTTCGTTAACCATGGAAACCACTCCGGCACCCCAAAACAGTGAGTAATAGTCTATGAAACAGGCCAGAATCGGTCAAAACTGCCAGTGTTGATGACTGACACGTAAACGCATCACAGGGTTCGTTCACCATGGAAACCACTCCGGGACCCCAAAACAGTGAGTAATAGTCCATGAAACGGGCCAGAATCGGCCAAAACTGCCAGTGTTGATGACCGACACGTAAGCGGACCTTGGGGTTCAACAATTATGGAAATCGCTTCGAGGCCCCAAAACGTTGAGTAATAACCCAAGAAACGGGCCAGAATCGACCAAAACTGCCAGTGTTGATGACCGACACATAAATGTGTCACAGGGTTCGTTCACCATGGAAACCACTCCGGGACCCCAAAACAGTGAGTAATAGTCCATGAAACGGGCCAGAATCTGCCAAAACTGCCAGTGTTGATGACCGACACGTAAACGCACCACAGGGTTCGTTAACCATGGAAACCACTCCGTGACCCCAAAACAGTGAGTAATAGTCCATGAAACGGGCCAGAATCTGCCAAAACTGCCAGTGTTGATGACCAACACGTAAACTTACCACAGGGTTTGTTAACCATCGAAACCACTCCGGGACCCCAAAACAGTGAGTTATAGTCGATGAAACGGGCTAGAATCGGCAAAAACTGCCAGTGTTGATGACCGACACGTAAGCGAACCTTGGGGTTCAACAATTATGGAAATTGCCTCGGGACCCGAAAACGGTGATTAATAATCCAAGAAACGGGCCATAATCGGCCAAAACTACGAGTGTTGATGACTGACACGTGAACGTACCACAGGGTTTGTTAACCATCGAAACCACTTCGGGACCCCAAAACAGTGAGTAATAGTCCAAGAAACGGGCCAGAATCGGCCAAAACTGCCAGTGTTGATGACCGACACGTAAACGCATCACATGGTTCGTTCACCATGGAAACCACTCCGGGACCCCAAAACAGTGAGTAATAGTCCATGTAACGGGCCAGAATTGGCCAAAACTGCCAGTGTTGATGACCGACACATAAGCGGACCTTGGGGTTCAACAATTACGAAAATCGCTTCGGGACCCCAAAACGGTAAGTAATAACCCAAGAAACGGGCCAGAATCGGCCAAAACTGCCAGTGTTGATCACCGAAACCTAAATGCACCACAGGGTTCGTTAACCATGGAAACCACTCCGGCACCCCAAAACAGTGAGTAATAGTCCATGAAACGGGCCAGAATCGGTCAAAACTGCCAGTGTTGATGACCGACACGTAAACGCATCACAGGGTTCGTTCACCATGGAAACCACTCCGGGACCCCAAAACAGTGAGTAATTGTCCATGAAACGGGCCAGAATCTGCCAAAACTGCCAGTGTTGATGACCGACACGTAAACGCAGCACAGGGTTCGTTAACCATGGAAACCAGTCTGGGACCCCAAAACAGTGAAAAATAGTCCATGAAACGGGCCAGAATCTGCAAAAACTGCCAGTGTAGATGACCGACATGTAAACTTACCACAGCGTTCGTTAACCATCGAAACCACTCCGGGACCCCAAAACAGTGAGTAATAGTCCATGAAACGGGCCAGAATCAGCCAAAACTGCTAGTGTTGATGACGGACATGTAAGCGGACCTTGGGGTTCAACAATTATGGAAATCGCTTTGGGACCCCAAAACGGTGAGTAATAACCCAAGAAACGGGCCAGAATCGGCCAAAACTGCCTATGTTGATGACCGACACGTAAATGCACCACAGGGTTTGTTAACCATGGAAACCACTCCGAGACCCCAAAATAGTGAGTAATAGTCCATGAAATGGGCTAGAATCAGCCAAATCTGCCAGTGTCGATGACCGACACGCAAGCGGACCTTAGGGTTCAACAATAATGGAAATCGCTTCGGGACCTGAAAACGGTGAGTAATAATCCAAGAAACGGACCATAATCGGCCAAAACTGCGATTGTTGATCACCGAAACGTAAACGCACCACAGGGTTCGTTAACCATGGAAACCACTCCGGGACCCCAAAACAGTGAGTAATAGTCCATTAAACGGGCCAGAATCGGTCAAAACTGCCAGTGTTGATGACCGACACATAAACGCATCACAGGGTTCGTTCACCATGGAAACCACCCCGGGATCCCAAAACAGTGAGTAATAGTCCATGAAACGGGGCAGAATCGGCCAACACTGCCAGTGTTGATAATCGACACGTAAACTTACCACAGCGTTCGTTAACCATCGAAACCACTCCGGGACCCCAAAACAGTGTGTAATAATCGGTGAAACGGGCTAGAATCGGCAAAAACTGCCGGTGTTGATGACCGACATGTAAGCGAACCTTGGGGTTCAACAATTATGGAAATCGCCTCGGGACCCAAAAATGGTGATTAATAATCCATGAAACGGGCCAGAATTGGCCAAAACTGCCAGTGTTGATGACCGACACATAAACGGACCTTGGGGTTCAACAATTACGGAAATCGCTTCGGGACCCCAAAACGGTGAGTAATAACCCAAGAAACGGGCCAGAATCGGCCAAAACTGCCAGTGTTGATCACCGAAATGTAAATGCACCACAGGGTTCGTTAACCATGGAAACCACTCCGGGACCCCAAAACAGTGAGTAATAGTCCATGAAACAGGCCAGAATCGGTCAAAACTGCCAGTGTTGATGACCGACACGTAAACGCATCACAGGGTTCGTTAACCATGGAAACCACTCCGGGACCCCAAAACAGTGAGTAATAGTCCATGAAACGGGACAGAATCGGTCAAAACTGCCAGTGTTGATGACCAACACGTAAACGCATCACAGGGTTCGTTCACCATGGAAACCACCCCGGGACCCCAAAACTGTCAGTAATAGTCCATGAAACGGGCCAGAATTGGCCAAAACTGCCAGTGTTGATGACCGACACGTAAACGCATCACATGGTTCGTTCACCATGGAAACCACTCCGGGACCCTAAAACAGTGAGTAATAGTCCATGAAACGGGCCAGAATTGGCCAAAACTGCCAGTGTTGATGACCGACACATAAGCGGACCTTGGGGTTCAACAATTACGGAAATCGCTTCGGGACCCCAAAACGGTGAGTAATAACCCAAGAAACGGGCCAGAATCGGCCAAAACTGCCAGTGTTGATCACCGAAATGTAAATGCACCACAGGGTTCGTTAACCATGGAAACCACTCCGGCACCCCAAAACAGTGAGTAATAGTCCATGAAACAGGCCAGAATCGGTCAAAACTGCCAGTGTTGATGACTGACACGTAAACGCATCACAGGGTTCGTTCACCATGGAAACCACTCCGGGACCCCAAAACAGTGAGTAATAGTCCATGAAACGGGCCAGAATCGGCCAAAACTGCCAGTGTTGATGACCGACACGTAAGCGGACCTTGGGGTTCAACAATTATGGAAATCGCTTCGAGGCCCCAAAACGTTGAGTAATAACCCAAGAAACAGGCCAGAATCGACCAAAACTGCCAGTGTTGATGACCGACACATAAATGTGTCACAGGGTTCGTTCACCATGGAAACCACACCGGGACCCCAAAACAGTGAGTAATAGTCCATGAAACGGGCCAGAATCTGCCAAAACTGCCAGTGTTGATGACCGACACGTAAACGCACCACAGGGTTCGTTAACCATGGAAACCACTCTGGGACCCCAAAACAGTGAGAAATAGTCCATGAAATGGGCCAGAATCTGCAAAAACTGCCAGCGTTGATGACCGACATGTAAACTTACCACAGCGTTCGTTAACCATCGAAACCACTCCGGGACCCCAAAACAGTGAGTAATAGTCCATGAAACGGGCCAGAATCAGCCAAAACTGCTAGTGTTGATGACGGACATGTAAGCGGACCTTGGGGTTCAACAATTATGGAAATCGCTTTGGGACCCCAAAACGGTGAGTAACAACCCAAGAAACGGGCCAGAATCGGCCAAAACTGCCAATGTTGATGACCGACACGTAAACGCACCACAGGGTTCGTTAACCATGGAAACCACTCCAGGACCCCAAAACAGTGGGTAATAGTCCATTAAACGGGCCAGAATCGGTCAAAACTGCCAGTGTTGATGACCGACACATATACGCATCACAGGGTTCGTTCACCATGGAAACCACCCCGGGATCCCAAAACAGTGAGTAATAGTCCATGAAACGGGCCAGAATCGGCCAACACTGCCAGCGTTGATAATCGACACGTAAACTTACCACAGCGTTCGTTAACCATCGAAACCACTCCGGGACCCCAAAACAGTGTGTAATAATCGGTGAAACGGGCTAGAATCGGCAAAAACTGCCGGTGTTGATGACCGACATGTAAGCGAACCTTGGGGTTCAACAATTATGGAAATCGCCTCGGGACCCAAAAATGGTGATTAATAATCCAAGAAACGTACCATAATCGGCCAATACTGCGAGTGTTGATAACCGACACGTAAACGCACCACAGGGTTCGTTGACCATGGAAACCACTTCGGCACCCCAAAACAGTGAGTAATAGTCCATGAAATGGGCCAGAATCGGCCAAAACTGCCAGTGTTGATGACGGAGACATAAGCGGACCTTGGGGTTCAACAATTATGGAAATCGCTTCGGGACCCCAAAATGGTGAGTAATAACCCAAGAAACGGGCCAGAATCGGCCAAAACTGCCAGTGTTGATGACCGACACATAAACGCAACACAGGGTTCGTTAACCATGGAAACCACTCCGGGACCATAGAACAGTGAGTAATAGTCCATGAAACGACCCAGAATTGGCCAAAACTGCTAGTGTTGATGACCGACACGTAAGCCGACCTTCGGGTTCAACAATTACGGAAATCGCTTCGGGACCCCAAAATGGTGAGTAATATCCCAAGAAACGGGCCAGAATCGGCCAAAACTGCCAGTGTTGATGACCGACATGTAAACACACCACAGGGTTCGTTAACCATGGAAACCACTCCGGGACCCCAAATCAGTGAGTAGTAGTCCATGAAACGGGCCAGAATCGGCCAAAACTGCCAATGTTGATGACCGACATGTAAATGCACCACAGCGTTTGTTAAGCAAGGAAACCACTCCGGGACCCCAAAACAGCGAGTAATAGTCCATGAAACGGGCCAGAATCGGCCAAAACTGCCAGTGTTGATGACCGACACGTAAGCGGACCGTGGGGTTCAAAAATTATGGAAATCGCTTCGGGACCCAAAAACGGTGAGTAATAATCCAAGAAATGGGCCAGAATCGGCCAAAACTGCCAGTGTTGACGACCGACACGTAAACGCACCACAGGGTTCGTTAACCATGGAAACCACTCCGGGACCCCAAAACAGTGAGTAATAGTCCATCAAACGGGCCAGAATCGGCCAAAACTGCCGGTGTTGATGACCGACATGTAACCGGACCGTGGGGTTCAACAATTATGGAAATTGCTTCGGGACCCGAAAATGGTGAGTAATAATCCAAGAAACGGGCCAGAATCGGCCAAAACTGCCAGTGTTGATGACCGACACGTAAGCGGACTGTGCGGTTCAACAATTATGGAATCGCTTCGGGACCCGAAAACGGTGAGTAATAATCCAAGAAACGGGCTAGAATCGGCCAAAGCTGCCAGTGTTGATGACCGACACGTAAACGCACCACAGGGTTCGTTAACCATGGAAACCACTCCGGGACCCCAAAACAGTGAGTAATAGTCCATGAAACGGGACAGAATCGGTGAAAACTGCCAGTGTTGATGACCAACACGTAAACGCATCACAGGGTTCGTTCACCATGGAAACCACCCCGGGACCCCAAAACAGTGAGTAATAGTCCATGAAACGGGCCAGAATTGGCCAAAACAGCCAGTGTTGATGACCGACACGTAAACGCATCACATGGTTCGTTCACCATGGAAACCACTCCGGGACCCTAAAACAGTGAGTAATAGTCCATGAAACGGGCCAGAATTGGCCAAAACCGCCAGTGTTGATGACCGACACATAAGCGGACCTTGGGGTTCAACAATTACGGAAATCGCTTCGGGACCCCAAAACGGTGAGTAATAACCCAAGAAACGGGCCAGAATCGGCCAAAACTGCCAGTGTTGATCACCGAAACGTAAATGCACCACATGGTTCGTTAACCATGGAAACCACTCCGGCACCCCAAAACAGTGAGTAATAGTCCATGAAACAGGCCAGAATCGGTCAAAACTGCCAGTGTTGATGACTGACACGTAAACGCATCACAGGGTTCGTTCACCATGGAAACCACTCCGGGACCCCAAAACAGTGAGTAATAGTCCATGAAACGGGCCAGAATCGGCCAAAACTGCCAGTGTTGATGACCGACACGTAAGCGGACCTTGGGGTTCAACAATTATGGAAATCGCTTTGAGGCCCCAAAACGTTGAGTAATAACCCAAGAAACGGGCCAGAATCGACCAAAACTGCCAGTGTTGATGACCGACACATAAATGTGTCACGGGGTTCGTTCACCATGGAAACCACTCCGGGACCCCAAAACAGTGAGTAATAGTCCATGAAACGGGCCAGAATCTGCCAAAACTGCCAGTGTTGATGACCGACACGTAAACGCACCACAGGGTTCGTTAACCATGGAAACCACTCTGGGACCCCAAAACAGTGAGAAATAGTCCATGAAATGGGCCAGAATCTGCAAAAACTGCCAGCGTTGATGACCGACATGTAAACTTACCACAGCGTTCGTTAACCATCGAAACCACTCCGGGACCCCAAAACAGTGAGTAATAGTCCATTAAACGGGCCAGAATCAGCCAAAACTGCTAGTGTTGATGACGGACATGTAAGCGGACCTTGGGGTTCAACAATTATGGAAATCGCTTTGGGACCCCAAAACGGTGAGTAATAACCCAAGAAACGGGCCAGAATCGGCCAAAACTGCCAATGTTGATGACCGACACGTAAACGCACCACAGGGTTCGTTAACCATGGAAACCACTCCGGGACCCCAAAACAGTGGGTAATAGTCCATTAAACAGGCCAGAATCGGTCAAAACTGCCAGTGTTGATGACCGCCATATATACGCATCACAGGGTTCGTTCACCATGGAAACCTCCCCGGGATCCCAAAACAGTGAGTAATAGTCCATGAAACGGGCCAGAATCGGCCAACACTGCTAGTGTTGATAATCGACACGTAAACTTACCACAGCGTTCGTTAACCATCGAAACCACTCTGGGACCCCAAAACAGTGTGTAATAATCGATGAAACGGGCTAGAATCGGCAAAAACTGCCGGTGTTGATGACCGACACGTAAGCGAACCTTGGAGTTCAACAATTATGGAAATCGCCTCGGGACCCGAAAATGGTGATTAATAATCCAAGAAACGTACCATAATCGGCCAATACTGTGAGTGTTGATGACCGACACGTAAACGCACCATAGGGTTCGTTGACCATGGAAACCACTTCGGCACCCCAAAACAGTGAGTAATAGTCCATGAAACGGGCCAGAATCGGCCAAAACTGCCAGTGTTGATGACGGACACATAAGCGGACCTTGGGGTTCAACAATTATGGAAATCGCTTCGGGACCCCAAAATGGTGAGTAATAACCCAAGAAACGGGCCAGAATCGGCCAAAATTGCCAGTGTTGATGACCGACACATAAACGCAACACAGGGTTTGTTAACCATGGAAACCACTCCGGGACCATAGAACAGTGAGTAATAGTCCATGAAACGGCCCAGAATTGGCCAAAAATGCTAGTGTTGATGACCGACACGTAAGCCGACCTTGGGGTTCAACAATTACGGAAATCGCTTCGGGACCCCAAAATGGTGAGTAATATCCCAAGAAACGGGCCAGAATCGGCCAAAACTGCCAGTGTTGATGACCGACATCTAACGCACCACAGGGTTCGTTAACCATGGAAACCACTCCGGGACCCCAAATCAGTGAGTAGTAGTCCATGAAACGGGCCAGAATCGGCCAAAACTGCCAATGTTGATGACCGACATGTAAATGCACCACAGCGTTCGTTAAGCAAGGAAACCACTCCGGGACCCCAAAACAGCGAGTAATAGTCCATGAAACGGGCCAGAATCGGCCAAAACTGCCAGTGTTGATGACCGACACGTAAGCGGACCGTGGGATTCAAAAATTATGGAAATCGCTTCGGGACCCAAAAACGGTGAGTAATAATCCAAGAAATGGGCCAGAATCGGCCAAAACTGCCAGTGTTGAAACGCACCACAGGGTTCGTTAACCATGGAAACCACTCCGGGACCCCAAAACAGTGAGTAATAGTCCATCAAACGGGCCAGAATCGGCCAAAACTGCCGGTGTTGATGACCGACACGTAACCGGACCGTGGGGTTCAACCATTATGGAAATTGCTTCGGGACCCGAAAACGGTGAGTAATAATCCAAGAAACGGGCCAGAATCGGCCAAAACTGCCAGTGTTGATGACCGACACGTAAGCGGACTGTGCGGTTCAACAATTATGGAATCGCTTCGGGACCCGAAAACGGTGAGTAATAATCCAAGAAACGGGCTAGAATCGGCCAAAGCTGCCACTGTTGATGACCGACACGTAAACGCACCACAGGGTTCGTTAACCATGGAAACCACTCCGGGACCCCAAAACAGTGAGTAATAGTCCATGAAACGGGACAGAATCGGTCAAAACTGCCAGTGTTGATGACCAACACGTAAACGCATCACAGGGTTCGTTCACCATGGAAACCACCCCGGGACCCCAAAACAGTGAGTAATAGTCCATGAAACGGGCCAGAATTGGCCAAAACTGCCAGTGTTGATGACCGACATGTAAACGCATCACATGGTTCGTTCACCATGGAAACCACTCCGGGACCCTAAAACAGTGAGTAATAGTCCATGAATCGGGCCAGAATTGGCCAAAACTGCCAGTGTTGATGACCGACACATAAGCGGACCTTGGGGTTCAACAATTACGGAAATCGCTTCGGGACCCCAAAACGGTGAGTAATAACCCAAGAAACGGGCCAGAATCGGCCAAAACTGCCAGTGTTGATCACCGAAACGTAAATGCACCACAGGGTTCGTTAACCATGGAAACCACTCCGGCACCCCAAAACAGTGAGTAATAGTCCATGAAACAGGCCAGAATCGGTCAAAACTGCCAGTGTTGATGACTGACACGTAAACGCATCACAGGGTTCGTTCACCATGGAAACCACTCCGGGACCCCAAAACAGTGAGTAATAGTCCATGAAACGGGCCAGAATCGGCCAAAACTGCCAGTGTTGATGACCGACATGTAAGCGGACCTTGGGGTTCAACAATTATGGAAATCGCTTTGGGACCCCAAAACGGTGAGTAACAACACAAGAAACGGGCCAGAATCGGCCAAAACTGCCAATGTTGATGACCGACACGTAAACGCCCCACAGGGTTCGTTAACCATGGAAACCACTCTGAGACACCAAAATAGTGAGTAATAGTCCATGAAACGGGCTACAATCAGCCAAAACTGCCAGTGTCGATAACCGACACGCAAGCGGACCTTAGGGTTCAACAATAATGGAAATCGCTTCGAGACCTGAAAACGGTGCGTAATAATCCAAGAAACGGACCAGAATCGGCCAAAACTGCGAGTGTTGATCACCGAAACGTAAACGCACCATAGGGTTCATTAACCAGGGAAACCACTCCGGGACCCCAAAACAGTGAGTAATAGTCCATTAAACGGGCCAGAATCGGTCAAAACTGCCAGTGTTGATGACCGACACGTAAACGCATCACAGGGTTCGTTCACCATGGAAACCACCCCGGGACCCCAAAACAGTGAGTAATAGTCCATGAAACGGGCCAGAATCGGCCAAAACTGCCAGTGTTGATAATCGACACGTAAACTTACCAGAGCGTTCGTTAACCATCGAAACCACTCCGGGACCCCAAAACAGTGTGTAATAGTCGATGAAACGGGCTAGAATTGGCAAAAGCTGCCAGTGTTGATGACCGACACGTAAGCGAACCTTGGGGTTCAACAATTATGGAAATCGCCTCGGGACCCGGAAATGGTGATTAATAATCCAAGAAACGTATCATAATCGGCCAATACTGCGAGTGTTGATGACCGACACATAAACGCACCACAGGGTTCGTTAACCATGGAAACCACTTCGGCACCCCAAAACAGTGAGTAATAGTCCATGAAACGGGCCAGAATCAGCCAAAACTGCCAGTGTTGATGACGGACACGTAAGCGGACCTTGGGGTTCAAAAATTATGGAAATCCCTTCGGGACCCCAAAATGGTGAGTAGTAACCCAAGAAACGGGCCAGAATCGGCCAAAACTGCCAGTGTTGATGACCGACACGTAAACGCAACACAGGGTTCGTTAACCATGGAAACCACTCCGAGACCCTAGAACAGTGAGTAATAGTCCATGAAACGGGCCAGAATTGGCCAAAACTGCTAGTGTTGATGACCGACACGTAAGAGGACCTTGGGGTTCAACAATTACGAAAATCGCTTCGGGACCCCAAAATGGTGAGTATTATCCCAAGAAACGGCCCAGAATCGGCCAAAACTGTCAGTGTTGATGACCGACACGTAAACGCACCACAGGGTTCGTTAACCATGGAAACCACTCCGGGACCCCAAGTCAGTGAGTAATAGTCCATGAAACGGGCCAGAATCGGCCAAAACTGCCAATGTTGATGACCGACATGTAAATGCACCACAGCGTTCGTTAAGCAAGGAAACCACTCCGGGACCCCAAAACAGCGAGTAATAGTCCATGAAACGGGCCAGAATCGGCCAAAACTGCCAGTGTTGATGACCGATACGTAAGCGGACCGTGGGGTTCAACAATTATGGAAATCGCTTCGGGACCCAAAAACGGTGAGTAATAATCCAAGAAATGGGCCAGAATCGGCCAAAACTGCCAGTGTTGATGACGGACATGTAAACGCAACACAGGGTTCATTAACCATGGAAACCACTCCGGGACCCCAAAACAGTGAGTAATAGTCCATCAAACGGGCCAGAATCGGCCAAAACTGCCAGTGTTGATGACCGACACGTAAGCGGACCGTGGGGTTCAACAATTATGGAAATTGCTTCGGGACCCAAAAACGGTGAGTAATAATCCAAGAAACGGGCCAGAATCGGCCAAAACTGCTAGTGTTGATGACCGACACGTAAGCGGACTGTGCGGTTCAACAATTATGGAATCGCTTCGGGACCCGAAAACAGTGAGTAATAATCCAAGAAACGGGCTAGAATCGGCCAAAGCTGCCAGTGTTGATGACCGACACGTAAACGCACCACAGGGTTCGTTAACCATGGAAACCCCTCCGGCACCCCAAAACAGTGAGTAATAGTCCATGAAACGGGCCAGAATCGGTCAAAACTGCCAGTGTTGATGACCAACACGTAAACGCATCACAGGGTTCGTTCACCATGGAAACCACCCCGGGATCCCAAAACAGTGAGTAATAGTCCATGAAACGGGCCAGAATCGGCCAAAACTGCCAGTGTTGATGATCGACACGTAAACTTACTGCAGCGTTCGTTAACCATCGAAACCACTCTGGGACCCCAAAACAGTCCGTAATAGTCGATGAAACGGGCTAGAATCGGCAAAAACTACCTGTGTTGATGACCGACACGTAAGCGAACCTTGGGGTTCAACAATTATGGAAATCGCCTCGGGACCCGAAAACGGTGATTAATAATCCAAGAAACGGACCATAATCGGCCAAAACTGCGAGTGTTGATGACCAACACGTAAACGCACCACAGGGTTCGTTAACCATGGAAACCACTTCGGCACCCCAAAACAGTGAGTAATAGTCCATGAAACGGGCCAGAATCGGCCAAAACTGCCAGTGTTGATGACGGACACGTAAGCGGACCTCGGGGTTCAACAATTATGGAAATCGCTTCGGGACCCCAAAACGGTGAGTAATAACCCATGAAACGGGCCAGAATTGGCCAAAACTGCCAGTGTTGATAACCGACACGTAAGCGGACCTTGGGGTTCATCAATTACGGAAATCGCTTCGGGACCCCAAAACGGTGAGTAATAACCCAAGAAACGGGCCAGAATCGGCCAAAACTGCCAGTGTTGATGACCGACAGGTAAACGCACCACAGGGTTCATTAACCACGGAAACCACTCCGGGACCCCAAATCAGTGAGTAATAGTCCATGAAACGGGCCAGAATTGGCCAAAACCGCCAATGTTGATGACCGACATGTAAACTTACCACAGCGTTCGTTAAGCAAGGAAACCACTCCGGGACCCAAAACAGCGAGTAATAGTCCATGAAACGGGCCAGAATCGGCCAAAACTGCCAGTGTTGATGACCGACACGTAAGCGGACCGTGGGGTTCAACAATTATGGAGATCGCTTCGGGACCCGAAAACAGTGAGTAATAATCCTAGAAATGGGCCAGAATCGGCCAAAACTGCTAGTGTTGATGACCGACACGTAAACGCACCAAAGGGTTCGTTAACCATGGAAACCACTCCGGGACCCCAAGTCAGTGAGTAATAGTCCATGAAACGGGCCAGAATCGGCCAAAACTGCCAGTGTTGATGACCGACACGTAAACACAACACAGGGTTCGTTAACCATGGAAACCACTTCGGGACCCCAAAACAGCAAGTAATAGTCCATGAAACGGGCCAGAATCGGCCAAAACTGCCAGTGTTGATGACCGATACGTAAGCGGACCGTGGGGTTCAACAATTATGGAAATCGCTTCGGGACCCAAAAACGGTGAGTAATAATCCAAGAAATGGGCCAGAATCGGCCAAAACTACCAGTGTTGATGACCGACACGTAAACGCACCACAGGGTTCATTAACCATGGAAACCACTTCGGGACCCCATAACAGTGAGTAATAGTCCATCAAACGGGCCAGAATCGGCCAAAACTGCCAGTGTTGATGACCGACACGTAAGCGGACCGTGGGGTTCAACAATTATGGAAATTGCTTCGGGACCCAAAAACGGTGAGTAATAAACCAAGAAACGGGCCAGAATCGGCCAAAACTGCCAGTGTTGATGACCGACACGTAAGCGGACTATGCGGTTCAACAATTACGGAATCGCTTCGGGACCTGAAAACAGTGAGTAATAATCCAAGAAACGGGCTAGAATCGGCCAAAGCTCCCAGTGTTGATGACCGACACGTAAACGCACCACAGGGTTCGTTAACCATGGAAACCACTCCGGGACCCCAAAACAGTGAGTAATAGTCCATGAAACGGGCCAGAATCGGTCAAAACTGCCAGTGTTGATGACCAAAACGTAAACGCATCACAGGGTTCGTTCACCATGGAAACCACCCCGGGACCCCAAAACAGTGAGTAATAGTCCATGAAACGGGCCAGAATCGGCCAAAACTGCCAGTGTTGATGATCGACACGTAAGCTTACCGCAGCGTTCGTTAACCATCGAAACCACTCCGGGACCCCAAAACAGTCCGTAATAGTCGATGAAACGGGCTAGAATCGGCAAAAATTGCCAGTGTTGATGACCGACACGTAAGCGAACCTTGGGGTTCAACAATTATGGAAATCGCCTCGGGACCCGAAAACGGTGATTAATAATCCAAGAAACGGGCCAGAATCGGCCAAAACTGCCAGTGTTTATGACCGACACGTAAACGCACCACAGGGTTCGTTAACCATGGAAACCACTTTGGCACCCCAAAACCGTGAGTAATAGTCCATGAAACGGGCCAGAATCGGCCAAAACTGCCAGTGTTGATGACGGACACGTAAGCGGACCTCGGGGTTCAACAATTATGGAAATCGCTTCGGGACCCCAAAACGGTGAGTAATAACCCAAGAAACAGGCCAGAATCGGCCAAAACTGCCAGTGTTGATGACCGACACGTAAACACAACAAAGGGTTCGTTAACCATGGAAACCACTTCGGGACCCTAAAACAGTGAGTAATAGTCCATGAAACGGGCCGGAATTGGCCAAAACTGCCAGTGTTGATGACCGACACGTAAGCGGACCTTGGGGTTCATCAATTACGGAAATCGCTTCGGGACCCCAAAACGGTGAGTAATAACCCAAGAAACGGGCCAGAATCGGCCAAAACTGCCAGTGTTGATGACCGACAGGTAAATGCACCACAGCGTTCGTTAACCACGGAAACCACTCCGGGACCCCAAATCAGTGAGTAATAGTCCATGAAACGGGCCAGAATTGGCCAAAACCGCCAATGTTGATGACCGACATGTAAACTTACCACAGCGTTCGTTAAGCAAGGTAACCACTCCGGGACCCAAAACAGCGAGTAATAGTCCATGAAACGGGCCAGAATCGGCCAAAACTGCCAGTGTTGATGACCGACACGTAAGCGGACCGTGGGGTTCAACAATTATGGAAATCGCTTCGGGACCCAAAAACGGTGAGTAATAATCCAAGAAACGGGCCAGAATCGGCCAAAACTGCCAGTGTTGATGACCGACACGTAAGCGGACCGTGCGGTTCAACAATTATGGAAATCGCTTCGGGACCCAAAAACGGTGAGTAATAATCCAAGAAACGGGCCAGAATCGGCCAAAACTGCCAGTGTTGATGACCGACACGTAAGCGGACTGTGCGGTTCAACAATTACGGAATCGCTTCGGGACCTGAAAACAGTGAGTAATAATCCAAGAAACGGGCTAGAATCGGCCAAAGCTGCCAGTGTTGATGACCGACACGTAAACGCACCACAGGGTTCGTTAACCATGGAAACCACTCCGGGACCCCAAAACAGTGAGTAATAGTCCATGAAACGGGCCAGAATCGGTCAAAACTGCCAGTGTTGATGACCAACACGTAAACGCATCACAGGGTTCGTTCACCATGGAAACCACCCCGGGACCCCAAAACAGTGAGTAATAGTCCATGAAACGGGCCAGAATCGGCCAAAACTGCCAGTGTTGATGATCGACACGTAAGCTTACCGCAGCGTTCGTTAACCATCGAAACCACTCCGGGACCCCAAAACAGTCCGTAATAGTCGATGAAACGGGCTAGAATCGGCAAAAATTGCCTGTGTTGATGACCGACACGTAAGCGAACCTTGGGGTTCAACAATTATGGAAATCGCCTCGGGACCCGAAAACGGTGATTAATAATCCAAGAAACGGGCCAGAATCGGCCAAAACTGCCAGTGTTGATGACCGACACGTAAACGCACCACAGGGTTCGTTAACCATGGAAACCACTTTGGCACCCCAAAACCATGAGTAATAGTCCATGAAACGGGCCAGAATCGGCCAAAACTGCCAGTGTTGATGACGGACACGTAAGCGGACCTCGGGGTTCAACAATTATGGAAATCGCTTCGGGACCCCAAAACGGTGAGTAATAACCCAAGAAACAGGCCAGAATCGGCCAAAACTGCCAGTGTTGATGACCGACACGTAAACACAACAAAGGGTTCGTTAACCATGGAAACCACTTCGGGACCCTAAAACAGTGAGTAATAGTCCATGAAACGGGCCGGAATTGGCCAAAACTGCCAGTGTTGATGACCGACACGTAAGCGGACCTTGGGGTTCATCAATTACGGAAATCGCTTCGGGACCCCAAAACGGTGAGTAATAACCCAAGAAACGGGCCAGAATCGGCCAAAACTGCCAGTGTTGATGACCGACAGGTAAATGCACCACAGGGTTCGTTAACCACGGAAACCACTCCGGGACCCCAAATCAGTGAGTAATAGTCCATGAAACGGGCCAGAATTGGCCAAAACCGCCAATGTTGATGACCGACATGTAAACTTACCACAGCGTTCGTTAAGCAAGGTAACCACTCCGGGACCCAAAACAGCGAGTAATAGTCCATGAAACGGGCCAGAATCGGCCAAAACTGCCAGTGTTGATGACCGACACGTAAGCGGACCGTGGGGTTCAACAATTATGGAAATCGCTTCGGGACCCAAAAACGGTGAGTAATAATCCAAGAAACGGGCCAGAATCGGCCAAAACTGCCAGTGTTGATGACCGACACGTAAGCGGACCGTGCGGTTCAACAATTATGGAAATCGCTTCGGGACCCAAAAACGGTGAGTAATAATCCAAGAAACGGGCCAGAATCGGCCAAAACTGCCAGTGTTGATGACCGACACGTAAGCGGACTGTGCGGTTCAACAATTACGGAATCGCTTCGGGACCTGAAAACAGTGAGTAATAATCCAAGAAACGGGCTAGAATCGGCCAAAGCTGCCAGTGTTGATGACCGACACGTAAACGCACCACAGGGTTCGTTAACCATGGAAACCACTCCGGGACCCCAAAACAGTGAGTAATAGTCCATGAAACGGGCCAGAATCGGTCAAAACTGCCAGTGTTGATGACCAACACGTAAACGCATCACAGGGTTCGTTCACCATGGAAACCACCCCGGGACCCCAAAACAGTGAGTAATAGTCCATGAAACGGGCCAGAATCGGCCAAAACTGCCAGTGTTGATGATCGACACGTAAGCTTACCGCAGCGTTCGTTAACCATCGAAACCACTCCGGGACCCCAAAACAGTCCGTAATAGTCGATGAAACGGGCTAGAATCGGCAAAAATTGCCTGTGTTGATGACCGACACGTAAGCGAACCTTGGGGTTCAACAATTATGGAAATCGCCTCGGGACCCGAAAACGGTGATTAATAATCCAAGAAACGGGCCAGAATCGGCCAAAACTGCCAGTGTTGATGACCGACACGTAAACGCACCACAGGGTTCGTTAACCATGGAAACCACTTTGGCACCCCAAAACCATGAGTAATAGTCCATGAAACGGGCCAGAATCGGCCAAAACTGCCAGTGTTGATGACGGACACGTAAGCGGACCTCGGGGTTCAACAATTATGGAAATCGCTTCGGGACCCCAAAACGGTGAGTAATAACCCAAGAAACAGGCCAGAATCGGCCAAAACTGCCAGTGTTGATGACCGACACGTAAACACAACAAAGGGTTCGTTAACCATGGAAACCACTTCGGGACCCTAAAACAGTGAGTAATAGTCCATGAAACGGGCCGGAATTGGCCAAAACTGCCAGTGTTGATGACCGACACGTAAGCGGACCTTGGGGTTCATCAATTACGGAAATCGCTTCGGGACCCCAAAACGGTGAGTAATAACCCAAGAAACGGGCCAGAATCGGCCAAAACTGCCAGTGTTGATGACCGACACGTAAACGCACCAGAGGGTTCGTTAACCATGGAAACCACTTTGGCACCCCAAAACCGTGAGTAATAGTCCATGAAACGGGCCAGAATCGGCCAAAACTGCCAGTGTTGATGACGGACACGTAAGCGGACCTCGGGGTTCAACAATTATGGAAATCGCTTCGGGACCCCAAAACGGTGAGTAATAACCCAAGAAACAGGCCAGAATCGGCCAAAACTGCCAGTGTTGATGACCGACACGTAAACACAACAAAGGGTTCGTTAACCATGGAAACCACTTCGGGACCCTAAAACAGTGAGTAATAGTCCATGAAACGGGCCGGAATTGGCCAAAACTGCCAGTGTTGATGACCGACACGTAAGCGGACCTTGGGGTTCATCAATTACGGAAATCGCTTCGGGACCCCAAAACGGTGAGTAATAACCCAAGAAACGGGCCAGAATCGGCCAAAACTGCCAGTGTTGATGACCGACACGTAAACGCACCAGAGGGTTCGTTAACCATGGAAACCACTTTGGCACCCCAAAACCGTGAGTAATAGTCCATGAAACGGGCCAGAATCGGCCAAAACTGCCAGTGTTGATGACGGACACGTAAGCGGACCTCGGGGTTCAACAATTATGGAAATCGCTTCGGGACTCCAAAACGGTGAGTAATAACCCAAGAAACAGGCCAGAATCGGCCAAAACTGCCAGTGTTGATGACCGACACGTAAACACAACAAAGGGTTCGTTAACCATGGAAACCACTTCGGGACCCTAAAACAGTGAGTAATAGTCCATCAAACGGGCCAGAATCGGCCAAAACTGCCAGTGTTGATGACCGACACGTAAGCGGACCGTGGGGTTCAACAATTATGGAAATTGCTTCGGGACCCAAAAACGGTGAGTAATAAACCAAGAAACGGGCCAGAATCGGCCAAAACTGCCAGTGTTGATGACCGACACGTAAGCGGACTATGCGGTTCAACAATTACGGAATCGCTTCGGGACCTGAAAACAGTGAGTAATAATCCAAGAAACGGGCTAGAATCGGCCAAAGCTCCCAGTGTTGATGACCGACACGTAAACGCACCACAGGGTTCGTTAACCATGGAAACCACTCCGGGACCCCAAAACAGTGAGTAATAGTCCATGAAACGGGCCAGAATCGGTCAAAACTGCCAGTGTTGATGACCAAAACGTAAACGCATCACAGGGTTCGTTCACCATGGAAACCACCCCGGGACCCCAAAACAGTGAGTAATAGTCCATGAAACGGGCCAGAATCGGCCAAAACTGCCAGTGTTGATGATCGACACGTAAGCTTACCGCAGCGTTCGTTAACCATCGAA
Organism: Triticum timopheevii; assembly: GCA_963921465.1. Taxonomy (NCBI): domain Eukaryota; kingdom Viridiplantae; phylum Streptophyta; class Magnoliopsida; order Poales; family Poaceae; genus Triticum; species Triticum timopheevii. The sequence continues at coordinate 373,166,332 of OY997270.1, forward strand.
ACCACTCCGGGACCCCAAAACAGTCCGTAATAGTCGATGAAACGGGCTAGAATCGGCAAAAATTGCCAGTGTTGATGACCGACACGTAAGCGAACCTTGGGGTTCAACAATTATGGAAATCGCCTCGGGACCCGAAAACGGTGATTAATAATCCAAGAAACGGGCCAGAATCGGCCAAAACTGCCAGTGTTTATGACCGACACGTAAACGCACCACAGGGTTCGTTAACCATGGAAACCACTTTGGCACCCCAAAACCGTGAGTAATAGTCCATGAAACGGGCCAGAATCGGCCAAAACTGCCAGTGTTGATGACGGACACGTAAGCGGACCTCGGGGTTCAACAATTATGGAAATCGCTTCGGGACCCCAAAACGGTGAGTAATAACCCAAGAAACAGGCCAGAATCGGCCAAAACTGCCAGTGTTGATGACCGACACGTAAACACAACAAAGGGTTCGTTAACCATGGAAACCACTTCGGGACCCTAAAACAGTGAGTAATAGTCCATGAAACGGGCCGGAATTGGCCAAAACTGCCAGTGTTGATGACCGACACGTAAGCGGACCTTGGGGTTCATCAATTACGGAAATCGCTTCGGGACCCCAAAACGGTGAGTAATAACCCAAGAAACGGGCCAGAATCGGCCAAAACTGCCAGTGTTGATGACCGACAGGTAAATGCACCACAGGGTTCGTTAACCACGGAAACCACTCCGGGACCCCAAATCAGTGAGTAATAGTCCATGAAACGGGCCAGAATTGGCCAAAACCGCCAATGTTGATGACCGACATGTAAACTTACCACAGCGTTCGTTAAGCAAGGTAACCACTCCGGGACCCAAAACAGCGAGTAATAGTCCATGAAACGGGCCAGAATCGGCCAAAACTGCCAGTGTTGATGACCGACACGTAAGCGGACCGTGGGGTTCAACAATTATGGAAATCGCTTCGGGACCCAAAAACGGTGAGTAATAATCCAAGAAACGGGCCAGAATCGGCCAAAACTGCCAGTGTTGATGACCGACACGTAAGCGGACCGTGGGGTTCAACAATTATGGAAATCGCTTCGGGACCCAAAAACGGTGAGTAATAATCCAAGAAACGGGCCAGAATCGGCCAAAACTGCCAGTGTTGATGACCGACACGTAAGCGGACTGTGCGGTTCAACAATTACGGAATCGCTTCGGGACCTGAAAACAGTGAGTAATAATCCAAGAAACGGGCTAGAATCGGCCAAAGCTGCCAGTGTTGATGACCGACACGTAAACGCACCACAGGGTTCGTTAACCATGGAAACCACTCCGGGACCCCAAAACAGTGAGTAATAGTCCATGAAACGGGCCAGAATCGGTCAAAACTGCCAGTGTTGATGACCAACACGTAAACGCATCACAGGGTTCGTTCACCATGGAAACCACCCCGGGACCCCAAAACAGTGAGTAATAGTCCATGAAACGGGCCAGAATCGGCCAAAACTGCCAGTGTTGATGATCGACACGTAAGCTTACCGCAGCGTTCGTTAACCATCGAAACCACTCCGGGACCCCAAAACAGTCCGTAATAGTCGATGAAACGGGCTAGAATCGGCAAAAATTGCCTGTGTTGATGACCGACACGTAAGCGAACCTTGGGGTTCAACAATTATGGAAATCGCCTCGGGACCCGAAAACGGTGATTAATAATCCAAGAAACGGGCCAGAATCGGCCAAAACTGCCAGTGTTGATGACCGACACGTAAACGCACCACAGGGTTCGTTAACCATGGAAACCACTTTGGCACCCCAAAACCATGAGTAATAGTCCATGAAACGGGCCAGAATCGTCCAAAACTGCCAGTGTTGATGACGGACACGTAAGCGGACCTCGGGGTTCAACAATTATGGAAATCGCTTCGGGACCCCAAAACGGTGAGTAATAACCCAAGAAACAGGCCAGAATCGGCCAAAACTGCCAGTGTTGATGACCGACACGTAAACACAACAAAGGGTTCGTTAACCATGGAAACCACTTCGGGACCCTAAAACAGTGAGTAATAGTCCATGAAACGGGCCGGAATTGGCCAAAACTGCCAGTGTTGATGACCGACACGTAAGCGGACCTTGGGGTTCATCAATTACGGAAATCGCTTCGGGACCCCAAAACGGTGAGTAATAACCCAAGAAACGGGCCAGAATCGGCCAAAACTGCCAGTGTTGATGACCGACACGTAAACGCACCAGAGGGTTCGTTAACCATGGAAACCACTTTGGCACCCCAAAACCGTGAGTATTAGTCCATGAAACGGGCCAGAATCGGCCAAAACTGCCAGTGTTGATGACGGACACGTAAGCGGACCTCGGGGTTCAACAATTATGGAAATCGCTTCGGGACCCCAAAACGGTGAGTAATAACCCAAGAAACAGGCCAGAATCGGCCAAAACTGCCAGTGTTGATGACCGACACGTAAACACAACAAAGGGTTCGTTAACCATGGAAACCACTTCGGGACCCTAAAACAGTGAGTAATAGTCCATGAAACGGGCCGGAATTGGCCAAAACTGCCAGTGTTGATGACCGACACGTAAGCGGACCTTGGGGTTCATCAATTACGGAAATCGCTTCGGGACCCCAAAACGGTGAGTAATAACCCAAGAAACGGGCCAGAATCGGCCAAAACTGCCAGTGTTGATGACCGACACGTAAACGCACCAGAGGGTTCGTTAACCATGGAAACCACTTTGGCACCCCAAAACCGTGAGTAATAGTCCATGAAACGGGCCAGAATCGGCCAAAACTGCCAGTGTTGATGACGGACACGTAAGCGGACCTCGGGGTTCAACAATTATGGAAATCGCTTCGGGACTCCAAAACGGTGAGTAATAACCCAAGAAACAGGCCAGAATCGGCCAAAACTGCCAGTGTTGATGACCGACACGTAAACACAACAAAGGGTTCGTTAACCATGGAAACCACTTCGGGACCCTAAAACAGTGAGTAATAGTCCATGAAACGGGCCGGAATTGGCCAAAACTGCCAGTGTTGATGACCGACACGTAAGCGGACCTTGGGGTTCATCAATTACGGAAATCGCTTCGGGACCCCAAAACGGTGAGTAATAACCCAAGAAACGGGCCAGAATCAGCCAAAACTGCCAGTGTTGATGACCGACAGGTAAATGCACCACAGGGTTCGTTAACCACGGAAACCACTCCGGGACCCCAAATCAGTGAGTAATAGTCCATGAAACGGGCCAGAATTGGCCAAAACCGCCAATGTTGATGACCGACATGTAAACTTACCACAGCGTTCGTTAAGCAAGGAAACCACTCCGGGACCCAAAACAGCGAGTAATAGTCCGTGAAACGGGCCAGAATCGGCCAAAACTGCCAGTGTTAATGACCGATACGTAAGCGGACCGTGAGGTTCAACAATTATGGAAATCGCTTCGGGACCCAAAAACGGTGAGTAATAATCCAAGAAATGGGCCAGAATCGGCCAAAACTGCCAGTGTTGATGACCGACACGTAAACGCACCACAGGGTTCGTTAACCATGGAAACCACTCCGGGACCCCAAAACAGTGAGTAATAGTCCATCAAACGGGCCAGCATCGGCCAAAACTGCCAGTGTTGATGACCGACACGTAAGCGGACCGTGGAGTTCAACAATTATGGAAATTGCTTCGGGACCCGAAAACGGTGAGTAATAATCCAAGAAACGGGCCAGAATCGGCCAAAACTGCCAGTGTTGATGACCGACACGTAAGCGGACTGTGCGGTTCAACAATTACGGAATCGCTTCGGGACCTGAAAACAGTGAGTAATAATCCAAGAAACGGGCTAGAATCGGCCAAAGCTGCCAGTGTTGATGACCGACACGTAAACGCACCACAGGGTTCGTTAACCATGGAAACCACTCCGGGACCCCAAAACAATGAGTAATAGTCCATGAAACGGGCCAGAATCGGCCAAAACTGCCAGTGTTGATGACCAACACGTAAACGGATCACAGGGTTCGTTCACCATGGAAACCACCCCGGGACCCCAAAACAGTGAGTAATAGTCCATGAAACGGGCCAAAATCGGCCAAAACTGCCAGTGTTGATGATCGACACGTAAGCTTACCGCAGCGTTTGTTAACCATCGAAACCACTCCGGGACCCCAAAACAGTGCGTAATAGTTGATGAAACGGGCTAGAATCGACAAAAACTGCCTGTGTTGATGACCGACACGTAAGCGAACCTTGGGGTTCAACAATTATGGAAATCGCCTCGGGACCCGAAAACGGTGATTAATAATCCAAGAAACGGACCATAATCGGCCAAAACTACGAGCGGTGATGACCGACACGTAAACGCACCACAGGGTTCGTTAACCATGGAAACCACTTCGGCACACCAAAACAGTGAGTAATAGTCCATGAAACGGGCCAGAATCGGCCAAAACTGCCAGTGTTGATGACGGACACGTAAGCGGACCTCGGGGTTCAACAATTATGGAAATCGCTTCGGGACCCCAAAACGGTGAGTAATAACCCAAGAAACAAGCCAGAATCGGCCAAAACAGCCAGTGTTGATGACCGACACGTAAACACAACACAGGGTTCGTTAACCATGGAAACCACTTCGGGACCCTAAAACAGTGAGTAATAGTCCATGAAACGGGCCAGAATTGGCCAAAACTGCCAGTGTTGATGACCGACACGTAAGCGGACCTTGGGGTTCAACAATTACGGAAATCGCTTCGGGGCCCCAAAACGGTGAGTATTAACCCAAGAAACGGGCCAGAATCGGCCAAAACTGCCAGTGTTGATGACCGACACGTAAACGCACCACAGGGTTCGTTAACCACGAAAACCACTCCGGGACCCCAAATCAGTGAGTAATAGTCCATGAAACGGGCCAGAATCGGCCAAAACCGCCAATGTTGATGACCGACATGTAAACTTACCACAGCGTTCCTTAAGCAAGGAAACCACTCCGGGACCCAAAACAGCGAGCGATAGTCCATGAAACGGGCCAGAATCGGCCAAAACTGCCAGTGTTGATGACCGACACGTAAGCGGACCGTGGGGTTCAACAATTATGGAAATCGCTTCGGGACCCGAAAACAGTGAGTAATAATCCTAGAAATGGGCCAGAATCGGCCAAAACTGCTAGTGTTGATGACCGACACGTAAGCGGACCGTGTGGTTCAACAATTATGGAATCGCTTCGGGACCCGAAAACGGTGAGTAATAATCCAAGAAACGGGCTAGAATGGGCCAAAGCTGCCAGTGTTGATGACCGACACGTAAACGCACCACAGGGTTCGTTAACCATGGTAACCACTCCGGGACCCGAAAACAATGAGTAATAGTCCATGAAACGGGCCAGAATCGGTCAAAACTGCCAGAGTTGATGACCAGCACATAAACGCATCACAGGGTTCGTTCACCATGGAAACCACCCCGGGACCCCAAAACAGTGAGTAATAGTCCTTGAAACGGGCCAGAATCGGCCAAAACTGCCCGTGTTGATGATCGACACGTAAACTTACTGTAGCGTTCGTCAACCATCGAAACCACTCCGGGACCCCAAAACAGTGGGTAATAGTCGATGAAACGGGCTAGAATCGGCAAAAACTGCCTGTGTTGATGACCGACACGTAAGCGAACCTTGGGGTTCAACAATTATGGAAATCGCCTCGGGACCCGAAAACTTTGATTAATAATCCAAGAAACGGACCATAATCGGCCAAAACTGCGAGTGTTGATGACCGACACGTAAACGCACCACAGGGTTCGTTAACCATGGAAACCACTTCGGCACCCGAAAACAGTGAGTAATAGTCCATGAAACGGGCCAGAATCGGCCAAAACTGCCAGTGTTGATGACGGACACGTAAGCGGACCTCGGGGTTCAACAATTATGGAAATCGCTTCGGGACCCCAAAACGGTGAGTAATAACCCAAGAAACAGGCCAGAATCGGCCAAAACTGCCAGTGTTGATGACCGACACGTAAACACAACACAGGGTTCGTTAACCATGGAAACCACTTCAGGACCCTAAAACAGTGAGTAATAGTCCATGAAACAGGCCAGAATTGGCCAAAACTGCCAGTTTTGATGACCGACACATAAGCGGACCTTGGGGTTCAACAATTACGGAAATCGCTTCGGGGCCCCAAAACGGTGAGTAATAACCCAAGAAACAGGCCAGAATCAGCCAAAACTGCCAGTGTTGATGACCGACACGTAAACGCACCACAGGGTTCGTTAACCACGGAAACCACTCCGGGACCCCAAATCAGTGAGTAATAGTCCATGAAACGGGCCAGAATCAGCCAAAACCGCCAATGTTGATGACCGACATGTAAACTTACCACAGCGTTCGTTAAGCAAGGAAACCACTCCGAGACCCAAAACAGCGAGTAATAGTCCATGAAACGGGACAGAATCGGTCAAAACTGCCAGTGTTGATGACCGACACGTAAGCGGACCGTGGGGTTCAACAATTATGGAAATCGCTTCGGGACCCGAAAACAGTGAGTAATAATCCTAGAAATGGGCCAGAATCGGCCAAAACTGCTAGTGTTGATGACCGACACGTAAACGCACCACAGGGTTCGTTAACCATGGAAACCACTCCGGGACCCCAAAACAATGTGTAATAGTCCATGAAACGGGCCAGAATCGGCCAAAACTGCCAGTGTTGATGACCGACACGTAAGCGGACCGTGGGGTTCAACAATTATGGAAATTGCTTTGGGACCCGAAAACGGTGAGTAATAATCCAAGAAACGGGCCAGAATCGGCCAAAACTGCTAGTGTTGATGACCGACACGTAAGCGGACCGTGCGGTTCAACAATTATGGAATAGCTTCGGGACCCGAAAACGGTGAGTAATAATCCAAGAAACGGGCTAGAATCGGCCAAAGCTGCCAATGTTGATGACCGACACGTAAACGCACCACAGGGTTCGTTAACCATGGAAACCACTCCGGGACCCCAAAACAGTGAGTAATAGTCCATGAAACGGGCCAGAATCGGTCAAAACTGCCAGTGTTGATGACCAGCACATAAACGCATCACAGGGTTCGTTCACCATGGAAACCACCCCGGGACCCCAAAACAGTGAGTAATAGTCCATGAAACGGGCCAGAATCGGCCAAAACTGCCAGTGTTGATGATCGACACGTAAACTTACCGTAGCGTTCGTCAACCATCGAAACCGCTCCGGGACCCCAAAACAGTGGGTAATAGTCGATGAAACGGGCTAGAATCGGCAAAAACTGCCTGTGTTGATGACCGACACGTAAGCGAACCTTGGGGTTCAACAATTATGGAAATCGCCTCGGGACCCGAAAACGGTGATTAATAATCCAAGAAACGGGCCAGAATCGGCCAAAACTGCCAGTGTTGATGACCGACACGTAAACGCACCACAGGGTTCGTTAACCATGGAAACCACTTTGGCACCCCAAAACCGTGAGTAATAGTCCATGAAACGGGCCAGAATCGGCCAAAACTGCCAGTGTTGATGACGGACACGTAAGCGGACCTCGGGGTTCAACAATTATGGAAATCGCTTCGGGACCCCAAAATGGTGAGTAATAACCCAAGAAACAGGCCAGAATCGGCCAAAACTGCCAGTGTTGATGACCGACACGTAAACACAACAAAGGGTTCGTTAACCATGGAAACCACTTCGGGACACTAAAACAGTGAGTAATAGTCCATGAAACGGGCCGGAATTGGCCAAAACTGCCAGTGTTGATGACCGACACGTAAGCGGACCTTGGGGTTCATCAATTACGGAAATCGCTTCGGGACCCCAAAACGGTGAGTAATAACCCAAGAAACGGGCCAGAATCGGCCAAAACTGCCAGTGTTGATGACCGACACGTAAACGCACCAGAGGGTTCGTTAACCATGGAAACCACTTTGGCACCCCAAAACCGTGAGTAATAGTCCATGAAACGGGCCAGAATCGGCCAAAACTGCCAGTGTTGATGACGGACACGTAAGCGGACCTCGGGGTTCAACAATTATGGAAATCGCTTCGGGACCCCAAAACGGTGAGTAATAACCCAAGAAACAGGCCAGAATCGGCCAAAACTGCCAGTGTTGATGACCGACACGTAAACACAACAAAGGGTTCGTTAACCATGGAAACCACTTCGGGACCCTAAAACAGTGAGTAATAGTCCATGAAACGGGCCGGAATTGGCCAAAACTGCCAGTGTTGATGACCGACACGTAAGCGGACCTTGGGGTTCATCAATTACGGAAATCGCTTCGGGACCCCAAAACGGTGAGTAATAACCCAAGAAACGGGCCAGAATCGGCCAAAACTGCCAGTGTTGATAACCGACAGGTAAATGCACCACAGGGTTCGTTAACCACGGAAACCACTCCGGGACCCCAAATCAGTGAGTAATAGTCCATGAAACGGGCCAGAATTGGCCAAAACCGCCAATGTTGATGACCGACATGTAAACTTACCACAGCGTTCGTTAAGCAAGGAAACCACTCCGGGACCCAAAACAGCGAGTAATAGTCCATGAAACGGGCCAGAATCGGCCAAAACTGCCAGTGTTGATGACCGATACGTAAGCGGACCGTGGGGTTCAACAATTATGGAAATCGCTTCGGGACCCAAAAACGGTGAGTAATAATCCAAGAAATGGGCCAGAATCGGCCAAAACTGCCAGTGTTGATGACCGACACGTAAACGCACCACAGGGTTCGTTAACCATGGAAACCACTCCGGGACCCCAAAACAGTGAGTAATAGTCCATCAAACGGGCCAGCATCGGCCAAAACTGCCAGTGTTGATGACCGACACGTAAGCGGACCGTGGGGTTCAACAATTATGGAAATTGCTTCGGGACCCGAAAACGGTGAGTAATAATCCAAGAAACGGGCCAGAATCGGCCAAAACTGCCAGTGTTGATGACCGACACGTAAGCGGATTGTGCGGTTCAACAATTACGGAATCGCTTCGGGACCTGAAAACAGTGAGTAATAATCCAAGAAACGGGCTAGAATCGGCCAAAGTTGCCAGTGTTGATGACCGACACGTAAACGCACCACAGGGTTCGTTAACCATGGAAACCACTTCGGCACCCGAAAACAGTGAGTAATAGTCCATGAAACGGGCCAGAATCGGCCAAAACTGCCAGTGTTGATGACGGACACGTAAGCGGACCTCGGGGTTCAACAATTATGGAAATCGCTTCGGGACCCCAAAACGGTGAGTAATAACCCAAGAAACAGGCCAGAATCGGCCAAAACTGCCAGTGTTGATGACCGACACGTAAACACAACACAGGGTTCGTTAACCATGGAAACCACTTCAGGACCCTAAAACAGTGAGTAATAGTCCATGAAACAGGCCAGAATTGGCCAAAACTGCCAGTTTTGATGACCGACACATAAGCGGACCTTGGGGTTCAACAATTACGGAAATCGCTTCGGGGCCCCAAAACGGTGAGTAATAACCCAAGAAACAGGCCAGAATCAGCCAAAACTGCCAGTGTTGATGACCGACACGTAAACGCACCACAGGGTTCGTTAACCACGGAAACCACTCCGGGACCCCAAATCAGTGAGTAATAGTCCATGAAACGGGCCAGAATCAGCCAAAACCGCCAATGTTGATGACCGACATGTAAACTTACCACAGCGTTCGTTAAGCAAGGAAACCACTCCGAGACCCAAAACAGCGAGTAATAGTCCATGAAACGGGACAGAATCGGTCAAAACTGCCAGTGTTGATGACCGACACGTAAGCGGACCGTGGGGTTCAACAATTATGGAAATCGCTTCGGGACCCGAAAACAGTGAGTAATAATCCTAGAAATGGGCCAGAATCGGCCAAAACTGCTAGTGTTGATGACCGACACGTAAACGCACCACAGGGTTCGTTAACCATGGAAACCACTCCGGGACCCCAAAACAATGTGTAATAGTCCATGAAACGGGCCAGAATCGGCCAAAACTGCCAGTGTTGATGACCGACACGTAAGCGGACCGTGGGGTTCAACAATTATGGAAATTGCTTTGGGACCCGAAAACGGTGAGTAATAATCCAAGAAACGGGCCAGAATCGGCCAAAACTGCTAGTGTTGATGACCGACACGTAAGCGGACCGTGCGGTTCAACAATTATGGAATAGCTTCGGGACCCGAAAACGGTGAGTAATAATCCAAGAAACGGGCTAGAATCGGCCAAAGCTGCCAATGTTGATGACCGACACGTAAACGCACCACAGGGTTCGTTAACCATGGAAACCACTCCGGGACCCCAAAACAGTGAGTAATAGTCCATGAAACGGGCCAGAATCGGTCAAAACTGCCAGTGTTGATGACCAGCACATAAACGCATCACAGGGTTCGTTCACCATGGAAACCACCCCGGGACCCCAAAACAGTGAGTAATAGTCCATGAAACGGGCCAGAATCGGCCAAAACTGCCAGTGTTGATGATCGACACGTAAACTTACCGTAGCGTTCGTCAACCATCGAAACCGCTCCGGGACCCCAAAACAGTGGGTAATAGTCGATGAAACGGGCTAGAATCGGCAAAAACTGCCTGTGTTGATGACCGACATGTAAGCGAACCTTGGGGTTCAACAATTATGGAAATCGCCTCGGGACCCGAAAACGGTGATTAATAATCCAAGAAACGGGCCAGAATCGGCCAAAACTGCCAGTGTTGATGACCGACACGTAAACGCACCACAGGGTTCGTTAACCATGGAAACCACTTTGGCACCCCAAAACCGTGAGTAATAGTCCATGAAACGGGCCAGAATCGGCCAAAACTGCCAGTGTTGATGACGGACACGTAAGCGGACCTCGGGGTTCAACAATTATGGAAATCGCTTCGGGACCCCAAAATGGTGAGTAATAACCCAAGAAACAGGCCAGAATCGGCCAAAACTGCCAGTGTTGATGACCGACACGTAAACACAACAAAGGGTTCGTTAACCATGGAAACCACTTCGGGACACTAAAACAGTGAGTAATAGTCCATGAAACGGGCCGGAATTGGCCAAAACTGCCAGTGTTGATGACCGACACGTAAGCGGACCTTGGGGTTCATCAATTACGGAAATCGCTTCGGGACCCCAAAACGGTGAGTAATAACCCAAGAAACGGGCCAGAATCGGCCAAAACTGCCAGTGTTGATGACCGACACGTAAACGCACCAGAGGGTTCGTTAACCATGGAAACCACTTTGGCACCCCAAAACCGTGAGTAATAGTCCATGAAACGGGCCAGAATCGGCCAAAACTGCCAGTGTTGATGACGGACACGTAAGCGGACCTCGGGGTTCAACAATTATGGAAATCGCTTCGGGACCCCAAAACGGTGAGTAATAACCCAAGAAACAGGCCAGAATCGGCCAAAACTGCCAGTGTTGATGACCGACACGTAAACACAACAAAGGGTTCGTTAACCATGGAAACCACTTCGGGACCCTAAAACAGTGAGTAATAGTCCATGAAACGGGCCGGAATTGGCCAAAACTGCCAGTGTTGATGACCGACACGTAAGCGGACCTTGGGGTTCATCAATTACGGAAATCGCTTCGGGACCCCAAAACGGTGAGTAATAACCCAAGAAACGGGCCAGAATCGGCCAAAACTGCCAGTGTTGATAACCGACAGGTAAATGCACCACAGGGTTCGTTAACCACGGAAACCACTCCGGGACCCCAAATCAGTGAGTAATAGTCCATGAAACGGGCCAGAATTGGCCAAAACCGCCAATGTTGATGACCGACATGTAAACTTACCACAGCGTTCGTTAAGCAAGGAAACCACTCCGGGACCCAAAACAGCGAGTAATAGTCCATGAAACGGGCCAGAATCGGCCAAAACTGCCAGTGTTGATGACCGATACGTAAGCGGACCGTGGGGTTCAACAATTATGGAAATCGCTTCGGGACCCAAAAACGGTGAGTAATAATCCAAGAAATGGGCCAGAATCGGCCAAAACTGCCAGTGTTGATGACCGACACGTAAACGCACCACAGGGTTCGTTAACCATGGAAACCACTCCGGGACCCCAAAACAGTGAGTAATAGTCCATCAAACGGGCCAGCATCAGCCAAAACTGCCAGTGTTGATGACCGACACGTAAGCGGACCGTGGGGTTCAACAATTATGGAAATTGCTTCGGGACCCGAAAACGGTGAGTAATAATCCAAGAAACGGGCCAGAATCGGCCAAAACTGCCAGTGTTGATGACCGACACGTAAGCGGATTGTGCGGTTCAACAATTACGGAATCGCTTCGGGACCTGAAAACAGTGAGTAATAATCCAAGAAACGGGCTAGAATCGGCCAAAGTTGCCAGTGTTGATGACCGACACGTAAACGCACCACAGGGTTCGTTAACCATGGAAACCACTTCGGCACCCGAAAACAGTGAGTAATAGTCCATGAAACGGGCCAGAATCGGCCAAAACTGCCAGTGTTGATGACGGACACGTAAGCGGACCTCGGGGTTCAACAATTATGGAAATCGCTTCGGGACCCCAAAACGGTGAGTAATAACCCAAGAAACAGGCCAGAATCGGCCAAAACTGCCAGTGTTGATGACCGACACGTAAACACAACACAGGGTTCGTTAACCATGGAAACCACTTCAGGACCCTAAAACAGTGAGTAATAGTCCATGAAACAGGCCAGAATTGGCCAAAACTGCCAGTTTTGATGACCGACACATAAGCGGACCTTGGGGTTCAACAATTACGGAAATCGCTTCGGGGCCCCAAAACGGTGAGTAATAACCCAAGAAACAGGCCAGAATCAGCCAAAACTGCCAGTGTTGATGACCGACACGTAAACGCACCACAGGGTTCGTTAACCACGGAAACCACTCCGGGACCCCAAATCAGTGAGTAATAGTCCATGAAACGGGCCAGAATCAGCCAAAACCGCCAATGTTGATGACCGACATGTAAACTTACCACAGCGTTCGTTAAGCAAGGAAACCACTCCGAGACCCAAAACAGCGAGTAATAGTCCATGAAACGGGACAGAATCGGTCAAAACTGCCAGTGTTGATGACCGACACGTAAGCGGACCGTGGGGTTCAACAATTATGGAAATCGCTTCGGGACCCGAAAACAGTGAGTAATAATCCTAGAAATGGGCCAGAATCGGCCAAAACTGCTAGTGTTGATGACCGACACGTAAACGCACCACAGGGTTCGTTAACCATGGAAACCACTCCGGGACCCCAAAACAATGAGTAATAGTCCATGAAACGGGCCAGAATCGGCCAAAACTGCCAGTGTTGATGACCGACACGTAAGCGGACCGTGGGGTTCAACAATTATGGAAATTGCTTCGGGACCCGAAAACGGTGAGTAATAATCCAAGAAACGGGCCAGAATCGGCCAAAACTGCTAGTGTTGATGACCGACACGTAAGCGGACCGTGCGGTTCAACAATTATGGAATCGCTTCGGGACCCGAAAACGGTGAGTAATAATCCAAGAAACGGGCTAGAATCGGCCAAAGCTGCCAATGTTGATGACCGACACGTAAACGCACCATAGGGTTCGTTAACCATGGAAACCACTCCGGGACCCCAAAACAGTGAGTAATAGTCCATGAAACGGGCCAGAATCGGTCAAAACTGCCAGTGTTGATGACCAGCACATAAACGCATCACAGGGTTCGTTCACCATGGAAACCACCCCGGGACCCCAAAACAGTGAGTAATAGTCCATGAAACGGGCCAGAATCGGCCAAAACTGCCAGTGTTGATGATCGACACGTAAACTTACCGTAGCGTTCGTCAACCATCGAAACCGCTCCGGGACCCCAAAACAGTGGGTAATAGTCGATGAAACGGGCTAGAATCGGCAAAAACTGCCTGTGTTGATGACCGACACGTAAGCGAACCTTGGGGTTCAACAATTATGGAAATCGCCTCGGGACCCGAAAACGGTGATTAATAATCCAAGAAACGGGCCAGAATCGGCCAAAACTGCCAGTGTTGATGACCGACACGTAAACGCACCACAGGGTTCGTTAACCATGGAAACCACTTTGGCACCCCAAAACCGTGAGTAATAGTCCATGAAACGGGCCAGAATCGGCCAAAACTGCCAGTGTTGATGACGGACACGTAAGCGGACCTCGGGGTTCAACAATTATGGAAATCGCTTCGGGACCCCAAAACGGTGAGTAATAACCCAAGAAACAGGCCAGAATCGGCCAAAACTGCCAGTGTTGATGACCGACACGTAAACACAACAAAGGGTTCGTTAACCATGGAAACCACTTCGGGACACTAAAACAGTGAGTAATAGTCCATGAAACGGGCCGGAATTGGCCAAAACTGCCAGTGTTGATGACCGACACGTAAGCGGACCTTGGGGTTCATCAATTACGGAAATCGCTTCGGGACCCCAAAACGGTGAGTAATAACCCAAGAAACGGGCCAGAATCGGCCAAAACTGCCAGTGTTGATGACCGACACGTAAACGCACCAGAGGGTTCGTTAACCATGGAAACCACTTTGGCACCCCAAAACCGTGAGTAATAGTCCATGAAACGGGCCAGAATCGGCCAAAACTGCCAGTGTTGATGACGGACACGTAAGCGGACCTCGGGGTTCAACAATTATGGAAATCGCTTCGGGACCCCAAAACGGTGAGTAATAACCCAAGAAACAGGCCAGAATCGGCCAAAACTGCCAGTGTTGATGACCGACACGTAAACACAACAAAGGGTTCGTTAACCATGGAAACCACTTCGGGACCCTAAAACAGTGAGTAATAGTCCATGAAACGGGCCGGAATTGGCCAAAACTGCCAGTGTTGATGAGCGACACGTAAGCGGACCTTGGGGTTCATCAATTACGGAAATCGCTTCGGGACCCCAAAACGGTGAGTAATAACCCAAGAAACGGGCCAGAATCGGCCAAAACTGCCAGTGTTGATAACCGACAGGTAAATGCACCACAGGGTTCGTTAACCACGGAAACCACTCCGGGACCCCAAATCAGTGAGTAATAGTCCATGAAACGGGCCAGAATTGGCCAAAACCGCCAATGTTGATGACCGACATGTAAACTTACCACAGCGTTCGTTAAGCAAGGAAACCACTCCGGGACCCAAAACAGCGAGTAATAGTCCATGAAACGGGCCAGAATCGGCCAAAACTGCCAGTGTTGATGACCGATACGTAAGCGGACCGTGGGGTTCAACAATTATGGAAATCGCTTCGGGACCCAAAAACGGTGAGTAATAATCCAAGAAATGGGCCAGAATCGGCCAAAACTGCCAGTGTTGATGACCGACACGTAAACGCACCACAGGGTTCGTTAACCATGGAAACCACTCCGGGACCCCAAAACAGTGAGTAATAGTCCATCAAACGGGCCAGCATCGGCCAAAACTGCCAGTGTTGATGACCGACACGTAAGCGGACCGTGGGGTTCAACAATTATGGAAATTGCTTCGGGACCCGAAAACGGTGAGTAATAATCCAAGAAACGGGCCAGAATCGGCCAAAACTGCCAGTGTTGATGACCGACACGTAAGCGGATTGTGCGGTTCAACAATTACGGAATCGCTTCGGGACCTGAAAACAGTGAGTAATAATCCAAGAAACGGGCTAGAATCGGCCAAAGCTGCCAGTGTTGATGACCGACACGTAAACGCACCACAGGGTTCGTTAACCATGGAAACCACTCCGGGACCCCAAAACAGTGAGTAATAGTCCATGAAACGGGCCAGAATCGGTCATAACTGCCAGTGTTGATGACCAACACGTAAACGCATCACAGGGTTCGTTCACCATGGAAACCACCCCGGGACCCCAAAACAGTGAGTAATAGTCCATGAAACGGGCCAAAATCGGCCAAAACTGCCAGTGTTGATGATCGACACGTAAGCTTACCGCAGCGTTTGTTAACCATCGAAACCACTCCGGGACCCCAAAACAGTGCGTAATAGTTGATGAAACGGGCTAGAATCGACAAAAACTGCCTGTGTTGATGACCGACACGTAAGCGAACCTTGGGGTTCAACAATTATGGAAATCGCCTCGGGACCCGAAAACGGTGATTAATAATCCAAGAAACGGACCATAATCGGCCAAAACTACGAGCGGTGATGACCGACACGTAAACGCACCACAGGGTTCGTTAACCATGGAAACCACTTCGGCACCCCAAAACAGTGAGTAATAGTCCATGAAACGGGCCAGAATCGGCCAAAACTGCCAGTGTTGATGACGGACACGTAAGCGGACCTCGGGGTTCAACAATTATGGAAATCGCTTTGGGACCCCAAAACGGTGAGTAATAACCCAAGAAACAAGCCAGAATCGGCCAAAACTGCCAGTGTTGATGACCGACACGTAAACACAACACAGGGTTCGTTAACCATGGAAACCACTTCGGGACCCCAAAACAGTGAGTAATAGTCCATGAAACGGGCCAGAATTGGCCAAAACTGCCAGTGTTGATGACCGACACGTAAGCGGACCTTGGGGTTCAACAATTACGGAAATCGCTTCGGGGCCCCAAAACGGTGAGTAATAACCCAAGAAACGGGCCAGAATCGGCAAAAACTGCCAGTGTTGATGACCGACACGTAAACGCACCACAGGGTTCGTTAACCACGGAAACCACTCCGGGACCCCAAATCAGTGAGTAATAGTCCATGAAACGGGCCAGAATCAGCCAAAACCGCCAATGTTGATGACCGACATGTAAACTTACCACAGCGTTCGTTAAGCAAGGAAACCACTCCGAGACCCAAAACAGCGAGTAATAGTCCATGAAACGGGACAGAATCGGCCAAAACTGCCAGTGTTGATGACCGACACGTAAGCGGACCGTGGGGTTCAACAATTATGGAAATCGCTTCGGGACCCGAAAACAGTGAGTAATAATCCTAGAAATGGGCCAGAATCGGCCAAAACTGCTAGTGTTGATGACCGACACGTAAACGCACCACAGGGTTCGTTAACCATGGAAACCACTCCGGGACCCCAAAACAGTGAGTAATAGTCCATGAAACGGGCCAGAATCGGCCAAAACTGCCAGTGTTGATGACCGACACGTAAGCGGACCGTGGGGTTCAACAATTATGGAAATTGATTCGGGACCCGAAAACGGTGAGTAATAATCCAAGAAACGGGCCAGAATCGGCCAAAACTGCTAGTGTTGATGACCGACACGTAAGCGGACCGTGCGGTTCAACAATTATGGAATCGCTTCGGGACCCGAAAACGGTGAGTAATAATCCAAGAAACGGGCTAGAATCGGCCAAAGCTGCCAATGTTGATGACCGACACGTAAACGCACCACAGGGTTCGTTAACCATGGAAACCACTCCGGGACCCCAAAACAGTGAGTAATAGTCCATGAAACGGGCCAGAATCGGTCAAAACTGCCAGTGTTGATGACCGACACGTAAACGCACCACAGGGTTCGTTAACCATGGAAACCACTTCGGCACCCGAAAACAGTGAGTAATAGTCCATGAAACGGGCCAGAATCGGCCAAAACTGCCAGTGTTGATGACGGACACGTAAGCGGACCTCGGGGTTCAACAATTATGGAAATCGCTTCGGGACCCCAAAACGGTGAGTAATAACCCAAGAAACAGGCCAGAATCGGCCAAAACTGCCAGTGCTGATGACCGACACGTAAACACAACACAGGGTTCGTTAACCATGGAAACCACTTCAGGACCCTAAAACAGTGAGTAATAGTCCATGAAACGAGCCAGAATTGGCCAAAACTGCCAGTGTTGATGACCGACACATAAGCGGACCTTGGGGTTCAACAATTACGGAAATCGCTTCGGGGCCCCAAAACGGTGAGTAATAACCCAAGAAACGGGCCAGAATCAGCCAAAACTGCCAGTGTTGATGACCGACACGTAAACGCACCACAGGGTTCGTTAACCACGGAAACCACTCCGGGACCCCAAATCAGTGAGTAATAGTCCATGAAACGGGCCAGAATCAGCCAAAACCGCCAATGTTGATGACCGACATGTAAACTTACCACAGCGTTCGTTAAGCAAGGAAACCACTCCGAGACCCAAAACAGCGAGTAATAGTCCATGAAACGGGACAGAATCGGCCAAAACTGCCAGTGTTGATGACCGACACGTAAGCGGACCATGGGGTTCAACAATTATGGAAATCGCTTCGGGACCCGAAAACAGTGAGTAATAATCCTAGAAATGGGCCAGAATCGGCCAAAACTGCTAGTGTTGATGACCGACACGTAAACGCACCACAGGGTTCGTTAACCATGGAAACCACTCCGGGACCCCAAAACAGTGAGTAATAGTCCATGAAACGGGCCAGAATCGGCCAAAACTGCCAGTGTTGATGACCGACACGTAAGCGGACCGTGGGGTTCAACAATTATGGAAATTGCTTCGGGACCCGAAAACGGTGAGTAATAATCCAAGAAACGGGCCAGAATCGGCCAAAACTGCTAGTGTTGATGACCGACACGTAAGCGGACCGTGCGGTTCAACAATTATGGAATCGCTTCGGGACCCGAAAACGGTGAGTAAGAATCCAAGAAACGGGCTAGAATCGGCCAAAGCTGCCAATGTTGATGACCGACACGTAAACGCACCACAGGGTTCGTTAACCATGGAAACCACTTCGGGACCCCAAAACAGTGAGTAATAGTCCATGAAACGGGCCAGAATCGGTCAAAACTGCCAGTGTTGATGACCAGCACATAAACGCATCACAGGGTTCGTTCACCATGGAAACCACCCCGGGACCCCAAAACAGTGAGTAATAGTCCATGAAACGGGCCAGAATCGGCCAAAACTGCCAGTGTTGATGCTCGACACGTAAACTTACCGTAGCGTTCGTCAACCATCGAAACCGCTCTGGGACCCCAAAACAGTGGGTAATAGTCGATGAAACGGGCTAGAATCGGCAAAAACTGCCTGTGTTGATGATCGACACGTAAGCGAACCTTGGGGTTCAACAATTATGGAAATCGCCTCGGGACCCGAAAACGGTGATTAATAATCCAAGAAACGGACCATAATCAGCCAAAACTGCGAGTGTTGATGACCGACACGTAAACACACCACAGGGTTCGTTAACCATGGAAACCACTTCGGCACCCCAAAACAGTGAGTAATAGTCCATGAAACGGGCCAGAATCGGCCAAAACTGCGAGTGTTGATGACGGACACGTAAGCGGACCTCGTGGTTCAACAATTATGGAAATCGCTTTGGGACCCCAAAACGGTGAGTAATAACCCAAGAAACAGGCCAGAATCGGCCAAAACTGCCAGTGTTGATGACCGACACGTAAACACAACATAGGGCTCGTTAACCATGGAAACCACTTCGGGACCCTAAAACAGTGAGTAAAAGTCCATGAAACGGGCCAGAATTGGCCAAAACTGCCAGTGTTGATGACCGACACGTAAGCGGACCTTGGGGTTCAACAATTACGGAAATCGCTTCGGGACCCCAAAACGGTGAGTAATAACCCAAGAAACGGGCCAGAATCGGCCAAAACTGCCAGTGTTGATGACCGACACGTAAACGCACCACAGGGTTCGTTAACCACGGAAACCACTCCGGGACCCCAAATCGGTGAGTAATAGTCCATGAAACGGGCCAGAATCGGCCAAAACCGCCAATGTTGATGACCGACATGTAAATGCACCACAGCGTTCGTTAAGCAAG
The DNA here is from genome assembly GCA_963921465.1 of Triticum timopheevii. Lineage (NCBI taxonomy): Eukaryota > Viridiplantae > Streptophyta > Magnoliopsida > Poales > Poaceae > Triticum > Triticum timopheevii. The sequence goes on from OY997270.1 coordinate 373,186,013, forward strand.
GAAACCACTCCGGGACCCAAAACAGCGAGTAATAGTCCATGAAACGGGCCAGAATCGGCCAAAACTGCCTGTGTTGATGACCGACACGTAAGCGGACCATGGGGTTCAACAATTATGGAAATTGCTTTGGGACCCGAAAACGGTTAGTAATAATCCAAGAAACGGGCCAGAATCGGCCAAAACGGCCAGTGTTGATGACCGACACGTAAGCGGACCATGCGGTTCAACAATTATGGAATCGCTTCGGGACCCGAAAACGGTGAGTAATAATCCAAGAAACGGGCTAGAATCGGCCAAAACTGCCAGTGTTGATGACCGACACGTAAACGCACCACGGGGTTCGTTAACCATGGAAACCACTCCGGGACCCCAAAACAGTGAGTAATAGTCCATGAAACGGGCCAGAATCGGTCAAAACTGCCACTGTTGATGACCAACATGTAAACGCATCACAGGGTTGATTCACCATGGAAACCACCCCGGGACCCCAAAACAGTGAGTAATAGTCCATGAAACGGGCTAGAATCGGCCAAAACTGCCAGTGTTGATGATCGACACGTAAACTTACCGCAGCGTTCGTTAACCATCGAAACTACTCCGGGACCCCAAAACAGTGCGTAATAGTCGATGAAACGGGCTAGAATCGGCAAAAACTGCTTGTGTTGATGACCGACACGTAAGCGAACCTTGGGGTTCAACAATTATGGAAATCGCCTCGGGACCCGAAAACTTTGATTAATAATCCAAGAAACGGACCATAATCGGCGAAAACTGCGAGTGTTGATGACCGACACGTAAACGCACCACAGGGTTCGTTAACCATGGAAACCACTTCGGCACCCGAAAACAGTGAGTAATAGTCCATGAAACGGGCCAGAATCGGCCAAAACTGCCAGTGTTGATGACGGACACGTAAGCGGACCTCGGGGTTCAACAATTATGGAAATCGCTTCGGGACCCCAAAACGGTGAGTAATAACCCAAGAAACAGGCCAGAATCGGCCAAAACTGCCAGTGTTGATGACCGACACGTAAACACAACACAGGGTTCGTTAACCATGGAAACCACTTCAGGACCCTAAAACAGTGAGTAATAGTCCATGAAACGGGCCAGAATTGGCCAAAACTGCCAGTGTTGATGACCGACACATAAGCGGACCTTGGGGTTCAACAATTACGGAAATCGCTTCGGGGCCCCAAAACGGTGAGTAATAACCCAAGAAACGGGCCAGAATCAGCCAAAACTGCCAGTGTTGATGACCGACACGTAAACGCACCACAGGGTTCGTTAACCACGGAAACCACTCCGGGACCCCAAATCAGTGAGTAATAGTCCATGAAACGGGCCAGAATCAGCCAGAACCGCCAATGTTGATGACCGACATGTAAACTTACCACAGCGTTCGTTAAGCAAGGAAACCACTCCGAGACCCAAAACAGCGAGTAATAGTCCATGAAACGGGACAGAATCGGCCAAAACTGCCAGTGTTGATGACCGACACGTAAGCGGACCGTGGGGTTCAACAATTATGGAAATCGCTTCGGGACCCGAAAACAGTGAGTAATAATCCTAGAAATGGGCCAGAATCGGCCAAAACTGCTAGTGTTGATGACCGACACGTAAACGCACCACAGGGTTCGTTAACCATGGAAACCACTCCGGGACCCCAAAACAGTGAGTAATAGTCCATGAAACGGGCCAGAATCGGCCAAAACTGCCAGTGTTGATGACCGACACGTAAGCGGACCGTGGGGTTCAACAATTATGGAAATTGCTTCGGGACCCGAAAACGGTGAGTAATAATCCAAGAAACGGGCCAGAATCGGCCAAAACTGCTAGTGTTGATGACCGACACGTAAGCGGACCGTGCGGTTCAACAATTATGGAATCGCTTCGGGACCCGAAAACGGTGAGTAATAATCCAAGAAACGGGCTAGAATCGGCCAAAGCTGCCAATGTTGATGACCGACACGTAAACGCACCACAGGGTTCGTTAACCATGGAAACCACTCCGGGACCCCAAAACAGTGAGTAATAGTCCATGAAACGGGCCAGAATCGGTCAAAACTGCCAGTGTTGATGACCGACACGTAAACGCACCACAGGGTTCGTTAACCATGGAAACCACTTCGGCACCCGAAAACAATGAGTAATAGTCCATGAAACGGGCCAGAATCGGCCAAAACTGCCAGTGTTGATGACGGACACGTAAGCGGACCTCGGGGTTCAACAATTATGGAAATCGCTTCGGGACCCCAAAACGGTGAGTAATAACCCAAGAAACAGGCCAGAATCGGCCAAAACTGCCAGTGTTGATGACCGACACGTAAACACAACACAGGGTTCGTTAACCATGGAAACCACTTCAGGACCCTAAAACAGTGAGTAATAGTCCATGAAACGGGCCAGAATTGGCCAAAACTGCCAGTGTTGATGACCGACACATAAGCGGACCTTGGGGTTCAACAATTACGGAAATCGCTTCGGGGCCCCAAAACGGTGAGTAATAACCCAAGAAACGGGCCAGAATCAGCCAAAACTGCCAGTGTTGATGACCGACACGTAAACGCACCACAGGGTTCGTTAACCACGGAAACCACTCCGGGACCCCAAATCAGTGAGTAATAGTCCATGAAACGGGCCAGAATCAGCCAGAACCGCCAATGTTGATGACCGACATGTAAACTTACCACAGCGTTCGTTAAGCAAGGAAACCACTCCGAGACCCAAAACAGCGAGTAATAGTCCATGAAACGGGACAGAATCGGCCAAAACTGCCAGTGTTGATGACCGACACGTAGGCGGACCGTGGGGTTCAACAATTATGGAAATCGCTTCGGGACCCGAAAACAGTGAGTAATAATCCTAGAAATGGGCCAGAATCGGCCAAAACTGCTAGTGTTGATGACCGACACGTAAACGCACCACAGGGTTCGTTAACCATGGAAACCACTCCGGGACCCCAAAACAGTGAGTAATAGTCCATGAAACGGGCCAGAATCGGCCAAAACTGCCAGTGTTGATGACCGACACGTAAGCGGACCGTGGGGTTCAAAAATTATGGAAATTGCTTCGGGACCCGAAAACGGTGAGTAATAATCCAAGAAACGGGCCAGAATCGGCCAAAACTGCTAGTGTTGATGACCGACACGTAAGCGGACCGTGCGGTTCAACAATTATGGAATCGCTTCGGGACCCGAAAACGGTGAGTAATAATCCAAGAAACGGGCTAGAATCGGCCAAAGCTGCCAATGTTGATGACCGACACGTAAACGCACCACAGGGTTCGTTAACCATGGAAACCACTCCGGGACCCCAAAACAGTGAGTAATAGTCCATGAAACGGGCCAGAATCGGTCAAAACTGCCAGTGTTGATGACCGACACGTAAACGCACCACAGGGTTCGTTAACCATGGAAACCACTTCGGCACCCGAAAACAATGAGTAATAGTCCATGAAACGGGCCAGAATCGGCCAAAACTGCCAGTGTTGATGACGGACACGTAAGCGGACCTCGGGGTTCAACAATTATGGAAATCGCTTCGGGACCCCAAAACGGTGAGTAATAACCCAAGAAACAGGCCAGAATCGGCCAAAACTGCCAGTGTTGATGACCGACACGTAAACACAACACAGGGTTCGTTAACCATGGAAACCACTTCAGGACCCTAAAACAGTGAGTAATAGTCCATGAAACGGGCCAGAATTGGCTAAAACTGCCAGTGTTGATGACCGACACATAAACGCACCACAGGGTTCGTTAACCACGGAAACCACTCCGGGACCCCAAAACAGTGAGTAATAGTCCATGAAACGGGCCAGAATCGGTCAAAACCGCCACTGTTGATGACCGACATGTAAACTTACCACAGCGTTCGTTAAGCAAGGAAACCACTCCGAGACCCAAAACAGCGAGTAATAGTCCATGAAACGGGACAGAATCGGCCAAAACTGCCAGTGTTGATGACCGACACGTAAGCGGACCGTGGGGTTCAACAATTATGGAAATCGCTTCGGGACCCGAAAACAGTGAGTAATAATCCTAGAAATGGGCCAGAATCGGCCAAAACTGCTAGTGTTGATGACCGACACGTAAACGCACCACAGGGTTCGTTAACCATGGAAACCACTCCGGGACCCCAAAACAGTGAGTAATAGTCCATGAAACGGGCCAGAATCGGCCAAAACTGCCAGTGTTGATGACCGACACGTAAGCGGACCGTGGGGTTCAACAATTATGGAAATTGCTTCGGGACCCGAAAACGGTGAGTAATAATCCAAGAAACGGGCCAGAATCGGCCAAAACTGCTAGTGTTGATGACCGACACGTAAGCGGACCGTGCGGTTCAACAATTATGGAATCGCTTCGGGACCCGAAAACGGTGAGTAATAATCCAAGAAACGGGCTAGAATCGGCCAAAGCTGCCAATGTTGATGACCGACACGTAAACGCACCACAGGGTTCGTTAACCATGGAAACCACTCCGGGACCCCAAAACAGTGAGTAATAGTCCATGAAACGGGCCAGAATCGGTCAAAACTGCCAGTGTTGATGACCGACACGTAAACGCACCACAGGGTTCGTTAACCATGGAAACCACTTCGGCACCCGAAAACAATGAGTAATAGTCCATGAAACGGGCCAGAATCGGCCAAAACTGCCAGTGTTGATGACGGACACGTAAGCGGACCTCGGGGTTCAACAATTATGGAAATCGTTTCGGGACCCCAAAACGGTGAGTAATAACCCAAGAAACAGGCCAGAATCGGCCAAAACTGCCAGTGTTGATGACCGACACGTAAACACAACACAGGGTTCGTTAACCATGGAAACCACTTCAGGACCCTAAAACAGTGAGTAATAGTCCATGAAACGGGCCAGAATTGGCCAAAACTGCCAGTGTTGATGACCGACACATAAACGCACCACAGGGTTCGTTAACCACGGAAACCACTCCGGGACCCAAAACAGTGAGTAATAGTCCATGAAACGGGCCAGAATCGGTTAAAACCGCCAATGTTGATGACCGACATGTAAACTTACCACAGCGTTCGTTAAGCAAGGAAACCACTCCGAGACCCAAAACAGCGAGTAATAGTCCATGAAACGGGACAGAATCGGCCAAAACTGCCAGTGTTGATGACCGACACGTAAGCGGACCGTGGGGTTCAACAATTATGGAAATCGCTTCGGGACCCGAAAACAGTGAGTAATAATCCTAGAAATGGGCCAGAATCGGCCAAAACTGCTAGTGTTGATGACCGACACGTAAACGCACCACAGGGTTCGTTAACCATGGAAACCACTCCGGGACCCCAAAACAGTGAGTAATAGTCCATGAAACGGGCCAGAATCGGCCAAAACTGCCAGTGTTGATGACCGACACGTAAGCGGACCGTGGGGTTCAACAATTATGGAAATTGCTTCGGGACCCGAAAACGGTGAGTAATAATCCAAGAAACGGGCCAGAATCGGCCAAAACTGCTAGTGTTGATGACCGACACGTAAGCGGACCGTGCGGTTCAACAATTATGGAATCGCTTCGGGACCCGAAAACGGTGAGTAATAATCCAAGAAACGGGCTAGAATCGGCCAAAGCTGCCAATGTTGATGACCGACACGTAAACGCACCACAGGGTTCGTTAACCATGGAAACCACTCCGGGACCCCAAAACAGTGAGTAATAGTCCATGAAACGGGCCAGAATCGGTCAAAACTGCCAGTGTTGATGACCGACACGTAAACGCACCACAGGGTTCGTTAACCATGGAAACCACTTCGGCACCCGAAAACAATGAGTAATAGTCCATGAAACGGGCCAGAATCGGCCAAAACTGCCAGTGTTGATGACGGACACGTAAGCGGACCTCGGGGTTCAACAATTATGGAAATCGTTTCGGGACCCCAAAACGGTGAGTAATAACCCAAGAAACAGGCCAGAATCGGCCAAAACTGCCAGTGTTGATGACCGACACGTAAACACAACACAGGGTTCGTTAACCATGGAAACCACTTCAGGACCCTAAAACAGTGAGTAATAGTCCATGAAACGGGCCAGAATTGGCCAAAACTGCCAGTGTTGATGACCGACACATAAACGCACCACAGGGTTCGTTAACCACGGAAACCACTCCGGGACCCAAAACAGTGAGTAATAGTCCATGAAACGGGCCAGAATCGGTTAAAACCGCCAATGTTGATGACCGACATGTAAACTTACCACAGCGTTCGTTAAGCAAGGAAACGACTCCGAGACCCAAAACAGCGAGTAATAGTCCATGAAACGGGACAGAATCGGCCAAAACTGCCAGTGTTGATGACCGACACGTAAGCGGACCGTGGGGTTCAACAATTATGGAAATCGCTTCGGGACCCGAAAACAGTGAGTAATAATCCTAGAAATGGGCCAGAATCGGCCAAAACTGCTAGTGTTGATGACCGACACGTAAACGCACCACAGGGTTCGTTAACCATGGAAACCACTCCGGGACCCCAAAACAGTGAGTAATAGTCCATGAAACGGGCCAGAATCGGCCAAAACTGCCAGTGTTGATGACCGACACGTAAGCGGACCGTGGGGTTCAACAATTATGGAAATTGCTTCGGGACCCGAAAACGGTGAGTAATAATCCAAGAAACGGGCCAGAATCGGCCAAAACTGCTAGTGTTGATGACCGACACGTAAACGCACCACAGGGTTCGTTAACCATGGAAACCACTTCGGGACCCCAAAACAGTGAGTAATAGTCCAAGAAACGGGCCAGAATCGGCTAAAACTGCCAGTGTTGATGACGGACACGTAAGCGGACCTCCGGGTTCAACAATTATGGAAATCGCTTCGGGACCCCAAAACGGTGAGTAATAACCCAAGAAACAGGCCAGAATCGGCCAAAACTGCCAGTGCTGATGACCGACACGTAAACACAACACAGGGTTCGTTAACCATGGAAACCACTTGGGGACCCTAAAACAGTGAGTAATAGTCCATGAAACTGGCCAGAATTGGCCAAAACTGCCAGTGTTGATGACCGACACGTAAGCGGACCTTGGGGTTCAACAATTACGGAAATCGCTTCGGGACCCCAAAACGGTGAGTAATAACCCAAGAAACGGGCCAAAATCGGCCAAAACTGCCAGTGTTGATGACCGACACGTAAACGCACCACATGGTTCGTTAACCACGAAAACCACTCCGGGACCCCAAATCAATGAGTAATAGTCCATGAAACGGGCCAGAATCGGCTAAAACCGCCAATGTTGATGACCGACATGTAAATGCACCACAGCGTTCGTTATGCAAGGAAACCACTCCGGGACCCAAAACAGCGAGTAATAGTCCATGAAACGGGCCAGAATCGGCCAAAACTGCCAGTGTTAATGACCGACACGTAAGCGGACCGTGGGGTTCAACAATTATGGAAATCGCTTTGGGACCCAAAAACAGTGAGTAATAATCCTAGAAACGGGCCAGAATCGGCCAAAACTGCCAGTGTTGATGACCGACATGTAAGCGGACCGTGGGGTTCAACAATTTTGGAAATTGCTTTGGGACCTGAAAACGGTGAGTAATAATCCAAGAAACGGGCCAGAATCGGCCAAAACTGCTAGTGTTGATGACCGACACGTAAGCGGACCATGCGGTTCAACAATTATGGAATCGCTTCGGGACCCGAAAACGGTGAGTAATAATCCAAGAAACGGGCTAGAATCGGCCAAAACTGCCAGTGTTGATGACCGACACGTAAACGCACCACAGGGTTTGTTAACCATGGAAACCACTCCGGGACCCAAAAACAGTGAGTAATAGTCCATGAAACGGGCCAGAATCGGTCAAAACTGCCAGTGTTGATGACCAACACGTAAATGCATCACAGGGTTCGTTCACCATGGAAACCACCCCGGGACCCCAAAACAGTGAGTAATAGTCCATGAAACGGGCCAGAATCGGCCAAAATTGCCAGTGTTGATGATCGACACGTAAACTTACCGCAGCGTTCGTTAACCATCGAAACCTCTCCGGGACCCCAAAACAGTGCGTAATAGTCGATGAAACGGGCTAGAATCGGCAAAAACTGCCTGTGTTGATGACTGACACGTAAGCGAACCTTGGGGTTCAACAATTATGGAAATCGCCTCGGGACCCGAAAACGGTGATTAATAATCCAAGAAACGGACCATAATCGGCCAAAACTGTGGGTGTTGATGACCGACACGTAAACTCACCACAGGGTTCGTTAACCATGGAAACCACTTCGGCACCCCAAAACAGTGAGTAATAGTCCATGAAACGGGCCAGAATCGGCCAAAACTGCCAGTGTTGATGACGGACACGTAAGCGGACCTCGGGGTTCAACAATTATGGAAATCGCTTCGGGACCCCAAAACGGTGAGTAATAACCCAAGGAACAGGCCAGAATCGGCCAAAACTGCCAGTGTTGATGACCGGCACGTAAACGCAACACAGAGTTCGTTAACCATGGAAACAACTCCGGGACCCTAAAATAGTGAGTAATAGTCCATGAAACGGGCCAGAATTGGCCAAAACTGCCAGTGTTGATGACCGACACGTAAATGGACCTTGGGGTTCAACAATTACGGAAATCGCTTCGGGACCCCAAAACGGTGAGTAATAACCCAAGAAACGGACCAGAATCGGCCAAAACTGCCAGTGTTGATGACCGACATGTAAACGCACCACAGGGTTCGTTAACCACGGAAACCACTCCGGGACCCCAAATCAGTGAGTAATAGTCCATGAAACGGGCCAGAATCGGCCAAAACTGCCAATGTTGATGACCGACAGGTAAATGCACCACAGCGTTCGTTAAGCAAGGAAACCACTCCGGGACCCCGAAACAGTGAGTAATAGTCCATGAAACGGGCCAGAATCGGCCAAAACTGCCAGTGTTGATGACCGACACGTAAGCGGACCGTGGGGTTCAAAAATTATAGAAATCGCTTCGGGACCCGAACACGGTGAGAAATAATCCAAGAAATGGGCCAGAATCGGCCAAAACTGCCATTGTTGATGACCGACACGTAAACGCACCACAGGGTTCGTTAACCATGGAAACCACTCCGGGACCCCAAAACAGTGAGTAATAGTCCATGAAACGGGCCAGAATCGGCCAAAACTGCCAGTGTTGACGACCGACACGTAAGCGGACCGTGGGGTTCAACAATTTTGGAACATGCTTCGGGACCCAAAAACGGTGAGTAATAATCCAAGAAACGGGCCAGAATCGGCCAAAACTGCCAGTGTTGATGACCGACACGTAAGCGGACCGTGCGGTTCAACAATTATGGGAATCGCTTCGGGACCCGAAAACGGTGAGTAATAATCCAAGAAACGGGCTAGAATCGGCCAAAACTGCCAGTGTTTATGACCGACACGTAAATGCACCACAGGGTTCGTTAACCATGGAAACCACTCCGGGACCCCAAAACAGTGAATAATAGTCCATGAAACGGACCAGAATCGGTCAAAACTGCCAGTGTTGATGACCGACACGTAAATGCATCACAGGGTTCTTCACCATGGAGACCACTCCGGGACCCCAAAACAGTGAGTAATAGTCCATGAAACGGGCCAGAATCGGCCAAAACTGCCATTGTTGATGACCGACACGTAAGCGGACCATGGGGTTCAACAATTATGGAAATCGCTTCGGGACCCCAAAACGGTGAGTAATAATCCAAGAAACGGGCCAGAATTGGCCAAAACTTCCAGTGTTGATGACCGACACGTAAACGCACCACAGGGTTCGTTAACCATGGAAACCACTCCGGGACCCCAAAACAGTGAGTAATAGTCCATGAAACGGGCCAGAATCGGCCAAAACTGCCAGTGTTGACGACCGACACGTAAGCGGACCGTGGGGTTCAACAATTTTGGAACATGCTTCGGGACCCAAAAACGGTGAGTAATAATCCAAGAAACGGGCCAGAATCGGCCAAAACTGCCAGTGTTGATGACCGACACGTAAGCGGACCGTGCGGTTCAACAATTATGGGAATCGCTTCGGGACCCGAAAACGGTGAGTAATAATCCAAGAAACGGGCTAGAATCGGCCAAAACTGCCAGTGTTTATGACCGACACGTAAATGCACCACAGGGTTCGTTAACCATGGAAACCACTTCGGGACCCCAAAACAGTGAGTAATAGTCCATGAAACGGGCCAGAATCTGCAAAAACTGCCAGTGTTGACGACCGACACGTAAACTTACCACAGCGTTCGTTAACCATCGAAACCACTCCAGGACCCCAAAACAGTGAGTAATAGTCCATGAAACGGGCCAGAATCGGCCAAAACTGCCAGTGCTGATGACCGACACGTAAACGCACCACAGGGTTCGTTAACCATGGAAACCACTCCGGGACCCCAAAACAGTGAGTGATAGTCCATGAAACGGGCCAGAATCGGCCAAAAATGCCAGTGTTGATGACCGACACGTAAGCGGACCTTGAGGTTCAACAACTATGGAAATCGCTTTGGGGCCAGAAAAGGGTGAGTAATAATCCAAGAAACAGGCCAGAATCGGCCAAAACTGCCAGTGTTGATGACCGACACGTAAACACACCACAGGGTTCGTTAACCATGGAAACCACTCCGGGACCCCAAAATAGTGAGTAATAGTCCATGAAACGGGCCAGAATCGGCCAAAGCTGCCAGTGTTGATGACCGACACGTAAACGCAGCACAGGATTCGTTAAGCATGTAAACCACTCCGGGACCCCAAAACAGTGAGTAATAATCCATGAAACGGGTTAGAATCGGCCAAAACTGCTAGTGTTGATGACCGACACGTAAACGCACCACAGGGTTCGTTAACCATGGAAACCACTCCGGGACCCCAAAACAGTGAGTAATAATAGACCATGAAACGGGCCAGAATCGGCCAAAACTGCCAGTGTTGATAACCGACACGTAAGCGGACCTTGGGGTTCAACAATTATGGAAATCGCTTCGGGACCCGAAAACAGTGAGTAATAGCACTTTTGTAGTAATCGTTGATGTCGCTTGAAGCTACATCGGTATTTCCCCAAAGAGGAAGGGATGATGCAGCACAGCGGCGGTAGGTATTTCCCTCAGATATGAAACAAAGGTTATCGAACCAGTAGGAGAACCAAGCAACACAACGGAAACAGCCCCTGGACACAAATAACAACACCTCGCAACTCGACATGTTAAAGGGGTTGTCAATCCCTTTCGGGGTACGGCGCCTCAAAATATGCAAAGGAAGTGTGGTAAATTTGTAGTAGATTGATAGATCGAACGCCAAATAAAATAAATAAGAATAAATTGCAGCAAGGTATTTTTGTATTTTTGGTTTAATAGATGTGAAAATAAAAGCAAGACAAAATAGATCGCAAAGACAAATATGATGAAAAGATACCCGAGGACCGTAGGTTTCACTAGTGGCTTCTCTCGAGAAAAATAGCAAATGGTGGGAAAACAATTACTGTTGGGAATTGATAGAACTTCAAATAATCATGATGATATCCAGGCAATAATCTTTACATAGGCATCACATCCAAGATTAGTAGACCGACTCCTGCGTGCATCTACTACTATTACTCCACACATCGACCGCTATCCAGCATGCATCTAGTGTATTAAGTTCATGGAAAAATGGATTAATGCAATAAGAACGATGACATGATGTAGAAAAGATCCGTTTATCAATTGTGGCAGATATGGATCCCATCTTTTTATCCTTAGTAGCAACGATACATACGTGTCGGTTCCCTTTCTGTCACTGGGATCAAGCACTGTAAGATCAAACCCACTACCGGGCACCTCTTCCCATTGCAAGATAAATAGATCAAGTTGGCCAAAGAAAACCCAAATATCGGAGAAGAAATACGAGGCTATAAGCAATCATGCATATAAGAGATCAAAGAAGACTCAAATAACTTTCATGGATAAAAACATAGATCTGATCATAAACTCAAAGTTCATCAGATCCCAACAAACACACCGCAAAAAGAGTTACATCATATGGATCTCCAAGAGACCATTGTATTGATAATCAAGAGAGAGAGAGAGGAAGCCATCTAGCTACTAACTACGAACTTGTAGGTCTACAAAGAACTACTCATGCATCATCGGAGAGGCACCAATGAAAGAGGTGAACCCCTCTGTGATGGTGTCTAGATTGGATCTGGTGGTTCTATACTCTGCGGTGGCTGGATGAATATTTCGTCAACTCCCCTAGGGTTTCTGGAATATTGGGTATTTGTAGAGCAAAGAGGCGGTCCAGGGGCACCCGAGGTGGGCACAACCCACCAGGGCGCGCCTAGGCCAGCTGGCGCACCCTGGTGGGTTGTCCCCTCCTCGGGACTCCCCTAGGTGCTACCAGGGCCCAACTTCTTCCTTTTGGTCCATAAAAAATCATCATAAATTTGCGTGGCATTTGGACTCCGCCAGATATTGATTTCCTGCGATGTAAAAAATATGCAGAAAACAGCAACTGGCACTTGGCACTATGTCAATAGGTTAGTACCAAAAAAATGATATAAAATGACTATAAAATGATTGTAAAACATCCAAGAATAATAATATAACAGCGTGGAACGATCAAAAATTATAGATAAGTTGGAGACGTATCAGCATCCCCAAGCTTAATTCCTGCTCGTCCTCGAGTAGGTAAATGATAGAAAGAGAATTTTTGATGTGGAATGCTGGTTAACATGTTCATCACATTATTTTCTTTATAGCATGGACATATGGACTTTTATATGATTCAAAGCAATAGTCTAGTTTTGACATGAAGACTTTAATACTCAAGCGTACCAACTAGCAACCATGTCTTTCAAAATATCAACACTAAAGCAAGTTATCCCTAGCCCATCATGCTCAATCATTGATCCATTCATGAAGCACACTCGAATATTAGCTACACCCAATGCTCGAATACAATCATAGTGCCCCTTAGTTGGTGCTTTATAAGAGAAGATGGAGACTCAAATTCAAAATAAAAATTGCATAAGTAAAAGAAAGGCCCTTCGCGGAGGGAAGTAGTGATTTGTAGAGGTGCCAGAGCTCAAAGCTTAAATTGAGATAAAATTATTTTTGAGAGGCATACTTTTCCTACTAATGAAAATGACTTGGAGCATCCCACTTTCCATGATAGATACATCATAGGCGGTTCCCAAACAGAAAATAAAGTTTATTCCTTTTTCCACCATAACTTTCACTTTCCATGACTAGCCGTATCAACGGGTGCCTTCCATACCAACACTTTCCAATGAATTTATTATTTGACAACATAAAGTAAATCCATTTTTAATTTAGGGATTGGGCATCCCTAATACCTTTGTCGTACTCTCGTGCAACAAGTGAATAAACACTCATCGTGAGAATAACACATCTATCATGGAAAATATTGTCTACCCTTTACCGCCTCGCGAGTAGTAGGGCACACAAAAGAGAAATTTATTTTGAACATTAGATATGGCACATGCAAATTTCCTTAGAACGGCATATAAATACCACATATAGGTAGGTATAGTGGACTCATATGGCAAAACTGGTTTAAAGGGTTTTGGATGCACAAGTAGTGATCATACTTAGTGCAAAATGAAGGCTAGCAAAAAGATTGAGAAGCGACCAACCAAAAAGCGAAAAATCTCGTACCCAAGCATTAAGCATAAGTAACACCGAATAATGCACCATAAGTAGGATATAAATTTCATTGCATAAGTATTGACTTCCGTGCTTGCATAGGGAATCACAAACCTTAACATCAATATTCTTACTAAAGCACAATTACTCATCAACATGACTCGCATATCATATCCTCATATCTCAAAACCATTACTAAGAATCAACTTTATTTTGTCCAATGATCTTCATGAAGGTTTTTATTATATCCTCCTTGGATATCTATCACTTTGGAACTATTTTCATATGTTTCTTTTGGTAAGCTCAAATAAATATAAGTGAAGATCATGGGCATAATTTTTTTGTTCTCTCAAATTAATCTAAGTGAAGCAAGAGAGATTTCTTCAAAATTTACTAACTCCCTTGTAAATCTAAGTGAAGCATGAGAGCATTTCTTCAAAATTAACAAAGCACACCATGCTCAAAAAGATATAAGTGAAGTACTAGAGCAAGTCCATGGCTCTAAAAATTTAAGTGAAGCATAGGAGCAAGCATAGCATAATTTTTGGCTGTCTAAAAAGGGTGTGTCCAGCAAGGATTCGATACTTAAAACACAAAGCCAAACAATCAAAGACTCATTTCATACAAGACGCACCAAGCAAAACTCATATCATGTGACGAATAAAAATATAATATCAAGTAAAATACCGATGGTCGTTAGAAGAAAGCGCGGATGCCACTGGGGGGAATCCCCAAGCTTAGTTGCATGCTACTTCTTTGAATATCATCTTGGGGTGCCTCAGGCATCCCCAAGCTTAGCCTTTTGCTTATCCTTATTCCTTCATCCATTGTAAGATAACCCAAAACTTGAAAACCTCAATCACACAAAACTCAAACAAAACCTTCGTGAGATCCGTTAGTATAAGAAACCAAACCACTACTATAAGTACTGTAGCAAAACTATTCTTATTTTGTTTTTGCATTATATCTACTGTATTCCAACTTTACTATGGCAAAAACTCATTAATGAAAACCATAGAATCATCAAAACAAGCACACGATGCAAAGAAAATAGAATCTATCAAAAACAGAACAGTCCGTAGCAATCTGAAAATTTCAAATACTTCTCTAACTTCAAAAATTACAAAATAAATTTGTGGACGTGAGGAATTTGTCTATCAATCCTCTGCAAAAAGAATCAACTTAAAGCACTCTTCTGTAAAAAAATAACAACGAATCTCGTGAGCGCAAAAGTTTCTGTTTTTCAGCAAGATCAAATAAACTTTCACCCAAGTATTCCCAAAGGCATTGCTTGGCACAAACACTAACTAAAACACAAAAAACACAATCATAACAGTAGCATAAATGTTCTAACACTCAAGAACAGAAAGCAAAAGGCAAAAATAAATTTTATTCATTGGGTTGCCTCCCAACAAGCGCTATCGTTTTACACCCCTAGGGCATAACGCGTAGGATCTAAGTTTTGTCACGTTTGTCCAATTCTTCGGTCGAGCACTTAGGATTTTTCAAGGATTTTGCATATAAATTCTCAGAGGCAATACTTCTAGGCACGAGATTGAAAAACTTATTTTCACAAAAAGGATCTCTTATGACTTCAATAAAGTTCGAATGGATACTAATCATCTTAAGATCTCCTTTATCATTGCTAGAAGTTGATCCTTTGTTTTCAGTGCCTTGAGTAGTCTTGCTAATTTTCACGGGAGTTTTAGCAGAAGCAAAAGCCATACCTAGATTAGAAAAAAATTCTTCCAGTTTATCAATCCTAGACGGACTTTCTTCAATTCTTTCATGAATTATAGTTCCTTTTTCTTTTAGCAACTTAAAAATATCTCCCACTTTTGAACCAACTTTAGTAGCATAACTTTGCATTTTTCTATCCAAGTTTTCAATATGTTCTACGGTAAGCATTTTCTTCTCAATGGCATCTAGTCTTTCGATAACATGCTCGACAGTCAATATCGTTTCATTGATCACGAGTGGTCGTGAGCCCACTAAATTTCCCAAAGCATTAAAAGCATCAAGAGTAGGACACATCAAAAGATTCCCACTGGTAACGGTATCAAGGACGAATATATACCAAGTGGTGATGCCCACATAAAAGCAACAAAGAAGAACAATGGTAGATTGCTTGCGGACGGATCTATTATGAGCATTGCAAATCCTATACCAAGCACCTTTTAAACTTTCTCCTCCCCTTTGTTTAAAGTAGAGACCTTCATTCTCGGGGGTGGACGCAATAGAATAAGAGGGATCCATAACGACAAAAGGTGATAAGCAAGTTTGCACAAGGGAAACAGATCTGACGAGAAAACGGCGAACGGAAAAAGAGAGGCGAATAAAACGGAAAATTTTTGTGAAGTAGGGAAGAGGAAAATGAGAGGCAAATGGCAAATAATGTAAATTGCAAGGAGATGAGATTTGTGATTAGGAACCTGGTTGATGTTGAAGATCCTCCCCGGCAACGGCACCATAAAGGCACGTAACTGGGAGACTATCTTGACTTGATCCTCCCCGGCAATGGCGCCAGAAATTCCTTTTGATGTCGCTTGAAGCTACGTCAGTATTTCCCCAAAGAGGAAGGGATGATGCAGCACATCGGCGGTAGGTATTTCCCTCAGATATGAAACCAAGGTTATCGAACCAGTAGGAGAACCAAGCAACACAACACAAACAGCCCCTGCACACAAATAACAACACCTCGCAACCCGATGTGTTAGAGGGGTTGTCAATCCCTTTCGGGGTACGGAGCCTCAAGATAGGCAAAGGATGTGAGGTAAATTTGTAGAAGATTGACAGATCGAACGCCAAATAAAGTAAATAAGAATAAATTGCAGCAATGTATTTTTGTATTTTTGGTTTAATTGATCTGAAAATAAATGCAAGAAAAAATAGATCGCAAAGGCAAATATGATGAAAAGAGACCCGGGGGCCGTAGGTTTCACTAGTGGCTTCTCTCGAGAAAAATAGCAAACGGTGGGAAAACAATTACTGTTGGGCAATTGGTAGAACTTCAAATAATCATGACGATAAATAGATCGCAAAGGCAAATATGATGAAAAGAGACCCGGGGCCTTAGTTTTCACTAGTGGCTTCTCGAGAAAAATAGCAAGCGGTGGGAAAACATTGCTTTTGGGAAATTGATAGAACTTCAAGTAATCATGACGATATCCTGGTAATGATCATTACATAAGCATCACGTGCAAGATTAGTAGACCGATTCCTGCCTGCATCTACTACTATTACTCCACACACCAACCGCTATCCAGCGCAACTAGTGTATTAAGTTCTTGAAAAAACGGAGTAATGCAATAAGAACGATGACATGATGTAGACAAGATCCGTTTATCTACTGCGGTAGATATGGATCCCATCTTTTTATCCTTAGTAGCAACGATACATACGTGTCGGTTCCCTTTCTGTCACTGGGATCAAGCACCATAAGATCGAACTCACTACCGGGCACCTCTTCCCATTGCAAGATAAATAGATCAAGTTGGCCAAACAAAACCCAAATATCGGAGAAGAAATATGAGGCTATAAGCAATCATGCATATAAGAGATCAAATAAGACTCAAATAACTTTCATGGATAAAAACATAGATCTGATCATAAACTCAAAGTTCATCAGATCCCAACGAACACACAGCAAAAAGAGTTACATCATATGGATCTTCAAGAGACCATTGTATTGATAATCAAGAGAGAGAGAGAGAGGAAGCCATCTAGCTACTAACTACGACTCGTAGGTCTATAAAGAACTACTAACGCATCATCGGAGAGTCACCAATGGAAGTGGTGAACCCCTCTGTGATGGTGTCTAGATTAGATCTGGTGGTTCTGGGCTCTGCGGCGGCTGGATGAATATTTCATCAACTCCCCTAGGGTTTCTGGATAATTGGGGTATTTATAGAGCAAAGAGGCGGTCCAGGGGGCACCCGAGGTGGGCACAACCAACCAGGGTGCGCCTGGGCCTCCTGGCATGCCCTGGTGGGTTGTCCCCTCCTCGGGACTCCCCCCGGTGCAACCAGGGTCCAACTTCTTCCTTTTGGTCCATAAAAAATCATCGTAAATTGGCGTGGCATTTGGACTCCGCCTGATATTGATTTCCTGTGATGTAAAAAACATGCAGAAAACAACAACTGGCACTTGGCACTATGTCAATAGGTTAGTACCAAAAGATGATATAAAATGACTATAAAATTATTGTAAAACATCCGAGAATGATAATATAACAGCAACGAACAATCAAAAATTATAGATATGTTGGATACGTAGGCAATTCTGTTATATGATTCTACGAGTTTACAATCCAAACAAACCCCTATGATTCTACGATTTTAGTTCTTAGAATCTATGGCTTTACGATCCTAATAGTGAAGATTCTACGATTTGCGATCCTACCATCGAAGCTCCGATCCGATTCAAAATCACGATTCTGACAACGTTGGTGCCAACGGAAAAGGAAGTTAGCATAGATCAATATGGAACGAGCTCGTAGGCAATGGATCAATGATGGATAATTATGTCAGATGGCATTCATGATGCAACAGTTATAACCTGGGTGACACAGAACTAGCTCCAATTCATCAATATAATGTAGGCATGTTTTCTGAATATAGTTATACATGCTTATGGAAAAGAACTTGCATGACATCTTTTGTCCTACCCACCCGTGGCAGCGGTGTCCTGTTGGAAACACAGGGATATTAAGGCCTCCTTTTAATAGAGAACCGGACCAAAGTATTAGCACTTAGTGAATACATGAAGTCCTCAAACTACGGGCATCCCTGGGAAGTGTCCTGACTATTGTGTCACTCCGGGGTTGCCGGATCATAACACGTACTAGGTGACTATAACTGGCAAGATAGGATCAAGAACACAAATATATTCATGAAAACATAATAGGTTCAGATCTGAAATCATGGCACTCAGGCCCTAGTGACAAGCATTAAGCATAGGAAAGTCATAGCAACATCAATCTTAGAACATAGTGGACAGGGTGTGTGTCCTCTCTGGTTGATTATTTCGCCAATATTTTTTATTTGTTCCAAAAATATTCTCCGTAAAATTTCAGGTCATTCCAAGAACTTCTATTTCTGCACAAAAATAACACCATGGCAATTCTGCTGAAAACAACGTCAGTCTGGGTTAACTCCATTCAAATCATGCAAATTAGAGTCCAAACAAGGGCAAAAGAGTTTGGAAAAGTAGAAACGATGGAGACGTATCAGTCGATATGCTTGAGTATTGATGTCTTCATGTCAAATTATAGACTACTGTTTTGAATCATTTAAAGTCCAAATGTCTATGCTAAAAAAGAAAAGAATATATGATGAACATGATAGGCAGCATTCCACATCAAAAATTATGTTTTTATCATTTACCAACCCGAGGACGAGCAGGAATTAAGCATGGGGATGCTTGATACGTCTCCAATGTATCTATAATTTTTATTATTCCATGCTGTTATATTATCAATCCTGGATGTTTTATATACATTTACAAGCAACTTTTTATCCTTTTTTAGGACTAACCTATTAACTTAGTGCCCAATGCCAGTTGTTGTTTTTTTGCTTGTTTTTTACTTTGCAGAAAATCAATACCAAACGAAGTCTAAATGCCATAAAACTTTTTGGAGATTTTTTTTCTGGCAAGAAGAGACCCTGTAAGCTTCTGGAGGCCACAAGAAAAGGCCCATGGGCCCACTAGGCACCAAGGTGCGCCAGAGGCCCCCGGTGCACCCTGGTGGTTAGTGGAGCCCACGGGCACTACCTTGACCTAACTCTGCCTCTATAAATACTCTAAAATCCCAAAAAACCTAGGGGAGTCGATGAAACACTTTTTTTGCCGCCTAAAGTTCCAGAACCCCGAGATCCAATCTAGAGGCTTTTTTCGGCACTGTGCCGGAGGGGGCAACAACCACAAAGGGGTTCTTCATCATCGCTGCCCCTCCGATGATGCATTAGTAGTTTACCACAGACCTACAGGTCCGTAGTTAGTAGCTAGATGGATTCTTCTCTATTTTTTAAATATTCTCCTTGATGTTCTTGGAGATCTGTTTGATGTAATGACTTTTTGCGGTGTGTTTGTTGCGATCCGATGAATTGTGAGTTTATGATCAGATCTATCCATGAATATTATTTGAGTTTTCTCTAAACTCTTTTATGCATGATTGTTATAGCCTCGTATTTATTTTACGATTCATTGGTTTGTTTCGGCCAACTAGATTGATTTATCTTGCCATGGGAAGAGGTGCTTATGATGGGTTCGATCTTGCGGTGCTCCACTTTAGTGATAGAAAGAGACATGACACGCATGTATCGTTGCTCTTAAGGGTAACAAGAGGGGATTTATTCGTACGTGGGTTTATCTTGTCTACATCATGTCGTCTTTCTTAATGTATTACTCCGGTTTTCCATGAACTTAATACACTAGATGCACGCTGGATAGCGGTTGATGTGTGGAGTAATAATAGTAGAAGTAAGCAGAAGTCGGTCTACTAATCTTGGCCATGATGTCTATATACATGATAATTCCCTTGGATATCATCATAATTATTTGCTTTTCTGTCAATTGCCCAATAGTAATGTGTTTACCCACCGTATGCTATTTTCTCGAGAGAAGCCTCTAGTGGAAACTATGGCCCCCAGTCTATTTCCTATCATATTAAAATCAAAAAATACCTTTCTGCAATTTTCTTTTATTTATTTTATTTAGTATTTTAGTTACATCTATTTATCAAATCCCATACAATTTAATCTATCTCAATACCGTTGAGGGATTGACAACCCATCTACGCGTTGGCTTGCAAGCATGTGTTATTTGTGTGCAGGTGTTGTTTACATAGTGTTGCTTGGTTCTTCTAATGGATTGATAACCTTGGTTTCATAACTGAGGAAAATACTTATCTCTACTCTACTGCATCACACCCTCCTCTTCCGGGAAATCCCAACACAGCTCATAAGTAGCAGCGGCGAGGGATGGTTCCTTTTGTTAGTACTCTTTGCTCATGGCGGTGTTCAATTTGGTCTTCCTTGCCGGTGGACAGGCGGTCGTTGGTCGCCTTGCATGGATATGCGTCGGTTGCCGTAGTGGGGCGACACAGGGGTGTCCAGTGGGGAGGTTGGCTAGAGGGATGGAAGGAATTGATGTGGTCGGGCCACCCATCACCGGCACAGGGGTATGCTGGACATGGATGCGGTCGCTCCCCTCCTCCCCCTTTACCTGTCCGAGTGCATCTTGACACAGTTCCGGTGATGTTGGAGGCAGGGTGTCTACTGCTTTGTCGATTGGGGGCTACCTTTCAGACAAAGTCGATGCCTTTGGTTGGTCTCGGTGGTGTCTGGATGTAGGGCAGCGGCCCTGGCGGTGGGAGTCGCGGTGTTCGTGGGTGAAGCGTGCTTGTTGGTGCTTGAGTGAGGCAGAGGGATGTGAGCGGTGGGGTGTATTACTTTCCCAGTTTTTTACCTGGCCGACGATGATGGTCGCGGACATTGTGTTCTTCATGAAGGCTCCGCCGTGATTGTTCTCAATAAATTCGTGATTCTCCGGGTGAAAACTTGATCTTCTGGATCGGACGGTGGCGGTACTCACTTGTGCACTACAAGAAATATGTCAACTTGCGACCATCAATATTGGTCACTTAATGGTCATTGTTTTCCATTTGTGACCTTTTTGTGACCAAAATCAGATGGTCAAAAGCTGACCATCTTTAATGAAAATTAACGACCTTTGTTGTGATAAGGTCGTTGAAGGCAACGACCAAAACAAAAGGTCGTTGATCATACGACCAATTGCTTTGGTTGCTGGTTGTCTGCCCAGGCCACGTCGGATCCGACGTGTCAAGCTAGCATGGCAAGATTGCGACCAAATGAAAAGGTCATTGATAAGAATCAGCCCGGTCTAGTTCGGTGTTTTACATGGTCCGAGCCCATTAATCCAGCCTTTTTAATATATATTTTCCCTGTTAATTTTTGCTAGCTACATGGGCTTGGGCCATTAATTCAGCCTTTTTTGCTTTCTGAGATGCATCCTTTTCACATTCTATATAATTTATATTTTTGGCTTTTCTTTCTTTTTTTTACATTCAATTTTCTGATTATTGTAGTCAACTGGGTGCACATTGTCAGATTCTTCTAGGCACTAGGTCCCAATCATCAGGCTCTAATTTTACAGCTTGTAACTCAATGATATACCAATCAGAGAACACGTATAAAATATATTCAAATAACAGCCAAATCATCGATATACCAGTCAAGTTTACTACAATATTCCACCAATCACAATATAACCATACAATATTACACCAATCACAATATAGCCCTCTATAGATAAAACATTCAACAAGTATAGGCACGTCTCCAACACCTTAGCACCTTCAACCTGCAAAACATCACATCCAGCCACATATTAATGATCAGATCAATTCACGTCTTGGCGGCAATAAGAAACTGCGCTCATGTATGAACTAAAATAAAACAAACAAACTTTGAGGCCATAGCATGTGCTACAAAAATCTTAACAAATGCATAGATATCCACATGGAGCACATTCTACATGCACCAAGCATCAAGCATATGTTCAAGAAGATAAGTAGATACCTGAATTCTGTGTCAAAGTTGTGGATGTGGTTGTAGTTGAAGAAGATCTGATCTGTGCGTCTTTAATATTGCTGTAATCAAAGTATGGGAGGACCTGGGATACAAATTGATCTTAGAGATGAAAATTGTACTATATGTAATCAGCTTCTTTGCCGTCCGCCATGGCAGACGGCAAAGGCATAGATCCCAGACGGCAAACATCTTTGTCGTCCGCCATCAGACGGCAAACTGTCTGTCTGAACAGGTGCCAGCAAAGGCCTTCGTTGCCGTCCGCTTCCACAAAACAGAAGGCAAAGTATTGTGGCGTCTACCGTCTGAGGCCAGCAGACGGCAAAGACAACGGACGGCAATGGGGTGGCGTCAGATCCGTTAGCGGGTTAATAGCGCTCTTTGTCGTCCACCAGCAGACAGCAAAGATTCAAAGGTCTTTACCGTCCGCCAGCGGATAGCAAAGAGCTCAGTTAGGCCAGCACTGGGAAGCTGCCACGTGGCCAGCTATGCCGTCCGCCAGCAGACAGCAAAGATTCAAAGGTCTTTGCCGTCCGCCTACGGACGGCAAACTGTCCAAATAGGCAGCCAGTGTTCCCAGTTTCTACAG
Source organism: Triticum timopheevii (assembly GCA_963921465.1). Lineage (NCBI taxonomy): Eukaryota > Viridiplantae > Streptophyta > Magnoliopsida > Poales > Poaceae > Triticum > Triticum timopheevii. The sequence goes on from OY997270.1 coordinate 373,208,842, forward strand.
GTAGCTGCCATGTGTCCTCTCTGTCGTCTGCTAGCAGACGGCAAAGAGGCTATATATCCCTTGTTTTCATTTATATCCATTTAATTTCACTGGAATTCACACACAGATATACATATTTTTTTTCACAGGCACAGCAGACATATGATGTATCCAACACATAGCTCCATCCATGACAACATATATACATACATAATAAACACAGTCTCATCCATACATCTTACACTACTATCACAATGTTCATCCAACACATTGTTCCATGCATCCATATAACAAGTTCCACATTATTCTTCGATAAAAACAAAAAGAAGAACAGAGAAACAAGCACTCCATCCATGCAAGCTTCCATATAGTGAATTAAATCTGCAAAATGGGAAACAAGAAAGTTAGAAGAAGAAGACGAACAAAACTAGAAGAAGAAGAAGGAGAAGGAGAAGAAGGAGAAGAAGACTAGAAGAAGAAGAAGAAGAAGTAGAACTTCTTCTTCTTCTCCTTCTTTTCTTCCTATTCCTTATTTTCTTCCTCTTCCTTGATTTTCTTCATCTTATTATGTCATTTGTGGACAAAATAGGCTAAATTATGTCATAAATGGACTAAATAGGCTAAATAAGAAGAAAAATGCCATTTTTGAGCTAATGTAGCAAATTATGCCGTTTTTTATGTAACTAAGCTTATTGTGTCATTTTAGAGGACAACAAGCTAAGTATATGACATTTATGAGGTTAGCAAGGTTATGATGCCATTTACGAATAAAAACAAGTAAGAGGAGAAAAAGAAGAAGAAGACCTTCTTCTTCTTCTTTTCTTCTAGTTCCTTCTTTCCTTCCTCTTCCTTGATTTTCTTCATCTTATTATGTCATTTGTGGACTAAATAGGCTAAATTATGTCATAAATGGACTAAACATACTAATTAAGAAGAAAAATACCGTTATCACGGAGGTGTAGGAATGGTCAGGGCTGTGCCATTGGCAAACGGAGGTGAAGGACCGGTCGGGGTTCCGGTATTGGCAGACGCGGAAGGATTGGTCGATGCTTGTCGGGAGCCATGCTGAACCAAAGGTCATTTCCAATAATGTCTCATTAGCATGATGCAAACTGAAATGTGAATAGTAGTAACTCAGGACCATTCAAATCAAACTCACCGTGGCCGCCGGAGCAATCTGGGGCATTGATGGAGGGGCCTGACCATTTTTCTTGCACATGGTTTGCACATTTGGTTCTCACGAGTCAGTCATATTAGTTAGTAATGCGAACATTACGTGCATGATTGGGCTAATATGCACAAGAAACGTACCATGATGAGCTCGTATAGGGCCTGGTGAGACGCCTCGTTCCGGTTCCTCTCCTCCTCCAACAGCTTAGCCATCCTCTCCTCCCTCTCCCTCTCCCTCTCCGCCGCCTCCCTTTTTGCCTCCTCCAAAAGCGCCTGGGTCTTCAATCTCTCTTTCTCAACTGCTGCCTGCAACACAGCACTCATCATCGACGGACGCACACACAATGTAATGGAGGAAAGGTCAGAGAGTCTGTATAACTAACCGCCATGGCGAGCTCCGCGGGCCATGCATGAGGCGTTATCTCAGGATCAGAGCTACTCAGGCGCTTCTTGATCTGCGGGAGAGTCTTAGGACAACGTATCAGTCTATCAGCAATGGCTTGAGAGCCATGGGACCTCCCGCCACTAGATATCATCACTAGCTCTGTATCAAAAGGATCCTAGCTCGGGTTAAAGTCCTCCCCTTTCCTTGTCTTCCCCTCGTCTTTGTACTTCACAAGCTTGTGGTGGGAGGAGATGTTGGTGAAGTTCTCTGGATGATCTAGGTCAGACTCCATGAATGCCTTGGCGTTCTTGTACGGGGCCATATGGGCCATGCTATAGAGGTCGAACAGAGTTGGCACAGGCTTCTTGTGGTACTGCGCCTGAGAGAGAGGAACAAAATATTAGTTAATTAGGGCTCAAGCTAGCATTAAGAATGGTATTACTATGTAAATAGGTCATTTTGGAGCTAAGAAAGGTTATTATGTCATTTTCGAGGAAAATAAACTAAGTTTAGGTCATTTTCCAGGTAACCAAGATTACTATGCCATTTTTGACCAAAGTATTATAATTATGTCATTATTGAGCTATCCAAGGTAGTTATGCTATTTTTTAGCTAACTATAACATATTTAGGCATTCTGTAGAGTTATCTAAGGTTATTATGTCATTTTAGAGCTAATTATGTCATGAATGAACTAGCTAAGATTAGTTTAGGTCGTTATTGAGCTATCGAAGGTAGTTATGCCATTTTTTAACTAACTAAAGCATATTAAGTCATTTTATAGAGCTATACAAAGGTTATTATGTCATTTTAGAGCTAAATATGCCATAAATGAACTATCCAAGGTAGTTATGCATTTTTTAACTAACTAAGCATACTTATTCATTTTGGAAAGGATAAATGCTACCATGAAGAATGAAATTGCATGAATCACGTAGCAAACCACATACCCAGTTATCCCCGTACTCAAACAGGTTGGAGCTCCCTTGATGGTGTGGCACACCTTCCATTTGGTCGCTCTTATCCTTGGCCCTTTGGTGTTCGAGTAGCCATTGGGGAGAGCACCACGCATCAACCAACGCCTCCCAACAGTCCATCTTATCGACACACCATCTCGGGGGCACCTAAGTGAGTCAAGAGAAATTTCAGCACCACGAATCAAATCAAGAAAACTAAGTTCAAGGCCTTAAGAATAGGTATAATTACATCCAAGTACTTCTCCCTACTCAGAAACTTGCTGCAACACTTCTTCTTGGCCCTCCTAATACCCTATGAGGCGTAGTAGTCTCGAACGGCCTGCACCCAAGCCTCGTGCCGTAAGTTCTGAAGTAGGCGCTTGCACTCGGCTTCGACAACCATAGCCGCGGCCTCGTGTTCTCCCTCTGAAACCTTGTAGAAGGTCTGCAATCAAAGAAGACAACAAAGATTAGTACAATCACTAGCTAAGTACTGTTCATATTTAATTCTGTAAAGGAGACATTACCCAAAACTGACGGAACACAATGTCGGCTACCGTCTCGCACGAGACACCGGTGACAATCTCCCCTGAAGGGGCCGGGGCAATAGAGTACAGCTCCCAGTTCAGTGCTAGCTGTGGAACCTGACCCTCACCGGGCATCGTGACCCACCCAGGGAAGTGCTGTCGGCAAAGCGTGCCAAGGACCTGGTTGGGCCTGCGGACACCACGGGTACGGGGGTATACCCAGCCCCTACAGTATGACAAGGCCAACGCATTAGATATTACTTTGAAGGAACATGAAGGCAAAAGGTAAAAAATAGTAAATGCACTTACTTCAACCCTTTAGGCGCAATCAACCACCTCTGGTCAGGGGTCGTCGGCACGGGCGAGAGCTTTGTACAGCCACGCTTGTAGACCTTCTTGCCCTTCTCAACCAGCTCATCGTCGCTGTAGCTATCATCTGAAAAGGTGTCCTCGCTACCATCCTCCGGGCCACTAGCCTCCGGATTCTCGTGGGAAGAAGATGGCGGGACCGGAGTCTCGTGGCAACAAGACGGCGGGACCAGAGTCTTCTGGGACGAAGACCCAGTGACCAAAGTCTTCTGGGACGAAGACCCCGTGACCGGAGTCTTCTGGGACGAACACTCTAGGACCGGACTCACGTGGGGCGAAGGATCAGCAACCCGAGTCTGGTGGGGCGAAGGTTCAGCTACCGGAGGCTCATGGACCGGAGTCCGAGATGGGTCCACGTCAGACGGAGTAGTCCTGTGGTCAGGTGAATCAGTTGAGGGTGGCGGCGAGGAAGGCATAGCAGCCTTCCTATCTCTCCCGCTGCCACGTCCACCTCTACCAGCCTTCTCCGTCCTCCCCCGACCTCTCCCAGCCGAAGTAGAAGTGCCCGCTACAGTTGTCTTCATACTATCTAGTAGCGCTCTCCGAAGGGGCTGTGGTGCAATAATGGAACCACCCCTCCCAGTAGCGCTCGCAGGAGGCTCGGGGCGCTCTGGAGCCTTGCCCACCATCCTATCAACACCTGCAATGACAAAAGGTGAACGAAATTAGTACAACATAAAAAAATTGGATACCTGACATGAACATAATAACATGTAAATAATTTAAGTGTATCATCATCATGAACATAATAAAGATACACCCGATCAAGACAAATATATATGATGTTTTTTGTATCATCATCATGTCCGGGGTCGATCGGGGTGTCAGGGTGTAGGGGTGTCGAGGTTGGGTTCGGGGTGTGCTGTGAGGGTGTCGGGGTGTGGTGTCAGCGTGTCGGGGGTCGGGGTCGGGGTGGGTGGTCGGGGTGTCGATTGTCGGGGTCTCCGGGTGTCGGGGTCGGGTCGGGGTGCCGGTGGTCGGGGTCGGGTGTTGATGGTCGGGGTGTTAGGTGTGGGGGTGTCGATGGTCGGTGGTCGGAGTCAGGGTGTGGTGTCCGGGTGTCGGGGTGTCGGGGTCGGGGTGTCGTGTCGGGGTGTCGTGTCGGGGTCGGGGTGTCAGGGTGTCGGGGTCGGGGTCGGGGTGTGGGTCGGGGTGTGGTGTTAGGGTGTCGAGGGTCGGGGGTAAGGGTGGTGTGGTGTCAGGGTGTCGGTGGTCGAAGTGTCAGGTGTCGGGGTGTCGGTGGTCGGGGTCGGGGTCGGGGTGTGGTGTCAGGGTGTCGGGGTGTCGAGGTTGGGGTGTCGTGCCGGGGTGTCGTGTCGAGGTCGGGGTGTCAGGGTGTCGGGGTCGGGGTCGGGGTCGGGGTCGGGGTGTGGTGTCAGGGTGTCGGGGGTCGGGGGTCGGGGTCGGGGTGTCGTGCCGGGGTGTCGGGGGTCGGGGGTCGGTGTCGGGGTCAGGGTCTCTTTTTTCCTTTTCTTCTTCTCTTCTTCTTCTTCTCCTGCTCTCCTCTTTCTTCTTCTTCTTCTCCTCCTCTTCTTCTTCTTCTTCTTCTTCTTCTTCTTCTTCTTCTTTCTCCTCCTCCTCCTCCTCCTCCTCCTCCTCTTATTCTTCTTCTTCTTCTTCTCCTCCTTTTTCCTCTTCTTCTTTTCTTCTTTCTTCTTCTCCCTCCTCCTCCTCCTTCTACTTCTTCTTATAAACTAAAATTAAAACTAATCTAAAATAAACTAAAATAAAATAAACTAAACTAAAACTAATCAAAAATAAACTAAACTGAAACTAAAACTAAACAAAAACTACAACTAAAACAGAAACTAAACTAAAAGAAACAAAAAGAAACTAAGTAAACAAGAAAAGGGGGAGGAGCTCACCTGGTGGAGGGGGAGGCTGGACGGCCGCGGCGACCACTGGAGGAGGCGGCGACCCGGTGGAGGGGGAGGCTGGACGGCCGCGGCGAGACGGGGCGGGGACGGTGATGGGGCGGGGACGGCCGTGGCAGGACAGGGCAGGGACGACCGGGGCAGGGCTGGCCGACGTGGAAGGAGCGGCGAGGCCGCGGTGGAGGTCGGGGAGGGGTGCGGGCTGGCGGGGCGGCCGGCTACGCCGGACGGGGTCGGCGGCGGCGGCGCGAGCTGGTGTGGGTGGGGATGGCGACGGAGGAGAGGGGCGGGGGCGGGGCGGCGAGGGTGCGGTGGAGGTCGGGGCGCCGCAGGTGTCGGTGGCAAAACCGGCGGATCTCGGGTAGGGGGTCCCGAACTGTGCGTCTAAGGCTAATGGTAACAGGAGGCAGGGGACACGATGTTTTACCCAAGTTCGGGCCCTCTCGATGGAGGTAATACCCTACTTCCTGCTTGATTTATCTTGATGATATGAGTATTACAAGAGTTGATCTACCACGAGATCGTAGAGGCTAAACCCTAGAAGCTAGCCTATGATTATGATTGTCGTTCTACGGACTAAACCCTCCGGTTTATATAGACACCTGAGGGGGCTAGGGTTACACAGAGTCAGTTACAGAGAAGGAGATCTACATATCCGAATTGCCAAGCTTGCCTTCCACGCAAAGGAGAGTCCCATCCGGACACGGGACGAAGTCTTCAATCTTGTATCTTCATAGTCCAACAGTCCAGCCAAAGTATATAGTCCGGCTGTCGAGGACCCCTTAATCCAGGACTCCATCAGTAGCCCCTGAACTAGGCTTCAATGACGATGAGTCCGGCGCGCAGATTGTCTTCGGCATTGCAAGGCGGGTTCTTCTCCAAATTCTCCAGGGTACCTGTTGTAACGCGTAGTGTCCGGCTTCCCATCAATGTTGTACTCCTCGGTTTTTGTGCCTTAATAATGGTTGTCTCCACGTGTCGAGAAAATGCAAGAAGTTGAGGCATTTTTACATTTGCCACCCTGACCATGCGAGTAAATCGTCTATTTAAGGAGACGGGGATCCTCAGATCCAAATCACACCATCTCCTCCCAGCGAGTATCCATTAGAGCGCGCCTGGAAAAATCCATACCACCATGGTCGGTCATCGTGGCTCCTCCTCTCGCTCCCGTAGCACTAGGCCAGGTGATTGGGAGAAATGTTCTGTCCCCCACAGCCAGCTAGTAGTGTTACAGACCAAGGGGTTTCTCCCGACTGCGTACATGGTCCCCGTCCGAGCTGGACTAGCCACTTATAATGGCGGGGAGCAAGCGGAAAGTTCTCCAAACCCATCCAAGGGGGAGTGGGTATGCTTTGTCCCCTATTTGATGAGGGGACTCGGATTTCCAATCCATCCTTTCCTCCGCGGGCTCCTGGAGTTCTACGGCCTCCAGCTGCATAACTTTACCCCAACCTCCATACTGCATATCGCAGGCTATGTTGCCTTCTACGAGCTATTATAGGTTGCCAAGCTCATTTCGAGCTGTGGAAGAGGCTATTCTGCCTCGTACCCCGCACTCAGGAGGGGTCGGTATATCAAGTGGGCGGAGCCGAAATATGGCGCATCGCCGGGACCGGATACCTATCCGGTACCCCGAAGAATACATCCGAGGACTGGCCTTCGGAGTAGTTCTATATGGAGGATGTCCCTCTTCCGGACCCTATTCAGAAAGGCCTTCCCGAGTTTGTAAATGCCCCGTTGAAGAAACGCCACAGCTGGCGCCCCAGGAGCCCCCAGGAGGAAGATAACAGAGAGATCTTTTTCCTGATGGACAGGATAAATACGCTGGCCAAATCAGGACTGACAATAATCGAGGTTATGTCCATATGTATAATGCGGGGAGTGCAGCCACTTCAATATCAGGGGGAACCCATGTGACACTTCAATGGAGAAGACAATGCCACCCGCTGCGGCCGTAAAGGTCCGGACTCCCCTGTCGCTCTGGCGAAGATATTGTTTGATTTGTACAAAAAACAAGAAGAGGAGTTCATCTGTATCAAGCCACGGGATGGATTCTCCATGGATAACCCCCCAAGCTGGGTGAGCAGCTATCTTTTATTCCAGTCTTTCCCGCATTCTTTAGCATAAATATTTACCTTGCCAATTCATAGCAGGAACTGTGAAGAGCTATGAGGGAGGTTCACAGCCCGTCTCCACAGCCAGAGGACCCCGGCTGGGCCTCGACCCCGGACTCGAAGAAGATCCGGACACATTTGTGGAGCTCGTCGACCGGACATTTTATCAGTTAAGTTGTGACGGTGCATTGTTGGCCATCATAGCTGATTATCCTGGCCTGCTCCATGTATCACAGGTAAGTAAGACCGGAGTCCCAATTTCCAAAAAGGAATCCCTCTTCGCGCCTTACCCACCGCACATGTATTGTGTTTTACAGGGAAGGCCATCGGGACGCCATGTCGAACCCGCGGTGACTCGTCAACAAGGGGCACCGAAGCCAGGTAGGCTTAAAAGGAAGGCGATCAGGACCGAGACACCATTGCAAAGGTATGCTTAAAAACCTGCCACGTAATTATCATCGTTAAAATATAACAATGTCCATTGTCCTTTGGCATAAAAAGCACTCGCCGGACTACATCCGGAGAGCCTGCCGGCCACGCCTCCACCAGTCGGACGCCGTGGCCGGACACAAGGGCGGAGGTCAATGTGGACGATCCTCCTACAGAGGATGCAGATAGATTTTCTGCTACAAACTCCGAAGTGGAGAGCGCCATGAATCATAGGCACCGACGAGCCACACTACGCGACCCTAATTTCTCTGAAGAGGCGTTCAGTGCCTTCAACTCAGGGGACGCGTACATTCGGGCTGCTCAAAGTGGCCTCGATAGAGCCACGGACCAGTACGTAAAGGATATACGGGTAAGAAAATTTGATAAGTATGTATATCAGTAGCCCCTGAGACTTGAAACAGTTGGCCCAACTGATTTAAGGATCCTCGTGGGCATAGGTTCTGACAGAGAAGAATACCCAGCTGTCTAAAGAGTTGGAGGAGTGCAAAGCCCAACTACGGGCTGCAATTGCCATAATGGAGGAGTCTACGAAGGCCCCATCTGGTAATACTTGTTTTGATTGAAAATAATGTCATGGCATGTACCAGTTTAGTATTCGGCATGAATGCAAATCTAACAATAGATTCTGCAGACAATCCCGGAGGCAATCCGGAGATCGTACCAGAGGATGAGCACCATGTTCGGTGATAGCTGAAGGCTGGCGAGCGTATGCTTACAAAGGTTATAAAGGAGAAAAATACACTCCAGGACACGAACACCCGACTGGACGTCGAATCAAAGGATGTTCAGGCCCAGCTTGCTGACTCCGTAAAGGAGAATAAGAGGCTTCGACGTGACATATTCAGTAAGTGCTCTAACGAACCATTATAAAGTTCGGCAAGGAAGCGTGCTAACAGAATTATGTCTGTAGGCATGCTGACAGGTCGTACCAAAGAGGATATGCCCGGATCTGCAGGCGGTCTTCTGCAGGAGCTTTGACAACTGCACGAACAAGTTCGGCAGGTGATGCAGGGCATTTCCCCAGCCTTGTGGCCATCCGCCTCCCTGCCAGGAGGCATGGGAGGGCTTGTGGAGATGCTCAAGGGAGCGCGATGGCGTTTCCGATTATGGAAGATATCGGCCTGCCGACAAGGTGCAAGGGAAGCCTGGGCCAAGGTGAAGACGCGATACACCAAGGCTGATCCGAACCACATGGCCGAGGTCGGACCTGTAGGATCAGATGGGAAAGAGATCCCTATAAGTCTGGTATATGACCAGGTAGCATTAGCCGCTAAGTATTCCCAATAGGACTGTAGGCTAGACAGCCTGTTGGATGGTATAGAAGAAGAATCTAGTTAGTCTAAGTGACTTTTGTACTTCGAAGGACATATTTGTCCCTAGCCGGATTGTAAATCATTTGTCTTGGCGGACCTTTTTGCTTCAACCTCTGTATCCAACAGTCCGGAGTGTATCCGAATACCCGCTCGGTTATGCGAAAACTGGGGCACGCGTGGAAACCAGGTGTAGGGGTCATAAGTGCTTGAACAGACAAGTACCCGACTAGCTATGTTATATTACATGGGTAGTAAGAAACATCTTCCAGGAAGAATAGTTCCGTTAAGGGTTCCTTTCCTGGGTGTGCATGCATTAACGTGCATGTCCGAACTGCGAAAAAGAATGACGCAGGATATAATCATCTGGTGGCATGTTTTGAAATAGGTAAAATACATCTTTTATTCACCGACCAAATATTCCCTTAAGAACACTAGCTTTTGGCTTCACCCAGTCTGAGGTACACATCCGGCTGACCCAGCAGTAACAATCGCAGAGGTGCTCCCCTTATGCCCTAGCCGAATTAACGGGAACGTAGGTCATAAACACAAGAGCCAGGAAACCCAGCTTGGCCAAAACTTAAGTCATATTGATGCATATAGTGGTGAAAAAAGGCACATATGGGGAAATGACGCATATGTGGTGGGCATAAAGCCCAGAAGATAATTACATTAAGCTTCTGTATAAGAAGCCCCTAGGTATATTAAGCGCGCATAGCACGGCAGGAGTGTGCGGTCAAAGCATACTTGAGGCTTTTAAGGCTATATATAAGAAGGGGAGAGAGAGGATATAATTTAAAAAGGGAGATGGAAGTAAGGAGACAAACACAGAGTTTAGCACTAGGCATAGAATCTTTGGAGTCTGGACGCGTTCCATGGGTTCGGCTCGAGTCGATTATCTGATGCATCCCGCGGGCGGTACGCATCTCCGGTGAGAACTTTGTCAATGATGAAGGTACCCTCCCATTTGGGCTTGAGCTTGTCCTTTTCTTCTCTGGTAGGCGTAGAACGAGTTCGCCAATGTTATAAGTTTTGGCCCGTACTTCTCTACTTTGATACCTTTGAGCCTACTGTTGATATAATGCGGAACGGGCCTTTGCAACGTCACGCTCCTCCTCCAGGGCATCTAAGTTGTCCTGCCGATCCATCTTGGCTTCTCTCTCTTTGTACATGCGCACTCTAGGTGAGTCATGGATGATATCGTGGGGTAGCACTGCCTCTGTGCCGTATACCATAAAAAATGGTGTGTATCCGGTTGTGCGATTTGGCGTGGTCCGCAGCCCCCATAGTACGGAGTCGAGCTCCTCGACCCAGTGCGTATCTGATTCCTTCAAGGATCACACAGTCTGGGTTTAATGCCGCTCATGATAAGACCATTCGCTTGTTCTACTTGACCGTTTGTTTGGGGGTGATAGACGAAGGCATAATCAAGTTGTATGCCCATTTTGCTGCACCAGGTTTTCACCTCGTCAGTTGTGAAGTTTGAGCCGTTATCGGTGATGATGTTGTGGGGGACACCGTAGCGGTGCACGACCCTGGATATAAAGTCTATCACTGGTCCGGACTCGGCCGTTTTAACTGGTTTGGCTTCTATCCATTTGGTGAATTTATCGACCATGACCAACAAGTATTTCTTCTTATGGCTTCCTCCTTCAAGGGGTCCAACCATATCGAGGCCCCAGACCGCAAAGGGCCAAGTTATGGGGATTGTTTGGAGGGCGGTAGGTGGCATATGGCTTTGATTTGCAAAAATCTGGCAACAGACGCAATGTTGGACAAGGTCCTGTGCGTCTGCCCGGGCTGTCAGCCAATAGAAACTTGTACGGAAGGCCTTGCTTACGAGCGCCCGAGCTGCGGCATGCTGGTCGCCAAGTCCGGCATGAATTTTGGCCAAAAGTTGCCGCCCTTCCTCTTCGGAGATGCACCTTTGGAGCACTCCGGTCGCGCTTTTCTTATAAAGCTCTCCCTCGTGGACTTTGTAGGCTTTAGAGCGCCGCACAATGCAACGTGCCTCATTTTGGTCCTCCGGGAGTTCCTGCCTATTTAAGTAGGCTAAGAAGGGTTCTGTCCACGGGGCGATCACCGCCATAATCGCGTGGGCCGGAGGTGTTATTTCGGTGGTGGAGCCTCCGGTTACGTCAGATTGTTCAGGATCTGGGGTTGTATGCGGATCCGGACTGGTATTGCCGGTCTCCCCTTCCCATACCACGGATGGCTTGAACAGCCTTTCCAAAAAGATTTTTGGTGGGACGGGGTCGCGTTTAGCACCGATGCGGGCAAGGATATCCGCTGCTTGACTGTTTTCTCGAACCACATGGTGGAATTCGAGCCCCTTGAACCGAGCTGACATTTTGAGAACAGCATTACGGTAGGCCGCCATTTTCGGGTCCTTGGCGTCAAAGTCTCCATTTATTTGAGATATTGCAAGATTTGAATCCCCACGTACTTCTAGGCGTTGAATGCCCATGGAGACTGTCGTCCGAAGACCGTGCAACAATGCCTCGTACTCGGCTGCATTGTTGGAATCTGTGTAAAGTATTTGGAGTATGTATTGGACTGTATCTCCGGTGGGGGATGTTAGGACGACGCCAGCCCCTAGACCAGCTAGCATCTTAGAGCCGTCAAAGTGCATGATACAATTTGAGTATGCACCGTACTCTTTAGGGAGTTCGGCTTCTGTTCGTTCGGCGACAAAGTCAGCCAGTACTTGCGACTTAATGGCTCGCCGTGGTTTGTATGTTATGTCGAACGGGAGGAGCTCGATAGCCCATTTAGCAATCTGGCCCATGGCATCGCGATTATTTGTTATGTCATTGAGTGGTACTTCGGAGGTCACCGTGATTGAACACTCTTGAAAGTAGTGTCGTAGTTTTCAGGATGCCATGAAGACCGTGTATGCTATCTTTTGATAATGTGGGTACCGTGACTTGCATGGAGTGAGGACAGTGGATACGTAGTATACCAGCTTTTGAAGTGGGAATTTATGTCCATCTGTCTCTCGTTCGACGACGAGCACTGTGATTACAACCTGGTGTGTTGCAGCTATATATAGCAGCATGGGTTCGCCGACATTTGGTGCTGCCAGGATTGGACTAGTGGCCAAGAGGGCTTTTATTTCCTCCAGTCCGGCTGTAGCCGCATTCGTCCACTCGAAGTGTTCGGTGCATCGAAGAAGGCAATAAAGAGGTAGTGCCTTTTCTCCTAATCGGGAGATAAAGCGGCTTAAGGCGGCCACGCATCCAGTTAATTTTTGGATTTGCTTGAGGTCAGTTGGGGTAGCCAACTGTGATAGAGCTCGGATTTTAGCCGGGTTTGCTTCGATTCCTCTATTGGAAACAATAAAGCCCAAGAGCTTCCCGGCCGGTACGCCGAAAACGCATTTTTCCGGGTTGAGCTTGATGTCATATGTTCAGAGATTGTCAAACGTAAGCCTCAAGTTGTCTATTAATGATTCGACGTGTCTGGTTTTGATGACCACATAGTCTACATATGCCTCCACTATTTTGCCGATTTGTGTTTCCAGGCATGTCTGAATCATGCATTGATAGGTTGCACCGGCATTTTTGAGCCCGAAAGGCATGGTGTTAAAACAGAAGGAGCGGTATGGAGTGATAAATGCTGTTGCGACCTGATTGGACTCCGCCATCTTGATTTGATGGTATCCGGAGTATGCGTCGAGGAAACACAGTGAGTCGTGTCCTGCAGTGGCGTCGATGATTTGATTGATGTGGGGGAGGGGGAAGGGATCCTTGGGGCAAGTCTTATTGAGGTCCTTGAAGTCGACGCATAGGCTCCAGGATTTATCCTTCTTTGGTACCATCACCAGGTTTGCTAGCCAGTCCAGATGTTTAATTTCTCTAATGAATCCGGCCTCGAGTAGCTTGGCTAGCTCTTCTCCCATGGCTTGTCGCTTGGGTTCTGAAAAGCGCCGAAGAGTCTGCTTGACCGGCTTGTATCCCTTTAGTATGTTTAGGCTATGCTCGGCCAGCCTGCGTGGGATACCTGGCATATCCGAGGGATGCCAGGCGAAGATGTCCCAATTCTCGCGCAAGAACTCTCGTAGTGCAGCGTCTATTGTGGGGTTCAGCTGTGCCCCAATTGATGTTGTTTTTCTACGGTCCGTTGGGTGGACCTGGAATTTTACTATTCCGTCTGCTGGTTTGAAAGAGGTGGACTTGGGTCATTTGTCGAGTATCACGTCGTCCCTGTCCACTGTGGAGCGTAGCGCAGTTAACTCTTCGGTCGTGAGGGCTTCAGATAATGCCTCCAGGGCTAGTGCAGCGGTTTTATTTTTGGCGCAGAGTGCTTTGTCCGGATCACTGGCTAGAGTGATGATTCCATTGGGCCCTGGCATCTTAAGCTTCATGTACCCGTAATGGGGTATAGCTTGGAAGCTTGTGAATGCATCCCACCCCAAAAGGGCGTGGTATCCACTGTTAAACGAGGCCACTTCGAATGTGATTTCTTCGGACCTATAATTCTCTGGCGTGCCGAATACCACATCCAGTGTTATTTTTCCCGCGCATCGTGCCTCCTGACTAGGGATGATTCCTCCGAAGGTCGTGATTCTTTGCTCAATGCGGCTCTTATCTATTTCATTTTGTTAAACGTTTCCTCATAGATGAGGTTTAATCCGCTGCCGTCGTCCATGAGTACTTTAGTAAGACGGAAGCCGTCCACAATTGGACTAAGGACCAAAGCGGCTGGTGCTCGGACTGTTCGGAATTGAGGTTCATCACTGGCATTGAAGGTTACGGCCGTATCATTCCACGGGTTTATTGCTGCGACGTGGCAGACTTCGATGAGGCTGCGGAGCGCTCGCTTGAGCCTATTGTTTGAGGCGAAAGTCTCGAAGACTTTCAGTACTATATTGTTATTTTCTGCGGGATGGTGCCCTGCAGTATTGTTGATGAGAAGGTCCTCGCCGCTCTTGGCCACCTGCCGGAGTATCCAACATGCTCTAAGGCTGTGTGTTGGTATGATGCCTGGTGTGTTGTGGATTTTGCATGGCCTGTTGAGTCATCCCTCCAGTACGGTTCCACGCCCTGTAGAGGGCTTTGTCTTCTTTGTAATTTGGTTGGGTGACTTGCGAGAGCGCACCCTTTTAGTTCGGACGAGAGGTTTAGTTAGGGCCGAAGGATCCTAGAATTTTGTTTGGGTTTTCCAGGCGCTTTCCATCGTGCAGTATTTCTGTACTATGGCCGCCAAGTCGGCAAAGTGTGCTATGTCACAGCGACTTATGGCATTAAGAATTCCCTTGTCCGTGCAATTTTTGCAAAAGAATGAGATTGTGTCTTCCTCGTGACAGTCCTTAACCTTGCTCATTACAAGGAGGAATCTGGCCCAGAAGTGGTGTACTGTCTCTTGGGGCTCTTGTCTGATGTGGGAAAGATCACTTGTGTCTGGGTGGGTGGATAGACTTAAGTCCACATCCTGACCCAATCTGAGACCCAGGGGCAAAGGAGCTCCCGAGCTTGGCAGCTCGGGCTCCAGAGTGTTGCCCAATATTTGTGGCCCATTGCCCGATTCCAAGTTCGGAGCCTGGGCCATGTCCTCCCATAGACGGGTATCTGGCTCGGAGAGCTCAGGAATCCGGACATAGTTCGTCCTCAAAATAGAGGAAGAATCGCTGTTTTGTTCCTCCACCACCGCTATCTGATGGGTGACCGGAGGAGAGTTAATCTCCCTTTGGTCGGGTTTAAGCCCGATCCGATCATAGTCCGTAGTGACTCCCAAGGCTGCGATGCGATCTAAGAGCTCGTTCAGGGAAGAGAGCTCCATTGAATCCATCCTCCTGGTGAATTCCGAGCTGACGTGGAGGCTATTCTTGATGACCTGAGAAGTCATCGTCGGCGTGGCTGCCGAACGGGCGGCCATGACGAAATCGCCCAGCCGGAGAGTTTGTCCTACAGCCAGGGACCCTCTAGAGGTGATGTTGTTCTTGACAACAAGGCGAGCCATCAAGCCCTAACGCGACGGCACAGTGGAACCCTCAATGAAAGCACCAATGTCGGTGTCAAAACCGGCGGATCTCGGGTAGGGGGTCCCGAACTGTGCGTCTAAGGCTAATGGTAACAGAAGGCAGGGTTCACGATGTTTTACCCAGGTTCGGGCCCTCTCAATGGAGGTAATACCCTACTTCCTGCTTGATTGATCTTGATGATATGAGTATTACAAGAGTTGATCTACCACGAGATCGTAGAGGCTAAACCCTAGAAGCTAGCCTATGATTATGATTGTCGTTCTACAGACTAAACCCTCCGGTTTATATAGACACGGGAGGGGGCTAGGGTTACACAGAGTCAATTACAGAGAAGGAGATCTACATATCCGAATTGCCAAGCTTGCCTTCCACGCAAAGGAGAGTCCCATCTGGACACGGGACGAAGTCTTCAATCTTGTATCTTCATAGTCCAACAGTCTGGCCAAAGTATATAGTCCGGCTGTCCGAGGACCCCTTAATCCAGGACTCCCTCAGCAGGGGAGGGGTACAGGGCGGCGGGGCGGCCGGCAATGGTAGACAAGGTCGGCAGCAGCAACGCGGGTGTGGGTGGGGAGGGAATGAGAGAGTGGATAGAAGAGATAGAGGATTGGGGTGGGACAACCGTTAACGTACCCGCCTCTTTGCCGTCCGCCAATGGTCGGCAAAGTTTCTTTGCCGTCCGCCAATGGTCGGCAAAGTTTCTTTGTCGTCCGCTTGCGGACGGCAAAGAGGTGGGGCCAGTGGGCTTGAGTTGGTTAAACAATAACTAGACCCACCCACCTCTTTGCCGTCTGCTAGCAGACAGCAAAGAATTGGCAGATGGCAAAGACCTTGTTTGCCATCAGCCACATCTTTGCCGTTCGTTTTCGTGTGGCTGACGGCAAAGACCTTATTTGCCATCAGTCAGCAGACGGCAAAGAGTTGGCAGACGGCAAATAAGCTAATTCCAGTAGTGATATGGCTATACATAAACCAATAGTAGTACTACTACTATATGAAAATATGTTGCATGGTAAATCTCCAAAGTATACAACCAAGAATATAAGAATAAACCTAGTACTACTATGTAATTGGAAGCCAAATACTATTAACTGATAATTAGTAGATAGACATGATTCAGCTACGTAATGGCTACCACAAGAAAAAGTAACAACACAAAGAAAAGGGGGGGTAGGAGGCCGTAAGGAGAAGCAATCCATAATGAAGAAATTATGTAAATAACACATTGAAAATGGAAACAGAAGAAGATTTCCTATCGCCTATCTGTGTGTGTGTGTGTGTGTGTTGTACATAGCTTATTTCTTTAGTCAACATAATTTATAGGGAAGATTTTTTTGCGATACAATTATGGTATACATATGAATGACACCCAAGTAATTTGAGATGGAAACAAGTACAGCTAACAATCTAACATGTGTAGTAGCACCAGCAAAAGAGCAAGACATGGAAGAATTTACAAGAACAGCACCCTGGAAAGAACCTGGGAGTCCAATTACATGTACATGAGGTACTGCTGCTAGTGTATATAGAACCAATCAAGCTGCTTGTGTAGGATCAGAGCATGAGTCGAATAGAGCATGCTATAGGAGCATAAAAGAGGGAGTTAGGGGTAGGAGATGGATCCAACTCACCGAAGAACTTGTGGTCGCCCCCGTATACAGACGCCATAACGCCGGTCACCTCGTTGATCTTGTCCTTGAAGTTATCTAACTCCAGGTTGTTTCACTGTAGCTCGGTATTTGCTCAACCGTATGTGTACATGCATCAGGGCATACATAAAATATTCAAGTCAATATTCTCACCTAACTGTGATGTAATGAAAATAATTACTTAAGGACTTGGGGTAAAAATTGATTTTAGACATCAAAATTTGCAGCGCTCATTTCAACCATGTTCAGATAAACTTGAGGTAAATTAGCAGTAAGGGTATTAGTTACAAGCTAGGTGTGTAACTATTTTCAACACGACCACCACTAGAGACACGCAAGACAAGCATCAACACCACCATGATCTTGATATTAGCCACCCAGCAGCTTACAAGATAGGCATCAAGGAGAGCTTGACAATAGCAAGATGCTGCTGTCAACACCACCACCACAAGAGACACGCAAGGACAACACTAGCAGCACACACAACAAGCACACAACTGAGTCACCCATCCAAAGCACAATAAATAGAGCAACCCAGCCATGGAAAGAGTTTGATAGCTACTAGTACAACTATACCAAACAGGAGTTGGACCAAACCCAAACCTAAGAATTAGTGTGAAGCAGCAAGGAGGTGTAGGCTCACCACAAGAAGAAGGATAACCAGAGCCTCAAGAACAAGCTACTCGGCACTAGACGTAGGATTGGAGGGATGGAATCCTTAGGCGTGCACAGAAATGTTGTGCCATGCATCACAGGATTTGTAGGAATTCTTGGAGCCACAAAAATAACTTTAGAACCCAAAGAGGCCTCTGACCAGCATCATAGGCAATAAGATCAGGGAACATCTATTCTTATCAGTTTAATAGAAGAGAGAAGGATAGAAAAATAGATAAGAAAGTAGGATATAGCTAAGACAAGTAGTATCTGTTCTTAAGCAGAGTCAAGTTAGCACCCAACTGAACATCTGCATCTGTAGAACACTGTACTCCACTTACACATGGTAGTTTTCTGCAAATAGGACACAACACCCACAAGCACATGGATGGGTAGCTTTGGCAAGTGTTACTGCAACTATACAGCAGTAATAGTAGTTACAGCAAGAAAGGTTAAACAGACCTATGTTAAGGAAAATACCATGAACAACATCTATAATGAAGAAAACAGTAGAGGCAGTTAACTGAATCCACAGACAAATAGTGTAGTAATTGTCAGTAACAACAGTTATAGTAAGCAACTCCAGTTAACCAGAATTACAGGGACTAGTAACTAAATCAATGATGACCCACAAGTGTAGGGGATCTATCGTAGTCCTTTCGATAAGTAAGAGTGTCGAACCCAACGAGGAGCAGAAGGAAATGACAAGCGGTTTTCAGTAAGGTATTATCTGCAAGCACTGAAAATATCGGTAACAGATAGTTTCGTGAAAAGGTAATTTGCAACAGGTAACAAGCAATGAAAGTAAATAAGGTGCAGCAAGGTGGCCCAATCATTTTTGTAGAAAAGGACAAGCCTGGACAAGTTCTTATATAGAGAAAAGCGCTCCCGAGGACACATGGGAATTATCGTCAAGCTAGTTTTCATCATGCTCATATGTTCGCGTTCGTTACTTTGATAATTTGATATGTGGGTGGACCGGTGCTTGGGTACTGCCCTTTCTTGGACAAGTATCCCACTTATGATTAACCCCTATTGCAAGCATCTGCAACTACAAAAGAAGTATTAAGGTAAACCTAACCATAGCATGAAACAAGTGGATCCAAATCAGCCCCTTACGAAGCAACGCATAAACTAGGGTTTAAGCTTCTGTCACTCTAGCAACCCATCATCTACTTATTACTTCCCAATACCTTCCTCTAGGCCCAAATAATGGTGAAGTGTCATGTAGTCGACGTTCACATAACACCACTAGAGGAGAGACAACATACATCTCATCAAAATATCGAACGAATACCAAATTCACATGACTACTAATAGCAAGACTTCACCCATGTCCTCAGGAACAAACTTAACTACTCACAAAGCATATTCATGTTCATAATCAGAGGGATATTAATATGCATTAAGGATCTGAACATATGATCTTCCACCAGATAAACCAACTAACATCAACTACAAGGAGTAATCAACACTACTAGCAACCCACAGGTACCAATCTAAGGTTTTGGTACAAAGATTGGATACAAGAGATGAACTAGGGTTTGAGAGGAGATGATGCTAGTGAAGATGTTGATGGAGATTGACCCCCTCCTGATGAGAGGATCGTTGGTGATGACAATGGTGATGATTTTCCCCTCCCGGAGGGAAGTTTCCCCGGCAGAACAGCTCCGCCGGAGCCCTAGATTGGTTCCGCCAAGGTTCCGCCTCGTGGCGGCGGAGTTTCGTCCCGTAAGCTTGCTTATGATTTTTTTTCAGGGTAAAAGACTTTCATATAGCAGAAGATGGGCACCGGAGGGCTGCCAGGTGGCCCACGAGGCAACGGGCGCGCCCAGGGGGTAGGGCGTGCCCCCCACCCTCGTGGGTGGTGGGTGGCCCCCCTCAGGTATTTCTTCCGCTGAATATTTTTTATTAATTCCCAAAATGACTTTCGTGGAGTTTCAGGACTTTTGGAGCTGTGCAGAATAGGTCTCAAAAATTTGCTCCTTTTCCAGCCCAGAATCCCAGCTGCTGGCATTCTCCCTCTTCATGTAAACCTTGTAAAATAAGAGAGAATAGGAATAAGTATTGTGACATAACGTATAATAACATCCCATAATGCAATAAATATCGATATAAAAGCATGATACAATGCCTTCATTAACCATAAAGTGGCACTTCTCTTCATTTAAAACAAGACTAGTATCTTCGCATATCTGCAAAACTCGTTCAAGGTTGCTCAAGCAATCATCAAAAGGGGATCCATAAACGGAGAAATCATCCATGAATACCTCACAAATCTTTTCACAAAAGTCACAGAATATAGCCATCATGCATCTTTGGAAGGTAGTAGGTGCATTACATAAACCAAAAGGCATACGTCTATAAGCAAAAGTACCAAAAGGGCAAGTAAAAGTGGTCTTTTCTTGATCCTCTGCTGAGTAGCTTTTAAATCTAGGCCGATACGACCGATATATAGGCCGATATATCACTTTTGGGGCCCTACCGATATTAACACAACATATCATTTGGTAAATATCATTTTCCAACATATCACCCGATATGGACCGAAATATTGACCGATATGTTCGATATCTAACCCGATGTGTCCACCGATATAGAATGATCCGTAGATGACAACAATTATTTATTAGAAAGCAGTGAAATAAAATTATGCATTTACAACTTCATTATATATTATCAAATTCATGCACAATGTTGCATACAAATTCATATATATCATATTGTTTTTAATCATAGAGTAAGGATTTTGTGAATCTTTCCTTAATATTTTCTTAGTCAATAAGTAAATAAACTAGGAATCTAAAATTTTTTTACGTTAGAGCATTGACATCATACATTTTCTTTTACTAAAAATAAATGTTTTGTAGAAGAATAATGAAAAAAAACTACACATATTTTCTCTGCTATCTCTACGTATCGTCCGATATATCACCCGATATCCGACATTCGATATGTCGAAGCCAAACCGATACGAACCCGATATCCGATATTTTGAAGCTTGCTGCTGACACAAGTATTTGAGAGAAACCAAAGTAACCATCTAGAAAGCAAAAATGTGTATGTTTGGATAGTCTTTTTAGCATTTGATCAATAAAAGGTAAAGGGTAATGATATTTTTTAGTAGCTTTATTTAACTTGCGGAAATCAATTACCAACCTATAACCTGTAATAATTCTTTGCGGGATCAATTCATCTTTATCATTAGGAACAACAGTAATACCTCCCTTCTTAGGGACACAATGGACCGGACTTACCCACTGACTATCAGCAACGGGATAAATTATACCTGCCTCAAGGAGCTTTAGTATTTCCTTTCTTACCACTTCTTTCATCTTAGGATTTAACCGTCGTTGATGATCAATAACTGGTTTGGCGTCTTCCTCCAATTTTATTTTGTGTTGGCACAGAGTGGGACTAATGCCCTTAAGATCATCAAGAGTATATCCAATAGCAGCACGGTGCTTCTTCAGAGTTTTCAATAATCTTTCCTCTTCCTAGACAAGTTGTCTGCAACGGGGTTCTCAGCTCCCTTTCTATCAATAATATGCAAATCAAATTCTTGGAGCAGGAGAACCCATCTAATGAGTCTAGGCTTAGCATCTTTCTTTTCCATAAGATATTTAATAGCAGCATGATCAGTGTGAATAGTAACTTTTGAATCAACAATATAAGGTCTAAACTTATCACATGCAAACACAACTGCTAAGAATTCTTTTTCAGTAGTAGCATGATTTCTCTGAGCAGTATCAAGAGTCCTACTAGCATACTGGATAACATTCAATTTCTTATCGATTCTTTGTCCTAGAACAGCACCTACAGCATAATCACTAGCATCCCACATAATTTCAAAAGGTAAATTCCAATCATGTGGTTGAACAATAGGTGCAGGATCAAAGCTTTCTTAAGTATTTCAAATGCTTCTACACAATCATCATCAAAGACAAAAGGAATATCTTTTTGCAATAAATTAGTCGAGGCCTAGAAATTTTAGAAAAATCCTTAATGAACCACCAATAAAAACCGGCATGACCAAGGAAACTTCTTATACCTTTTATGTCCTTGGGACATGGCATCTTTTCAATGGCATCAACTTTGGCTTTGTCAACTTCAATACCTCTCTCGGAAATCTTATGCCCCAAGACAATGTCTTCATTAACCATAAAGTGACACTTTTCCCAATTCAGGACGAGACTAGTGTCTTCGCATCTCTGCAAAACTCGATCAAGGTTGCTCAAACAATCATCAAAAGAGGATCCATAAACGGAGAAATCATCCATGAATACCTCATAAATCTTTTCACAAAAATTAGAAAATATAGCCATCATGCATCTTTGAAAGGTAGCAGGTGCATTACATAAACCAAAAGGCATACGTCTATAAGCAAAAGTACCAAAAGGGCAAGTAAAAGTAGTTTTAGATTTATCCTTCGCTGACACAGGTATCCGAGAGAATCCAGAATAACCATCTAGAAAGCAGAAATGTGTGTGTTTGGATAGTCTTTCTAGCATTTGATCAATAAAAGGTAAAGGGTAATGATCTTTCTTAGTAGCTTTATTTAACTTACGAAAATCAATTACCATCCTACAACCTGTAATAATTCTTTGTGGGATCAATTCATCTTTATCATTAGGAACAACGGTAATACCTCCCTTTTTAGGAACACAATGGACAGGGCTTACCTGCCTCAGGGAGCTTTAGTATCTCCTTTCTTACCACTTCTTTCATCTTGGGATTTAGTCATAGCTGAGGATCTCTAACTGGTTTGGCATCTTTCTCCACTGTAATTTTGTGTTGGCATAATGTGGGACTAATGCCCTTAAGATCATCTAGAGTATATCCAATAGCTGCTCGGTGCTTCTTCAGAGTTTTCAATAATCTTTCTTCTTTTTGCTCTGAAAGGTTAGCACTGATAATAACAGGATATATCTTCTTTTCATCAAGATAAGCATATTTAAGAGTATCAGGTAATGGTTTAAGCTCAAACACGGGATCACCCTTGGGTGGAGGAGGATCCCCTAGGATTTCAACAGGCAAGTTGTGTTTCAAAATAGGTCCCTGTTTAAAGAATACTTCATCTATCTCCCTTCTTTCATTCATAAATATATCATTTTCATGGTCTAGCAAATATTGCTCTAAGGGGTCATTAGGAGGCACAGCAATAGAAGCAAGAAAAATAATTTCATCCTTACTAGGAAATTCTTTATCATGGGGTTGTCTACGAAACTTAGCAAAATTAAACTCATGAGACATATCCCCTAAACCAATAGTAACAACATCCTTTTCGCAATCTATCTTAGCATTAACAGTATTCAAGAAGGGTCTACCAAATATAATGGGACAAAAATCATCTTGTGGGGAACCAAGAACAAGAAAATCAGCAGGGTATTTAACTTTCCCACACAAGACTTCAACATCTCTCACAATCCCAATTGATGAAATAGTATCTCTATTGGCAAGTTTAATAGTAACATCAATATCTTCTATCTCAGCGGGTGCGATATCATGCATAATTTCTTCATATAAGGAATGAGGTATTGCACTAGCACTAGCACCCATATCACATAAGCCATGATAACAATGATCTCCTATTTTAACAGAAATAACAAGCATGCCTACAACAGGTCTATGTTTATGTTTATTATCTGGTCTAGCAATTCTAGCAGCTTCATCACAGAAGTAAATAACATGCCCATCAATATTATCAGCAAAGAGATCTTTAACCATAACAATACTAGGTTCAACTTTAATTTTTTTCAGGTGGTGTATATGTTCTAGTATTACTCTTACGAACCAAAGTTGAAGCTTTAGCATGATTCTTTATCCTAAGAGGGAAAGGTGGTTTCTCAACATAAGTAGTAGGAACAATAGGATCATTTATAAGTGAATCTTTTCTTCAACCGTAATAGGTGCAACTACTTTTACTTCAGTGGGAGGATTATATTTAAACCACTTCTTCTTTGGGAGGTCAACATGAGTAGCAAATGATTCACAGAAAGAAGCTACTATCTCAGAGTCAAGTCCATATTTAGTGCTAAATCCACGAAAAGCATCAGTATCCATAAAAGATTTAACACAATCAAACTTAGGCATCATACCTGACTCCTTACCTTCGTCGATATCCCAATCTTCAGAGTTGAGTTTAATTCTTTCCAATAAATCCCATTTGAATTCAATAGTCTTCATTATAAAACACCCAGCACAAGAGGTATCGAGCATGGAGCGATTATTGAGAGAAAGCCGAGCATAAAATTTTTGAATAATCATTTCTCTTGAGAGCTCATGATTGGGGCATGAATATAACATTGACTTAAGCATCCCACAAGCTTGAGCGATGCTTTCTCCTTCACGGGGCCAAAAATTATATATATAATTACAATCACGATGAACAAGATGCATAGGATAAAACTTCTGATGAAATTCCAATTTCAATCGTTTGTAGTTCCATGATCCCATATCATCACATAGCCTATACCATGTCAATGCATCTCCCATCAAAGATAAAGGGAAGACCTTCTTCTTGACAACATCATCGGGCATACCTGCAAGCTTAAATAATCCACAAACTTCATCCACATAGATTAGGTGTAAACCAGGATGCAATGTTCCATCTCCTGTAAAGGGATTAGCTAGCAGTTTCTCTACCATACCCGAAGGAATTTCAAAGTAAACATTTTCAGTAGGTTCAGTAGGTTGAGGAGCAACTCTTTGCTCTACTGGTCGAGGTGAAGATACCCCGAACAAGCCCCTCAAAGGATTAGTTTCCATAGTAACAAGTGACAGTAAATTTCAGCACACTATATAAATGTTTCCTTACCAAGTTCCACTTACCAAAGGTGCTTCACTCCCCAGCAATGGCGCCAGAAAAGAGTCTTGATGACCCACAAGTGTAGGGGATCTATCGTAGTCCTTTCGATAAGTAAGAGTGTTGAACCCAACGAGGAGCAGAAGGAAATGACAAGCGGTTTTCAGTAAGGTATTCTCTGCAAGCACTGAAATTATCGGTAATAGATAGTTTTGTGAAAAGGTAATTTGCAACGGGTAACAAGTAATGAAAGTAAATAAGGTGCAGCAACGTGGCCCAATCCTTTTTGTAGAAAAGGACAAGCCTGGATAAGTTCTTATATAGAGAAAAGCACTCCTGAGGACACATGGGAATTATCGTCAAGCTAGTTTTCATCACGCTCATATGATTCGTGTTCGTTACTTTGATAATTTGATATGTGGGTGGACCGGTGCTTGGGTACTACCCTTTATTGGACAAGCATACCACTTATGATTAACCCCTATTGCAAGCATCTGCAACTACAAAAGAAGTATTAAGGTAAACCTAACCATAGCATGAAACAAGTGGATCCAAATCAGACCCTTATGAAGCAACGCATAAACTAGGGTTTAAGCTTCTGTCACTCTAGCAACCCATCATCTACTTATTACTTTTCAATGCCTTCCTCTAGGCCCAAATAATGGTGAAGTGTCATGTAGTCGACGTTCACATAACACCCCTAGAGGAGAGACAACATACATCTCATCAAAATATCGAACGAATACCAAATTCAAATGACTACTAGTATCAAGACTTCACCCATGTCCTCAGGAACAAACGTAACTACTCATAAAGCATATTCATGTTCATAATCAGAGGGATATTAATATGCATTAAGGATCTGAACATATGATCTTCCACCAAATAAACCAACTAGCATCAACTACAAGGAGTAATCAACACTACTAGCAACCCACAGGTACCAATCTGAGGTTTTGGTACAAAGATTGGATAAAAGAGATGAACTAGGGTTTGAGAGGAGATGGTGCTGGTGAAGATGTTGATGGAGATTGACCCCCTCCTGATGAGAGGGTTGTTGGTGATGACGATGGTGATGATTTCCTCCTCCCGGATGGAAGTTTCCCCGGCAGAACAGCTCCACCGAAGCCCTAGATTGGTTCCGCCAAGGTTCCACCTCGTGGCGGCGGAGTTTCATCCCGTAAGCTTGCTTATGATTTTCTCCAAGGTAAAAGACCTCATATAGCAGAAGATGGGCACCGGAGGGCTGCCAGGTGGCCCACGAGGCAGGGGGCGCGCCCAGGTGGGTAGGGCACGCCCCCACCCTCGTGGGTGGTGGGTGGCCCCCCTAAGGTATTTCTTTCGCTGAATATTTTTTATTAATTCCCATAATGACTTTCGTGGAGTTTCAGGACTTTTGGAGCTGTGCAGAATAGGTCTCCAATATTTGCTCCTTTTCCAGCCCAGAATCCCAGCTGCCGGCATTCTCCCTCTTCATGTAAACCTTGTAAAATAAGAGAAAATAGGCATAAGTATTGTGACATAACGTGTAATAACAGCCCATAATGCAATAAATATCGATATAAAAGCATGATGCAAAATGCACGTATAAATCAAGAAGAACACTTTAACAACCACAGCAGCTGAAGTACTGCACAAACAACAGTTAACCTACTAACTGAAGAATTCTTCAGTTAATAGGAACAATAGAGCCACATAGGAGCAAACACGAGAGGGGATCGATGGGAGTTAGGGTTTGGGGTAGGTGGGATGCGGGTGGGGGTTTCCTTTTTCTTTTTTTCTCCTTTTTGCTTTAGATAAATGGGATGGATGGATGGATGTGTGCCATATCATCATTCCATGGCACAAACGTTTCAACTAAGGATAACAAAGCTTATGTACTTGTGTTTTTCTTTTTGCTTCTCTTGTATTTTTGCCATGAGAGTCCATCTTGGAATGGCATAGTTTGTTCAAATGATATCATTTTTTGCACAAGGGTGCATATTGGAATGGCAAACAATGTTGGCTAAGAAAGTTTTCATTTTCTTTGCACGGAAATTTCATTTTCCATTTTTCGAGTGACCAAATTGAGTTTTTTTTGTGAAGAACCTACCGAATAATTGTTGCAAAATTGGATCAGATCAATTTTCTAAAATACTAGGCAATATTTAATGTACAATTTACCAAATGGTTGGGTTCCAAAAGCATTGATCCACCTCTTGTGAAAAAGACAAATTTCTATCGATTCAGTTGAAAGCGGGTAAAATTTGAACTGCAACTGCCTCATAGTTTGCTCATGATTTTTTCCAAAAATCATTTCTAGGTACAAAAGTATCTATTTAATCAAAGATACACCAAAATTTTTCCAAGATTTAACCACTAGCTAGGAACGGTCATGCTTGTCGTTTTGACCGCATTTTTAAACGACAATAAAAAATTCAAAAAAATCAAAAAAAATGGAAAACCTTCGCATTGTGTCATTATATGTCACCAAGTTACAAGGAAAAATAATAAACTTGTAATACGGTAATTATTTTCAAGAAGGGTTCTCAGAAATGAGCTATCATGTATGAAGATCAATGACTTTCAAGCCAAATGATCAATCTTATGGCCACATTCATGGCATAGTTTGTTCAAATGATCTCATATTGTGCACAAGGGTGCATATTGGAATGGCAAACAATGTTGGCTAAGGAAGTTTTCATTTTCTTTGCACAAAAGATTCATTTTCCGTTTTTTGAGTGCCCGAAATGAGTTCTTTTGTGAAGGACCTACCATATATCTGTTGCAAAATTGGACAAATAAATTTTATAAAATATTAGTCCATATTTAATGCACAATTGAAAAAATGGTTGGGTGTCAAAAGTTTTGATCCACCTCTCGTGAAAAAGACAAATTTTCGCCGGTTTAGGAGGAAACAGGTCAAATTCGAACTGCAGCTGCCTTATAGTTTGCTCTTTATTTTTTCCAAAAATCATTTGTAGGTACATAAGTATCTATTTAATCAGATAAACATCAAAAAAAATCCAAGATTCAACCACTAGCTAGGAACGGTCATGCCCGTCGTTTTGACCGCATTTTCAAACGGGCATAAAAATTCAAAAAAAAAATAAAAAAAATTGGAGAACCTTCACATTATGTCATTATATGTGACTAAGTTACCAGAAAGAATAATAAACTTGTAATACGGTAATTCTTTAAAAAAGTTGTTCTCGGAAATGAGCTATCATGTATGAAGATTCATGGCTTTTAAGCCAAATGATCAATCTTATGGCCACATTCATGACATAATTTGTTCAAATGATCTAATATCGTGAACAAGGGTGCATCTTGGAATGGCAAACAATATTGGCTGAGGAAGTTTTCATTTTCTTTGCACAAAAAATTCATTTTCCATTTTTCGAGTACCAAAATGAGTTTTTTTTGTGAAGGACCAGCCATATATTTGTTGCAAAATTGGACCAAATAAATTTTTTAAAATATTAGGCCATATTTAATGCACAATTAACAAAATGGTTGGGTGTCAAACGTTTTAATCCACCTCTCGTGGAAAAGACAAATTTTCGCCGATTTAGGAGTAAACGGGTCAAATTTGAACTGTAGTTGCCTTATAGTTTGCTCTTTATTTTATCCAAAAATCATTTCTAGTTACACAAGTATCTATTTAATCAGAAATACATGGTTTGGTGGCGATACGTCGAGGTTTGGACGGTGGCCGAGGGACCCAACTCCAGAGCGCGTAAACTTGCATGCCCGGCGCATAGTCACTGCGTGACCGTGGCGTTGCCATGCGTCCTGGGCTGCCTAGGAATGTCTAGTGGGTTTGGCACTCCCCAGGTAGGTGCTAGGAAGAAAATGACAATAGAAGATTCTCACGAGGAGACCGAACTATGCTCAAACATGAATTAGCAGCCAAGTGTTTGATTAGCGGTACGGGAAATGCACATGGCCAATGGGCGTGAGTTTTGTCTGAGGATGATCATCTACTAAGAAGACTATCGTCACAAATTTTCAGCTCAAATGGAGGAGCCTAGGTGGAACTTGCTTTGCGAAGTACCACACTGGACAAAAATATGAATGTTGAAGCTGGGCTCAAAATAATGAATGGATTGAGCTAAAATTTGGCGGAGCATAGTTATTCGGGCATAGGAAAGCACTGTAGGAAATTGATACCATTTGGACATGCCAAAGTGGTAATTCCTTCACAATGCTCTTCTCTGGACATAAACTTAGAAAAATTAGTGAGAGAAGTAGGATAAATGAAATGAGCTCAAATTTGGTGTAGGTAAGTTACATAGGTATGGTCATGCCTGGTAAATTTTCAGAAATAAGGAAGCAATATATAATATAATTGCTTCACAAACTGAAAATATGACAAGAATAAAAGATTGGATGATGAGCTCACATGGTTTGTTTAATAGATCTCAAATTTTGTGGAGAGTGATTATTTGAGCATATGGAAGATTTGGAAAAATATATGATCATTTGGATAAGCCTAGCTAGTACTTACTTCACAAAGCTTCTCTTAGGATAGAAACTTTAGAAATTTGCTGAGGAAGATTTACTAGGAAAATGGAGCTGAATATTATCATGTGACAACGATTTGGTTATGGAAGAGTGCCCAAAAAGTTTGAGGGTAATAGGAGAGGTCTAGATAACACTTGCTTTGCAATGTGTCAATCTGGCCATAAAATAGAAATTGAACCTGGGCCCACATAGATGATTTGATTGAGCTGCAATTTGGAGGAGGGTGATAATTTGGGCATATGAAGGAACTGTATAAATTTCATGCCATTTGGATATATAAAAATAGTACTTCCTTCACAATGATCTCCACTGAGTAGAAAATTAGGAAAAATATTGAGGGAAAATGGTTAAATTGAATGAGCTAAAATTTTGTGGAGGGAGATTCTATGGGCAGGTTCATGTCCTGGTAAATTTTTAGCAATTATAAAGCAACATAAAATATAGTTGCTTCACAAACTGAAAATATTACCAGAAACAAAGATTGGATGGTGATCTCTCATGGATTGTTAGATGGGGCTAAAATTTTGTGGAGATCTATGATATGGGCATATAGAAGATGTGGCAAAAATTCAACTCATTAGGATATGCATATCTAGTACTTCATTCACAAAGCTTCTAGCTGAACAAAAAATTGGAAATTTGTCGAGGAAGATTTACTGGGCAAATGGAGCTGAATTTTGTCATGAGGCAGTGATTTGGTTAGGAAAGAGTGCCCAAAAATTTTGAGGACAATCAAGAATATATAAATAGCAATTCCTTCACGAAGTGATGTTCTAAATAGAATAGGAAAATGAATATTGTTGTATTATTTTTGAACTAGGCAAGGAAGGTTTTTGACATATTTGACAAAGATATGATCCAAAGAATTTATGAGAATTTTTTGGAAATTTTGGGAATAACAGAAATATAGGCTGCTTCACAACCAGTGACACATGGACATGACACGTAGGTAAAAATTGACACGTGGACATGACACATAGGCAAAACTGATGAGGTGGCACCTAGTCATAGCAATCCACCAAAATTTACAAGGTTATGACCATCTATATGGTCGTGATCAGCTAGAAATAAGGTAGCAGACCAGTGTTGTCTACTTTACGACCATTTCGCGTAAGGAAATTACGACATTTCTAACCAAAATGATTGTTATGGTTTAGGGTTTGGAGTCCTCCGAACATATTACGACCAATTGGTCTCAAATGGTTGTAGATTTACGATCATTTCTTCCAGGGTGACTGACAGAAGGTCACAAGTTGACATATTTCTTGTAGTGATGGTGCCCTTTTTGGAGGCATCGTCTTAAAGTCTTTGCTCCGTCACAAGTTTGCTTGGTGGTTGGTGTGGGGTGATGTGTCCGTGCCCGACACCTTTGTATCTAGCCTTGGGTATGTGTTGTGTGTGGTGAAGGCATGTGTTTGTTTGCTAGTCGTTGTTTTATATATAAAGCATGGCGAAAGCCTTTTTTTTTTCTAACGATCCATCTTCATCTTCAAGCCTTGGATTATCGATCTTTGTTTCCACATCATCCTTTTTTACTAACAATTCGTCCATATTACGGAGAAATGTTATTCCTCTCCAAATTAGTCTAACTGTTCCGTCCCATATAAGATCGTATATACTGTGTCCAATCCATGAAACAACAACCAGCCGAACCGCCGTGCTGGCACTCAGTGCGCGGGCGGCGCGGCCGCAGAAACGGGCCGTGCGCGCATGTCCCGGTCCTGAGCCAGACCTTTGACTGGGCGGTGGACAATGCCCCCCTTTCCTCGGCTTTTATCTTGAGATCCACATTGAACCTTATCTTGAGATCCACATTGAACCTTGTCTCTCAGCCCCACTCTCTCTCGACTCCGGGTACGTACGTACGTACGTGCGTCGTGCCTCGGCCCTCGTACGTGTGATCCCACTCTCGTGCCTACTTTGATTAGTCGCCACTTTCCAGCTTACCGCCGAACAGCATGCAGGGCGTACGTAGCGTACCTCGCCATCGCTGACAACAGTAACTTCTGCATCTACTACTTCTGTTCGTACCCGTCTCCGCGTGAGTTTAGCTCGCAACAGCCAAGGTGGAGCGCACACGCGCAGACAAACAGGACGGAGAGACTGTTGTGCGACGAGCAAAAAGGAGGGGTAGCTGCCTAGGGGCCGTAGCACGCCGGTGATGGAGCGGCATGCTCCCACGTACGAGCTGCGCCCCCCATGCATGTCCAATCGCAGACCATGCCATCACACGATCAACTCTACGTACCACGTACGTATTACCACGTACCGGCCGGCCGCTAGCGAGCTCCAAACGCCAAGACAGTCGAGCTCCGATCCGGCCGGCTGCCCCTATAAGAACCACACAGGCGGTGCTTGGCTTCCACGGTCGATCCATACGCTAGCTCACCGTCTTCTCCACGACCACGACCTGCCGCACCTTCTCTTGAAGCCATGACCAGCTCGAGCCAGGCCGCTCCTTCCTCTGCCCTCAAGGCCTGAACTGATGGCGTGCGCGCTTAATCGGGAGTAGTATCATCTTTTAGCTCTTGCATGTGGGGAGGAGGTTAGCTGCTGCGCTGTACATGTAGCCAAGGATGAATTGCCAGCGTGTTGTTGAGCTCGGTCGGAGTGGTCCGTCGCGCTGGCAAGTCATTACTGGCTACGTGTTTGCCTCGTTTCCTCATGCTAGAGCGAAAATGTCATATCGTGTTGGGTTGGGGGTTTCAGACAAAGTGTGAGCAGAAAGGAGTAGCACAAACAGGTAAGCCAAGGTACTCCTATTAGTTACCATTCTCTTCACACTTTCACAGCAGCACCTCCTTCCTTCCTGCTCTGAAAAGCTTGCACCGCGCAGTCGCGCACACATGTTCTTTTCTTCAGTTCGCTGTCCATCTTGTGGTAACATGTTACAACTTATTAGGCTCGTTTGAATTCAAGACGCAACGAGGCCTATTAGCTCAGCTGGTTAGAGCGTCGTGCTAATAACGCGAAGGTCGCAGGTTTGAGACCTGCATGGGCCAATTATTTTTATGCAATCTTCTGAATCTGATGTGTCTTTCTGAATCACTGTTTTCTGCACTTCTCGTACTCCCTCCTTCCATCTAAATAGGGCCTAATGCTTTTTTTAAGACCGTCTTTGACTATTGACAAAATTAATAGTACATGAGATGTATAATGTGAAAATTATATCATTGGAAGCTCCTTTCACATACGAATTTGACCGTATGCTTTGTGTAAGTTGCATGTCATATATTATTGCTCTAATATTTGGTCAAAGTTAGCCTCGAAAAATGCATTAGGCCCTATATAGATGGAAGGAGGGAGTAGATAAAATGGATTACTCCCTCTGTAAAACTAATATAAGACCTTTTATAGATTAGATCACTATTGAGTTGCTTTGTATCGTGAGCTGCAGCAAGGCTAACATGGATGTGCCGTTTTGATATACTTGGCTTATGTATGTCTTGTTTTCTGAGGGAATTTTGGTGTCTCGTGTCAGATAAGTAGTCTGCTTGTAGTATGATGTAAATTTTGATTCACTTACTGTTTACCCACTGGGATATGATCTTCCCACAAATCTGAACTGAGCGCAACTTGGTTCACAAAAACTGAATTGTCGATTCACTTACTGTTTAATTCACAAATTAGATGGCTGATACGGTGCTTGATTCTACTTGGTCGTTTTCATGTTGCCAGGAAAGTTTATTTCCAGGATTTATGCGACAGAATCAACAAACATACCTTGGAAATCAGTTCAAAAAAAAAAACATACCTTGGAAACTGAATTAGAAAAATAGCTCAACTCACCAAATTAATGCAGCTGAATCACGTCATCGAGTCAAGATACTAGTAGTAGAATACAAAATTTACGCACAGATATCGCCTTCGCATATTTCACTGCATCATAGGAGTAGTACTATTATACACCCATCCCCAAAAAAACAACTATTATACACCCAAAGATTGCAGCAGAGAGACAATTTGCACAACAACAAATGGTTTTAGATGAACGAACAAAATAGCGTCCGTTTTATATAAATTATGTCCGAACTTATGTGAATTTTGTTGGAAATGTGAATAATTTACCAAATAATTTTGCTAACGGAAATACTAGATGACTAAAGTACCAAATATAAAGCAAGTCATGCAATCTGACAGAGAGAAGGTAAACATCGTCTGCATAACTAGAGCCAAGAATTATAGCAGGAGTTGTAACAGAAAGGATAAGAACACGTACGGCACAGCAGCAGCAGAAGCGCTGGACTTGGGGTCGGTGTCCTCGCCTGCCATGTCGTCGAGGAGGGCGTGGACGTCGGGGAAGAAGTCGTCGTCGGGGAAGTAGTCGTCGGCGACCGGATCGTCCGTGATGAAGCAGCCAGTAGTCGCGCTGAGCGCTCCCCAAAAACCTTATCACCCTTCTCCCGTACAGGACTCAAAAGGTGCGGTTTCGGAGGCCTACTGTCCCGACTCGCGGTGCACGCCGCAAGCCGGGATGAGGAAGACAGCAGCAGCGCAGAGATTGGAACTGTGTGGCGAGAGGAAGAGGACCTTCTGATGTGTCTCTCTGGAGAGGAGCGACCCCTCTTATATAGGCACAGGAGAGGGAGGCGAACAAGCTGCGACGGGAGGTGAAGCAATGGAGGGAGACGAAGTGAACAGGCAGCACGCGAAGGGTGCACCGTTCGTATTCATTATCCACTACCGCAAAAACTTTTCAGCTCCCAAGTGACCTTTCGTATACTCGTAGTGCGTGGCAAAAATTAGACATCGGCTCGGCTCATTCCCGCAACCCGCGGCGCGTCGTGGCGAGGCGGGCGACGGAGGAGGAGCGCGCGTGGATGTCCCCCTTGTTCTCATGTTCATACAAGTAGGGAAAGAGCCTCCCTTATAAGGAGGTCCAACTCCCACTCAACTAGCAATGTGGGACTAAACATTGGTAGTATCCCTTGCCTTGCACAAATGGGCTAAGTGGGCCTCTAGGATTTATTTAGGAATTTCTGAAATAGTTATTGGGCTGTCCCAAAATAGACTAAATTCCAGCAATCCCCAGAGGCACACAAAATCTGCCTTGGTTCCAAAACACTTTTATATACCGGTACTGCAGTGGAGACTGTTAAGTTGAACTTCCACCTAGAACTCTATGCTACACTAGTAAGCAACTTGAACAGTGGACTGGGCCTTGAACTGCAAGTTTTCTGTGAATCTAGCTTCACATAAAGCCTTGACCGATACGTGGCTACCATGGGTCTTCCCCGCGGGTGGAGATTATGCGTCATACTCCGAGACCTTTCATGAGTTTACTAGAGAGAACCCTACTCTCATAGATTGTGACGTTTAACAATCAGACTCATATAGGTGCGTTCTTCAAAAGATTTTCTGCAGGACAACATCTCTGCTTCAAAGAGCCACTTAGAACACATTAAGATATAAATCAACCTGCCATGCAGATTAGGAGAGTATTGCATCTTCATGGAGTGGTATTTCTAACAGTAAGGATACTCTCCTCCCAGTTGACCAACAGCTTGTCTTCCACATCTAATTCACGGGATCTCCAATCACAAAGAATAGGTTACCACTGTGAACAACTCATATTGTGGGTCTCATACCCATCTCCCTCGATGCATTATCTATCACATTACGTGATAGACCCTTAGTAAAAGGATCTGCCAGATTTTTAGACGTTTGGATATAATCCAATGCAATAACTCCGGAGTTTTTCATTTTTCTGACAGACTTTAACCTTTTCTGAATGTGTCTTGATGACTTCATGTTATCCTTTGAGCTGCTCACTTTAGTGATCACAGTTTGATTGTCATAGTTCATAAGGATACCCGGTACAGGTTTCTCAACTACCGGCAAGTCATTCAAGAGCCGACGAAGCCAATCTGCTTCGACCGTAGCTGTATCTAGTGCTGTGAGTTCTGCTTCCATTGTTGACCTCGTTAAGATGGTCTGCTTGCAAGACTTCCAAGAAACAGCGCCACCTCCATGAGTGAATACATATCCGCTCGTGGCCTTTATCTCATCAGCATCTGAGATCCAGTTTGAGTCACTATACCCTTCAAGCACCTTTGGGTGCCCGGTGTAGTGAATTCCATAATTTGCAGTGCCTTTCAAATAACGCAAAACTCTCTCTAGAGCTTTCCAATGCACATCTCCTGGTTTTGAGACAAACCGGCTCAGCTTGCTAACAGCAAAAGAGATGTCAGGTCTTGTAGCACTGGCTAAGTACATAAGCGAGCCAATAATCTGAGAATGCTTCAATTGATCTCTAGCAATTCTTGGATTCTTTCGAAGCAGCACGCTAGCATCATATGGTGTTGGAGAGGGCTTGCAGTCACTATAGCCAAAGCGACTCAAGATCTTTTCCACATAGTGAGATTGAAGCAATGTAATCCCACCATCATCATCTCTCAACAACTTGATGTTCGGAATGACATCAGCCACTCCTAAATCCTTCATCTCAAAACATCGAGATAGGAAATCCTTGACCTCCTTAATAACATTTTGATTTGTTCCAAAAATCAGTATGTCATCAACATACAAGCAAAGCATAACTCCCTCGCCCCCACCATGGCGATAGTACACACATTTGTCAGCTTCGTTCACAACATAGCCTGCAGCTGTTAAAGTTCTTTCGAACTTCTCATGCCACTGTTTGGGTGCTTGCTTGAGTCCATACAAAGACTTCAGCAACTTGCATACTTTCCCTTCTTGACCATCTGTTACAAACCCATCTGGTTGTTCCATATAAATTTCCTCATCCAACTCTCCATTTAGGAAAGCAGTCTTAACATCCATTTGATGAACGAGAAGACCTTGTGAGGCAGCTAGTGAAAGTAGAACTCGAATAGTGGTCAGTCGAACCACAGGTGAGTAAGTATCAAAGAAGTCTTCACCTTCCTTTTGGGTATAACCCTTATCCATGAGCCGAGCCTTGTACTTTTCAATAGTACCATCAGGCCTAAGCTTCTTCTTGAATACCCATTTGCATCCTATAGGTTTGCTCCCATAAGGACGATCAGTTATCTCCCAAGTTTCATTCGCCAAGATGGAATCCATCTCGCTACGAACTGCTTCCCTCCAGTAGTCAGCATCTTCAGATGCATAGGCCTCCGAAATAGAACTGGGAGTATCATCTATGAGATACACAAGAAAAACATCACCAAAGGACTTTGCAGTCCTCTATCTCTTGCTCCTAATAGGAACTTCATTGTTCTCCTCCACAGGACTTTCAAAGTGTTCCATCGAAATGGCAGGTTCGGTAATTGTAACTGGTTCCTGATTCGATGAACTAGGCATCTCCTGATTAGATGGGGTATCCATATCCTTCATGGGAAAGATATCTTCAAAGAAAGTCGCATCATTCGACTCCATGATCGTACCGACATGCATGTCAGGTACCTCAGATTTTACAACCAAGAATCTATAGCCAATGCTATGAAAAGCATATCCCAGGAAAACACAATCCACAATCTTTGGTCCAAGCTTCCGCTTCTTTGGAATTGGAATATTGACTTTCGCCAAACAACCCCATGTTCGCAGATAAGAGAGTTTTAACCTTTTCTTCTCCCATTCCTTGAATGGAGTTATCTCTTTGTTCTTTGTGGGAACTTGATTTAGGACATGACATGCTGTCAATATCGCCTCCCCCCACCATGCCTTGGAGAGACCCGATGTGTCTAACATGGCGTTAACCAAATCAGTTAGAGTACGGTTCTTTCTTTCGGCCACCCCATTTGACTGAGGTGAGTAGGGAGGCGTCCTCTCATGGATTATACCATGTTCCGCACAAAAAGCATCAAATTCATTGGAAAAATACTCTCCACCACGGTCGGACCTAAGCCTCTTGATTTTTCGATCAAGTTGGTTTTCCACTTCAGCTTTATAGATCTTGGAAAAGTTCAAAGCCTCATCCTTTGATTTCAGAAGATACACACGGCAGTATCTAGTGGACTCGTCAATTAACGTCATAAAATATTTCTTTCCACCTTTTGTCAAAACACCATTCATTTCACATAGATCTGAATGTATAAGTTCTAGTGGTGCAAGATTTCTCTTCTCCGCAGTCACGTGAGACTTACGAGGTTGCTTAGCTTGAACACACACTTGACACTTAGATCCCTTAACAGTGGTGAAACTAGGGATTAAGTTCAACTTCGCTAGTCGCGACATGCAACCAAAGTTAACATGACAAAGACGTGAATGCCACACATTTGATTCACTATTGTTGCAAATGTGATTAACAACTTTATTGCAAACGTTTGATAAGGATAAACGAAACAGGCCTCCTGACTCATAGCCTTTACCAACAAAGGTTCCATACTTGGATATTACAAATTTATTCGACTCAAAGACAAGCTTATAGCCATCTCTACACAGAAGAGATCCATTAACAAGATTTTTATTGACGGAGGGGACATAATGCACGTTCTTCAGCCGCACGATCTTCCCCGAAGTAAACTTCAGATCGACCATGCCAACACCACGAACAGAAGCACTTGAACCATTGCCCATCAGCACGGTTGAAGTCCCTGTGGTCTGATAAGACGAAAACATGGAAATATCACCGCATACATGCACATTAGCACCCGTGTCAATCAACCAATCAGGAGAATGACATACTGAAAGAATAGTGGGAAATATACCATACCCAGCATCCTTCATGTCAATGTCTCCGATGACAACATTAGCGGTCTTGCCGCCTTTCCCAGGAAGACGCTTGTCATAGCGATTGGGGCAACTAGGAGCCCAATGATCAGGATCTCCACACACATGACAAGCACCTTTCTTCTTGTCACTCTTCTTCTTGAAGTTCGTGTGTTGTACAGCCTTGTTCTTCCCATCAAACTTTGTTTTACCATCAAGCTTGCCCTTGTTCTTGAACTTGTGGGACTGGAAGTTTTTCTTCTGTACCAGATTGGCACTAGATCCTCCCTCAATACCTCGAGCACGTGCGTCCTTTGCTCTCACCTTTTCTTCCACATCAAGAGTACCAATGAGATCCGGGTCAGAAAACTCATGTCTCTTATGCTTCAGTAAGGTAGCAAAGTTCCTCCACGAAGGAGGAAGCTTAGTGATGATACCCCCGACAACAAACTTGTCCGGTAGGATACAATTGAAGTGCTCAAGTTCTCTAGCAAATGACTGTATCTCATGAGCCTGCTCAACCACGGAGCGCTCTTCAGTCATCCTGTAATCATAGAATTGCTCCATGATGTACAGCTCAGTGCCGGCATCCGAGACCCTAAACTTGGCCTTGAGTGCATCCCACATATCTTTTCCATTGTCAATTGACGCATAAGCATCAACTATGTTCTCACCAAGAATACTCAAGAGAGCAGCCTTAAACAGAGTATCCATCTTCTGAAAAGCTTGTGCCTGTTGGGCATCTTGCTCTCCTTCAGGTTTGCCAAGAGTGGCGTCATAGCAACTCATGGTTTGAAACCATAAGACTGCTCTCACGCGCCACCTCTTATACTGGATACCCTCAAACATAGGAGGTCTCATGGAAGCAGCAAAACCATTCGAGGTAAATTGCCTATAATAAGGTTTTTGGATTGTTGGAAATGTGAACAATTTACCAAATAATTTTGCTAACGGAAATACTAGATAAAGCATGACTAAAATACCAAATATAAAGCAAGTCATGCAATCTGACAAAGAGAAGGTAAACATCGTCTGCATATATGAACTTGAGGTAAACACATCTAGAACAGACACTAGATGAAGTTGCTTATATGACATAGAACCTAACATACGTAGGGCAGAAACTAGAGCCAAGAACTGTAGCAGGAGTTGTAACAGAAAGGATAAGAACACGTACGGCACAGCAGCAGCAGAAGCGCTGGACTTGGGGTCGGAGTCCTCGCCTGCCATGTCGTCGAGGAGGTCGTGGACGTCGGGGAAGTAGTCACCGGCGACCGGATCGTCCGTGATGAAGCAGCCAGTAGTCGCGCTGAGCGCTCCCCAAAAACCTTATCACCCTTTTCCCGTACAGGACTCAAAAGGTGCGGGTTTCGGAGGCCTACTGTCCCGACTCGCAGTGCACGCCGCAAGCCAAGATGAGGAAGACAGCAGCAGCGCAGAGATTGGAACTGTGTGGCGAGAGGAAGAGGACGACATCGGCTCGGCTCATTCCCGCAACCCGCGGCGCGGCGCGTCGGGTGGCGGAGGAGGAGCGCGCGTGGATGTCCCCCTTGTTCTCATGCTCATACAAGTGGGGAAAGAGCCTCCCTTATAAGGAGGTCCAACTCCCACTCAACTAGCAATGTGGGACTAAATATTAGTAGTATCCCTTGCCTTGCACAAATGGGCTAAGTGGGCCTCTAGGATTTATTTAGGAATTTCTGAAATAGTTATTGGGCTGTCCCAAAATAGACTAAATTCCAGCAAATTTCGTGAAAATTAGCAGGTTTATTCAAACTCCCTTTGAAATATATCCAACGTCGAGCATCGGACTTTGTAGTCTCGCTTACCACTGATACCAGGTCTTCGTCCTTTAGTGCTCAAACACATCTCGACATGGTGCACTCCATCACGAATCGCCATGAGTCTTCACTGATACGCTGCTTGATTCTACTTGGTCGTTTTCATATTGCCAGGAAAGTTTATTTCCAGTATTTATGTGACAGGATCAACAAACATACCTTGGAAAGTTTATATTTGCCACACAATACACAACTACTAGAAGTGGCCATGTTTTGATGATGAAGCAGATCACTAGACGGTGTAGACTGCTGTGTTAGTCTCCAGAGGAAAACCCTATTTTTGGACGACACTCCAATTTTTCATAGTTGGCACCAAGAGCGCTGCTCATTCTCTGTATTGGACGAACCCTCACTTCCATCGAGCCATGCTTCCCTTTGGATCTTCCTTGACCAGCATTCGATAAGCAGATCTTATAGAGAAAATGCCTTTTGGGTCATGACCTCAAGCCCAAAAATCTTCGACTTGTCTTGTGCATACACGCATAGAGCGTATTGCCTCAGCATCAAAAGGAATAAACGCATTGTGCACTAGTTCCCTGTTTAAGTCCCTGATATTATGTAGCATGAGCTCACTAACCAGTTCCGGAGGGTTATGTGCTAAACTGGTGATGGGCCTCATATTTTTCTCACCATTTCCCACCCTTCAATCAAGCCTTGAGCCAGAATTCCTTTCCCTTCTACTATTGCCCGCCATACCTGAGATGGTGAGCTTCCCAGTTCGGCCTGCAAAAAATCAGAAGTTGGGAAACCGTTTGCCTTGAGGATTCTAGCGCTTAGGAAGTCCGGGTCCTAAAGAATAAGCCATGCATTTCGAGCTAACAAAGCAAGGTTAAACAATTCTATGTCACGGCAACCCAAACCTCCCATATATTCGGGTCTTGCCATGACCTCCCAGGAAAGCCAAGTGACTTTTCTTTGGCCTTTCTTGCTTCCCACCAAAACTTTCTAACGAGTGAATTTATGTGATGACAAAGTCCTCTAGGAAGTTTGAAGCAAGACATTGAATAAACCGGAACAGCCTGAGCAACGGATTTGATAAGCACATCTTTACCACCAGCTGACAACACATTTTTTTTCATCCAGGCTTTAACCTTGTTCCACACTCGGTCATGCAAATACTTGAAGGCACCGTTTTTTGAGTTGCCAACATCACTTGGCATACCCAAATATTTCTCCGAAAGTGTTTCATTTGGTACCTCAAGTGACATTTTCATTTCATTCCTCACAAGTCACAACAGGTGAGACCTTGGCGAGTGCCATCTCTTTCAACCTCGGCAGCAATGCCCTCGTGCGCAGGTGAGACAGGAGCACCTTTTTTTTTTTTTTTTTTGAGAATCGTGAGACCGCTGCACTTTTTTTTTTTGAGAATGTGAGATTGCAGCACCTGCCTACGAGAAGCCCAGGTAAACTCCCAAGCCCATCCATCTATCTTACGTCCACAGTAGCCCGCCTCTGGAAGACAACCCGCAGTCAGATCGTCTCTGTATATTGTCTCCAAAAAAAAAAGATTGTATAATTCTTTCCTCCGATGCCTGTTGCTGCGGTTTAGGGCAGTTCTCCCGCAGGTTCCAATCTCAGATTTTCTTTTGATCCGCCTTCCAATCAAAGATTATAAATCTGTAGGGACGATCCTTGCGCGGACACCAGCTTGAGCGGCAAGGTCTCTCATTCACGTTTTGTTAGTACTAGCCTTACCTTTCAAAATCAGATTAATCTCCGTGCCCTTAACACAGAGTTAGATAAACCAGCTGCTCAGGTGGCTCCACGCGTGATATAGTTCAGGCCTGTAGGTGGGGGTCTGTGTATGTAATCCCATTAACTTACATCTGCTCGGTTTCTCGTCAGGCATGAATTTCGATCCGTCATCGCCCGAAAAGAAGATTAATGATTGCTCAACT
The DNA here is from genome assembly GCA_963921465.1 of Triticum timopheevii. Taxonomy (NCBI): domain Eukaryota; kingdom Viridiplantae; phylum Streptophyta; class Magnoliopsida; order Poales; family Poaceae; genus Triticum; species Triticum timopheevii. The sequence continues at coordinate 373,249,942 of OY997270.1, forward strand.
TCAGCCACGGTGTTATGCGAGACGCCCTCTGGCTTCGCAATTGTCTCTTGTGATGAGGTCGACCCCAAACTTCCAGTGGAGGTACTTGTTCTTCCGTCGCTCCTTCGTTTCGAGCAGGAATTCAAAATCATCTGACCACTTTTCTTCTCTGTTTTTCTTCCTGCAGGACATCTAGGTATACCCACCACAGGTTCTTAGTAACACTACCATTTTCCTTCCTTCCTATTTCATGCTTGTTGCCGCCTCTAATGATACTGTGATGCATGCAAAATTCACTGCAATCTTTCACCATTCTTGATAGTTGCGGGGTGGAGTATAAATTTTAATTCATTGCTCGCACCCTCTCTATTACTTCCTCCATTCCAAAATATTTGAAGTTCTAGGTTTGTCCTATGTCAATTGTCAAACTTCCTTAACTTTGACCATATCAAATGTGTATAGTATGAAAATATACTTTATGATCAATCTAATAAAACTAATTTGGTCTTGTAAATGTTTGTATATTTGTCTATAGACTTGGTCAAACTAAAAAAAATGTTTGACTTGGGACAACCTAGAACTTCAAATATTTTGGAACTGAGGGAGACTTTATATCACAATAAGTTTCCTCAGCCCACCATGAGCACGCATCAATGAAGCACCAAACTTTAGAAAATAGCAATGATTATACATGCACTCCTGCAACCAACTAACAAGATGCTTAAATATGAATACAAATCGCAAACATTGCAATAACTAAACACTTGGTTTTCAGGGATATGTTGAACCCAATTTCCAGGCCAATGAAACATATAGACAACGACAGCAAGTAGTTGTCACTTGTCACTGAACTGATCTGAAATTGAATCAAGCTAGTGGAACCTATTTTTGCTGGGTTAGAATCGATCATCATCTCCATGTTAGGTTTCGGTGTCATCGTGCGCCATCTTCAATGGGCAGACATCTGCTGATAGGCCCTTACAAATGAATTAGTGCTAGGTTTGTCCTACGTCAAACTTCCTTAACTTTATAACTGTCGTGATTTAGACACATTGCATGATTTATAACTTTATAACTGTCGTGATTTAGACACATTGCATGATACTCCCTCAGTCCCAAATTACTTGACTTAGATTTATCTAGATACAGATGTATCTGACACTAAAATGTGTCTAGGTACATCCGTGTCTAATCTGAGACAATTAATTCGTGATGGAGGTAATATTTGTGTTTCTTTCTCAGAATGTCAGGCTGGTGAGATTCAAAAAGTTTGAAGAGAAGTCTACCGCCATTGACCTTGCTAAGGAAATTATTTACAACGAACTGTCTGAGATGCTCACCGAGTTTTGCGGCCCTGAGCAGAAACTACTTGTTGGACGTGCTGAATATAAAAGAATAATTGAAAGGAAGCTGGTTAGTGTAACTGTATAAGCTTCCTTGTTGCTTCTGTTCCTATGAACAGTATGGCTCACTATTTGTGTTTTCAGGCAATAAACTGTCAGTATGATAATATTGTGGAGGAGGTGATTTGGGGTCTAGAGAATATCATGCATACTTTATTGCCTGAAGAAACTTCAGAGCCGAAGGAGTACCGCCGCTCCAATGGCAAAGGATTAATCCTTTTCTTACGTCAATATGGCTTTCTTGTCAAAAACGACTGGGTGAGCTAACCGCTTGTCCTCATGTCCTTATTTCTGACAGGCAAATGTTGTCTGCTTTATTGCTCCATTATGATGCAATTTTAGCCCTTTCTTTCTTTCTGTAGTAACCTCGAATAAGACTTCTCTGGATATGCAGTGTTAGCCCCTTTTGATTGATTGTGTGCTTATAATGCTTTGTTTTATTGCCAATGAACAAAGTTATTCATAGACATACTGTTCGTATTGTAAATTGAAATTTAACATAAGATTTTCTAGAACTTTTTTTTACCTATTTTCCTGTTTCTTTCAGTGATGAAACAAATGCTCATTTTGATCCAGGTTACTGAAAGCATTATTGAGACGGCTCGTCGCATGTATCATTTCGAGTTAGATGAACGTCAATACTTGGATTTATTGTGCAGTAAAGTACAGAAATCGGTTGACCTATCATCTCTCACTAAGGATTGGAGTTTACTCAAATTTGCAAGTTGCAACAGCTCTGAAGTTTCTTGTTTACCCTAGACAATCGTATGAAGTTTGGAAACCTAGTAAGGTGATTGTAGTATGTTGTACTACATGCATTTTAAGTATCCAAAATATGTATGTGGGCAGTTGTCATCTTAACACTGAACTGACTTGTGCTTCTTTCAGATTTTGTCAGCTTCTGAGTTTGTGAGCATAAAGTCCATGAGACATCAATACAGAGAAACGATTATGTCCGAGATCAATGTCTTGTCAGTCTACAAAGATGTTATTGCTCTCTACTATGAAAAAAGGCTTGAGATTCTGTCGGATATAAACCTCTTGCTGCCGTTGAGGCCAAAGAAGATCAAATTATGGAATTCTCGCTTTTTGAGAAAACACGGTTCGACTGATTCGCCTACTGGCTCCAAAGTTGGAAAAGAAGCTATAATTGGCGTTGACATTGATGCAAAGCAAACGAATGCAGCAGAAAACATTGGTGAAACCGAGAAAAAGAATGACACTGAAGAATCTGGTGCAAAGGCAGTGAAAGCAGCGGAAAACTTGGAAAATCTTGAGCCGCCTCAGACTGCTGATGCTAACAACGAAACGACTGCACAGCCTACTCAAGAAACTAGTAGAAATGGGATGAAGGTTGCAGGCATTGCGGGTGAAAGCAGGCAGAACGGACAGGTATTTCCCCTTGGAGGCGACAAGAGCAAAGAACTGGATTTCCCTGAGACGGAACCAGATGTTACCTGTGATGAGCAGGCTGGAGATATTGATGCAAAGCAAACTGAGTGCAGCACAAATCATGGGTGAAACTGAGAAAAAGAATGGCACTGAAGAATCTGATGCGAAGGCAGTGAAAGCAGCGGAAAGCTTGGCCGATGTGATGCAGCCTCAGACTGATGGCGCTAACCTGCACATGACTGCACCGCAGGACCCAAATGAGATCCAAGCCATGCAGACTGAAGAAAGTGCAGGTGTGGAAGTCACTGCACCGCCGGACCCAAATGAGATGCCGATGTGTTTGTGTATTTGTCGGTGCAATGTACTGTAAGAGCATCTCCGGCAAATCCCCTAAACAGTTTTTTTTTATTTTGAACTGGAAAAGAGCTTTCCATTGAGCATCAACCAACAGCTACTGGCAGATCGGTTGCTGCATCGTCGTGCACCAAGGCTGGAGCTTCACCGTGCCAAACAGCATGGGGCTCCTGCTACGGTTGTGCACCAAAAGCTGCTAGTTTACCAGCTACTGTATTTATTTTTTTCGAAACGGACCAGCTACTGTATTACAATGTCTAGGACAGGATTGAAACGTGAAGCTAGTGATGTTTGATAGTTGAAGATTTCTATAATGTGAAAAAAAAAACTGTGTTCAGACAAGCAACTGTTTCTGTCTGCATGGCATCCCTGGCTCGATCAATTCGTCCTGCTGCTGTTCCACACGGCATCACCTGCAGAGTCCCGGATTACAAACCAACATTCCCTTTCCTCTTAGGCCTTGTTTGGTAAAAGCGGTTTGGGAAGGTCCAGGGACCAGGGCAACTCCCGGGGGTCATCTAACGAACTAAGATGTGATTGGATGGTTAGGAGGACACTGGTATTCTCAGCCCATCATGGTTTAAGTCCTGGAGGTGACGTTGGTGCTTGCATTTTTCTGGATTTATTTCAGACCTTCCGGCGATGTGCGTTCAGTGGAAAGAAGATGTTTCCCTTTGATTACGAAGTAGTGTGTGGTCACTTCGGCAATCTCAAAATGATGAGCCGTCTCAGTCTCTCTGAAATGGTCACAAGGTAGAGTGTGTCTGCGTGCGTTCATAGAGGTGAGTGTATGTGCGTATATATGAGCGTCTGCGTCTATATCGTGTTAAAAAAGGCAGGTCATCAAAACAGACCTCATAAAATGTCCGTCCCGACATAGGCCATTCAACCAGAGTCACCAAATGATGCATATCTAGATCAATACCAAAAAAAAATTATCAAAAGGGTCCCTCCCCCCCCCCCCCCCCCGCCCCATTTTATTCAAAACGGGGCACACAGCCCAAGCCGATAGTTTAAAGTTCTCGGATCTAGCCTAGAGTAGCAAAATCAGAAGTGTTTTAAGAGGTTACATCTCAATGCAGCGAGCAAAAAAGGCTCAGACAAGGCCAAACAGGATATAAAAGACGCCAACTACTGACAATTGATGAACTACGAGAGGCGCATGATCAGCCAGTGTGCGCCTTCAACATGAAGCCTTCCACCACGCCTTCAAGCTTGCCTCTCAGTCCCCTCTCCAGGCTATTCGCAGCACTTCGCATCTTCGGCGGTCCAGGAGCAGGAGACAGCGCCGTAGAAGCACAAACTGATCTCCCCCACATAGTATCTTCCACTGATGGGGCAGAGAACATGTCCTTCCCAGAATCGCCCTGGTGCTTGTCCACGGCACGCCCTGAAAACACAAATCGTTACGCATAGTCCAAATGCTCCAAATGGTAGCAACACAAGCAATGATAACCACACTTTTCTTATTATTAACATCCCATAGGGCAGAAAGCTCCTCCATACTACCCGATTTTTGAAATCCAAAGATCTCAGCGACATCTTTTCAAATGTTGTCAGCAACCACACAATCAAAGAAGAAATGTCTAACAGTTTCACTTTCGCAACAAAACAGGCACGTCACATCATTCACATGACGTCTCTTACAGAGATTGTCTCTGGTGAGGATTTTATTATGATAGGCTAACCATAAGAACACCAAGTACCTATGTGGTACCACAAATTTCCAAAATTTCTTCCATATAGGGGTAGAGACCCCACCCCAATTAATCATCTCATAAAAGGAGCTCACACCGTATACCTCAGATGCTTCAAGCATCCAGACAGGGTGATCTTCCTCATTAGTTGGTTTCTTTATTAGCAATCACTTGGTTTAGAGCATCCCATCTAGTGAGGAAGCCTTCGTCAACACATCGGTTGAAAGAAAGTTTCAGGGTTTCCCCATCCTAGACCTGGGAGACCTTACAGTTTTGTTGCTGACAAATCTCAAAAATATCCCAGAATTGAGTCTTAAGGGAGATATATCCAACCCAATTATCATGCCAAAAACTAATTTGCTTGCCATTTCTTAAAGACCGTCTATAGAAAGGTCTTGCAGCGGCCAAAGCCCAAGTAAAACTTTTCCAGAAAGGTTAGCCCACCCCTTGTTTTGACCAGAGCAAGTTGGGTTTATCAGTATTATATTTGTGGTCAACTAACTTCACCCAGTCCCTATCACCGTTCTGGTAATATCTCTTAGCCCAGGAAGCTAATAGTGCCATATTAAACTCCCTCAAGTTTGGCACACCAAGGCCACCAAACTCTTTCTTTTGGGAAATCATCCCCCAGTTAACTAGGTGATACTTATGATTGTCATCAAGGTTCCCCCAGAAAAAATGAGCCATCTTGGATGTGATTGCTTTGATGGCCCACTTCGAAAATTTGATCACAGACATCAAATACATAGGGATACTAGCTATGCAAGCTTTGAGCAAAACTAACTTAGCTTCATAGCTAAGCAGTCTCCCCTTCCACCCTCCAAAATGTTAGATGATTTTATCGACAATGGGTTGTATGTCCTCTCTTCCCAGTTTCAAATAATGGAGCGGAACTCCAAGGTACTTGAGAGGGAAATCTGGGCTAGTAGCTTGACCTCAGCAGGATCAAGATTGACAAACACCAGGTCATATTTATCATAGTTGATTTTTAACGCAGAAAGTCTTTCAAAGCAAGCAAGCAGACACTTAAGGTTTTTTGCATGTTCAGGGTTAGCATCAAGAAATAAATAGTATCATCCACATATTGAAGACTAATAAGACTCTTAGGAACAATATGAGGAATAATCCCTGAAATTATCTCAGCGTTAACAACTTTGGCGGGTGGCGTGAGTGACAGAAGCATAGACCCGAGTAAGTAGGTTGTTTGCGTATGGGATAAAAGGGGACTTGATGCTTTAATGCTATGGTTGGGTTTTACCTTAATGAATCTTTAGTAGTTGCGGATGCTTGCTAGAGTTCCAATCATAAGTGCATAGAATTCCAAGTAAGGGATGATATGTTAGCTTATGCCTCTCCCTCAAATAGAATTGCAGTAGAGATTACCGGTCTAGTAACGTAGTCAGTTGCCTAGGGACAATTCCACAACTCCTACCACCACTTTTCCACACTCGCTATATTTACTTTATTGCTTCCTTATCTAAACAGCCCCTAGTTTATATTTACGTGCTCTTTATTATCTTGCAAACCTATCCAACAACACCTACAAAGTACTTCTAGTTTCATACTTGTTCTAGGTAAAGCGAACGTCAAGCGTGCGTAGAGTCGTATTAGTGGCCGATAGGACTTGAGAGAGTATTTGTTCTACCTTTAGCTCCTCGTTGGGTTCGACACTCTTACTTATGGAAAGAGGCTACAACTATCCCGTATACTTGCGGGTCATCAAGACTTTTTTCTGGCGCCGTTGCCGGGGAGTCATAGCATGGGGTGAATATTCTCGTGTGTGCTTGTTTGCTTTATCACTAAGTAATTTTTTTGCTGTTCTAAGTTGTTCTCTATCTTTAATTATGGATACGGAACGCAAAATACCAAAAAATTAGTTGTACATGCTATTCATGAGGATGGGGTAACTCCTAAAGCCCTCAATTCTCATTATGTGAAAGATATTGTGTACTACTTTGATAACCCTGAGAAAACCCCATTCAACTTTATAATGGGAGACACGTTGGATCAACGTGAATACTTTAGGGATTATCGCTCGACACAAAAAGGGAAACTATTATGGGATCAATTTATTATGTTGCGTTGGTATGCCTGGAATCTATGCTTGAGATATGATATTACTTGTTGTTCTAGGATGGAGGCTCCACACCTTCCCTTTTCATGCAAATTTAATGATAATGAAACCTTAGCTTCTTATGCTAATGGTATATATGATTACTATGATGTGGAACAAATAGAAGAATTTGTTGCTTTTAAGGCTGCTTATGAAATTGAATCTTTGTTTGAAAAGTATGAAGCTTTAGATGATGATGCTTATAGGCCTGAAAACCTTGCTATACTTAGATATTGCTATGGAAATTATGAATACAATTACTATATTAATGCATTTATTGAGAAAGTCTCCGCTGTCCAAGAAGAGACTAATATTTTACAGGAAGCTATGGAAGAAGAAATTGATGAAACTGTGAGCTCATTGGATGAAAAAGATGATGAGGAGAGCGAAGAAGAAAAGGAGGAAGAGCGGATTAGCTACCCGTGCCCACCTTCTAATGAGAGTAACCCTCCAACTCATACATTATTTAATTCCCCTTCGTGCTTACCGAAGGATGATTGCTATGATGATTGCTATGATCCCTTGAATTTGTTTGAAATATCCCTTTTTGATGATGCTTGCTATGCTTGTGGCCAAGATGCCAATATGAATTATGCTTATGGAGATGAACTTGCTATAGTTCCTTATGTTAAACATGAAATTGTTTCTATTGCACCCACGCATGATAGTCCTATTATCTCTTTGAATTCTCCCTACTACACTTTATCGGAGAAGTTTGTGCTTATTAAGGATTATATTGATGGGTTGCCTTTTACCATTGCACATGATGATTTTTATAGATATAATATGCATGTGCTTGCTGCTCCTACTTGCAATTATTATGAGAGAGGAACTACATCTCCGCCTCTTTATATTTCCAACACGATAGAATTGCAAGAAACTGCTTATACTATGCATTGGCCTTTACTTGGTGTGCATGAATTGTTCTTTTCTGACATGCCGATGCATAGGAAGAGAGTTAGACTTCGTTGTTACTTGATATATGTTACTTTGTGCTCACTACTAAATTACAAATCATTGTTAATTAAAATTGGCTTTGATATACCTTGGGATCCGGGTGGATTCATTACTTGACCACTAAATGCCTAGCTTAATGGCTTTAAAGAAAGCGCTGTCAGGGAGACAACCCGGAAGTTTTAGAGAGTCATTTATTTCTGTTGAGTGCTTTTATATAGTTTAAAAACAAAAAAAATAAAGAGGGGAACCTAAAAACTTTTCAAAAAGGAAAGTGAAAGTGAGAGAGACAAGCATTGTTGAAGTGGGAGCTAGCCTTGAACTTTGTTCATGCTCATGGAAACTTTGCGAATCTTGATTACAAAAACTTTTCAACAAAAATAATTATACCCTTGTACAATTCCATTGTATTATAAAAATAATGTGCCAAGGTTTGCCTTTAGGATGTTTACAATGCTTGTTGGTTTGTACGGTGTAGGACAGAAACTTTGGCTGTAGTGCACGATTTTACATTTTTATCTGGAACGTCAAATGGTTCTGATTCTTTTTGCACTGTCTTGCTGTACAACTTGTTTATTTTTCCTAATTTGGGTAGAATTTTTGGGGTACTATAAGTATGGTGAATGTTCAGATTGCTACAGACTGTTCTATTTTTGACAGATTCTGTTTCTGATGCATAGTTTGCTTGTTTTGATGAATCTATCAATTTATATCAGTGAATTAAGCCATGGAAAAGTTATATTACAGTAGACACAATGCAAAAACAAAATATGAATTGGTTTGCAACAGTACTTAGAGTGGTGATTTGCTTTATTATACTAATGGATCTTATCGAGTTTTCTGTTGAAGTTTTGTGTGGATGTAGTGTCTAATCGAGGATGTCTCGATATGAGGAAAAGGAAGAGAGGCAAGAGCTCAAGCTTGGGGATGCAAGAGGCACCCCAAGTAAATATTCAAGGAGACTCAAGCGTCTAAGCTTGGGGATGCCCCGGAAGGCATCCCCTCTTCCTTCAACAAGTATCGGTATGTTTTCGTATTCATTTCGTTTATGCATTATGTGCAAGTCTTGGAGCGTCTTTTGCATTTAGTTTTCACTTTTCTTTTATGCACCATGCTGGTATGAGATAGTCCTTGGTTGATTTATAGAATGCTCATTGCACTTCACTTAAATCTTTTGAGTGTGGCTTTATAGAATGCTTCATGTGCTTCACTTATATCATTTGAAGTTGGATTGCCTGTTTCTCTTTACATAGAAAACCGCCATTTGTAGAATGCTCTTTTGCTTCACTTATATTTGTTAGAGCGTGGGCATATCTTTTGTAGAAAGAATTAAACTCTCTTGCTTCACTTATATCTATTTAGAGAGATGACAGGAATTGGTCAATCACATGGTTAGTCATAAAATCCTACATAAACTTGTAGATCGCTGAATATGATATGTTTGATTCCTTGCAATAGTTTTGCGATATAAAGATGGTGATATTAGAGTCATGCTAGTGGGTGGTTGTGGATTGTAGAGACACTTGTGTTGAGGTTTGCAAGTCCCGTAGCATGCACGTATGGTAACCGTTGTGTGACAATTTTGAAGCATGGGGTGTTTCTTTGATTGTCTTCCTTATGAGTGGCGGTCGGGGACGAGCGATGGTCTTTTCCTACCAATCTATCCCCCTAGGGGCATGCGTAGTAGTACTTTGCTTTGAGGGCTAATAAATTCTTGCAATAAGTATATGAGTTCTTTATGACTAATGTGAGAGTTGAAACACAGGGTTTAGGGTTTTTGCGTGGGTGGTTGACATCTAGCCTCACGTCTCAATATATAGAGGATTACAATTACAATTACATACATATACAAATACGTGTACAAGGACAATATACTAGACCCTACTTTACATGCCCCCTCAATCTGAACTACATACAAGATTCAGATTGGTTCTAAAACGGTCTAGCATCTGTCCAGTAGCGGGTTTAGTAAATACATCCGCTAACTGATCATCTGTAGAAATAAACCTGACTTCCAGTTCACAAGCAGCTACTCGTTCTCTCACAAAGTGGAAATCAATCTCAATGTGTTTGGTCCGAGCATGAAACACTGGATTCGCCGTCAGGTAAGTTGCCCCTAAGTTATCACACCACAATATAGGAGTGCGCTACCGTGGGACTCCAAGTTCTGTGAGAACCAAGTCTATCCAAATGGCTTCAGCCGCGCCATTGGCTAATGCCTTATACTCTGCCTCGGTGCTTGATCTCGAGACTGTGGGTTGCCTCTTCGAGCTCCAAGATACAAGGTTAGGTCCAACAAATATAGCAAAACCACCAGTGGAGCGCCTATCATCAACACAGCCTACCCAGTCTGCATCGGTGAATATACTCACTCCAGTGAATCTGGACTTACGAATCCGTAGTCCCATGTCTAGCGTACCTTTGACATATCTCAGAATACGCTTGACTGCTTCCCAATGATCCACCGTTGGCTGAGACAAGAACTGACACACTTTGTTCACTGCGAAGGAGATATCAGGACGAGCGAGGGTCAAATACTAAAGTGCCCCAACCACACTGCGATACCGAAAGGAGTCATCTCTACCCAGTAGTGCACCACTATGACGTGAGAGACTCTCGGATGTAGCAAGCGGAGTGGAAGTGGCCTTGCAGTTCTCCATGTTGACGCGATGAAGAAGATCTAAAGCATACTTTTTCTGCGTCAAGGTCATACCCCCTGAATGAAAGGACGCTTCCAAACCAAGAAAGTACTCGAGGTGACCCAAATCTTTGATGGGAAAGCTAGCAGACAACGACTGCACAAGACGATCCACCACGGCGGGGGTAGAGCCAGCAATCACAATATCATCAACGTACACCAGCATGTATATCTGTATAGTACCCTGGGAGAAGATGTGTTGGAAATATGCCCTAGAGGCAATAATAAATTAGATATTATTATATTTCCTTGTTCATGATAATCGTTTATTATCCATGCTATAATTGTATTGATAGAAAACTCAGATACATGTGTGGATACATAGACAACACCATGTCCCTAGTAAGCCTCTAGTTGACTAGCTCGTTGATCAATAGATGGTTACGGTTTCCTGACCATGGACATTAGATGTCGTTGATAACGGGATCACATCATTAGGAGAATGATGTGATGGACAAGACCCAATCCTAAGCCTAGCACAAAGATCGTGTAGTTCGTATGCTAAAGCTTTTCTAATGTCAAGTATCATTTCCTTAGACCATGAGATTGTGCAACTCCCGGATACCGTAGGAATGCTTTGGGTGTACCAAACGTCACAACGTAACTGGGTGGCTATAAAGGTACACTACAGGTATCTCCGAAAGTGTCTGTTGGGTTGGCACGAATCGAGACTGGGATTTGTCACTCCGTGTAAACGGAGAGGTATCTCTGGGCCCACTCGGTAGGACATCATCATAATGTGCACAATGTGACCAAGGGGTTGATCACGGGATGATGTGTTACGGAACGAGTAAAGAGACTTGCCGGTAACGAGATTGAACAAGGTATCGGTATACCAACGATCGAATCTCGGGCAAGTACAATACCGTTAGACAAAGGGAATTGTATACGGGATCGATTGAGTCCTTGACATCGTGGTTCATCCGATGAGATCATCGTGGAACATGTGGGAGCCAACATGGGTATCCAGATCCCGCTGTTGGTTATTGACCGGAGAACGTCTCGGTCATGTCTACATGTCTCCCGAACCCGTAGGGTCTACACACTTAAGGTTCGATGACGCTAGGGTTATAAAGCAAGTTTGTCTGTGGTTACCGAATGTTGTTCGGAGTCCCGGATGAGATCCCGGACGTCAAGAGGAGTTCTGGAATGGTCCGGAGGTAAAGATTTATATATGGGAAGTCCTATTTTGGCCACCGGAAAATGTTCGGGATTTTTCGGTATTGTACCGGGAAGGTTCTAGAAGGTTCTGGAGTGGGGCCCACCTGAATGGGGGACCCACATGAACATGGGTAGTGGGGTCAAGGCCCCACACCCCTGTTCAAGGCGCACCAAGATCCCCCCTTAGAAGGAATAAGATCATATCCCGAAGGGATAAGATCGAGATCCCTAAAAAAGGGGGATAACAATCGGTGGGGAAGGAAATGATGGGATTTCTTTCCTCCCACCTTTGACAACGCCCCAATGGACTTGGAGGGCAAGAAACCAGCCCCCTCCACCCCTATATATAGTGGGGAGGCGCATGGGAGCTACACGCTTCCCCTGGCGCAGCCCTCCCCCTCTCCCAAGTACTCCTCCTCTCCCGCGGTGCTTGGCGAAGCCCTGTAGGATTGCCACGCTCCTCCATCACCACCACGCCGTCGTGCTGCTACTGGACGGATTCTTCCTCAACCTCTCCCTCTCACCTTGCTGGATCAAGGCATGGGAGACGTCACCGGGCTGTACGTGTGTTGAACGCGGAGGTGCCGTCCGTTCGGCACTAGGATCTCCAGTGATTTGGATCACGACGAGTACGACTCCTTCAACCCCGTTCTCTTGAATGCTTCCGCTTAGCGATCTACAAGGATATGTATATGCACTCTCCTTCCCCTCGTTGCTAGTCTCTCCATAGATAGATCTTGGTGTTGCGTAGAAAATTTTGAATTTCTGCTACGTTCCCCAACAGTGGTATCAGAGCTAGGTCTATTGCGTAGATTCTTTGCACGAGTAGAACACAAAGTAGTTGTGAGCGTTGATTTTGTTCAATATGCTTACCGTTACTAGTCCAATCTTGTTTCGACGGTATTGTGGGATGAAGCGGCCCGGACCGACCTAACACGTACTCTTACGTGAGACAGGTTCCACTGATTGACATGCACTTGGTGCATAAGGTGGCTAGCGGGTGCCAGTCTCTCCCACTTTAGTCGGAACGGATTCGATGAAAAGGGTCCTTATGAAGGGTAAATAGCAATTGACATATCACGTTGTGGTTTTGCGTAGGTAAGAAACGTTCTTGCTAGAAACTCATAGCAGCCACGTAAAACATGCAAACAACAATTAGAGGACGTCTAACTTGTTTTTGCAGGGTATGCTATGTGATGTGATATGGCCAAGAAGAATGTGATGAATGATATGTGATGTATGAGATTGATCATGTTCTTGTAATAGGAATCACGACTTGCATGTCGATGAGTATGACAACCGGCAGGAGCCATAGGAGTTGTCTTTATTTATTGTATGACATGCGTGTCATTGAACAACGCCATGTAATTACTTTACTTTATTGCTAACCGGTAGCCATAGTAGTAGAAGTAATAAGTTGGCAAGACAACTTCATGGAGACACGATGATGGAGATCATGATGATGGAGATCATGGTGTCATGCTGGTGACGATGATGATCATGGAGCCCCGAAGATGGAGATCAAAAGGAGCAAAATGATATTGGCCATATCATGTCACTATTTGATTGCATGTGATGTTTATCATGTTTATGCATCTTGTTTACTTAGAACGACGGTAGTAAATAAGATGATCCCTTACAACAATTTCAAGAAGTGTTCTCCCCTAACTGTGCACCGTTGCTAAAGTTCGTCATTTCGAAGCACCACGTGATGATCGGGTGTGATAGATCCTTACGTTCACATACAACGGGTGTAAGACAGTTTTACACATGAAAAACACTTAGGGTTAACTTGACGAGCCTAGCATGTACAGACATGGCCTCGGAACATAGAGACCGAAAGGTCGAGCATGAGTCGTATGGAGGATACTATCAACATGAAGATGTTCACCGATGATGACTAGTCCGTCTCACGTGATGATCGGACACGGCCTAGTTGACTCGGATCATGTAATCACTTAGATGACTAGAGGGATGTCTATCTGAGTGGGAGTTCATAAGATGAACTTAATTATCCTGAACATAGTCAAAAGATCTTTGCAAATTATGTCGTAAGCTCGCGCTTTAGTTCCACTGTTTAGATATGTTCCTAGAGAAAATATATTTGAAAGTTGACAATAGCGATTATGCGGACAGTAGAAAGCTTATGTCCTTAATGCACCGCTCAATGTGCTGAACCCCAAACGTCATTTGTGGATGTTGCGAACATCAGACATACACGTTTTGATAACTACATGATAGTTCAGTTAAACGGTTTAGAGTTGAGGCACCAAAGACGTTTTCGAAACGTCGCGGAACATATGAGATGTTTTCGAGGGCTGAAATTGGGATTTCAGGCTCGTGCCCACATCAAGAGGTATAAGACCTCCGACAATTTTCTTAGCCTGCAAACTAAGGGAGAAAAGCTCAATCGTTGAGCTTGTGCTCAGATTGTCTGAGTGCAACAATCACTTGAATCGAGTGGGAGTTGATCTTCCACATGAGATAGTGATGTTTCTCCAAAGTCATTCCCACCAAGCTGCTAGAGCTTCGTGATGAACTATAACATATCAGGGATAGATATGATGATCCTTGAGGTATTCACGATGTTTGACACCGCGAAAGTAGAAATCAAGAAGAAGCATCAATTGTTGATGGTTGGTGAAACCACTAGTTTCAAGAAGGGCAAGGGCAAGAAGGGATACTTCATGAAACGGCAAATCAGCTGCTGCTCCAGTGAAGAAACCCAAGGTTGAACCCAAACCCGAGACTAAGTGCTTCTGTGATAAGGGGAATAGTCACTAGAGCGGAATTACCCTAGATACTTGGTAGATGAGAAGGCTGGCAAGGTCGATAGAAGTATATTGGATATACATTATGTTAATGTGTACTTTACTAGTACTCCTAGTAGCACCAGGGTATTCGATACCGGTTCGGTTGCTAAGTGTTAGTAACTCGAAATAAAAGCTACGGAATAAACGGAGACTAGCTAAAGGTGAGCTGACGATATGTGTTGGAAGTGTTTCCAAGGTTGATGTGATCAAGCATCGCACGCTCCCTCTACCATCGAGATTTGGTGTTTGCGCTGAGCATAGACATGATTGGATTATGTCTATCGCAATACGGTTATTCATTTAAGGAGAATAATGGTTACTCTATTTATTTGAATAATACCTTCAATGGTCTTGCACCTAAAGGAATGGTTTATTGAATCTCGATCGTAGTGATACACATTTTCATGCCAAAAAGATATAAGATAGTAATGATAGTACCACTTACTTGTGGCACTGCCATGTAAGTCATATTGGTGTAAAACGCATGAAGAAGCTCCATGTTGATGGATCTTTGGACTCACTCATTTTTGAGAAGTTTGAGACATGCGAACCATGTCTATTGGTGTATACGCATGAAGAAACTCCATGCAGATGGATCGTTTGGACTCACTTGATTTTGAATCACTTGAGATGTGCAAATCATACCACATTGGCAAGATGACTAAAAAGCCTCGTTTTTTTCAGTAAAATGGAACAAGATAGCAACTTGTTGGAAGTAACACATTTTGATGTGTGCAGTACAATGAGTGCTGAGGCATGCAGTGAATATCGTTATGTTCTTACTTCACAGATGATTCGAGTAGATGTAGAGTATATTTACTTGATGAAACACAAGTCTGAATTATTGAATGGTTCAAGTTATTTCAGAGTGAAGTTGAAGATCATCGTGACAAGAGGATGAAATGTCTATGATATGATCATAGAGATGAGTATCTGAGTTACGAGCTTTGGCACGCAATTAAGACATTGTGGAAATGGTTTCACAATTAATACCGCCTGGAACACCATAGTTTGATGGTGTGTCCGAACATCATAGTTGCACCCTATTGGATATGGTGCGTACCATGATGTCTCTTATCGAATTACCACTATCGTTTATGGGTTAGGCATTAGAGACAACCACATTCACTTTAAATAGGGCACCACGTAATTCCGTTGAGATGACACCATATGAACTATGGTTTAGAGAAACCTAAGCTGTCATTTCTTAAAGGTTTGGGGTTGTGACGCTTATGTGAAAAAGTTTCAGGTTGATAAGCTCGAACCCAAAGCGGATAAAATGCGTCTTCATAGGACACCCAAAACAGTTGGGTATACCTCCTAATTCAGATCCAAAAGCAATAGGGATTGTTTCTTGAATCGGGTCCTTTCTCGAGGAAAAGTTTGTCTCGAAAAGTTGAGTGGGAGGATGGTGGAGACTTGATATGGTTATTGAACCGTCACTACAACTAGTGTGTAGCAGGGCACGGGAAGTTGTTCCTGTGGCACCTACACCAATTGAAGTAGAAGCTTATGATAGTGATCATGAAACTTCGGATCAAGTCACTACCGTACCTCGTAGGGTGACAAGGATGCGTACTGCTTCAGAGTTGTATAGTAATCTTGTCTTGAAGGTCATGTTGCTAGACAACAATGAACCTACGAGCTATGGAGAAGCAATGGTGGGCCCAAATTCCGACAAATGGTTAGAAGTCATGAAATCCGAGATAGGATCCATGTATCAGAACAAAGCATGGTCTTTGGTGGACTTGCCCGATGATCGGCAAGCCATTGAGATAAATGGATCTTTAAGAAGAAGACGGACGTGGATGGTAATGTCACCATTTATGAAGCTCGACTTGTGGCAAAGAGTTTTTTCACAAGTTCAAGGAGTTGACTACAATGAGATTTTCTCATTCGTAGCGATGCTTAAGTCCGTCGGAATCATGTTAGCATTAGCTGCATTTATGAAATCTGGCAGATGGATGTCAAAACGAGTTTCCTTACCAGTTTTCGTAAGAAAAGGTTGTATGTGATACAATCAGAAAGGTTTTGTCGATCCTAAGGATGCTAAAAGGTATGCTAGCTCCAGCGATCCTTCCATGGACTGGAGTAAGCATCTCGGAGTTGGAATATGCACTTTGATAAGATGATCAAAGATGTTGTTTATACAAAGTTTATGAGAAACTTGTATTTCCAAAGAAGTGAGTGGGAGCACTATAGAATTTCTGATGAGTATATGTTGTTGACATATTGTTGATCAGAAATGATGTAGAATTTCTGGAAAGCATATAGGGTTATTTGAAAAATGTTTTTCAAGTTAAAACCTGGTTTAAGCTACTTGAACATTGAGCATCAAGATCTATGAGGATAGATCAAAAACCGCTTAATGGTACTTTCAAATGAGCATATACCTTGACATGATCTTGAAGGTGTTCAAGATGGATCAGTCAAAGAAGGAGTTCTTTCCTGAGATGTAAGGTATGAAGTTAAGACTTAAAGCTCGACCACGGCAGAAGAGAGAGAAAGGACGAAGGACGTCCCCTATGCTTTAGACGTAGGCTCTACAGTATGCTATGCTGAGTACCGCACCTGATGTGTGCCTTGCCATACATCTGGCAAGAGGGTACAAAGGTGATCAAGGAGTGGATCACCAGATAGCGGTCAAAATTGTCCTTGAAGTAATAAGGACATGTTTCTCGATTATGGAGGTGATAAAGAGTTCGGCGTAAAGGGTTACATTGATGCAAGCTTTAACACCTATCCGAGTGACTTTGAGTAGCAAACCGGATACGTATAGTGGAGCAACCATTTGGAATAGCTTCAAGTGGAGCATGGAAGCAGCATTTACAATATAACCTAGAGATTTGCAAAGTACATACGGATCTGAATGTTGCAAACCCGTTGACTAAAACCTCTCTTACAAGCAAAACATGATCAAACCCCAGAACTCATTGAGTCTTAATCACATGATGATGTGAACTAGTTTAATGACACTAGTAAACTCTTTGGATGTTGGTCACATGGTGATGTGACCTGTGAGTGTTAATCACATGGCGATGTGAACTGGATTATTGACTCTAGTGCAAGTGGGAGACTGTTGGAAATATGCCCTAGAGGCAATAATAAATTAGATATTATTATATTTCCTTGTTCATGATAATCGTTTATTATCCATGCTATAATTGTATTGATAGGAAACTCAGATAGATGTGTGGATACATAGACAACACCATGTCCCTAGTAAGCCTCTAGTTGACTAGCTCGTTGATCAACAGATGTTTACGGTTTCCTGACCATGGACATTAGATGTCGTTGATAACGGGATCACATCATTAGGAGAATGATGTGATGGACAAGACCCAATCCTAAGCCTAGCACAAAGATCGTGTAGTTCGTATGCTAAAGCTTTTCTAATGTCAAGTATCATTTCCTTAGACCATGAGATTTTGCAACTCCCGGATACCGTAGGAATGCTTTGGGTGTACCAAACGTCACAACGTAACTGGGTGGCTATAAAGGTGCACTACAGGTATCTCCGAAAGTGTCTGTTGGGTTGGCACGAATCGAGACTGGGATTTGTCACTCCGTGTAAACGGAGAGGTATCTCTGGGCCCACTCGGTAGGACATCATCATAATGTGCACAATGTGACCAAGGGGTTGATCACGGGATGATGTGTTAGGGAACGAGTAAAAAGACTTGCCGGTAACGAGATTGAACAAGGTATCGGTATACCAACGATCGAATCTCGGGCAAGTACAATACCGTTAGACAAAGGGAATTGTATACGGGATCGATTGAATCCTTGACATCGTGGTTCATCTGATGAGATCATCGTGGAACATGTGGGAGCCAACATGGGTATCCAGATCCCGCTGTTGGTTATTGACCGGAGAACGTCTCGGTCATGTCTACATGTCTCCCGAACCCGTAGGGTCTACACACTTAAGGTTCGATGACGCTAGGGTTATAAAGGAAGTTTGTATGTGGTTACCGAATGTTGTTCGGAATCCCGGATGAGATCCTGGATGTCACGAGGAGTTCCGGAATGGTCCGGAGGTAAAGATTTATATATGGGAAGTCCTATTTTGGCCACCGGAAAACGTTCAGGATTTTTCGGTATTGTACCGAGAAGGTTCTAGAAGGTTCCGGAGTGGGGCCCACCTGCATGGGGGACCCACATGAACATGGGTAGTGGGGTCAAGGCCCCACACCCCTGTTCAAGGCGCACCAAGATCCCCCCTTAGAAGGAATAAGATCATATCCCGAAGGGATAAGATCGAGATCCCTAAAAAAGGGGGATAACAATCGGTGGGGAAGGAAATGATGGGATTTCTTTCCTCCCACCTTTGCCAACGCCCCAATGGACTTGGAGGGCAAGAAACCAGCCCCCTCCATCCCTATATATAGTGGGGAGGCGCATGGGAGCTACACGCTTCCCCTGGCGCAGCCCTCCCCCTCTCCCAAGTACTCCTCCTCTCCCGCGGTGCTTGGCGAAGCCCTGCAGGATTGCCACGCTCCTCCATCACCACCACGCCGTCGTGCTGCTGCTGGACGGAGTCTTCCCCTACCTCTCCCTCTCACCTTGCTGGATCAAGGCATGGGAGACGTCACCGGGCTGTACGTGTGTTGAACGCGGAGGTGCCGTCCGTTCGGCACTAGGATCTCCAGTGATTTGGATCACGACGAGTACGACTCCTTCAACCCCGTTCTCTTGAATGCTTCCACTTAGCGATCTACAAGGGTATGTAGATGCACTCTCCTTCCCCTCGTTGCTAGTCTCTCCATAGATAGATCTTGGTGTTGCGTAGAAAATTTTGAATTTCTGCTACCTTACCCAACAAGATGAACAGAGATGCATCCGATCTGGAAGCAACAAAACCGAGCTGGGAAAGGCGCTGACTCAAACGAGCATACCAGGCACGGGGTGACTGCTTGAGACCATAAATAGACCGTTGAAGTTTGCAGACATGAGAGGGATAAGTGGCATCCTCGAACCCAGGTGGCTGCTGCATGTACACATCTTCGGCCAAGAACCCATGTAAAAAGGCATTGCTCACATCAATCTGTCAGAGGCTCCAGCCACGAGACACAGCAAGAGACAAAACCAAGCGAACCGTGGCAGGCTTCACCACCGGGCTAAAAGTATCTCCATAGTCAATCCCGTGCTGTTGAGTGAAACCACGAGCAACAAGACGAGCTTTGTGCTTATCAACAGACCCATCCGGATGGTGCTTGGTTTTGAAAATCCACTTGCAGCTCACAATATTAACACCAGGTGGCCGAGGCACCAACACCCAGGTGTTAGTGTGACGGAGAGCAGCAAACTCCTCGGACATGGCGGCACGCCAGGCAGGTTCACCCAGAGCATCACGATGGGAAACCGGCGCGGTGAAGAAGGCACGACGGCGGGAGTCGTACCGAACCGTGCCATCAGTGTAAGACTTCTCCTTGCGCGTATGATCATGATGGCGTGTAACCATAGCATGCGCCGGAGCTGCATCGCCAGTAAGAGAAGACGACAGCGATGAGGGCTCGGCCGAGGGTGTCGCGGCTGAGGGGACCTCAGCAAGAGACGATGGTGTGCGGGACCGGCCCAGGCGAGGGCGGCGGCCCGGGCGACGGACCGGGCGAGGGTGGCAACCCAGCCGCACCAGGAGAGGGTGGCGACCCAGCCGCGTCCGCGGTCGCGTCATCAGGTGAGGCAGCCGCACCCGCCTCGGGCGGCGGGACATGCACGTTTGGCGCATCAGGAGGCGTTGGAGCAGCAACATGTACCTGGGGGGAACCCAGAGCAATATCACCTGCAAAAGACAAGTTAGATGACAAATAGGACAGGTCATATTTGCGCACATGGACATCCGGAACCGGTTCATCGGAGGGAAAAGTGAGTGCATGTTCAAGAGAAGCAGGATCAACCGAAACGCCGGGTTGAGAGTAAGGGAACACAGTCTCGTCGAAAACAACATCACGAGAGATGTATATCCGACCAGAGGTACGGTCAAGACACTTATAGCCCTTATGCAAAGGACTATAGCCAAGGAAAACACACATCTTGGACCGAAACTCAAGCTTGTGAGCATTGTACTTGCGGAGACTAGGCCAGCAAGCACACCCAAAAATCCGAAGGGAGGAGTAGTTGGGCTGAACATGAAACAAACGAAACAAAGGTGTGTCCTTCTTGAGAACCGGAGTGGGCATACGGTTGATGAGGTAACATGCCGTAAGAAAAGCCTCATCCCAAAACCGAAGTGGAAGAGAGGAGTGCGCAAGCAAGGCAAGACCGTTCTCGACCAAATGTCGGTGTTTGCGCTCGGCAATGCCGTTCTGCTGAGAGGTATGCGGACATGACACTCGGTGAGAGATGCCCGTGCGCTGAAAGTAGCGATGGAGTTTGTGGTATTCACCACCCCAGTCAGACTGAATGGCTTTGATTTTATAATCCAGAAGGCGTTCGACATGAGCCTGAAAGTTGTAGAAAACTTGCTCAACATCAGACTTGTGTTTAAGCAAATAAATCCAGGTGAAGCGCGTGTAGTCATCAATAAAACTAACATAATATTTGTACCCTCCCGACGAAGCAAGAGCGGGACCCCAAACATCTGAATGTATTGATTCAAGAGGTACAGTAGTGATGTGAAACGAAGTAGAATAAGGTAGTTGATGACTCTTAGCACGCTGACAGGCATCACAAACTAACGATGAATTATTTGAACTAGAACACGGAAGTTCAAGACTCCGAACAATGGAAGTGACCACATTATTTGTAGGATGACCAAGACGTTGATGCCATTGCGACGACGAAACTCGAACACCGGAGGAGGCACGATGAGACGATGAAGATGACGCAAAGGGGACCGGATAGACCCCCCCCCCCCCCCCCCCCCCGCGTAACTTCTACCGTGAAGGATGACGCGCCTGGTTGCTTTGTCCTTAACAAGGAAAAAACGACGGTGAAATTCAACAAACACGTCATTATCACAAAGAAGATGATAAACAGAGAGAAGATGCTGGCTGATGTGTGGAACATGATGTTACGTAGTTTAAGAGATGAACCGGGTAAACGCGAATGACCAATGTGTGAAATAGACAAACTGCACCATTGGCCACCTGAACCTGATCCTTGCCGTCATAGCGCTCATGAACCTGGAGGCGCTCAAGATCATTAGTCAAGTGATCCGTAGCCCCGGTATCCAACACCCAAGGAAAGTCGACGGTGTTGGTGGAGGCCGAGTTGGCGGAGCGGGAGTTGTGATCCTGATCATAGCGCTTGCGACAGTCGTCGGCTTCATGGCCCCAGTTCTTGCAAATTTGGAACCGGGGACGCCAGCGGTTGCGATGCCCACCTCCTCCGTCGTTGTTGTTGCCGGCGTTGCCTCCTCCACCTTGCCGGCCATTGCCGGCATAACCAGCATTGCGGTCACGGCCGCCGGTGTTGCCGCCATTACCGCCCTGGCGGTTCTGCCCTGGCTGGCCATGTCCATCAGCCGGGCCCCCCCCCACATGGGAGGGATAGGGATCGGAGTAGGGCGCGCGTCCGCCCGCGCCGTACGAACCCGAATGGGTCACGGCGTTCTCGGAGGGAGACCACCCCTCCACCGCACTCTGTTGTGCCTGCAGCGCCTCGAAGGACAGAACCAATGAGTAAAAACTGGAGTAGGGCATGGGTGCGTTACTCACGCCCAAGGAGGCGGCGATGGAGTTGTAGGCGGAGCCGAGGCCAGTGAGGATGTGATCGATAAGCTCATCATCACAGATCGGAGAGCCGGCGGCGGCCATAGTGTCGGCCAGGGCCTTCATCTTGTGCATGTATTCCGCGGCAGACAGATCGTCCTTCCTCAGCGACTGAAGTTGCCGCCGGATGTGGCGGACATTGGCGCGGCTCTGGGCGCCGAACATGGCGGCGACGGCTGTCCACACCGCATGCGCCGACTCGCAGCCAATAAGTTGGCATGCAATATCTTCATCCATGGAGGTGAGAAGAAGCCCCTTGACGCGCTGATCTTGAACCCACCATTGGTGGTACTCCGGGTTGGCGACGGTGGTAGCAGCGTCGCCGGTGCCGACAACGAGTGTTTTGGCCGGTGCTGCCTTGGTGCCATCGAGGTGTCCATGGAGGTTGGCACCGGCAAGAACGGTGCTGGTGATGCCCCCCCAGAGCCTGAAGTTGTGGCGACCGAGGCGGACGGAGATCGTCGGGACGGCGAGCGCGGCAGGGATCGAGGCGACGGGAGAAGAGACGATTGCGCCGCTAGTTTGGGCGTCGGACATAGCGGTGGACGACATTGCAGCGGCGGCGCGGAAGGGACAGCGCGCAGCGGCAGCGGAGCAAGTCGCGGAAGATGGCTCACGCGGCAGCTGCGATCGTAAGCGGCGGTGCAGTTAGATGTCTCGCGCGGCAACAACAACGGGCGGATGGGTGCCGATGGATAGCTAGCTACGCGGCACTGATGGATGGCTAGCTTGCATGGATGGATGGCTAGCTTGCAGTCGGAAGCAGTGGCTACGCGGAGAGAGGTTCGGGCGGCGGCGCGAGGTACTGGCGGCGGCGGCGGCCCGACCTGGCTGATACCAAGTTGAAACACAGGGTTTAGGGTTTTTGCGTGGGTGGTTGACATCCAGCCTCACGTCTCAATATATAGAGGATTACAATTACAATTACATACGTATACAAATACGTGTACAAGGACAATATACTAGACCCTACTTTACAGTGAGTCCATGGATTGTACGCACTTTTACCTTTCCATCATTGCTAGCCTCTTCGGTACCGTGCATTGCCCTTTCTCACCTCGAGAGTTGGTGCAAACTTCGCCGGTGCATCCAAACCCCGTGATATGATACGCTCTATCACACATAAGCCTCATTATATCTTCCTCAAAACAGCCACCATACCTACCTATCATGGCATTTCCATAGCC
Source organism: Triticum timopheevii (assembly GCA_963921465.1). Taxonomy (NCBI): domain Eukaryota; kingdom Viridiplantae; phylum Streptophyta; class Magnoliopsida; order Poales; family Poaceae; genus Triticum; species Triticum timopheevii. Next base: position 373,273,408 of record OY997270.1, read on the forward strand.
ATTCCAAGATATATTGCCATGCAACTTCCATCATCATCATATTCATGACTTGAGCATTCATTGTCATATTGCTTTGCATGATCGTAAGATAGCTAGCATGATGTTTTCATGGCTTGTCCGTTTTTTTATGTCATTGCTACGCTAGATCATTGCACATCCCAGTACACCACCGAAAGCATTCATATAGAGTCATATCTTTGTTCGGTATCGAGTTGTAAGTAAATAAAAGTGTGATGATCATAATTATTAGATCATTGTCCCCAAAAAGAAAAGAAAAAGAAAGGCCAAAAAAAGAAAGGCCAAAGAAAAAGAAAAAGAAAAGGAAAAAAAGGAAAAAAAGAAAAAAAATAAAAAGGGGCAATGTTACTATCTCTTTTTCCACACTTGTGCTTCAAAGTAGCACCATGTTCTTCATGTAGTGAGTCTCATATCTTGTGTTTCAAAGTAGCACCATGTTCCTCATATAGATTGTCTCCTATGTTGTCACTTTCATATACTAGTGGGAATTTTCATTATAGAACTTGGCTTGTATATTCCAACGATGGGCTTCCTCAAATGCCCTAGGTCTTCATGAGCAAGCAAGTTGGATGCACACCCACTTAGTTTCTTTTGTTGAGCTTTCATACACTTATAGCTCTTAGTGAATCCGTTGCATGGCAATCCCTACTCCTCGCATTGACATCAATTGCTGGGCATCTCCATAGCCCGTTGATTAGCCACGTCGATGTGAGACTTTGTCCTTTTTTGTCTTCTCCACATAACCTCCACCATTATATTCTAATCCACCTATAGTGCTATATCCATGGCTTGCGCTCATGTATTGCGTGAGGGTTGAAAAAGCTGAAGCATGTTAAAAAGTATGAACCAATTGCTCGGCTTGTCATCGGGGTTGTGCATGATGGGGGCATTTTGTGTGACGAAAATAAAGCATGGCCAAACTATATGCTTTTGTAGGGATAAGCTTGCTTTGGCCTTGTTGTTTTGAAAAGACATGATTGCTTTATTGGTACGCTCGAAGTATTATTGTTTTTATGTCAAATCATAGACTATTGCTTTGAATCACTCGTGTCTTAATATTCATGCCATGATTAGACATATGATCAAGATTATGCTAGGTAGCATTCCACATCAAAAATTATTCTTTTTTTATCATTTACCTACTCGAGGACGAGCAGGAATTAAGCTTGGGGATGTTGATACTTTTTGGCAAATTTTGATTGTATCTATAATTTTTTATTGTTCCATGCCAATATTATTCACTTTCATATACTTTTTGGCAACTTTTTATATTATTTTTGGGACTAACTTATTGATCCAGTGCCCAGTGCCAGTTCATGTCTTTTGCATGTTTTATGTTTCGCAGAATATCCATATCAAACGGAGTCCAAACGGGATAAAAACGGACGGAGCTTATTTTTGGAAAATATGGAAAATTCCGGAAGAAAAATCAACGCGAACCAGTGCCCGAGGTGGTCACGAGACAGGGGGCGCGCCTGCCCCCCTGGGCGCGCCCCCTACCCTCGTGAGCCCACCGTAAGGCGGTTGATGCTCTTCTTTTGCCGCAAGAAAGCTAATATTCGGAAAAAAATCACGGCGAAGGTTTCAGGCCAATCGGAGTTACGGATCTCCATATATACACGAAACGGTGAAATCGAGCCAGAACAGAACGCAGAAACAGAGAGATAGATCCAATCTTGGAGGGGCTCTCGCCCCTCCCAAGCCATGGGAGCCAAAGACCAGAGGGTAAACCATTCTCCCATCTAGGGAGAAGGTCAAGGAAGAAGAAGAAGAAGGGGGGCTCTCTCCCCCTTGCTTCCGGTGGCGTCGGAAAGCCGCCGGAGGCCATCATCATCACCGCGATCTTCACCAACACCGCCGTCATCTTCACCAACATCTCCATCACCTTCCCCCTTCTATATCCAGCGGTCCACTCTCCCGCAACCCGTTGTACCCTCTACTTGAACATGGTGCTTTATGCTTCATATTATTTTCCAATGATGTGTTGCCATCCTATGATGTCTGAGTAGATTTTTGTTGTTCTATCGGTGATTGATGAATTGCTATGATTGGTTTGAGTTGCATGTTCTATTATTGGTGCTGTCCTATTGTGCCCTCCATGTTGCGCAAGCGTGAGGGATTCCCGCTGTAGGGCTTGCAATATGTTTATGATTTTCTTATGGTGGGTGGCGTGAATGACAGAAGCATAGACCCAAGTAAGTAGGTTGTTTGCGTATGGGATAAAAGGGGACTTTAATGCTATGGTTGGGTTTTACCTTAATGAATCTTTAGTAGTTGTGGATGCTTGCTAGAGTTCCAATCATAAGTGCATAGAATCCAAGTAAGGGATGATATGTTAGCTTATGCCCCTCCCTCAAATAGAATTGCAGTAGAGATTACCAGTCTAGTAACATAGTCAGTTGCCTAGGGAAAATTCCACAACTCCTACCACTACTTTTCCACACTCGCTATATTTATTTTATTGCTCCTTATCTAAACAGCCCCTAGTTTATATTTACGTGCTCTTTATTATCTTGCAAACCTATCCAACAACACCTACAAAGTACTTCTAGTTTCATACTTGTTCTAGGTAAAGCGAACGTCAAGCGTGCGTAGAGTCGTATCAGTGGCCGATAGGACTTGAGAGAGTATTTGTTCTACCTTTAGCTTCTCGTTGGATTCGACACTCTTACTTATCGAAAGAGGCTACAACTATCCCGTATACTTGCGGGTCATCAGACCTGTAGGGTCAGATGGGAAAGAGAACCCTGTAAGTCTGGTATATGACCAGGTAGCATTAGCCGCTAAGTATTCCCAACAGGATTGTAGGCTAGACAGCCTGTTGGATGGTATAGAAGAAGAATTTAGTCAGTCTAAGTGACTTTGTTCTTCAAAGGACATGTTTTGTCCCTAGCCGGATTGTAAATCATTTGTCTTGGCGGACCTTTTCGCTTCAACCTCCAGACCCGACAGTCCGGAGTGTATCCGAATACCCGCTCAGTTATGTAAAAACCGGGGCACGTGTGGAAACCAGGCGTAGTGGTCATAAGTGCTTGAACAGACAAGTACCCTACTAGCTATGTTATATTACATGGATAGTAAGAAACATCTTCCAGGGAGAATAGTTCCGTTAAGGGTTCCTTTCCCTGGGTATGCATGCATTAGTGTGCATGTCCGAACTGCGAAAAGCGACGCATGATATAAACATCTGGGGGCATGTATTGCAATAAGTGAGAAACATCTTTTGTTCACCGATCGAATATTCCCTTAAGAACGCTAGCTTTCGGCTTCACCCAGTCTGAGGTACACATTCGGCTGAGCTGGCAGTAGCAATCGCAGAGGTGCTCCCCTTATGCCCTAGCCGAATTAACGGGAACATAGGGCATAAACACAAGAGCCAGGCAACCCAGCTTGGCCAAAACTTAAGTCATATCGATGCATATAATGGTGAAAAAAGGTACATATGGAGGAATGACGCATATGTGGTGGGCATAAAGCCCAGAAGATAATTATATTAAGGTTCTGTATAAGAAGCCCCAAGGTATATTGAGCGCGCATAGTGCGGTAGGAGTGTGAGGTCGAAGCATACTTGAAGCTTTTAAGGATATATAAAAAAGAAAAATAGAGAGGATATAACTTAAAAAAGAAAGGCAGAGGTAAGGAGATGAACACAGAGTTCGGCACCAGGAATAGAATCTTCGGAGTCTGGCCGCGTTCCATGGGTTCGGCTCGAGTCGATTATCTGATGCATCACGCAGACGGTACGCTCCCCCAGTGAGAACTTTATCAATGATGAAGGGACCCTCCCACTTGGACTTGAGCTTGTCCTTTTTCTTCTCTGGTAGGCGTAGAACGAGCTCGCCAATGTTATAAGTTTTGGCCCGTACTTCTCTGCTTTGATACCTTCAAGCCTGCTATTGATAGAATGCAAACGGGCCTTTGCAACGTCATGCTCCTCCTCCAGGGCATTTAAGTTGTCCTGCCGATCCAGCTCGGCTTCTCTCTCTTTGTACATGCGCACTCGAGGTGAGTCATGGATGATATCGCAGGGTAGCACTGCCTCTATGCCGTACACCATAAAAAATGGTGTGTATCCGGTTGTGCGATTTGGCGTGGTCCGCAGCCCCCATAGTATGGAGTCGAGCTCCTCGACCCAGTGCGTATCTGATTCCTTCAAGGATCGCACTAGTTTGGGTTTAATGTCGCTCATAATAAGACCATTCGCTCGTTCGACTTGACCGTTTGTTTGGGGGTGATAGACGGAGGCATAATCGAGTTTTATGCCCATTTTGTCGCACCAAGTTTTCACCTTGTCGGCTGTGAAGTTTGAGCCGTTATCGGTGATGATGCTATGGGGGACACCGTAACAGTGTACGACCCCAGATATGAAGTCTATCACTGGTCCAGACTCAGCCGTTTTAACTGGTTTGGCTTCTATCCATTTGGTGAATTTATCGACCATGACCAACAAGTATTTCTTCTTATGGCTTCCTCCTTTAAGGGGTCCAACCATATCGAGCCCCCAGACTGCAAAGGGCCAAGTTATGGGGATTGTTTGGAGAGCGGTAGGTGGCATATGGATTTGATTTGCAAAAAGCTGGCAACCAACACAATGTTGGACAAGGTCCTGTGCATCTGCCCGGGCTGTCGGCCAGTAGAAACCTATACGGAAGGCCTTGCTTACGAGCGCGCGAGCTGCGGCATGGTGGCCGCCGAGTCCGGCATGAATTTTAGCCAAGAGCTACCGTCCTTCCTCTTTGGAGATGCACCTTTGGAGCACTCCAGTCGCACTTTTCTTATAAAGCTCTCCCTCGTGGACTTTGTAGGCTTTAGAGCGCCGCACAATGCAACGTGCCTCATTTTGGTCCTCAGGGAGTTCTTGCCTATTTAAGTAGGCTAACAAGGGTTCTGTCCACAGGGCGATGACAGCCATAATCGCATGGGCCGAAGGTGTTATTTCGGTGACGGAGCCTCCGATTACGTCAGAGTGTTCGGGATCTGGGGTTGTGTGTGGATCCAGACTGGTATTGCCGGTCTCCCCTTCCCACACCACGGATGGCTTGAACAGCCGTTCCAAAAAGATATTAGGTGGGACGGGGTCGCTTTAGCGCTGATGCGGGCGAGAATATACGCCGCTTGGTTGTTTTCTCGGACCACATGGGGGAATTCGAGCCCCTCGAACCGAGCTGACATTTTGAGGACGACATTGTGGTAGGCCGCCATTTTTGGGTCCTTGGCATCAAAGTCTCCATTTATTTGAGATATTTCTCCATTTATTTGAGATATTGCAAGGTTTGAATCCCCACGCACTTCTAGTCGTTGAATGCCCATGGAGACTGCCATCCTTGAAATCGACGCATAGGCGCCAGGATTTGTCCTTCTTTGGTACCATCACCAGGTTTGCTAGCGAGTCCGGATGTTTTATTTCTTTGATGAATCCGGCCTCGAGTAGCTTGGCTAGCTCTTCTCCCATGGCTTGTCGCTTGGGTTCTGAAAAGCACCGAAGAGTCTGCTTGACCGGCTTGTATCCCTTTAGTATATTTAGGCTATGCTCGGCCAGCCTGCGTGGGATACCTGGCATGTCTGAAGGGTGACAGGCGAAGATGTCCCAATTCTCACGCAAGAACTCTTGTAGTGTGGCGTCTATTGTAGGGTTCAATTGTGCCCCAATTGATGCTGTTTTTGTAGGGTCCGTTGGGTGGACCTGGAATTTGACTATTTTGTCTGCTAGTTTAAAAGAGGTGGACTTGGGTCGTTAGTCGAGTATCACGTCGTCCCTGTCCACTATGGAGCGCAGCGCAGTTAACTCTTCGGCCGCGAGGGCTTCGGATAATGCCTCTAGGGCTAGTGCGGCAGTTTTATTTTCGGCGCGGAGTGCTATGTCTGGATCACTAGCTAGAGTGATGATTCCATTGGGTCCAGGCATTTTGAGCTTCATGTACCCGTAATGGGGTATAGTTTGGAAGCTTGTGAATGCATCCCGCCCTAAAAGGGCGTGGTATCCACTACTGAACGGGGCCACTTGGAATGTGATTTCTTCGGATCTATAATTCTCTGGCGTGCCGAATACCACATCCAGTGTAAGTTTTCCCACGCATCGTGCCTCCCGACTAGGGATGATTCCTCTGAAGGTCATGCTGCTTTGCTCAATGCGGCTCTTATCTATTTCCATTTTGTTAAGAGTTTCCTCATAGATGAGGTTTAATCCGCTACCGCCGTCCATGAGCACTTTAGTAAGCCGGAAGCTGTCCACAATTGGACTAAGGACCAAAGCGGCTGGTGCTCGGACTGTTCGGTATTGAGGTTTGTCACTGGCATTGAAGGTTATGGCCGTGTCGTTCCACGGATTTATTACTGCAACGTGGCAGACTTCGGCGAGGCTGCGGAGTGCTCGCTTACTCCTATTGTTGGAGACGAAAGTCTCGAAGACTGACAGTACTGTATTGTTATTCTCCGCGGGATGGTGCTCTGCGGTATTGTTGATGAGGAGGTCCTCGCCGTTCTTGGCCACCTGGCGGAGTATCCAACATGCTCTAAGGCTGTGTGTTGGTATGATGCCCGGTGTGCTGTGAATTTTGCATGGCCTGTTGAGCCATTCCTCCAGTATGGTTCCATGCCCTGTAGAGGGCTTTGGCTTCTTTGTAATTGGATTGGGTGACTTGCCAGAGCGCACCCTTTTAGTTCGGACGAGGGGTTTAGTGAGAGCCAGAGGATCCCAGAATTTTGTTTGGGTTTTCCAGGCGCTTTCCATCGCACAGTACTTCTGTACTATGGCCGCCAAGTCAACAAAGTGTGCTATGTCATGGCGACTTATGGCGTTGAGAATTCCCTTGTCCGTGCAATTTTTGCAAAAGAATGAGATTGCGTCTTCCTCGCGACAGTCCTTAACCTTGCTCATTAAGAGGAGGAATCTGGCCCAGAAGTGATGTACTATCTCTTGGGGCTCTTGTCTAATGTGGGAAAGATCACTTGTGTCTGGGTGGGTGGGTAGCTTTTAAGTCCAAATCCTGACCCGATCTGAGACCCAGGGGCAAAGGAGCTCCCGAGCTTGGCAGCTCGGACTCCGGGATGTTGCCCAATATTTGTGGCCCGTTGCCCGATTCTAAGTTCGGAGCCTGGGCCATGTCCTCCCATAGACGAGTATCCGTCTCGGAGAGCTCGGGAATCCGTACATAGTTCGTCCTCAAGATAGAGGAAGAATCGTTGTTTTGTTCCTCCACCACCGCTATCTGATGGGTGACCGGCGGAGAGTTAATCTCCCTTTGGTCGGGTTTAAGCCCGATCTGACCATAGTCCGTAGTGACTCCCAGGGCGGCGATGCGATCCAAGAGCTCGTTCAGGGAGGAGAGCTCCATTGGATCCATCTGCTCGATGAATTCCGAGCTGACGTGGAGGTTGTTCTTGATGACCCGAGAAGTCATCGTCGGCGTGGCGGCCGAACGGGCGGCCAGGACGAAGCCGCCCAGCCGAAGAGTCTGGCCTACAACTAGGGTTCCTCTAGAGGTGATGTTGTCCTTGACAACAAGGCGAGCCATCAAGCCTTATCGGGATGGCACAGTGGAACTCCCAATGAAAGCACCAATATCGGTGTCAAAATCGGCGGATCTCGGGTAGGGGGTCCCGAACTGTGCGTCTAAGGCTAATGGTAACAGGAGGTGGGGGACACGACGTTTTACCCAGGTTCGGGCCCTCTCAATGGAGGTAATACCCTACTTCCTGCTTGATTGATCTTGATGATATGAGTATTACAAGAGTTGATCTACCATGAGATCGTAAAGGCTAAACCCTAGAGGCTAGCCTATGATTATGATTGTTGTCGTCCTACGGACTAAACCCTCCGGTTTATATAGACATCGGAGGGGTCTAGGGTTACGCAGAGTCGGTTACAGAGAATGAGATCTACATATCTGAATTGCCAAGCTTGCCTTCCACGCAAAGGAGAGTCTCACCCGGACACGGGACGAAGTCTTCAATCTTGTATCTTCATAGTCCAACAGTCCGGCCAAAGTATATAGTTCGGTTGTCCGAGGACCCACTAATCCAGGACTCCCTCACCCTCTAACACAGAGAAGTGGTTTTTTCGTCTACGTTGATTAGCCACAGCATGAAAATATGCTGCGTTTTTATCACCCTCCAGGATCTTCCTATCTCTAGATCGTTGCCACATGGTGTGAAAAGGTATGGATTTAAGCATATGTTTAATAGTTAGAAACGTATGAAAAGGTGTGGATTTGTTGTACCCAATACCAATTTATCCTCTATCTCGTCCTCCAGTTGCGTCAAGATTCGTGTTATTCTTATATAAAAAATTCTCTTTTTTGTTTCCGCCAAATAAAAGAACAATTGACCGTGAAACTTTGCAGGTCAATTATACATACTCATTGCATAAAATGTTTCTAAATTTTTTGATGAAACATAAATTTGTCAAATTTTGACAAATTTCAACTTTTAAATGAGTTGTATCATTTTAAAAAATGTGTTGCCTCACAAAAATTCAAAAACTTTTCTGCACATATTAGTATTTGTGTAATGTTGATTTGCAAAGTTTTGAGTTTAAATATTCTTTTATTTGGTAGGGAAAAAAAGAGAACTTTACTTGCACGAACTTTGATAAAAATGAACGTTGAGGATAGAGGATACACTGGTATGGGAGCACAACCAAAACTTCCCTATATGCTATCACAACGAAAAACAATCGATTTTTTACATCCAATCAATCCTAAAAGTTTTTAATATGTGCCAATGACCTTTCTTCTTTGGCTCCCAGTCCGGTTGTCCGTAGCAAACACCACACTTTTCAGCTGGTCCGACCTCCTCCGTTTTGTGTGTAGCGCTTCAATATGCTTGCACGGTAGACTTGGAGAATATGTCCCATTAGGATCCGAGTCCAACATATTTACATCATCTTGGTGGTCGCCCATTCTCACTTCACTTCTCTTTCTCCCACTTGCTCCCCGGTTTCTAATCACCTTCTTAGCCGAAGCAAGTCCATCTTGTGTTGGAACGGTTGGAAACCACCTTCATCTTCACTGACCATGGCGGTCTTGAGGAAATTGGTAATCAAGACGGTCCAATTGCTTCGCCCATTCAACTTCAACCATATGCATATCGATGAAGTGTTTCTACTCTACCTGAGGTATAACATGCACCCACGTTCATGCTAGCAAAAGAAAACAATGGATGGTCAACAAGTTGCAACATTGATCGAATCAATGAAATGACCAACACAGATCAACAAGCCACAAAACTTATGAGATCTTGGATTGCAACTCCACTTGGCCACCGATTGTGCACTTGTTTGTAAAACCCGCAAAACTTTTTGACGCCCTCTTCAATGTTGCACCATCAATGGCTGGGCGACTTTGAATTGTGTTGACGGGATCACTTCCTTGTGGTAAGGATCTAGTGTTCTTTTGCTCATAAAACCAAATATGCATGCTTTGCCAAAACACCGTGCCCCTTTGCTATGTGCCCTGAAACCGGTCGATACCATGTCTCACACAACAATTCATCTTCCTTTTAGGAGGAATTTAGTCCATTCTTATGTGGGTTGACACCCGACGGCCACTGCTGTCCGGAGTAATTAGCCAAAAACTATCACTTTCCAAGTATGTATCTAAAAAACTACTCCGCCGTGAAGAAATATAAGAGCGTTTAGACCCCTTTAGTGATCTAAACACTCTTATATTAGTGATCTAAACGCTTTTATATTTTTTTACAAAGGAAGTATCATTTTTTTTAGTTTGTCTTAAAATCTATCGGTTGGATGCTAAAAATTCGCTAAAAACTACCACATTTAGTTGGTTGCTGGTTCGGGGGTTTTAAACCCGATTATGACATGTCAGCCCACAAGTCAATGCTAATATGACACAAATAGTCAACTCCATGATCGCCTAACCTATGTCTAGCCCACAAGTCAATGCTGACATGGCACAATAGTCAACTCCACTTAGGTTTTTTTGACAGTAAACTCCACTTTTTTTTTAGCGGTCAGTAAACTCCACTTACGTTGACCGTGTAACCTTTTTTTTAGATGCGGTTGACCGTGTAACCGGGAGGGGGTGGGCCTGGGCTGGGGGCGCCGTCAGCTGGCGTGCGGCCGGGCCATCCGGCCCATCTGGCCAGGTTTGGTGTCTTTGGTCTCGTCTTCCTCGTCTGGCCTGACCTTCTTCTCATCTCAATCTCCACCCAATCATCAGTCCAGCTAGGGTTTTTGCTCTTAACCAAGACCCCTCTCTCAGCTCTCGCGCCCGCTCGACCAGCGCGGATGGGGAAGGACGGGAAGGGGAAGGAGGCCAAGGGGAAGGGCAAGCAGGCGGCCGGCTCCTCCGACGACGCCGGAGGCGCCAAGGGAGGCAAGGGCAAGGGCAAGGGCGGCAAGGGAGGCGACGACCTCGGCACCTGCACCTTCGTCAAAGGTACCACGGATCCTAACTGTCGATCCCGCGAGATTAGGATGAGAATCTTAGGGTCGCGTAGGGTGGGGGAGGGGGGGCGGTGTGGCTGGATTCGCCTATGATGCTTCGTTCTAGAAATTAGCAGGGCTGTGAGGGCGAGATTAGATGTTTGAGTCAAGGCTTACTGGATTTGGATATTGTTTTGAAATTGTGTCCTCTCTGTGGTAACTGTGGCGTTGTTGTCGTGTGCTTGCAGCTAGGCACGTGTTGTGCGAGAAGCAGGGGAAGATCAATGAGGCGTACAAGAAGCTGCAGGAAGGCTGGTTGGACAACGGGGACAAGGTCCCTCCTGCTGAGTTTGCCAAGGTAAGCGGCAGATCGACAAGCCCTCGTGAATCCATCTCAGCTTTTAAACTAATGTAGTATGCTTAAAGGACGATGCTTGAGATTAGTCAGGAATTGACTGAACCTCAGATTATCAGTGAAATTCACTGTCTGCAATTTGCTTTCCCCACGCATTTTCCACCTGTTTTTTTAACGAGATATCATTTAGGACTCTATGATTTACCTGTATTTTAACCTCCTGGACCATAGGTGTTCCTCTGCTGCATTTAGATAACACGATCCAAAAATGTGTTACATGTTTTATTTCATGTATGGTTCTAACCTCTTCGATCATGGTACCTGAAAGTTGGATTATTTGTCACCTGTGTTGAATTCATATTACCTGTCTGCTAATTTAGTAATTTCTTTGTCTATTGAGAAGCGCAACTAGTGTTTATGTGAAGCGAGTCAAAAATTGCTTAATTTATCTTGTTACATGTTGATATTGTAGCCTGAGATTGGGCTCTTTTGTTATAGTTGACCCCTTGATGGGGCAAGAGGTACCGGTGTCAAAATTCGCCAGGCATGGTTCTAGAACTGGCATATGTAATTAGTACTGCCTAGTGTTGATGCCAATTCCAGACTAGTAATAGGCCTGATCATCCGGGTAGCTAATCAAAGGACTATGCCAGAGGATCTTGAGAACTTTTACTAAGTCAGGATCGAGCTGTTCCCATTAAGAAATGAGCATACCCAACAAATTCTCTTTTTTATCTCAGATAATACTTTGTAATATTGTCTTGATTGTGCAGAAGTTGGAATGGAAGTCTTCTGTTGCATAGTCTGTTAGCAAATTGCTTTTTGGAAAATTGAAAACTGGCAGGCTAAGATATCTAGGAGTAATATACTTGCATTGCCTGTAAATGCTGGAATTGTGAATATCTGTTACGATTGGTGAATGCTAATGGATTAAGTCTGCTGAGAGTCAGGTGTAGTCATAGCTGTGAATATACCTTCTGTGAGGTCTGTGAATTACTAAGGACATGCCTGTGACTGCTATCTGGTCCAGCTATGTACAGGACATCATACGAAAAACTATCTACGTAGGAATTTTTCCTTTATTTTCAAACTAATATTCCGCTGTGTACAGTACAATTCTTAAACTTGTTGCCTGCAGACTGTATGCTGTATCCCATACGCTATTAAACACCCCTAATAATATTTCATTGGACTTACGTAGCTGTTGTTCTGATACTGCAGGTAGCCCAAGAATTCTCTGAATGCCCGTCAGGAAAGAAAGGTGGGGATCTTGGATGGTTCCCACGTGGCAAAATGGCTGGCCCTTTCCAGGAGGTTGCGTTTAACACACCCGTGGGAGCTACTAGTGCACCATTCAAGTCTACGTATGTGAACTATCACCGTTTCTCTTCCATACTTGACTTATAGATCATGCAGTAGCAATGCTCTTTTGGACTAATACTTTGGATGCTATATTACCGATTTATGGTGCTCAGATCCTAGCCTGGATTATTACCTGAAGATGTTTGCTCCTTTGAATTCTCACTAATCATCTACCTCAGCTTTTTCCACATACTTAAACAATGTCTGTTTGCTCCTATGCAGGCACGGGTACCACTTCATCCTCTGTGAAGGCAGGAAGAACTGATATGAAAGTATGCTTCAGGTTTGGAATGCAAGCACCTTGTGATAATATGGGATGCAAATGCCCCCCATGTCTTGTCTATTGACTCAATAAGCGTTGTGCCTGGACATGTGTACTCAAGCTACTATTATACTGTCCCAAACTAGAGTGACTTGGAAATTGTGCTTGCTACAAGTAACCCGATATGATATATATGTTTGGGATAAGCTGAGATTTAGCTTGTGTTCTTCTTTTACGGCAAAAAAAGAAAGAAAGAAAAGGGATGTGTTCCTTTTGGGTGGCCATTAGTTCAGCGGATGCTCATATGGGTCTACAATGCACATATTATCTAAAAAGTCAAAAAAGATGAAGGCATTTGGTTGTCTGAAAATGGAACTTGCATCAGCCGATTTCGCTCGTTGGAGAAGTTGACGGAACACATGCGGAGGCGGAGATGGGGGCAACGCTGGTGGCAGCGACGTTCGAGCGACGTTGAGCTGGAGCGACCTGGAGCCGACAACGATACGGCTGGCAACAACGTCATCGATGGAGGGGAGTTAGAGGTTGATGGGTAACATGTGTAGGGGGCTCGCTGGCGCCGGAGAAAAGGCCTCAACCCTGGCAAATGACGCAAGGGAACTCCCTCGCATCATTTGGACCGCGTCAAATTTGAACTTGTAATCTGAGACATGTATGGCACTTGCTAAACATCCCCCCTTCCCCTGTTTACCATTTGGGCAACAGGGTAACTTGCTTGGTCGAGGAATTCCCTCCTATCTGGAGGGGATTCCATGTGCTCCTCCCCCCCCCCCCCCCCCCCCCCCCCCCCTCCCGTAGGGGGTTGGGGCCTAGGGTTGAACTTCCCCGACGACCAATTTTTTTGCGGGAAATCTTCCGATCTATTCATCTTCAATCATGGCAGTACAACGAACACCAGAAATAATAAAAATTGCATCCAGATTCGTAGATCACCTAGCGACGACTACAAGCACTGAAGCGAGCCGGAGGCGCGCCGCCGTCATCGCCCCTCCATCGTCGGAGTCAGACACAACTTGTTGTAGAAGACAGTCGGGAAGTCGTCGTGCTAAGGCCCCATAGGACCAGCACACTAGAACAGCAACCGCCGTGAATGAAGAATAACGTAGATCGAAAGGATCCAATCCGAAGACACACGAACGTAGATGAACACCAACGAGATCCGAGCAAATCCACCAAAGATAGATCCGCCGGAGACACACCTCCACACGCCCATCAACGATGCTAGATGCACTGCTGAAACGGGGGCTAGGCGGGGAGACCTTTATTCCATTCAGGGAGCCGCCGTCGTTTCGCCTTCCTGAGCAGAACACAAACCCTAACAAAACTGAAAGTAACGACTAAAAATGAAGCCCTCCCGCCGGTCCTTGGCAGGATCCACCGCGCCTCCATGGACATAGGGCCATCGAAGACGAGGCGGACCTGTGTAGGCACCAGCGAAGGGGTAGAAACCCTAGCTGTTTTTTTTTTTTGAGGAGGAGGAGGAGGAGGAGGCAGCGACTGCAGAGTTAGTTAGCCCTTAGGGAACTCCCTGGGCCAACTCAGCCCATGGTTCTACGGCCCCGGGAAATAGCGGGGATCCCCCCGGGATCCCTTGAAACCAAATGAGACCTTAGAGTGATAGCTAGGCATGTGGCAAACCGGTGGAGGTGGCAGCTTGGAGAAAGGGAGGCACGTGCGGCAACGCCGTTGGCAGACTGGAGGGAGCTCCTCTGACATACGACACCTGCCGTTGGGCCGCTATCGGGTGGGCCAAGTTCCAGCCGGGCCGACGTGCCAGTGATGGAACGACACCCTGCCGTATGTCAGGGAATCCTCGTCCTTGGCAGACTGCCCGTTTGACTTCAAAGGGTGACGGGAGGGCGAGGAACTGATGACGGCAAGAGGAAGAAGTTGGGACGAAAATCTAACTTGCACAAAAAAAAAGACAACTTACATATAGGTCAAATAATTAGATAACATAGACGTAAAAAAAATAGCTAACATAGAACTGGTAAAAAGGTGCAAGATGCTGTTATTAGTTGATGACACTACAGCTCGGGCCCAGCACTAATCATATCCACTCCCGCCATTTACACAACAAAACCAACGGTCCTCGTTTCCCAATCCAAACAATCACCTCCTCCGACCTCCGCAACCCACGTCGCGGTGCCCGTCTCCTCCCCGGGCGCCATGGCAGCTCTCCACCGCCTCGTCCTCCCGCATCGACTCCTCTCCGGTCACGGACCCCCTCCCGTCCTCCGCTTCTCCAGGAGGCCGAGGCCCCTCCTCCACCTGCTCCCGCGCGCGGCCGCTGCAGCCACAAGGGCATCGGCGGCGGCGACGGCGGTGTCCGCGCCCTCGGACGCCGCGCTGCAGGACTTCCGGCGCTGGCTCTCTTCCCAGGGAGCGGAGACGGGCTCGGTGGCTCCGGCAGTCGTTCCGGAGGGCCTCGGCCTCGTGGCGGCGCGGGACCTGCCCCGCGGCGAGGTCGTCGCCGAGGTGCCCAAGAAGCTCTGGTTGGACGCGGACGCCGTCGCCGCCTCCGACCTCGGCCGCGTCTGCGGCAGCGGCGGGGACCTCCGCCCGTGGGTCTCCGTCTCGCTGCTCATCCTCAGGGAGGCTGCGCGCGGAGGGGACTCGCTGTGGGCGCCCTACCTCGCCATCCTCCCGCGCCAGACCGACTCCACCATCTTCTGGTGAGGTGACGCTGATGTGTTCGATGAAATGTCTTCGCTGCTTCTGCACGACCTCGTATTGCTCGTTCTGATGCTTTCGAGTGGTTGCTTCGTGCCTCCAGTGCAGGTCAGAAGAAGAGCTCTTGGAGATACAAGGTGAGCATTCCATGCCTTCGCTGTCGAAACTTGAACTTCGATCTTTTGTGGATTAGTAGTTGCCTGACGGATTAGTAATTAACTTTGTATGCTTTTGTCCTTTGCTTCGCAGGAACACAATTGCTGAGCACAACGATGGGTGTGAAAGAGTACGTGCGAAGCGAGTTCGATAATGTTGAAGCTGAGATCATAAACGTGAATAAAGACCTTTTCCCTGGTACGATAACATTTGATGATTTCCTATGGGCATTCGGAGTACTAAGATCAAGGGTTTTCCCGGAGCTCCGTGGCGATAAGCTTGCCCTCATACCATTTGCTGATCTGGTAAGATCTTTGAACTCAAAACATGCCTACATGGTCTGACGTTGCTTATCCAAAAGGCTCCAAGTCAATTCTCATTGTGTCAATGGCATCCTAGTAGTTTTAGTGATTAAGTTGTCATGCTACCTGTTGGAATACATTCAGTTATAATCATTTTGGTACTTTGCCAAATCAGATAAATCACAATGGTGATATTACCTCAAAAGAATCGTGCTGGGAGATCAAAGGAAAGGGCTTTTTAGGTAGGGATACTGTGTTCTCTTTGCGGACGCCAATGAACGTTAAATCTGGAGAACAGGCATGCATCAACTTCTATTACTTTTGTTATATGTAATGTAATATTTGCCCCGATCTTTCATAACCAGCAGTTTTAATGATATACTTTGACAGATATATGTTCAGTATGACCTGGACAAGAGTAATGCTGAATTGGCACTTGACTATGGGTTCACCGAAGCAAACTCGTCAAGGGACTCATATACTCTGACGCTGGAGATCTCGGAATCTGATCCATTCTATGAAGACAAACTTGACATTGCAGAGTTAAACGGAATGGGGGAGACCGCATACTTCGATGTTGTCCTCGGTGAATCTCTTCCTCCTCAAATGATTACGTACCTACGATTACTTTGTCTTGGGGGAACAGACGCATTTCTCTTGGAAGCCCTCTTTAGAAATAAAGTTTGGGAGCACCTTGAACTGCCTGTGAGTCGTGATAACGAGGAATCAATATGCCAAGTCATCCAGAATGCCTGCAAATCTGCCCTTGCTGCCTACCACACCACCATAGAAGAGGTGAGCCTACTGAAACAAATGCTATTCACTTTCATCTTATTTGTTGGTTACCTCCTGATTCGTCTGATAATACATGCATAAAATATTCAGGATGAAGAGCTATTGGAGAGAGAAGATTTGCAATCAAGACAGCAAATTGCCATTGAAGTGAGAGTGGGTGAAAAGAAAGTACTAGAGCAAATCAATGATATTTTCAAGGAGAGGGAGCAAGAATTAGATGACCTTGAGTACTACCAGGAGAGGAGGCTCAAGGATCTCGGTTTTATTGGTGACAATGGTGACATTATCTTCTGGGAGTCCTAGGCACAGATTGTAACATCCTATTTTTGCAGTACCAGACTAATTTGAAAAGAAAGAAAAGATTGTTCACACATAATTAACAAGCGTGATTAAAAACTGATTTCTGTGCCATAATCAATAAAACAAAGTGAAGAAAAAAAAATCAAATCACTATCAACACTCAAATTTCGAACAAAGTCAAGATTGTCAATAATAATCCTATCAGGCACTACATAACTTCATTAATAATCTCATAAATACAAGAGGCCATCTTTCACATCTCGCACGTGGCAGCAAATTTGACTATCAGCAGCGAAGCTGTACAAATTATCTATGGCTAAGGTGATATGGATCATATCGTCCATTATAGTCCTAGCACAGCATGTGCTGCACACTTGTATCTCCGTCTCTACTCCGAGCTCGGCTAGCTCAGAACACAAGCAATCTGTATATCAACCAGCACAGAAGCGGTTTAGCATGCTGTTCATTATAGCCATCTGCGTCTCTTAGAGAAAGCTTATAATCATCTTGTGCAGCTTCTATTAATCAACATATCATCTATAAGGTACAGGACTTCCCTTACTTTCCATTCACAGAGCTGGTGGTCCAAAATGATCCAAATTAATGTGAAGTTGGCTGAACCTTCATTTGCCTTGAGAAGCAGGTTCAATTTCTCCAAAAAGAAGCCCTTAGTTGAAACTCATATGTGAAGGGCTATTGAGATGGCAAGCTCCCAGTTCTGTCCCGGATGTAGCAGAATGGTTCTTCATTGTGATGACTGACAAGTCATGGGGTTCGCGATATGTAAACTGGGCTTCTGTGAAACTTCTCTCAAGCCTTGATTCTAGTCAGATGAGCCAACACTTATGTTTCAACAGTTTTGAGATCATTTGGTGCATCCCTTGACCAAATGTCAGGACAGACTGTCGTCATGGGTTTAACACCTACCTTAACCATATCAGCATAGAGCATCATGGCATTCAAGACATAGCCAAGCATGCACTGTCCACGAATCAGTAGTGAGTAAGTGAAGCTATCGGGCACCATACCAGATTCTCTCATGCAAGAGAAGAACTTACCAGCTTCACGGTATTGGCCATCTAAATAGAGACCATATATCAAGGTCATGTATGTCACACTGTTTGGGATTGAATGGTCTTCCTCAGTTGTGGAGTTCGATAAACAGGTACGAATGTCAGCATGCTTCTTCTGCCCTGAGTGCTTCATGAAGATCATGACTGCATCTTGAATCCTATTCTCTCTGCAGAGACCATCAACAAGAACTGAGACTGTGACTGAATTTGGAGAAATGCCTTTCTCCGCCATCTCCTTCTGTAACCTAAAAGCAGCATTGATGTCACCATCCTTGGCGTGGCCATGAATCAGAGCCGTGTATGTCAACACATTAGGTTCAACCCCTTTTGCTATCATCTCCGTGTATATAGCCATTGCTATTTCCATCTTCCCTTTCTTTGAATGTCCATCTATCAAGGAGGAATACGTCACCACATTGGGCTCAATTCCAACCTCACTCATTATTGTGCATGTTGCCAGGGCTTCAGCTAGATTTCCATTCTTGCAGTACTCATCAATTAGCGCGTTGTATGCAGCAGCATTAAGATTAATACCAGATTGCTGCATTGCTTCAAGAAACCTGGCCGCTACCTGCACTTGACCTCCCGAACAGAGGCCTCTTACAATTATGCTGCAGGTGAACTCATCTGGGCACAAACCTAGGCGAGTCATGTCCTCATAAACTGTTAATGCTTCTTGTGAATCACCAGACCTGAAAGCTCCATCAATCAAGCTGTTGTACACGGGCACGGTGGGAGCAACTCCATACCTGTGCATGTCAAGAAAAATATTTTTTGCATCACTTATTCTGTTCACCTGGAAGAAACCGTCAATCAGCGTTGTAAAGATCACAGCATTGGGAACAAGACCACTCTTCAGCAGTTCCTGGTACAACGTGAGTGCCCTCTTGACACCATCTCTCTTGCAGTGGCTGCTCATCAGTGCATTGTATGTGTAATGGTTGGGTCGCATCCCTGTTTCCTTCATGGTAAGGAACAGCCGCTCAGCCTCGGCAATGCAGCCCTCGTCACAAAGTGCGGATATCATCGTCGAGTAAGTGACCACATTTGGACCAATCAGTCTCGCCAACATCTGCTTCCAGACCTCCCGAGCCTTCGCCACAGCCCCCTCATGCCGGCACGCGTTGATGAGCGTGTTGTACGTCACCACGGTCGGCACCATCCCCCGGCTCAGCATTTCGTCGAACAGCTTCCAGACGCGGTCGAACCTGTGGGCTTTCACCAGCACGTCGAGGATCGCGTTGCAGGCGGGCAGCGCCGGCAGCGTCGGCAGGCGGTGGAACACGGACAGCGCCTCGTCGTGGAGCGCCATCTGGGAGAGAGCAATGACGAGCACCCCGAGCGCGGGGCCAGGGGAGCTGGAGGTGGAGGCGAGCGCGGCGAAAGCGGCAGCGCCCGGGCGCGCGCCGGGGGAGGCGGCCTGGACGAGGGATTTCGTCAAACGGATGGAGTGCGGAAAGTTCTTGGCCGCGGCCGAGCCGTGGACGGCGGCGGCGAGGTGGGCGGCGCGGTCCCTTGAGGTGGCCGGGGTGGCAGCGGCTACGGCGGCGGCGGTGGCCGATAGGCAGCGGTGGTGCGTGGCGAGGGGCCGGCGGCGGGAGGAGAGGATGAGGCGGAGTGGTGGCGAGAGTGGCATGGGGTTGGCATTGGCGAGGCGGCAAATCTGTGCTGCTCTGCTCCTGTTGGACTGGGGAATTTGACTGACTGGGTTTGCCACCATAGAGCGCCGCAAGGGTTTTCTCGGTGAGCTTGTTGAGTGTTGGTACGGTTGGGCTAGGAGCATTCAGCAGCAAAAATAAAAAAAAATTGAAGGGCTCGATGCCGTTGGTTTTCCTACCAGAATCGCCATGTAAATTTTGTAAAAAAAAAGGCAGTACCGTTAGTACAATGATTTTGACTGAAATGACCACTCTAACACAGTTGTCATCCTGTCCTCAGTCGGCGTAATTTTTTACCCGCCGTTCGGCCGCAGCCCCACACCTTCTTCCCGCCGTTCGGCAGCGCCACCCCTTCCGCCGCGCAACTTCAAAGTGCTCGATGACTTGCGTGGAGGTAAAAAAAAATTCAACCTTTTTCATAGGTTTCATTTTTGGAAACAATTTATCTCTCGTACCGTACGTCCAAATCATAAATCATTTTTGCCCTTGCATCCTTGCGTTAAGATCCTCAAAACTACTGCCTTGGTAACTGTTTATAAAACGTTTTTAGATTCTATGATAGTGTCAAACGACTCATGTTAAGTTATAGAGAGAGTAGATCTCAGTTGACAGATTTTCAGAACTTTTATTTGAGCGAAATCCATGCTCTAAAATTATACTAACCGTGCTTCCAAACTGGACCGACCTGTGTTTCAAAATTGTACTAATTGTGTTTCACTTTTGAGAAGCACAATTTATGCTTTAATGCGAGAAATACAATTATCCTAGTCCTATGGGGACTTAGCATGACAACTTTCTGACTGTCTACTACAATAATTTTTGTCCGACTCCAATGAGGGAGGGGCGACGACGACGGCGCGTCTTCGGCTCGCTACAGTGCTTGTAGTCGTTGCTACGGGGTCTACGGACTTGGATGTAACTTTTATTTCTGGTGTTCTTTGTACTACCTTGACAGTTGATGATAGATCGGAAGTTTTCTCGCAAAAAAAAGACATACAGTTGAAGGGGCATCTTCCGCTTCTGGAAGGGAGATCTAGGACCAGCACCTATGCCACAAATATGCGGGGGAGATCTTTTGTTTAAGTAAAAGTCTGAGAGTTATTGGTTGGAGCTGAAGGAATTGATCCATAGAGGGAAGGTCAAAAGATTTTTCTCAAGCAAAAGATTAATTGAACGGGATGGCGGTGATGTCTCTAGAGGAGGAGTGATGACGATGACGATGTGTGCTGTCTTGTCAAAGCCCTCAGTGGTTGTGATGGTTTTTATCCGGTTCTCCATAATTAACTAGGCAATCTAATTTTCATTCGGTTTTCCCTGATTAACTGAGCAACTCAATGCAGGATAACCGCTATTTAAAAAAGTTCAAATAATCATATATTATATTCTCTTTTCATACGTTCCAATATTTCCCACCCCATAAATCCTCACCCTATGCACTACAAATTCCCAGTTGCCCGGGATGATTCAAAAAAAAAAATTCCCAGTTGCCCGGGAGGCATTAGTAGCTTCAATTATATTTTTCCCCACAAAAAGAAAACTTCAACTATATTTTGAAACGAAAGAAGCAAGAAGAAACATCTCAACCATTAATTTGTCCACCTCTCCCCATCCCCGGACGTCCCACCAGGTTGAAATGTACACAGACGGATTCCCTTCCCGTCCTGGCAAACTCCCCGCCCCGCCCGACACGGGCGAAAGCTACACCCTTGGGTGACCATTCCAACACCCCGCCCCACACGCGACTCGCTTCACCTCTCGTCCCGACCACTATTCCACGGTCCAAACACTGAAGCCCATCACCCTTCCCTCGCCGCCGTTGGTCCCCGTAGACCCTGACCGCCGCGCCGTTGACCGACCGGCTAGGACGGCTCCGGTTCCACGGCCGTGGAGCCCGCCGTGACTTCCCAGCCATTTTGGTTCGGTACGTCCACATCGCCGTCTCCATGGTATAAACAACTACCAGCAGAGATCGCGCTACCTTCCATTGCCGCTCTTTTGTCCGTTGGGCGTGTTTGTTTCTCCGGCAGGCGGATCCTCCTGGTGCCTCCACAAGGCATATATATTCGCTCTCGCCTGAGAGGGATGCGCCATTCGTGGGCCGGTGAACCCTGAGCGCGCGGCGGCTCCATCCACCACCGATCACAGGAACCACCGTATATCCGGTAATTTCTTTCATCCAGGCCATACACATCTTCTCCCCTCCCCTTCAGTCCTTCGTGCTTCTTTATTTTCTGTATACAAACTCGTCGCATTTCGTCTGTTACGGCTGCAGCTATTGTTGTTAGCCACGAGTTCCTCTGCTCGCAAATCAGCAGTTTATCCATCTCTTTTTTTATGGATGAGAATCTGGCAATTCACTGATATAAGCTGCGGCCAAGTGTTCTTGGTTCCATCCACAGCCTAATGAAACTGGCCGAAAATGAAAGCTTCTACTGAAAATATTACTACTAGTTAGGTTTTCTGAAAATAAATGTGGTAAGAGCTTCTTTCTTCGCAATTGGGACCCGTTTTAGGTGGAGTGATGATCAGTCACTGCTCATGATAAGTACGAAGATTAAGGCTACATAATTTTGTACTACTGGTATTCTTTAGTTATATAATAATAAATCAATCCCTTCACTTGGAAACAACTGGCTTTGTTCATTTGTCTGCTCTTCGTCTCAGCTTTGATCTGGAGAATTCTATCTACAGATTTAGTATACAGAGTATGTTCTGCTATCTTAGTTGGACTATCTCAGCCTAGGCACAAACTTGACTCATTTGGCTTTTATTACTAATATTAGTTGCTCATCTATTACCATTGGGTCAGGATTCAAAGCGAATAGTTGGAACTTTCTGCACAAGCCCGCTTGGACTTTCAGACCAACACCGCAAAGTCTTGTGCTTACAAGAAACAACAGTCCACCATTATTATCCGCTATTCACACCGAACTGAACAATGCAGTCGAGCTTTTCTTTTATCCTTTTACGGTTAGAATGGGACAGTTGAGAGAAACAGGTGGTTGTTCTATATAAGAGTGAGCATCAAATATCAAATAGATTGTTCTATTTGAAGATATCATAAAATCGATTCACTGTTTTGCCTGCTAGTGGTCTGAGCTCAAGGTACATGTTCATCTTTAATAACCATCACCTATATTTCTCCCAAAACGAAAATTCAGGATAGTCTGTGCTCCAACATTGCTGATTCAATCTCTTTCTACTACGAAAATTAGTCACGACAAAATTTATATATGTACTTATCAGTTTACTAGCAATATATAAAATTTAAGACTCAAATTTATCCTGTCAGCTACAATTTTTTTTAATAATTATAAAACAGCTTAAAAAATCATCCTGTGTTCAGAAAAAAGAGATAAAACTCTTAAACATTATAAATATCGATGAAAAGGGAAGCACAAGGGCCAATCTGGGATGAGAATACATAATTGATATTGTACAACTATGAGGAGCGAGGGTAGCAACATAGTATGCCTTTTTTATTCCATGTTTTGGGAACATTTCTGTTTGATTGACCAACTTTTGTGTTGCGTGCGTCGTCCATTGTTCCAAAGTAGACCATCGTTTCGTGACGTCATTTAGGTGGTGTTTTTATGGTTATAATTTTTGCAATGTTGGAGTACTGTAAACTTCTAACCTCCATGCCCTCTCCAGTACTAAAATTAATGCAACTGTTTCTCCAGGAGAACAAAAAATTGTTCCAGTAGCAGAGATGGTTCATCATATATCTGACGAGGCAGCAGATGAACCTAGCATCACCACACAGACACCCCCAAATGACCCATCTCAAGCACCGCTGGTGTACAAAGTGGGCTACCCCCCTCCGAAGAACTTGGCCACAGAGTTTACAGAAACATTGAGGGAGACTTTCTTCCACGACAACCCGCTGCGTCAGTACAAGGGCCAATCCGGACCGAGAAGGTTCATGATGGGGCTGGAGTTCTTGTTTCCAATATTTGGGTGGGGTAAGGATTACAGTCTCAGCAAGTTCAAAGGTGATCTGATTGCCGGATTGACCATCGCAAGCCTCTGCATTCCTCAGGTATCATCATGGTTCATGGATGACTACCCCACCTTGGCTTTTTTGACTACTTAAAAATTGGCCTGACATTGAATGTTGGACTCTAATAGGACATTGGCTATTCGAAGCTTGCTAATTTGGATCCGCAGTATGGACTTTGTAAGTTTCTCCTCTTGATTCTGTTGCGGAGATTTGATGCGAAACATTTAAGCTTGTTTTGCTATCATAATTTACTTTTGTTAGTTGGTTTCAGACTCCAGCTTCATTCCTCCATTGATCTATGCTGCAATGGGTAGCTCAAGGGATATAGCGATTGGTCCGGTCGCCGTGGTTTCTCTTTTGATAGGTTCACTTCTACAAGCTGAGGTTGACCATGTCAAAAACAAAGAGGAATACATGCGCCTCGCTTTCACGGCAACCTTCTTCGCTGGTATCACTCAAGCAGCCTTAGGATTTCTAAGGTATATGCAAACCTATACTAAAAGCTTGCACATAATGTCGACGCGTTGGACTAAGAGCTGGTATTTTTTTTCAGGTTAGGATTCCTTATAGAGTTCTTGTCGCATGCTGCGATTGTCGGATTCATGGGGGGTGCTGCCATTACTATTGCCCTGCAGCAGCTGAAATACGTGTTGGGCATCGCAAACTTCACAAGGAAAACCGACATAGTTTCTGTTATGGAATCTGTCTGGAGATCAGTTCATCATGGGGTACGTATCTCATATACTTAGCAATAACATGTCGATTTTATATCTTGGTCAGAACATCATGCGCTGCATTTTTTGGAATTATAAAAGCATCATTGTAATTCCTAGAACTTGAAAATATTTTCATTATTAATAGAAGTACATCATGCCATGTCGATATGGAAATAACTTATCTGGGAAAAAAATATATCTCTTTGCAAGTGCTGAAGTGTTTTTAGATGTTTGGAGCTCATTTGTCATATTCATTTGGAAGCGGGTGGGTGAATTTGTTCCCCTCTTTTTTGTGGTCTTCCCTCGTCAGGAAGGGATTAGCATAGGCTAAAGATAGTATTACTGTCTGTGTGAGTTATCTAAAGTATACTGACAAGGAGATGCTTGTATATGCAGTGGAACTGGCAGACAATTGTGATTGGCGTATCTTTCCTGGTTTTCCTTCTGTTTGCGAAGTACATCGTAAGAATTTCTTTTTCCTTGTATGTTTACAACACATTTAGCATTTTAAAGATTATTTATCCACTAAGGATGTTTCATTTACACAGGGAAAGAAGAAAAGGAAGCTTTTCTGGGTGCCAGCTATTGCTCCTATAATTTCAGTAATTCTAGCCACATTTTTTGTATACATTACTCGTGCCGACAAGCAAGGAGTTCAGATAGTAAGTGACTAAGTTAGTAAAATTAGGGCACAGTGATATGGACCATACACTGTTTGTCATGGATTAAAATTTTGACTTGGTCATCAGGTGAAGCACATTGAACAGGGAATCAACCCATCATCAGTACACAAGATTTATTTCACCGGTCCATTTGTTGCAAAAGGTTTCAAGATCGGTGTTGTTTGCGGCATAGTTGGTTTGACAGTATGTATGCTGATATGAACACATATTTGTTTTTCCTGTCATGTGCATCTCCAGATTTCTCATCAATCTGTGTGTGACTACTTCATCAGGAAGCTGTAGCTATTGGAAGGACATTTGCTGCTATGAAGGGCTACCAGCTAGATGGAAACAAGGAGATGGTAGCACTTGGAACCATGAACATAGTAGGATCAATGGCATCTTGCTATGTCACAACAGGTAGCTCCACCCTTTTTTGCCGAACAGAGCTGACAGTAAACTGTCTGGAAAATACAGTGCCAAAATCTATATCATGTATTTTCTTTTTCAGGTTCTTTCTCGCGCTCGGCAGTTAACTTCATGGCTGGCTGCAAGACTCCTGTATCCAATGTGGTTATGTCAGTAGTGGTTCTTCTTACCTTGTTGGTCATCACACCGCTATTCAAATATACACCGAATGCAATCCTAGGGTCGATCATTATTTCTGCGGTGATCGGCCTTGTGGACTACGAAGCAGCAATTCTCATCTGGAAAGTTGACAAATTGGACTTCATTGCTTGCATGGGAGCTTTTTTCGGTGTTGTTTTTGTATCCGTTGAGATTGGCCTCTTGATTGCTGTAAGGACCAACCATTATCTTTGATATAAAAATAATAACATGTCCATGTCTTTTTGTGGAGACATAAGTAGAACTTACTTGTTGTTCTGAATATTACCAGGTAGCAATCTCATTTGCCAAAATACTTCTTCAAGTAACAAGGCCAAGGACAGCCCTACTTGGAAACCTTCCCGGCACCACTATATACAGGAACATCAGCCAATATCCAGAAGCAAAACTTACTCCCGGGGTGGTGATTGTGAGGGTTGATTCTGCTATTTATTTTTCCAACTCTAATTACGTCCGAGAAAGGTAAAGATGGTAAATTTATCACACATTATGTTTTGAATTTGAAGAATAGTAAGAAAACACATGAATTTAGTAATTTCAGCCTCATAGGCCTGATATCTGGTGCTCCATGGCAGAATTCTTAGGTGGCTGACAGACGAAGAAGACAGAGCTAAAGCAGTGGGATTGCCTAAAATCAGTTTCCTGATTGTGGAAATGTCGCGTAAGTAGAATTATATGTTGGTCTCAGAAGTTTCAAACTATTTGTTTTTTCAATCATTGTACTGACGCAGTCCGGTGAAAAATGCTGGTGCAGCCGTCATCGACATCGATACAAGCGGCATACACGCTCTTGAGGATCTGTACAAGAATCTTCAGAAAAGAGATATGCAGGTACACCCATTCAAGCTACCACATACACTTCCAAAAAACTAATAATCTTGTTTCACTGGGCAGCTGATGATGTTGTTTTGTATTGTGTGTTTTGGCAGCTGATTCTGTCGAATCCTGGTTCCGTCGTCATAGAAAAACTGCAAGCATCCAAGCTCACCGAGCACATTGGAAGCAGCAATATATTCCTCGCAGTCTCTGACGCTGTGCGATTCTGTACGACGAAGTCGATGCAGGAACCATGAGCGAAGTACTTCGGCGGAATGGCTGGTGGTGCCATGGTGCTAGTGTTGAGAATAGTTTTTGTGCTCCCTATGATCTAAGCTGGGCAGCGCAAGATGATGTGGCTTTGTGGACAATGTAGAAACATATAATAAGTTAAGGCAATCACAGGAGCCTCTCCCATTTACTAAATACTACTCCCATCATTGTAAGATGTTCTAACTTTTTTCTGAAACAGATGTATATAGCCGTATATTAGTGTGTTTGTTCACTCATTTCAGTCCATGTGTAGTCCATATTGAAATATTCAAAACATCTTATAATAGTGAACGGAGGGAGTAGAAGATAAGGTTTAGAAGTGCTCCTCTACTGACTACTGAGCATGAACGAAGTAAATTTTGGAACTCGTGGTGGATCTTCCTCAAGTATGTACAGATATACATAAAGGATCAACGTGGGATATCAGTGCATTTTATTTTCTTGATCAAAAGAGAGGCCTCCCTCTCCGATTTCATTAAGAGAAACCAAGGTTCACAACTACTACTAGGGTTTTTGTTACCCCACACACGACATACTATCTTACATGACCGGGGATTACGACGAACCCCAGCCCAGCACCTCAAAGGATCGTGCAAGATCCCAAAATAAAAGCATAGCACCCACACAACACTTCAGACACAGCATACAGTAGTTGGAAGCAAAACCTAACACATCATAGCTAAAGCAAGAACTAGATAACGGCTGAGGCACCAGCAACAACGACGAAGGTAAGCCACCGGGAAGACGACCGGGCCGGATCTCAGTGCATGCTCATACATGATCAAGCATCGACGGATGCGATGTTGGTGGCATCGTTGCAGAACCGTCCGCACGCATCGCCGCAGTGCCCCACGCCGGCTTTCATGTCTTCGCCAAGCTCAGCTGATGACAAGATCAAGATATGTGCAATGTTCATTCCAAACCGAAAAAAAAACTTTTTCCTCTTATGATAAATTGAAGGTTATATATACAGATGATGAATTAATTAAGATATATAGAAGTGCATGCTCTAGCCAATGCAACCAAAAGACCGATCTGATGGAAGAGACTAGGCAGCACATTATACGTCAACAAGATATACTACCTGAATTGACCTTGTCACAGACTGAGAGCCTGCATCCTAATTTGCAGTACTCAACGGCATCTGGTTCTTCCTCCGCAACAGAAGCAGCAATCATTAGTCAACCTTAATTGCAACTTCCATGTATCTGGGAGCAAAATAATACAGAGAAAACAGAGAGGGTGGCTTGGGTTTACGTACCAGCTGAGCTGGGGAGAAGGTTGAGGTTAGGGTATTCTCTGGGGCATGTGCGGTCCCTTGTGAGCACACAGCCACACATTTTTGAGCAGGAGCTACTGGGGTACCTAAAACCGCACACGTTGTAACAGTTTCTTGATCTGGTGTCTCTGCAGCAGCTCTTGCCCTCTGCTACTTGGGTTTGTTCCGGGACAAGTCCCAGTATGAGTGCACACATGATCACGCTCTTAATGAAATGCTTGCTCTCCATGGCTGCCTTTCCTGCTGCGAAAACGCACAGGAACAAGACTCGTATATATGGCCCCAATTTATAGGAGACGATGCTCCGCATGGGCAGTGATTATTAAGAAGTGATGTGCATGAATGAGCCGTGCTCTGCTGAGAGCCACGTACACGGTTGAGATCGTCTACGTGTGCGCTGCGTACCCTAGGCGATCATGCGGTGCCCGCTAACTCCTACCGGCCTCGTGCATTAAGTTTTCACGTGCACCCTCTTGTGTTATGGCCGACTACGATGTACTCCATCCGTTTCTAAATATTTGTCTTTCTAGAGATTTCAAATGAACAACCACATACGGATGTATATAGACATACTTTAAAGTGTAGATTCACTCATTTTGCTCCGTATGTAGTCATTTGTTGAAATCTCTAGAAAGACAAATATTTAGGAACGGAGGGAGTATTTTACTTTACTCTTGTGTTGTGGACAGATACGTGGCCACTCGACCGGTTGTCCTCGTCGATGGTACCTCGCCCAGAAGATGCCTACTCTCCATCCTCATTAGCTTCCGTGTTCTTCTCTCTTATTTTTTTTCCTGAAAACTTCCGATGTATTCATCTTCAATCATGACGGTACAATGAACATCAGAAATAATAAAAACTACATCCAGATCAGTAGACCATCAAGCGACGACTACAAGCACTGAAGCGAGCCGAAGGCGTGCCGCCGTCATTGCCCCTACCTCGCAGGAGCCGGACAAAATTTATTGTAGTAGACAGTCGGAAAGTCGTCGTACCAAGTCCCCATAGGACCACAACAATAGAACGGCAACCGTCGGCAATGAAGAGTAGCGTAGATCGGAAGGATTCAACCTAAAAGTACATGAACATAGACAAACTACAACCAGATCCGAGCAAATCCACCAAGGACAGATCCGCCGGAGACTCACCCACATGCCCACCGATGATGCTAGACACACCATCGGGACGGGGGCTACACGGGAAGAACCTTATTTCATCTTCAGAGAGCCGCCACCGTCTTGTCTTACTGAGCAGGACACAAACCCTAACAAAACGCGAAGGAACAACTGAAAACAGAGCCCTCCCGCAGGTAAGGGCCGAGATCCACCGCGCCACCATGGCCCTATGGCCACCGGACACGAGCTGCAGCACCGATGGGAGGCAGGGAAACCCTAGACTTTTCTTGGAGAGGAGGCGGCCGCGTCTCAGCAATTATGTGGCGCAAGTTAGCACCTAGGAAAAATTCTTCTTCTTCTCTCTTATTTGTGTTGGGAAACGTAGCATGCAATTTCAGAAAATTTCCTACGCTCACGCAAGATCTATCTAGGAGATGCATAGCAACGAGAGGGGGAGAGTGTGTCCATGTACGCTTGTAGACCGAAAGCGGAAGCGTTTGCTCAACGCGGTTGATGTAGTCAAACATCTTCTCGTTCCGATCGATCGAGTACCGAACGTACGACATCTGCACACGTTCAGCGCGATGGCGTCCCTTGAGCTGTTGATCCAGCAAAGGGTCGAAGGAGTAGATGAGTTTCGTCAGCACGACGGCGTGGTGACGATGATGGTGATGTGATCCGTGTAGGGCTTCGCCTAAGCACCGCGAGAATATGACCGGAGGCGTAAACCGTGGAGGGGGGCGCCGCACACAGCTAAGAACAATTGTTGTGTCTCATAGGGCACCCCCTCCCCCCATATATAAAGGAGGGAGGGAGAGTAGGCCGGCCTAGGGCGCGCCCCAAGTGGGAAGGAGTCCCACTTGGACTCCTAGTTGGATTCGCCCCCCCTTCCTTCTACCGGAAGGGGAAAGGGGGAAAGAGAGGGAGTAGGAGAAGGAAAGGGGGTGGCATCCCCTTCCCTAGTCCAATTAGGCCTCCTCCCTTGTGGGGGGCACACCAGCCCCTTGTGACTCGTTAGCCTCCCTCCTATGGCCCATATGGCCCATATCTTTCCCCGGGGGGTTTCGGTAACCCCTCCAGTACTTCGGTATGTACCCGATACACTCCGGAACCCTTCCGGTGTCGGTTCCTTCCGGTGTCCGAATACTACCTTTCAATATATCAATCTTTACCTCTCGACCATTTCGAGACTCCTCATTATGTCTGTGATCTCATTCAGGACTCCGAACAACCTTCGGTCACCAAAACACATAACTCATATAATACATATAAGCGTGCGGACCCTACGGGTTTGAGAACTATGTAGACATGACCGAGACACCTCTCCGGTCAATAACCAATAGTGGAACTTGGATGCTCATATTGGTTCCCACATATTCTACGAAGATCTTTATCAGTCGAACCACAATGTCAACATACGTTATTCCCTTTGTCATCGGTATGTTACTTGCTCGAGATTCGATCGTCGGTATCTTTATACCTAGTTCAATGTCGTTACCGGC
Organism: Triticum timopheevii; assembly: GCA_963921465.1. Lineage (NCBI taxonomy): Eukaryota > Viridiplantae > Streptophyta > Magnoliopsida > Poales > Poaceae > Triticum > Triticum timopheevii. Next base: position 373,303,757 of record OY997270.1, read on the forward strand.
AAGTCTCTTTACTCGTTACGTAATGCATCATCCCATAACTAACTCATTAATCACATTGCTTGCAAGGCTTCATATGATGTGCATTACCGAGAGGGCCTAGAGATACTTCTCCGATACTCAGAGTGACAAATCCTAATCTTGATCTATGCCAACCCAACAAACACCTTCGGAGATACCTGTAAAGCATCTTTATAATCACTCAGTTACGTTGTGACGTTTGATAGCACACAAGGCATTCCTCCGGTGTCCGGGAGTTGCATAATCTCATAGTTGGAGGAATATATATATGACATGAAGAAAGCAGTAGCAATAAAACTGAACGATCATTATGCTAAGCTAACGGATGGGTCTTGTCCATCACATCATTCTCCTAATGATTTGTTCCCGTTCATCAAATGACAACACATGTCCATGGCTAGGAAACTTAACCATCTTTGATCAATGAGCTAGTCAAGTAGAGGCATACTAGGGACACGGTGTTTTGTCTATGTATTCACACATATATCAAGTTTCCGATTAATACAATTCTAGCATGAAAAATAAACATTTATCATGAATAAGTAAATATAAAATAACAACTTTATTATTACCTCTAGGGCATATTTCCTTCAATTTGTTCATGTGCCTTCGTTTACAGTTCATGATTGTGTGTTGGACATCAGTAGGCGAGCAGAGCGAGTACTTGTGCTTATGTGATTTTTTTATTTGTGGATCTATTCGGTAAATGGATTTAGTTCTGTTGTATTTGTAGATCTAGTTAGATGCATTTTGTGAAGCCGGAGCAATTATCTTTTTGGTGAAATAGTATGTCTATTTGCAAGCCTAATAGTAACATCAATGTCCTCTATTTCAGCAAGTGCAAAATCATTCATAATGTCTTGATATAAGGTAAACGTAATAGCACTCACACTAGCACCCAAATCACATAAATCATGGTAACAATGATCTCCTAGTTTAACATAAACAACAGGCATGCCAACAACATGCTTATTCTTATCCTTAGTATCGGGCTTAGCAATTCTAGTTGTTTCATCACAGAAGTAAATAATATGCCCATCAAAATTATCGACCAATAGAGCAATATTATGTTCAGATTTAATTTGTTCAGAGGGTCTAGGTGCACTAATATTACTTTTGTTAACCATAGTTGAAACTTTAGTATGTTCCTTTATAATAACAGGGAAATGGGATTTCTCAATGTAAGCAGTAGGCACAACTGGATCAAATTGTAAATGATACTTTCATCCTTAAATATAACGGGTTCCTCAATCTTTTCTTTAATAGGGGAATGATATTTAAACCACGTCTCCTTAGGGAGATAAACATGAGTAGAAAATTATTCACAAAAAGAGGCTATTATCTCAGAGTCAAGTCCATATTTAGTGCTAAACTTATGAAAAGCATCGGTGTCCATAAAAGATTTAACACAATTAAACTCAACTTTATACCTGACTCTTTGCCTTTGTTGAGTTTCCAATTTTTAGAGTTGTGTTTAATTATTTCTAGAAGATCCCATCTAAATTCAATAGTTTTCTTCATAAAGGAACCTATAGAAAAAGAATCGAGCATTGTTTGATCACTATGAGGAAGTCGAGCATAAAAATTATGTATGATAATTTTTCTTGAGAGCTCATGATTGGGGCATGTGTACATCATGTACTTAAGCCTCCCCCAAGCTTGAGCGATACTTTCTCCTTCACGAGGCCAAAAATTATATATGTAATTCCGATCACGATGAACCAGATGCATAGGATAAAACTTCTGATAAAATTCTGATTTCAATCGGTTCCAATCCCACGTCCCAATATCATCACATAGCCTATACCATGTCAGTATCTTTCCTTCCAAAGATAAAGGGAAAACCTTCTTCTTGACTCCATCTTCAGATAAACCTGCAAGCTTAAATAATCCACAAACTTCATCCACATAGACTAAGTGCATATCGAGATGTATTGTTCCATCTCCTGCATAAGGATTGGCTAGCAGTTTCTCTATCATACTAGAAAGAATCTCACAGTAAATATTTTCAGTATGTGCAGTAGGTTGAGGGGAAACTATTTATGACTCCGGTCTAGGTGAAGATACCCCGAACAAACCCCTCAAAGGATTATTTTCCGTATTAACAAGTGACAGTAAATTTCAGGATGTAATATAATGTTTTCTTACGAAATGTGCTTCACTCCCCGGCAACAGCGCTAGAAAAGAGTCACGATGACCCGCAAGTATAGAGGATCAATCGTAGCCCTTTTAATAGGTAAGAGTGTCGAACCCAACGAGGAGCAGAAGAAAATGATAAGCCGTTGAAATGCTTGGATTTGTCCCGAGACAAGTCCTAGTATGAGTGCACACATGATCACGCTCTTGAAATGCTTGTTCTCCATGGCTGCCTTCCCTGCTGCGAAAACGCACAGGAACAAGAGTTGCATGGCCCCAATTTATAGGAGACGATGCTCCGCATGGGTAGTGACTATTAAGAAGTGATGTGCATAAATGAGCCGTGCTCTACTGAGAGCCACGTACACGGTTGAGATCATCTACGTGTGCGCTGCATACCCTAGGCGATCATGCGGTGCCGGCTAACTCCTACCTTAAGTTTTCACGTGCACCCTCTTGTGTTATGGCCGACTATGATGTTTTTATTAGGTGTATTTTACTTTACTCTTGTGTTGTGGACAGATACGTGGCCACTCGATTGGTTGTCCTCGTCGATGGTACCTTGCCCAGAAGATGCCTACTCTCCATCCTCATTAGCTTCCATGTTCTTGTTCATTTTTCTTCTCTCTTATTTGTTCTTATTATCCGTCTTTTTTTTGCGGTACTTATTATCCCTCTCTGTGCCTTCGTTTACAGTTCATGAGTGTGTGCTGGACATCAACTAGGCGAGCAGAGCGAGTACTTGTGCTTATGTGATTTTTTTATTTGTGGATCTGTTCGATAAATTGATTTTGTTCTGCTGTATTTGTAGATCTAGTTAGGATGCATTCTGTCAAGCTGAAGCAAAAAATTTCGGTGATTTTTCTTTTATGTTCTTTTATTTTAAAACTAGCAAATTGCCCCACTCGATGTGCGGGCTGGGAATACCTTAAGTATTTATTTTTGTTTCTAAATATATTGTTGATCAATCAGAACATAATAGGTTTGGTAGTCAATAGTTCTAAATTATGTACCTATTCATATTTGACCAAAATATATTTTTTAGCATATTGACCCGTTTATATACTATTGTTTTTTAACACAGTACAGACACAAGCGCTCATACATACACACATACACTCACCCTATGAAAGCACATACACACACCCTACCCCTGTGAGCACCTCCAAGAGATTGAGTCCGCATATCATCTTTAGATTTACGAAGTCACGGTAGGCGCCTTGTCGTCGACGGGAACGTCTCCTCCCACTGAAAGCGCATCGCCGAAAATCCTGAAATAAATCTAGGAATAATGCGAGCACCAGGACGTGAACCCTGGTGGGTTGGGGATACCACTGTCTCTCTAACCATCCAACCACAGGTTGATTCACGTTTATATACTAGTAAGCGTGCACGTGCAACGCACGTATTTTAATCTATAAAAAACATTAACTCTGTATTTCGATTGTTATTTCTCTTGTCAGCCTTTTTAACCATTTAAATGTGTGTTATATCGAACGGGCGCGTGTGTAACACACGATCTATACACATGTTCACATAAAATTCATGATCACCTAAATGTATTGTAATTATTACTTCCAAAAATACTTAAAAATAAAACTAAGCAACATTATGTAGTACTCCATGAATTTTAACATCCAAAGACCACAAGCAGATATGCACAATTACGAATTTTTGATATATTCGATACTAAATATCAATACAATAGAAATCCTACTAATAGTTTTACAAAATTTGCCAATGATGATGATAGAACCACACAACCAAACTGGTCAAGTTGGAGGAAAATAAAATTGGATAACATTCAACGGTAAATATAAACCAAATGATTAAAAGAGCTATCGACAAAATAACTGAATTTGACAACACCTTTTTTTAGAGGAACGCCTCTGCTTATTATTACTTGATCAAATGGGCTATTGATTGTCAAGAAAGAAGAAGTCAAAAAGAGACACGCCCGACGCTCAATTTGGTCGATGATATGTGTTGTGGATGATTTGAATAGGCCATATAAAGCACGGTCATTTGCTATAACGAAACTACTCCATATACGATGGGCATTGTCCGATTTTTATACGACCTGTAAATCCAGCGGCGACTGTCCTCTCAATCTCTTGCATGAGCAGCCGGATTATACACATCGTACAGGAAACACAAGAGATCTGTTGTACGTGTAGCACGGTCAAACAGCCGATCCCTCTAAAAAAGGACATTTGCTATAAAAAAAACTAAAAAAGACAGCGGCGGCTGCCCTTTCAATCCAACCGAGAGGCTGACAGCTTCTCACCGGATAGCTTCTCACCGCATAGACAGACACTTCACTTTCCCCGCCGCACGCCGCCTCCTCTCCACTCTCCAGCGACGACGTCGCCCGGCGCCTCCTCCCCCAACCCCCCTACGGCCTCGGCCCGCCGCCTCCTCTTCCCATCACGGCGTCGCCCCGCCGCATCCTCTCCCCACCACGGCCTCGCCTCGCCGCAAACCCCGCCGGTTTTCCCTAGATTAACTCTGCCGCCGCCGTGTCCCAGCGCAGATCAAGGTGCGAGCTGCTGGACACGATGAGGGAGCGGGCATCTTGGAGAGGGCCGACATCCACTGCGTGTACGCGAGCACCTCAGGCTCAGGCTGCGTCAGATGGAGCGGATTCGCACCGTCATCAAGGGCCATGGAGCTCGGGACACCGCGTTTCCCCCCTGCTCTGACGCCAGCATCACCAACTCGGCATGCACCGTCATCAAGGGCCATGGAGCTCGGGATGCTTCTTCTTGTCGGGACGCCGTGCCGCCATGGAAGGTCTCCCTCCCCCCCTCTCCCTCCCCCCCCCCCCCCCCCTCTCTCGTTTCGATTTGGTACGGTGATGTACTTGGCTCCCTTCCCTCCCTGATGCGGTTCCTCACGCCTCTCTTTTTCGATCTGTAGTTGAGCTGGTAGGTCTAGCATCCATACTGGCTTTACATACAGCATGGACAAGAGATTTTTTCAGATAAATGATGCTTGAGTATATTTACTTGGAGCGCTAAAAGCTATTAATTGTTAGCCAAATAATGTTATGTTGAAAAATAATCTCATCATATCTTTCTCCTTCAAGGAACAAATATGACACACATTGTGTTCCCCTCGAGAAAAGAAAATAAAAGATGGTACTCACTTAGTTCCAAGTCGCAGAATTCAGATATGGTTGTTTCTGAAAGTTATTATTGTTGTATAGGCAATAAAAGTTTCATTCTATTTGTAACTGAAGGTCTTGATTATCTATGGTTGACTTAATTCATACATCCTCTATATCTGATTACATTTTTATGTTTCAGATTTCATATGACATTGAATCTGACCCAAGATTATGTAGCGTACAGCCTGTCAGCTCTTTGGAATTGATAAAGCTGCATAAATTTCAGGTACATGCACGTGTCCAGCAGCGAACCCTAGCCACGGTGCATCCCACAAGCTGTTGCTGGCCGTACCTCGGAGCGGAGACATCACCGTCCCCAACATGCTTTTCTGGCAAGTATCTGCATTGTTTGTATTAGAAGAAATACATGTGACTCCATCATTTGACTTCTGAACTTTGTTGATGCTTATGTCACTCTATGCACAACAGGTATGCCTTCGCCATGTTGTCATTCATGACATTTCTCTTTTTCTATGTAGGCATGGATGCATTGGATATAGAGAAGTGGAATATTGTTAGTGAAACATATATGTATGCTCGCTATCTGCTTCTTTCTATGTGTGTAGTAACATACTTGTTGTTCAAATCCACAAACTATTTTGTTTTGTAACCCATTTTTGTACTATATGCAGCCCAATGATATCTATCGCCTTGAGCTCCATTGTTTTGGCGTTGGTGCTGTCCAGGCGAGAAGATCTCTATTAGGCAGCAAGTGAGTGTCTTATTTAGAAACTTCTTATGTGTGTTATGTCATTTCAAGAATACTCCTGTTACATACATGATGTGGCTTATTCAAGTTATTATTTGGTGGCCAGATCTCATGACAGGTGCTGTGTTAGTTGCATTGGCCTATGATAAGGTAAAGTATTGTGTCTGATATATTCCATATGTGCTTTGGATGTAATGCATGATCAAGTTTTGTAGCCTCGGTGTTTTATCATACTTAATAGGTATATGCTAATGTAACACCCATTCGAAATAGAACTCTGTCATTAGGAGCAGATATACCAATTAAATGTGCTTCAGGAATGATATGCAATGAAAACAAAAAAAGCATAATAGCATACCAAATGTACCTTGGTAAGCATAAATGCTCTGAGTTATATTAGGAGGTGTACCCATCCGCCTGTAGTCTGCTCTTTTCCATGTTGTAACATTTAGATCAGTCCACTTATCGGATTTTAATTCCATGTGCTTGGATGCATATTTGAATAAATCCTCCAGTCCTTCTAGCTGTTGCACCAATAAATGAAAAAGTATTAGCATCACAAGCGGCAAATAAGAAAAAAAATTCTTCTTATCCAAAACAATATCTTCACATGGTGTAGCACTGGGTATGTTGACTGATTTCATCCTGCCTCCAATTCTTGCATCTGATAAGTATCATAGCCAATCACAATCTTCATCGTCTGTAGAAATATTGAGTGAATGTCAGTTATAATTAGTGGTATTATAACAACGCCCATAATGATTTTCAGTTAGGAAACCGAACATTCAACAATGTGTGTGATGTAGCTGGGAGACCAAGGCATCACCTGTATCAGATTGAGTTGTTCTCCAGTCCTATGGACGGCTGTAGATTCCCCCTCTATGTTGCTCATACCAGGCATTTTCCCCCTCCCCCTTAAGTGCTTGTTTTTCTTTTGTAGAATATAAATGTGAATTAGCTACAGTACAATATGAGCAACAGTTGTTTTTCTTCTGTACGATATAACTGTAAATTAGATGGACAAACCAGGCGATATGGCCACGTGTGTCTTAGATAGGGTGCTCTTTCCACTTAGAATAGAAGATGTAGCTTTCTTATGATCCCTCGACTCACGTTTACTTTTTAATAAATCATCCCTATCCCTGTTTAGTGCATACATTCCTTTCTCCTTGTCTCTTCAATTCCTTTGGATCTGCCTTTTGACCTGCGAGAAAAAAAATCTTCGGGATCTACATGGTCCAGGTAGATAAGAGTTGGGGATATATATATCTACCTGAATTGTCCTTGTTTGTTAGGTCCTGATATGGAGTCCGTACTCCACTACGCTAAGAGGATGCCGTAGTGTATTTTGAGTGAATCTATTTGGTCAGAAATACAATGAACAATTCTAAGTCAACAACTAAGCTTGTCATGTGGTCAGGAAATAAATATCATCATTACTATGTCAAGAAATAGATATCAACATTATTATTTCAGTGAATCTAGTTTTGCAAGAACCCTTCTCTGCTCCTCTTGAGGTACAGAGGTGGAAAGCGCGTCACTTTGTTTATCTAATCCGAAATGGCTACTGGAGGTGCCGGGGCTATTTTGAATGGTAGAAACATCACTACCGGCTGAAATATATGCTGTCATTTTGTCTCATTCGCCCCATTGTTACAGCACATGGACCCCTTGGTAAGAAACAACTAACCAGGAATCCTAATGTGCAGTGTGTACTTAATTTCTTCAATAAAACATTAAGATCATGGTGGCCCGTAGGTAGCAAAAGAAACAACCAACCAGGAATCCTAATAATACGTCTCAAGCAAAACATGTTCACATGATATAATACTAAAATATTTTTTTACAAAAAATACAGATGGCTACAAAATGTTATCATGTCACTCAAATTGCATTTTCAAAAAGTGCGACATATTTGTGATCCAACGCACGTATCATAAACATGTCTTCGCATAAAATTCACTGTCACATAATAATTGTATTATAATTGCTACAAGAACATATTCTAAAAACCGCAACTAAGCATGTCTTGAAGGTCCATCTTTTGAAGCAATGAAGGTCCATCTATAAATTCGATCAATGATGCTTCGTTCAATGTATGGGATATTGTTTTGAGCTTCATTGTCTTCGTACTTTAAAATATGCACCAAAAATTGCTTCCTCAGTTGAAAACCATCCTACATTGGCATTATACAACATTGTTATAACAAGTTGCATGTGCAATTATACAAATAAGCATGGTGTAAATGGTCACCTGAGGTACGGGAAAATGTAGCTTTCCATCGCACAATGAGTGCATGTAATTAAAAACCAAATAACCAGACAATGCACTGCATGCATGAAATAAACACATAATGTGCGTTAAATGAACCAATTAATATTGTAATGCGTTTGAAAGATTCATACCAGGTAGAGTTTGTTGGAGCAACAGGAACAATGCATTCCCATTTAGAGATATCATCCTTGAATGCAGGGTTTGCAACTTCAAGCGCAAGGTTTAGATTGTCGGCCACGGTTTTAAGTACATTTTTCCCAAAAGTAGGTATTGGTATCGGATCGAAAATTGAGACAACTTTTCTATTTTGATCCAAGACAAATAATAGAAATAACCCAAACATATACCAAGGAAGTAAAATCTGCAATGATGAAATAGTTTAGAAATGCATAGAATATTAATTAAGACCAAGTAAAGCACTGTTACAAATGAAAAAAAAATCTTACCGTATCACATTGAGAGATATGATAATCATTACTATCAGGCCAGCTATGAAACAACCGTTTAAGTGTAGCAATTTCCATATGTTCACGGATACTTGAGTCTTGTGCATAGTGGAACATGGACTAAAGTAAGAATGAGAAAATATTAGTGCAATGAGAAAAAAATGTAGTACATGATTATAGTAACTTACACAAAAGTTCAGATCCATATAGTGAGATGGAATGTCTCTGAGAAGCTGGACTTCGTGGCGCGCTAGTATTCGCACAGCCATATTAAAGAAATGAATATCCATGTATTCATCATTACTTAAGATGTTTTTAATTTGTCTCAATTTTAAGCTAATAGGATACGGATCAGAGCTTTTCACCTATTCGCTCCTGTAAAATCAAAATTCTGTAAATTATAATGACATCAAAGTAATTTGTTGGAATACAAAATGAAACAAAAAATATGGCTTACTCTAGTAGTGCAACATCATCAACCAAACCGATGAACAAGCAAAGTTCATCTATTAAATCATCGTTTGTTGGGCTGACAGACGGTGAAAGAATAAATGACCGCGAGATGAGCTCAACTTTTGTTGATGTATTTGATGTTTTGAAATTCTCGGGGGGTCTATCCAGATCATACATTCCGTGGGATCTGTGTTGTTTTCGTCCTCTTCCATGTCTCGATTTCTTATATTATCATCATTCAATTCTGAGTCCACTAAAATGACAGCTAGTTTTGTTCTAAAATCTGTCATATGTTCCTACTAAAACAGTAATAAGAGTTAAATAGTGATACAACATAGAATAAATATAATGATACACAGTAAAAAAATACATGTGTAGGAATATCAGACAAAATATCTCCTGTGAAGTACTCCATAAAATTTACCATCCACAGACCACAAGATGACCTGCATGATTACAAATATAAACCTTAAATATGGTCAATCATTTTTTATCAAATTTATAGATATTTGTATAAAACAACTTAAATATGACTGTGTGCAATGTTCGTTCCCTAGATATCCTGAAGGAGAACAAGGAGCTGCCTAAAGGGGATGAGATCAACAAGTTTCAATCGAAAGAGGTATACCCATCTGTCTGCAGTTTGATCTTAAGAAACTCGTCCCTTGGCCATGCTGTGATGTTTATGTCTTTCCACTTATCCAATTTTAGTTCCATTTGAAGCGATGCATATTGGAACATATTTTTCAGTCCTTCCAGCTATTACATGAATAAATGACCAAGTATTAGCATCAGAAGCAAAGAATGACAGAAATTGTCTTATCAAAAGATGGTGCAGTGGGACTAATAACTAACCATAGCGTTAAGGTCTTTGCGGGGCATTCCTGGGCCTAGCGAGTCGAGCACCTGGATACGTTTCACCCTAGTGTTTATAACTGCTAGGTACCAATGAAAGTGTTCAATGTTTACTGGAATAAATATCTGAAAAAAGAGATTTTTGTTAGTTTAGGTCTCATCTATACAAACATCTGTCCTCGATTGAATTCATCATAGTAATATGTACGGAACGGAGACTCACCATATCATGTTCTAAACAAGTCGTAGCTCTCTTTAATACCCATCTTGGTACATCATCACGTATAGAGCTAAATTCCTTTATCATCTTAGAGATGCATGCATTCTCTAAGAAAACACTTCCACCTGACCTCATCTGTAGATGCTCTTTAGCACTTATGCAATGTATGTATGAGTCTATGATCTACAATATCAAGTGCACACCTTGGTTATAAGAGATATAGGAACATATGTTAAAATAGCATCGTCTTGTCATAAAGCTACATATACTTACTTCGTCGCCAACAAATTCTTCGGCGGTTAAAAGACATAGTAACTGTTTTTTTTAAAAATGAGTCGTAAAGAATTGTTAAGGTCAGTAAAGAATTGTAGGTCAGTAAAGAATTGTAGGCATGATATTATTATACTACAAATTACATATTGTTTTGTCCCACCAGAATAAAAGTAATAATGACATGTGAAAATAAAAACCGTCTTTGTCGACTTAGAGTATCACCTCATCAATCTCCATATTTTCTGTATCATCCTTGATGGTTTGTTCTTCTATTGCCTTTGTTGACTCGGTGTTCATATCCTCATCTTTGATTATCATGCCTTCAATCTGAATATTTTGTGTATGATCGTCCTTGGCTCCCTTGTCGATGAGTTCCTGAAAACCCAAGCATATATAAGTCGTATGCTGCTGGTGGTATGATATTCTGTTAAATACATATATATCACGCACCTACAAATTCTATGGATCTGCGGATGTTTTGATTACACAATGGCATTGTTTACCGAAATGAAGTTGTGTCATATTCAGAGGGTTAGTGTAGTCCCGATATGAGTGGCACCTCATGGTCAGGCAAGTTTAATTGTGTTCTGGCAAAATTCTATTTTATGTTCAATGGTTACTTGGGCTGAATCGGTGAATCAATTGATGGCAGAGCTCATGTGGTAAATAAGCACTCTTATTTGTGTGTGGAAACCACAGTTTCTGATCTGCTCTTACCATTAGACCCTATGTTTTGTACATCACAACTGGATGCAGATATGTGTACACGTTTACTTAACATAGTGCTACAAGAATATTGTTTTCACCTAAATTATAATGATCTATTTCTTTGTTCAATTATGCAGTCAACCTTTTCAGATTCACTTGCGTGACTAATCATCTAGATGTTGTAATAATAAGAATTTCCTAAGTCGCACAGAGCATGTTGGTAATTTTGTAGGGTCACACAGATCATGTTGTTTTACTTAGTTGGATCCCCTCTGGTGAGTTTGTTGTTTCGCAGATGCGAAAGCATGAATAGGATGAAATTGCAGAGAGATACCATTACCATGATTATTGTAGATTGATCCGTACAGGCCACCGGGGATTGTGGCGCAGACATGGACGACGATGGTAGGTCACCACCGACAGATGTGTGCGGCAAGGTGGAGGCCTTCGCGGCGGAGGAGACCTTTGCGGTGGAACAGTGTGAGGATGCGGCAGCGGTTCAGGGGAGGTTGAAGGGAAACCCTATGGTGCTTCTTTGGGTTCCTGATCGAGAGTTCGTTAGGTATAGGCAATATACAAGGCGGAAGTCACGGGAAGGACTTCCATAGCGTGAGGAGGAAAGTGAATCGTGATTGCTATGTCAGGCCCCACACTTTCCTTTGATTTATCTCTGGCCCCATGCTTTCCTTTGTTTTATCTCAGGCCCCACATTGTTTTTGCTTTTATTTATACCCAATCTGGATAAATTAATTGAGTTATTTTCGTAATACATTTTATACAGGAATATCGAGTTAAGCTCATTGGAACGTTTCTTCGATTTTGTGTGTTATTTCCTTTACGATTTTGTACAGAGAAAGCTTAAAACTTTATGTAAAGAAATATAATTCTTGTGTCCTTTCTCTTGCCAGTTTATTGTACTATCTGCCGTGCTGGATAGGAGGGGCCAGCGAAGTGCTTTTACTTATGAGTTTGCTAACCCGGCAGAATCCAATATTCCTGAGATGGACGGATGTTATTACATTATTGTACTACAGCTGAAAACTCTTGGCATTGATGTGTAACCATCAAGGTGAGTTTCGTAATTTTGTTTTGTCATTATTCCCGGTCATGAGTAGACGGAAAATTTGCATTGAGAAGATAGACGCTAGTAAATCCAGCCATCATAAAGTTAAAATATTTCAGGTGTGCTAGTGTGCTTTTTATTTACAAATAAATAAACGACACAGATATGCAGAGTCGAAGATTACATCGACATCGTTCTTCTTTCATGATTATTATATAGTACGATCTGATAAAAACCTGGAAGTAATACTCAAACGACAAGTGCTAGTAAATCCAGCCATCATCAAGTTATAATATTTCAGGTGTGCTGGTGTGCTTTTTATTTACAAATAAATAAACCACACAAATAAACGACACAGATATGCAGAGTCGAAGGTCAAATCGACATCCTTCTTTTGGCATGATTATTATATAGTGCGGTCTAATAAAAACCTGGAAGTAAAAAAAAGATAAGTGCTAGTAAATCCAACCATCATAAAGTTACAGTACTTCAGGTGTGCTGCTGTGCTTTTTTATTTACAAATAAATAAATCACAGAAATAAACCACCCTCATATGCAGAGTCGAAGGTCACAACGACATCCTTCTTTTTTCATGATTATAAATAAATGACACAAATAAACGACACAGATATGCAGAGTCGAAGGTCACATCGACATCCTTCTTCTTTCATGATTATTATATAGTGCGATCTGATAAAAACCTGCAAGTAAAAAAAAGATAAGTGCTAGGTCCAGAATTAGTTATAGAAAAGCAAAAGGTACAGAGAAAACACGAACGATCGCACGAACCTCACCCCTCTAAAACATCTCTGTACACAATGTTTTTGGTGCTTCTCCCAGATTTATCAACCTCCATGTTAGGCTTGGCTAAAATCCGCGCTGTCTCTCTTGACACACCTCTTGACAATGCAACATATAGCTGGCCATGTGAGAATACATGCTCTGGAAGGTAAATACCAACGTTTGGGATGGTTTGACCCTGTGCCTTGTTAATGGTCATCGCAAAACTCAGGCGGATGGGGAACTGTTTTTTCTTCAGCTTGAAGGGAAGTGAGGTGTCCTCCGAGGGTGACATAGGGATCCTAGGTATGAACACCCTCTTTCCAGCATGCTGACCATCAACAATCTCTGCATCGATTGCATTATCCTGGAAAGCTTTGATCATAAGTCGTGTTCCATTACATAGCTCATTATGAGGGTCGAGGTTCCGTAGCAAAATGATCGGGCAGTTCATTTTTACTCTCAACACATGCGGGGGCAACCCGTTTGGTGTGAGCGAGTTCAGCAAATCAATCGTGTAATTATTCTGGAAGTCATCCTCGATAGAGTCAAAGATGTGGTACACCTTTTCTTCGCCCGGAAACCTGGAGATCATCTTGTCATTCAGGTCATCCACATGCTCGTTTTTGGTCGAGAGGATTGCACGTGTGCTCATATACTCTCTCGACATAGCATTGGTGTGCAGGGATGGGAAGACATCTTCGATTAGCTTGTTAATAGGTTCTTCGTCCTTGGTATAAGCAATCACAATGTCTTCAGGGAGACGCACATAGTCGTCGCCAATTGTTTCTTCCATTCCATCGCCTATCCTAAGGAGGTATTCGGAGAACCAAGGGTCCGCTTGTGCTCGCATATTACGCGTGAGGCGTATCTTGCGGATCTTCTCCCACAAATAGGATCTCAAAAGTGTAGCATCCGTAATCTGTGCTCTTGTCCCTCAGGTCACAACGGGGAGGACCTGCCTGAAATCCCCACCAAAGACGACAACCTTTCCTCCAAACGGTAGAGGACATTCCATTATATCCTGTAGCGATCTGTCTAGCGTCTCAACTGCTTGACGCTTTGTCATTGCAACTTCATCCCAAATTATCAAGGATGCCTGTTTAAGCAACACTGCCGTACCACTCTGCTTTGTGAAACTACACATGCTGTTGTCAGTGAGCTTGATTGGAATTTTGAACCTGGAGTGTGCAGTTCGGCCTCCAGGCATTATCGACGCTGCAATACCTGATGTAGCAGTTGCGATCGCTATTAGGCCCATCGAACGGACCCTCGCAAGCAATGCCTTGTACAAGTACATCTTCCCAGTGCCGCCAGGACCATCAACAAAGAATATCTGGCTTTTTTGGTTCGTCACATGATCCATTATGTCATTGAAACCAGCCAGTTGCTCATTGTTCAGGCAGTTGAATAGATCTAGATGTTCTTGATCTGCTTTGACTTGCCTCTCCTCTGTTACCTCCCTATACCCTGCGTCATAAGAACCATCTGTGTCAACCAGATCCGGAAGCCCATACATTTTAATATCCTTTCCCATGGATTGCATCAGATCCCTGATATCCCTAAGGACCATCTGCTCAAGTGCCGCCTCATTCGATTGAGTACGGCGGTAATCTTCAGACATCGATGCTAGGTGTTTGTCCCACAACTGACGAATTTCTGTTGCCTCACAGAATACCAAAATAGTTGCAAACAACCGTCTAAGAGCAGAAGGCATCTGAAATGTTGCTGCCTCTATCATGCAATCATCAAGTGTCCTGTCATGCTCAATGAGTCCTAAGTGCTCACATGCCTCTCTGAAGGAACTGCATGGATTGCCATTCACTGTTTTTAAATCATCAAATGAAGTCGCACCTCGGACATGGCTGAGGAGCACCCGCAAGTAGTACCTCTCTCCTTCAGCAGGGTGTGCATACACCAGTCTTCCTATCTGTGGTCTATTATTTTTTCTCAGTTGCCACTTCTTATTACCGGTAATCCACCTATAATGTTCTGGGATCTCTCTGTACAGCCATTTCCGTGCCTCTGGATACTTTTGGTTCATCTCAAAGTACTCGGTAAGCATGGATTTGGAAGAAGATGGCCGAGCGACAACATCTTCCAGATTTTCATAAGCCCTAAATGCAACTGTATGCATGTTTGGCAGATGAAGTTGGAGCTGCAACACAGATGGACTGACACCAAACATTTTAAAGCCAAATATCCTGTAAATAGCTTCCGGAGGCGATATATAGCCTGCATCCCTATACTGTCGGATTTCGTTGATGATTCCCCCATCGTTGATAATATCTTGCTCGAATGCAAACGATGCCTTATCATGCCCTTTGTAGATGTACTTGAATAAGTACTTGACTGCCTTGATGCTCGAGCATGCTTCGACATTAATGTGACAGTTGTATGTCATTAGCAGGAAGGGGTTGTAAGGGACCACCCATCTGTTGTCCAAATCTGCTCCTCTGATCCTAACTCGAACCCCATCGTCCCTTCGTCTGTAGATCGGATATGAATCTTTCCCTTGTAATGTGGCATCACAGAAATCTCGTGGGTAATGAAACCGACATTGTCCATCTATCATGCAAGGGCAACTCTTCTTCAGCGCATCACATGGTCCGTGCAACATGTGTTTGACTACCAGATCATGGAGAACAGGATATTTCTTCTTGTCCGGTATCTCTGCAGATATGACCCGGTCATAGTCATCTGGGGTCCTTAACTTGCTTTTGGCTTTCATGATTAAAAGTATATGCTCATGAGGGAGACCTCGCTTCTGAAACTCGGTGACATGTACATAAGCAGCAACTTCTCCGAAATGCTTACCCTTAATTAGTAGGTCCATCATACTTCGCTGTTTAGCTCTGTATACTCTTGCCACAAGGTCTGGACGGTCTTGCGGCAGTTGTCCAGGCAATAATTCCTTAGTTATCTCCTCCCAGTAGGGATTGCATGTCATGGTGATAAAATAATCCGGTTTACCCCATCTTTGTACTATTGCCATCGCATCCAGAAACCTGCGCTGCATGTCACGGTCACCACCAGGAAATGTACGTGGAAGCACTATTCTCTTGCCAATCCGATCACCACGTGACTCGCCGGCATAGACGGTGTCAACAAGACCCTATAATGAATCAATATTTGACGCTAAGTAGTGTACAAGGTTGAAGGAAAGAGTGCAGCATGTATAATGTGATTTATTGGTATTAACAGAAGCATGTTACCTGGTATAGGTCAGCGCGTATAACCTTTTGATTTTCTGGCCATGAGTACCAGTCAAGCCTCATTGTCTCAATCTTGATGTACATGTCAACAGCCCACTGTTGGAACAGGCGCCCCCCGAATAAGATGATGTTAAAAAGCTTTTTTCGGACCTGTAGCTTGAAGCAATAGTACTCCCTCGCGCTTACAAATTTCCTGGATTTTGTGGCATTAATCTCATTGTCTCCAAACTCCTCCAGGTTATCATCGTTCTCATCTAAAAATTTATTAACAAAAAAAGTTGTTATCCCATCATGTTGTTGTCTCAAAGTTGGTATGATAGATAGAATCACAAGAATATAAAAAACAGCAAGTACGTGCAATACCTGCAGGTAAATCAGTGGCCTGATCTTCAAGCAATGTGGTATGACCAACTTGTTCTCCCATCACGTTGTTGTCTGAAAGGTGGATGACTGTCTAAGTTTTAATTTGACCAATATGTATATAAATCTGCTATGAACACCATACCTGAATGAAAATCAGTGGCTTGGTTCCTTTGTGGTGCAGAATCATGGGTTGTGGCATCGGGGAGCCCAATATATGGCATCCAACGATTCCAACCGATCTCCCCACGTGGGAAGAATAGTGGATATGACAAAGGGTCGTAGCATCCATAGTATGCTCTTATATACACGGGACGATCTCCTTTGCCGTACACGAGAACACTCCTATCAAAGCTATTTTGAGGGTCACTTCCTTCAACCCATATTGCTGCTACTTGCGAAGTAGTTGGCGCATTGTACCTTCGCTGATCAAGGTTGATATCTGTGTTCAGTGAGATCCTATATTCATCCAGATTCGGAACAACACCAATGCTTCTAAAAGCTTGAGCATAAGGGTTATGTTGTAGTATTGTCAGAATCTTCTGTATGAGATCTAGCCTAAGATCTGGAGACCTCTTAACCCTATGAATCAAGTTTTCATCTGTATCGTAAATATATAGCTGCAGATGCCGAGGGCCATATTCACCGGACATCAGATCATCAAGAGCGTGGTACAACTGGCCACACGCACGAAAAGTGTAGACGCCGGTTCCCGCGGCAGTGCTCACTTGTCGATCAAGGTTGACACCAAGAGTTGTGAATGAGAAGTGAGAGTTGAAATAACGTATATTCTCTCTGAAATATTTAGCATCCTCATCCGATTGACTTGTAAACAATCGTTTCAGCTCGTCAGAAACTTCCGGAGTAAACACACCCACCTTGCCCTTTCTGCAACAAAATGCAGGCCCCTCGTATTGAAACCGCAATGCTCCACAGTGGCAGCAGTCACTAACTTTTCGAAGGACATGGTGCTTTTTGGGCAGGTTCATGTATACTTTGTCATGAGTGTCATTAGTGTGAGTTCCATCACCATGATTCCGATCCACAAGGTAGGATTGAAATTCAACATCTGGAAAAGTGTAGACATTTGCATTAAGTAAATTTGTTGCACAAACCATTTTGTTGTACTATATATTGTGTTGGTACATCATGATAGCAACAATAGACCTGGTTGGGCGAACATCCTAGCTTCCTCATCAGGGTCATCATCTCCAAGGTTGTCGCCTGCCAAGCAGTCTAGCCGCCAACGCCGTCGATAATGCAAAAGGTGTTTCAAATAACGACCAGGACACGAAACAAAGGTAACCGGGTGAGAGGAGACTTAAAACGATATTATGTGTACCATCAATATTAATCGTGTGGGCATCAGGCTCCAGTATTCCATATGGATCTTCGCCGTGGTTGTTGCCTGATAACATTGTGAGTTAAAATGATATTATGTGTATCATCAGTATTATGAGTAAGAATCAGAGATGCATTGAAGTTATGAACCAGGTGTTAGTAAAAATATACCAATTAGATTATGAGTGCCAGGACCCGCATCAGGGATCGTTTCCATTACTGGACTATTGTAAGTTGGCTGGATCGTTACAGGTTGTTTGCCTAGATAAATAGAAGACTTTGTACTTGAATGATGACATTATTGTAGCCGAATGAAATATTATATTGTAGCATAAATATTTCAATGAACTAACCTTTGTTTTGTCCTGACTCCTCTGGGCTACGTAGGTTCACGATTGTACTGAGTTGGGGATTCTCCTCCCCTGACATTTGGGTGAATGGCAATCGTCGTGAATGTCGCTGCATCTGGTACGCATCATTTCTGTGCAACCAGTTGGTCTCATTTTCGTCATAAATATTATCGTTGAGCTGCATTGAATTTGGTCTAGGCTCTCCTGAACATGTTAGGATCTGCAGTTGTGTGACTGCCATTTGTCCGGTAGCTTGCAGCTGCGAGACAATGTTGCTGCCATCGGCGACGACAGCATTATGCTTATTATGCTCGCTGGATTTGGGTTGTCCCTTTAATAGTTCCTCTGTATCGTGTGCATACTGCCCCCTTTCCCCCCGTATGTCCAGCCCATTATGGTCTGAATAGACAAAGAGTAGATCATTATATGGCAGTACCATTGGGCTATACATCACCAAAGTCGACAATCATTACCTTGTGATACAGCCGAATGTGTCCAGAAGAGCATAGACCTGTGATGGCGTCCGTCGCCGGGTGCCTCGCCGGCTGCGTATGGCGTATTCGTTGTCGCGTCCGTCACCAGGTGCCTCGCCGGATGCGTAGGGCGTAGGTCAATCTGGAGGGCCGCTTCAGTTTTTTTTTGTTTCTGTGCTGTTGAAGAACCCATCCGGAGATTACGTGATGTTTCCATTGTAAGCCCTACTTTTTCGTACGTGGTTTTCAATCTGGAGGGCCGCTTCAGTTTTTTTTTTGGTTTCTGTGCTGTTGAAGAACCCATCCGGAGATTACGTGATGTTTCCATTGTAAGTCCTTCTTTTTCGTATGTGTTTTTTTTCGCATAACGTGGGAGGGCAGCAGTTTTCGTCTGCCCCTTGTTGGCTCTTTTAATAGTAGTAGAGATTTTTTTTGTTTCTGTGCTGTTGAAGAACCCATCCGGAGATTACGTGATGTTTCCATTGTAAGCCCTACTTTTTCGTACGTGGTTTTCAATCTGGAGGGCCGCTTCAGTTTTTTTTGGTTTCTGTGCTGTTGAAGAACCCATCCGAAGATTACGTGATGTTTCCATTGTAAGTCCTTCTTTTTCGTATGTGTTTTTTTTTCGCGTAACGTGGGAGGGCAGCAGTTTTCGTCTGCCCCTTGTTGGCTCTTTTAATAGTAGAAGAGACTATTGTTGAAATATGGAAATGCTTGATGTTTCGTAGTGCAAGGAAATTGTTAAATTACGTATTAATACAGAATTGTGTTTAGTTAGTAAAAGGCGTTTTTTCAGTAATAGATTTGGCAAATAAGTCCTTTAGCCTATCAAATACTTGATCAAGTTTGTTTCAAGTGAAAAATAAAGCTAAAACCAAAATTTGTACCTACGTGTATTACATGCTTATAACTCAGGTGACACATCGCATCAGATTTTAAGACCTACAAATGATCATGAAGAAAGTATGACACATTATTTGCAATATGCTCTCAGGAGCTTAACAGGGATGTATCATGCAAAAAGCATGCATGTTATGCATCCAACTCTTCTTCTCTTCAACACCCCCTCCCCCCCCCCTTTTTTTGAGAAACCTCTTGCAGGGGCAGTGTTCCTGCATTTCATTAAAAAGAAGGGAATTAGGTCTGGTTTATAAGAAAAACCTGAAAGTGCAACTAATCACCGAGTGGTTTTGGTAATCCATAACAATATATAGCTCATAGAACTAATATTTTTTCAAGTTAAATATTTTAGAGAGTTCAATGAATGGCATGGAATGGACTAGGAATGTGGCCCCTCAAATTGCTAAGGACAATATTGGCAAAAACTCAAGACTCTTCATTTTACTTTTAGTGATCCAAGATCACATTGAGACCATAAGAAAGCCAATACTATTAAAAGGGGATGAGGTGTTGCTTAATAGCTTGCTTTCTCAAATGCTTAGTGATATTGCTCCAAAGCCCTCAACCATTTTCTCATTCCAAATATGTCCAAAACCTAACGTCAAACTCGGCCACACCGATTCTTCCTATCCTGAGCCACTGATTTCATATGACATAGCCACTGCCAGAAAAACTAACAGTTCAGTCACACTGATACGGATCTCGGTCTCACCGAGATGGTTGCAAACTCCCTGTGACTTGTTGAATTTATTTTCTTCTCACCGAGTTATGCAATCGGTCTCACCGAGTTAGCTTGACATTCACTCTGTTGTTTATTGCTTCAATTCGGTCTCACCGAGTTGGTGCAATCGGTGTCACCGAGTTGATGTTTGACCTAAGCCCTAGCACATCGGTCACATCGAGTTGTTCCAGTCAGTCCCACCGAGATTCCTAACGTTCACATTTTGAACTAAATCGGTCTCACCGAGTTCTTCTATTTGGTCTGACCGAGTTACGTCAAATGTGTGTAAAGGTTGGCTTTTGTGTGGAGGCTATATATACCCTCCACCCCCATCTTCATTCAAGAGAGAGCCATCAGAATGTGCCTACACTTCAAGCATAAATTTTTTGAGAGAGAACCACCTACTCATGTGTTGAGATCAAGATATACCAATCCTACCACAAGAATCTTGACATCTAACCTTCCCCAAGTTGCTTTCCACTCAAATAATCTTTACACCATATCCAAATCTGCGAGAGAGAGTTAAGTGTTGGGGAGACTATCATTTGAAGCATAAGAGCAAGGAATTCATCATCAACACACCATCTATTACCTTTTGGAGAGTGGTGTCTCCTAGATTGGTTGTGTGTCGCTTGGGAGCCTCCGACAAGTTGTGGAGTTCAAGCAAGAAGTTTGTAAGGGCAAGGAGATTGCCTACTTCATGAAGATCTACCTGAATGAGGCAAGTCCTTCGTGGGCGATGGCCATGGTGGGATAGACAAGGTTGCTTCTTCATGGACCCTTTGTGGCACTACAAAAAAAGACACATCCGTGACATTTTGGGCCGAACGAAAAATTTTCTGTCATACATATGACACTTCTATGACGATAATTGTGACAAAACCCGGTATCATCATAGATGTGGTGGGCTCCTACTTCTATGACAAAAAATCATGACAGAAAATGGGCTTTTCGTCCTGGGCGGGCCGGAGACGCAGCTGCATGACATTCTTTGGGCCGTCCATGACGGAAAAAATCATGGTAGAAGCGAGGGGGAGGAAAATTTCGGGGAGTTGCCGGTTACGGTGGGAGGTCGGGGGCGGAGCGATGCGCGTTTCTCTCATACGTACGCGCATGTGTGCGAGGCGTTGGCTCTAACTGAACCCGAGCGAGGCGTTGGGCTCTAACTGAACCCGAGCAATTGCACTGCAGGCTACGCGTTACTGAACCCGAGGGATCGATCGATGGCTGTTAACTGAACCCGATGGAGTGATTCCTTCGCTACTGCTGCTAACTGAAGCCGATCGATTGGATGAACAGTGAGTGTTGGGGGGGGGGGTTGGATGAACAGTGAGCGGTGGCGTTGCCTCTGGATGAACAGGAACCCGTGGTGTGGAGGGCTGGATGAACAATAGACGGTGGAGGGGTGCCCGTGGAAGGGTGGTTGAACAGTAGCCGGTGGAGTAGCGCGCGGTGGAGGCTGGATGAACAAGAGCCCGTGGAGGCTGGAGGAGGTCAATGGTAGCCCGTGGAGGCTGGAGGAGGTCGACGGTGGAGATGAACAGTATCCCGTGGAGTCCCGTTTTGTGGTACGCCACACCCCTCCCCCCCCCCCCCATTTCGACCGTAGCGCTCCAACACAAGTCCGTTTCGTCCGTTTTGCGGTACGCCACACCCCTCCCGATGAACAGGACCCCGTTTCGACCGTAGCGCTCCAACACAAGTCCGTTTCGTCCATTTTGCGGTACGCCACACCCCTCCCGATCAACAGGACCCCTGTTTCGACCGTAGGAGGTCCGTTTCGTCCTTTTTGCGGTACGCCACACCCCTCCCGATCAACAGGACCCTCGTTTCGACCATAGGAGGTCCGTTTCCTCCGTTCTGCGGTACGCCAGGCCTCGTTTCCATCGCTTGTTCCGTCCAAGCCGATTGGCTCCCACGCGTTCCATTGCCTCCTGATGAACATGACGCATTTTGTTGCCTCCCCATGAATACGACGCATTCCGTTGCCTCTCCATGAACACGATGCATTCTGTTGCCTCCCCATGAACACGAGCCCTCGCCGTACATATGCGCGACTAGGCGTTCGAGACCCCGCCCATATGTACACATACATGGCCGTATTTTCTTTCTTGCACCCTGGCCGCTGTACGTACGTGTACATGCTACGTGCGCGCCTCTACTACGACACGTACGCGCCTCTATTACGACACGTGCGCGCCTCTACATCGACCAGTATATATGTACGTATAAGTTCGCGACTAGAATGACAACGCTACGTACGCTTCGACCAGGTGGGTCCCGACTGTCAGGCAGTTCCTTGCATGCGAAAATGTAGCTGGTGGGTCCCAACAGTCAAAGGGGCGAATCGTTTTTTTTTGCCCGGACGCACTTCCTTTGCATGCGAAGATGTAGCTGGTGGGTCCCAGCAGTCAGGGGGGCGAATCGTTTTTTTTCCCGGACGCACTTCCTTGTGTGCGAAGATGTAGCTGGTGGGTCCCAGCAGTCAGGGGGGCGAATCGTTTTTTTTTTTGCCCAGACGCACTTCCTTGCGTGCGAAGGTGTAGTTGGTGGGTCCCAGCAGTCAGGGGAAACGTTTTTTCGCTACATATGGTGTCCCGTCCGGTGGGTCCCCACTGTCAGGTGGAGGAATAATTATTTTGCGTGTAATAAGGAGGCACTTCCTTGTTGCGGCCGTGGACCTAGCTGTCAGCCTCTCCACGTACAGTCCACGTCCGATGGAAGCCGTTCCTTGACCACATTGACCACGCCGCACTGAGAGCATCAGGGCGGTGGACGACGGCAAGGCCTAGGAAGGGGACTACGCGGAGCCGGGGAAGACGCGGCAGTGGATGCCCACGCGTAGAGGAGTACGAAGGTTCACTGGTTCGCTGTGGTGTGAGGCTGCCGTCGCCGCAGAATAACAGGGGGTGTGGGTGAGTAGAGGGATGGCCTGGCCAACGGTGGGAGTAGTAGGGGCGGTGAGGCCTCTGCCGCATCGCAGCCAGCCACGGGAGGCAGGAGCACGAGGCACGACCGACGCTGGTTTGGGCGGCTGGAGCAAGAAGACCAGAGGTTGAAGAAGCACTACGGCCGTTCGATGGACATCGTACGGTCACTGGAGCTAGAATCGTGCATATTGACTAAGTTGACAAAGCCCTCCGTCCCCATCAACTTAGTAGGCCCAAAAGTCAGCCTGCCACTATACTGGGTCCTAGCTAACAGGGGGAGTATTCATTTTTTTGTGCGTAATAAGGAGGCACTTCCTTGCGTATGAAGATATAACTGGTGGGTCCGAGCTGTCAGAGCTGGCCGCGGGGAGGAGGGAGCAGGCAGTCCCGCCGGCGCTTGTTTGAGCGGCTGGAGCAAGAAGAGCAGAGATTGAAGAAGCACGACGGCCGTTGGATGGCCATCCAACAGTCACTGCTTGTGCGTCAACCTTTTTTTAGGAAAGCCTCAAATCTGTGGAAAACAGCATACAACCCATCTACCATTATTTTTAATAATTTACAGCCCATTTGCTAATTCTTAAGGTCTTTTTTGGAGCCCATATTCTTTTTGTTAGCATTACAGCCCATATTGTGGCCACGGTTAAAAACTTATACGAAATTTTGCATATTTCGGTACGGTCCGAACTGTTTTTAATCCCGAAATTTCGACTCAAATTCAAACTGATTTTAAAAATAAATGTATATCAATATAAAATCCAACAAATTCTCCACGCATAAAAATTAATGTAATTTAAAATCTTGAAATGAAAAAAAGATATTTGAAACTAACTGCCGGTTTGATGTGTTTTAAAAATGTACAACCCATTTCTTATGACTGATGGGCCATTTTCTCGGCCAGCCGAATGAAAGCTCTCCTCGTCTTGAAAGACTTACAGCCCAACAGGCCTGACAAAGCGACTTACTTGGCAAATCACAAAAAAACTGGGCTGTGGCCATGGACCCAGCTGTCAGCCTCCACGTACAGTACTCTTCCGATGAAATGTCGTTGACCACATTGACCACGCCGCGCCGAGAGCACAAGGCGGTGCACGACGGCGAGGCCTTGGAAGGGGACGCCGCGGAGCCGGGGAAGACGCGGCAGTGGATACCCACGCGGAGAGGAGTACTAGGGTTCACTGGTTCGGCTGCGGTGTGAGGCTGCCGACGCCGCAGGGCCTGGCTAGCGGTGGGAGTAGTAGGGGGCGATGAGGCCTCAACGGCAGCACAGCCGGCCACTGGAGGCAGGAGCAGGCGGTCTCCCCGGCGCTGGTTTGGGCGGCTGGTGCAAGAAGAGCAGCGATTGAAGAAGCAGCATGACCGTTCGATTCAAATCCAACAGTTACTATTGCTAGAATCGTTTGTTGACTAAGTTGACAAGCCCTACGGACGCGGTTGATTGCGGGCGGCCAGGCCAACGGAGGGAGTAGGGTGGGCCGGGGAAGCCTGCGCGACATCACAATGGGCCACAAGAGGAGGGAGCAGGCAGTCCCGCCGGTGCTAGTTTAGGCGGCTGGAGTAGGAAGATCAGAGATTGAAGAAGCACAGCGGCTAGAATCGTGTGTTCACTGACAAAGCCTTGCGTAAACAAGTCAGCCTCGAAATCTGTGGCGTGTACATCCCATTTTCTATTATTTTTATAATTTTTACTCATTTTCTAATTCATATGGAATTTATTGCAGCCCGTTTTCCATTTTGTAGAATTGTCGGCCATTTTCTGGTCAGTACCAGGGTCAAAAAATTAACTAAATATGTGGGAATTTTTTGCTGGGGAACGAAATATTGTTAATCCAAAAATTAATAGCCATACTAAAAGAAATTTAAAAGTAAGTTAGTACTATGTCATGTTAAATCCAATGAAATACGTATAAGATATCAGTGAAGAACAAAATTAAAAAAAAAACTAATATCCCATTTGCTCGTCTTGAAAGATTTGCAGCCCAGTAATTCGGAGAAAACAAATAGGCCTAGCTTGGGTATTCTTCAAAAAGAAATACTAGGCTACCTATTTTCCCAAAGAACTGGTGCATGAGGATTTAACTTTATTTATTTATTTACTTATTTATGTTTAGGGGACCATGAGCATGTACCTGGGCCGGGTTCATGTGAGAGCGTCCCTTCCAGTTAATTATGGGCTTCTCTATTGGGCCTTCATTACTGGGCTGCATGTTATCAACAAGTGGAAAATGTGTTCCGTACGAAAAATAGTATGAGCTACGTACAGTACGGGGCACTAAAGGATCGAACCGTGCAACGACTTGCAAAACATTGTGTTTGTCGTTCTAACAACACATTTATATTCAACCAACCGACGAAATATACTACTGATTGTACATTGAAAACAGCAGCAGCAACAACCAGGGCTGGGAGTGCAACAGAAGCAGTAAGCAGGCCAGAAGAGTGAAGACGCAGCTCTCTCTTCCAAACCAAACATCAGCCATCATTACAAAAGGGCTACCAAAAAAGAACAAGTGTATGCATCAAACTAAATAAAGATCCTATTACACCAAGTGTACGCATCTAACTAACTGGCTTAGTTAGACGTTACTATTTATTAAGCTGTGGAGATTGGCTGACGGCTTGAACTAAATGGGTGCCTGACGGGGGAAACTCCAGCCAGCAGGTCGAAGTCTGATACTTGCGACCCTCTCTCCTACTTTGGGCTGTAGAGCGTGGCGGCACATATCAGGGTATGGTGCATGCAGAGACGCATGGTACGCTGTGTACACACAGTTTTGCCTGATGAACGAACCGCGCTGCCATCATGATCCTTGCCGTTGGTTATCTCCTAGTTAATCGGATAATTCAGTCCGACAAACAGAGAGCGTGTGCCAAGGCTACTTACCAGCCTCCAGTCAAAAATTCCTGAAGGCCTAGAGAAGCTGGGATCCTGCTCAAAGACCTTGCAGTGACTGTGATTGTATTCCGCGAAACAACACGTCCGGTACGTGCGAACGATCATCAATCTTTCACCATCATCTGATCGAGCCAGGAACCACCTGCAACTGCCATGCCGCTTTTCTTTGAAAGGTTCTGGGATTAGGAAGGGTAGGGACACCAGGCGGCCTACAACATCATATCAAGTTGGAGTCAAATAAAAAAGGGCTCTTGATTTATTCAATCTTAAGAACAGCATGTTATGAGCATGAATATTTTTTCAGTAAATGTTGACATTAATATAAGCAAGCCATCATGATATCATAGGAAAGTAACATACTGCTATAACAGTCGTTTGTAGCGATGTGTGGAGTAGGCCAGCAATACGTCCAGCCATAAAAGGAGTCGACAGCGTAAATGAAGCCCTTGTGTTCAATGGCATCAGACAACCATGGAGGATGTATGATCCTGCGATGGACGTGCAGATTTATCCACTTACTGCAGTGACCTGTCAGATAGGCGAGACCGCGGTTGAAGAACGCAATTAGCCTGAAATCTTTATAGTTCCCAGATCTTGTGGGCACTTGGCAGATTACAACCTTGAGCAAATCAAACTTGGTATCATGTTGGCTACTGTAATATTCTGAGTATTCTGGGCCGCGGTGCCAAAGCAGTGCAGTGTTAATCGAAGGAAGGGGGATCAATCGCCGGGTGTAGACCTCCACGAGCATCCAGCTGCCGCGACCATCGACGAGCACCATCCAAGACGTTTTCATGCTGACCCAGTACATACCGTTAATGTAGCTGAGGCTGACGGGGACCGGATCGCAGTGAAGGGGGTTGATGCTCGCCACCCTACGATCATTATGCTGCGTGACATGCCGTTTCTGAAGATCAAGCGGCATCAGTAAACAAGGAGTTGGCTTAAAAAGCTCCGGCCTAAGGGCTTTAAGTAAACGGTACAGCCCCGACGAGCACGCGGCGAGTGGCATGGTATTGAGATTGTCCACACGCGAAACAATGAGCTTGATTACCTCTGTGGGGAGCGAATTCCAGCCACTCGTTCGGCGGACGCTGCTCGGTTCTGCCATTGTTAGTGCTTGGGTTTCGGACGAGGGGGGGAGGCGCCTTAGCGGGGATGGAAGCTTGGACGAGATTATGTGCAGACAAAGATGGAGAAGCGAATATGTGCTGCGGGAAGTGGACAGGTGATGATGACTACAGCACGCCGCTTGACTTACGAGACACATACCAGCAGCGTAGGGTCATATCGATGCCAGACAACTTGCTTGAGTGATCACAGTACCGGTACTCCCTACAGTACCTACTACAGTACTATGCCCTAGCTTGCTAGAGTAGAGTAGTAGAGTAGGACTCTGCTCTACTACTAGCACCGGAGGAGTAGTATATTCTAATCTAAAATAGTTACAAACTTCGATGCCCGATCGTGGAACAACTACGAACCGTGCTCGAAGACCGTGTCTACGTGGTGTTTGGACTTATATGCAAAAAAGATAGCAAGATGCCTGTGCATTGCACGACACACCATCATCACCAACTCGGTTTTTTCTCTACTCCTACTCCTATAAAAGACTCAGTTGGTGATGATGGAGGCCAGGAGGCGTGTTCAGCCGGGCGTGCAGCGGACGGTGCAACACAATTCGATTTGTTATAAAAAAAGTACTTGTAGAGATAGAGACATAGGGAGGAGCACGAGGTAAGGCCTTATCTGTAAATGTGGAGAGATGTGCGGGTATCTTTTGTAAAATTGTTATAGTTGGCTTTATATCCGTCAGATATAGATCGGACAGTCTATATTACAAGATGGCAGGCAAACCATCATCACCAACTCGGTTTTCTATAAGAGTAGATATATATATATATAGATAGATAGAGACTAGGGAGTACTAGTAAGGACACCATCTACTGCTTCGTGTGCTACTCCTGCGCTCCATTCGGCGGCCGCAATGTCCCCTACAGCCACTCCCTCCTGCGCTCCATTTGGTGGGCGCTGTTGAAATCTGGGGAGCGCACTCTCGCGACTGCTGGCAGCCACGACTTCACCGACGACGACTTCTTCCCCAACCTCGGCAACCTCTTCCTCAACGACATGGGCGACAACCTCAACGCCAACGGTGCTGCTCCCGTTGCACCGTATGTGTTTCTGTCCTTCCTGTTCGAAATCATGGTAGAATTCATGTTTCTACTCTGTATCCTACTACTATGCTAGTCCACATGATTACTTTCATCTCTGTTATAGCCGTCATGATTTATTTTGTGCTTATTCGGATTAAATCTCGTAGTAACTTGCTCACATATTCAACTGGCGCAACGTCCCCTACAGCCACTCCCGTTTTATGGACGGCCTGGTCGATGCCTCCAAGGAGCCCGTCGTCCACTACTATGAGTGCCCGATGCCGTTTTGTGGCTCGCTGGCGGACATGGTGCATCACCTCACGGATGCGTGCAGCGGTCACTGCTGGCCCTTGGCGGAGAACATCAAGTACGACACGTGCTACCGGTTCACCATGCCGGAGTCACTGGAGGATCACCGCTGCCTGCTAGTCTCGAAGGAGGACGGCAGCGTCTTCCTCTTGATTGTGGGCACCGGCGAGGCCCGCGCAGGCCCCCGCCCCGTCTTTGTAGCGTGCGTCAGGGGCGTCGCCGCTAACGCTGACACTAACACGAGGCAGATGTACGGGTGCAAGGTCAATGTTACTACCCCTCCGGGTCACGTGGGCGGCGAAACCGGCCTCATCAGACAGACTTGGAATCTGAGGAGCTGGGACTATCCCGCCAATGTGGACTCAGAAAACCCATGGCATCCGTTCTATCCTTTACCCGCCGACTCGGTGCACGAGGACTCCAAGGAGGTTCACCTGGACATACGCATTATCAAGTGCACTTAGAAAACATGTAGTG
This sequence comes from Triticum timopheevii, assembly GCA_963921465.1. Classification (NCBI taxonomy): domain Eukaryota; kingdom Viridiplantae; phylum Streptophyta; class Magnoliopsida; order Poales; family Poaceae; genus Triticum; species Triticum timopheevii. Next base: position 373,332,987 of record OY997270.1, read on the forward strand.
TGTGTGGGTGCTTATGGCCCGTGTCTTTGCCGCTTTTGATTCTGTAAGCTTGTCGTTAAACCTGAGTGGCTTTCGCCGCAGTCCTTCCTTTGAACTGCTCCTCTCAGTGAGCTGATGTAAGACACTTTGGGTTTCATTTGATAATGGAACCGGGGAGGATCCTCCCTGTTCTTCTAAAAAATACGCATTATCAAGTTAAATGTTGATCATTAGTCTTCGCTCAATGTAATCCGCTGTCTAAGCATGTGGAGACTTCCATGCAGGATCTTGCTCTATTGGAGTATCGCGCATGAATAAAAGTGTATCTGTTTATGGTTTAGTCTAGAATCTTCCATGTATGAATTTTTACTACAGTACTGGTGAAAGACTTACGATGAACCATTTCTTACATCTCCTCTGCCCCCTTGCAAGTCATCCTTATTTAATCCCTCCGTCTAGGTGTATAAAGGCATGGTTAATATTACTTAATAGTATAGCCAACTGTTGACTATAAGAAAGTGCCATGTCATCTGTAGCCAACATGTATAACAATCGATACTCAAAAACTAATTCTTAAAGATCATTTCTTGCAAAGCACAATAAGTGTTATTTCTTCACAAGTTTTGGATGCAGGTTGAACAGTTGGACGCTTTTGTTTGCAAAAGATACCTTTTTATCTATTTCACCCGGATGTTTGTGAGCTCTAGAGATGAGATAATATCCGAAGAAACCTATCGATACCCGTTACACATGAGATGACCCCCACATCCTTTGTCAAAATAAACAACTCCCCGATCAATGTATTTCACTCTTCGGTGCAACGCACGGGCACCTTACTACTATAGATTAGTACAACCAAAAATTGAACTAACATTATATATAGTACGATAAATACTGATGCATGTCACCTAAAATTATATCATTCAAAACTATGTTCAAATACGAATCCAACGATATAGTTTTTTTTGACATGCACTAACATTTTGTTAGCTAAACCTTCAGTCAAATTCAATGGGGGACTAATAAGCCACGACCGGTGTAGTACAAGTGTAGAGGGCGGCGCTGCATGGGAGTCTCACCTCTCACCCCGCTCGTGGCGCGGCAGTAAAGCCGTCATATCACAAAACCCAACCACTCCCAGTAATAAATGGCCTGGTAGGATAAACGGACAAGCAACCATCACATCCCTCCGTCTTTTTTGCATTTCATCTCTCTGCATTTACTTTCTTCGGTTCATCTCCCACGCTCGATCCCTAGCTACTACTCCTAGGGCCAGTTCTTTTGGCGGCTTCCCCAGCTTTTCCCACAAGACTAGTCACAGTGGAGAGTAACAATAAGGCGCCTCACTCATTTATTTGGGCTTCTAAACTACTACTCTGTCCTGGTTTATTCCTCACCATTGTAATTTGTGCTAAATTTTGACCAAAGATTTAACTGATAAAATGTTACTCAAAACACTTAGGCGCGGTGCATCTAGGTGTGTAAGTCATCTTACGAAAACCAAATAATCCGAAAACACTTAGGCGCGGTGCATTAACTTCTACCTCGTTTCTTGTTTCTTGACATATCAACCAATAAGAGATAAAGAGTGTGCATGCTTTTAATGACTTGAGATATCAAACACGACATGCAGTGGTTAGTTCATTGCATGCAATACTATCAATTAGCAAATAAACATTAACGTTTCTTGTTTTCTCCTCCTCCTTGGTCACGGTGCACAGAGAAATAACCACAGAGAAGGAAGCTAAAAGTAAACAATCAAACGAGCATTTTTGCATTTGTTTTGCATTGAATCGTTTCACAAGCTTGACTAGTGCTGTTTTTTCACTTTTACAAAAACCGCATCGTAATGTTCAAACGTGCATTTGCACGTACATAAGTAATAGTAGTACTCCCTCCGTCTAGGTGTACAAGTCTTCCCTCCTTCTTGGTCACCGTGCACAACCAAAGATGACTTATTGACCTGGACGGAGGGAGTAGCACAGTCTGCAAGCATATATCGAGAGAGACGTGTAGTCCGATAGTATATAGTAAAGTTTGTGCTATATGCATGTACTTGCAAAATGCATAATAATACACAACGTTTCCAAACTTTCCCTTTTACATACTTAATTAAGGACGCTAAAAATTCCTGAACGTTCGGGATTTATCATTTGCGTCCCAAAACTAATGAGGTCGCCTTACGAAACAAAAATTATACTCCTTCTAAAAGCCACGGCGCTCGCAGGAGCGCTTGCGACGCGCCATGAGTGCCCTGGTGCGCGACCGTTTCCCAGCGCGCCGACACAACGCCTCTTCCTCAGCCTCGCAACTCGCGAGGTGATGATTGGCGGCTTGCCGGCGGGCGAGCGCGATCTCACCGGTGTGGTGATCCGGCGTCAACAGGTACTCCTCCTGGCTGGAAGCGTGCACCCAGTCCACGTACCGCCAAGCGTAGATGAGGCGCTTGAGCCCGACTGCACTCAGGGCGTCGGCACGGGCGTCCTCCGCCACCCTCACGGCCCTCGCACGAGCCTTCTGCCAAAGAACCAATTGCTTTACTCTCTCGGACGCAACATAGATCTCCCAGAAAGCTTGTTGCACGGTGCACTTCTCTTCCTCGGCCTTCTTCTCCACCTCTATTTTCATGCGCTCTGCTAGAGGCAAAGCCTCCCACAAGGCGACATCCATTTCTTTCCAAAGATCCTCAAGGCTGGGGGGCTCGGCGGGCGGCGCGGTATTCTCCTCGTAGCAGGGAGCCGACGCGTCCTCCGACGCGCATGCCAGCGAGATTGAGAACGCTGACGCGTCCACCTCGACGCGTCACGGCGAGGAGCGGAATGCCGATGCGTCCTCCTCGACTAGTGGTGGCGAGGAACGGAACGGCGACACGTCGCGTGCGGCGAGGAGCGGAACACCGACGCGTCCTCCTCGACTAGTGGCGGTGAGGAACAGAATGGTGACGCGTCGCGTAGCCGCGAGGAGCGGAACACCGACGCGTCCTCCTCGACTAGTGGCGTTGAGGAACGGAAAGGCGACGTATGACCGTCCGCGCGGTGCAGCGAGGGGCTCCTAGGGCTTGGGAGGGGAGATGCCATGGTGGTCGACGTGAGAGGGAGGGGGAGGAGATAGCGATGAATGTGAACATGAGGGGCAGGAGATAGCGATGTCGTGGGAGGCGCAGTATTTATAGCGAGCAATGGCACACCTACATAAGATATGGACTGAGCTGCACTGACTTAACTGCAGGTCCAGTTGCATCACTGACATGTGGGCCAGTACACTACTAGGCCCGTATGTCAGTGACCCAATGCACCTGAAGTTAAGTAAAAGCTACGTGGGCATATTTGTTGGATTAAATTACGGGGGAGCGAAGGGGTGGAAATATTGCTGGTCACAACGGATTGGACGAGCGTGGGGGGAGGAGAGTCATGCATGCAGATTTTTTGACACGGGCTGGAGTGGTGGGACCGCTGGAGGGAGAAGGAGAGTTTGGCAGGCATATTGTTTCTACACATGGAGAGGAAAATATTTGGAGACGAACGGGCTTCCTGCAGGTATGAGGAACGGTGCATAATAAGTCATCTTGCATGCCGGGCTAGGTATAGTCTCAAGTCATTAAAAACATACACGCCCCACACATGTTCATATTTCAAGGTGCACTAAATTATTGCATGCGATGATTAAGGCTGGCCATCATGGTGGTATCTTAGCTGGTACACGGGAATAGCAAACATGCTGATGTGGCAAAGAATTAAAGAAGAGAGGGGGGTTAGACTAACTAGTGTTCATGCATGCATTGGTAAACACATTTTTTGTGAAGAACGACAACATTAGTTGAGTACTTTTGCGGACTTCAAAAACTATTCCACCGCCTCTACTATCTTGCTAAGAGTAGGTGAAATTTTTGAGTCGAGCCCTTTAAACTAGAAGGGAGGTAGTGGTACTCTAATAGCTAGGTGTGTAAGTCATCTTAAGAAAACCAAATAATCCCAAAACACGTAGGCGCGGTGCATTAACTTCTACCTCGTTTCTTGTTTCTTGACATATCAACCAATAAGAGATGAGGGTGTGCATGCTTTTAATGACCTGAGACTATCAAACATGACATGAAGTGGTTATTTCATTGCATGCAATACTATTTAATTAGCAAATAAACATTAATGTCTCTCGTTTTCCCCTCCTCCTTGGTCACGGTGCACAGCCTAAGATGACTTACTCACCTAGACGGAGGGAGTATCAACATTCACAATGTCAAATCAATATTTTTACACTCATTATAAAACGTAGTTCTTATACTCATTATAATCAGTATTGTAGATATTGATATTTTTAGTATAAATTTGGTCGTGGGATTTCATTGATGCCTGTCAAAGCGTGGAGGAAGCGGAGCTTAGGGCTTGCATTGCCGGTCTCTACATAGGTATTTCTCTTCATAATCCTGTAATTTTAGAGACTGATTGCGCTTTTGTGGTAGCGTCTCTTGCATCGGGGGACTATGACAGGTCTGCTATGCGTGACCTGAAGATGAAAGCATTGAGCATCTCGAAGTTGATCAACAATCTTCAATTGTCAAAGATTAGCCGTTCGGCCAATAAGGTGGCACACTTAATCGCTAAGTATAGCTTTGACAATAGATTAGATGGTATTCTTGTAAATAACGTACCGCCCTGTGTGGTGAATATTGTATCGAATGAGTGTACTGGTGTGGCTGGTTAATTAATATAAGGTGGTGTTTAAAAAAAGTATATATTTGGTCAAACACTTTGCAAACGGTTGACGGGAGTAAAAAGGACCAGAGGGAGTATCATGCATGCGGAGTAGGCAAAAAAAATTGCTCACTTTTAGCCGGTCGAAGTCTCAAAGGGCGCGATCGTGCGAGGGAGGCGAAGGTCGTGGGAGGCGCGACGGTTGACGGAATTAAGTGAAGTTACATCCACGCGCTGGCATGGCGTGCGAACAGGCAGAAGCTATACCGTCAGGCCTACGATATGGGTCTAGTAGACATGACATCTAGTGGGTCCCGCATAGTTCTCGAGAACTCTTTGGGGGCTTGCAGCCGTTTATCCACCGGGCAAGCCAGCAACCCCATGCCGTTCGCACGCCCTACTCGTCCCCGTCTTCTACCTCACAACAGTTCGCTCCCAGTTGTCCCGTCCTTTCACATTAGTTCGCTCCCAGTTTTTGCGGGGTACAACAGTTCAACTTCTCCTAACCCTCCTCCAAAATCCATGGCCTCCCAAATCTCCATGGTCGTCGCTGAGTACCAGGTTAGAGCCATCACCGGCGATCAGTTCATCGTCATCTACACACGTGGATCCACGACGGTGAAAGCATGGCTTGCTCACTTCCTACGCATGTTCAACAGTTCAACAGATGAGTGGGTTGCTGGGCTAGATGTTGAGTACACCACAGTCCTGGGACGAGAGAAGGATCTAAAGGACGAAGAGAGGAAGAAGCCCGCCGTGATCCAGGTTTGCGTACATAACGTTTGCTTGGTCTACCACATATGCCATGCCGACGTTGAGTGCCAGGATTTTAAGAACTTCCTCAAGGACAAAAGAGTGAAATTCGTTACTGTAGGCTTTAAGAACGACAAAGAAGTCCTGCGTCGGATAGGTCTGGTTGTAGGCCAGCCCTTCGATCTCCAGAAGGCAAGCCTGGTGTCCTCCTCTCAACCTTCAATGCTGACCCTGGTAGCAGCCATGATTGATCCTTCATACGCTAAACTGAAGAAACCTCATCACGAGTTTCATCATGCATGGGAGTCGAAGACATTAGATGAAGATCACATCCTGTATGTAGCAATGGATGCCTACCTTTGTTTAAATATCTACATGGGTTGGATGAAGAAGCAGAGCCCAGTGTCCGGTTCAAGCAAAGAAGCGTCAGCGAAGAGGAAGAGGAAGAGGGACGAGGACGAAGTCGAGGACGTGGACTCGGACTCCGAGTAGGTGGCAGTGCCGTTGCTCATGCTGGTTCTACTGCAGTGTCAAGCTGACTAGTTGCTTAGTTTATTTTCAAGGGTGTGTTGTGCTGAGGCCCCAGCAGAACTATGTTTATGTTCTTTCTCGTTATTTGAACTGTTTAGTACGTAGAGTAGTACTAGTACTATGTATTACTACTGTTCTTCTTGTAGTTGGTACTACTGCTCGTACCTTCGTGTTCCCACTGTACTTAATACGTTTGTACTAGTAGTATAATTTGGGTCAGTCGATTTGTGAAAGAAGTTCGATGGAGCGAAGGAAGAAGATGGCAGAAGAGGTGGAAGAAGCCCTTCTAGCCATCCATGTTGCATCAAACGGCTCACATGAGTCGACTGACCCAAATTGCTCCTTCAGATTGCAGGATCCACGTGGCATTCAAGGTCTCGAAGGTAGATTTCACGTCCGCACCCGGTTTGCGGGCTCGACGCGCGCGCGAACGGCTTCCGCCGCGACAGCCACCATGCGTGCCTCCTCCGTGCGGGCGGAGACGCCAATGACACGCTAGTTCCTCCTCGCCGGCATGCTGGAGCACGCGCTCGTCCTCCTCTTCATACGCTGCGTGCATAGACGCGGCTCCACCAGCTGCTCGTGTGCTTGGCAGCGCGGCGGCATGGCGAGGAGGGACTGCAGACAACTTGAGCGGGCGAGCCTTCGGCTTCATGGCATAGGGATGGCGGCGACACGGCGGTGATGGGCAAGAAATTGTTGGCCGGAGCAGGCGGGCGCCGGCATGCGCAACGGCGGCGGCGACATATTGATGAGTGCGCGTATGGGAGCTTACTTTAGTTTTATATGAGGTTGGTCAAACTTAAGAGAAAAACCATACTAGTACACGTAAACATTAGACTTAGACAACGCTTTTATTATTTATTTATTTTGAAGTTAGTACCACAACCACGATACGGAATCCTGTGCAAGCGCGTGAACCGCGGCCGCGCGGTCGATCGAACGATGCGTCACCGTGTCGCGCTCGAAGGACATCCACCAAACCTTTTTGTGTGTGTGTGAAAACAATCCTCGAATATTGCTCAACTTTTTTTTCTGGGAAAGTTCTTGACGCTGCAATATTTCCATATATTTGAATTTAGCTCCAGTTTGTGTTTATTTGGATTTGGACGTTTTAGGTGCGCCCTAGTTTTTTTAATACTTATTTTGTGTGTGTGACTGAGAGAGAACGTGTGTATGTGTCCATATGTGTGTTGTGGCGGAAGGGCAATATGGAGACGGTGTGCGTGTGATACAGACATAGAGAGGTGTGAATGTGCAAACGATCATGCATGAGTGAGACATAGACAGATGCCAATACATTGTGTATACATGAGAGAACGGTCTTCTAGTTTACTTGTGTGTGTGTGTGTGAGAGAGAGAGAGAGAGGGGGAGAGAGAGAGAGGAGCATCCGTAACACAACAACCATCTCTCTCGATTCGTCTGTCCCTCGCATGATCGCAAGCAACATATGCATCAATGCGCACATTTTGACACCCTCACTCGGCCCCTGCCCACCTCAAGGCCCACGCAATCTCTTCGTGAATACCCATTTCTCTCCTTAGGTTTGTTTTCGCTCAATATCTGACACACACACACACACACGCGCGCATGCACACACGCACACACACACACACACGTGCACACGCACGCATGCAGCACAACACACACACACACACTCCCCCGAGCACACAATTCATCCCCATCCAAGGTTATACGGCGACCACTCTCGTTGTGCTTCTTTGCACCCCAACATGCACAACACCTCAATCTCCAAAGAGGGCATCGAGCAGATCGAAGACGGCGGCCACACCGCGCTAGAGAATGCGGGGTCATTTGGAAGCAGGGTGATGTGACGACGGCTGACTGACTCCTCCCCCCACCCTCTCTCTCTCTTGCACAAAATTACCAATCCCTCTCTCCCCCGCACAAAATTGTCAATTCCTCAACCCATGAGATCCTTCCCATCTCGTCCATGTTTTTCCAGCTCTCTCATCAAACATGTTGTCTCTTCTCCTTCCACGCATACAGAATCACGTATATTACATGTCTCCATCTTTCTCACAGACCTAACTTCTTCCTCTCTCTCTCTCTCTCTCTCTGTGTGTGTGTGTGTGTGTGTGTGTGTGTGTGTGTCGTTAGGTTTGTCTCCTACTCTCTCGTCCACATACATACAATCTTTCCCGCCCTATCTGCTCCGTCTTCAAAAGCTCTCTCTGCACATTTCATTCACACAATGGGATATGTCAAAATGTTGCTTCTATAATGGCTGATGTAGAGTTTTGGTTGTTTTTGTTGCATCCTACAAAGTAATAACTATGAAATGCATTTAGATTCTCATTTGAATGGGATTATGTGAGTTTGAACATGTTGTGAAGTACTATAGACCTTGTATACATCTTGGGATTCGACAATGATTGTAACTATTGAATTGTATAGACCATTACATTCGAAGTCAATAGCCTAATATATTTATTTCACAATTTCAACAAATGATTAGTTCACTACAAACTAAGAAAACAAATGTGTACTCCCTCCGTTTTTATTTAAGTCCGCGTATTAGCATTGGTCAAAGTCAAGTTTTGTAAACTCTCAGAAAGCTTATAACAAAAAATATTAACATATACAATAACAAATAAATACCATTAGATTCATTATTGAATGTACTTCCACATCATACATATTTTTTAGGTAAATGTTTATATTTTTATATAAACTTGGTGAAACTTCAGGAAGTTTGACTTCGGTCAAACCTAATATGCAGAGTTTACTACTACTACTCGCTAGTTGTTTAGCCGAATCACTCAAAACGCCGCACGGGGAGTCCAGTGTCACAAAATTTTGAGGTCGGCGGGAAAATCTCCCGCGACCCTGATACGAGCAGTGGGAAGTTACCATCATAGCCTTCGGAACAGGCCTACGTACGACGCTTGGTAGGGGGCTGTTTTCGTAACTTCAGGTTCACCCTACCCAGCCAGCCCCACCCCGGCACCCAGAGTAGTACACCTGAATACTCCCCATTTTCTATCCCCACCGCAAAATAGAATTCTCCACGGTACCGCAGCCTTCGTGCTCCTCCCCTTTACATTGGCGCACTCGTCCACCGCAGCGCATCTGCCTCATCAACGACCTCGTACGCCGCACTGGAGCCGGTCCACCGTCGTCGTAGTAGACGGAGCCTCTTCCCCGGCATCGTCTTCCACGGTCTCGGATATGCTTCCCGGAAGCCGACGCCAAGCGCAGAAGTACCACCGTCGTGGACAATGAACTGACTCCCGTTGCCAACCATGACTCACAGAGGCCGCCGCGACCATCGTTCTCCTCCTCGATTGGTAATGTGTGTATTGAATCACTTAGCAGTACATGTGCAGTTCCAATTTTGTTCATACCTACCCTTCAATTTTCCTGGGTGCTATTGTTCCCATAAAAGTAATTGGTTATAGCCTCCATTGTCCAACAGAATATCAGCTTGTAATTGTGCATCGCTCCTGTATCGTGCTGTGCTTGGGTAGGTTTTTCATCTGCAACCAGAAGTGTGGCAAATGATGGAAAGGTTTTTAGAACTAGCAAGATGCTCATGCGTTGCACGCATCAAGATGCATTTGTATGAGTACTTTATCTTGTGGGAGAAAAGGGTGAACGAGGGAAGGCCTTATTTGCAAATCTGGAGAGGGGTATGGGTATCTTTTTGCAAAATTCCCATTTGTTTCCTTCCTATCTGTCAGATATAAATCGGACGGCCTATATTGCAAGAAAAAAAGTATAGAGAAAAAAAGTAGACAGTAAAGGAAGTAGAGATAAATATTAAATATTAACTATAAAATAAATATAACCGTAGAGAAGACAGTAGAGATAGCAGAGACGTCGGGAAAGGATCGCGCGCGCGGGAAAAAGCGGCCAGGCGTGCGCTAGTTTTGGCGCGCGGCGTCCGGCGCGCTTTATAAAATCCAACGCCCTCCCACCGCTCTGTTCCTTACCACCGCTCTGTGCCTCGCCACCGCTCTCTCCCCGCTCTTTTTTGCCTCGCCGCCGCGGCGCCACCATACGGCCACGTCGCCGGGAAACTTGGGGATACCGCGGCGTCCGCGCGCGCCCCTCCGACGGCTTCTCCGCCGAGATCCGGTTCCGCGGGATGCGCCTCGGACTCGGCAATTTCGACACCGCCACTGAGGCCGCCCGCGCGTACGACGCGGCGGCATGGTGCCTCCGGTGGCCTCATAGAACATTGAACTTCCCCAACGTGCCGACGCGGGAGCGGGCGCAGGAGCTCGCGCCTCTGCCGCGGCTTAGCACCGACGAGGATCGTCGCGACAACCGGAGGCGGGAGCACCGTCTCGGCATCGCCGAGATGGACGAGAAAGCCATTGTGCTGTGGCGCCAACACTTCCTGCAGGACATCATCAACGAGCGCGAGTTCTGCGTGCAAAGGAGGGCAGAGAGGGATAAGAGGAGGGCGGAGCGAGCCGCCTATCACGAGGACAAGCATAGGCGAAAAGCGGACGCTGAATTCAACATGAGGCTAGGAGCAGCGTCGCCCTGGGAATCCGACGACGATCGGTATCTTCACGCCTACAGTCAGACGTCGGAGGAGGACATCACCGAGGAGCAGTCGGACGACGAGGAGTAGTTGAATTATCTTTTTTGTATCTATCTATGCTAAGAACTATCCTCTACTCTCTAGTATCTACTTCTCGATCTCAGCACTGTAAACGCTTTTTTAAAGCGCCGCGCGTTGCGATTCTATTGGAGATGCTCTAACATGGCAGACGAGTGCTTTAATGTTGCCCACAAGATGCGCGAGTATTACTAGTAGTATTTTTCTTGCCATGTTGAGATTTTGAAACCACGAGTGTGAACATGCAAAGGAGCAATGAAGACCAAACACGGGATATTCGGGACATCTTCAAGGAGCGTGGCAAGTTAAAGAGGAGCTGCACCGAACCTGTAAAACGAGCTTTGGTAAGTAACACCCTTTCAATTACTTTCGTTTAGCCTCGTGTTCTTCGATGTGTATATGTTGTAGTTTCTGTTTCTCTTATGCGTGGTGTTCTTCGATGTGTAATAAGAAGAGTCTTAATCGTCCTAATGCTTTCGTTTTTAACTTGATGTAGGAAGTGGGTGTTCTCACCGTGTAGTCTGTTTTTATATTTCTTTTCCTTTTGAATTCACTTCTCCGAGTTCTGTTTATCTGGCTTCTACTAAATGGATCTAGGTTTCTCTGAGTATTGATCTAAAAAAGAAATAACTTCAGGTCAGGATGCAGTTCCTGCAAGGAGGGAAGTATGGTCAACCTCGAGATCATGTTTCCAAAATGAGGCTGGATTACACACAAGGTGCCAGTTCCCTAATGATGCTGGATTAGACACAAGGTGCAAATTCCCAGATGATGCTGGATTACACACAAGCCAGGTGGAGTCGTCAGCTGTTCGTGTCCTCGTGGCATTAGTAAAGGCTGAAAGAAAGCGTGCAGCAGCCCTTGAGAATGTAGCTGAGTTCCTGAAGAAGCGAAAAGAGCAATCAGATGCTCTCTTCACCCAAGCCAAAGAAGAGATGGAAGAATCCAGAAATAAGCTAGCAGAGGCAGAGAAGGCTAGGCGTCTCCTGCTATCTAAAACTGTTGTCAATACAAAATTTCCTTCATAATAGCTAGGTTCAAATGTTTATCCAGTCAGCATGCCTGTTGTGATGTCTGTGCATCTACTGATGTGGCACAAAATGTTTTTTCCAGGTCATGTAATAACAGCAATTACTTTCCAAATAATAACAGACGAAGCATTGGACATGGTATAGTTCACGCGCAAGCCCGACATTCCAAGTCCAACTTCCACATCAAACTCATGTTCACAGATATCTGCACATTCATACATAATATCCACAACCATGATTCACTTCAAAGCCAAAAAAATGTGAGTAGAGTTATAAATAAAGAAAAACATCTACTAGTTCCTGCTACCAATGCGAGCATAACAAGTCAAGACCATGCATAAATTAATTATATTTTAGTCATTTTTTGTGTTCTAAAATGCCTGATGGCTCGCAGAAGGACGTGTTGCCGGCACATGCGCAGATTCAATGAAGGCAGGCGGGGCAGTCTTAAGCTGGTTGCACGCGGCGAGGAGGCATGCTCAGCCGGGCCTGCAGCGAGTGCGGCCCTCTTGGCCGGCGCGCCGGTTCAATGCCTGCGCTATGAGAGGTCGCGTCCGTGTCAGAGCAATCACTCCCTCCAGTCCTTTTTTGTTTGGGTATAACAAAATCTCATTTTCCATTCACATTTTACAAGTAAAATTCGTGGACAAACTTTGACCCAAAGTACGATGGGGACTAGTAAACCAGAATGGAGGTAGTAGTTTTTTTTAATCAAAGAAGGGTTTCCCCTTCCGATTACTGAAAACCAGCATCTAAATCTAAACCATAGTATTTGCCCTAGAACTACCAGGTTCAACATCTCGTAACATAAACCCATACAACCATACGCCAAGGAGGTACGTAGTACCATGAATTCCATTTTCGCTCCATACCAATCGTTCTAAAAACTACTTACTACTTATAACGTGCCATTTAAAACCGGAATTCTTAACCCCGCTAAAAAACGATATTTTAAACATGGCTACTCGGTCTGTGGCAACTGGCGAGCCACCGCGCTCCAAGTCGTTCACCTGTGGTCCCGACCATCAACTCCTACAAAGGTGCTCCACCACGTACTCGGTACCCGCGAATGCAGCAATCATGCACCTAGGGTTTTAGGGTTTATTTGTTAACGTCGCCTTTACATAACACTCATGTGTGCGAGACAGCGAGAGGCCGACTGCGTGCGTGCACCTCTTCTCTTCATATATGTACTCCACCGTTTGTCTGGTGTCCAAAAAATTATAATAACTACTAGCAATGTGCCAATGCGTTGCCACACGATCAAAGTAGATTAATACATATTCACCGATTTGATAAAAAAAGTCTAGTTTTGAAATACGTATATCACTAAAAATATGTTATGTTTCACTCAAAATATATTCCTTTGGTGGTTTTGATGAGATAAGGGAGGCATGTTGTTGGTTTCAAGATTCGAGAAGTGGTATATGTCTAATTTCTACTCTTACTAGCAAGATGCCCGTGTGTTGCACGGAACATCAAAATCTCGTGGGAGAAAAGGATGAACGAGGGAAGGCCTTTCTGCAAATGTGGTGAAGAGTGTGGGTAAATTGCCATATTTTCCTTCCTATCCGTCAGATATAAATCGGATGACCTACATTGCAGGATGGCAGGCCCACCATCATCACCAACTCTATTTTTTTATCCCTACTCTTATAAAAAGCATTATCGGTGATGATCGTGTGCCTGCCATCCTGCAATATAGGCCGTCCGATCTATATCTGATGGATAGGAAGGAAACTATGGCAATTTTGCAAAAAGATACCCACACCCCTCTCCACATTTGCAAATAAGGTCTTCCCTCGTTCATCCTTTTCCCCCACAAGATAAACTACTCATAAAAATGCATCTTGATGTTCCGTGCAACGCATGGCATCTTGCTAGTTGTTGCAAAAAGCCCATGTGTGTGTGAGAGAGAGGGAGAGTGGAGGAGGACAGAGTGCATGTGTGACAAAGACACAAGTAGTGTGTGTGCGATAGGTATCAGCTTAAAATGAGGCGATAGTGTGTGTGTGCACGATCGAGAGGGCGTGTCTCAAGAAGGGAAGAAAAAGCTACATAGATACAAGGAGCGAGAGAGAGACATGTATGCGATGGTGGAAGCATGAGTGTGCGGGTGTATAAACCTATCTAGAGGCTAGCTAGTCGATAAATGCTTGTGAGAGAAATACGAGTCGGGGTGCGAAAGCGAGAGTTTTGTGTGTGTGAGAGAGAGACGGTAGTCGGGAAGGGGGTGGAAGCAAGAGTTGTGTGTGTGTGTGTCTGTGAGAGAGAGAGAGGAGACGGTAGTCGGGGTTGTCTGATCGGTGTTAGTCTGGGATGGAGACGAAAAGTAGACCGCAACAAATGTTGTGTCTACAGGAGAGAGAGAGAGAGAGAGTAATTTTAGTGGTATGAGTCATATGTAGAGACATATAGGGTGTGTGAGAGAATCCCATAGAGAGACAGACAAAGTGAAAGACGAGTGGAGACTGTGTGTGTGTGGCGGTGAAAAAGAAAGCTTAGGTACCGAGTGATACCAGAGAACAGTAGAGATGTGAGAGATAATGAAAACCGTGTAATGTATAATGATAGGGAGAGTGTGACACTTCTCAAGGGAGACGTCGAGAGACCATGTTTGCGAGGATAGGAGAAACGTGAAGTGAGCGTGCGGGTGAGCTGGAGAAAAGAGAGTGATGGATACCTGAAGGAGCATGCATGCGAGAGAGATGGGCGTGAAAGAAGTGAACAAAAAATGGATTCAAGTACTTGAATTTGAGATGATGATACGTGTAATCCATACTCGAACCAAAATTGATCTATCAAACATGCATACTCATATGAATTCATGCACATCTATGTTATTTAATATGTAGATATTACTGATCCATACATTTTAGTAGAACATAATTTGGTTAAAAAATTTCGAATTCAACCTTAAGATTTCGAGATCCTTGTATTTGTAAATCATATTATACATATAAAGGAGCAGAATTCTTTTTGTGCTTTTGAAAGTATATATGTAAAAAAATGATGTATATAGAATGTAATTCCAATTGAAAATGGATCCCACCCGAAAAAAAATAGTAGAATACAAACGGGATTCGAATTGAGTTGGCACAGTAAACATGCACTGTGAAAAATTTGAACAAAGCGGGGAAAGTCTTAGTAACCGCCCGAAACCAAAATCTGCGAGATGGAAATCACTACTGCCTATCCCTGCCGCGCAAAGCCTATCTGCTGGATTTCTATAGGTTTCAATAGGGGTAGCTTTGTAATTTCACCCAAACGTAACGTAACCGCCTCTCACCCGGATTCATACACGGTGGGCGCCAAAACACAGTGTGCCCTCGGCCGAAATCGACTCCCTCCCCGATTCATATTCATACACGGTGGGCGCCAAAAACAAACTCTCGTCGGCAAATATTCGGTGTATGCGAGATTACCGTCCTATCCCCAACCGCCTAATGTTGTTGTGATGTAGTAGAAGCTTGAAACGGGGGCTAAGTTTGTAAATTTCCTCGCATTTGAGACAAGCGCGCCCTGACTACATGGTTCCCCCCTTCCTCTCTACCTCCCTTTTCCCCATTCGTACTCCGTGGGCGCCAAAACACCCTCTCCACCCCACCCTCCTCCGTCCGCCGCCGTCCGCCACCCCATCCACTGCCGTCCTCCTCCACCATGCCGGAGCTGATACCCCGACGTCGCCGTCCATTACAAGAGATCGACCTCTCTCATCCACGCCTTCGGACCGGGATCCTTGCATCCCGTCCTCTCGCTTCATCCCCACCGTGGTCCACCTTGCCGGCGCCGCTCCTACGACCGTCTCGTCCACCGCGCCCCGCCGCCACCGTCTACCCTCCTAGATCTGCTTCCACGCCGCCGACAGCCATCGCTACTGTAGCACCGTCAAATTCTCACCAGATGCATACACGGCACCGCACCAGAGGCGGTACTCTTTCGTATCTGCTCAACTTATTTATCGCAGCAAGAAAATATATCGCCACTGCTTTACTTTGATTTCTTATCTTGGTTGCGAAGTTGCCTTTGCCCGGTTTGCACCTTCAGATCCGCCATGGCACGCTCAACACTATACTCCCAATGCTTATGGTTTTCCCCTTTTATATTCCACACTAGTTAAATCACAGTAGACTAAATTTCAAAATTGGGTCAGTCGATTTTTCAGAGCTCGCCGGAGTTCGCCGGTGCGATCCAAGGGGCTCGGGTGGTTGTGGGGCTCGCCGGACGAAGAAAACTCGACGCGGGTGGGGGTGGGGGTGGCGGAGGAACACAGGCGGTGGGGGCCGGTGGTCCGGCCGGCGGCCCGTGTGGTGTTCTGTATGGGAAGAATCACAGACGAGGAAGAAGAAGGGTTAGGAGACGTAGGATCTTCATCCAACCGCCTGAAATGGTCGAGAGACAGCTGGGAGTTGCATTCTTAATGCGCTCTAGTTCATCATGTGTGGGCATTGCGCAACCAACATTTTATTATCCAAAATCTGCTTGCTCTTCTTTACCATGTTCGATAGAGCTGTGACACAAAACGTAGGACCGACTCCAACAGACTGTACCCATACTTCACTGGCCACACCACTAGCCCCACCACACAGGACCTGCACTCCAGCAAAAGGTATACCGATTTCATTTGCCATAGCACCAGCTGTACCACAAAAAAATCCCACTCCAGCAAAAAGTACAGCAAGTCCACCGGCCGAAGACCTATCCCAACTACAGAGACAGCCAATTCCTGCAGATTGGAACCCCATTCCATTTATTCCTAGTTTAAAAGACAATGCTTTCAATGTTGTTAGGGACTACGTGCATATATTCCCATCATGGGAAGATTATTGTGAAGACAAACACCATTTTCACATCTTCCTGTCCAACTTACATGTAAGTGCTATTATTCATGGTTATTATTTTCCTGTTTTCTGCTGATTGAACACATCAATGATTTACATTACATTGTTGTAACTAGGCGAGGGTCAATCTGGATAGTCATCACGAGGAAAGCTTGCTTGTGCTTTTCAAGGAAGCATTGCAGCAGTATCGGTGTTACCTGAGGAAATCACACTTTGGTGGCAAATCTATAAACGAATTTCCGGTGAAGTCTCTTGTGCTAAATTTAGAAGACATTGAATGGAAAAACATTGTTATTCACTGGTCTCGTTTCCAGGATGAGGTACTGTCTATGAAATCACATGACAATTTGAACTTCTACTTTTCCGCATGTGCCTTACGGATCTTGTTTGCAGGAAATCTGCTCGAAGAAGAATTCCGGTTTGAAAAGAACGATAGGATATCGCAAATATGCTGCTCGCTGCTTTGCTCTTGTTAGTACCTATTGTCCTGTATCACTGTACTTGCATACATACCTGGTTCATTATGTGACAGCAGTATGCATGATAGCTTGCTTATCAATTGTTCGCTCCAAATTCTTCAGTATCCAATTCCAATGTTTTTTTAGCTCTGCATTGTTCTTGTAAGTACATGTTGTCCTTTATCAGTGTACTTATAATGACATGTAGTTGTTCATGTACCATCACTCTGCAGCTTATTTTTCTTTGCCCTCCATTTTCTACACATCAGATCTATATTTAATCTTACCATAAGGTTGGTACTGAAGAAGTTTAGCTGTGCATTGCTCTTGGCTGTACCTTTTGCCTGTATCGCTGCACTTACATTTATAGCTACTTGGTTATGTAGCATCACTCTTCATCTTATCTTAAATATTCTCCATTTTTTCGTATATTATCACATCTATACTTACTCTTAACAAAATGTAGAATAAAGGCAATGCTTATGAAGAAGATTATGTGGTAAACTTCTTGAATTGCCCCCCCCCCCCCCATCAGCATGGACAAGGCCTTTATAGAACCTGTCTTCACCAATAATGTAAGTTTGTCCATCTCAAGCCTTCAAACTTTGTTGTATATATTTGGTTAGGCATGACTGCAACAGTTGTTTATTTTTGGTGTTTGCATCAAATTGCATGTTTAAAGTTTATTATGTACTCCCTCCGTTCCAAAATAGATGACCCAATTTTGTACTGAAGTTAGTATAAAGTTGGGTCATCTATTTTAGAACGGAGGGAGTAGTTCATAAACAAAAGTTTGGCCTTTCTCAATTTAAGTTTTCAGTTGTACAACCAAGTTCCTTATTCATACCATGTAAATTAAAGTATACAGAGCAAGTGATCTTCTTTTGCACTGCATGTATGCTTCTGTTCTTCATCCGTAATCCAGTGGTGTGGTCAACCTACCCACTACAGCACAATGTCATATTCTGCAATGTCTTAACTATGAACAATGTCATATCATTCTACTACTCCCTCTATCCGAAAATACTTGTCATTGAAATGGATGTATCTAGATGTATTTTAGTTCTAGACACATCCATTTTGATGACAAGTAATTCCGGACGGAGGGAGTATTATTTAAACCGTCTCTTTATTTGCCAATCTGAAATGGGATAAATTGACAGCACACTAACCATTGATACTTATGAGTTCTTGATCTGTAATCCAGTGGTGTCGTGAAGCTACCAACTCCTTCACAATGTCATTTCCTGCCATGTCTTGACCTGAACAATACCATATTGTGTTAATGCAATTTTAAACTGTGTCACTTTATTCGTCAGTAAGAAATGTGATGAATTGTCAGCACTGATACTTTTATGTGCAAAACCTGTCATCTGTCTGCTTGTTTATCTTTCAGAGTGAGGAAGATTTAAGTGTTGAACAAGCGCAGTCTCATCATCTTGCTCAGCTGCTTGCGTTGCAGCTCCCCAGCAGGGCTAACCTTTCTTGAACTCTATTGAAGTGCTGTCGGTTTTGTATATTATTTTGTCGGCGTGTTTATTTGCACTAGTGGCGATCTTTGATGCCCAATGTATGTAATCTGCTGTCTGCTTGTGCTTTATTATCATAGTGGCAAACTTTGATGCCCAGTGGATGTAATATGCTGTAATTTCTTTATTGTATAGTCTAGGTTTTTTCTTATTCACGATGCTGCAGTTATTTTACTATCTTCGCAGTAAACCGGCCAAACCGTAAAATTACGGTACATAATCGGGCCGTCATGCAATCACGATGTAGGTTGGGCCTGAAACGTGCCGAACAG
The DNA here is from genome assembly GCA_963921465.1 of Triticum timopheevii. NCBI lineage: Eukaryota > Viridiplantae > Streptophyta > Magnoliopsida > Poales > Poaceae > Triticum > Triticum timopheevii. The sequence continues at coordinate 373,351,664 of OY997270.1, forward strand.
CTAACGGGCTGGCAGCAGCCCGAAATGAACCCCGGCCCATGATTGTGCAAATCAAATCATGGGCTTTTAACAGGCCAAAATTGTCTCGGTCCTTGTTTGGCCCAATCAGATATCAGCTGCGAGCAGGTCGGATGCAAACCGGGCCGTAGTTAGGCCCAACTATATGACATGCATTTAACAGGCCGAAATTAATATAGGGCCGAAATGTTAAACGGGTCCTTAAGAGGCCAAAACTAATGTCAGGCCGAATTACTAAGTGGGCCTCTAGCAAGTGGGCCCAAAAGCATAGTGTCCAGTTGACGGGCCGAATCTAATATGGGCCATAATTGAGCCCATTGCCTCTTAAAGGGTCGTACCTGATCTGGGCCGTAATTTGGCCTAGAACGTGGTAGGATTTTAACGGGCCGGATCTCATATGGGCCACTATTAGGCCCGGAACGTGGCAGGCCATTAATGGACCGGATCAAATATGGACCGGCATTTGGCCCAAAACATGGCAGCCAGTTAATGGGCTGGCCTACTAGGGCCCTCAAATTCTTGTGGGCCTACAGTTGGGCCGGCCCGTTAATGTCGGCGAAATCTCATGGGCCTTTAGCCGGGCCAGCCCATTATGATCCGCAAGAATCTTGTGGGCCTTTACCTGGGCCGGCCCATTATGGCAAACAAAAATCTTGTGGGCCTTTACCTGGGCCAGCCCATTATGGCCCATGAAATCTTGTGGGCCGTTAGCTGGGCCAACCCATTATGGCCCACAAAATCTCGTGGGCGTTTAGCTGGGCCGGCCCATTATGGTCTGAAAAATCTTGTGGGCCTTTAGTTGGGCCGGCCCATTTAAACTTGATGGGTCGGTCCATGTGTCAACATATCATAGGCGCGTCTCGCCCATTGGATGAGTGACACCTCTGCCAGCGCAGACCTGACACGTGTCTCCTCCAGCCAATGATGATTTTACACGTGGAAAATCCCCGTTGGTCGGGGCTATTAACGGGTTATCGGATCCAAAACCCGACCCGATAGCTTAACGGCGTTCCATTACGGTGGATGCCACGTGTCGGTCACCCTTGACGAAAGCACTTCTGTGACGCGTGATTTATCGTCATGGAAGTGGACACTTCCATGATGATAATTTTGGTAATGTCATGGAACACTTCTACGACAGCACAGGTATGACTATCTTGATTCTGCCATAAATTTGTCATGGATGTACATGCATGACAAAAAACGCGACCTACTGTGACAAACACGTATGATCACGGAAGTGTATTTTTTTGTAGTGTGGGTGGAGCCCTCCGTGGACTCGCGCAGCCGTTATCCTTCGTGGGTTGAAGTCTCTATCAACATGGACGTACGATAGCACCATCTATCGGAACCACGCCAAAAATCTACGTGTTTACATTGCGGTTGCCTTCTCCAAACCCTTCCCTTTATCTTCATATGCAATGCTTTACTTTCCGCTGCTACACTCTTAGAATTGCATGTGTAGGTTGATTGCTTGACTTGTGCTAGTTGCTAAAATTTGCCCACAACTAAAATTGGAAAAAGGCTAGATTTTTATTTGGTCAAGTAGTCTAATCCCCCCTTAAGACCTACTTTCCATCCTACAAAACCGGACCAAAAAACCTAACATTCTCGGTTAATCAGGGAAAACTGTAAGAACCAAAAAAACAAAAAACGAAAAAATAAAAAAAGAAAAAACCAAAAAAATCACTAGAGCTTGGTAAAGGACGAGATAAATGCAACATCAAGGGACATCGTCAGAGCCAGACACCAGAGCAGCTAGGTCCAAAGCAGTTAGCCGAGGCTCAAGTGCAACCAAACTAACCACCACTCGCCAAAGAGAAACCATCCATATCGAATGACTCTTTTGTCTCGGCCCCAAAGCATCATATGCTAACATTATCGTGTGGAAAACATCATGAAAGGTCCAACTTCGACTTCCCTGCGATCCTCACCAAAGAGCTCAACTCCTCGATCACTTGCGGTGAGAGCGGATTTTTGTACATCTTCACGTATGCTTGCAAATCCTACGACAAAAACTTGAAGAAACATACCACTAAATCAAGATGTTGCAACATTTCAACACTACTGTCATCGAGGACGTGCCCCCAGGAAAAAAAGCATTTCAACACTACTACCCCAAACTTTCTCCCTCCAGGCAGAGTTGAGATATTTATGGCATGGAAACATATATCGGATATATATAATACCTTCATTTATGGCATGGAATGACCATGATCGTGCCAACATGGAAGTGAAACCTCGGCTACGAATAAAAGCTAGGATCGGCGCAATGTGTATAACGTTTTGAAGGACTAAAATCACTACGAATTCCATGAGCTTATCATTTTCTTCTTTTTTTTTCTCGAATACGCATGAGTGTGTGTATCATCTATTAAAGAAGGAAGGGGAAAAGAGCCACACTGCAGTTTTACAAGGTATGGGCGTATGGCTACATGAGATCCACACATATATCTCCACCCGCAATGCTATGTGACTACTCACCCTGCGCCCACCCTAGTGCTACTTCTAAGCTCCGGTGCGTGTCCTCATCACCTCGTAGCAGTCCCACGTCCCTCCATAGTACATATTCGCTAGCAATCTTTCGTAGCATGTCCCTTAGGCAAGGGGCCTTGCCATCAAACACAACACCATTTCGGTGTTTCCACACCTCCCAAATGAGTAGCAAGCAGGTAGCATGTATCAGCCTCGCTCTTTGCTTCGGCAACCTATCCACTACAAGAAATATGTCAACTTGTGATCAGCACTATTGGTCACTGAATGGTCACTATTTTCAATTTGTGACCTTTTTGTGACCAAAAACATAAGGTCAAAAGCTGGCGGTCGTAAACTGACTATAGCGACCTTTCTTCTGGAATGGTCGTAGACGTTTATGACCAAAATACGTCTACTGTGGCGTTTTGGTCACTAGCAACCTCCCCAGGGCACGTAGGCATCCAGCGTGGCAAGCTGATGTGGCACAAGATTCAGCCCGGTCCAATTCAGTTTTCTACATGGGCCTAGCCCAACAATTCGGCCTTTTTAATGTATTTTTTTCTTGTTAATTTTCACTAGCTACATGGGCTTGGGCCATTAATTCAGCCTTTTTTTCTAAGATGCAGCCTTCTACTAATTTTTTATTTTCGTCCTTTTTTTTGCCACTGGTCCCACCAATCAGATTGGTCCCACTTGTCATGCTTATCACAAAATTGATCCCACACATCAAAAATTTCAAAATCTATCAAACAACCATTATAACTTGAACCCCCTTGGTCAGGTTTCCATTTGACGGGTATTCAAATCACATACACAATCATTATTTCAAACAATCCAAATAGCAAATGAAATTCGTCCAAAACAATGCGGCACTAGTCTATTACAAACGTTACAGTATACTACAGCCCAGATAAGCCTACTACTGCCTACATTTACAACACATAATATGCTAGTATTTGTTGATATGCTTCACAGCTTAGAACTTGGATTCGCACTTCACCTGTGCAAAAAACAAGAATGAACATATAAGAATAAGAATGTGTACAGAACATCAAACAGTAGCCAATGAGGGATCCAATAACTTATAAGCAAGAATTGACAGCAAATGAGATGTACATAAATAGTATGACTAACATCAAACAGTCTCATGTCTACAGGAGCAGATGTAACAGATGCAACCAGAATACTGGTAATCAATTCAATCAACATAGAAGAATGCTACACGGCCAGATTGTAATTGCCATTACCCGACAAAAACCAATCCCCTTTAGGCAGCTCAGGAGTCGGGAGCACAAATTAACATGCACACGGAACCGCTAAACCGCTTCATGCATGCAAAGCTAACCCTCGCCACTAATAGCAGGTTTATGCCATCAAAATGCAATGGTTATCAACTTACCAACCTACTGCGACAAATCGAAATCGGCAAACTAGTGAACAGTCAAACAATTGATGACCCCCTATAAATTTTTGTCAGCGCTGTATGATGTATTAGGCCAAAATGTGCTACCTCCATATAACGAGAGCCGCACCTCAACAAGACACAAAAACTAGCAGCATCAGCATACGAGAATACAAGCATAATTTCTAAATAAACAACAACAGCAAGATCAACTCAGCTGCTAAACTTGCATTCCCAGAACCCTAAACTGCTTCAGTGAACAGTCCTATTATGCATGCTCTATGAATCAACAGTGCCACATCTCGATGTTCAGGTATTACTGTACCCAGTGATGACAGGTAGCCTATCATAATGGTACAGAAGTCAGCATCCTGAGTGTGAAACTCATCTTATCATGCAAATGAGATGTACACGGAAGTAACAGTGGACCATAAGAAAAAAAGTCACACAAAATCTGAAAGCATGACACAATAAAACGGATACAGTGAATTACTTCTGCATCGAGCAGGTAAGCCTGAACTGCAGAGTGCCCAAACGGATCGATCTGCCAACCAATCATCGGAATCTGACCAAACTCCTCCTTGATGAACCTGTGCCCCAGCGTAGTCTGATCGATCATGTCAATGTAGTGCACAGTCGCCTCGTCGTGCATGCACATACCCCCATTTTTGCAACATCACAAGGAGTAATATGCCATCAATCAGTTATAGAACAGACATGATTGCTAGTGCAGCCTAAAAAAGGAAAGTTGTTCAAAGAGCCAGCATACATGAACTCCAACCGTCCGGAGCTGACGAGCCCCTTCACCGTATCCTTGATCATGTCGCTCTGCTGCCTCCACCATCTCTGGAAAAACGCCTGCAACCAAACATGCATAAACGATCACTGGAGAAAAATCACAGCATCGAACCCGAAACTGAACCCACATTGTAACACCATCCGTTCTATTTTGATGCAGAACTGCTGGTCCAGCTCCAATTCCGGAAATAGATAGCAGGCGACAGAGTTCCTATAATACTCTGACAGACATGAGACGGGTGTAAAGCAGCAGAGCGGTTGCAGGTAACTGTTGTACAGTGCTCTGCAACCTCCCAATTCTAGAACTCCGAGCTTTTCAGATTGTCTGGCGAACATTGACGGTCTCCTTACCTGCTCGACGTAGATGAACTTGCGGTTCTCGTCCTTGAGCAGGCTACGCAGTCCACTGAAGCAGTAACAATAGTAGCACAGCAACATTACATCCTAATCAAGCACGCCAAGCTCTAAAACCAGCCACATAACAACAGGGAAGCTATTAATTACACAGGGCACAAACAGATCGAGCGCCACCTCACCTTTCTTAAGCACAGGGGAAGAACTTGCCGATGACCCAGACGAAGGGCCGGCCGGATCTGTCCGCACCCTGCACGTGGACCACCTGGAGCTCCTCGAGGTCGGAGAAGTCGTCGCCGAGGTCGGGGACGCAGTCGTGCCACTCCTCGCGGTTGGCAGGGGAGGCGAGGAGCGTCGCGCCGGCGTCCACCAGGAAGTCGGAGCCTATCACCCTCACAGAGAAGTCGCTCCCCCCTCCGCCACTGCCGGAGCCCGATGCGAGCGCCATGGCCGCCCCTCCTGCTTCACGCGTCCCCTCGTGTAGACGGAAGTCCAGATCGATGCCCTGGTGTGATCTGCGCGAGATCCCTCTTCTCTTCTGATGGCAAGAGGAGAGGGAGGGGACGGCGGGTGTGGGAGGGAACAGACCGGGAGCGGCGAACGACGACAAGGTCAGACGGGGCGGTGGGTGGCGGTGGCGATGTGTGGGTGGGAGGGCGTGGTCGATGTGTGGGACGTGCGCGCTGGATCTTGTCCAATGGGAGGATGGAGCGGAGGGGAGGGCATTGGGCGTCGTCGGAGGGTGCAGGAATCGGGCGGCAGGAATCCAAGGGGAGGATGAGCGGAGGGGAGGGAATCATGCAGGAATCGGGCGTCGTCGTAGGTTGGCAACGAGGAGTGGTGCAGGGCACGGGGAGTAGGTGGCGGCGACGGCGAGGAGATGGGGACGAGGGAGGAGGGGTGCAATGGGGGGATCTGAGCTAGCTAGGGTTTGGGCTGCGGGTCAGGGTATGCCTTTTTCTTTTCTTTTTTCTGTAGATAGATGGATGGATGGATGTGGGATGAAGATATGGATGGATGGATGGATGGGCGCCATGTCATCGATCCGTGGGAAGGGTTCTGATTGGTTCGGAAAATCAGTGATTTAAAATAGTTTCCAAGTACTAAAAATTGAGGTATTTTATGAAGAAGCTATCAAAAATATTTTGCAAAAGGGCACCACACAAATTTTCACTAGATTTAGACAACATTTTATGGATGAGGACCAATTTGTATGCATTTTTTATCTTTCTAGCTATTTTTAATCATTTTCGAGTGCCCCAAATGAGGGTTTTTTCTGAAGAACCTACCAAATAATTGTTGCAAAATTGTACCAATTCATTTTTATAAAATACTAGGCCATATTTAATGCACAACTGACCACATGGTTGGGTGTAAAAAGTTTTGATCCATCTCTGGTGAAAAAGACAAATTTCCACCGTTTTAGTTGGAAGTGGGTCAAATTTGAACTACAGCTCAATCATAGTTTGCTCTTTATTTTTTCAAAAAATCGTTTCTAGGTACATAAGTATCTATTTAATCAGAGAAACACCAAAAAAATTATAAGATTCAACAACAAGCTAGGAACGATCATTCCCGCCGTTTTGACCGCATTTTGAAACGGGCATAAAAATTTCAAAAAAATCAAAAAGTTGGAAAACCTTCGCATTGTGTCATTATATATGACCAAGTTTCCAAGCAAAATAATAAACTTGTAATACGGAAATTATTTTAAAAAAGTGTTCTCGGAAATGAGCTATCATGCGTGAAGATCCATGGCTTTCAAGCCAAATGATCAATCTTATGGCCACATTCATGGCATAGTTTGTTCAAATGATCTCATATTGTGCACAAGGGTGCATCTTGGAATTCCAAACAATAATTATTTGGGGAGTTTTCACTTTCATTGCACAAAAGAGCCATTTCCATTTTTCAAGTGCCCCAAATGAGGTTTTTTTGTGAAGAACCTACCAAATAATTATTGCAAAACTAGACCAAATCATTTTTTAAAATACTAGGCCATATTTAATGCACAATTGACCAAATGGTTGGGTGTAAAAAGTTTTGAACCACCTTTGGTGAAAAAGACAAATTTCCGCCGATTCAGGTGGAAGCGGGTCAAATTTGAACTGCAGCTACCTCATAGTTTGCTCTTTATTTTTTCCAAAAATCATTTCTAGGTACATAGGTATCTATTTAATCAGAGAAACATCAAAACTTTTTCAAGATTCAATAACTAGCTAGGAACGGTCAAGCCCGTCGTTTTGACCGCATTTTGAAACGGGCATAAAAAATTCAAAAAAATTCAAAAAATTGGAAAACCTTCGTGTTGTGTCATTATATATGACCAAGTTTCCAAGAAAAATAATAAACTTGTAATACGGAAATTATTTTAAAAAAGTGTTCTCAGAAATGGGCTATCATGCGTGAAGATTCATGGCTTTCAAGCCAAATGATCAATCTTATGGACACATTCATGGCATAGTTTGTTCAAATGATCTCATATTGTGCACAAGAGTGCATCTTGGAATTCCAAACAATGTTGATTTGGGGAGTTTTCACTTTCATTGCACAAAAGAGCCATTTTCCATTTTATGAGTGCCCCAAATGAGGTTTTTTTGTGAAGAACCTACCAAATAATTATTGCAAAATTGGACCTAATCAATTTTCTAAAATACCAGGCCATATTTAATGCACAATTTACCAAATTGTTGGGTGTAAAAAGTTTGATCCACCTCTGGTGAAAAAGACAAATTTCCGTCGATTCAGCTGGAAGCGGGTCAAATTTGAACTGCAGCTACCTCATAGTTTGCTCTTTATTTTTTCCAAAAATCATTTCTAGGTACATAACTATCTATTTAATCAGAGAAACACCAAAAAAATTATAAGATTCAGCAACTAGCTAGGAACAGTCATTCCCGTCGTTTTGACCGCATTTTGAAACAGGCATAAAAAATTCAAAAAAATCAAAAAATTGGAAAACCTTCGCATTGTGTCATTATATATGACCAAGTTTCCAGGAAAAATAATAAACTTGTAATACGGAAATTATTTTAAAAAAATGTTCTCGGAAATGAGCTATCATGCGTGAAGATTCATGGCTTTCAAGCCAAATGATCAATCTTATGGCCCCATTCATGGCATAGTTTGTTCAAATGATCTCATATTGTGCACAAGGGTGCATCTTGGGATTCCAAACAATGTTGATTTGGGGAGTTTTCACTTTCGTTGCACAAAAGAGCCATTTTCGATTTTCCGAGTGCCCTAAATGAGGTTTTTTTGTGAAGAACCTACCAAATAATTATTGCAAAACTGGACCAAATCATTTTTCTAAAATACTAGGCCATATTTAAGGCACAATTGACCAAATGGTTGGGTGTAAAAAGTGTTGATCCACCTCTGGTGAAAAAGACAAATTTCCGCCGATTCAGTTGGAAGCGGGTCAAATTTGAACTGCAGCTACCTCATAGTTTGCTCTTTATTTTTTCCAAAAATAATTTCTAGGTACATAGGTATCTATTTAATCAGAGAAACATCAAAAGTTTTCCAAGATTCAACCACTAGCTAAGAACGGTCAAGCCCGCCGTTTTGACCGCATTTTGGAACGGGCATAAAAAATTCAAAAGAAAATCAAAAAATTGGAAAACCTTCGCCGTGTGTCATTATATATGACCAAGTTTCCAGGAAAAATAATAAACTTGTAATACCAATTTTTTTTAAAAAAAGTGTTCTCAGAAATGAGCTATCATGCGTGAAGATTCATGGCTTTCAAGCCAAATGATCAATCTTATGGCCACATTCATGGCATAGTTTGTTCAAATGATCTCTTATTGTGCACAAGGGTGCATCTTGGAATTCCAAACAATGCTGATTTGGGGAGTTTTCACTTTCATTGCACAAAAGAGCCATTTTCCATTTTTCGAGTGCCCCAAATGAGGTTTTTTTGTGAAGAACCTACCAAATAATTATTGCAAAACTGGACCAAATCATTTTTCTAAAATAGTAGGCCATATTTAATGCAAAATTGACCAAATGGTCGGGTGTAAAAAGTTTTGAACCACCTCTGGTGAAAAAGACAAATTTCCGCCGATTCAGGTGGAAGCGGGTCAAATTTGAACTGGAGCTACCTCATAGTTTGCTCTTTATTTTTTCCAAAAATCATTTTTAGGTACATAGGTATCTATATAATCAGAGAAACATCAAAACTTTTCCAAGATTCAATCACTAGCTAGGAACGGTCAAGCCCGCCGTTTTGACCGCATTTTGAAACGGGCATAAAAAATTTAAAAAAAATCAAAAAATGGAAAACCTTCGCGTTGTGTCATTATATATGACCAAGTTTCCAGGAAAAATAATAAACTTGTAATACGGAAATTAATTTTAAAAAAGTGTTCTCAGAAATGAGCTATCATGCGTGAAGATTCATGGCTTTCAAGCCAAATGATCAATCTTATGGCCACATTAATGGCATAGTTTGTTCAAATGATCTCATATTGTGCACAAGGGTGCATCTTGGAATTCCAAACAATGTTGATTTGGGGAGTTTTCACTTTCATTGCACAAAAGAGCCATTTTCCATTTTTCGAGTGCCCCAAATGAGGTTTTTTTGTGAAGAAACTACCAAACAATTATTGCAAAATTGGACCTAATCAATTTTCTAAAATACTAGGCCATATTTAATGCACAATTGACCAAATGGTTGGATGTAAAAAGTTTTGATCCACCTCTGGTGAAAAAGACAAATTTCCGTCGATTCAGGTGGAAGTGGGTCAAATTTGAACTGCAGCTACCTCATAGTTTGCTCTTTATTTTTTCCAAAAATCATTTCTCTGTACATAATTATCTATTTAGTCAGAGAAACATCAAAAGTTTTCCAAGATTAAACCACTGGCTAGGAACGGTCAAGCTCGCCGTTTTGACCGCATTTTGAAACGGGCATAAAAAATTCAAAAAAATCAAAAAATTGGAAAACATTCGCATTGTGTCATTATATATGACCAAGTTTTCAGGAAAAATAATAAACTTGTAATACGGAAATTATTTTAAAAAAGTGTTCTCAGAAATGAGCTATCATGCGTGAAGATTCATGGCTTTCAAGCCAAATGATCAATCTTATGGCCACATTCATGGCATAGTTTGTTCAAATCATATCATATTGTGCAGAATGGTGCATCTTGGAATTCCAAACACTGCTGATTTGGGGAGTTTTCACTTTCATTGCACAAAAGAGCCATTTTCCATTTTTCGAGTGCCCCAAATGAGGTTTTTTTTGTGAAGAACCTACCAAATAATTATTGCAAAACTGGACCAAATCATTTTTCTAAAATACTACGCCATATTTACTGCACAATTGACCAAATGGTCGGGTGTAAAAAGTTTTGAACCACCTCTGGTGAAAAAGACAAATTTCCGCCGATTCAGGTGGAAGCGGGTCAAATTTGAACTGCAGCTACCTCATAGTTTGCTCTTTATTTTTTCCAAAAATCATTTCTAGATACGTAGGTATCTATATAATCAGAGAAACATCAAAAGTTTTCCAAGATTCAACCACTAGCTAGGAACGGTCAAGCCCGCCATTTTGACCGCATTTTGAAACGGGCATAAAAAATTCAAAAAAAATCAAAAAATTGGAAAACCTTCGCGTTGTGTCATTATATATGACCAAGTTTCCAGGAAAAATAATAAACTTGTAATACGGAAATTAATTTTAAAAAAGTGTTCTCAGAAATGAGCTATCATGCGTGAAGATTCATGGCTTTCAAGCCAAATGATCAATCTTATGGCCACATTAATGGCATAGTTTGTTCAAATGATCTCATATTGTGCACAAGGGTGCATCTTGGAATTCCAAACAATGTTGATTTGGGGAGTTTTCACTTTCATTGCACAAAAGAGCCATTTTCCATTTTTCGAGTGCTCCAAATGAGGTTTTTTTGTGAAGAACCTACCAAATAATTATTGCAAAATTGGACCTAATCAATTTTATAAAATACTAGGCCATATTCAATGCACAATTGACCAAATGGTTGGGTGTAAAAAGTTTTGATCCACCTCTGGTGAAAAAGACAAATTTCCGTCAATTCAGGTGGAAGTGGGTCAAATTTGAACTGCAGCTACCTCATAGTTTGCTATTTATTTTTTCCAAAAATCATTTCTAGGTACATAAGTATCTATTTAATCAGAGAAACATCAAAAGTTTTCCAAGATTCAACCACTGGCTAGGAACGGTCAAGCCCGCCGTTTTGACCGCATTTTGACACGGGCATAAAAAATTCAAAAAAAATCAAAAAATTGGAAAACCTTCGCATTGTGTCATTATATATGACCAAGTTTCCAGGAAAAATAATAAACTTGTAATACGGAAATTATTTTAAAAAAGTGTTCACAGAAATGAGCTATCATGCGTGAAGATTCATGGCTTTCAAGGCAAATGATCAATCTTATGGCCACATTCATGGCATATTTTGTTCAAATCATCTCATACTATGCACAAGGGTGCATCTTGGAATTCCAAACAATGCTGATTTGGGGAGTTTTCACTTTCATTGCACAAAAAAGCCATTTTCCATTTTTCGAGTGCCCCAACTGAGGTTTTTTTGTGAAGAACCTACCAAATAATTATTGCAAAACTGGACCAAATCATTTTTCTAAAATACTAGGCCATATTTAATGCACAATTAACCAAATGGTTGGGTGTAAAAAGTTTTGAACCACCTCTGGTGAAAAAGACAAATTTCCGTCGATTTAGGTGGAAGCGGGTCAAATTTGAACTGCAGCTACCTCATAGTTTGCTCTTTATTTTTTCCAAAAATCATTTCTAGGTACATAGGTATCTATATAATCAGAGAAACATCAAAAGTTTTCCAAGATTCAACCACTAGCTAGGAACGGTCAAGCCCGCCGTTTTGACCGCATTTTGAAACGGGCATAAAAAATTCAAAAAAATCAAAAAATTGGAAAACCTTCGAGTTGTGTCATTATATATGACCAAGTTTCCAGGAAAAATAATAAACTTGTAATACGGAAATTATTTTTAAAAAGTATTCTCAGAAATGAGCTATCGTGAAGATTCATGCTTTCAAGCCAAATGATCAATCTTATGGCCACATTCATGGCATAGTTTGTTCAAATGATCTCATATTGTGCACAAGAGTGCATCTTGGAATTCCAAACAATGTTGATTTGGGGAGTTCTCACTTTCATTGCACAAAAGAGCCATTTTCCATTTTTCGAGTGCCCCAAATGAGGTTTTTTGTGAAGAACCTACCAAATAATTATTGCAAAATTGGACCTAATCAATTTTCTAAAATACTAGGCCATATTTAATGCACAATTGACCAAATTGTTGGGTGTAAAAAGTTTTGATCCACCTCTGGTGAAAAAGACAAATTTCCGTCGATTCAGCTAGAAGCGGGTCAAATTTGAACTGCAGCTACCTCATAGTTTGCTCTTTATTTTTTCCAAAAATCATTTCTAGGTACATAAGTATCTATTTAATCAGAGAAACACCAAAAAAATTATAAGATTCAACCACTAGCTAGGAACGGTCATTCCCGCCGTTTTGACCGCATTTTGAAACGGGCATAAAAAATTCAAAAAACAATCAAAAAATTGGAAAACCTTCGCATTGTGTCATTATATATGACCAAGTTTCCAGGAAAAATAATAAAATTTTAATATGGAAGTTATTTTAAAAAAATGTTCTCGGAAATGAGCTATCATGCGTGAAGATTCATGGCTTTCAAGCCAAATGATCAATCTTATGGCCCCATTCATGGCATAGTTTGTTCAAATGATCTCATATTGTGCACAAGGGTGCATCTTGGGATTCCAACAATGTTGATTTGGGGAGTTTTCATTTCGTTGCACAAAAGAGCCATTTTCCATTTTCCGAGTGCCCCAAATGAGGTTTTTTTGTGAAGAACCTACCAAATAATTATTGCAAAATTGGATCTAATCAATTTTCTAAAATACTAGGCTATATTTAATGCACAATTGACCAAATGGTTGGGTGTAAAAAGTTTTGATCCACCTCTGGTGAAAAAGACAAATTTCCGCCGATTCAGTTGGAAGCGGGTCACATTGGAATTGCAGCTACCTCATAGTTTGCTCTTTATTTTTTCCAAAAATCATTTCTAGGTACATAAGTATCTATTTAATCAGTCAAATATCAAAAGTTTTCCAAGATTCAACCGCTAGCTAGGAATGGTTAAGCCCGCCGTTTTGACCGCATTTTGAAACGGGCATAAAAAGTTCAAAAAAATTAAAAAAATTGGAAAACCTTCGCATTGTGTCATTATATATGACCAAGTTTCCAGGAAAAATAATAAACTTCTAATACGGAAATTATTTTAAAAATGTGTTCTCAGAAATGAGCTATCGTGCGTGAAGATTCATGGCTTTCAAGCCAAATGATCAATCTTATGGCCATATTCATGGCATAGTTTGTTCTAATGATCTCATATAGTGCACAAGGGTGCATCTTGGAATTCCAAACAATGTTGCCTAAGGGAGTTTTCATTTTCTTTGCACGGAAAATTCATTTTCCATTTTCCGAGTGCCCGAAATGAGTTTTTTTTTGTGAAGGACCTACCATATATTTGTTGCAAAATTGGACCTAATCAATTTTCTAAAATACTAGGCCATATTTAATGCACAATTGACAAAATGGTTGGGTGTCAAAAGTTTTGATCCACCTCTCGTGAAAAAGACAAATTTTCGCCGATTCAGTTGGAAGCGGGTCAAATTTGAACTGCATCTACCTCACAATTTGCTCTTTATTTTTTCCAAAAATCATTTCTAGGTACATAAGTATCTATTTAATCAGAGAAACATCAAAAGTTTTCCAAGATTCAACCACTAGCTAGGAACGGTCAAGCCCGCCGTTTTGACCGCATTTTGAAACGGGAATGAAAAATTCAATAAAAAATCAAAAAATTGGAAAACCTTCGCATTGTGTCATTATATATGACCAAGTTTCCAGGAAAAATAATAAACTTGTAATACGGAAATTATTTTAAAAAAGTGTTCTCAGAAATGAGCTATCATGCGTGAAGACTCATGCTTTCAAGCCAAATGATCAATCTTATGGCCACATTCATGGCATAGTTTGTTCAAATGATCTAATATTGTGCACAAGGGTGCATCTTGGAATTCCAAACAATGTTGATTTGGGGAGTTTCACTTTCATTGCACAAAAGATCCATTTTCCATTTTTCGAGTGCCCCAAATGAGGTTTTTTTGTGAAGAACCTACCAAATAATTATTGCAAAATTGGACCTAATCAATTTTATAAAATACTAGGCCATATTTAATGCACAATTGACCAAATGGTTGGGTGTAAAAAGTTTTGATCCACCTCTGGTGAAAAAGACAAATTTCCGCCGATTCAGTGGAAGCGGGTCAAATTTGAACTGCAGCTACCTCATAGTTTTCTCTTTATTTTTTCCAAAAATCATTCCTAGGTACATAAGTATCTGTTTAATCGGAGAAACATCAAAAGTTTTCCAAGATTCAACCACTAGCTAGGAACGGTCAAGCCCGCCGTTTTGATCGCATTTTGAAACGGGCATAAAAAAAATTGGAAAACCTTCGCATTGTTTCATTATATATGACCAAGTTTTCAGGAAAAATAATAAACTTGTAATATGGAAATTATTTTTAAAAAGTGTTCTCAGAAATGAGCTATCATGCATGAAGATTCATGGCTTTCAAGCCAAATGATCAATCTTATGGCCACATTCATGGCATAGTTTGTTAAAATGATCTCATATTGTGCACAAGGGTGCATCTTGGAATTCCAAACAATGTTGCCTAAGGGAGTTTTCATTTTCTTTGCACGGAAAATTCATTTTTCATTTTCCGAGTGCCCGAAATGAGTTTTCTTTGTGAAGGACCTACCATATATTTGTTGCAAAATTGGACCTAATCAATTTTCTAAAATACTAGGACATATTTAATGCACATTTGACAAATTGGTTGGGTGTCAAAAGTTTTGGTCCACCTCTGGTGAAAAAGACAAATTCCCGCCGATTCAATTGGAAGCGGGTCAAATTTGAACTGCAGCTGCCTCATAGTTTGCTATTTATTTTTTCCAAAAATAATTTCTAGTTACATAAGTACCTATTTAATCATAAATACATGGTTTGGTGGCGATATGTCGAGGTTTGGACGGTGGCCGAGGGCCCCAACTCTAGAGGGCGTAAACTCGCATGCCCGCCGCGTGGTCACCGCGTGACCGTGGCGTTGCCATGTGTTCTGGGCTGCCTAGGCATGTCTAGTGGGTTGGGCACTCCCTAGGTAGGTGCTAGGAAGAAAATCGTAACATAAGATTCTCACGAGGAGACCGATCGATGCTCAAACATGAATAAGCAGCCAAGTGTTTGATTAGCGGTACGGGAAATGCACATGGCTAATGGGTGTGAGTTTTGGCTGAGGATGATCAATTACTAAGAAGATCATCTTCACAAATTTTCAGCTCAAAAGGAGGAGCCTAGGTGGTACTTGCTTTGCAAAGTATCACACTGGACATAAATATGAATGTTGAAGCCGGACTCAAAATAATGAATGGATTGAGCTGGCATTTGGTGGAGGATGGTTATTTGGGTAGAGGAAAGAACTGTAGAAAATGGATACCATTTGGACATGCCAAAGTGGTACTTCCTTCACAAAGTGTTTTTCTGAACAGAATAGGAAAATGAATATTTTTGAATTATTTTTGAACTACACAATGAAGGTTTTTTACATATTTGATGAAGATATGACCCAAAGAATTTATGAGATTTTTTTGGGAATTTTGGGAATCACAGAAATATAGGTTGCTTCACAACCTAGGGCAAAAATTGCCACATGGACATGACACATAGGCAAAACTGATGAGATGGCGCCTATTCATCACAACCCACCACAATCTACAAGGCTATGACCATCTATATTGGTCGTTAACAACTAGAAATAAGGCAGTGGACTAGCACTGTTTGCTTTATGACCATTTTGTGTAAGGAAATTACGACCTTTTTGACCAAAATGGTCGCAATGGTTTAGGGTTTGGAGCCTCCCGAACAGCTTTTGACCAATTGGTCTGAAATGGTCATAGATCTATGACCAATTCTTCCAGGGTCACTGACAGAAGGTCACTAGTTGACATATTTCTTGTAGTGATCCATCCCATTGCGTGAGTACCATTCCGTTAGCGACTCCTCCAGGCATGGCTTCGCATGTCCCATGGCCAGCGCGGGCAACACTCGAGCCCACACTTGCCATGTGAAGACGCAATGCAGGAGCAGATGGTTTATCGTTTCCTCATGCTGATCGCATAGCGGGCAGGCTGTCTGGTGTGGCAATCCTCGCCGTGCCAACCGGTTTGAGGCCCAACACCTGTCCTTGGTGACCAGCCAGGAGAAGAACCTGCATCTTAGCAGTGCCCGCGAATCCCAAGTGAGTGTGGCCGTGGGCGAAACCTCAAGTCCCCAAAACTTGGCCTGGTAGGCCGAGCTGGCCGAGAACTGCCTCCTTGCTTCAGGCCCAAGTGACGGCGTCGCTGCCGTGCTCCTACAGTTGGGTGGCCGCCACCCTGGGCCACACAGACATGAACTGCTCCAAGGAGGCGTGTTGATGGACGGCTCGAGGTCACGCGCCCATGCATCCGAAGTTATCGCGTCATAGACGGTTCTGGAGTTCCTCACTCGTGCGGAAATGTGTTCATACAGGCGTGGCACTAGCTCTTGGATGCGAGATCCCTGAAGCCATCGGTCCTCCCAGAATAGTGTGCTCTTGCCATCGCCTAGTTGCACTCGCGCTGCCGCCTGGAAGAGCTGCTTTGATTCCTTGGGTACACGGATGTTGAACTCTGCCCAAGGCCATCATTTCCTTCTCCACTTTGATCTCTTGTGCTCCTTCTTGACATTAGGCCTGCTAGTTGTAGCGCATATTAAGAAATACTCTACACGATTTTTTTTGCTTTTAGTGTGTTAAAGAAACTGCAAAAGCCCCCACAATTTTTTTACATAAGATCAATGCAATAGCTATAGTTTACACTTCCAGCAACCTCTCCTTCCTCTGTCTCTCCTCCAAGGAAAGGCGGCTAGGGATTTTGCCTCCCGCCGGCGGTGCCGCCGATCTCCCACATCTCCTGTGGCCTTAGGGCCGTGGGTGCGCGGTGGATCTCAGTCTTTGCCGGTGGGAGGGCTCCGTTTTCAGGTGCTTCTTCAAGTTTGTTAGGGTTTGTGTCCAACTCAAGAAGACAAGACGACGGTGGCTTCTTGGAGATGGAATAAGCTTCTTCCCGTCTAGCCCCCGTCCTAATGGTGTGTCTAGCATCGTCGAAGGGCGTGTGGAGGTGTGTCTCCGGCGAATCTCGTGGGATTTGTTTGGTGGTTGTCTTTGGTGGATCCGCTCGGATCTGGTCTTTGTTCGTCTTTGTTCACGTGTCTTCAGGTTGGATCCTTCCGATCTAAGCTTCTCTTCATCGGTGACGATTGCTGATCTGGTGCATTGGTCCTATGGGGCCTTAGCACGACGACTTCCCATCTGTCTTACAACAAGTTGTATCCGCTCCGACGAGGGAGGGGTGATGACAACGGCGCGCCTTTGGCTCACTTTAGCGCTTGTAGTCGTCGCTAGGTGGTCTATGAATATGGATGTAATTTTCATTATTTCTGGTGTTCGTTGTACTACCATGATGGGAGATGAATAGATCGACGGTTTTCCGCAAAATAATAATAATCAGAAATACTGAAACCAGTGACAACTAATATGGAATTGAGAGAGTAACGATTATTTTTCCCGAACATAAAAAGGTAATGACCTTAACAAAAGTCAGTTCAAAAGCAACAGCGACTCTTGTGGAGTGCAATCTTGCTCCAACAGGCGCAAGTTTTGTCCATCTTCTAGTGGGGGACTTTGGAGTAGGTTTCCCAGTTGTTTATATTTGTTTGGTTGTCATGTTTTTGTTGCGTTTGCCATGTTTTCAGCATGAGTGGACTTATCCCATGTTGTACCGGTGTTCGAGTGTGCTCGTGTATTGGTATTGTCCGGGTTTTCTGCTAATTAACCTGGAAACAATCTCATGGTTTCACAAAAAATAATCCTGCAGGAAGTAACATAGTAAAGCCAATACCATCATGCAAACTAATTAAGCAAGGCACTAAAAAGGAGAATTGGACATGAAGACGGCACGACTGCATCCAGATGGCGTCACTATAACGACGGTCTCTACACGGGCACGGTCCGGGCAAAATCGACGTGCGCTAGGTGGGCTTCCTTCAGTGTTGGCAAAACCGGTGGGCTCATCGCCGGTGACATCCTCTGACATCCGTAAAGTGCATCACCCACGTCTGCAACTCTGTCATAGCGCATTTTTGTGTACCACCGCCTTTTTGCGGTTTCATCATCCACGACCACTATGCCATCAACCATGACTACCTCGACCACGACTACATCACCATGATCATCGGCTACCTCAACATCAACACACAAAGCTATGTCTGAGCTACTAACCGACAACAACTCTAGATAACAGTGTCCACGTCGTCACTAGCGTCCATGCCACTCCCGCTACGACTGCAGGAGGGAATAGAGGGCAGACAGGGAAGACACCAGAAGGGGATGCAGTCACCGCCCTAGGTGCCGACCCATTAGAGACGCAGTTGATGATGGCACAACAGAGAAGATGACGAAAGCACAAGACTTCAAGTTCAGTCGTAATTGTTCACTTCACTCCCGGTGCGATTGAGGGAGGAGGTTAGAAGTATAATTGAGTTTAAATACAGAGATAAGGAGATAAGAGATAAGATATGTTTAAACATGTATTACTTGTCTTGTTCCAAGTCTCTCTCTCTCTCATATCGCACTTCTATATATACCTCATACCAAGGTTAGATCAATACAACACAAATATTAGCATTCTATAATTTCTACACGCTACACCTGGGAAAGTACGACCACAAGTGGTCACCATTGATGGGACACATGATACCCACAGGAAGCATGTGTTGTCCATCTCGTGCCGCGATGGCGTCGCCTATGTCTACAACCTCCCATCGATCGAGCCGCGAGGGCGGATTCGTTGCAACGACGAGGTTAGATATTGAGAGGATGCAAGAGCTATTTGCAGGCAGTGACGGAGCTGCGCAGGAAATGCTGGAGGGGCGATAGGCAAATATATCAATCTCCGAGGAGGGGCCAAAGACTATACCTTTTCTAATTAAGCACCTTCATTTTTTTGGCCTTCAACTCTTGCTTGTGTTCATCATCAGAAGGAGCCAAAGGTTCGAGTGGCTCCGGGAGAGCGAGGGTCAAGCGGCTAATCCACTAGATCGTATTATTCATGGATGTAAACAAACGTTGTTTCATCAAAACAAATATTTAATTTAAAACAAAGAACTGTATGAAATTATGTTAAAACGAACTATACTCAGTTTTCGCAAAAATTCTTGTAAAACTCATCTTTTGAAAACCTTATACTAATTCTCCTAACCCAAACAACCATTAAGCTTAAGTTGCAACACTAGTATTTTTTTTGAAAGGAGGTTGAAAACCCCGGTCTCTTCATCAATACGATGCAGACAACCATTTTTATTAAAATTGACGCTCGGCAACGATGTCAAAATTATCAATAAGCTGAATATAAGGCTGAGACGACTATGATAGTACCATTACAAGATGTGAAATTAACACCAATGACTTATGACTTGGTTCGGGTCAGGTCCTTCAGCTTCTTTAGAGCTAGCACTTGAAGATTGTAATGGTCATGATGGTTGAGTAATACAAGTTTTTACCTGGAAATAAACACCCATGACAAAGTCACTTGTTCCGCAACAACACCAGAGCGAGGGTTTTTTTCTCCCTTTTCTATCTTCGGCCTGTGGCCCTTCGATACAGAGCGAGGGTTTTTCGCTGCAACACCATTTTTTTTTTTGAGGGGCGCTGCAACACCAGTTGAGCTGCGATCTGCAAACCGCGCGCGACCCATTTTCGCCCAATCGGAAGCAAATCGAAGCTGCGGCAAATAAACCATTCGCGCGCAGAAGCAGAAAACACACCAAAGCCGGTAGCCAGACGAACAGGCGGAGCCAAAGGAAACCATGTCTAGCCAAGCCCCTCGCCGTCCTCCTCCCCCCCTCCCACCCAACCTGCCCCCTCACATCCCCTACTCCCGCACGCTGCAGCAGCGCCTCTACCTCCTCGCGCAGCACGCCGGCCGCCGCCGCCGCCGCGGTCTCCACCCGGGCACCACCACATCCCTCCGCGCGCTCGACCAGCTCCACGCGCAGCTCCTCCTCAACGGCTTCCACCGCAAGCGCTTCCTCCTCGCCAAGCTCATCTCCCTCGCCGCCGCCGCCGCCGACCTCCCCCGCGCCGAGGCCCTCTTCCTCTCCTCGTCCTCGTCCTCCCCGCAGCACCCGCCCGCGGCCCCCACCCTCGCCAACCTCCTCCTCCGTGCCGCCGCGGCGTCCCGCGCGCGGCCTCCCCAGCTCCTCTCCCTCTTCTCCCGCCTCGTCGGCCTCCACGGGTTCCGCCCCAACGCCTTCTCCTTCTCCACGCTCTTCGCCGCCCTCTCCGGCGCGGGCGCGGGCGCGGCCCCCCACGGGGCCGCCCTCCACGCGAGCGCGCTCGCCGGCGGGTTCGCGCCGTCCAACTCGCACGTCATGACCAGCCTCCTTGACATGTACGCCGCGGCCGGGCAGCTCGCGGATGCCAGGAAGGTGTTCGACGAAATGCCCGACAGGACAGCGGCGGCGTGGAACTGCATGCTCTCTGCTTACGTAAGGTGTCGTGAGGTGGATGCGGCTCTGCGTTTCTTCGGTGAGATGCCTGGGAGGGATGCGGTGGCCTGGACGACGGTGATAGCTGGGTGTGCCAGTGCTGGGAGGGCGGCCGAGGCGGTTGATCTGTTCTGGAGCATGAGGAAAGCAAGGGTCAAGGATGACTCAGTCACGATGGTTGCCTTGCTGACGGCATGTGCCGAGTTGGGGGACCTGCGTCTCGGGCGATGGATACATGCACGGATGGACCAGGAAGGCCATTTGCAGAGGATGTTGTCACTAGACAATGCCCTCATCCATATGTATGTCAAGTGTGGGGCTGTGGAGGATGCGCACTGCATGTTTCTCGAGATGCCGAGGCGGAGTACCATCTCATGGACTACAATGATTTCCGGGCTTGCGGTCCATGGTCGTGCCGAGGAGGCTCTAGAATTGTTTAACAGGATGGAGGAACGTCCTGATGGCACAACGCTGCTCGCTGTGCTGTCTGCGTGCAGCCATTCAGGGAAGGTTGACGACGGACGGAAATACTTTGAGAGCATGGAAAGAGTTTATGGGATCGCCCCAGAGATACAGCACTATGGATGCATGGTCGACATGCTCTGCCGCAGCAGACGATTGCACGAAGCGCTCGAGCTCGCGGAGACAATGCCGTTGCAGTCTAATGTGGCCGTATGGGGTGCACTATTGAGTGGATGCAAGAGGGAAGATAATCTTGAGCTTGCAGCCAAAGTAATTGATAGATTGACTGAGCTACAGCCTGATCGAGCAGCTGGGCACCTTGTGCTCCTGTCAAACATGTATGCGGGTGTTGGTCAGTGGGAGCAGGCTCGGATTGTGAGGGAAAGAGTGGCTGCACTGCATGCCGGGAAGCCTGCTGGAGGGAGCTGGGTGAATCAAAACGAGACCAGCATGTTGGTGGTAGCATGAGCTCAACAAATTGTTTGGTTTCACTCACAAAATTTCACATGAAACATTGGGGCTTTGTGTTCCACATTTAAAATGCAGTAATTATCAGAACTCGAGGGAGCACTGCAACGTTTCAACCATCAGGTGTTTGCATTGACGTTTATATTGACACAGTAATAGAAAAAGGTTCAGATCTAGAGAAGATAAAATGATCAGTCTGCCACACACTTTCTTTTGACTTCTGGTGCAACTGTGGAATTATGCATCAGTTTCCATCTTCGCTGCGTCAAGGTTAGAACATGATACATTTGACTTGCTATTAATGGTTCTAAACTTCTGTTTGTGGTACTTGCCAGATAATAAGTTAATAACAATGCTAGAAATATGTATAGATCCGTAAATTATAGTTGTAATGATGAGGTCTTTGAAGCGTAAACTTCTCTGTCCATCTTAATTCATTTTTGTAGGAAAAAGTGTCATGACAGCCCAGCCTGCTGTCACAGTAATAATTAAACACCAATTGAAAATCATAGCAGAACTACATGCACAAGCTGACCTAGTTCGTCTCATTTTCCTTGCTAAATCTTTCTGAGAGATACGAAAGCAGTCTTCTGTTCTCAATTTGAACAATGCTCCTCTATGTAACCTATTCTGTACACTGTTTTTTTATATCGGCAAGTTGATAGTTGCTGAAACTAACTCCTTCTGGATAAACTGAAATCAACTATTCGTTGATAGCAGCAGCGTTGGTTCCAGTGTCACCCGAGAAGCTTATTGCATGTGCCAATGCCAATGGCAGCAGCAAGATGCCATGCAGCATGGATATAGGGTGTCTCTGGGAAGTAATCGTCGGCAATAAACAGCGCACCTCCCAAAAGAGATGACATCTTGTGC
Organism: Triticum timopheevii; assembly: GCA_963921465.1. NCBI lineage: Eukaryota > Viridiplantae > Streptophyta > Magnoliopsida > Poales > Poaceae > Triticum > Triticum timopheevii. The sequence goes on from OY997270.1 coordinate 373,374,257, forward strand.
AGGTTATGTACCGTTCTGAGCTCTGGTTCAACTGATGCTCTCTTTGCGAAGGAAACCTGCCATGCCATGTAAACAGTTAGATTTATCCAGCAGTTCTCTTTCAGCAAGCCAGTTTGTTGATCATCGAATTGGTTTGTTTTAGACAGAACAATCTGCCAGGTCATTTGGATTACTTGCCTCCATCATTCCGGTGTGGACAGCTGAAACCATGAAAGGCTGAAACGGCAGCAGCAACGTTGATGCTGCCATCAGTAGTCCTGGGTTCTCATTCCTGACTGCCCTGGATAAACACTGCATAGGAAGCGTATATGTTTGCTATGATGTGCAGATTCTGATAATTGAACAGCCTTTCAGTGCAAAAATATGACTCACCAGCGTAGTGGTGGCAATCATAGTATAGTCGGCCCATCTCAGGATTTTTCTGATCTCTCCTCGGGAAGAATGATACAGGCCTGAAGCTATTCCTACTCCAACCAGTGAGTTGGCGTAGATGGCAGCGTTCAAGTTCTTCCTGCGGCACCGACTTTTCTTATTAGATACATACTCAGAAATAAAAAAGACAAAGAATCATCTTGTCTCAGAAGATGTCTTGCCTTGGTGTCTGCAGTCCGAGGACGATGAAGGGTAGAGAGGTGACAACATTTGCAAAAGTTTCACCAGCATGCTTGTCACCTGATAAACACAAAACCGTCAGACAAGAAGCTTCACTTGGCAAAGAAGATACTGTGGCACCGGTTGCTGGGCAGACGGAATGGAAGCAGACATACATGTAATGCCACAGTGGATGGGCTTCAAGCATGAGGGCCTTTGCTGCCACAGTCGTCTGCAGTTGTTGCAAACACAGGGTGTCAGATGGATGGCATCAGCTCAGTCTGGTGTTGAGCGCATTGCTCCTGATTAATGGCAGCTCACCGTATCAGCAGTCTTTGATGTTGTTGTGCGACCGTTCTACCGCCATTTTGGTGTTCACAAGTCGGCGAATCGGTGAAGCTTGTCTGGAAGGCTTCGCCTTCGCCCTGTGCCTGCGGCGGTCGACGAGCAATCTGTATGCCGTATAGCCCATCCAAGATGCCTGGGGGGTTTCTACCCCTCTGGACACACATTTTTGCCTTGCCCCTCCTTTAGCAGCGTACGGTCGACTTATACCCGTGCGGCCTGCAGGACGGAGTTAGACATGGATGAACATAGCCGCGGTCAGTTCTTCGCTTCATCTGGTGAGCTCTAACAATTTTCCTTCTTTCTTTGGTTGCGGCTGGAAGAAACTAATGCAGTAAGATTGTAGGAAGCGCACCTTAGCTATGCACGGCTGGCTACCCGAGATTGCGGCGGACCTTCTGCCTCTTCTCCGGCGGGCGTTGGTGGATCCGTGGATGGCCGGCCGGCGACGGCGAGGGGAATAAATAGCGTATGGATGTGAAGTTGTTGGAAATCCTGGCGCGACGCGAGAGACGCCAAGTCATGTGGGGAGCAGAGGATGCCGATTCCGAACGGATCTTCCCTCTGCTGCAGCGCGGCCGTGGCGCTCGGTCCGAATATCCTCTCGCCCACGGCGCGGCATCGTCAAAACTTACACGGAAGACAATTCCATGCAGGCAAAATACTACGTGGATTCTGAATGGCGCCAACCGAGCGATTAAGACGCAAACAAAGTAAGAAAAAGGACGCAAACAAAGTTGAAAACTTGGGCTGGTGGAACTACAGGACGTACGTCTTGCGACCGCGCCAGTTTCTGGTTGGCGGAGGCGTGAAAGGTACCACTAAAAACGAAACTTTGGCGAGGAGGCTCGGTAATTATTGCATTGAGTGAAATGCATATACTCTCTGTATGAGGCCTAATATATTTTTCAAGGTTCCCTTTGACCATGAATTAAAGTAGTAATACTCCCTACGCTCCTAAATATAAGTCTTTGTAGAGATTTCACTATATACCACATACGGATATATATAGATGCATTTTAGAGTATAGGTTCACTCACTTTGCTTCGTATGTAGTCCATAGTGAAATCTCTACAAAGACTTATATTTAGGAACGGAGGGAGTATATGGCATGCATGTTACACAAAGCATTGCCGTTAGATCCTTATGTGAAAGGAGTTTCTAATGGAATAATTGTTATATCGTACATCTTATATATTGTTAATCTTGTGAATGATCAAACACAACCTCAAAAATCATATTAGGCCTTATATAATATATGGATGGAGGGAGTACAACCACCAAACTTATTAGTAGGCGTGCAGACTCAGGAACAGCCACATTGTTGGTCAACAAACTTGCTATATTACTAGTAACTAGTCTATGTTATTATTTTCATAATGGGTAACGTGATATCATGCAAGTCTTCATTCATTTAGATGTAAACTCATTTTGCATTGGGCTGCGTTATGTTACCACAAGCACCTCTCTCCTTATTAACTACATGCCACGTAAGCAAACTTTTCTTAGGGTAGGCTATGTTACTAGCTAAGTTACTCCTACTATTACCAATCTAAGAGCATCTCTAGCCCTTTCCCTTATACTATTTAACTTCTCCAAGGACCACTCAGAACTTAACTCCTTAAATTTGAGGATTAAAAAAGTGTGCACACTTAAGGCCTCTTCCAATGCATTGGTGCTAAGGTGAGGTGCTAAATGCAATAAAAAGCTTAGCATCTACTCTCCCCAATGCATTGGTGCTTAGCTTTTGTAGCTAAGACCTCCTCCAATGCAAAGGTGTTTAGATGAGGTGCTAAGTATATTAAATGCCTTAGCAATTTAAGTCCCCAATGCAAAGGTGCTAAACTTTTGGGTGCTAAGCTTCATGTATTTAATTATTTATAGACTCAGAATTGTGCTTTCACCTAGGTACACGTGCTTAGCATCGTTTCTTCCTGGGGTCACCATACTACTCTCTCTCTCTCTTCTTAATTAGCATGCCACATCAGATTTTTTGCTTAGTTGGCATCCTTAGCACCTATATAAAGTGGAGCATTGGGAGGGGCCTAAGACTCCCTCATTTGATGTTTTGACACCTAAACATATTCATGCATTGGTTGGTAGTCATTTTACATAGGTCCACGTGCTTAGCACCGTTTCTTCCCGGGGTCATCATAATGCTCTATCCCCTTTTTAATTGCTTTGCCACTTCACTTTTTGCCTATGTGGCACTCTTAGCACCCGTACACCAGGAGCACTGGGAAGCCTAAACCTTAGCTCCATATAATTTTTTCCTTCGCCACATCTTCCATCCTTTCGTATACAAACTCCGTTTCAACCACATTTGTACAACTTATTAATTCAATAGTTGATATTTCTAATGCACATTTTTAAACAACATTTCAAAACAATGTTTTCAAATTTAAATATTTAAATTCAAACGCAATATATGGTCCAAATGAAAAAGTAATCCAAATAAAACATCATAGAACAACATTCAATTGTCGTGAAGTGCCCACAAGTGCTCAATAAGTTCTTTTTTCGCAATAAAAAGTGCTCAATAAGATCATCTTGAAGTTGGTGACGAACTTATTGGTTTTCGATGATGTTGTGATGGCTGCGAGGAATCTCCAAATCTTTCTTGGTTGATGTTCTGGCACTGCCACGTGCATGTCCAGGGCATACAATCAATGGATTGAAGCATCCTCGGACAAAGAATCGTTAAAAATATTTCCCACAACCTCTTCATCTAGACAAATGCAACATGCAGTGAGCAAATTGAGTGCATAAATGGACAAAAACATAGAAAAAGGGAAAGTTTAACCTTTGGGACAATTCATTGAACTCTTTGCCGATGAAGAGAGGTGAGAGTGGTCATGACTAACATTAGTGCATTGTTGACACTACCAAAGATGAAGATGATAATGAGGGAGGCATGGACACCGACAAGAACTGATTCCAGCCTCGTCGTAATGTACATGCCGCCAAGGAAGCATGCGGCCGCTCGGCTCCAATGTTTGGAGGATTGATTATGTGGGAACGGGATGGACGCCGGTGTGTCGCACACGGGGCGGCTAGGTGATAACCCACAAGTGTAGGGGATCGCAACAGCTTTCGAGGGTAAAGTATTCAACCCAAATTTATTGATTCGACACAAGGGGAGCCAAAGAATATTCTTGAGTATTAGCAGTTGAGTTGTCAATTCAACCACACCTGGATAACTTAGTATCTGCAGCAAAATATTTAGTAGCAAAAGTGGTATGATAATAAAGGTAACGGTAGCAAAAGTAAAGATAAATGTTTTTGGGTTTTTGTAGTAGTTGTAACAGTAGCAACGGAAAAGTAAATAAGCGAAGAACAATATGTGAAAAGCTCGTAGGCAATGGATCAGTGATGGATAATTATGTCGGATGCGATTCCTCATGTAATAGCTATAACATAGGGTGACACAGAACTAGCTCCAATTCATCAATGTAATGTAGGCATGTATTACGTAAATAGTAATACGTGCTTATGGAAAAGAATTTGCATGACATCTTTTGTCCTACCCTCCCGTTGCAGCGGGGTCCTTACGGAAACTAAGGGATATTAAGGCCTCCTTTTAATAGAGAACCGGAACAAAGCATTAGCACATAGTGAATACATGAACTCCTCAAACTACGATCATCACCGAGAAGTATCCCGATTATTGTCACTTCGGGGTTGTCGGATCATAACACATAATAGGTGACTATAGACTTGCAAGATAGGATCAAGAACACACATATATTCATGAAAACATAATAGGTCCAGATCTGAAATCATGGCACTCGGGCCCTAGTGACAAGCATTAAGCATAGCAAAGTCATAGCAACATCAATCTCAGAACATAGTGGATACTAGGGATCAAATCCTAATAAAACTAACTTGATTACATGGTAAATCTCATCCAACCCATCACCGTCCAGCAAGCCTACGATGAAATTACTCACGCACGGCGGTGATCATCATGAAATTGGTGATGGACGATGGTTGATGATGACGACGGCGATGAATCCCCCTCTCCGGAGCCCCGAACGGACTCCAGATCAGCCCTCCCGAGAGAGATTAGGGCTTGGTGGCGGCTCCGTGTCGTGAAACGCGATGAAACTTTCTCCTTGATTTTTTTCTCCCCGAACGTCAATATATGGAGTTGAAGTTGACGTCGGTGGAGGTCCAGGGGGCCCACGAGATAAGAGGCCGCGCCCTAGGGGGGGCGCCCCCTGTCTCGTGGACAAGCTGTGGGCCCCCTGGCAATAATTCTTTTGCCAAAAATTCTTATTAATTCCAAAAAGTGCCTCCGTGGATTTCCAGGACATTCCGAGAACTTTTCTTTTCTACACATAAAACAACATCATGGCAGTTCTGCTGAAAACAGCGTCAGTCCGGGTTGGTTTCATTGAAATCATGCAAGTTAGAGTCCAAAACAAGGGCAAAAGTGTTTGGAAAAGTAGATACATTGGATTCGTATCAACTCCCCCAAGCTTAAACCTTTTGCTTGTCCTCAAGCAATTCAGTTGATAAACTGAAAGTGATAAAGAAAAACTTTTACAAACTCTGTTTGCTCTTTTTGTTGTAAACATGAAAAGCCAGCATTCAAGTTTCAACAAATATTATGAACTAACCATACTCACAATAACACATAGCTCTCACAATTACTCATATCAATAACATAATCAGCTAGCGAGCCATAATAATAAAACTCGGATGACAACACTTTCTCAAAATAATCATAACATGATATAACAAAATGGTATCTCGCTAGCCCTTTCTGAGACCGTAAAACATAAATGCAGAGCACCTTTAAAGATCAAGGACTGACTAAACATTGTAATTCATGGTAAAAGAGATCCAGTCAAGTCATACCCAATATAAACCAATAGTAATGAATGCAAATGACAATGTGCTCTCCAGCGGGTGCTTTTAATAAGAAGGGTGATGACTCAACATAAAAGTAAATAGATAGGCCCTTCGCAGAGGGAAGCAGGGATTTGTAGAGGTGTCAGAGCTCGATTTTAAAATAGAGATTGAATAACATTTTGAGCGGCATACTTTCGTTGTCAACGCAACAACTATGAGATGACTGTATCTTCCATACTAAATGCATTATAGGCAGTTCTCAAACAGAATGGTAAAGGTTTATACTCCCCCAACCACCAACAAGCATCAATCCATGGCTTGCTCGAAACAACGAGTGCCTCCAACATACAACAGCCCTGGGGGAGTTTTGTTTAATTATTTTGGTTTGCTTTGATCTTTTTGAATCATGGGACTGGTGTCGGTGTCAAAACCGGCGGATCTCGGGTAGGGGGTCCCGAACTGTGCGTCTAGGCGGATGGTAACAGGAGACAAGGGACACGATGTTTTTACCCAGGTTCGGGCCCTCTCGATAGAGGTAAAACCCTACTCCTGCTTGATTGATATTGATGATATGGGTAGTACAAGAGTAGATCTACCACGAGATCAAGGAGGCTAAACCCTAGAAGCTAGCCTATGGTATGATTGTTATTCGTCCTACGGACTAAAACCCCTCCGGTTTATATAGACACCGGAGAGGGCTAGGGTTACACAGAGTCGGTTACAATGGTAGGAGATCTACATATCCGTATTGCCAAGCTTGCCTTCCACGCCAAGGAAAGTCCCATCCGGACACGGGACGAAGTCTTCAATCTTGTATCTTCATAGTCTTGGAGTCCGGCCAATGATGATAGTTCGGCTATCCGGACACCCCCTAGTCCAGGACTCCCTCAGTAGCCCCTGAACCAGGCTTCAATGACGATTGTCTTCAGCATTGCAAGGCGGGTTCCTCCTCCGAATAATTTATAGAAGATTGTGAACACCAGGATAGTATTCGGCTCTGCAAAATAAATTCCACATACCACCGTAGAAAGAATAATGTTTAAACAAGTTCAATCTGCTGACGTATTTCGTGGCGTGACGTCACACCACAGCCAAGCCTTTACTCGAATCGTTTTTATTGTTCCACTTCAGCGCGTTTAGCGAAGCGGTTTCATTGGCACGTCTTGTCGAAGCAGAGATCGTGTCCCCTTATTCCGTGATTCTCATCAATACGGACGTGGGTAACCCAAACGCGCCATTGATTGTGGCGCTTGGGAGATAAGCGAGTTTTACCAGGCTGGTGGGGACGCATAGTTTCGTCCGCCCATATATAAGAGAATAAGGATCCACCTTTTTACCTACGCCTTCTTCCTCCTTTGCTTATCCATCTCCGCGCACTCGAGCTCCAGCGCCCAAGTCCGCACATCTCACCTCAACCTTCTGTTGGGGAACGTTGCAGAAAATTAAAATTTTTCCTACGGCTTCACCAAGATCCATCTATGAGTTCATCTAAGCAACGAGTCATGGGAGAGAGTTTGCATCTACATACCACTTGTAGATCGCGTGCGGAAGCTTGCAAGGTGATGATGGAGTCGTACTCGAACGTGATTCAGATCACCGATGCCAAGTGCTGAACGGACAGCACCTCCGCGTTCAACACACGTACGGCACGGGTGACGTCCCCTCCGTCTTGATCCAGCAAGGAGGAAGGGGAGGTTGAGGAAGACAGCTCCACCGGCAGCACGACGGCGTGGTGATGGTGGAGAAGCAGTACTCCGACAGGGCTTCGCTGAGCACACAACGGAGGAGGAGAGGTGTTGGGGAGGGAGAAGGAGGCAACCAAAGGCCAAGGACTCAAGGTATGAAGTCCCTCCTCTCCCCCACTATATATAGGAGGGCCAAGGGGGGGTGGCCGGCCCTAGGAGATCTAATCTCCTAGGGGGGCGGCGGCCAAAGGGGGTTTCCCTCCCCCCCAAGGCACCTAGGAGGTGCCTTCCCCTCCTAGGACTCTTCCCCCTTGAACCCTAGGCGCATGGGCCTATGTGGGGCTGGTGCCCTTGGCCCATGCAGGCCAAGGCGCACCCCCTACAGCCCATGTGGCCCCCCGGGGCAGGTGGCCCCACCCGGTGGGCCCCCGGGACCCCTCCGGTGGTCCCGGTACAATACCGATAACCCCGAAACTTGTCCCGATGCCCGAAACAGGACTTCCCATATATAAATCTTTACCTCCGGACCATTCCGGAACTCCTCGTGACGTCCGGGATCTCATCCGGGACTCCGAACAACATTCGGTAGTCACATACTTGACTTCCTACTAACCCTAGCGTCACCGAACCTTAAGTGTGTAGACCCTACGGGTTCGGGAGACACGCAGACATGACCGAGACGACTCTCGGGCAATAACCAACAGCGGGGTCTGGATATCCATGTTGGCTCCCACATGCTCCTCGATGATTTCATCGGTTGAACCACGATGTCGAGGATTCGATCAAACCCTGTATACAATTCCCTTTGTCAATCGGTACGTTACTTGCCCGAGATTCGATCGTCGGTATCCCAATACCTTGTTCAGTCTCGTTACCCGGCAAGTCACTTTACTCGTACCGTAATGCATGATCCCGTGGCCAACACCTTGGTCACATTGAGCTCATTATGATGATGCATTACCGAGTGGGCCCAGAGATACCTCTCCGTTATACGGAGTGACAAATCCCAGTCTCGATCCGTGTCAACCCAACAGATACTTTCGGAGATACCTGTAATGCACCTTTATAGTCACCCAGTTACGTTGTGACGTTTGATACACCCAAGGCACTCCTACGGTAACCGGGAGTTACACGATCTCATGGTCGAAGGAATAGATACTTGACATTGGCAAAGCTTCTAGCAAACGAACTATACGATCTTTTATGCTATGCTTATGATTGGGTCTTGTCCATCACATCATTCTCCTAATGATGTGATCCCGTTATCAACGACATCCTATGTCCATAGTCAGGAAACCATGACTATCTATTGATCATAACGAGCTAGTCAACTAGAGGCTCACTAGGGACTCATTGGGTCTAAGTGTTCACACGTGTATTACGATTTCCGGATAATACAGTTATAGCATGAACAAAAGACAATTATCATGAACATTGAAATATAATAATCCTTTTATTATTGCCTCTAGGGCATATTTCCAACAGTCTCCCACTTGCACTAGAGTCACCAATCTAGTTACATTGTGATGAATCGAACACCCATAGAGTTCTGGTGTTGATCATGTTTTGCACGCGAGAGAGGTTTAGTCAACGGATCTGCGACATTCAGATCCGTGTGCACTTTGCAAATCTCTATGTCTCCATCTTGAACATTTTCACGGATGGAGTTGAAACGACGCTTGATGTGCCTGGTCTTCTTGTGAAACCTGGGCTCCTTGGCAAGGGCAATAGCTCCAGTGTTGTCACAGAAGAGTTTGATCGGCCCCGACGCATTGGGTATGACTCCTAGGTCGGTGATGAACTCCTTCATCCAAATCGCTTCATGCGCTGCCTCCGAGGCTGCCATGTACTCCGCTTCACACGTAGATCCCGCCACGACGCTCTGCTTGCAGCTGCACCAGCTTACCGCTCCACCATTCAACATATACACGTATCCGGTTTGTGACTTAGAGTCATCCAGATCTGAGTCGAAGCTAGCGTCGACGTAACCCTTTACGACGAGCTCTTCATCTCCTCCATAAACGAGAAACATGTCCTTTGTCCTTTTCAGGTACTTCAGGATATTCTTGACCGCTGTCCAGTGTTCCTTGCCGGGGTTACTTTGGTATCTTGCAACCAAACTTACGGCAAGGTTTACATCGGGTCTGGTACACAGCATGGCATACATAATAGATCCTATGGCTGAAGCATAGGGGATGACACTCATCTCTTCTTTATCTTTTGCCGTGGTCGGTGACTGAGCCGAGCTCAATCTCACACCTTGTAACATAGGCAAGAACCCCTTCTTGGACTGATCCATTTTGAACCTCTTCAAAATCTTATCAAGGTATGTGCTTTGTGAAAGACCTATGAGGCGTCTCGATCTATCTCTATAGATCTTGATGCCTAATATATAAGCAGCTTCTCCAAGGTCCTTCATTGAAAAACACTTGTTCAAGTAGGCCTTAATGCTGTCCAGGAGTTTCGTATCATTTCCCATCAAGAGTATGTCATCTACATATAATAGGAGAAATGCTACAGAGCTCCCACTCACTTTCTTGTAAACGCAGGCTTCTCCATAAGTCTGCGTAAACCCAAACGCTTTGATCATCTCATCAAAGCGAATGTTCCAACTCCGAGATGCTTGCACCAGTCCATAAATGGATCGCTGGAGCTTGCATACTTTGTTAGCGTTCTGAGGAACGACAAAACCTTCCGGCTGCATCATATACAGCTCTTCCTTAAGATGTCCATTAAGGAATGCCGTTTTGACGTCCATCTGCCATATCTCATAATCATAGTATGCGGCAATTGCTAACATGATTCGGACGGACTTAAGCTTCGCCACGGGAGAGAATGTCTCGTCGTAGTCAATCCCTTGAACTTGTCGATAACCCTTAGCGACAAGTCGAGCTTTATAGATGGTAACATTACCATCCGCGTCCGTCTTCTTCTTAAAAATCCATTTATTTTCTATCGCTCGCCGATCATCGGGCAAGACTGTCAAAGTCCATACTTTGTTTTCATACATGGATTCTATCTCGGATTTCATGGCCTCAAGCCATTTGTTGGAATCCGGGCCCGCCATTGCTTCTTCATAGTTCGAAGGTTCATTGTTGTCTAGCAACATGATTTCCATGACAGGGTTGCCGTACCACTCTGGTGCGGAACGTGTCCTTGTGGACCTTCGAAGTTCAGTAGCAACTAGATCTGAAGTACCTTGATCATCATCAACATTTTCCTCTTCAGTTGGTGTGGGCATTACAGGAATGGTTTCCTGCGCTGCACCACTTTCCCGTTCGAGAGGCAGTACTTCATCGAGTTCTACTTTCCTCCCACTTACTTCTTTCGAGAGAAACTCTTTCTCCAGAAAGCATCCGTTCTTGGCAACAAAGATCTTGCCTTCGGATCTTAAGTAGAAGGTATACCCGACAGTTTCCTTAGGGTATCCTACGAATACGCATTTTTCCGACTTGGGTTCGAGCTTTTCAGGTTGAAGTTTCTTGACATAAGCATCGCATCCCCAAACTTTTAGAAACGACAGCTTAGGTTTCTTCCCAAACCATAATTCATACGGTGTCGTCTCAACGGATTTAGACGGTGCCCTATTTAAAGTGAATGTAGCTGTCTCTAGAGCGTATCCCCAAAATGATAGCGGTAAATCGGTAAGAGACATCATAGACCGCACCATATCCAATAGAGTGCGATTACGACGTTCGGACACACCGTTTCGCTGAGGTGTTCCAGGCGGCGTGAGTTGTGAAACGATTCCACATTTTCTTAAGTGTGTACCAAATTCGTGACTTAAGTATTCGCCCCCACGATCTGATCGTAGGAACTTTATCTTATGGTCACGTTGATTCTCTACCTCACTCTGAAATTCCTTGAACTTTTCAAAGGTCTCAGACTTGTGTTTCATTAAGTAGACATACCCATATCTACTCAAGTCGTCAGTGAGAGTGAGAACATAACGATATCCTCCGCGAGCCTCAACGCTCATTGGACCGCACACATCGGTATGTATGATTTCCAACAAGTTGGTTGCTCGCTCCATTGTTCCGGAGAACGGAGTCTTGGTCATTTTGCCTAAGAGGCAAGGTTCGCATGTGTCAAATGATTCATAATCAAGAGACTCTAAAAGTCCATCAGCATGGAGCTTCTTCATGCGCTTGACACCAATGTGACCAAGGCGGCAGTGCCACAAGTATGTGGGACTATCGTTATCAACTTTACATCTTTTGGCATCCACACTATGAACATGTGTAATATTACGCTCGAGATTCATCAAGAATAAACCATTGACCATCGGAGCATGACCATAAAACATATCTCTCATATAAATCGAACAACCATTATTCTCAGACTTAAATGAGTAGCCATCTCGTATTAAACGAGATCCAGATACAATGTTCATGCTCAAACTTGGCACTAAATAACAATTATTGAGGTTTAAAACTAATCCCGTAGGTAAATGTAGAGGCAGCGTGCCGACGGCGATCACATCGACCCTGGAACCATTCCCGACGCGCATCGTCACCTCGTCCTTCGCCAGTCTCCGTTTATTCCGCAGCTCCTGCTGTGAGTTACATATGTGAGCAACGGCACCGGTATCAAATACCCAGGAGTTACTTCGAGTACTGGTAAGGTACACATCAATTACATGTATATCAAATATACCTTTGGTATTGCCGGCCTTCTTATCCGCTAAGTATTTGGGGCAGTTCCGCTTCCAGTGCCCCTTCCCCTTGCAATAAAAGCACTCAGTCTCAGGCTTGGGTCCATTCTTTGACTTCTTCCCGGCAACAGGCTTACCGGGCGCGGCAACATCTTTGCCGTCCTTCTTGAAGTTCTTCTTACCCTTGCCCTTCTTGAACTTAGTGGTCTTATTGACCATCAACACTTGATGTTCTTTCTTGATTTCAGCCTCTGCTGACTTCAGCATCGAGAACACTTCAGGAATGGTCTTTACCATCCCCTGCATGTTGTAGTTCATCACAAAGCTCTTGTAGCTTGGTGGGAGCGACTGGAGGATTCTGTCAATGACCGCCTCATCTGGGAGGTTAATGTTCAACTGGGTCATACGTGCGTGCAACCCAGACATCTTCAGGATGTGTTCACTGACAGAACTGTTCTCCTCCATCTTACAACTGTAGAACTTGTCGGAGACATCATATCTCTCGACCCGGGCATGAGCTTGGAAAACTAGTTTCAGCTCTTCGAACATCTCATATGCTCCGTGATGCTCAAAACGCTTTTGGAGCCCCGGTTCTAAGCTGTAAAGCATGCCGCACTGAACGAGGGAGTAATCATCAGCACGAGTTTGCCAAGCGTTCATAACGTCTTGGTTCTCTGGGACGGGAGCGGCACCTAGCGGTCCTTCTAGGACATATTGCTTCCTGGCAGCTATGAGGATGATCCTCAGGTTTCGGACCCAGTCCGTATAGTTGCTGCCATCATCTTTCAGATTGGTTTTCTCTAGGAACGCGTTGAAGTTCATGTTGACATTAGCGTTGGCCATTGATCTACAATACATATTTGCAAAGGTTTTAGACTAAGTTCATGATAATAAAGTTCTTAATCAAAATTATGAACTCCCACTTAGATTAGACATCCCTCTAGTCATCTAAGTGCTACACGATCCGAGTCGACTAGCCCGTGTCCGATCATCACGTGAGACGGACTAGTCATCGTCGGTGAACATCTTTATGTTGATCGTATCTTCCATACGACTCGTGTTCGACCTTTCGGTCTCCGTGTTCCGAGGCCATGTCTGCACATGCTAGGCTCGTCAAGTTAACCCTAAGTGTTTTCGCTGTGTAAAACTGTCTTACACCCGTTGTATGTGAACGTAAGGATCCATCACACCCGATCATCACGTGGTGCTTAGAAACGACGAACTGTAGCAACGGTGCACAGTTAGGGGAGAACACTTCTTGAAATTTTGTAAGGGATCATCTTATTTACTACCGTCGTCCTAAGTAAACAAGATGCATAAACATAATAAACATCACATGCAATTATATGGTTGTGACATGATATGGCCAATATCATCAAGCTCCATTGATCTCCATCTTCGGGGCTCCATGATCATCTTGTCACCGGCTTGACACCATGATCTCCATCATCATGATCTCCATCATCGTGTCTTCATGAAGTTGTCACGCCAACGACTACTTCTACTTCTATGACTAACGCGTTTATTAATGAAGTAAAGTAGTTTACATGACGTTCTTCAATGACACGCAGGTCATACAAAAAAATAAAGACAACTCCTATGGCTCCTGCCGGTTGTCATACTCATCGACATGTAAGTCGTGAATCCTATTACAAGAACATGATCTCATACATCACAATTCAACATTCATCACAACTTCTGGCCATATCACATCACATGATCAATCGCTGCAAAAACAAGTTAGACGTCCTCTAGTTGTTGTTGCATCTTTTACGTGGCTGCGATTGGGTTCTAGCAAGAACGTTTTCTTACCTACGAATCACCACAACGTGATTTTTTGTCAACTTCTATTTACCCTTCATAAGGGCCCTGTTCATCGATTCCGCTCCAACTAAAGTGGGAGAGACAGACACCCGCCAGCCACCTTATGCAACTAGTGCATGTCAGTCGGTGGAACCGGTCTCACGTAAGCGTACGTGTAAGGTTGGTCCGGGCCGCTTCATCCCACAATACCGTTGAGCAAGAAAAGACTAGTAGAGGCAAGTAAGATGACAAGATCAACGCCCACAACAAATTGTGTTCTACTCGTGCATTAGAGAACTACGCATAAACCTGGCTCATGATGCCACTGTTGGGGAACGTTGCAGAAAATTAAAATTTTTCCTACGGCTTCACCAAGATCCATCTATGAGTTCATCTAAGCAACGAGTCATGGGAGAGAGTTTGCATCTACATACCACTTGTAGATCGCGTGCGGAAGCTTGCAAGGTGATGATGGAGTCGTACTCGAACGTGATTCAGATCACCGATGCCAAGTGCTGAACGGACAGCACCTCCGCGTTCAACACACGTACGGCACGGGTGACGTCCCCTCCGTCTTGATCCAGCAAGGAGGAAGGGGAGGTTGAGGAAGACAGCTCCACCGGCAGCACGACGGCGTGGTGATGGTGGAGAAGCAGTACTCCGACAGGGCTTCGCTGAGCACACAACGGAGGAGGAGAGGTGTTGGGGAGGGAGAAGGAGGCAACCAAAGGCCAAGGACTCAAGGTATGAAGTCCCTCCTCTCCCCCACTATATATAGGAGGGCCAAGGGGGGGGTGGCCGGCCCTAGGAGATCCAATCTCCTAGGGGGGCGGCGGCCAAGGGGGGTTTCCCTCCCCCCCAAGGCACCTAGGAGGTGCCTTCCCCTCCTAGGACTCTTCCCCCTTGAACCCTAGGCGCATGGGCCTATGTGGGGCTGGTGCCCTTGGCCCATGCAGGCCAAGGCGCACCCCCTACAGCCCATGTGGCCCCCCGGGGCAGGTGGCCCCACCCGGTGGGCCCCCGGGACCCCTCCGGTGGTCCCGGTACAATACCGATAACCCCGAAACTTGTCCCGATGCCCGAAACAGGACTTCCCATATATAAATCTTTACCTCCGGACCATTCCGGAACTCCTCGTGACGTCCGGGATCTCATCCGGGACTCCGAACAACATTCGGTAGTCACATACTTGACTTCCTACTAACCCTAGCGTCACCGAACCTTAAGTGTGTAGACCCTACGGGTTCGGGAGACACGCAGACATGACCGAGACGACTCTCGGGCAATAACCAACAGCGGGGTCTGGATATCCATGTTGGCTCCCACATGCTCCTCGATGATTTCATCGGTTGAACCACGATGTCGAGGATTCGATCAAACCCTGTATACAATTCCCTTTGTCAATCGGTACGTTACTTGCCCGAGATTCGATCGTCGGTATCCCAATACCTTGTTCAGTCTCGTTACCCGGCAAGTCACTTTACTCGTACCGTAATGCATGATCCCGTGGCCAACACCTTGGTCACATTGAGCTCATTATGATGATGCATTACCGAGTGGGCCCAGAGATACCTCTCCGTTATACGGAGTGACAAATCCCAGTCTCGATCCGTGTCAACCCAACAGATACTTTCGGAGATACCTGTAATGCACCTTTATAGTCACCCAGTTACGTTGTGACGTTTGATACACCCAAGGCACTCCTACGGTAACCGGGAGTTACACGATCTCATGGTCGAAGGAATAGATACTTGACATTGGCAAAGCTTCTAGCAAACGAACTATACGATCTTTTATGCTATGCTTATGATTGGGTCTTGTCCATCACATCATTCTCCTAATGATGTGATCCCGTTATCAACGACATCCTATGTCCATAGTCAGGAAACCATGACTATCTATTGATCATAACGAGCTAGTCAACTAGAGGCTCACTAGGGACTCATTGGGTCTAAGTGTTCACACGTGTATTACGATTTCCGGATAATACAGTTATAGCATGAACAAAAGACAATTATCATGAACATTGAAATATAATAATCCTTTTATTATTGCCTCTAGGGCATATTTCCAACACCTTCTCCAACCATGTCCGGAGCAGGAGGCAAGTGGATGGCCTCCTCCGTTACGGAGGGGCACATCAAGAAGTTGCGCAAGGCCAGATATTCGTCCAGCGATATCGCGCACCGGCTCCCCGACGAGGGGCAGCTCATCCCCACCCCCGGGCCCCATGAGAGGGTGGTATTCCTTCTCCATTTCCTTCGCGGACTGGGCTTCCCACTCCACCCCTTTGTCCGGGGGTTCATGTTCTACTATGGCCTGGATTTCCATGATCTTGCCCCGAATTTTATCCTCAACATCTCGGCGTTTATCGTCGTGTTCGAGGCCTTCCTGTGCATCTAGCCCCACTTCGGCTTATGGCTAAAGACTTTTAATGTCAAGCCGAAGGTTGTGAGGGGCAGCCAAGCGGAGTGCGGAGGCGCCATGGTGGGCAAGATGCCCAACGTCACTTGGCTCGAGGGCGCCTTCGTGGAAACCATCAAAGGGTGGCAATTGGGGTGGTTCTACATCACCGAGCTGCGTGACCCTGAATGGGCAGCGGCCCCCGAATTCAGATCTGGCATCCCCATGCGGCTCATTTCCTGGAAAGAGAAGGGCCTGCTGTGGGGTGATCCGGAAGAGCTGACCGGACTCCAATCTTGTCTCCAAACCCTGGTGAAGAAGAAGCTCAAGCTTGTCAACGTAATCCAGGTCATGCTTATCCGCTGGATTCTCCCCTGCCAACAGCGGGATTTCAATTTGTGGGAGTTCGATCTGGCACAGCACCAGACTTTGAGCGGGCTCTTCGACACTACGTACGAAGAGGCCTGGAGGGTGCTGTTCAAGGGCGCCGAGGCTCCCACATCCGCTACCAAAGATCGCGGATTCAGCTCGCAGCGTCCGGCTGGCGAGGTAAGCTATATTATCCTTTAGGGGAAATTTGCTTCTCATAGTTTGACTCTATGTGGGATCTAAGCTCCCGATACCTTTAACAGGCCTGGCAGAAGACGTCCGAACAGGTTAACTATCTGGCTCCCCTGCCAGAAGACCCAGCGGATGCCCGTTTGACAGGGTTGCTGGTCCCGGCGGCTTACGTCGTGCTGTAGAAGAAGGCCAAGAAGAAGGCCACGGGAACCCGGAGGAGTTCCCGACGCCAGGTGTTATCGGATTCATCATCCGATGACTCCGAGGCGGACTCCTCCCACGAGGACGAGGAGGAGAAGAAAGAGGCCTCGCCCCCAGCGGGGGAGAGAAGAAGAGGAAGGCTTTCCCAACAGAGGAGGCCGAAGGGTCCAAGAGGGGAAGGACCCTTCCCCCGGACTGTTCTACCAACGCCGACAACGGCGACGAGGAGTGGCCCTCAAGGGCCAAGCCCCTGGCGAGATCGTAAGTGTCCGGACTCCTGGATAACTCATAATTTATCTTTTTGTCGCATGGTGTCTTTCTAACGCCACATACAACTCTGTAGTCTGCCCAAGGATGATCTCCCCGCTTCGTCGAGCGGGTCCTTGTGCTCGTCGGATGTGAATAGCGCTTCACTTCCGACCGCATCCTCCCCCCGTGACGCAGACGATGCCGAGGTGGGGTCCCAGAAGGGGACCCACCAGGAGGAGGAGGAGGCCCCGGAGGTGCCGCAAGGCAACCTCCCGGACTTCGGACCGGACTCCGCAACGGAACCTTTGGTGGTTCCGGAGTCTGGCGGGCGGCCCCTTCGTAAGAAGGGCAAGACTGTGACACCGGCAGCCTCCGTCCAACCGGAGGCGCCGGATAACTTGCTGGAGGCGCTCAACGGCGCTTCCATCGACGAGGAACACCGCACTGTCATGAGTGCGGTGGTTCAGAAGGTTCAGCTCGCCAAAAGCGGGCTGACCGAAGACTGCACCAGCCTTCTAACAGGCTTTGAGGTAAGAGTTTTTAAGATATGAAAAATGGTACCGCATAGACAGTAGCCCCTGATGCTCGGCTCGGTGTTCGGAAAGAAAGGTCGGACTGAGGATCTAAAAAGATATACGCAGGAGTCTAAAAAATATGTCAATGTGGGAATGCAGGCTGCGCTGCTGACCTCTGCCGCACTGACTGCGGAGTTCAATTCCTTAAAGCAGAGCCTCGAGTAGTCCGAGATCGAGCTCGGCCGTGCCAAGAAGCAGCTCGAGGACAAGGAAGGTGAGTAACACCTTATTAAAGTTGTACCTTATAGAAAAGGATTTGGTTGCAAGAAAAAAAGACAAGAATAACGTGGGTACTCCAGGGGCTACGAATGAGGTGGCAACCCTGAAGGAGGCGGTGTCTGCGGCCAAACGCAATGTGGCCGCGGAACGGGCCGAGCGAGAGAAGCAGGAGGCACAGGTGGCGGAGGTACGGCAGGAGCTCCAGGTTCTCGTGGAAAAACACGAGAGTTTGGAGCGTGACTCGAAGACTCGAGAGTCCGAGCTTGCGTCGGCTCTTGAGAGTGCCAAAGCCGCTAAGGCTGAAGCCCAAAAGGCCCTCCAGGAGATCGAGGCAGTAAAGAAGATAGCGGCGGGTAAGGCATTCTTCATGCAAAGGAAGCATGTAAAAGTGAATTACCTGCTACTTACCCGAATTCGGAGCTCTCCAGGAGCATTCGCAGATCTGCCCCGTAGCGTGTCCGATGCTGCCGCTTTCTACAGAGCCGAGGAGGGGAGCTCAACGGAGAAGGTGTTCTGGTCTCAGTATGCTGAGGCCGGACATCCGGTGCCCCTGAGTGACCAGCTGAAGCAGCTGGTCGAGCTCCACAAGGTGGCCGAACAGGCCATGAAGGGCCTCATTGTTCGGCTGTGGCCCAAAGAAGCCATGCCTGGGAGCTACTTCGGTCTGGTGCGGCGGCTGGTGGACGCCTGTCCATGGGTTGACGTCATCAAGCACTCCGCCTGCATTGAAGGTGCCCGTCGGGCCCTTGCCCGCGCTAAGGTGCACTGGGGCAGGATGGACGCCGAGAAGCTTGTGATGGACGCGCCACCGCCGAGCAAGGAGTATCGCACGCCCGAGATGTATTATAAGGCTGTCCTGAAGGGTGCCCGCATTATTGCGGGTGAGTGCTCCAAAGATGTAATTTTTGAGTAGACTCGCATTTTGTTATCCTGTGCGCTGAAAACTTTGTTCATATGCGCTAAGCAACGCTTGTTAATTTAAAATATTACCTTCTGTACGGCCGTTTATCAAATCTGAGAGATTGCAAGTTGTTGGCTTCGGCCCCCATGCCACGAGTGCTGGGGTGTTCGGGATAAACTTGAGCGCTCTTGTTCCCATTTTTGGGTCCATCTAGGGAGGCGCTCAACACAACGAACGAGGCAACCGGACTTATAATGCTTGAACACTCTCACTTAGCCATAAAATTCTATAATTTTAAATTTCGGCGAAGCCCCTAGTGTTTGGAAGGCCGAATTTGGGGCGCTATCCACGCCTGGGCCAGACAAAGCCGATTCCTCGCTCTAAGCGGCATAAGTCTTTAGGGACTCGAAAAAACCTCTCGAACAGCGACCGGCTCTCGCCTTATCATGACGGTCAGTTTTAGCTTTCTCCACTGAGGTGCTCACCCAGCTCAACTGGGGCACAATCGCAGTGGTTCTCCCAGCGCTACCTTAGCCGATATAACGGAACTTAAGGTACCAAAACATGGGAGCCGGGCAAACCCAACTATTGACCCAAGACATGATTCGGAGCCGATGCATATAATGCTATAAGTTCGGGGTCCCGCACTTGTGAAAGTGTTCGGACTTATCACACCATAATATGGGGAACTTAAGCCCCTGGTGTATTTAGCCGTACCAAAAGTGTATGGATGCAACATGTCATAAGTGAACATATGTGTAAGAAAGGAATGCAATTATAGGCAAAAAGCGATGCATTGTTTATTCAAAAAATACTGCCATGAATGTAGAACGATACAAATAGTGCGATAAGCAAGGGGTGGGACTATTTGACATGTCCCCCTTTAGGGGTAGGCTGCGGAATGGTGTATATAAAACAGGTATAATGCTCGTAATGGAGACCACCTGGATGCTCGTCGTAGCTTTTCTGCTTCCCTGGCTGTTGTATCGTGAGTTCGGCGGGTCTACTGCCGGACATGGCTTCTGGTAGACGAAGTCCTGAGGAAAAAAAAGAAAAAGAAAGATGATGACCCATTTGGAAGCCCCTGGTGTGGTTGAGCCGCACTCTGGGCCTGTCGTGGTCGTGCCCCTCCCCCTTTTGCCCATGGTATTTCCAGAGCGTAGTGATGTACGCGGAGTACTAGTTTTGCAATTTTGCGAGGGCTGGGGTTGGGGCCGCATTGCTACGCGTGCTCGGAACGTGCCAGGTGGTCTTGTTGTAGGTTACTCCGGGCGCGCTTGACGGTGTCCGGTCGCTTAGCAGCCGGACTCGAGAATTGCCTTAAGAGGCTACTCTGAACCTCCGCCGCGAGGGCCGCTGTATGCTCCTCCATTCAGAGAGAGTGTTCGATGTTTCCGTTGACCGTGATGACTCCTCGAGGGCCTGGCATCTTGAGCTTGAGGTATGCGTAGTGCGGCACCGCATTGAACTTTGCAAACGCGGTTCGTCCGAGCAGTGCATGATAGCCGCTGCGGAACGGGACTATGTCGAAGATTAACTCCTCGTTTCGGAAGTTATCCGGGGATCCGAAGACCACTTCAAGTGTGACTGAGCCTGTAAAATTGGCCTCTACACCTGGTATGACGCCTTTGAAGGTCGTCTTTGTGGGTTTAATCCTTGAGGGGTCTATGCCCATCTTGCGCATTGCATCCTGATAAAGCAGGTTCAGGCTGCTGCCGCCGTCCATCAGGACTCTAATGAGGTGAAATCCGTCGACGATTGGGTCTAGAACCAATGCGGCGAATCCGCCATGGCGGATGCTGGTGGGGTGGTCCCTTCGATCAAAAGTGATCGGGCAGGAGGACCATGGATTGAACTTTGGGGCGACTGGCTCCATCGCGTATACGTCCCTGAGTGCACGCTTCCGCTCCCTTTTGGGTATGTGGGTTGCGTATATCATGTTCACCGTCCGCACTTGTGGGGGAAACCCTTTTGTCCTCTATTGTTCGGCGGCCGGGTCTCTTCCTCGTCATCGCTATGCAGCCCCTTGTCATTGTTTTCGGCAATTAACTTGCCTGCCTGCTTGAATACCCAACAATCCCTGTTGGTGTGATTAGCTGGCTTTTCGGGGGTGCCGTGTATCTGGCACGAGCGTCGAGTATTCGGTCCAAATTGGACGGACCCGGAGTAGTTCTTTTGAATGGCTTTTTCCACTGACCGGGTTTGGAGCCTCTGAATCCGGCATTGACAACCGTATCTTCAGTATTATCGCCGTTAATGTGGCGTTTGTGCTTGTTGCAATGCGACCTACCATTGCTGTCCTTGGTATCTGGACTGCCGGAATTTTTGTTGAGGTTGTTACTGCGGGCTAGCCAGCTGTCCTCTCCCGCACAGAAGTGGGTCATGAGTGATGTGAGGGCTGCCATGGATTTCGGCTTTTCTTGTCCTAGGTGCCGGGCAAGCCACTCGTCGTGGATATTATGTTTGAAGGCTGCAAGGGCCTCTGCATTCGGACAGTCAACGATTTATTTTTTCTTGGTTAAGAATCAAGTCCAGAATTGTCTGGCCGACTCGTCTGGCTGCTGAATTATGTGGGTTAGGTCATCAGCGTCTGGTGGTCGCACATATGTGCCCTGGAAGTTATCAAGGAATGCGGCTTCCAGGTCCTCCCAGCACCCAATTGATTCTGCTGGCAAGCTGTTAAGCCAATGCCGAGCTGGGCCTTTAAGCTTGAGTGGGAGGTATTTGATGGCGTGAAGATCATCCCCGCGGGCCATGTGGATATGAAGGAGATAGTCTTCGATCCGAACCGCGGGGTCTGTTGTGCCATCGTAGGATTCAATGTTTACGGGTTTGAACCCTTCGGGGATTTGATGATCCATTACTTCATCTATGAAGCATAGTGGGTGTGCGGCGCCTCTGTATTGGGCTATATCACGACGTAGCTCAAGCGAGCTTTGTCTACTGTGTTCGGCCCGGCCGGAATTGTTGTATCCGGCGCGACGGTTGTCGTCGTGTATCGTGGGGCGCCCACGCGATCCGTAGATCGATCTTGATTGTCTTGCCTTATCCTCCAATATGTCTCGCAAGTCCGGCGTATTCCCCCGTGGCTTTGTACTTTTCGAGTGATGCCAGGGTACGGCTTTAGTGGAAGGACTAGAGGCCTCTCTGTCGCGGCCACGAGGTGGCCGGTCGGCCGTATTATGCGCTGGTGATGTATGTTTATATGCTTCCTCCTCTAATCGGGGCAGCAGCTTGCGTTTGGGGTAGCTTTTGGAGGGGCGTTCGAGTTCGTACTCTTCGGCCGCGAGGACTTTGGTCCATCTGTCAGCTAGCAAATCTTGATCAGCTCTAAGTTGTTGCTGCTTTTTCTTGAGGCTGCTTGCCGTGGCCATGAGCCTGCGTTTAAAATGCTCTTGTTCGACGGGATCCTCAGGCACGACGAATTCGTCGTCGTCGAGGCTTGCCTCGTCTCCGGAGGGAGGCATATAATTGTCGTCCTCTACCTCTTTGTCTGCCGCTCTCTCATGAGGGCTGGCTTCTCCATCCTCCTGTGTTGAATCTTGCTGGAGGGGATTGTCTTCGGCACTGTCCGGGGTGTTATTATCTCCGGTGCCGGAATCTCCATTCTTGCTGTGGCGGGATTTTGAACGGCGCCGCTGACGCTGGCGCTTGGGCTATTTTTTGGAGGGGTCATCCTCCGCTGTTCCATCGCCATTCCCATCCTTTGGGATGTCCACCATGTATATGTCGTATGACGACGTGGCTTTCCAGTGCCCTATAGGTGCTGGTTCTTGTTCCTCTCCGGCATCGTCGTCCATACCGTCGATATCTTTGGAGTCGAAGTCTAGCATGTCGGTTAAGTCGTCGACAGTGGCTACGAAGTGGGTGGTGGGTGGGATTTGAATTTCTTCATCGTCCGCATCCCAACCATCCTGGCCATAATCCGGCCAGGGCTCTCCTAATAAAGAGAGATACTTCAGCGAGTTCAGGATGTCGCCAAAGGGCGAGTGCTGAAAGATGTCCGCATCCCGGTTACCAGCCCTTTCTCGTGAATGAGGAGCGGAGTCCACTCCTCTTGAGAATAACGCACCTAGCATGGAAGATATAGGCAGCCCTAGTTGTAACATGAGCTGCTCGAGTATACAAAACAAAATTTCATTTGAAGGTTTGGAGTTTGGCACATACAAATTACTTGGAACGACAGGTAAATACCGCATATAGGTAGGTATGGTGGACTCATATGGAACAACTTTGGGGTTTAAGGAGTTTGGATGCACAAGCAGTATTCCCGCTTAGTACAGGTGAAGGCTAGCAAAAGACTGGGAAGCGACCAACTGAGAGAGAGACAACAGTCATAAACATGCATTAAAATTAATTCACACCGAATACAAGCATGAGTAGGATATAATCCACCATGAACATAAATATCGTGAAGGCTATGTTGATTTGATTCAACTACATGCGTGAACATGTGCCAAGTCGAGTCACTTAATACATTCAAAGGAGGATACCATCCCATCATACCACATCATAATCATTCTAATAGCATGTTGGCACGCAAGGTAAACCATTATAACTCATAGCTAATCAAGCATGGCACAAGTAACTATAATCTCTAAATGTCATTGCAAATATATTTACTTCATAATAGCTGACCCAGGAACGATGAATCATCATATTTACAAAAACAAGAGAGGTCGAGTTCATACCAGCTTTTCTCATCCCAATAAGTCCATCATATATCGTCATTATTGCCTTTCACTTGCACGATCGAACGATGTGTATAATAATAAGAGTGCACGTGCATTGACTAAGCTGAAATCTGCAAGCATTCAACTCAAGAGAGAAGACAAGGTAATATAGGCTCTAAGTTAAATAGACAATCATGCATATAAGAGCCACTAAGCATTTTCAATATGGTCTTCTCGACCCCCAAAGGAAAGAAAAGAAAATAAAACTATTTACACGGGAAAGCTCCCAACAAGTCAAAAGAAGAACTAGAAATCTTTTTGAATTTTCATTTTAATTTCTACTGCAGACATGGAAATTAAACTAACTATTTTTTTTGATTTTTCTTAATGTTTATCAAACACACAAGAAGAAAACTAGAAAAAGAAACTTAAACTAACATGGATAATACAATGAAAGAGTATGAGCACCGAGACTAGTGTGAACATGAATGTAAAGTCGGTGGGAAATACGTACTCCCACAAGCTTAGGCTTTTGGCCTAAGTTGGTTTAATACCAAGGACCGCCGCTACTCTCCCTGGTGTACTGGGGGGTGTAATCAGGATACCACTGGCTGGTCATCTCCGGATCCCACTGGACAGATGATGCACAATAAGGGTCCAGCTCAGGTTCCGGCTCAGGTTCAGGTTCTGGAGTAAAAGCTTGAGCTCGGTGATTGTTCACCGCTTCCGGCGTGACAAGACGATTTTCTGCAAGCAAATCTAACAACAGAGGCGCAGGCAAAATAATAAACTCAAAGTGTTTCTTATTGAATCTAAGTCTATACAAGAGCATCTTCTCTTCGTTGTCAACAATAAACTTGTGTGCTACCATGCTCTTGTAATCTAAGATGTGAGGAGGTAATTTTGTCTCCTCCTCCTCATGGTTCCTAATGGGTATCTGAAAATGTTTAGCAAGACGTGCAGTATAGATATCTCCAAATATGGGGCCTTTTGTACGATTCAGGGCTAGCCGTTTAGCAACAATGGCACCCATACTAAAAGTATTGTCTCCTAACAAGCATGTTGAAGAATAATAATATATGGGACGCTCAAATTTCCACTATTTTCACGACCAATTAAGCATCTACTAGCAAATATAGCAAAATAGCGTAAAACAGGAAAGTGTATGCTAGAGACCTTCGCCTCGAAGCCCTTCTTTGGCTCCTCTACAACAATAGTATTAACAAAGCCACCCACATCTTCACGATGGGGTTTATCTAATTCCCCCTCATAAGGTATCCTACATACCGCGCAAAAATGACGTAAAGACATTTTTTTGAATTCATCATATAAATGAAATGATACTGCAGGCGGTGATTTCTTAGGATAATAATAAAAGTTGTGCATGAAAGTATTGGTGAGTAAGAGATACTGATCGATTCGGTCGTTCATGAAATCGGTGAGGCCTGCAGTCTCGATTAAAGCATAAAAGTCTTCATGAATTCCGGCTTCTTTCAAGAAATCCTCACATGGCCATTCGCACGACCGTACTTCCGCTAAGCGAGGAAGGTTGTACTTGGCTTTTTCCTTCTCTTTGGCTTGTTTTTCCTGAGAGCTTTGGCTAGAAGAGCCTTTAAAAAGCCTCCTTAACATTTTCTGAAAAATTCTGAAATTTTGGTAACTTCAAAATAAAAGTGAATAAAACTAAACAAGATTGATAGTAACTACTCCTACAAGTGCCTAGAGCCTATATCATCCATTGGAATTGCTTGGGACCTCAAAAATTTAACATGCAAGCTCAAGAACATGGTCACCTATGCAGCAAAAATTTGCAATGAATAAAGCACTAGATTAAAAACTAATTGGACCAATGGAGGAGTCACATACCAAGCAACAATCTCCCAAAGCAGTTTTGTGAATGGAGCTTTGAGCAAGGAGATCGAAAATCACAGCAAAACGAGCTAGAACTCGTGCTTGAGCTGGATGGGAATTTTTTTGGGTAGAAGATGAAGTGTGTGGGTGCTGGCATAAGTGGAGGGGAGCCACCAGGGGCCCATGAGACAGGGGGGCGCGCCCTCCTCTCTCGTGGCCTGGTGCTTGCCCCTCCTGCAGTGTTTTCAGTGCCTAAAATCCTCAAATATTTCAGAAAAAAATCATACTAAATTTGCAGGCATTTGGAGCACTTTTATTTTCGGACTATTTTTTAATGCATGGATAATTCAGAAAACAGACAGATAATACTATTTTTGCTTTATTTATTCTAAATAACAGAAAGTAAAAGGAGGGTACAGAAGGTTGTGCCTTCTAGTTTCATCCATCTCCAACAAGGTTGATTAAGTCTTGTTAACAAACTCATTCGGAATAACACGGAACCGGAGAAATTTCGAATAACACTAAGTTACCTCAACGGGGATATGAAAATCCCCAACAATAAGAATATCATACTTTTTCTTGACAGTAGGGAGAGGAAATTCAAAACCTCAAAAAATGATAGTTGGAACTTTTTCAATAGAAATGATGCTATGAACTTGAGATTGTTTCCTCGGAAAGTGTACCATATGCTCATTACCATTAACATGAAAAGTGACATTGCCTTTGTTGCAATCAATAACAACCCCTGCAGTATTAAGAAAAGGTCTACCAAGAATAATAGACATACTATCGTCCTCAGAAATATCAAGAATAACAAAGTCTGTTAAAATAGTGACATTTGCAACTACAACAGGCACATCCTCACAAATACCGACAGGTATAGCAGTAGATTTATCAGCCATTTGCAAAGATATTTCAGTAGGTGTCAACTTATTCAATTCAAGTCTACGATATAAAGAGAGAGGCATAACACTAACACTGGCTCCAAGATCACATAAAACAGTTCTAACATAATTTCTTTTAATAGAGCATGGTATAGTTGGAACACCCGGATCTCCAAGTTTCTTTGGTATTCCACCCTTAAAAGTGTAATTAGCAAGCATGGTGGAAATTTCAGCTTCCGGTATCTTTCTTTTGTTTGTGATGATATCCTTCATATACTTAGCATAAGGATTTACTTCCAGCATATCAGTTAAACGCATACGTAAGAAAATAGGTCTAATCATTTCAGCAAAGCGCTCAAAATCCTCACCATCCTTTGACTTGGATGGTTTAGGAGGGAAGGGCATGCGTTTCTGAACCCATGGTTCTCTTTCTTTACCGTGTTTCCTAGCAACAAAATCTCTCATATCATAACGTTGATTCTTTGATTGTGGGTTATCAAGATCAACAGCAGGTTCAATCTCTACATCATTGTTTTTGCTAGGTTGAGCATCAACATGAACATTATCATTAACTTTATCACTAGGTTCATGTTCATCACCTGATTGAGTTTCAGCATCAGAAATAGAAATATCATTGGGATTCTCAGGTGTGTCTACAGTAGGTTCACTAGAAGCATGCAAAGTTCTATCATTTTCTTTTCTTTTTAGAAGAACTAGGTGCCTCTAAATTATTTCTCTGAGAATCTTGCTCGATTCTCTTAGGGTGGCCTTCAGGATACAAAGGTTCCTGAGTCATTCTACCAGTTCTAGTAGCCACTCTAACCGCAAAGTCATTTTTATTATTTAATTCATCAAGCAAATCATTTTGAGCTCTGAGTACTTGCTCGGCTTGAGTAGCAACCATAGAAGCATATTTGCTAACGCGGTGAAGTTCATCTTTAACTCTAGCCAGATTATCACTTACACGTCCTATCTTGAAAGCATTATTCTTTAACTCTCTACCAACATAAGCATTAAAACTTTCTTGTCTAGCCATAAAGTCATCAAATTCATCTAAGCATGACCTATGAAATTTAGTAGAGGGTATTTCAACTTTATCATATCTATAGAGAGAATTTACCTTTACTACTTGTGTCGGGTTATCAAGACAATGTGGTTCTTCAGGCGGTAAATTAAGACCATGTATTTTTTCAATAGGAGGTAAATTCTTAACATCTTCAGCTTTAATACATTTTTCTTTCATTGATTTCTTTGCCTCTTGCATATCTTCAGGACTGAGAAATAAAACACCTCTCTTCTTCGGAGTGGGTTTAGGAATAGGCTCAGGAGTTGGCTCAATTGGTTCAGGAATTACTTCAGGAACTGGCTCAGGGAGAGTCCAATTATTTTCATTAGTCAACATATTATTCAATAGTATTTCAGCTTCGTCGACTGTTCTTTCCCTGAAAACACAACCAACACAACTATCCAAGTAGTCCTTGGAAGCATCGGTTAGTCCATTATAAAAGATATCAAGTATTTCATTTTTCTTAAGAGGATGATCAGGCAAAGCATTAAGTAACCGGAGAAGCCTCCCCCAAGCTTGTGGTAGACTCTCTTCTTTGATTTGCACAAAATTATATATTTCCCGCAAGGCAGCTTGTTCTTATGAGCAGGGAAATATTTAGTAGAGAAGTAATAAATCATATCCTGGGGACTACACACACAACCAGGAGCAAGAGAATTATACCAAGTCTTAGCATCACCCTTTAATGAGAACGGAAATATCTTAAGGATATATAAATAGCGAGACTTCTCATCATTAGTAAATAGGGTGGCTATATCATTCAACTTGGTAAGATGTGCCACAACAGTTTCAGATTCAAGGCCATAAAAAGGATCAGATTCAACTAAAGTAATAATATCAGGATCAACAGATAATTCGTAATCCTTATCAGTAACACAGATAGGTGAAGTAGCAAAAGCAGGATCGGATTTCATTCTAGCATTAAGAGACTGCTGCTTCCATTTAGCTAATAATTTCTTAAGATCATTTCTATCATTGCAAGCAAGAATTTCCCTAGCAGCTTCTTCATTCATAACATAACCCTTAGGAACAACAGGTAATACATAATCATTGGGGGAACCTTCATCATCACTATCATCAATAATAGGTTCTTCAATATTTTCATTCCCCCTAACTCTAGCAAGTTGTTCATCAAGAAATTCACCTAATGGCAAAGTAGTATCACGCACAGAAGTAGTTTCATCATGCATAGCAGAAGTGGCATCATCAATAACATGCGACATATCAGAATTCAAAGCAGTAGCAGGTTTAGGTGTCGCAAGCTTACTAATAACGGAAGGAGAATCTAGTGCAGAGCTAGATGACAGTTCCTTACCTCCCCTCGTAGTTGAGGGCAAAATAGTAGTTCGATCGTCTTTCAAGTTCTTCATAGTGATCAACAGATATAAATCCCAAGTGACTCAGAGAATAGAGCTATGCTCCCCGGCAACGGCGCCAGAAATTAGTCTTGATAACCCACAAGTGTAGGGGATCGCAACAGCTTTCGAGGGTAAAGTATTCAACCCAAATTTATTGATTCGACACAAGGGGAGCCAAAGAATATTCTTGAGTATTAGCAGTTGAGTTGTCAATTCAACCACACTTGGATAACTTAGTATTTGCAGCAAAGTATTTAGTAGCAAAAGTGGTATGATAATAAAGGTAACGGTAGCAAAAGTAAAGATAAATGTTTTTGGGTTTTTGTAGTAGTTGTAACAGTAGCAACGGAAAAGTAAATAAGCGAAGAACAATATGTGAAAAGCTCATAGGCAATGGATCAGTGATGGATAATTATGCTGGATGTGATTCCTCATGTAATAGCTATAACATAGGGTGACATAGAACTAGCTCCAATTCATCAATATAATGTAGGCATGTATTCCGTCAATAGTAATACGCGCTTATGGAAAAGAACTTGCATGACATCTTTTGTCCTACCCTCCCGTTGCAGCGGGGTCCTTATGGAAACTAAGGGATATTAAGGCCTCCTTTTAATAGAGAACCGGAACAAAGCATTAGCACATAGTGAATACATGAACTCCTCAAACTATGGTCATCACCGAGAAGTATCCCGATTATTGTCACTTCGGGGTTGTCGGATCATAACACATAATAGGTGACTATAGACTTGCAAGATAGGATCAAGAACACACATATATTCATGAAAACATAATAGGTTCAGATATGAAATTATGGCACTCGGGCCCTAGTGACAAGCATTAAGCATAGCAAAGTCATAGCATCAATCTCAGAACATAGTGGATACTAGGGATCAAATCCTAACAAAACTAACATGATTACATGGTAAATCTCATCCAATCCATCACCGTCCAGCAAGCCTACGATGGAATTACTCACGCACGACGGTGAGCATCATGAAATTGGTGATGGAGGATGGTTGATGATGACGACGACGATGAATCCCCCTCTCCGGAGCCCCTAACGGACTCCAGATCAGCCCTCCCGAGAGAGATTAGGGCTTGGCGGCGGCTCCGTGTCGTGAAACGCGACGAAACTTTCTCCTTGATTTTTTTTCTCCCCGAACGTGAATATATGGAGTTGGAGTTGACGTCGGTGGAGGTCCAGGGGGCCCACGAGATAGGAGGTCGCGCCCTAGGGGGGGCGCCCCCCTGTCTCGTGGACAGGCTGTGGGCCTCCTGGCATTAATTCTTTCGCCAAAAATTCTTATTAATTCCAAAAAGTGCCTCCGTGGACTTCCAGGACATTCCGAGAACTTTTCTTTTCTACATATAAAGCAACATCATGGCAGTTCTGCTGAAAACAACGTCAGTCCGGGTTGGTTTGATTCAAATCATGCAAGTTAGAGTCCAAAATAAGGGCAAAAGTGTTTGGAAAAGTAGATACGTTGGAGACGTATCACTAGGCCTTTTGCTCCTTTGGCGGATGTGTTCCCATGGAACCATGGTGTCAAGGAGGTGTCCGGTGCGGCGGCGAAGGGCAGTGGCAGTGATTTTGGTGGCGGGGCCGACCGATGGGCAAGGAGAAGGTGGGGGGAGTCGACAAGGTTACAACGGGGGGAGGGGGGGTCATCACGGACAGCGTGGAGGGTTGGCCAGTCATCGATGTGGAGGTGGACGGCGGAGGACGGTAAGAATAGAGCGTGTGCGTCATCGGAGGAGACATAATGTTTAGGGAGATTTAAGATTCCTTGTCAAATTTGAGTAATGATTGATGGTTTGAGGAGCTTTTCCTAAAAAATATATATATGAGTTATAGGTTTGATGGGAGGGCTTGAAGGATTCAACTTCTCAAACATATTTTTTTAGGGAGTTAAAGGGTTGGGGGAAATGGCTAGAGATGCTCTAAAAGGGTGTATACTTTACACGTTTCTGTATGTATGCGGTAGATGTAGTGTATGATGCATGTCTAGATGTTGTATCAGGATGGAAGGGGTTTTCTCTTCCATAATATTTTGTGTTTTGCCTCCTCACTTCTACATATCAGAATAGCACCGACGGACCCAATATAGTCATTCCTCATGTGCGAGTGGCCGTCAGTGTCTCCTATCAGTGATGACTTTGTCCATTAGTGTTCAATATCATAAGGGCTCCAGACGTGGCATTTCGGTGCCCAGGCTCATCTGCATCTGGTTAGAGAAAATTCGTTAAAGTTCAAAAAATTTCAAAAAAAAATTGTGAGGTAGACAATTTGATGCGCGAGGTCTGCTCCAAATTTTAAATCATTTGAACATCTGAGCAGCTCTCAGCAAAAAAGACAAATCGGACCAAAATAGTACACGAACAGTAAACCTTTTTACAGACCCCAATTTGTCTTTTTTGCTGAGGGCTGCTGAGATGTCCAAATAATTTGAAAATTAGAGCGGACCTCACGCATCAAAAAATTTCCGCACAAAAAATAAATTTAGTTTTTTTTTTATTTTTCTAGTATTTGTTTTGATTTTTTTCGTCAACGCGGGTGCAGAGATGGATTTTCGGAAAGTCTTTACTAACCGACCCTAATCTACTGTCTTATTAATGATATAAATTATGCCTGGCAGCAAAAGGCTGCACTGTTGGTATTCTAAGGCCTTGTACAATGCAAGGTGCTTGGCGAAATAAACCAGACTTTTTTTAAGCACCGGTGCTTATTTGTACCGGGCAGACGCTTAATTATGCGTCTCTCGGGTAGAAATAAGCACTGGTGCTTCAGAAAAACCCGGTTTATTTTTTAAAGCACCTCTCTAAGCACCTAGCATTTTACAAGGCCTAAGGCCTTGTACTAGATGCTTAAGAAGGTGCTTAAAAAAATAAACCGAATTTTTTCGAAGCACTGATGCCTATTTCTACAGGAGAGATGCCTAATTAAGCATCTGTCATATACAAATAAGCACCGGTGCTTAAATAACGTTCAATTTATTTCTCTAAACACCTCCCCTAAGCATCTTGCATTGTACAAGGCCTAATAGGGCTACTGCTAGCAGTGCAGCCCCAACTTCATAGTCATATAAATCACTGCATCACATAAAAATATCCTCAATACTTCATTTCATATGCATATATATATAATCTTCTAGAGCATCTACAACCGGGCTCTCCAAACGCCTCTATATGTCTGTGTGCGAACGGTCCGTTCACAAAATCTCGACCCAGCCGCACCCCTCTACCGGTTCTATACGTCCGTACTGACCGACATCCCTCACATATATCCAATTCATATATGAGGCGGATATGGAAAGGCCAGGATGCGCCTGGGCGCGTCCGCCGTGTCGAACTGGCGTGCGGGACCCACATGGAAAACCGTCCAAACCCAGCGGTCTGGTGAGAACGCTGCTCCGGCGCACCGCCCGAGGGGCTAAATACAACTCAATCTTTTTTACTGTGTGGCAGAAACCGAGGAACGTCACCGGCGTGACATTTCGCTCGACCTGTACAAAACACTATAAAAAAAGATTTTTCTACAGTACATAGGAAATGTCACGACATCAATTACTTTAAAAAATATGCAAAGTATACTCAGCTAAGCACAAACAGAAAACAACACCAATTACTTTATCAACTTGCCTAGCAGAAATATCCACCCAAACATTTCAGGTAAGAGCATCTCTAGTACGTCTAGTAAAAGGGGTCATCGGGCAAAATAATCGCCGGTCTATGAGATGAGCGTTTTTTTTTGTCCCGAATAGATCCCGTAAAATCGTCTATCATGTAATTTTTTTTAGGATCCTACATATTCCGAACCGTTTTCACTGTATCTACGGGAACTAGGGCAGTTTCTATAGCGACCTGAAAAATAAAAAACGGTCGGTGGAAGGGAACTTTCAGATCCCGCCACGGTCTTCCCCGAGCGCGACCTCGCCTGCGAGGTGCGGCCATGAGTTACGCGAGCTAGCTAGCTGCCAGCTGCCGCTGCCTGCTCCTCGTGTCCGCCCCCGCGCTCCTCATCCTGCTCCACGGTGGCGCCGTCACCGGCAAGACGTGCGCACCTCCTCGCGCTGCGGCACCTCCGCCCCGGCCCGTGCCTCGTCTGCGAAGGACCCAATTGCAATATTTATTTTGCTTGCAGGGGACTTTATGCTATCTTGCAGGGACATGAAACGATTTATGCGGGACCTATTCTGCCGACACACATGTCATCCCGTAAAAATGTTGTAAAAACATTTTACAGTATCCTCTAAAACGATTTTACAGGATGAAGGTTTACGAGATCAAGCTTGCTCAAAATAGTCGCTCCCAACAGAACCAAGAGGCATTTCCCCTCCCAACAAATGATAAATAACCAAAGCTTAGCCAAAGCGATTTGGAGCATTGCACAACATACTGTTCGCTGCCACATCAACTTGGAAAAGAACCGTCCAATTCATACATCAACACGGTGACGACACCATGAGCCCCATCCCCTCCCCGGCCGTGATCATCTGGCTCGCAGCTTCCCCACCCCTTCCCCACTCTCCACACGACCCGGCACAAAAGCACCATGGACCAGTCCTCTTCCTGAGCGAGCCCACCGCCACGACCGCCACAGCCCGCCTTGCCGACGCCATCCCCGGCCGGCTGCTCCGCGACGCCACGCGCAATGCAGTTCCTCGCAGCTTCAGCCCCCTCGTCCGCCGCGCCGCGGCTCCAGCCCTCCGCCCGCCTCCTCCGCCTCTCGAGGCCCCATCCCTTCGCGCACCTCCGCCGCCGCTGCGCTCCCCACCTCCCATCCAAGCCGCTGCCCCTGGCATCCGTGTCTCCGGTCCCACTCCCGCGGGCACGGCGCTCCCTGGCCTTCACGCCCCGCGCCCACAGCAACCACCACGGGCACGGGCACTGCCATTGCCACCACGGGGCGAACGTGCATGCAGGAGGCGGGGGCGCGACGACGGTCATGCGGTTGGCGAGGGCGATCGGGTGGGCCGACGTCGCCGACGCGCTGCGGGATCACCTGCAGGTCTGCTGCATCTCCCTCGGTCTCCTTCTGATCGCCGCCGCCTGCCCACACGTGGCCCCGCTCAACTCCGTTGGGCGTCTACAGGCCGCGCTCATCGCCGTCGCCTTCCCTCTTGTCGGGGTAACGCACTCTGGCAGCTAATTTGTTACGCCAGTTTTTCTCTCGAGAATACGTGTTATTTTTGATTTATTGCTAACTACTCTACTCCCTACGTTCTAAAATAATTAGAGTTTTATGATTGTCCTAAGTGAAAAAAAAACAAGCTTGATCAAATCTACAGAAATACCCCCTCTATAAAGAAATATAAGAGTGTTTAGATCACTAACTAGGATTCAGGTCATTGCCCTAAACACTATAGGCAATGCTACCAGTCCGCCGGATGATAAACTGATAATATCAGCCGCCTCGGTAACTGTCGGATGCCGCCTGAAACACCGTCTGATCTACCGTCCCAGCCATCTGGGCGCCTTCGCAATAGCTAGCTTGTTGCGCTCATAGCTTTGCAACAAGGACCTTGTTGCAAAGGTCCACTGAGAGAGCATCACTGCCCCGCCATGGCCTGAGTGCCTCGGCCATGGAGCGTCGCCGGCCGCGGGAATCGACGCGCCTCCTCCGAACTAGCACCCCGAGCAGCTGCCTCTACTCCAGCACGACAACGATGAAGTCTCACGCCGGGCACTCCTCTAGCGATTTCTGCAACTGAAGCTATGTTTCTGAAACATGCGTCTTGTTGCAATGCTTGCCCTCGTGCGCTCTAATGCGGTGCACTCATTCTATGATTTCTGCGGCCGGGGCTTCTGAAACAATACCCTTGTTGCAGAAGTGAAAATATTGATCGTCGAACCATTTTTCTTCTTTCCGAAACAAGACCTCTGTTGCGAAAACTTTCTGAAAGTAGACCTGTTGCCGAAAGAAAAACTTCACCATCAAACACTTTTTTCTTTCTGAAACAAGATCTTTGTTGCAGAAAGCTTCCACAACAAGACGCTTGTTGTAAAAAAAAAAGCTAGCTGCATGGGACTTGTCGCCAATGCGAGCGCTCGATCAAAATCAATCTGACGGCTACACAAGCGGCAGATGTTGTGCGGGCATCAGTCGGCTGAAGGTTAGCGTTTTCCCTAAACAAAACAGACATATTCTTCTACCGATACGGTTGGCCTGAGATTTTATGAACTCGCCCATGTCTAGGCCTACCACTCAGATCCCAAAGCCTAATGGACAAAACTCCATCGAAAGCGGGTATCAGGACAAGTGAAGAAAATATGGGTCCCAGGCTTCGGGACACAACAAAAAGACACACATCATCGCTAGGCCCATACCGTTTTGCCACCTTCATCCTCAAGGGAGGCGATCCCACGGAAGCTACCATACGATAATCTTTATCAACGAAAGTGATGGTTACCACAAGATTGGGCGCAACGGCAAAGGGCATAATATGGTAGCTTCTGTGGGATATGTCAGAGCATACAAAAGCACTCGGTATTTCTCTAAAATTCACAGCACCAAACACACCCCCTCTTTGATTTTGAAGATTCAGTTACTCCTACTAGGTTTTCCTTTTTTCAAAGTTTGGCAGCTGCTACAAATCAGCCGGATGATTTCCTAGAGAAATCATATGTCCGGCGAGCCGTTCGATCAGGCACGCGTAGCCGTTCGATCGCAATGACTCATCGTGTTGTTTTTCTCCTCTTTCCTCGCATCTCATGGACATCCAAATGCGAAACCGCCCCAACTCTGCAGAAACATCGATGATGTGTGCTAGTGGATGCAGCACCGACAACCCCGCAGCGGGCATTAGCGGCGGTGACTCGCAGCAGCGGCAATGCTGCAACCACGACGAGGTTTGCACCGGTCACTGTCTGTTGCTCGCCTCGCCCATGCCACAACTGATGCTGCAAAAAGCTAGAGGGCGTAGACCGCCATAGTATGCAGCAGCGTCGACGATGTAGGAGGCGCCATGCCGGCTACTGTATGCAGCAGCGTCCATGTTGTAGGACCCGGAGCACTAGAGATCTCGTCGCCGCCGTGTTGCGCTGCAGCAGCCGTCGCCGGTGAGGGCACCCCATCTCTCCCAGCGATGAAGGATGCGGTCGGCAGCCGTTGTAGCACCAGTGAGTGTTGCATCGTAGCCCTGACGACACCGAGGGGTGCTACACGGCAGCACCGCTGATCCTGCGGCGTCACGCTCTCGTCCAGCTTTGCAGCGCTGGCGAGCGGGTGCATCGCAGCGCCGGTAGAGTGGATGCATTGCAGCACCGACGGCCATCGACGCGTGTTGCATCGCAGCACCCGAACCTCTCCGTCCCGAGTGCTGCATCGCAGCACCGGCCGCGCTGATGACTGCTTCATGGTAGCACCGCTGACCTTGCCGCGTCACGCCCCGTCTGGCTTGGACTGCTGGCGAGTGGGTGCATCGCAGCATCGACTGCTGTCATCGCGTGCTGCCTCGAGCACCTGATTCTCTCTGCAGCAGAGCTGATGTGTTGTATTGCAGCGCAGGGCTTGGGTAGCAACGCTCATGGCGGAGGGAGTACGAGAGCAGAGAGAGGTTGCAGGAGAAGAAGGGGATCGCATTTGGGGGAGAAAAACGAGTGGCTCACCTGCTCATGCTGAAGATAAGAGGATAAGACCAGGTAGTGGCTGGGCCCATAAGAGGCATGTTGTGCTAACCGGCTGACGCGAGTCTGCGCGAGAGACGAGCGCCGCATGATCCAGTCCGATCGGACGTCTCTCGATGCGGTTTACGCCAGTCGAAATCAGTTGGTAGAAATTAAACGTTTTCCTTTTTCAAATCATGCAATTCAAAGATGCCCTTAGGGCATGGCCAACGGTCTGCCCCAAGGGTGATGCTCCATGGGCCAGCTAGGCTCGGATACCAGTGTGGAGCAAAAGTCAATGCCCCACAGAGACAGGTGATTCTTCTACAAGAGGCTGGCTCCTGAGGAGAGAGGTTGTGGTCCAGAGAGCCGCGTGCTGACAACAGGAAGCGCGTCCTCGTGTGCATGTTGCCTCTTGCGAAGGATTTGATCTAAAATAGAGATGATGGACGGGCTTGAGATGGCGTGTGCTAATAAAAAGTTACGGTTGTAGGGCCCATCCAATAGTAGCTTAAGATTTTAGCGCTGGGCGATTAAAACTCCATACCATAGCCTCACTCCTTTTGGTCTAGCTGGGTACACAGGGCAACACGTTGGTGCTGCCCCCATTGTACATGGGCATGTACAAAGGTAGCAGCACCAAGCGGTGGTCTCATTCCATCTACATAGATTTGTAGCTATAAGACCATCCTTTGAACATTTACCAC
Source organism: Triticum timopheevii (assembly GCA_963921465.1). Classification (NCBI taxonomy): domain Eukaryota; kingdom Viridiplantae; phylum Streptophyta; class Magnoliopsida; order Poales; family Poaceae; genus Triticum; species Triticum timopheevii. The sequence continues at coordinate 373,411,448 of OY997270.1, forward strand.
CCAATGAAAGCAGTGGTTTGAGGTATGACAGGAGCAAGGTCCTCTATTTCACTTTATCAAACCGCGACCGCAAGATGAGAGGAGCCAAGGCGTGGTTCTATGACTTTTGACGGTGAAGAAGCTGCCTCTTCTGCAGGATCCCGCTTGTGTCCGCAAGCCGTACCTTCTGGCAAACTGGACCATCCGATCCTACCTGAAGTGCTAGAGCAGCTGTCCAACCTGGAGCATTGGACATGCGTTCAGCAGGTCGGAGTGACGCGTCCCCCATCCTGTCAAAATGCTGCCACATCGGCCGTCCTCCACGTCGACGAGCATCATCACCTGGTCCTCCTCTCCGTCGCCGTCCCCGTCGCTGGCCCGCCTCCTTCTCCCCGTCCCTCCAAGCGGCCTCCGCCGGCGCCAAGGACCAGTTGCGCCACCAGAAGATGCGGCCCGACCCCGGCCGCCCGCGGCGCCCCCCGCCGAGGATCGCTGACAGGATGAAAAGCCCCCAGACGATGCGCAGAAGGTACTGAACGCCCTGCCCCGTGAGCGCGCGCCTCCACCGCCGCGTCGGCGTGGTCTCCGGGTAGGGTACTTCCACCGCGCGCGCTTCGGCCTCTCGGAGTCGGAGCTCCGGCAGGTCGCCGTCGACCTAGCCTGCCGTCCCTGCCCTGTGCTGCCGCTTACGGTCACACCCATTTCACAAAGGAATCCATGCCAGCCACGTTTCACCATTGAATAGGAAATTGTGCTATGCTTGCGTTGCTCCCGCACACTGAAGAAACTGAAGAATTTCGTCGATTTGGGATTGCTTGTCAATGTACTACTTCGGTGACACATTTTTCCTCCTTATTTTGCAGGTTTCTGCAGCGCTTGATGCTCTTGTGGACATTGCAAATGGAAGAATAGATATCCACGTCCTCATGGCTCTTGCAGCATTTGCTTCTGTGTTTATGGGGAACTCACTGGAGGGTGGCCTGCTTCTTGCAATGTTCAGCTTGGCTCATACCGGTACTTATGTTGACAAATACTGAAACTCTGCCCATATTAGCCCCTGTTTGTGTGCACACTGAAGGCTTATTTTATTTGTTTATTACAGCCGAAGAATACTTTACAAGGAAGTCAATGGTTGATGTGAGAGAACTGAAGGAAAACCATCCAGAATTTGCACTGTTATTAGAAACGAGTGGAGATAAGTCAACACGGTTTTCTAATTTAAGTCACACCAAGGTTCCTGTGCAGGAACTTACAGTGGGTTCTCATATTTTGGTCAGAGCTGGTGAGGTGTGTTGTTTGTCTATTTACAAAGTCAACTCCTTGTCCTTGTATCTCCAAGTTCTGTTTCATTGCATCATGTCTTCATGGTTGATAGTTATCTCAATGTTTCTATATCTTGTTCTCAAAAAAAAAATCAAGTTCTTCAAAAAATGTTTCTATCTCTTTTCTGTTGGATTTTTAGTGTTTCTAGCAGCACCCTGGTACTCCCTCCCTTTCAAAGTAGATGATGTTTTAGGCTTTTAACCTTGCTTTTTTGTTCTAGGCATGTTTTTTTTTTAACAATTTCGGGGTAAATATTTAGCTATACTCTCTGTTATGTCCTCTGTTTAATGCATGCTGGAGTTACCACGAAGACATGTACATTTATGAGGCTATTATATAGTCTCTTAAAACTCATTTCTTAATTTTCTTGACAAGAGCTCAAGCGTCTCATTAAATTGGAACAGAGGGAGTGTACCCTAGTATCTTCTATCCTCATGTTGGTATTCTTCTTCTGGACCATATTGTTTGGATCTCTATCTCATTGTGGTGCAGTATTCTTGTATTCCTTAGGCTGTGCCTGTTGATGGAGAAGTTTACCAAGGTTCATCGACAGTCACTATTGAACACCTCACTGGTGAAACGAAGCCTCTTGAAAGGACGGTGGGGGATGCTATACCAGGTGGTGCTAGGAACCTGGAGGGAATGATGATAATACAGGTTGCCTTCTTTCTCTCTTCATTGAGGAGACTTTTTTTCTTTTACATTTCCCAGGATAGTTCATTTTTCTTAGCTGGTTTAATTAATGAGTACGTTAATACTCCACAAACACTACTTACAATACATTAGTAGATTTTATTCGATATTTTTTATCTGAGAAATAGCAATGGCTGCTTGGTATGACAAACCAATAAAATCAATATTTCCCTATTCATGGTTGCTACATTATAGCCAGTCCAGATCAGCTATGGTGGGCTTACTCGGGAAGCATCTTTCTGCACCTGGATTACAGACTATGCCTACCTTATGGCTTGCACCCACCGGGAAACCTGAGAAAATTCGGATCATCACAGCAGCGGGAAGCACCTCGGGAGGCGCTTTCTCTCCATGCATAGGCTCTGCGGTGGCTTCGTAAAAAGCCAAATCAAAAGCCTGTGTGTTTGGTTTGGTTTCTGGCTTTTTTCAATGGAAAACCAATAGGAAGCCCAAACAAATAAAACTTAAGCCATTTCATTGCTACCTATAAACCGTTCAAAAAGTGAGATCCACCCATGTATTTTGACTTAGAAATCCCCATTAGCCATATTTCTTATGGAGCAATTGGCATAGCATAGAGTTTGTTAGAGTTATAATATAAGTCATGTACCCCTTTGTATTTATCCCTTTGTATAAGGGGTTTCCTGCATATGTTCCACACCTGTACATGTATATATATCGGCCTATGGCCTCATGGGAATACAAGTTGCATATTCCTAACATGGCATTAGAGCTAGGTCAATTTTTTGCACGCTGCGTGCTATTGATCCGTCTCTCCTCCCCGATCGAGGCCGCCGGCCTCGATCTCCTGTTCTCGCTTGGAGCCCCCGTCCTCGATCTCCAGCTGTCTCCCGATCGGATCGATCCCGTCCTGGATCGGATCGGGCCTCCTCTCCCGTTCCCGATCCTATAAGGATCTCTCTGCCCGTGCTCGAAGCCCTTCCCCCGATCGAGAAGGAAGAACCGCACGGGCTCCTGCTCGAGCTCGCCCTCGTCCCGCTTGCACCGGCCCCTGCTGGATCCCGCCGCCACCTCCAGCTGCCAGCCGCCCCTTGTTCCGGATCGACTGACCGCTGCCCCCCCGATCCCGCCCCGTTCTCGATTGGAAGCTGGTGGTCTCGTCGGATTCTGTTGATTTTGGATCTTTGCTATTTTTTTTAAAAATGTCTGCTGCATCGGGCTATGTTGCTGTCCCTCGCTGTTCGGTGATCTTCGATGGTACTAACTACACCGAGTTCACTGGCTTCATGCGCATTCACATGTGTGGCATCCGTCTCTGGCGTGTTCTTTCTGGCGAGGTCTGCTGTCCGCCACGTCCGGTTCCTCCGGTGGCCCCTACTCCGCCGACTCCACCGGTTCTTCCTACGGATGCTAATCAGGCCGCCAAGGATGCGGCTAAGCTTGCTGATGAGGCTGCTGATCGTGCTTATGATGAGAAGGTTTTGGCTTATGAGGAGGCTCTTCAGACGTATCATGGTGCTCTGTCTGTTTACACCCAGTGGCTTGATGATGATGCTCGTGCTGCAGCTGTTCTCACTGCTAGTGTTCTGCCTCAGTTTGCTTCTGAGTTTTTGGGTCTTCCTACTGTCTTTGAGATGTGGACCCGTCTTCGTCAGCGCTATGAGCCCTCTGGTGATGCCTTATACCTTTCTGTGGTCCGTCAGGAGCATGCTCTTCAGCAGGGTGACTACTGTTGATGACTTCTATGCACAGAGTTCTGCTATCTGGCGCCAACTTGATTCTCTCCGCAGTGCTGGTTGTCGTACTTGCCCCTGTTGCCAGGCTGTCCAGGCCAATTTGGAGTTTCATCGCATCTACGAGTTCTTGTCTCGGCTCCGTAAGGAGTTTGAGCCCCGGCGTGCTCAATTGTTTGCTCGTGGCCGTATTTCTCTCATGGAGGCGCTTTCTGAGATTCGTGCTGAGGAGACTCGCTTACGTGGTGCTGGTTTGCTGGAGGTTCCCTCTGTGCTCGCTACTCGGGCTCCTTCTACGCCACCTGTTGCACCGACCCCTTCTCGCTCGAGTGCTCCGCCGCTCTTGCCCACTCCTTTTGGAGGCTCAGGTCGCCCCCGTCCACATTGCGACTACTGCAACAATGATGGTCATATTGAGTCCTAGTGCCACACGAAGAGGAAACACCTGCGCAAGGCGCGAACATCATCTTCAGGGACTTCGTCATCTACCTCGACAGCTTCTGCCATTGCTTTGACTGAGCAGGATATCCTGAGACTTAAGCGTCTGCTCGCAGCTTCAGGTTCTTCCTCGACGGGTACTGCTGGTTCTGTGACTGATGCTTCCTGCACTGAGCAACCACCCTCTACACAGTCAGGTACATCCCCATGGGTTCTGGACTCTAGAGCTTCTTTTCATATGTCTTCTCATTCTTCCACTTTGTCCTCTCTTCGATCGTCGGATTCTCCTGTTCATGTCCTCACTGCTGATGGTACTCCACTTTCTGTCGTTGGTAGAGGCAATCTTACCACTCCTTATTCTGTTCCTGATGTTGCTCATGTTCCTCGACTTACCATGAATCTGTTTTCTGCTGGTCAACTTACTGATTCTGGTTGTCGCGTCATCCTTGACGTTGACTCTTGTTCTGTCCAGGACCGTCGCACGCACACTCTGGTTGGGGCTGGCCCTCGCCACCGTGATTCTCAGGGTCTTTGGGAGTTGGACTGGCTTCATGTTCCTTCCGCTGCCACCACTATCGCCAGTTCCTCCGCTTCAGTCGCCTCCGTTACTGGTTCCTTCCAGCAGTGGCACCATCGATTTGGTCATCTGTGTGGTTCTCGGTTGTCGTCTTTAGTTCGTCGAGGTCTTCTGGGGTCTGTCTCAGGAGATGTCTCTTTAGAGTGTCAGGGTTGTCGTCTTGGCAAGCAGATTCAGTTACCATATTCACATAGTGAGTCAGTGTCTAAGCATCCTTTCGATTTAGTCCATTCTGATGTATGGGGTCCGGCTCCTTTCGCTTCGAAAGGTGGTCATAAATACTACTTCCTCCGTTCCTAAATGTAAGTCTTTGTAGAGATTTCACTATGGACTAGATACGGAGCAAAATGAGTGAATCTACACTCAAGATGCATCTATATACATCCGTATGTGGTTCATAGTGGAATCTCCACAAAGACTTACATTTAGGAACGGAGGGAGTATATTATTTTCATAGATGACTTCTCTCGTTACACATGGCTTTATTTCATGACTTCTCGTAGTGAGGTGGTGTCTATTTATAAGCGTTTTGCTGCCATGGTTCATACTAAGTTCTCTTCACCCATTTGTGTTTTTCGTGTTGACTCCGCTGGCGAGTATATCTCTAAGATGTTGCGTGGTGTTCTTGCTGAGCAAGGAACTCTCTCTCAATTCTCTTGTCATAGTGCTCATGCTCAGAATGGTGTGGCTGAGCGAAAGCATCGTCATCTTCTTGAGACGGCTCGTGCATTGATGATTGCTGCCTCTCTCCCGCCTCATTTTTGGGCTGAGGCCGTCTCCACCTCCACCTATCTTATCAATCTACAGCCTTCCGCTGCTCTACAGGGTGGTGTTCCTTTCGAGCGTCTTTTTGATCGTTCTCCCGATTATTCGATGCTTTGCTTGTTTGGTTGTGTTTGCTATGTTCTTCTTGCCCCTCGCGAATGCACCAAACTGACCGCTCAGTCTGTTGAGTGCGTCTTCTTAGGCTACAGTGATGAGCATAAGGGCTATCGTTGTTGGGATCCTATCGGTCGTCGGATGCGTATCTCTCGAGATGTGACTTTTGATGAGTCTCGTCCCTTCTACCCACGCCCATCTTCCTCGACCTTTTCAGTGGAGGATATCTCTTTCCTCACTTTTCCTGACTCACCTATCACCCCTGTCGAGCCTGTGCCTATTCGTTCCGCTCCCTCTGCTTCTCCACCTCTAGTCGATTTGCTGCCACCATCTTCCACGGTCTCCTCGCCTAGCATGTCACCGGATTCTACACCTTCATCTCCGGTGACTTCTTCGTCGCCACCCCCCGATTCTACCTTGGCGATTCCTCCTTCTATTGTTCCATCTTTTCCTCAGTGTTACACTCGTCGTTCACGTCCCGTGGATGCCTCTGTGGATGTGTCGTCATCTTCCTCTCAGCCTACTTATGGCTTGCGTTCTCGTCCTCGTCTGCCTGTTGATCGCTTTGGATTTTCCACCGCTGGTGCTGCTGTTCTTGAGCCGACTTCTTATCGTCAGGCTATTGTTCATCCTGAATGGCAGTTTGCGATGGCAGAGGAGATTGCTGCTCTTGAACGCAATGGTACCTGGGATCTTGCTTCCCTTCCTCCCGGAGTCTGTCCCATCACTTGTAAGTGGGTCTACAAGATTAAGACTCGCTCCGATGGTTCTCTTGAGCGTCACAAAGCTTGTCTTGTGGCTTGTGGTTTTCAGCAGGAGCATGGTCGTGATTATGACGAGACTTTTGCTCCTGTGGCCCATATGACCACTGTTCGTACACTTCTTGCCGTTGCCTCTGCACGCCACTGGTCTATATCTCAGCTTGATGTTAAGAATGCCTTTCTTAATGGTGAGCTGCGTGAGGAGTTGTACATGCAGCCACCACCTGGGTATTCTGTTCCTGATTGCATGGTATGTCGTCTTCGTCTCTCGCTCTATGGCCTTAAGCAAGCCCCCCGTGCCTGGTTTGAGCGTTTTGCCTTTGTGGTCACTGCCGTTGGTTTTTCAGCAAGTGCTCATGATCCAGCATTGTTTATTCACCTTTCTCCTCGTGGTCGGACTCTTCTTCTTCTCTATGTTGATGACATGATCATCACTGGGGATGACCCCGAGTATATTGCCTTTGTAAAGGCCCGTCTTAGTGAGCAGTTTCTTATGTCTGATCTTGGACCTCTTCGCTACTTTCTTGGGATTGAAGCCTCTTCTACCTCTGATGGCTTTCTTATATCCCAGGAAAAGTATATCCAGGATCTTCTTGCTCGTGCTGCTCTTACTGACGAGCGCATTATTGAGACTCCTATGGAGCTCAATGTTCACCTCCGTGCTACTGATGGTGATCCCCCCCTGACCCGACGCGTTATCGTCATCTTGTTGGCAGTCTTGTCTATCTAGCTGTCACTCGTCCGGATATCTCTTATCCGGTTCATATTCTGAGTCAGTTCGTCTCCGCTCCCACATCGGTCCACTATAGTCATCTCCTTCGTGTTCTCCGATATCTTCGGGGCACAATCTCTCACCATCTATTATTTCCTCGCCCCAGTTCTTTACAGCTTCAGGCCTATTCGGATGCTATGTGGGCTAGTGATTCTTCAGATCGCCGTTCACTTTCTGCTTACCGTGTTTTTCTTGGTGGTCCTCTCATTGCCTGGAAGATAAAGAAACAGATTGCAGTTTCCTGTTCGAGTGCAGAGGCTGAGTTGCGAGCAATGGCTCTTTTGACGGAAGAGGTGACTTGGTTACGGTGGTTACTTCAGGATTTTGGTGTTTCTGTCACTACACCGACTCTACTCTTATCTGACAGTACAGGTGCTATTAGCATTGCGCGCAATCCTGTGAAGCATGAGCTCACCAAGCATATTGGTGTTGATGCTTTCTATGTGCGCACTGGTGTGCAGGATCAGGTTATTGCTCTTCAGTATGTGCCTTCCGAGTTACAGTTGGCGGATTTCCTGACGAAGGCCCAGACTAGAGCACAACATGGCTTTTATGTCATGTACACCTTTGTATTTATCCCGTTGTATAAGGGGTTTCCTGCATATGTTCCACACCTGTACATGTATATATATATCGGTCTATGGCCTTATGGGAATACAAGTTGCATATTCCTAACAGAGTTATCCTTCTGGACAATCTTCCACATCCATTTGTTGATTATGAGGTGTAGGTTGATTATTCTGGTAAGCACCTCAGACATTATGTTCGTTAGATCTGCAATCACTCCAATTTATCTTGTGATATCTGAACATACCTGCCAGGTCCTTGCCAGAAGGCTATTATCCTGTATTAACCTGATCGAGTCCATGTCTTTATATATGCCGTCGGTCAACAGATTAAGCCCCATTATGCACATAGGAATGTTACTCAAGCACTAATTGTTAATGATCAGTTTATACCTTGAAGACAGCAATTTACTCTTCCAAATGCAAAAGCTTTTTGTCAACTTGTTAATCAACCCTTCACTTGGGAATGTTCATGCTTTTGTTTGACATTGAATCGCCCTTTTGTAGGTGACCAAGTCATGGGAGGATTCAACACTCAACAGAATTGTCCAGTTGACTGAAGAGGGCAAGATAAACAAGCCAAAGCTGCAAAGATGGCTTGATGAATTTGGAGAGCACTATAGCAGAGCTGTTGTTGTACTGTCTTTAATGGTTGCACTACTGGGACCATTACTCTTTAAGTGGCCTTTTTTCGGTAACTCAGGTATTCCTCTAATGTTACAGTACATTACATGCTTCAGTAATTTGTGTTGGACTGCGTATTTTTCCCTTTTGTATTTTGACTTGGTACTTCTCCAATAGTTAATGCTATGTCTTGGAAAACTGTAGCACTGATTGTTTTGCAATTTATACTGAACTGGTACACTTGGCTCTAGCACTGAACTTTCTGCGTTCCAATTTTGTTTAGTTTGTAGGGGTTCAATTTACCGTGGATTGGGGCTTATGGTGGCTGCATCTCCATGTGCATTGGCGGCTGCTCCCTTAGCATATGCTACTGCTATCAGTTCTCTTACAAGGAAGGTATTGCTTGAATCTTGAAGTCTTTCTTTATAACTGGTTACTCTTGGGCGGTTTTTGTGCTCGGTATTGCTTGACTTATTTGTACTCTTGTGGACCTCCGTGTGCGTGTGTGTGTGTGAACTTGTTGAACCATGTTGGATGCTTGGGCGGTTTGCTTTATAATATAAAGCGGGCGAAAGCCTTTTTCGGTAACTGGTTACTTTCTTCATTCAATGTAAGACACTGCCATTTCAGCTTCTAAATTTCAAGAGAGCATTTGGTGCTTAATCCAGATTGTTTTTGTTAGGCTAGTTTCAATCTACTTTTCTTTAATGGTATATACTTGTATCGTATGCACAGGTGGTGGTAGAGATCAGAGGATATTAATCTGAATCTTCTGTTGAAATGATTGGTGTTGCACCTATGAAGTGCCTACTAGTAGTTTGTCCTGAATGTCTTTCGATAATTTACTGTGACCTTTTTGTTAGATGAACTTCTTCCTTCAGAATTTTCCAGTATATTGGTTTCATTCAAGCTCATTTTTGCTCCTTCTGTAGGGAATTTTGTTGAAAGGCGGGCATGTCTTAGATGCTCTTTCGGCTTGTCAGTCTATTGCATTTGACAAGACAGGCACATTAACAACCGGGAAGCTTATGTGCAAAGCAATTGAGCCCATTCATGGACATTTGAATCTGAGAAATGGTCTCAACGTTTCTTCTTGCTGTACTCCGAGCTGTGAAAATGAAGCTCTAGCAGTTGCCGCAGCCATGGAGAAAGGAACAACCCATCCTATTGGGAGGTAAGAGGGATAACTTTCTTGAACGTGTTTGTTTTGTTCATTTGCATACACTTTTATAAAGTAGAACTCTGCCACACTTGGAAATGCCAGGCATGACTTGAATCTAAGTTGTTACGGCCCAATATAATGGCATGCTCTGGGCCAAGCATGGCTTGCTTAGCATAGTGTTCTGCTGTTGTCTATTAGGACATGGTAAAAAATGATGTTTCATATTTATTGCTTTTTATTTTGTTGGGATGATTTTTTTTTTGAGAACGTGTTTTGTTCAAGATGATGACACCAAAGTTAAACAGTATGGTTTGCAATTACTTTGAAAATCTACTCTTCTATCATGAATTCATGGGTACGTACGTCCACCGCTTGCACATGATTTAATTGAAGAACATAAGCTGCTGTGCACAGCACACAATGCTATTAAACGTGAAACCATGTCAGGATGGGTCTTGGTGCTATTTAGTCAGCTTGACTAAGTATATGACAGTGTAAAACAGAAAACTTCCTGATGATATCAACTTAGGCTTGGCTTATCCCTGAAGCCTGAAAATTCCTATTCTGGAAAAATTAGACATGGATCTTGCTTGATTTTCCTCGTTGTAAGATGCTAGATCACTCAAGAATAGGATTTTATTTTGGCTGTATCAGCTGGCTTCCTGGCCCATTCTGGTTTCATGCAATGCTTATTTCTGTGTTTCTCATGCACTAGGGCTGCCTTGCACTGAACCAGAATGATTCCTGGTAGGCTTGCATTACACTGAGCTTGTGCACCAAGGAGGCAAAAATAACACTTTTCTTCCATTTTAAATTGTCTTTCCCCACCATTTTAGAGAACCAAGCGTCGCTCAGTTGGCTTGAGGCGCGAGTGCATGCTCAGCTGACTTGGGTTCGAGGCCTGGCTTTCGTGGGGAGTGCTTATGGATGTTTCTAATTAAAAATGCAACAGGTACTAGTGTGTCTTGGTCAAGTTTTCCTTCCCACAATATTAAGCATAATGTTGAGGCTTTCAAGGTGTAATTTTGTTCTTCATCTTCACGGGTCAAGCATGGACATAAATCTTTGCTTCATGAATGCCTGAAAAAACACATAATACATCTATGACGTGGGCCTTTGCAATAGACATCTGTAAAGTTATAAATTCTACTTTGTACCCCTAAGTGTCCAAAATTGACACAAAGCACCCCATTTCAAAAATTGACCACTTTGTATTTAGTGCTGCATTTCCACTTTGTACATGATTTATCAAAAATGTGCGGAATCTGACAGATGAGGCACTACTGATGTGGCATCTAAATATTTAATAATCATCCAGCTCAGGCTAACGACAGGGCCTATGCCAGATGAGAAATTTGATAAATTGAGTACAAAGTGGAAAACAGGAAAAGGCAACACTAAACGGGGGTACCAAATGGTCAGGTTTTAAAAATATGTTACTTTCTGTCAAATTTAGACACTTAGGGTTACAAAGGGGAATTTACTCATAAAGTTAATAACATACAATGTTTGCTCGACATGCGGATGAGAATGACTCTGACTGGGTGAGGTGGATGGATTGTTCAAGTTGCGGCACGCTGAAGATGGATCGAGAGGAGCTTGACAGGAATGATGAATCAAGAACGAGGTCGACTGAAAAACAAATTGGTTGTGCGGAGAGAAAGCAACTTAAACTCTAAAACCTATGCTCTCATACCATGCGAGGAACTTGACTTGTATATTCCAGGGGCTCAAGGCCAACATATACAGTACATGTTCATGTGTTGTATAAGGATACCAAAAGCAGCTATAATACATATCTAACATAATATATCGCAGGCAGTTGACACACTGAGTTTATGATTCATAGGGCAGTGTTACATCACTCTGTTGGGAAGGACAAGGACCTCCCAAAAGTTGTTCTACAAAGCTTGGAGTCCTTACCTGGTAGAGGAGTTTTTGCTACTTTAAGCATCACAAAGGTAATGTGTACATCCGCAATATATTTCAACCAGCAAAGTCATCTTGAATCATTAGATAAATCAAGCAAAGATTTTCTGTTGTTCTATGGGATTTCGTATATTTGATTTCAACAATGAACAGGAATTCATTTCTGTACAGAAATAACTTTTTAATAAAATGGAAGTAGGAAACTCTCCTACTGTTCTGGAGTAAAGAAAACAATGAACAGCGAGGGTTGGTTTTTATATCCTTACGTGTTTATTCCATCTCAATTATTCGAGAAACGGAAGGAAAACAATTGTAAAATATGTTTTCTTTGCTCGAAAGTTAATTTTGACAATATTAAGAGATTAAGAAAGAAGCCTATATAGTACACCTATCTTCATGCTCTTTGAAGCTGACTGTTTTCATTGAATGATGCATTGAAGACTAGCAGTTGTTTTGTTTAATCAGTTTTGAGTATTGGGAAGAGTTGGACCTTTAATTCCTAGCTTGGTCTCTCATATACCTGTGTTACAGGCATCAAACAATGAAAACAAACTCTCTACAGCCGCTATTGGTTCTGTGGAATATATTTCTTCGCTATACAGCTCAAATGGTGAATGTGAGCAGGTACAAGAGGCAATAAAAAGTTCTGCATATGGTCCTGAATTTGTCCAAGCTGCTCTATTAATGGATAAAAAGGTGAGGTAAATTAGAGTAAAACCTTCTCATTTCACAGCATGCTTCTCCCCGTTTATTCGATATCTTTTTTATGTTGTTGTGCAGATATTTCTCTTCATGTTTGATGGAAGCATTCATGTATAACTAGGGAAACTATAAATAAATTCTATCTTTATCGTTAATCTAAGGTGGATTGGAGTCCAGGCTGTCAAATGCTGATAAGTTGTCTTAATTAAAAATGGATTATATTGCAGACTTCCACATGCTCATAAGTTTTGTTACTTCAGTAATAATTTGTGACGTGTGAATACTCTTATGCTTGTCGCTTGCTGGTTTGCTGATATTTAGGCTGCATCTTCAGTTGATATTATATTAACTAATAGAGCAAAGTGAAAACTAAAACATAAATCAGATCAAGTTTGAAATATACAAAAGCACTGCTAGTCTGTAGTGGTGTACACAAGTTTGAGTATATTGTTAGTGCATGGAGTAGGAAACCTAAGACATACATTGCTATGTACAGGCATGCTTTCAAGGTACATTTCATGGAAAATGTAGCTGAAATTAAATCAGCTAATTCCGTTGTATACTTTGTGGAGATGGGATGTTTTTTTAGTTAACGTAAGATAAATTGGGATTACTTATCTGGCCATTTAGTTTCGTTGACCTTTCGTGGCATCAGCAATTAAATCACTCATGTCCCATCTATTTATAGCACAATTCAGGTTGGACATTTGAACCACAAAAGCTGCCCAGATGACCAAATATTTGGTCCATCTGCTATGGATAGCCTATCTATTTTGTACCCCTCCACTCACAATTATAAGATGTTTTGGATATTTCAATATAGACCACATACAGACTGAAATGAGTGAACAAACACACTAAAATGTGTTTTTATACATCTGATTCAAATAAAAGTTAGAACATCTTATATTTGTGAGCGGAGGGGGTACCTTCTTTAGGTCTTTGGCCCTGATAAATTTTTAATCCTAATGTGACTGCATTTGGCCTGACTTGGAAAATAGAGTCCGGACCTATGCTTGCAGTCTCAACAGCAGAGTCTTGCTTTATTTGGTCTGGCCAAAGGCCAAACCAATGGCAAGAAGCTCCACTTGACCACTTAGTATCATATTTCTGCCAGTTTTTCTGTCAACATACATTCAAATGTGTCGTTACCATATAAAATGTAGGTTATGTAAGAACTACCCTCCAACGCATTATTTATTCGCTGATTGATTTTTTTCCAGATGACCCTTTTCCACTTCGAGGATGAACCCCGTCCTGGTGCCTGTGAAGTTATATCCACCTTAAGAGAGAAAGCAAAACTTCGTATCATGATGCTCACTGGAGATCATGAATCAAGTGCTCTGAGAGTTGCTAAAGCTGTTTGTATTGATGAAGTGCACTGCTGTTTGAAGCCAGAGGACAAACTGAATAAAGTAAAAGCAGTTTCAAGGCGAGGTAGTTCATATCTTCTTTTCTATTTTATTGTGAACCGAAACTCAGTATCCCATTACTACCAGATTTCAGTTCTGCGATTATATCGGATTCTTTTAGTTTTCTCATATGTTATTTAATTGTCAATATATCTGTCCATAATTTAATCACAGTTGTTGCTTTCTACATATTTTTGCCATCGTGCTAGCTCTCCATGATTCAATCCAATAATTCTGACTGTTGTCTTCCAACTTCAGATTACTATTGTGATGTTAGGAAAACCTACCAGCTACGACCTCAGCATCTTTTGCCCATAACAAAACATTTGTTGTGTATAACTGAATTGTTGTATCTTTGAAACATTGTGCACTTCTCAACTATGCATCGTAGAGGTTCTGTTCTTCCAGCCAATATGATTAGTAAGCAACACGTGGGATTCAGAGAGGGAAGGTACATTTCCTCATTATTATTTTCCTCTGTATTTGTTTCCAGGTGGGAGTTTAATAATGGTCGGCGATGGTATAAATGACGCGCCAGCTCTTGCAGCTGCAACTGTCGGCGTCGTTCTAGCTCAACGTGCCAGTGCAACAGCAGTAGCTGCTGCAGATGTTCTGTTATTGCAGGATAATATCTGCGGGGTGCCATTTTGTATTGCTAAAGCTCGTCAAACAACTTCACTGGTATTTTCACTTATGGGCATCACTGCAAAACACATTAACTTGAGATATAATGTTACTGGTTCTTATACTTTAGGTTCATCCTTACAGGTCAAGCAAAGTGTAGGGCTTGCCCTAACTTGTATCCTTCTTGCTGCGCTTTCTTCTGTCTTGGGATTTCTTCCTCTTTGGTTGACGGTGAGTTTGCTCCTCCATGCAGTATGCTACCTTGCTAATACACCTGTGGTTCAATGAATTTCGACGACTGATTAATCTAGTGACCATATCCTAAAAGTTGTAGAGCTAAAAGTTGAAGAAATTTATATTGACAGTGAAACGCTACAAAAAAAAAGTTGGACGAGCATCATCGATAATGTTGTTATGCTGTGAAGAAAATCAGTAAAGCTAGACTAGGCCGTAGGTTTAATTTTTGTTGTTGTTGTTGGAAACTTTGGTAGCTCCATTTGAAATAATGCTACCACCGGATATGTGATCTATGCCTGAGCAAAAAAATGCAGGTACTTGTTCATGAAGGAGGAACCCTTCTTGTCTGCTTGAACTCGATACGAGCCCTCAATGCCCCTACATGGTCTCTGGCAGACGAGATCCGGCAACTTGTTGATGGCCTGAGGAAGTATATCTCGGCAAAGTTGAACAGCTCCTCAAATTATGCAGCTAATACTGCCTCATTGTAGGTTTTTGTAGCAACAAATATCTACACGTGGAATTTAGGAGGAGGGGCTGTGGACCTAATATTTGTAGGTTGTACTCAGCTCACTATCATGTAAGTAAATAAACAATGTTGATCATCCTGTAACTAAACATCTGATCAGGCTTGTTCGATCCTCCGTAAATATTTTACTCCTGGAGTTAATACTGTGCTTGGTCCTTGAACTTGAACTAATATAAAGATTTAATTACACCCATGATACATAAACTTGCAGCACGGTAACAAGATAATGCATAATCTTGAAAACCCCATAAAAATGATACAACAATTTGGTAACAGCACATATTCATACATTTGCGTCAAATCCGACAGATGCCGTTTGTCTCCCGGTATTAATGCCCACGTCAGCTCCCTACGTAATGTGTGGGTCCTGTCTGTCAGTGAAATGGAGAAAGAAATAGTGTAGAATAAAAATGGGAGAAAGGGACTTTGAACCCTCATAGCGTGCGCGTCGGGACTATTTGGTACTCCCTCTGTCCCAAAATTCTTATCTTAGATTTGCTTAGATACGGATGTATGAGTATTTTTTTTTAAACATCAATACAAACGCAAGCGCTCATATACAAACGCTCATATGAGCACCTTCGAAAGACTGAGCCGGCATATCATCTTGAGATTTTTGAAGTCACCGTAGGCGCCTCGTTGTCAACGGGAATGTCTCCTCCCACTGAATGCGCATCGCCGAAAATTCTGAAATAAATTCAGAAATAAATGCGAGCACCAGAATTTGAACCCCGGTGGGTTAGGGATACCACAGTCCCTCTAACCATCCAATCGCAGGTTGGTTCACGATTACGGAGTATCTAATACTAAAACGGAGGGAGTACATGGTTAGAAATACAGTACCTGTCACTCTATTTGCTGGTACTTAAGGATGTCTGATAGACACAAACCTGTAAAAAATATAAACAAAGTGGCAAATGGGTTATCACAAAAATAAGAAATAAAACTTAGACATGTAAAAGAGCGATTGAAGGTGTTATCCGGCATCATAAATGCCGGTGCGTCGTTATCTTATTGAAGGTGTTGGTTTGAAGATTTTCTTCGAAGGTGATAGACTTCGGTCTGGCATCTGGTTGGACCAACCAACATCTGCGGTGATTCATTAGAAGGTGTTGCCTTGGAGTGTTGCATCTTTTGTCCGCCGATACATCCTATGTCGGTATGGTGGTAGGATTTGAAGATACTGAGATTTGTCTTTTCTTTCTTTAAGCTGATTTGTTATCAATAGTTTTTTTTAACCGTGCATATCAATATTTAATGACATATGACTAAGTGCATCAATTGATGCAAAGGTTGAGGTTAAATGATATTCAAGTGTTTTTCCCCATGTATATATATTGTTGAACATGTATATACGTATGTAGGTCCGGGTTTTGTATGCCGCACCTGTAGTGTCTCCCCCCCTGTATTTACTTGTATCTTGGGAGACAAGACACCGGTTGCACCCCTTGTACACCAGGTTTTTCAGGCGGAATATGTGCCTAGTGCACGATCAATGAGAATATCGATGTACACAATCAAAACTTATATGATATGAGATATCGTCTCGATCCTTTCCTAATCGCTTCCGCAACCCTAAGCCGCCGCTGCCTCGGGCCGCCGCCGCCACCTCCTCCCCACGCTGCTGCCCCCCTTCCCGCAGCAACGCTACCCACCAGCCGCCGCGCCGCCCCTCTTGCCGCGCCGCCGCCCCTCCTCCCACCTCTCCCTAGCTGCGGCCCTCTTCCCTCGCACGCCGCCATCATGTCCGTCGCCTCGTCCATCTCCAACCCCTTCGCAAGACCAGATCCCGCCGACATCCGTGACATCAACATCCATGACCGCGTCCCCGTGATCCTCGACGCCACCAACTCCACGTACTACACATGGAACACCTATTTCTCACTCCTCTTCCGCGAGAACAATCTCGTGGATCATGTTGACGGCACCGCCGACTCTCGCGCCATGGTGGACGACTCCGAGTGGACAGCTATCGACGCCACGCTCATCCGATGGTTCTTCACCATCATCTCCAAGGACCTGTTTCACACGGTCATGAGTGATAGTGATGACGCTGCACCGTGTGGGTCAAGCTCAATGGACTCTTCATTGACAATAAGCTTCAGCGGCGCGTTTTTCTGCAGCAGAATTTTTTGACTGTCATCAGGATGACCAATCTATCGATGACTACTGCCGCCGTCTCAACACGTTGGCGGATGAGCTCCGTGACATCGAGCCAAGATTGATGATGACCTCCTCCTCAGCACGCTCAACGCCGGCCTCAATGAGGATTTCGGCAACGCCATCACCAACCTCACCTTGATGCCGGAGCCCTCCTTCCCCAAGTTTGTGGTGTACTTGCGGTTGGAGGAGCGCCGGATGAGGGCGTTGAAGAAGCGTGTGCAGCACCACGCCCTCGCCGCCGACACCTCACATGGCGCCCCACCTCCACCCGTCCCGCCTGCATCGCGACAGCAGCCGCCGCCCCCCGCGCCTCCGGGGTATTTCCCCCTCCCGCTGCTCCCCAGCAGCAGCCGCAAGGCGGCGAGCGGCGTGGCAGCTGCCGCGGTGGCGGGCGCAAGCAGTAGCAGCAGGTGAACGGGGGTGGCCAGGCGTACGCGGGGGGCTCCTCGTCAACAACAACCCTCCCTGCCGTGGACTTACGACACCAACCTGTGGATGGGACCGAAGTTGTCCACGCATACTCGATGCCGATGCCTCGGCCCCTCACCCGGGCATCCTTGGGCCCCGTCCGGCGAGCCACCAGGCTTATCTCGCCGCGCCCTATGCTGCCCCCTACCCGGCCCTCCCTGCATCGCCAGCCATAGGCAACTACGACGCTGCTCCGGCGCTACCTTACGGTGGGTTCTACCTACCCCCGGTGCCGCCGCCGTGGGATCCTGCCCTCCTCGCCGCCTTGCACTCGGCTCCGTCACCTAGAAACTACGGTGGCGGAGGTGACTGGTACATGGACTCGTGCGCCACCGCTCATATGCCATCTCATCCCGGTAACCTCACGTCTTCCACTCCCGTTCATACTCCCACTCGCATCACCGTTGGTAACAGTTCCTCTTTACCCATTACACATGTCGGTCATGTGTCGTTTCCATCTACTTCTACTCCTATTAACATATCTAATGTTCTCGTTTCTCCTGACTTAGTCACAAACCTTGTATCTGTTCATCGCCTTGCTCGTGAGAATCCTATTACTGTCGTATTTGACGATGTTGGCTTTTCTGTGAAGGACGCCCGTACACGGATGCTACTCCAACGATGTGATAGCCCCGACGAGCTCTACCCGGTGCATCCCTCCGCCACCACCGCCACCCGTCCAGCCGCCCTCGCCGCTAGCGTCGACCTTTGGCACGCCCGTCTCAGTCATCCCAACTCAGTTTTGCGCCAGATTCTTCAGAGTTTTTCATTCTCATGTAATAAGGTTGACAACCACACTTGTGAGGCATGCCGTCTCGGCAAGCACGTTCATCTTCCCTTTAGCGAGTCTACAAACATTTCCACTTTTTCGTTTCAGTTATTGCATAGTGACGTTTGGACGTCCCCGGTTGCAAGCAACACGGGCTATCTATACTCTATGGTGATATTGGATGATTTTTCTCATTATGTGTGGACATTTCCTCTCTGTCGCAAGTACGACGCCCTTGCCACACTCACCACCTTTTATTCCTACGTCATCACTGAGTTCGGTCATCCTATCCTTGCCCTACAAACTGACAATGGAAAAGAGTGTGACAATGTCGTTGTCCGTAACCTCCTCGCTTCTCATGACACCATCTTTCGCCTCACTTGTCCTTACACGTCCCGGCAAAATGGTCGCGCCGAGCACGTCATTCACACTCTTAATGACCGCGTCCGCACATTGCTCTCCCACTCCAACGTGCCCCCTCGGTTCCAGGCCAGATGCTCTCGCCACCGCCAGCCTCCTCATTAACATCCGCCCGTGCCGCCCTCGCTGGAACTATGCTCCTCACCAGCTCCTCTTCGGTGCGGCCCCATCTTATGATGGCCTTCGCATCTTCGGGTGTCTCTGTTATCCTAGCAACGCGTCCACCACTCCTCACAAACTCGCTCCCCGATCGGTTCATTGCATCTTTCTCGGTTACCCTCCCAACACCAAAGGTTACCGGAGCTATGATCCTGTGTCCCACCGCGTTTATACATCATAGCACGTGTACTTTGATGAGCTGGTGTTCCCTTTTCAGCAGGTACCATCCCTCCCAGCGCCGCATTCGGCGCCTCCCGCGACGCGGCTCGCCCCTGCCACCACCGACGGCGGGCCGCCCCCTTCGCCGAGCAGCGCCCTGGCCCCGGCCCCGCCCGCGCGCCCCGCGCCCTGATACGTCCATTTTGCATCATGCTTATATATCAGTATTTATTGCATTATGGGCTGTTATTTCACGTTACGTCACAATACTTATGGCTATTCTCTCTTATTTTACAAGGTTTACATGAAAGAGGGAGAATGCCGGCAGCTGGAATTCTGGGCTGGAAAAGGAGCAAATATTGAAGGCCTATTTTGTGCAACTCCAAAAGTCCTGAAACTCCACCGAATACATTAAAATAAATAAAGAAAAATCGTCGCCAAAGATGAAGGCCAGGGGGCCCACACCCTGCTCACGAGGGTGGGGGCGCACCCTCCCCCTGGGTGCGCTCCCTACCTCGTGGGCCCCCTGGTGGCTCTTCGACGCCCATCTTCTCCTATATGAAGTCTTTCAATGAGAAAAAAAATAGGAAGCAACCTTTCGGGACGAGACTCTGCCGCCACGAGGCGGAACCTTGGCGGAACCAATCTAGGGCTCCGGCAGAGCTGTTCTGCCGGGGACACTTCCCTCCGGAAGGGGGAAATCATCACCATCGTCATCACCAACGCTCCTCTCATCGGGAGAGGGCAATCTCCATCAACATCTTCACCAGCACCATCTCATCTCCAAACCCTAGTTCATCTCTTGTATCCAATTCTTGTCTCCAAGTCCGGGATTGGTGCTAGTAGGTTGCTAGTAGTGTTGATTACTCCTTGTAGTTGATGCTAGTTGGTTTATTTGGTGGAAGATCATATGTTCAGATCCTTTATGCACATTATTACCCCTCTGATTATGAACATGAATATGCTTTGTGAGTAGTTACGTTTGTTCCTGAGGACAAGGGAGAAGTCTTGCTATTAGTAGTCATGTGAATTTGGTATTCGTTCGATATTTTGATAAGATGTATGTTGTCTAACCTCTAGTGGTGTTATGTGAACGTCGACTACATAACACTTCACCATTATTTGGGCCTAGAGGAAGGCATTGGGAAGTAATAAGTAGATTATGGGTTGCTAGAGTGACAGAAGCTTAAACCCTAGTTTATGCGTTGCTCCGTAAGGGGCTGATTTGGATCCATATGTTTCATGCTATGGTTAGGTTTACCTTAATACTTTTGTTGTAGTTGCGGATGCTTGCAATAGAGGTTAATCATAAGTGGGATTCTTGTCCAAGTAAGGGCAGTACCCAAGCACCGGTCCACCCACATGTCAAATTATCAAAGTACCGAACGCGAATCATATGAGAGTGATGAAAACTAGCTTGACGATATTCCCATGTGTCCTCGGGAGCGCTTTTCCTATTATAAGAGTTTGTCCAGGCTTGTCCTTTGCTACAAAAAGGATTGGGCCACCTTACTGCACTTTATTTACTTTTGTTACTTGTTGCTCGTTACCATTTATCCTATCACAAAACTATCTATTACCACTTATTTCAGTACTTGCAGAGAATACCTTGCTGAAGACCGCTTATCATTTCCTTCTGCTCCTCGTTGGGTTCGACACTCTTACTTATCGAAAGGACTACGATAGATCCCCTATATTTGTGGGTCATCAAGACTCTTTTCTGGCGCCGTTGCCGGGGACTGAAGCGCCTTTGGTAGGTGGAATTTGGTAAGGAAAAATTTATTTAGTGTGCTGAAATTTTCCGTCACTTGTTACTATGGAAAGTAATTGTTTGAGGGGCTTGTTCGGGGTATCTTTACCCCGTCCAGTTGAGCCAAGAATTGCTCCTCAACCTACTGAACCTACTGAACCTACTGAAAATGAAACTCCTTTTCAGATTCCTTCGGGTATGATAGAAAAACTGCTAGCTAACACTTTTGCAGGAGATGGAACAAAGCATCCTGACGAACATCTACGCTATGTGGATGATATTTGTGGACTATTTAAGCTTGCAGGTATACCCGATGATGTTGTTAAGAAGAAGGCTTTCCCTTTATCTTTGGAGGGAGACGCATTGACATGGTATAGGCTATGTGATGATATGAGATCATGGAACTATAAAAGATTGAAATTGGAATTTCATCAAAAGTATTACTCTATGCATCTTGTTCATCGTGATCGCAATTATATATATAATTTTTGGCCTCGCGAAGGAGAAAGCATCGCTCAAGCTTGGGGGAGGCTTAAATCAATGTTATATTCATGCCCCAATCACGAGCTCGCAAAAGAAGTGATTATGCAAAGTTTTTATGCTCGGCTTTCTGGTAATAATCGCACCATGCTCGATAATTCTTGTGCTGGCTCTTTTATGATGAAGCCTATTGAATTTAGATGGAATTTATTGGATAGAATTAAACGCAACTCTGAAGATTGGGACCTCGATGAAGATAAGGAGTCAGGTATGACACCTAAGTTTGATTGTGTTAAATCTTTTATGGATACCGATATTTTCCGTAAGTTTAGCACTAAATATGGACTTGACTCTGAGATAGTAGCTTCTTTCTGTGAATCTTTTGCTACTTATGTTGATCTCCCCAAGGAGAAGTGGTTTAAATATCATCCTCCCATAGAAGTAAAAGTAGCTGCACCTATTAAAGTTTAAGAAAAGATTGTCACTTATAATGATCCTATTGTTCCTACTTCTTATGCTGAGAAACCACCTTTCCCTGTTAGAATGAAGGATCATGCTAAAGCTTCAACTGTTGTTCGTAAAAGCAATACTAGGACTTATACACCTCCTGAGCAAGTCAAAGTAGAACCCAATATTGCTATTGTTAAAGATCTCTTGTCTGATAATATTGATGGGCATGTTATTCAATTCTCTGGTGAAACTGCTAGAATTGCTAAACCCTGTGATAGAGATAAACATAGACCTTTGGTAGGCATGCCCGTTATTTCTGTTAAAATAGGAGATCATTGTTATCATGGCTTATGTGATATGGGTGCTAGTGCTAGTGTTATACCCGTTGACTTATACAAAGAAATTATGCATGAAATTGCACCTGCTGAGTTAGAAGAAATTGATGTCACAATTAAACTTGCCAATAGAGATACTATTTCATCAGTGGGGATTGTTAGAGATGTTGAAGTCTTGTGTGGGAAAACCAAATATCCCGCTGATTTTCTTGTTCTTGGTTCTCCACAAGATAGCTTTTGTCCCATTATATTTGGTAGACCCTTCTTGTATACTATTAATGCTACGATAGACTGCAAAAAGAATATTGTTACTGTTGGCTTGGATGATATGGTTCATGAGTTTAATTTCTCTAAATTTAGTAAACAACATCGTGAGGAAGAATTGCCTAGTAAGGATGAAATTATTGGTCTTGCTTCTATTGTTGTACCTCCTAGTGATCCTTTAGAACACTATTTGCTAGACCATGAAAATGATATGTTCATGAATGAAAGAAGGGAAATAGATGAAGTATTCTTTAAACAGGAACCTATTCTGCAACACAATTTGCCTGTTTAAATCCTAGGGGATCCTCCTCCACCCAAGGGTGATCCCGTGTTTGAGCTTAAATCGTTGCCTGATAATCTTAAATATGCTTATCTTGATGAAAAGAAAATATATCCTGTCATTATTAGTGCTAACCTTTCAGAGCATGAACAAGAAAGATTATTGACCGTGTTGCTATTGGATATACTCTGGATGATCTTAAGGGCATCAGTCCCACTCTATGTCAACATAAAATAAATTTGGAAGCTGATGCCAAACCAGTTTGTGATCCTCAACGACGTTTGAATCCTAAAATGAAAGAAGTGGTAAGAAAGGAAATACTCAAGCTTCTGGAGGCAGGTATAATTTATCCCGTTGCTGATAGTCAGTGGGTAAGTCCTGTCCACTGTGTCCCTAAGAAGGGAGGTATTACTGTTGTCCCTAATGATAAAGATGAATTGATTGCGCAAAGAATTATCACAGGTTATAGGATGGTAATTGATTTCCGCAAATTAAATAAGGCTACTAAGAAAGATCATTACCCCTTACCTTTTATTGATCAAATGCTAGAAAGATTATGCAAACATACACATTATTGCTTTCTAGATGGTTATTCCGATTTTTCTCAAATACCTGTGTCGGCTAAAGATTAATCAAAGACTACTTTTACATGCCCTTTTGGTACTTTTGCTTATAGACGTATGCCTTTTGGTTTATGTAATGCACCTGCTACCTTTCAAAGATGCATGATGGCTATATTCTCTGACTTTTGCGAGAAAATTTGTGAGGTTTTCATGGATGACTTTTCCGTCTATGGTTCCTCTTTTGATGATTGCTTGAGCAATCTTGCTCGAGTTTTGCAGAGATGTGAAGAAACTAATCTTGCCTTGAATTGGGAAAAGTACCACTTTATGGTTAATGAAGGTATTGTCTTGGGGCACAAAGTTTCTGAAAGAGGTATTGAAGTTGATAAAGCCAAGGTTGATACTATTGAAAAGATGCCATGTCCCAAGGACATCAAAGGTATAAGAAGTTTCCTTGGTCACGCCGAATTTTATAGGAGGTTCATTAAGGACTTCTCAAAAATCTCTCGGCCTCTGACTAATTTATTACAAAAAGATGTACCATTTGTCTTTGATGATGATTGCGTAGAAGCATTTGAAATACTTAAGAAAGCATTAGTCTATGCACCTGTTGTTCAGCCACCTGATTTGAATTTACCCTTTGAAATTATGTGCGATGCTAGTGATTATGCTGTAGGTGCTGTTCTAGGGCAAAGAGTTGATAAGAAATTAAATGTTATCCATTATGCTAGTAAGACTCTAGACAATGCTCAAAGAAATTATGCTAGTACCGAAAAGGAACTTTTAGCAGTTGTATTTGCTTGTGATAAATTCAGACCCTATATTGTTGATTCTAAAGTTACTATTCACACAGATCATGCTGCTATTAAATATCTTATGCAAAAGAAAGATGCAAAGCCTAGACTTATTAGATGGGTTCTCCTGCTGCAAGAATTTGATTTACATATTGTTGATAGAAAAGGAGCTGAGAACCCCGTTGTAGACAACTTGTCTAGGTTAGAGAATGTTCTTGATGACCCACTACCTATTGATGATAGCTTTCCTGATGAACAATTAAATGTCATAAGCACTTCTCGTAGCACTCCGTGGTATGCTGATTATGCTAATTATATTGTTGCTAAATTTATACCGCCTAGCTTCACATACCAACAAAAGAGAAAGTTTTTCTATGACTTGCGACATTACTTTTGGGATGACCCACATCTTTATAAAGAAGGAGTAGATGGTGTTATTAGACGTTCTGTACCTGAGCATGAACAGGAACAGATCCTACGCAAGTGTCACTCCGAGGCTTATGGAGGACACCACGCTGGAGATAGAACTGCACATAAGGTATTGCAATCCGGTTTTTATTGGCCTACTCTCTTTAAGGATGCCTGTAAGTTTGTTTTGTCTTGCGATGAATGTCAAAGAATTGGTAATATTAGTAGACGTCAAGAAAAGCCTATGAATTATTCACTTGTTATTGAACCATTTGATGTTTGGGGCTTTGATTATATGGGACCTTTTCCCGCCTCTAATGGATATACACATATTTTAGTTGCTGATGATTACGTTACTAAGTGGGTAGAAGCTATTCCAACTAGTAGTGCTGATCATAACACTTCTATTAAAATGCTTAAGGAAGTTATTTTTCCGAGGTTTGGAGTCCCTAGATACTTAATGACCGATGGTGGTTCACATTTTATTCATGGTGCTTTCCGTAAGATGCTTGCTAAATACGACGTTAATCGTAGAATTGCATCTCCATATCACCCGCAGTCTAGTGGTCAGGTAGAATTGAGCAATAAAGAGCTCAAATTAATTTTGCAAAAGACTGTCAATAGGTCTAGAAAGAATTGGTCCAAGAAACTTGATGATGCATTATGGGCCTATAGAACTGCATATAAGAATCCTATGGGTATGTCTCCGTATAAAATGGTTTATGGAAAAGCTTGTCACTTACCTCTCGAACTAGAACATAAGGCATACTGGGCTATTAAAGAGCTCAACTATGATTTCAAACTTGCCGGTGAGAAGAGGTTATTTGATATTAGCTCACTTGATGAATGGAGAACCCAAGCTTATGAAAATGCTAAGTTGTTCAAAGAAAAAGTTAAAAGATGGCATGACAAAAGGATACAAAAGCGTGAGTTTAATGTAGGTGATTATGTATTGCTATACAACTCTCGTTTAAGATTTTTTGCAGGAAAACTTCTCTCCAAATGAGAAGGTCCTTACGTTATCGAGGAGGTCTATCATTCCGGTGCCATAAAAATCAACAACTTCGCAGGCACAAATCCGAAGATGGTAAACGGTCAAAGGATCAAACACTATATCTCAGGTAATCTTATAAATGTTGAAACTAATATTATTGAAACCGTAACCCCGGAGGAATATATAAGGGACACTTTCCAGAACGTTCTAGACTCCGAAAAGTAATAGGTATGTGTACGGTAAGTAAACCGACTCCAAAACAATTTTTAAGGCAATATTTCTCCGTTTTGGAATATTTAGAAAAATAAAAAACTAAGTAGCAGTCCTGGGAGTACACGAGGCCTCCACGAGGGTGGAGGGCGCGCCCCCCTACCTCGTGAGCACCTCGTGTGCCCTCCGGACTCCGTTTCCTTGCATGATACGTGCTTTGGTCGGTAAAAATTCATTATATATACTCCAGAAGGTTTTGACTCTCGTATCATGCAAATATCCTCTGTTTTCGTTTTGAGCTGTTGCTGCTGCAGATTAGAGCAAGATGTCTTCCCAAGATTCTGAGGGAGAGAGCTACATGGCTGATTATATTGCAAATCCCAAGGCATATGGGGATGTGGAGCATTATGGTGGACCACGGAGGAAGAACAAGACTATGATCCAAAGAGGAAGGAGGAAACGAGTTCCGACAAAGAGGACTATCCCCTACCTCAACCTGGTGATATGCATGTGGAGTTCAAGAAGTCAAGCCTCCATAAGGTCCAATCTATCCCACCTCGTTTTCTGCAGGACAGCAAGGCAGCACTATGCAAAAAGATAATGAAACTTGAGCTCGAGAATGAGGATCTGAGGGATGAAAATTTTAGCCTCAGACGTAAGCTAGAGAAGAAAAACGCAACAACTCCATCATCATCAACACCTCCACCGCCAACAACAAAGAAGGAGACAAGACTGGGCTGGGTGCCTTGACACTCGGCGCTCCACTTTCAGTTACTGTGTCTACCTTGGGCCCTCTCTGATTTCGTGGTCGTCTAAACGACAACCCATGGTTTCCGATCGAGCGCCGAGGCCGAGTACAGGGCTGTGGCTAACGCCGTTGCGGAGTGCTCCTGGCTACGACAGCTACTTCAGGAGTTGCTATGTGAGGTTCCCAAGGCCACGATTGTCTACTGTGACAACGTCTCCGCGGTCTACCTTTTTTCCAACCCTGTTCATCATTGCCGGACGGAGCATATTGAGCTTGACATCCACTTCGTTCGGGAGCACGTCACACTTGGTCGTGTTCGAGTTTTGCATGTGCACACTGATCAACAGTTCGCCGATGTCATGACGAAGGGACTACCTACCTCGACTTTCGAGGGCTTTAGGTCCAGTCTTTGCGTCACCGGCGACGCTTCAACTGCGCGCGGGGGGGGGGGGGGGGGGGGGGGGGGAGGGGGGGAGGGGTGTTGAACATGTATATACGTATATAAGTCCGGGTTTTGTATGCCGCACCTGTAGTGTCTTACCCCCCCCCCCCCCCCCCCGGCGTATTTACTTGTATCTTGGGAGACAAGACAACGGTCACACCCCTTTACCTATATATGTGCCTAGTGCACGATCAATAAGAATATCGATGCACACAATCGAAACTTACATATATACGCTTTTCTGCTCAATGTGCTGGCCTGGTAAAAATTGTGGGATGTCGGAATGCTGTAGCTTGACTCGCCATTTCTGCCGTAAAGAGAAGGATGAAAAAAAAAACCAAGAGGGAATGTACCCATTGACTTCCAGGATCATCATGCCGCTCCAGTGTTCGTCCCCTCCACAGAGCACGTCGCGCCTGCACACCGGCCGCCTGGACCTGTCAATCGGGCACGGATCATGGCCGGCAGCGCCTTCCATCGGTAATTGTAGCGACACCGGCAGAGGCAGCCTCTGACATGACCTCCACGCCTGAGGTTTGACACACCAACTTGGCAAAAGTTTCTGCCTTCTTTTCCCCGGGTCTATTTGTGCCTGTGCTGCCCGCCCCCATCATCATGATTCATGCCTCTTCCTTTGTCCAGGATTAGTCAGCCTGTTCAATTCACATGAGCCACGAGTCATTTTATCGGACGGTATCAGGGTTGGATCTTACTCGTTTGCCAAACCGAACCACGGCAAGTAAAACGAGGCAAAAAATAATCTGAACCGACGAGAGCATCTACAACCGGGCGCCCATATCCACCCCAAACATTCGGATAGACTGTCCGGCCAGACAGGAAAAAAGCCATCCAACTAGGTTCGTCATACGCGGCCCAAACTCCTGGGTTGTCTAGTGTGGGGGCGAATATGGGGAGGCCTGGACGCAGACACCGCCGCGACGTCGAACCGACCCAGTATGGCCATGTCGCCCCCAGCATTGTCCCTATAAAATCCCGGTCGGTCGTCCGGACCCTAGTCAAACCTCACTTGCTCGAGTCTGTTCTCCCTCTTAGCTCTACTCATGTCTCCTCCTTTCCATCTCCACAATCTCTCCCATCCCCTCCGCCATGGCCGGAAGTGGACCTGAGAGCGGTTCCGACAAGATCGAGTGGGCTAAGCTGCCTCCGACTCGTTAAGCTCATCCGCGCTGGACGAGGAGGAACTCGTGCTCCGCATTGCTCTCCGTCGCTCGCGGACGGAACTGCACGGGAGCTCATCCTCCACGACGCCCCCGATGGCCAGGGTAGGCAACTATAGCTCTGCGGCGCCCCGACGCCACCCTACGAGGTTTGCCTTCCCTGGTCAGGTGGCAGGGTGATCAGCGGCACCCGACACCGCTAGCAGTTGCTCCTCCTGGGAGGCGCTCAGTGCTAGTGCCCGCACCATCGAGCCCGCGATCACAACAGCAGCAGACGAAGACAGAGGGACGCTTATTATATCGCCACGAAGAAGGCTGCGCAGACCACGTCAAGCCGCTACGGCTGCAGGTCCTTCAGATCTGAACCGGAGCTGTTATCGCCCGCCTCCGACGACGGCGAGACACTCCATGACGCAATTCGCCGCTCTTACATGTCATCAGAGACGAATGCCCGCCGTCGGTGACGTGAAAATGCATCGGCGCTTCGCCTGGCACTCAAGGAGCCCGGAAGCTTGGTGATGCAGAACAAAATATATTAGCAAAACCCGCCCTCGAAACAATCCCTACCTTTGTCTAGCATTGATTGGTTCCAAGGATTGTTCCGACTTCCCATCATAAAAAAGATTGTTCTAACTTTGCTTGGCTACAACGTCTAATAGGCCGATGAGGCATGAGAGATCACATAATGTCATTCGCTTGATCCCCATCGAGCGGTACATGCATGCCAAATCCTTCACTGCACAGTTGCACGCCGATCCATAATCAACCCGCCTATCCAGATAAGGACAACCCGAGAGACATCAACAACCACCACCATCCTAGGACGCTGATAATTTGGATCTCGGTGCCCCGCCTTGTGCTAGGGCCTGCGAGCGATGACAAACAACTAGATCTAGCACAATGACAAAGTAGGAGGTGGAAGAGTGAAAGAGGAGGAAGTGAGTTGACGGTGGAAGAGAGAGGACTTGATGCACATAGGTGGAAGGAGGCGGCATCAAGGGAGTTCCATCGAATAAGTACAGACTAGGGGATGCCGTGTTCATGTGGCCTAGTATAGATTTATATATTTATAGCTAATAATAAAGGGGCTAGTGCTTCTGTCCGCCCATTCAAAAAAATACCCCCGAAGTTACTATAAATTACCCACTATGCCACCCATAAATGAAGAAAACAATCCGTTTTTCCTCTGCAAGCCATGAGACCAGGGTTCCCCAACCTCCACAAACTTTCCCTCCCTTTTCTCACGCAAGTCCTCCCCCGCATATGCGTTCATGGGCCGGCCCATGTGCGGGGCTTGACTCCGCATTTTTTTCATTCATTTTTTTGTCTTTTCTTTTTTCATTCTGTTTTCTTCCTTCTTTAAACCAATTCGGGATTTCTAAATTTTAAAAGTTGTGAGTTTTCAAAAATATGTTCGAGAAATCATAAAATGTATGTGAACTAAAAAAAGTTTAGGAAATCATAAAATTTTCGCGGATTCAAAAAGTGTTGGTGGTTTTGCCAAACTGTTCACAAATTATAAAAAATATGCAAAATTTGGAAAACAAATGGTCAGGAAATAAAATGATGAACATGATTTCGAAAAAATGACCGTGTATTCAAAACATATTCCGGAATCTGAAAAAAAGTCCATGAAAATTTAGAAAATGTTCACAGAAATTCGAAAAGCACAAATTTTAGAATTTGTTCCCTATTTTTTTTAAAAAACTCATCGATTCAAAAATGTTTGCCGAGTAAAGAAATGTTCATGAATTCGAAAACTGTTCATGCATTTAAAAAAATGTTCGTAAACAAAAATAATGTTCGTGTTTTTTTTTTGAGAAAATCTAAAATTTCAAAAAAAAATTGTTTGTCAATTCGAAAAACTGTTCACCGATTCAGAAGTCTTTTATATCTAGGATTTGATTAGTTTTTCCAAGGTCTTTATATGTCTAGGCGTTGGGAGTAGTTCGTGGTTGATGAGATTTGTTTTTAAAGTTTTAACCATTCCCTTGCGCAACATAACGACAAGTGTATTATGTAGTGGCAAGCTCATAGTTTTGGGATTTACCGCTTAAATGTATTGCGATCACGTGGACATCGCGACCATCATCAGCGAGGGTGGGAAGAAAAAAAATGGCAACATGATGAGCCACTATGTTAAAATAGAAGACGCTAATATATCAGGGTATTGAGTCATATTTATTCGGCTGGCTCATATTTTTTTTGTCTCCTGTTGCAACGCACGGACATATTTGCTAGTATATTATTAACAAGGGTTATGCTTTGTTGATGAAGTTTTTTTATTTAATCTAAGTTTGAGTTAAACAGAAAAAAAATCGACAAACAAACAGGGTTATTCCACACATCCAATTTACATAAAAAAACACTTATAAGACATCTCATATCTAAAAGTTATCATAAGGTAAACAGGACACAAATTCCAAGGATTGTCCCAATGTTGCTTTGATCCTCCTCCAAAGTAAAAGTAGACGGAGGAGGCATCCGTCACGGAGTGGCGTCCATTGGATCCCCATCCAACGGTGCATGCACGTGAAATCCTTCACTGCCAGACAGTGGACGCCGGTCCTTAGCCACCCCCGCCTATCCAGATAAGGCGCCACGGCCACCTGCCGTCCAAAGCTGTTGCCTGCCACCCATGGAGACCACCGCCTCATGGCGCCTCCTCCCGGCTGCGTCCTCGCCGCGTCCCTCCCTGCTCCAAGCCAGACGGCAGGCGTCCTTCTCTTCGTCTCTTCAACAGCCGGCGATCTCCAAGTCCAGGATCCTCTGCCTTCTCCATGACAAGGTCTCAGCTAACCACAGCTTCACACATATGTATTTGCGAGTTGTGGCATCTGATCCGTCCTCTTTCTTGCTTGCGTAGCCTGCCTCTGCCGCCCAGAGCTCGCAGCTGCAGAAGCTGGCCTCCGTGTTGCAGTGCGGCGCCGTCTGGGCAGCAGTATGGACGGACACCTTTACAATTTCATTTGATCTTGAACGAACCCCTGCGGCAGTTCACATACATGCATGGATATTAATCAGTGATCGCGCTGCGGCGAATTCGTATGTGCTTCGTGTCCATGCGTGCAGGTCCAGGCCCCGGCTGCTCTGGCGACGGTGAGCGGGGAGGAGGACCTGGACCTCCTGGGGATCCTGCCGCCGGTGGCCGCGATCGCCTTCGTCTACCTCTTCGTTGCTCCCGTACGTGAGCCTAGCTACTTGTTCTGACCCGATTTGGGGAAGAGTAATGGGTGGTTAACTGATTGTGTTCCGGCGGTGTGGCGTGCGTGCAGCCGATTATCATGAACTGGATGAGGCTGAGGTGGTTCAAGCGCAAGTTCGTCGAGACGTACTTGCAGTTCATGTTCACTTACCTCTTCTTCCCCGGGTGAGTCGGTGCCTTTCAACAGCTAGCTGCTGCTTAGTGGTTATTACAAATAAACAAAAACAATCAAGGCAAGCTCGATACATTCGGTGACATCTGCGATTGTAATGTGTTAGAAAAAAGCAGTTTAATAACCTTAGTTTAGTTTAAAACTGCTACACTTATTTTGGACCGGAGGGAGTAGCTAGTTCAGTTGAGAATCTAGTGCGACAGTACGTATCCTTGTACAACCGTTTTTTCCTTTTCTTTCGAAAGGGAAGTGTATATCAGTAGAAATTAAGTAGTCTTCTACCCTAAAAAATATCATCAACTGAACTCAGCATCTATTCATCTGCAGGTTGATGCTCTGGGCACCGTTCGTCAACTTCAGAAAGTTCCCAAGGGATAAAACCATGAAGTATCCTTGGTCAAAACCCAAGGAAGGCACCCCGCTGTTCAAGGACAGATACCCACAAATTGACTCCTTCAGAGAGAAGTACTACTAGTATATACGTACTGTAAAATACAGATATGGATGATCAGAGCGACGTTTCTTTTACAGATCGATGCCTGTAACATATATTTTTAACATGTTCTACTTGGACGCCCCAAGCATATTCTAGGGCATTGTTCAAGAAATCGGTAACTGGTAGCTGCTCGGTCAGCTTGAGAGTAGTGACTAATTGGTGAATCGACCTAATAACTGGATTAATCGATCGACCATTAATCGGTAGATTAAATAGGAATTGCCAACACATATCTAGTTTTTTTATGTATTATACCATACTCTCATGCTCTCAACTGTGTAATATACCAAAATATGCTACTGTTTGGTCGATCCGTAGCTATTGAGGAGCGAGAGGAGGATGGGGGGTTACAAGAAAAAAAATTAGGCTTTGTTTGCCCAGAAGTTAATGGGTCAGCAGCGATTAATCGGCCTAACAACCGATTAATCGGTCTAACTGGCCAATGAATCGGCTTGGCAAGTTAACACGATGAATAGGTGTTATTCGATTCGGTCATCCTATGAATAGCGATTAACTGGCCCGTTAACTGATTAATCGGATGAATTCTTGAACAGTGTTCTAGGGCCCGCCATGAGCCCGTAAAGGAAAATATAGGGGAATGGTCATAATCACCGTTGGACGTGTTTGGTTGCTCATAACGTTTTTGGCCTCTTCCACTCGTGGCCCTCGAAGCCAGGCGGAGAATGCAGGTTCTGGATCATGTTTTGCAATTTGTTTTGTTACCCACAAATCCCTAGTCTACATGAGGGCCGCAATGCTCCCCAGTGTTTGGTTGCCCGTGTTTCGGGATTTTGGCCTGAGCTGCGCTGATGCAGATATTGTGTTTTGTTGCACATTTTTGACCTGTTGTGATCACCATGCACCCCCTATGTGGTGAGTTTACCAGCTACAACTATTGTCATCGCATTGTACTTATGATCATACATAGTTAGGATAACTACAAATATACAACGACGACATATTGGACGAATATTATGAAGTCGTTCAACCTACTTAACCCGATATGACCTGCACCCTTGCCTACTCCATGCTCGCTCTTCTCTTTGACTACGAACTTGGAGTAATCATTGTCTACCTCCTCTCTAGTCTCAAACCCTCTATGACAACTATTCTTGTAACCGTTCACTTGCTCATGGCAAGCCTGTCATGACCTATAGACTCATGAAACCCTCACTAAATAAACAACATACGACTTCATCTACCAAGGCAGAAGAATAAAATATCAACATGGAGGACAAGAATCATATATGGTGGATAAGGTTGGATTTTCGACAAAATTAGGGCATGACTAAACTCAACATCTTTCAATGCCTACAATGGTTAGCATCAGCAATAGCATTGTGAACAAGAACAATGCATCACTACAATGGTAAGCATAGGGGGAACAATGTTGAGCATGCAATCGTTGGGTAAGGCTTGAATGATCTTCACTTCATGTTGTCATGTAGAAGGGGGAAGAAGATATAAGGATGAGAACTACAATGTGTCGAACCAACCCTCATACGAACGATCACCCTGATACATGGACTACACAACAATGAAATCATGAAGCTCAACACACTACCACAAAACATGCATCTAGCATACTACATCTGACGAAGATAACATCTGATCTACAACATCCACACGTAAATTCATGAAATAGACGTGCAAACAATGTCATACTAGCATATAAGCATCAATCTATGACGACAGCATCAACATCATCACTGTCGACAAGCAAAGCCTACCATACCAATAAAACGACATATGATCTACCACATCCTCAGACAACACCATGAAGCAATACTTGCAAAACATATCATACTATCTTCATATCTACTTAGACCTACCACATGCTCAAAGATCTAAGCTAAAAAATTGGAGTTTGATGTTATTTACACCCATTAGAGGAGTGAAGGAGGCAGGAAACAACTCAAAGAAGAGGAGGAAGAAAGCTTGCCGCCACCGGCCATTGCCGACCAGAGAAGATGGGGTCGTTTACCTGCTCGTTAGTGAAGCATCCTCCCGATACAGAGAGTTTGAGGGGGGGAGGTGAAATGGTGGCATGTCCTTTGGCGGTGAGCTAGGGCGAGATATTTGGTGGGATAAGTGCAAGCTCACGCATCTCCTTGCTCGCACGAGCTCGACACTACACCCCCCTCCCTACATGCGATGAGGTTGACTTTGCGGAAACATCTGATTTGACGGTCATTCAGGGCCAGCCTCTGGACCGGTTTGAGTTTCATGACGAGCCACTTTGTCCATGGAGCTCAGGTAACCGAACGGCCCAAATTTGCACCTCCAGCCTGCATGGATGTCTTGCGAGCAACCAAACACGCTTGAAGTGTATTACTTATTTTTTTTGAAAAGGAGGTTAAACCCTCGGCCTCTGCATCAATCGATGCGTGCGGCCATCTTTATTAATTATTTCACAAAGGTCTAACAAAAACATACATCAAATCACCTGAAGCCACCACTCACACCTACAAATTCGATAATGAGGAGTGCTCTCACTTCCTACTTCTAAAACCGGTGTCGTCGCCGATCCATCCACATAACGTATCAGGACTAACAGCCGGTGCAGCAGACCTAAAGCGCACACCACATGCACACATTTTAGAAGCCGTCATCTTCATCGGGACACTAACCCATCTTCAGGAGAGAGATCCGCATCATCCTTTCCAGTCCAAACATCCGTCGACGCCACCACGGCGCCCAATGACGCCACCGCCTTGCGCTCGTCCGTCCAGACGCGAAGACTCTAGAAGATTTGTCGCGCGTAGCACCTGACAACCAGGCACGAGTCAGCGTAGAACCTGTAGGCCAGACATGACTTGACAGCTTCACTGAAGCTCCGTGCAAGACGGAGCCTCTCTGCCTCCTGCCTTTGTCTTCCAGCGCTGCTCCACAAACGATGCTCCCAGAAGAGAAATGACACCGTAGTACCGCCATCGTTCCATATGGAAGACCAGATCCTAAGCACTGTCCATCACCAACAACTGTCAAGGACCCATACGGTGCCCACCACCACTCAGCCCTCAAGGCGACGCCTTGAGGAAGGCCACGACGTCAAGGACGCCGCCGCCCACCAGAGTTAGGGTTTTCACCCGAGAGGCATGATACGTCCATTTTGCATCATGTTTACCTACCGTTATTTATGTTGTTTATTACGTAATAATGCTTTTTGGAGTAATTCTAATGCCTTTTCTCTCATAATATGGCAACT
Source organism: Triticum timopheevii (assembly GCA_963921465.1). Lineage (NCBI taxonomy): Eukaryota > Viridiplantae > Streptophyta > Magnoliopsida > Poales > Poaceae > Triticum > Triticum timopheevii. The sequence continues at coordinate 373,446,464 of OY997270.1, forward strand.
GGAAATCTAGACCTGAAGATACGTCAGGCTACCTATTCTGCACAACTCCAAATGAGCTGAAATTTTATGAAGAATTTTTATGAAATAAATAAGAACTTTTGGAGTCAATAAGTACCAGAGGGGGCCCACCAGGTGGGCACAACCCACCTGGGCGCGCCAGGGAGCCCAGGCGCGCCCTGGTGGGTTATGCTCACCCAGGCCCACCTTCGGTGCCCCTCTTCTGGTATATAAGTCATTTTGACCTAGAAAAAATAAGGAGCGGACTTTCGGGACGAAGCGCCGCCGTCCCGAGGCAGGACCTGGGCAGGAGCACTTTTGCCCTCCGTGTTGGAAATATGCCCTAGAGGCAATAATAAAAGTATTATTATTATATTTCCTTGTTCATGATAATTGTCTTTTATTCATGCTATAACTGTGTTATCCGGAAATCGTAATACACGTGTGAATACATAGACCACAATCTGTCCCTAGTGAGCCTCTAGTTGACTAGCTCGTTGTGATCAACAGATAGTCATGGTTTCCTGGCTATGAACATTGGATGTCGTTGATAACGGGATCACATCATTAGGAGAATGATGTGATGGACAAGACCCAATCCTAAGCCTAGCACAAAGATCGTGTAGTTCGTATGCTAAAGCTTTTCTAATGTCAAGTATCTTTTCCTTAGACCATGAGATTGTGCAACTCCCGGATACCGTAGGAATGCTTTGGGTGTACCAAACGTCACAACGTAACTGGGTGGCTATAAAGGTGCATTACAGGTATCTCCGAAAGTGTCTGTTGGGTTGGCACGAATCGAGGCTGGGATTTTTCACTCCGTGTAAACGGAGAGGTATCTCTGGGCCCACTCGATAGGACATCATCATAATGTGAACAATGTGATCAAGGAGTTTATCACAGGATGATGTGTTACGGAACGAGTAAAGAGACTTGCCGGTAACGAGATTGAACAAGGTATCGGGATACTGACGATCGAATCTCGGGCAAGTATCGTACCACTAGACAAAGGGAATTGTATACGGGATTGATTAAGTCCTTGACATCGTGGTTCATCCGATGAGATCATCGTGGAACATGTGGGAGCCAACATGGGTATCCAGATCCCGCTGTTGGTTATTGACCGGAGAACGTCTTGGTCATGTCTGCATGTCTCCCGAACCCGTAGGGTCTACACACTTAAGGTTCGATGACGCTAGGGTTATAAAGGAAGCTTGTATGTGGTTACCGAATGTTGTTCGGAGTCCCGGATGAGATCCCGGACGTCACGAGGAGTTCCAGAATGGTCCGGAGGTAAAGATTTATACATGGGAAGTCCTGTTTTGGTTGCCGGAAAAGTTTCGGGGGTTATCGGTAACGTACCGGGACCACCGGGAGGGTCCCGGGGGTCACCAAGTGGGGCCACCAACCCCGGAGGCTTACATGGGCCTAGAGTGGAAAGGGACCAGCCCCAGAGTGGGCTGGTGCGCCTCCCACCCTTGCCCAAGGCGCAGCTAGGAGGGGAGAGGGGAAACCCTAGGGCAGATGGGCCCTAAGGCCCACCCTAGGGCGCGCCCCCTCTCTCCCCCTCTTGGCCGCCCCCTCCAAGTCCCATCTAGGGCTGGCCGCCACCCCCTAGGGTGGAAACCTAGGTGGGGGCGCAGCCTCCCTTCCCCCTATATATATTGGAGGCATTGGAGCAGCCCAACACACGAGAATCTCTCCCTTCTCCTCTTGGCGCAGCCCTACCTCTCTCCCATCTCCTCATATCTCGCGGTGCTTGGCGAAGCCCTGCTGAACTACCACGCTCCTCCATCACCACCACGCCGTTGTGCTGCTGCTGGATGGAGTCTTCCTCAACCTCTCCCTCTCTCCTTGCTGGATCAAGGCGTGGGAGACGTCACCGGGCTGTACGTGTGTTGAACGCGGAGGTGCCGTGCGTTCGGCACTTGGTCATCGGTGATTTGAATCACGACGAGTACGACTCCATCAACCCCGTTCTCTTGAACGCTTCCGCTTAGCGATCTACAAGGGTATGTAGATGCACTCTCCTTCCCTTCGTTGCTGGTTTTTCCATAGATAGATCTTGGTGACACGTAGGAAAATTTTGAATTTCTGCTACGTTCCCCAACAGTGGCATCATGAGCTAGGTCTATTGCGTAGATTCTATGCACGAGTAGAACACAAAGTAGTTGTGGGCGTTGATTTTGTTCAATATGCTTGCCGTTACTAGTCTTATCTTGATTCAGCGGCATCGTGGGATGAAGCGGCCCGGACCAACCTTACACGTACTCTTACGTGAGACCGGTTCCACCGACAAACATGCACTAGTTGCATAAGGTGGCTGGCGGGTGTCTGTCTCTCCCACTTTAGTCGGATCGGATTCGATGAAAAGGGTCCTTATGAAGGGTAAATAGCAATTGGCATATCACGTTGTGGTTCTTGCGTAGGTAAGAAACGTTCTTGCTAGAAACCCATAGCAGCCACGTAAAACATGCAAACAACAATTAGAGGACGTCTAACTTGTTTTTGCAGGGTATGCTATGTGATGTGATATGGCCAAGAAGAATGTGATGAATGATATGTGATGTATGAGATTGATCATGTTCTTGTAATAGGAATCACGACTTGCATGTCGATGAGTATGACAACCGGCAGGAGCCATAGGAGTTGTCTTAATTTATTGTATGACCTGCGTGTCATTGAACAACGCCATGTAATTACTTTACTTTATTGCTAACCGGTAGCCATAGTAGTAGAAGTAATAAGTTGGCGAGACGACTTCATGGAGACACGATGATGGAGATCATGATGATGGAGATCATGGTGTCATGCCGGTGATGATGATGATCATGGAGCCCCGAAGATGGAGATCAAAAGGAGCAAAGTGATGATGGCCATATCATGTCACTATTTGATTGCATGTGATGTTTATCTTGTTTATGCATCTTGTTTACTTAGAACAACGATAGTAAATAAGATGATCCCTTACAACAATTTCAAGAAGTGTTCTCCCCTAACTGTGCACCGTTGCTACAGTTCGTCGTTTCGAAGCACCACGTGATGATCGGGTGTGATAGATCCTTACGTTCACATACAACGGGTGTAAGATAGATTTACACATGCAATACACTTAGGGTTAACTTGACGAGCCTAGCATGTACAGACATGGCCTCGGAACACGGAGACCGAAAGGTCGAGCATGAGTCGTATAGTAGATACGATCAACATGAAGATGTTCACTGATGATGACTAGTCCGTCTCACGTGATGATCGGACACGGCCTAGTTTGACTCGGATCATGTGATCACTTAGATGACCAGAGGGATGTCTATCTGAGTGGGAGTTCACAAGATGAACTTAATTATCCTGAACATAGTCAAAAGATCTTCGCAAATTATGTCATAGCTCACGCTATAGTTCTACTGTTTAGATATGTTCCTAGAGAAAAATTTTGTTGAAAGTTAATAGTAGCAATTATGCGGACTAGGTCCGTAAACTGAGGATTGTCCTCATTGCTTCATAGAAGGCTTATGTCCTTAATGCACCGCTCAGTGTGCTGAATCCCAAACGTTGTTTGTGGATGTTGCGAACATCGGACATACACGTTTTGATAACTACGTGATAGTTCAGTTAAACGGTTTAAGTAGAGGCACCAAAGACGTTTTCGAAACGTCGCGGAACATATGAGATGTTTCGAGGGTTGAAATTGGGATTTCTGGCTCGTGCCCACGTCAAGAGGTATAAGACCTCCGACGATTTTCTTAACCTACAAACTAAGGGAGAAAAGCTCAATTGTTGAGCCTGTGCTCAGATTGTCTGAGTACAACAATCATTTGAATCGAGTGGGAGTTGATCTTCCAGATGAGATAGTGATGTTTCTCCGGAAGTCATTACCACCAAGCTGCTAGAGCTTCGTGATGAACTATGATATATCAGGGACATATATGATGATCCTTGAGATATTCGCGATGTTTGACACCACGAAAGTAGAAATCAAGAAGGAGCATCAATTGTTGATGGTTGGTAAAACCACTAGTTTCAAGAAGGGCAAGGGCAAGAAGGGATACTTCATGAAACGGCAATTCAGCTGCTGCTCTAGTGAAGAAACCCAAGGTTGAACCCAAACCCGAGACTAAGTGCTTCTGTAATAAGGGGAACAACCACTGAAGCAGAATTACCCTAGATACTTGGTAGATTAGAAGGCTGGCAAGGTCGATAGAAGTATATTGGATATACATTATGTTGATGTGTACTTTACTAGTACTCCTAGTAGCACCAGGGTATTAGATACCGGTTCGGTTGCTAAGTGTTAGTAACTCGAAACAAAAGCTACGGAAGAAAACGGAGACTAGCTAAAGGTGAGCTGACGATATGTGTTGGAAGTGTTTCCAATGTTGATATGATCAAGCATCGCAAGCTCCCTCTACCATCGAGATTGGTGTTTGCGTTGAGCATAGACATGATTGGATTATGTCTATCGCAATACGGTTATTCATTTAAGGAGAATAACGGTTACTCTGTTTATTTGAATAATACCTTCAATGGTCTTGCACCTAAATTGAATGGTTTATTGAATCTCGATCATAGTGATACACATGTTCATGCCAAAAGATAGTAATGATAGTACCACCTACTTGTGGCACTGCCACGTAAGTCATATCGGTATAAAACGCATGAAGAAGCTCCATGTTGATGGATCTTTGGACTCACTCATTTTTGAAAGGTTTGAGACATGCGAACCATGTCTATTGGTGTATTTGCATGAAGAAACTCCATGCAGATGGCTCGTTTGGACTCACTTGATTTTGAATCACTTGAGATATGCAAATCATACCACATGGGCAAGATGACTGAAAAGCCTCGGTTTCAGTAAAATGGAACAAGATAGCAACTTGTTGGAAGCAACACCTTTTTGATGTGTGCAGTCCAATGAGTGCTGAGGCATGCAGTGAATATCGTTATGTTCTTACTTCGCAGATGATTCGAGTAGATATAGAGTATATTTACTTGATGAAACACAAGTCTGAATTATTGAATGGTTCAAGTAATTTCAGAGTGAAGTAGAAGATCGTCGTGACAAGAGGATAAAAGATCTATGATATGATCATAGAGATGAATATCTGAATTACGAGTTTGGCACAGAATTAAGACATTGTGGAAATTGTTTCACAACTAATACAACCTGGAACACCATAGTGGGATGGTGTGTCCGAACATCATAGGTGCACCCTATTGGATATGGTGCGTACCATGATGTCTCTTATCAAATTACCACTATCGTTCATGGGTTAGGCATTAGAGACAACCGCACTCACTTTAATAGGGCACCACGATACTCCGTTGAGACGACACCGTATGAACTATGGTTTGGAGAAACCTAAGCTGTCGTTCCTTAAAAGTTTGGGACTGCGACGCTTATGTGAAAAAGTTTCAGGCTAATAAGCTCAAACCCAAAGCGGATAAATGCATCTTCTTAGGACACCCAAAACAGTTGGGTATACCTCCTGTCTCAGATCCGAAAGCAATAAGGGATTGTTTCTAGAATCGTGTCCTTTCTCGAGGAAAAGTTTCTCTCGAAAGAATTGAGTGGGAGGATGGTGGAAACTTGATGAGGTTATTGAACCGTCACTTCAACTAGTGTATAGCAGGGCACAAAGAGTTGTTCCTGTGGCACCTACACCAATTGAAGTGGAAGCTTATGATAGTAATCATGAAACTTCGGATCAAGTCACTACCGTACCTCGTAGGATGACAAGGATGCGTACTACTTCAGAGTGGTACGTAATCCTGTCTTGGAAGTCATGTTGCTAGATAACAATGAGCCTACGAGCTATGGAGAAGCGATGGTGGGCCCGGATTCCGATAAATGGCCCGAGGCCATAAAATCCGAGATAGGATCCATGTATGAAAACAAAGTGTAGACTTTGGAAGAACTACTTGATGGTCGTAAGGCTGTTAGGTACATATGGATTTTGAAAGGAAGACGGACAATGATGGTAAGTATCACCATTAAGAAAGCTCGACTTGTCGTTAAGATGTTTCCGACAAGTTCAAGGAGTTGACTACGATGAGACTTTCTCACTCGTAGCGATGCTAAGAGTCTGTTGGAATTGTATTAGCAATTACTGCATTATTTATGAAATCTTGCAGATAGGATGTCAAAACATTGTTTCCTCGACGATTTTCATGAGGAAAGTTTGTATGTGATACAACCGAAAGGTTTTGTCAATCCTGAAAGATGCTAATGCAAAGCTCCAGCTATCCTTCTGAGGACTGGAGTAAGCATCTCGGAGTTGGAATGTATGCTTTGATGAGATGATCAAAGATTTTGGGTGTATACAAAGTTTATGAGAAACTTGTATTTCCAAAGAAGTGAGTGGGAGCACTATAGAATTTCTGATGAGTATATGTTGTTGACATATTAATGATCAGAAATGATGTAGAATTTCTAGAAAGCATATAGGGTTATTTGAAAGGTGTTTTTCAATAGAAAGCCTGGATTAAGCTACTTGAGCATTGAGCATCAAGATCTATAAGGATAGATCAAAACGCTTAATAGTACTTTCAAATGAGCACATACCTTGACATGATCTTGAAGGTGTTCAAGATGGATCAGTCAAAGAAAGAGTTCTTGCCTGAGTTGTAAGGTATGAAGTTAAGACTTAAAGCTCGACCATGGCAGAATAGAGAGAAAGGACTAAGGTCGTCCCCTATGCATAAGACGTAGGCTCTACAGTATGCTATGCTGTGTACCGCACCTGAAGTGTGCCTTGCCATGAGTCAGTCAAGGGGTACAAGAGTGATCCAAGAATGGATCACAGGACAGCGGTCAAAGTTATCCTTAGTAACTAGTGGACTAAGGAATTTTCTCGATTATGGAGGTGGATAAAGAGTTCGACGTAAAGAGTTACGACGATACAAGCTTAACACCTATCCGGATAGCTCTGAGTAGAGATACCGGATACGTATAATGGAGCAACAATTTAGAATAGCTCCAAGTAGAACAGTTATTTGGAATAGCTCCAAATAGAACGTGGTAGCTACATCTAGGAGATGACATAGAGATTTGTAAAGCACACACGGATCTGAAAGGTTCAGACCCGTTGACTATAACATCTCTCACAAGCATAACATGATCAAACCCAGAACTCCTTGAGTGTTAATCACATATCGATGTGAACTGGATTATTGACTCTAGTGCAAGTGGGAGACTGTTGGAAATATGCCCTAGAGGCAATAATAAAAGTATTATTATTATATTTCCTTGTTCATGATAATTGTCTTTTATTCATGCTATAACTGTATTATCCGGAAATCGTAATACACGTGTGAATACATAGACCACAATCTGTCCCTGATGAGCCTCTAGTTGACTAGCTCGTTGTGATCAACAGATAGTCATGGTTTCCTGGCTATGGACATTGGATGTCGTTGATAACGGGATCACATCATTAGGAGAATGATGTGATGGACAAGACCCAATCCTAAGCCTAGCACAAAGATCGTGTAGTTCGTATGCTAAAGCTTTTCTAATGTCAAGTATCTTTTCCTTAGACCATGAGATTGTGCAACTCCCGGATACCGTAGGAATGCTTTGGGTGTACCAAACGTCACAACGTAACTGGGTGGATATAAAGGTGCATTACAGGTATCTCCGAAAGTGTCTGTTGGGTTGGCACGAATCGAGACTGGGATTTTTCACTCCGTGTAAACGGAGAGGTATCTCTGGGCCCACTCGGTAGGACATCATCATAATGTGCACAATGTGATCAAGGAGTTTATCACAGGATGATGTGTTACGGAACGAGTAAAGAGACTTGCCGGTAACGAGATTGAACAAGGTATCGGGATACCGACGATCGAATCTCGGGCAAGTATCGTACCGCTAGACAAAGGGAATTGTATATGGGATTGATTAAGTCCTTGACATCGTGGTTCATCCGATGAGATCATCGTGGAACATGTGGGAGCCAACATGGGTATCCAGATCCCGCTGTTGGTTATTGACCGGAGAACGTCTCGGTCATGTCTGCATGTCTCCCGAACCCGTAGGGTCTACACACTTAAGGTTCGATGACGCTAGGGTTATAAAGGAAGCTTGTATGTGGTTACCGAATGTTGTTCGGAGTCCCGGATGAGATCCCGGACATCACGAGGAGTTCCGGAATGGTCCGGAGGTAAAGATTTATATATGGGAAGTCCTGTTTTGGTCACCGGAAAAGTTTCGGGGGTTATCGGTAACGTACCGGGACCACCGGGAGGGTCCGGGGGTCCACCAAGTGGGGCCACCAACCCCGGAGGCTTACATGGGCCTAGAGTGGAACCCTTGCCCAAGGCGCAACTAGGAGGGGAGAGGGGAAACCCTAGGGCAGATGGGCCCTAAGGCCCACCCTAGGGCGCGCCCCCTCTCTCCCCCTCTTGGCCGCCCCCTCCAAGTCCCATCTAGGGCTGGCCGCCGCCCCCTAGGGTGGAAACCTAGGTGGGGGCGCAGCCCCCCTTCCCCCTATATATATTGGAGGCATTGGAGCAGCCCAACACACGAGAATCTCTCCCTTCTCCTCTTGGCGCAGCCCTACCTCTCTCCCATCTCCTCATATCTCGCGGTGCTTGGCGAAGCCCTGCTGAACTACCACGCTCCTCCATCACCACCACGCCGTTGTGCTGCTGCTGGATGGAGTCTTCCTCAACCTCTCCCTCTCTCCTTGCTGGATCAAGGCGTGGGAGACGTCACCGGGCTGTACGTGTGTTGAACGCGGAGGTGCCGTGCGTTCGGCACTTGGTCATCGGTGATTTGAATCACGACGAGTACGACTCCATCAACCCCGTTCTCTTGAACGCTTCCGCTTAGCGATCTACAAGGGTATGTAGATGCACTCTCCTTCCCTTCATTGCTGGTTTTTCCATAGATAGATCTTGGTGACACGTAGGAAAATTTTGAATTTCTGCTACGTTCCCCAACACTCCGATGGAGCGATTCCGCCGGGGGAACTTCCCTCCCGGAGGGGGAAATCATCTTCATCATCATCACCAACAACTCTCCCATCTTGGGGAGGGCTATCTTCATCAACATCTTTAACAACACCATCTCATCTCAAGTCCTAGTTCATCTCTTGTGTTCAATCTTTGTACCGGAACTATAGATTGGTGCTTGTGGGTGACTAATAGTGTTGATTACTTCTTGTAGTTGATTACTATATGGTTTATTTGGTGGAATATTATATGTTTAGATCCATTATGCTATTTAATACCCCTCTAATTGAGCATGATTATCATTTGTGAGTAGTTACTTTTGTTCTTGAGGTCATGGGAGAAATCATGTGAACTTGATATTTTGATGATATGTATGTTGTGATTCCCTTAGTGGTGTCATGTGAACGTCGACTACATGACACTTCACCATATTTGGGCCTAAGGAAATGCATTGTGGAGTAGTTGTTAGATGATGGGTTGCGACATTGGCAGAAGCTTAAACCCTAGTTTATGCGTTATTTCGTAAGGGACCGATTGGATTCAAAAGTTTAATGCTATGGTTAGAATTTATTCCTAATACTTTTCTCGTAGTTGCAGATGCTTGCGAGGGGGTTAATCATAAGTAGGAGGTTTGTTCAAGTAAGAATAGCGCCTAAGCACCGGTCCACCCACATACCAAATTATCAAAGTAGCGAACACGAATTAAGCTAACATGATGAAAGTGACTAGATAAAATTCCCGTGTACCCCCAAGAACACTTTGCTTATCATAAGAGACCGTTTTGGCCTGTCCTTTGCCTCAAAAAGACTGGGCTATCTTGCTGCACTTTTGTTACTACTCTCGTTACTTGCTCGTTACAAATTATCTTGCTATCAAACTACTCTGCTACTTATAATTTTAGCACTTGTAGGCATTACCTTGCTGAAAACCACTTGTCATTTCCTTCTGCTTCTCGTTGGGTTCGACAATCTTACTTATCGAAAAGGCTACAATTGACCCCCATATACTTGTGGGTCATCAAGGCAGGGAGGGGGGAAATGAAAGAGCAGGCATAGACCGACGTCTCCAAGAAGAAGAGCAGAGCCCTTGAGGGTCGTCATCGGCGCGGCCGGCCGGGGCCGACCAAGGGGTTTCCCCCAATCTGGATCTCCTCCACCAGCTTCACTCGCGGTCAGGGTCCCGGCAACGACACCGGCACCGCCAGGAACCCGCAGGAGAGAAGCCCACCGATCAGGGCCGGATGATAGTGGCCAGGTCTGGTGCCACCGGTCGCCAGAGCAGTCACGCCAGGCCATTGTCCACCGAAGATCCGTCGGTTGTTTGACCGGACCACCAGCACCACGCCAGTCCCACCTCTCGCCGGCACGGAGGGGCCTCGCCGGAAGGGCCGCCGCCCAGATCCAATCGCTCTCCAGCGCTAGGCGGAGCAGCAAGGGCCCCGCCGCCGCAGTCCCCGGCTGCGCCATGGGCTTGCCCGGCGCCAGCCTCACCTACAATATCTCGCATAGTAGGTTGGCTTTTCAACGTTCTTCAACTGGTTCTGGGAACCTTTTAAGGACTGGTTTGAACCAATATAGGAACCTTCCTTGTGCAGTTTTAAGAAGATTTTATCCAGTTTTTCATTTTCTTTCCTTTCATGTTTTTTCTATCGATTTTTTTATTTTTTTATTTCTCTCTCTTTTTTTCCATCTTTCCTTTTAACATTTTTTTCTATAAATATGTGTCGACTTTTTCAAATAAATGTTGGACATGTTACTTATATAGGTTGAATATTTTCTAATACACGTTGAACAGTTTTTAAATAAATGTTGAACATTTATCCTAAAATATGTGCACTGCCGCCCACGACCCTATCCATGGGTTTACAATCGGACCCATGCTAATATGCATCAAATCTATTTTTTATGATTATGCATCAATCCAATAGTTAAATATACACAATAAATTAATGCATTGTCATTTACATAATTATATACTAATACATAGACAATATTAAAACAACTTCAAGTGACAAATAAGGATTGTAAACATAGCAATACTTGTATGACTTACGCAAATACATATCTCAAGTGTAAAAGAAAAATATAATTTTATATTAATAATAATCGGACAACCCACGGGTAGCCCACATGTATACAATTGTAATGATACCTTACCCATGGCTAGAAACGACGACCCGGATGCCCATGGGTACCCGAACACATGGGTCACATTGTTATCTTTAACAATGAGTCATGTCTGATAGCCTGACGGTCCAGGTTAATGGAGTTAAGCACCATCGGACTACTTCGGTACGTGCTCTTTTTGTGGAATGGGTGATGAAAGTATGTTTCATATTTTGTTGACTTGTCCTAAGGCAAGAGCTCTGCTATGCAGTTGAGGGAAGTGTTGAATATTTCGAGGGGAGAATTTTTCAATTTCTTGGGACCTAATTGTATGCTTATCTTGTTGGATAAGTTAAACCCTACGGTACGAGAGCAAAACTTATTCATGTTCTGGAGAGCTTGGCACTCACGCAGTGATCTGATTTTTGCCAAGGGAAAAGAGTCTGTTTCAAACTCCGCTAACCGTGTGAATAACTATTGGACGTCGTCCTCGTCTTGCCATTCCAATGCAGAGTTGTTCCCTGGCATGGGAGTTGACAATGTGTTAAGGCCTGTTCATACTCCTCTGAGTATCCATGACATATGGCAGCCTCAGCCTTTGGATTATATTAAGATCAATGTGGGCGTCAGTTTTGTGGCAGTCGCGCTACGAGTGTGGGGTTTGTTGCCAGATATTTGACGCGCGACATCATTATCTCCTCTTGGGGTTATATTGGTTTGTGCATCGGTTTTGATGAAGCATAGTTTCGGGCGTGTCTCACAGGTATTTATATTGGCATCACTCTTCATAAGTCTATTATTTTGAAAACAAACCGCTTTTTTGTGGTTTCTCTCCTTGCACGTGATAATCTTAATAGGTCGTGTCTCGTGGCCACACAAAGCTACTTTCAAATATTAAGCCGTCGAAGATCAATAGGAAGGCTAATGTGGTGGCTCACTAGATAGCTAAGTAGGTCTTATGGCTTTCTTTGTAATAGCTTTTCGCCCTCTGTGGCGAATGCTGTAATGAACAATTGTATTAAACTTTCTAATTAATTAATACATGGGGTATTTTTAATAAAAAAAATGAGTCGCCCGTGTTAACCTGATCAGCTTCAAACTCGACGACTCTAATTTTGGGTGCACCTTGTTTGAGTGTGGCGCGCGCGCGTGTGTGTTGTACTCAATGTTTTCTAAAAAATGCTTGCATTTCTCATATCTTTTGGAAGAAAAGAAAAAAAACCGCATGGTCAATTGAGTTCCAGAACGGGGAAGAACTTCAAGTACCTTGACTGTACGGGTCATGTAACTTTACTCTATATATTTTTTCGAATTAACTTTACTAGTTCATGACCATAGATTAGCACATAAAAGCGTACGGAATGCACATACCCCTTGGCACTAATCTTAAACTCAAGCATGCCGAATTATCAAATAAGCTCTCAAAAGTAGTAGTAGTAGCGGCCAAGCCCCCGCCCCAGTGGACGTAATGATGGGATTTATCGGTATTATGATTGCGGCCTGCGTAGCCTAGCCGGTGCACGGCTCAAGTAAAATCTTCTTCCAAAATGAAACAAGAAACAAAGGCTAGCCAGGCACCAGTACACCCTACGTGCATAATTTCCCATGTTTCCTCCTTTTCTGGCCGGGGAAAGGCGAGGATGCTTTCTAGGAATTTTTGTTCCGGCGCAGAGGGGCAAGAAAGGCGTGTGGTACTCACGTCATAATGGCGTGGTGATGATATCAAGCGCACGCGGGGCCCACCCCCATCCCATCCCATCCTATCCAGTGGCGGATTTGAGAAAAAAGAACCTCGGTGGCGCCTTCGTCACTTCCAATTCACGTCGACGATGTGATCCTCCCGCCCGTCCGTCCGTCCATGACCCATCACACGTCCATCTCTCTCTCCCTTCCTGCCGTGCCCCATTAGTTATTAGGGCATTGTACAATAGTGGCATATGGATACATATGCCCCATGACAAAAAGTAAATTGAGGTATCTACATTTATTTTTCTCTCCGATGCAAGCTACCACTAGTGGGCCTCATTAAGAAATAGAAAATAAAGATTCTAATACACATGCATCTCTACTTTTCACTCCAACCTTTTTAGTTTTTGTTATCGGACCACACCTTTTCTCTTCAAGCACCCGCCTCCTGGAGAGGATCCCGCTTCCCTATCCGAACCTACTTTACATCATATCCGATCCTACATGGCATGCGAGGCATCACCTTGAGGCTATGCATTGTACATACCCTTAGCGTTCAAGGCTGCCTAAAATAATTACTACGTACTCGCTTTGTGCACTGGATGCGTAATGTTGATCGAGGGAAATGGTCAAATGGCGTTCGCTGCGGCACGCATGCAATGAAGCGGCCTGCAGCACGCTTTTGCTCTAGTGGCGGATCTTGAGAAAGAAAGAAAGAAAGAAAGAAAAACTGTTGAACGGGAAACTTTCTAGGAGGAGTACCTGACGTGCCTTCAAATGCACATGCAGAGGGGCGCAATGATGCATCACACATACGAGTTGGGACAAAAAGGAGCGTGAAAAAGACCAACCAACACGACGAGCCGCGGCCAAAGCCAACTTTTTCTCCCCGGGCCAACTTCGGCCAATTACCACCCTTTCCGTCCACGCGACCATGCACGGCCCGCATCCATCCAGGCGAGGCCGACCCGGCCCCGCCGGCCGGCCAGGCCGACGCCCGCGCGCCCCGCCGGAGGAGGAGGAGGAGACCCCGGCGGTACCGGGCTACGGCGCTCGGACGGACGGACGGGGCCACATTCTTCTTCCTCAGGACGACGAGTGTGCGCGCGGCACACAATGATTCGGCTGGGTCGGGCCTCGCTCCCTCGGGCGGCGCGCGCGCGGCACGAGACGAGAAAAGGTGGCGGGCGATACCCGAAGGATCAATCGATCGAGGGCAGCCAAAAAGCCGCGCCGCGGCGCACACGCCAGCCCCGGACACAATCACGCGCCGCAGCAGCCCCTCTCCCTCTCTCTCTCTCGTCGCCTCGGCACGGCACGGCACGCGCGCGCAGGAACACTCCACCCAGGCCCAGGACCGAGAGGAGGAGGATGCCGGCCGAGCCCAGCCGGAGGGGCAGAACGTGGCTCGCGCCCAGGTGCGCCTTTTCGTTCCCCGTCGGTTCGACCGGTGCCTCACGCAGCCTAGGATTAGGATGGATAGATAGCTAGAGGAAGGCATCACGGCAGCAGCGGCGGCAGTAGGTCTGCCCCGTGGTTGCGCGCGACGGGCTGGGGTCCTTCGCTCCCTCCCTGCTTTACGTGGGGGGGCGTCAATGAGGAGCTTGGGCCAAACGGGGGAGGCACGGCATGGCATGGCATGGCATGCAGCGCAGAGGTCGTGTTCCCTGGCGCTGGGCACACGGGCCCTTTTTCTAATGACTGCCCCGCAGCGCTGGTCGGCTTTATACTCGGCGCGGCCGGGCCCACCGCGGTTGGCCTGCCTGCCGCCGGTGATGCGCCTAGGTTTCAAACTGCGCCCCGAATTGTCAAGTCGCAGCCCTGCTCCAACTTCCATTGGTTTCTTTTCTTTTCAATAATAATAAAAATAATTCTATAATATAACAATAACGTGCTTCAAAATGTACTCCCGGGGCTCTCTTTTTCTAGCTGCATGCCTCAGTCGGAGACGGTTCAAATCATTGTATGGTCAAAAATAGTCTCGAAAAATGCATTAGACCCTATATAGATGAAAAGAGGGAGTAATAATAATAATGTGCTTCAAAATGTACTCCCCGGGGCTCTCATTTTCTAGGTGCATGCTCGGGTCGGAGACGGTTTAGATCCTTGCATACCTTCATTTTTCTTTGGTCGCACAAGATAGTTGGTGCCCTGGTCAGTGATACTAGATCCCCCATCATTTTATTATGCTGGAGATCCTTGCATAGTTGCATACCTTTTGACTTTCCAACGAAATTGACAATAGTTGCATGAATGGGCTTCATACAAATTTTTCAGTAGGCTAACCTTCAAGTTTAAGGAAGCACCAAGTTTCCTTTTGCTTCAAGGTAACCCTGTGAGCAAAAGAAAAAAGGACCACAAATTTTGCTTATCAGCCACGGGCTATGATGGCTTGCAAAATACACAGTGTAGCATAACACATTCATGTAAGTATTCCAATAGTTATCGTCCCAACGAAGAGCAGATGAGAGTATCGTGGGTGGCGTTTCGGTCACACACAAGTTGTCATAGGTCTTGTGCGAAGTTGTTGTCTAAAAATCTGCAAAATGTATTATTGCCGTGTGAAACAAATATACCATGGTTCTGCAAGAGTTGATTATTGCAGCGAGAATAATAAATAGTTTGAAAATAATTTTGCATAAAGTAAATCGGCTGAAAATAAAGAGGCTAGGCATGGAGAAACTTCAGATCATGATGTACATCAAGTGTGCCACTGTGACGGTAATACCAATTGCCTTGCATTGTGATTCTAGCGCGTAGATTATTTGTTCTGTAGGCGGTTCACCTTTGAGTGGTCTAACTCCTCCATGCCAAAATTGTTCTCCTCCATAGTCCTGCTTCGACATTGCCATAACATGATCGTTTACACAATTAAGGCCGTGAGGCCGGAACAATGCATTAGGTTTCATGGATCCCTGTTATCTCATAATGTCTTCCTGCTCATAGATATCAACACCCGTCACATGAAGGTTAGAGATTCACTAAACAATATGTGTTACCTACGTCCTGTGTCCAAGCTTCCTCCCTAGCGGTTTTTCCTAATCTTGTGCTGGCCTCTCTTCTCGTCTGCAGTTTGGCGTACCTCTGTCCTGGCGATGAAGGTCAAGTGATGTCGTCCGTGTGTGGCTCTATGGTGTCTTCCTCGTTGGTTCAGCCCCAACCCCAATGACTTTGGATCTGCGTTCTCTCTAGTGTCGACGGCTCATCGGTGTCTAGGGTTGGTGCGGCTCCAACCTCGGCCATCTTGAAGCTGCGTTCCTCCAGCTTCTCTGGCTCGCCGGCGTCCCGGCGGCTCCTGCCCGATGATATGGATCTATATTCGCCTCTATATACTGGGTCGCAGGCGTCATTTGCTGCCGTAATCACCTCCTGTGCCACACCTGCCCAATCACCTCTCCAACCTAGTCCACCTCCATGCCTCGTCCTTCCCCTACAAGATCCAAATCTCGCGCTTCTGGCGGCGCTTAGTTTCACAATCTTCTTCGGTGACAGGCGCCCCCCTCCTGCGATGGTAGCTCTAGCCAATGGCATGGCCTCGACTCTGAAGCTTGATCCGGTAACCGTGGGATTGCTCGGACATAGGCTAGAGCGAAATCCCCGCTCGACTTGCCGATGCTGGCAGCGGTGACACCTACGGATGTTGTCCCCTTCTTGGAGGCATTGTCATGGCCTTCTTTCACGCCCTCCTTCGAGCACCGGGGGAAACCCCAGGTCCGGTTCATTGAATTGGATGATGATGGCGTCGTTCCCTTTTATGAAGGCATTGTCTTGGTGGCTCGCCGTGTCCCCTGTGTTGGATTTGGTGTTTTGAGCGTCGTGTTTGTTTAGGCTGCTTCGCGTTGTGTTGTACCCCCTTCTTGGTTGAGCATCCCATATTTCTCTCCTCCGGGAGCCATATTCTCTCCCCCTTCTTCTATTAATGAAATGATACGCAAGCTTTGCGTATTATGAAAATTTCAATTCTAGAAAAATCCTTAATATCACATACATGGAAGCACCTTGGGCTTGTTTATGAATAACTAGTGTGTACTACATGCAATGCACGTGTATGTAAGGCAGTATATTAATTGCACGCGGATATTATGTAGGCTATTATTTATGTGTTAATTATGTAATTATTGCTATATTTCGTATGATATTAATTGCACGTTAAACATGTTGAGTGCTCGCCACTGGAGCAGATTTGGTCGTTGGATTGACCTGATTTGATAGCCGAGATTAGTTGGATCTGCCTCTTTGGGTTTTTTTATATTGGTATAAATATAGATTTGTGAACATATGGCATACTATAACATGTGAACTTGTAAAATTTCGAGCGATAATTTCACCATCTATGGCCTGCAAAAGAGAATAAATGAACTCTGTCAATTGCGTTATTATTTATTTACTTTATTTCTAACCAGACAACACTTGCTCATTTTTTTATAACAAAATCTGTATGTTCATGAAGTTACATCCACTATTTTTCATATTTAAAGGATAAAATATCAATACACACAACACATATTTATTAGTATTTTACATGTCGATAGTTTGTTCTGCGAACTTGGTCATCCATAGACATGTTTGACTTTTGAAAAACAAGATTTGCACCACATTTTAGACCCCCCCTCCCCGTGAACTTGTAAAATCTCAATCAATAATTTCACCATCTATGACCTGAAAAATGAAAATAAATAGACATTTTCAGCTGCATTATTACTCACTACTTATTTTTCTATACTGGACCACACTTGCTCATATTTTTAAATGTAAATGAAATTTGTAGTTCTGCTTTTTCTTTCTTTCATACTTGCTGAAATTTTTTGAAGTGCATCTACGCCAAGCACACATGTTAATATGTGACTTTATATTAAGACCATTTTTGATTCACAGAATTTGCAAAATGCATGAATAAGAAACGAAAAACACAATAATACAGTGTCATGACACATTGAATACTACTTGATTGTCTATAGAGAAAACATGATTCTTTACGTAAATTTGAAGTGGATGCATTTTTTTCCTACTAAAATCTATGGCATATGAAGCATCACAAGAAAAAATACTTATGTATTAGTGATCTAAACGATCGTATATTTCTTTACGGAGGGAGTACAATCCTACCAATGAAAGAGGTCCCAACAAAGTATCATAAAAAGTAGTAATAGGAAGTTCTTAAGAAAACAAATCCGTGGAAACTATCAGTACAGATGAAGCATAAGGAAAAATCCTATAGATTACAATTCTACCAATCAAAGAGCCCTAACAAAGTGTACCATAAGCCCGCAAAAAAAGTTGTATCATAAAAAACAGCAAACAACACCAAATCGTAGGCCTGAAGCATGCTACAGCCCGGCGATCATTCTCACTCACGAGCACTCCCACTCAGCAGCCGGCCACCCCGCTGGGGCTGGTGCGGCGGTGCATGCGTGCGACCACTGTACACAGACCGCACGACACGAAGCAGACACGAGCCGAAAAAACAACTCTTTGCAGAGGCGAAAAGGCCGGGCCCACATGCCGCTCCCTCCCTCCCTCGCATGCACAGCGCCGTACAGGCTCGCTTGCTTGCCGTCTCCACCCGCGGAGCCAAAAGGGCGCGATAAAAAGGCCCCGTCTTGATGCGCCGTGGCCACGGGCGGCGAGCGGGCTTAAAAGGCGACCGAGAACCCCCAGTTTGACCGGGAAAGAAAGCAGCGGATCGATCGGAGCAGCCACTACCGTCCCTCCACCACCACCACCTCCACCTCCTCCTCCACCCACCTCCACGAAGCCAGCCAGGAGCGGCCGACGGCGACATGTGGGAAGGGGGCGTGCACGGGAGCCACCAGGACGCCGCGCGCCTGCTGCCCCCCTGGCTCGGAGGCGGCCCGGCCGCGTTCGCCGACCCGGTCGGCGCCGCGGTTGGGGCCGGGTTCGGGGTCGGCGGCTACGCCTGCGACGTGGTCGGGCAAGCAGGCGGGGTGTTCGGGTTTGGGTTCGAGGCGGCCGTGGTGGCGGCGCAGCAGCAGCAGCAGCAGCAGCGCGCGGCGGAGGCGGCGGCGGCCGGGGGCAGCAAGGCCGTCGTGTCCGGGCTTCTCGGAAGCCTGCAGGCGGAGCTGGGCCGGATGAACGCCGGGGAGATCATGGACGCCAAGGCGCTGGCCGCGTCGCGGAGCCACAGCGAGGCCGAGCGCCGCCGCCGGCAGCGGATCAACGGGCACCTCGCCAGGCTCCGCAGCCTCCTCCCCAACACCACCAAGGTAATGCGTGATTCGATGAGCCGATCATCATATGTATTTACGCGCGGACGCCTTCTCGGTCGTCTAAAACCATAAATTCTTCCACGCATGCGCCATCTTCCCGATCCCTAATCACCTCACTCATCTCGCGATTGGTGCTCTTGTCCTAGGCTCCTCGTCCTAGCTGCTACTCGTTTGATCTTCGATCTCGCTGCCGCAAATTACTACTCGTATTACCCAACTGTTAATTTGGTTCCTTTTTATGTGCATGGTGGCAGTCCTAGCTAAGCTAGGTGCTTCACCTATAACGGCAAAGGCGTGCAAGATCGATCCACAATGGAACAGTTGCAGCATGGATCTTGCGATCTTGTCTACAGGCTGCTACTGTGATCACACACAGTAGTACCAAAACACAATGAAACAAGAATCAGGGCTTGTAAACCGGCAGCTGGAGCTAACCTTCATCTGCTAGGTCTTTCACGAATATGCATATAGCAATACTAGGCTCGATCAATTTCACTAGCCTGCATGATGTAGCCTCTAGGTAGCTTGCTAGGAAGATTTTCATTATCGAGAAAAAAAAGTAACGCATACTAACCTGTGGTAAAAATTACGACAATGCAAAATAACCCGTGTTAAAGGTTGCAGTTTGCATTGCATCGATACTTGCTTCTAGTCAATTAGACATGTTCTTCATCCTTTGGTTCTACTCGATCTAGCAGCATGCTTATATTATTTATCTGGAATACGTGCATATAGTGTTAATTATCTGGAGTTTCTGGAGTGATACATGATAAACAACCAGGTGATCTTCATTAGTGGCAATGGGGCAGGACGCACCCACGCGCCGCACGCCGTATGTGCTCCCGTACTCGTGACAAGACTTGAGGGGCCGCCAGGGCAAGAAATCTTTCATACGCCGGGGAAACCGCTGCTTCTGCTGGGAGAGCAGGAGAGAAAAAAGAGAGCAAAGTGAGAGAGACAATAATGAACTCCATAGATACATGACACCAGTCACGGCACCACGCGCACCTACACCCATGCGCGCGCCTAGCTAAGCTAAAGCCCCAAAAGACATGAGAATGCAGCGGAAAGCTGCACCGCGACCGCGTTTCTTGCCACCTTTTTCCGCACGCTCACACCAGCCTGATCATCATTTTAATCGACCAATTATAGCTAGCGTGGTCTGTGCTCCGTTCTACGAGCACTATTGTATTAACAGCTTGTAATCGCATGTGGTTTGCGGTCGTGTGCGTGCAGACGGACAAGGCGTCGCTGCTTGCCGAGGTGCTGGAGCACGTCAAGGAGCTGAAGCGGCAGACCTCGGCGATGACGATGATGGCTGCGGCCGTCGGGGGCGACGACGACGACGACGCCGCGCCGGTGCAGATGCTGCCGACGGAGGCCGACGAGCTGAGCGTCGACGCGGCGGAAGACGGGGAGGGGCGGCTCGTGGTGCGGGCGTCGCTGTGCTGCGAGGACCGCCCGGACCTCATCCCCGACATCATCCGGGCGCTGGCGGCGCTCCGGCTACGCGCGCACCGGGCGGAGATCACCACGCTGGGCGGCCGCGTCCGGAGCGTGCTCCTCATCACGGCGGAGGAGGGCGAGGAGGGCGGCGACGAGGGAGGACGCGTCGACAGAGACGGCATCGACGAGGAGTGCGCCGCATCTCACCGGAGGCACGAGTGCATCGCGTCAGTCCAGGAGGCACTCCGCGGCGTCATGGACCGTAGGGCGGCGTGCAGCAACGACACGTCGTCGTCCGGCGGTGGCGGCGGCGGGAGCATCAAGAGGCAGCGCATGAACTACGGGGTGCATGAGCAGTGCTCGGTTTAGCCGCGCACCGGCATTATCCAAGATCGCAGAAGCTGCATGCATTCGCATGCACCTTGGCGATTAGCATAGCTAGCTAAAGTTTTAGTCGTCGCAAGCTTTGGGGTGTGGTCCTTTGGGTATAATGGTGTGCATGATGGGGTAAAAACGTGAAACTGCAAGAGAGGGAGAGTTTTATGCATCCCTTTTATGTTCTTGTGCATGGATGCATGGATGCTACGCAAATGTATGCCTTGGGAGAGGGGGGTGAGAGCTCTTTCAGGTCAGCCTTCATACGGGGAGGGTGATTGTGGGTGTACAAATGTGCTATCTCTGGGTATAATGGAAGGTGGTATTGGCTTACATGTTTGCATCTGGAGTTGGAGTTGTGTCATGCAGGATTATTTATGATTAGCAGTTGTGTGCTAGCTCTAGCTGATCACGTTGGATTCACAGATTCAGAAACGATGCATTTTGGTTAAAATCTTGATTTTAGTTGAGCAAATGCATGAGTTATTAAGTCACTTTGAACGACTGTGTGCTATTTAAGACTCGTGGAGTTTCTAGGGTTCCATTGAGTCCTGTGCTAGTTAAGGCTGCTGTGTTTGTGCTCACCTGTAAAACCTTTTTGTGAGAGAACACAAAAATTCTCTCACAAAAAGGTTTTACAGGTGAACACAAACAACTCATCAACTAGAACTACGCGAATGACTTATACACCGAGACGGAGGACGAGCTGGTTATAGCTAGTTGAGGTAGAGAGGAACTTGTCAGTCCTATGCTCTTATTCCACAAGTCTGTGTCTACCTCTTTATACATATGTCTCCTTCTTGGCCATAGTTAGATCTTTGCGTCTAACATATATCTGACTAACATACTTGTTTATCTTTCTTTCTCCTCTCGCAAGGCGACTAGGCAAAGCCTTCGTACCATCGATCTTCGCTGGAGAGCGGTGGATTCATCTCCTCTATGGCTGCCGCTCCGGCAGCCGGTGATGGGGAAGGGAATCCTCGTGCCTTGGCTCCGACTAGTAGATATGATAGGCTTTTAGTCCTCGCAGGAGCGACACTCAGACGGGTGGAGCCGCTTCTCTTCGAGTCAATCTTTTGGATTCTGAACCTCCTCAAGTTCGTCTACCGGGACATATTAAACGAACCTCCAACGTAGATTCTCTTCGGGGTAGCCAGGTTAGAATTTCTCATCGTGCGTACACAATGACAAGATTTGGTGGTCATGTTCTTCATACCGATTCAAGGGTGCAATGATGACCACTGTGGCTTCGGGACGCTGGTCCTTAGGGACACGTGCATGAAGACTTTCCGGCTTTCACCAACATGATCAGACTGGCTCCGGTATGGGAGCGGCGATAGTGACACATCGACGACTCGTTCCACGACGGCGGTGGTTGTTTGGTGATCCAGGGCCCTCAATCTAATCTTTTATTATGTTTGCGTGCTTTGTACTTTTGATGAATAATAGATCTGAGTTCTTTTTACAAAATAAATAGTGTGATAATAAGACACAAGTTATATCCAACATAAGACAATAATACGACATTAAGTTCCTACTAGTTGATGTGTAGGGTTTCTTCGGTGGAGATTGCTCCTTCAATGGCGAGGAAAATATAGGTACATGCATGGATCCCCTCTAGCCTATTTCAAGCTTGGAGGGGCCTCCATATAAGACATTGCATCTTAACCGTTTTTATCACGTTTAGCTTTCTGCAATCATGCTATTTTGATAATCATGCTTGAATTATAATTTCAACTTCAAGGCTTCCATGAGGAGGGAAAGGTTGATCTCCTATGATAAGTTCGCCATTTATGATGTTTCTCTTTATTACATCTTGTGATCATTCACTAATACAGAATCGGACATTGGAGGCGATTTCAGTACATGGGTCACGGCGGTTCCACATTCTGCCACAAAGCTGGTGTCATTAATACTCGGGACATCATAGGCGGTTTCCAGAACAGCATGCGGTGGTATTCCCACCTTAGATGGTTTACAGCCGCCTCCAATGCATGAATGCCTTGAGATAGTCATACATTTGGAACAACCTCGTATTCTCTATAATTACATGCGGTTTGTACAGCAGAACCATCTGTGATGCTTTTATTTTATTTTAAATAGTATTTTTTTTCATGTTTAAACAACATTCAAAATACACATCCACAACATTTCCATAAAACACTTCCACATTCATATCACATTGGCATTGCATTTCATAACTAGATTCATACACATCCAATACTCTAGGGGCAACATATACAACAAAGTGCTAAAATCTACATTGTGTCTAGGGTCAACATATGCAATATTCTTCAGATACTGAGGTCAGTGCCGCTATATATTCCACATTCCAAAGAGTCCTTCAACTTACTGGAAAGAGCGCCATCTACTGATGTTATTGGTGAGAAGTGATTGGACCTACAATAGACATGGATTTGCATAAGAATGTAGTATCACTAGTAGAAAACAGGGCATCAGTCCCGGTTTAAGAGGGCCTTTAATCCCAGTTCCGCAACCGGGACAAAACGATCGGGACTAATGCCCACCACTTTTAGTCTCGGTTGGCTTACGAACCGGGACTAAAGGAGCTCCACGTGGCCGCTGTGGGGCGCCCAGGCAGGAGAACCTTTAGTCCCGGTTGGTAACACCGACCGGGACTAAAAGGCAGCCACGCGTCAGTAGCTACTAGGCGCTGGGTTTTTTTTTGAAAGGAGGGGTTTAGGGGTTTAGGGGTGTTGGAGTGTTTAGGGGTTTTCATATTGTGTTTCCCCCTTTTAATTTTGTGTTTACCCTTCAATTCTTTTACATTGAGGGTTTCATTTTTATTTAATGTTTTCCATTCAACTCGATGCTAGCTACTACATATAGCAACGAAGGAACCATTACACAAGATCGTCAGGAACATATATAGAGAGAAGTGACCTCTCTTTCTCCGTGCTTGGTCGAACAACAAGTTTTAGTATATCTATCCAACACTACTACATATATACAATATCACATCTCTTACGATCCCTGACATCATCTACCTAAATCACTTACAATTCTTGATGGTATTCTCCGTGTTCAGGTATGACGTGGTCTGTTGGGGAACGTAGCATGCAATTTAAAAAAAAATCCTATGACCACGCAAGATCTATCTAGGAGATGTATAGCAACGAGAGGGGGAGAGTGTGTCCACGTACCCTCGTAGACCGAAAGCGGAAATGTTATGTTAACATGGTTGATGTAGTCGAACGTCTTCACGATCCAACCAATCTAGCACCGAACATACGACACCTCCGAGTTCAGCACACGTTCATCTTGATGACGTCCCTCAAACTCTTGATCCAGCAGAGGGTCGATGGAGAGTTTCGTCAGCACGATGGCGTGATGACGGTGTTGATGATGTGATCCGTGCAGGGCTTCGCCTAAGCACTACGATGATACTATCGGAGGAGTAAACGGTGGAGGGGGGCACCGCACACGGCTAAGACAATGTTGTGTCTTTGGGGTGCCCCCTGCCCTCGTATATAAAGGAGGAGAGGGGGGCGTCCAACCTAGAGGGGGCGCGCCAAGGGGGGAGTCCTACTAGGACTCCCAGTCCTAGTAGGATCCCCCCTTCCTTTCTGGAGAAGGGGGGAAGGAAAGAGGTGGAGGAGAAAAAGGAAAGGGGGCCGCTCCCCCCACCCCTAGTACAATTCGGTTTGGGCTTGGGGGGGGGGGGGGCGCCTCCACCTGGGCGCCGGCCTCATCTCTCCACTAGGGCCCATGAAGGCCCAATAGTCCCCTGGGGGGTTCCGATAACCTCCTGGTACACCGAAACTTATCCGATACTTCTTGAAACCATTTCGGTGTCCGAATGTAACCTTAAAATATATCAAACTTTACCTTTGACCATTTCGAGACTCCTCGTCACGTCCGTGATCTCACCCGGGACTCCGAACAAACTTCGGTCAACAAAATACATAACTCATAATACAAATCGTCATCGAACGTTAAGCGTGCGGACCCTACGGGTTCGAGAACTATGTAGACATGATCGAGACACATCTCCGATCAATAACCAATAGCGGAACCTGGATGCTCATATTGGTTCCTACATATTCTACGAAGATCTTTATCGGTCAAACCGCATAACAACATACGTTGTTCCCTTTGTCATCGGTATGTTACTTGCCCAAGATTCGATCATGGGTATCTTCATACCTAGTTCAATCTCGTTACCAGAAAGTCTCTTTACTTGTTCCGTAATGCATCATCCCGTAACTAACTCATTAGTCACATAGCTTGCAAGGCTTATAGTGATGAGCATTACCGAGAGGGCCCAGAGATACCTTTCCGAAACACGTAGTGACAAATCCTTATCTCGATCTATGCCAACTCAACAAACACCTTCAGAGACACCTGTAGAGCATCTTTATAATCACCCAGTTACGTTGTTGTAAGGGCATATTTATTCCCCAGTGGTTTTGGTGATTGATGACAATTCTTTTGCGGACTAATCGTGTGCGTTAAGTTCTTTCAGAGAATCATCCATTGGCACGAGACGATTTCCTCCCCTCGGTGTTTTATTCCAGATGGTGTAGCTCCTGCGTTTCGTTGTTGGTGGACTAGTTTCGTAGGAGTCACCGTACTATTAAGAGGGGATCCGCTTTGGTAAGACTAGGGTGGTATCAACACGTACACATCCTTATCACACCCGTCGTCTTCCCTTCGCATCTTTGGAGCTGCACTTCTCTTCCGTAACCTGCTTCGCCCTATGCCAGCGGTAGTACCACGACCTACAGCGGTAGTACCGCCGAAGCCCCCCCAGCGGTAGTACCGCTCCACCGAGCGGTAGTACCGCTCTCAGCGGTAGTACCGCTCCGCAGAGCGGTAGTACCGCTCGCGGGTTTCGGCCGTAGTACCGCAGTAGTACCGCGCCTACTACCGCCTCGATTCGAGACGATGTTTTCTCATGTCGGGTTTTGCGGCACTAGAAGCGGTAGTAGAAGCGATAGTACCGCTCCGAGCGGTAGTACCGCTCCTACTCGCGCGGTAGTACCGCTCTGGGGCCAGTGGCCTGACTCCCTCGTCAGCGCGGTAGTACCGCTAGGTAGGGAGCGGTAGTACCGCTAGGTAGGGAGCGGTAGTACCGCCCTTCCCTAGCGGTAGTACCGCCCTGTGCGGGGCTGCTCAGTGGGGTAACGGTTGGATGTGTTCCCCCACTATATAAAGGGGTCTTCTTCCTCCTAGTTGACGCACCTCTTTCCCCCAAAGCTCCATTGTTGCTCAAAGCTCCATTTTCGCCCGATCTCTCTCCCTAGCCAATCAAACTTGTTGATTTGCTCGGGATTGGTTGAGAAGGCCCAGATCTACACTTCCACCAAGAGAAACTTGATTCCCCCCACTTATCCCTTGCGGATCTTGTTACTCTTGGGTGTTGAGCACCCTAGACGGTTGAGGTCACCTCGAAGCCATACTCCATTGTGGTGAAGCTTCGTCGTGTTGTTGTTGTTGTTGGGAGCCTCCGATTGTTGTGGAGATAGCCCCAACCTTGCTTGTAAAGGTCCGGTCGCCGCCTTCAAGGGCACCAATAGTGGAATCACGGCATCTCGCATTGTGTGAGGGCGTGAGGAGAATACGGTGGCCCTAGTGGCTTCTTGGGGAGCATTGTGCCTCCACACCGCTCTAACGGAGACGTACTTCCCCTTAAAAGGAAGGAACTCCGGTAACACATCCTCGTCTCCACCGGCTCCACTCTTGGTTATTTCGTGCCTTTACTCTTGCAAGCTTACTTGTTGTTACATCCCTTGCTTGCTTGTGTACTAGTTGTTATTGCATCATATAGGTTGCTCACCTAGTTGCACATCTAGACAACCTATTTTGTTGCAAAGTTTAATTTGGTAAAGAAAAGGTTAAAAATTGTTAGTTGCCTATGCACCCCCCCACTAGTCAACCATATCAATCCTTTCAATTGGTATCAGAGCCTCGTCTCTTTATTAAGGACTTTGCCGTCCGAAGAGTATGGTTGACACCAACGATGGTGCGGAGAAACACTCCGGTGTGAATCCCATCTCGTCTTCGGCCGAAGGGGGAACCTCGGTCTCTCGTGAGGAATTCAATGTGGCTTTAGACACATTGAAAACCTCCATGACGGCCGAGGTTAAAAGCATGTTTAATGAATTTCTAGAGGGACTTAAACTATCTACCGCGCCAATGAAAGTGGGTGATCCTACTAACAAGGTGACGGATGCTATCTCCGACAAGGGGGAAGCTAACAATGAAAAGAGTCCTTCTACTAGTGGTAGAAATGGCACCGACATCTTTGCCCATGTGGAACCCCCGGTTTATGGAGGGCCAATCCCCTCCACTCATTTGAATCATGCCGGTCCACCTCCTAAATATGAGAAACATGAAGATTTTGATAATTGGGTCTATCGCTTTAAGCGTCATTTGAAACATGTGAACACTAACCTTTGGAGAATCATTGAAGAAGGTTTTTATCCCCATGACCCAAGCAACTTCACCCCTCGAGAAGCCGTGGACAATCAATTCAATGAGAGTGCTCTCTTCATCATCCAAGATGCAATCCTTCCCGAAGATCTCCCTCACCTTCGACCCCATGTCATGGCTAAAGAAGCATGGAAATGTGTCGAGGGTCTCTATCGTGGAAGTGCTAGCATTCAACGCTCCAACTATGAAGTGGTGCAAGATGAAGCCGATGAGTTTGCAATGAAAGAAGATGAAGAACCTCGTGAGCTCTTTCGAAGAGTGACCAAACTCGCGGTGGCACTTCGATATCATGGAAGCAAGGACACGGATGACAATTGGATCAAGCGGAAGTTCCTCAAGGCCATGATGCCCTACAACAAGGCCATGTCCTCCGTCATTCGTCAATGACCGGACTTCCACTCCATGACCTCAAGTGAAGTGTTGGATGAGTTCGTTGCGATGAGCATCTTGGAGAAGACCGCCGACAATGCGGTGCTCCGTTCTCAAAGAGCAAAGAAGCCTAACCTTGCTTTGAAGGCCAAGGTTACTATGGAAGAAGAGGAAGAAGTGGAAGATGAGGAAAGCAACCCCGAAGACACCAAGTTTGACTACCATGAGCACATGGCCCTTGCTTCAAGACAATTTTGGAGCAAGAAGAGCTCAAGACCCAACTTCAACAAGAACAACTCAAGTGGCATCAAGGGCAAGCAACGAGTTAGAACTTGCTTCAACTGTGGCAATGTGAGCCATTTCGTTGCGGATTGTCCTTACGAGAAGTAGGAACACAATGGTGGCAAGTTCATTCGGAAAGACAAAGCCAAGTCCTTCCCCAACAAGAACAACTTCGCCAAGAAGACTCCCACTCGTGGGTTTGTGGTTCAAGAAGAATACCAAGAGGATGACGATGATGATGAAAATGAAGAAGCAATGGCCATGGCGTCCGTTGCCATTGCTACTCCCCGGGTGTCTCTCTTCGAATCACCCAACGAAAACATCACCGCTAGATGCCTCATGGCTAAAGCTTCAAATAAGGTAACCCCCAACATCACAACCACCATCATTACTAATCCCTCCTTGGAGGATTGAATTGATGGACATGTTGAGTCTAATGAGGAAGTGAATGAATTTGAGTCTTTTATGAGTAAGCTCAAGGGAAAGTCCAAGAAGCACTTTGTTGCTCTCTTGGAACAACTTGGTGAGGCCAATGACATGATCGAGGCTCACGAAGAAACCATCTCCAAGATGGAAGGTCATAGTCGTGACTATGAAGGAAATATGCCCTAGAGGCAATAATAAAGTTTTTATTTATTTCCTCATATCATGATAAATGTTTATTATTCATGCTAGAATTGTATTAACCGGAAACATGATACATGTGTGAATACATAGACAAACACATAGTCACTAGTATGCCTCTACTTGACTAGCTCATTAATCAAAGATGGTTATGTTTCCTGACCATAGACATGTGTTGTCATTTGATTAATGGGATCACATCATTAGGAGAATGATGTGATTGACATGACCCATTCCGTTAGCCTAGCACTTGATCGTTTAGTATACTGCTATTGCTTTCTTCATGACTTATACAAAGTTCCTACAACTATGAGATTGTGCAACTCCCGTTTACTGGAAGAACACTTTGTGTGCTACCAAACGTCACAACGTAACTGGGTGATTATAAAGGTGCTCTACAGGTGTTTCCAAAGGTACATGTTGATTTGGCATAATTCGAGATTAGGATTTGTCACTCCGATCGTCGGAGAGGTATCTATGGGCCCTCTCGGTAATACTCATCACCTAAGCCTTGCAAGCATGTAACTAATGAGTTAGTTATGAGATGACGTATTATGGAACGAGTAAAGAGACTTGCCGGTAACGAGATTGAACTAAGTATTGGATGCCGACGATCAAATCTCGGGCAAGTAACATACCGATGACAAAGGGAACAAAGTATGATGTTATGCGGTTTGACCGATAAAGATCTTCGTAGAATATGTAGGAACCAATATGGGCATCCAGGTCCCGCTATTGGTTATTGACCGAGAATGGTTTTAGGTCATGTCTACATAGTTCTCGAACCCGTAGGGTCCGCACACTTAACGTTTCGATGACAGTTTTATTATGAGTTTATAAGTTTTGATGTACCGAAGTTTGTTTGGAGTCCCGGATGTGATCACGGACATGACGAGGAGTCTCGGAATGGTCGAGACATAAAGATTGATATATTGGACGACTATATTCGGACACCGGAAGTGTTCCGGGTGATTTCAGAGAAAACCGGAGTGCCGGAGGGGTTACCGTAACCCCCCGGGGAAGTATTGGGCCTTAGTGGGCCTGAGGGGAGAGAGAGGGCAGCAGCCCAGGAGGTGGCGCGCCCCCTCCCAAGGGGAGTCCGAATTGGACTAGGGGAAGGGGGCGCGGCCCCTCTTTCCCTCTCCCTCTCCCCCTCTTTCCTTCCCCCTTCCTCCTTCCTAGTTGGACTAGGAAAGGGGAGTCCTACTCCCAGTAGGAGGAGGACTCCCCCCTCCTTGGCGCGCCCCAAGGGCCGGCCGGCCTCCCCCCTTGCTCCTTTATATACGGGGGCAGGGGGGCACCTCAAAGACACACAAGTTGATCTACGAATTGTTCCTTAGCCGTGTGCGGTGCCCCCTTCCACCATATTCCACCTCGGTCATATCGTCGCGAAGCTTAGGCGAAGCCCTGCGCCGGTAGAACATCAAGATCGTCACCACGCCGTCGTGCTGACGGAACTCTCCCTCGACACTCGGCTGGATCGGAGTTCGAGGGACGTCATCGAGCTGAACGTGTGCTAAACTCGGAGGCTCCGTACGTTCGGTGCTTGGATCGGTCGATCGTGAAGACGTACGACTACATCAACCGCGTTGTGCTAACGCTTCCGCTTACGGTCTACGAGGGTACGTGGACAACACTCTCCCCTCTCGTTGCTATATCATCACCATGATCTTGCATGTGCGTAGGAATTTTTTTGAAATTACTACGTTCCCCAACAGTGGCATCCGAGCCTAGGTTTTTATGGTTTGATGTTATATGCACGAGTAGAACACAAGTGAGTTGTGGACGATATAAGTCATACTGCCTACCAGCATGTCATACTTTGGTTCAGCGGTATTGTGAGATGAAGCGGCCCGGACCGACATTACGCGTACGCTTACGCGAGACTAGTTTCACCGTTACGAGCACTTGTGCTTAAAGGGGGCTGGCGGGTGTCTGTCTCTCTCACTTTAGTTGAACCGAGTGTGGCTACGCCCGGTCCTTGTGAAGGTTAAAACGGAGTCTATTTGACAAACTATCGTTGTGGTTTTGATGCGTAGGTAAGAACGGTTCTTGCTAAGCCCGTAGCAGCCACGTAAAATTTGCAACAACAAAGTAGAGGACGTCTAACTTGTTTTTGTAGGGCATGTTGTGATGTGATATGGTCAAGACGTGATGCTATATTTTATTGTATGAGATGATCATGTTTTGTAACCGAAGTTATCGGCAACTGGCAGGAGCCATATGGTTGTCGCTTTATTGTATGAAATGCAAACGCCCTGTAATTGCTTTACTTTATCACTAAGCGGTAGCAATAGTCGTAGAAGCAATAGATGGCGTAACGACAACGATGCTACGATGAAGATCAAGGTGTCGCGCCGGTGACGATGGTGATCACGACGGTGCTTCGGAGATGAAGATCACAAGCACAAGATGATGATGGCCATATCATATCACTTATATTGATTGCATGTGATGTTTATCCTTTATGCATCTTATCTTGCTTTGTTTGACGGTAGCATTTTAAGATGATCTCTCACTAAAATTATCAAGAAGTGTTCTCCCTGAGTATGCACCGTTGCCAAAGTTCGTCGTGCCGAGACACCACGTGATGATCGGGTGTGATAAGCTCTATGTCCATCTACAACGGGTGCAAGCCAGTTTTGCACACGCAGAATACTCAGGTTAAACTTGACGAGCCTAGCATATGCAGATATGGCCTCGGAACACAGAGACCGAAAGGTCGAGCGTGAATCATATAGTAGATATGATCAACATAGTGATGTTCACCATTGAAAACTACTCCATCTCACGTGATGATCGGTTATGGTTTAGTTGATTTGGATCACGTGATCACTTAGATGACTAGAGAGATGTCTGTCTAAGTGGGAGTTCTTAAGTAATATGATTAATTGAACTTAAATTTATCATGAACTTAGTACCTGATAGTATCTTGCTTGTTTATGTTTGTTTGTAGATAGATGGTTCGTGCTGTTGTTCCGTTGAATTTTAATGCGTTCCTTGAGAAAGCAAAGTTGAAAGATGATGGTAGCAATTACACGGACTGGGTCCGTAACCTGAGGATTATCCTCATTGCTGCACAGAAGAGTTACGTCCTGGAAGCACCGCTGGGTGCCAGGCCTGCTGCTAATGCAACTGACGATGTTAAGAACGTCTGGCAGAGCAAAGCTGATGACTACTCTATAGTTCAGTATGCCTTGCTTTACGGCTTGGAACTGGGTCTTCAACGACGTTTTGAACGTCATGGAGCATATGAGATGTTCCAGGAGTTGAAGTTAATATTTCAAGCAAATGCCCGGATTGAGAGATATGAAGTCTCCAATAAGTTCTACAGCTGCAAGATGGAGGAGAATAGTTCTGTCAGTGAACACATACTCAGAATGTCTGGGTATAACAATCACTTGATTCAACTGGGAGTTAATCTTCCTGATGATAGTGTCATTGACAGAATTCTCCAATCACTGCCACCAAGCTACAAGAGCTTTGTGATGAACTATAATATGCAAGGGATGAACAAGACTATTCCCGAGCTCTTCGCGATGCTGAAAGCCGCGGAGGTAGAAATCAAGAAGGAGCATCAAGTGTTGATGGTCAATAAGACCACTAGTTTCAAGAAGAAGGGCAAAGGGAAGAAGAAGGGGAACTTCAAGAAGAACGGCAAGCAAGTTGCTGCTCAAGAGAAGAAACTGAAGTCTGGACCTAAGCCTGAAACTGAGTGCTTCTACTGCAAGCAGACTGGACACTGGAAGCGGAACTGCCCCAAGTATTTGGTGGATAAGAAGGATGGCAAAGTGAGCAAAGGTATATGTGATATACATGTTATTGATGTGTACCTAACTAGAGCTCGTAGTAGCACCTGGGTATTTGATACTGGTTTTGTTGCTAATATTTGCAACTCGAAACAGGGACTACGGAATAAGCGAGCACTGGCCAAGGACGAGGTGACGATGCGCGTGGGAAACGGTTCCAAAGTCGATGTGATCGCGGTCAGCACGCTACCTCTACATCTACCTTCGGGATTAGTTTTAGACCTGAATAATTGTTATTTGGTGCCAGCGTTGAGCATGAACATTATATCTGGATCTTGTTTGATGCGAGACGGTTATTCATTTAAATCAGAGAATAATGGTTGTTCTATTTATATGAGTAATATCTTTTATGGTCATGCACCCTTGAAGAGTGGTCTGTTTTTATTAAATCTCGATAGTAGTGATACACATATTCATAATGTTGAAGCCAAAAGATGCAGAGTTGATAATGATAGTGCAACTTATTTGTGGCACTGCCGTTTAGGTCATATCGGTGTAAAACGCATGAAGAAACTCCATACTGATGGACTTCTGGAATCACTTGATTATGAATCACTTGGTACTTGCGAACCGTGCCTCATGGGCAAGATGACTAAAACACCGTTCTCCGGAACTATGGAGAGAGCAACAGATTTGTTGGAAATCATACATACAGATGTATGTGGACCGATGAATGTTGAGGCTCGTGGCGGATATCATTATTTTCTCACCTTCACAGATGATTTAAGTAGATATGGGTATATCTACTTAATGAAGCACAAATCTGAAACATTTGAAAAGTTCAAAGAATTTCAGAGTGAAGTGGAAAATCATCGTAACAAGAAAATAAAGTTTCTACGATCTGATCGTGGAGGAGAATATTTGAGTTATGAGTTTGGTTTACATTTGAAACAATGCGGAATAGTTTCGCAACTCACACCACCTGGAACTCCACAACGAAATGGTGTGTCCGAACGTCGTAATCATACTTTACTTGATATGGTGCGATCTATGATGTCTCTTACTGATTTTCCGCTATCGTTTTGGGGTTATGCTTTAGAGACGGCCGCATTCACGTTAAATAGGGCACCATCTAAATCCGTTGAAACGACGCCTTATGAACTGTGGTTTGGCAAGAAACCAAAGTTGTCATTTCTTAAAGTTTGGGGCTGCGATGCTTATGTGAAGAAACTTCAACCAGATAAGCTCGAACCTAAATCGGAGAAATGTGTCTTCATAGGATACCCAAAAGAGACTATTGGGTACACCTTCTATCACAGATCCGAAGGCAAGACATTCGTTGCTAAGAATGGATCCTTTCTAGAGAAGGAGTTTCTCTCGAAAGAAGTGAGTGGGAGGAAAGTAGAACTTGATGAGATAACTGTATCTACTCCCTTATTGGAAAGTAGTTCATCACGAGAACCGGTTCCTATGACGACTACACCAATTAGTGAGGAAGCTAATTATATTGATCATGAAACTTCAGATCAAGTTTCTACTGAACCTCATAGGTCTACCAGAGTAAGATCCGCACCAGAGTGGTACGGTAATCCTATTCTGGAAGTCATGTTACTTGACCATGATGAACCTACGAACTATGAGGAAGCGATGATGAGCCCAGATTCCGCAAAATGGCTAGAGGCCATGAAATCTGAGATGGGATCCATGTATGAAAACAAAGTATGGACTTTGGTTGACTTGCCCGATGATCAGCAAGCCATTGAGAATAAATGGATTTTTAAGAAGAAGACTGACGCTGATGGTAATGTTACTGTCTATAAAGCTCGACTTGTTGCGAAAGGTTTTCGACAAGTTCAAGGGGTTGACTACGATGAGACTTTCTCACCCGTAGCGATGCTTAAGTCTGTCCGAATCATGTTGGCTATTGCTGCATTTCATGATTATGAAATTTGGCAAATGGATGTCAAGACTGCATTCTTGAATGGATTTCTAGAAGAAGAGTTGTATATGATGCAGCCGGAAGGTTTTGTTGATCCAAAAGGTGCTGACAAAGTGTGCAAGCTCCAGCGTTCCATTTATGGACTGGTGCAAGCATCTCGGAGTTGGAATAAACGCTTTGATAGTGTGATCAAAGCATATGGTTTTATACAGACTTTTGGAGAAGCCTGTATTTACAAGAAAGTGAGTGGGAGCTCTGTAGCATTTCTAGTTTTATATGTTGATGACATATTATTAATTGGAAATGATATAGAATTTATGGATAGCATAAAAGGATACTTGAATAAAAGTTTTTCAATGAAAGACCTCGGGGAAGCTGCTTATATATTGGGCATCAAGATCTATAGAGATAGATCAAGACGCTTAATAGGACTTTCACAAAGCACATACCTTGACAAAATTTTGAAAAAGTTCAAAATGGATCAGGCAAAGAAAGGATTCTTGCCTGTACTACAAGGTGTGAAGTTGAGTCAAACTCAATGCCCGACCACAGCAGAAGATAGAGAGAAAATGAAAAATGTTCCCTATGCTTCAGCCATAGGCTCTATCATGTATGCAATGCTGTGTACCAGACCTGACGTATGCTTAGCAATAAGTTTGGCAGGAAGGTACCAAAGTAATCCAGGAGTGGATCACTGGACAACGGTCAAGAACATCCTGAAATACCTGAAAAGGACTAAGGATATGTTTCTCGTATATGGAGGTGACAAAGAGCTAGTCGTAAATGGTTACGTCGATGCAAGCTTTGACACTGATCCGGACGATTCTAAATCGCAAACCGGATACGTGTTTTTATTAAACGGTGGAGCTGTAAGTTGGTGCAGTTCTAAACAAAGCATCGTGGCGGGATCTACATGTGAAGCAGAGTATATAGCTGCTTCTGAAGCAGCAAATGAAGGAGTCTGGATGAAGGAGTTAATTTCCGATCTAAGTGTCATACCTAGTTCATCGGGACCAATGAAGATCTTCTGTGACAATACTGGTGCAATTGCCTTGGCAAAGGAATCCAGATTTCACAAGAGGACCAAGCACATCAAGAGACGCTTCAATTCCATTCGGGACCAAGTCCAAGTGGGAGACATAGAGATTTGCAAGATACATACGGATCTGAATGTTGCAGACCCGTTGACTAAGCCTCTCTCACGAGCAAAACATGATCAGCACCAAGACTCCATGGGTGTTAGAATCATTACTATGTAATCTAGATTATTGACTCTAGTGCAAGTGGGAGACTGAAGGAAATATGCCCTAGAGGCAATAATAAAGTTATTATTTATTTCCTCATATCATGATAAATGTTTATTATTCATGCTAGAATTGTATTAACGGAAACATGATACATGTGTGAATACATAGACAAACACATAGTCACTAGTATGCCTCTACTTGACTAGCTCATTAATCAAATATGGTTATGTTTCCTGACCATAGACTTGTGTTGTCATTTGATTAATGGGATCACATCATTAGGAGAATGATGTGATTGACATGACCCATTCCGTTAGCCTAGCACTTGATCGTTTAGTATACTGCTATTGCTTTCTTCATGACTTATACAAAGTTCCTACAACTATGAGATTGTGCAACTCCCGTTTACTGGAAGAACACTTTGTGTGCTACCAAACGTCACAACGTAACTGGGTGATTATAAAGGTGCTCTAAAGGTGTTTCCAAAGGTACATGTTGAGTTGGCATAATTCGAGATTAGGATTTGTCACTCCGATCGTCGGAGAGGTATCTCTGGGCCCTCTCGGTAATACTCATCACCTAAGCCTTGCAAGCATGTAACTGATGAGTTAGTTATGAGATGACGTATGACGGAACGAGTAAAGAGACTTGCCGGTAACGAGATTGAACTAGGTATTGGATGCCAACGATCAAATCTCGGGCAAGTAACATACCGATGACAAAGGGAACAAAGTATGATGTTATGCGGTTTGACCGATAAAGATCTTCGTATAATATGTAGGAACCAATATGGGCATCCAGGTTCCGCTATTGGTTATTGACCGAGAATGGTTTTAGGTCATGTCTACATAGTTCTCGAACCCGTAGGGTCCGCACGCTTAACGTTTCGATGGTAGTTTTATTATGAGTTTATAAGTTTTGATGTACCGAAGTTTGTTTGGAGTCCTGGATGTGATCACGGACATGACGAGGAGTCTCGGAATGGTCGAGACATAAAGATTGATATATTGGACGACTATATTCGGACACCGGAAGTGTTCCGGGTGATTTCGGAGAAAACCGGAGTGCCGGAGGGGTTACCGAAACCCCCCGGGGAAGTATTGGGTTTTAGTGGGCCTGAGGGGAGAGAGAGGGCAGCAGCCCAGGAGGTGGCGCGCCCCCTCCCAAGGGGAGTCCGAATTGGACTAGGGGAAGGGGGCGCGGCCCCTATTTCCCTCTCCCTCTCCCCCTCTTTCCTTCCCCCTTCCTCCTTCCTAGTTGGACTAGGAAAGGGGAGTCCTACTCCCAGTAGGAGGAGGACTCCCCCCTCCTTGGCGCGCCCCAAGGGCCGGCCGGCCTCCCCCCTTGCTCCTTTATATACGGGGGCAGGGGGGCACCCCAAAGACACACAAGTTGATCTACGGATCGTTCCTTAGCCGTGTGCGGTGCTCCCTTCCACCATATTCCACCTCGGTCATATCGTCGCGAAGCTTAGGCGAAGCCCTGCGCCAGTAGAACATCAAGATCGTCACCACGCCGTCGTGCTGACGGAACTCTCCCTCGACACTCGGCTGGATCGGAGTTCGAGGGACGTCATCGAGCTGAACGTGTGCTGAACTCGGAGGCTCCGTACGTTCGGTGCTTGGATCGGTCGATCGTGAAGACGTACGACTACATCAACCACGTTGTGCTAACGCTTCTGCTTACGGTCTACGAGGGTACGTGGACAACACTCTCCCCTCTCGTTGCTATATCATCACCATGATCTTGCGTGTGCGTAGGAATTTTTTTGAAATTACTACGTTCCCCAACAGACTATGCCGATGAGATATCGGATCTCTCTAATGCTCTTGAGGAAGAGCGTGTGCATCGTTTGACTCTTGAGGATTCACACAATGATGACCATGCTAAGTTAAAGAAAGATCTTGATCATGCTCTTGTCATGTCCCGTGTGCTTACCTCCGAGAAGGCTAAACTTGGGGTTGATCATGCTAGACTCAAAGAGGAGTTTGAGATACTTGACAAGGCCCACAAGGTCTTGAAGGGTACTCATGCTAGCCTCAAAGAGTCTCATGCTCAACTCCAAGTTAAGCTAATCAAGGAAAAGGCCACCTTTCCTCATATGGTATTAATTGATAATGCATGTGCTACTAACCCATGTTGTGAGCATGTGCATCTTGTGGAGGAGAATGCCAAGTTGAAGGACCAACTTGAGAAAGTTCTTGTGACTTGCATTCAAGGTGAGAAGAACCTCAACGACCTTTTGAGAAATCAAAAGGAAGTTGTGGCCAAAGAAGGAATTGGGTTTGCACCCAAGTCCAAGAGCAAGAAGAAGAAGAACAACAAGACCAATCGTCCTCCTCCTCTCGAACAAACGTTCTTGAAAGAGGGAGAGGGTGCTCCTAAGAAGAAGAAGGAGAAAGTGAAGGGAGTTGATGTCCAAAAAGGCAAAAGCATTTCCTCAAACAAAGCCGGCGACTTTAACCCGTCATATGTGTTGTGCCGTGCTAGTGATGGACATGTTTATGCTAGATTTGTTGGTTCTTCCTTTGAGTACATTGAATGGTCTATTTGGGTTCCCAAGACCCTTGTTACTAACATCAAAGGACCCAATACTAAATGGGTACCTAAAACCAAGCATTGATCTCGTGTAGGTGTTTGCTTCCGGTGGGGGATCATGGTTGCTCGACAGTGGAGCAACAAATCATATGACCGGGAGCAAGGACTTGGTGGTGGACGTGCAAGAGATTCCATCTATGCCCACCAATGTCGAGTGGGGTGATGCATCACATTCTAAGGTATTGGGTCTCGGCAAGGTTGTCATTTCTCATGATCTAACGATCGAGAAAGTCATGCTTGTTGAGTCCCTTGCATTCAATTTACTTTCCGTTCGTGAACTTGCACTCATGGGCTTTGCTACATTCTTTGATATTGATACCGTGGCCCTCTTGTGGAGCAAGACTCTTAAAGTAGCCTTTGTTGGGCATGTCGAGAACGGTCTCTATGTGATTAACTTTTCGGAGCGACCCACTAAGACCGCGACATGCCTAATGGCTAAAGTTGACGTGGGATGGCTTTGGCATCGCCGTTTAGCCCACGTCAATATGAGATATTTGCAAAGTCTTCTCAAGGGGGACCATGTTCGTGGAATAACAAATGTTAGTTTTGCCAAAGATCGTGCTTGCAGTTCTTGTTTCGAAGGAAAGCTTCATGAGAAGGCTCACCCTCCTTCAACCATCATCTACTCGAAGAGACCCTTGGAGCTCCTTCACATGGATCTCTTCGGGCCTCCATCTTTTGCTAGTCTTGGAGGAAGAAAGTATTGCTTGGTGATTGTGGATGATTATTCAAGGTACACTTGGGTATACTTCTTCAAGAGGAAGAGTGAGACTCAACAAACCGTCATCGACTTTGCAAATGAAGCTCAACGTCAACATGATGCAAAGATCTTGACAATAAGAAGTGACAACGGCACCGAGTTCAAGAAATACACCTTGGATGAGTTTCTTAGTGATGAGGGGATCAAGCATCAATATGCGGCACCTTATACCCCTCAACAAAATGGTGTTGCAGAGAGGAAGAACCGGACGTTGATGGATGCGGCAAGGACCATGATGGCGGAGTTCAAGTCTCCGTATAACTTTTGGGCCGAAGCCATCAACACCGCATGTCATGCATCCAATCGGCTCTATCTTTGCAAAGGCTTGAACAAGACTCCTTATGAGATTCTCACCGGCAACAAGCTCAACCTCAAGTACTTCCGGGTGTTCGGTTGTAAGTGTTTCATTCTCAAGAAAGGTGTTCGTTTGTCTAAATTTGAGGCTAGAGCTCATGAGGGCATATTTGTTGATTATGCTACAAACTCTCATGCTTACCGTGTCCTCAACAAATCCACCGGACTCATTGAGGAGACGTGTAACATGGAGTTTGACGAAAATAACGGCTCCCAAGTGGAGCAAAGTGGTACTTGTGATGTAGGTGATGAAATTCCTCCCCAAGCCATAAGAAGAATGGGTATTGGTCAAATCCTACCCATTGAGGAACCCCTTGTGGCCGAAGGAGAAGGACAATGCTCTACTCAAGTAGAGCCATCATCTCATCAAGACCCACACGCTTCCGAAGAACAAAGTGAAGGCCCTCAACCTTGTGAACAAGACCAAGGGCAAGATCAACCTCAAGATGGTGGAGAACCTCTAAATGATGCCCAAGGTCAAGTTCTCCCCCTCGAGCAAGTTCAAGATCAAGAGCAAACTCAAGCTCAAGAACAAGCTCAAGATCAAGAACAAGCTCAAGACGGCGCTCAAGATGATCAAGTCAACCCTCCTCCCTCCACATCCAAGGAGGAATTAGAGCATCGCACCGTGAAGATTGCTTCCAAGCTCACCACTCAAGTCCATCTCATGGAAAATGTAGTTGGAAGCCTAAGAAAGGGGGTAAGCACTCGTAGACAATTAGCAAACTATTGTGAACATCACGCATTTGTCTCTTGTGTTGAACCCCAAAAGGTCTATGAGGCGCTCGAAGACTCGGATTGGCTCAATGCCATGCATGAAGAACTCAACAACTTCGAGTACAACAAAGTATGGAGATTGGTGCCAAGGCCATCAGGGAACCACAATGTCATTGGAACCAAGTGGATCTTTAAGAACAAGCAAGATGCTCATGGGAACATCATTCACAACAAGGCAAGATTGGTAGCACAAGGCTACTCCCAAGTCGAGGGTATCGACTACGGTGAAACCTTTGCTCCCGTTGCTCGTCTTGAATCCATACGTTTGTTGATTGCCTATGCCTCTCATCACAACTTTAAGTTGCAACAAATGGATGTGAAAAGTGCTTTTCTTAATGGTCCTATTAATGAGTTGGTTTATGTCAAGCAACCCCCCAGGTTCGAGGACCCCTACTTCCCGGATCATGTGTATCAACTCGATAAGGCACTCTATGGCCTTAAAAAAGCCCCACGTGCGTGGTATGACCACCTTACCGAGTTGCTACAAGATCGTGGATTTGAAGTAGGACTAATCGATCCCACTCTTTTTACTAAGAAGGTCAACGGGGAGTTGTTTGTATGCCAACTATATGTTGATGATATTATCTTTGGTTCTCCTAACAAAGCTTTCAATGAGGAATTTGCCGCTCTCATGACCTCCAAGTTTAAGATGTCTTCGATGGGAGAGTTGAAGTTCTTCCTTGGTTTTGACATCAAACAAAGAAGAGAAGGAACCTTCATCAACCAAGCCAAATACACTCAAGACATGCTTAAAAGATTCAAGCTAAGTGATGTCAAGCCGGCTTCTACACCAATGCCTACCAAGTGCCAACTTGACATCGATCCCAATGGTAAAGCGGTGGATCAAAAGGTATATCGCTCCATGATTGGCTCCTTGCTTTACCTTTGTGCATCTAGACCGGATATCATGTTGAGTGTGGGGATGTGTGCACGTTTTCAAGCTGCACCAAAGGAAAGTCACTTTGTGGCGGTCAAGCGAATCTTTCGATATT
This sequence comes from Triticum timopheevii, assembly GCA_963921465.1. Lineage (NCBI taxonomy): Eukaryota > Viridiplantae > Streptophyta > Magnoliopsida > Poales > Poaceae > Triticum > Triticum timopheevii. The sequence continues at coordinate 373,487,399 of OY997270.1, forward strand.
TGGCTCATACCCCAAACTTTGGCTTATGGTACCCAAGAGGAGCAAACTTCAAGCTTGAAGGTTTCACGGATTCCGATTGGGCAGGAGACAAAGTGGATAGGAAGTCCACTTCCGGAGGGTGCCAATTTCTTGGTTGCTCTTTGGTAAGTTGGTCTTCCAAGAAGCAAAGTTCTGTGTCTCTCTCGTCCACTGATGCGGAGTATGTGGCGGCCGGTAGTTGTTGTGCTCAACTCCTAAGGATGAGGCAAACTTTAAAGGAGTACGGTGTAATTTGTGACAAAGTGCCTCTTTGGTGTGATAATGAAAGTGCCATCAAGATTTCTCTCAACCTGTCGTGAGAAACGAACACCTATGGGGCAGGGCCCCTTTTGGTCCAGCAAGGGAGCGGAGAGCGCACGAAGAGCAGATCGAGGCGGACACACGAGCGATTTTTACCCAGCTTCGGAGCTCTCTGGAGAGATAAAACTCCTACTGCTGCTTTGTGTTTGTATTGTGTTCTTGCTCGAGAGTGTGAGCGTTCTGTAGTTTCGAATGAGTCGAACCCCCTCTACGTTGCGCATGGGCCTCCTTTTATAGGCACAAGGGGTCACCGACAGGTGGCAACGCAGTCAAGGGTACAAATGTAAAAAAGGTGGTTGGTACAACTGCTATCTGCAGTGCACCCTACCTAACTCTAACGGCAGGGGACAAGGGCATTTAATGCCCGTCCAGTCGCCCAAACAGTGCAGAAAACGACCGTTAGGGGCGCCACCGTTCGCCACGATGGCCTTCTCGTCATCTCCACTTTCCACCTCGCACCGCTTGGCTGCACAGCTTCCCGCCATGTGTGCCTGGAACGATCCTGCAGCGACACGTCGACGAATGCGTTGGAGCATGGGCGCAGGGTGGTGGCTTCGCCGCGGCAAGCGCCTTGCCGCGATAGTTGTCTTGTCGCACCCGAAATCTTGTCGCTCGCCGGGTCTTGCCGGGACATGCGGTGTGTCGCGGCAAGTTCTCTGAAGTGCCTTGGTTGGCCCTCCCGGCAAGCTCCTCTTGCCGGGGCCTTGTCCTTCCCGGCAAGCTCTTCTTGCCGGGGTCTTGTCTTCTTAGTTAAAACACTTTGTTCCTGAATGGCATAATTTAGGAACTACGGAGGATCTTGGCGGGCACCCGGCAAGCCTTGCCGCTGGGCGCTGCGACTGCCCGTGCACAAGTTCGGGATACTAAGGTACCCCTACTTTAGTACACCGACAGGAGCCCCCGGGCCTAGGACACACACGGTGCCGAGCGCTGTTGGGCCAGGCCCAAAACAGGGCACGGGCACACGCGGCCTGGGTCCATACCAAATCTAACTCCGTATCCACCGCGCCCTCCTGTAACGGCACGCGTCGAATGCGGCGTCGTGGGAGAGATCGTGGGTGATTCTTTAATCGAAAAAGGCGTAACGTTCGCCTCTCCTCCTTATAAGCAGGGGAAACATGGGCCGTTCCCCCACCTTCGCCACTTGCAGTTGCTTCCAGAAAGCTCCGCCGCTCCCCTCCGCTTCCCAAGCCGAAAGAGAGCAGCGCTCCGCTCCCGTCGCCGCCGTCGCCGCCGTCGCTGCCAACGCCCTCACTCTCCCCCACCGCCTCCGCCATGGCTCCGAAGACTGGGAAGGGCGCGAAGTCGGCTGAGGCACTGCGGCTTGAGGCGCTGCGCAAGGAGCGAGCACTTTTCCCCCCGAGCTCACCGCGAAGGCGCTGCGGGAGTGGTTCTATCTTTTCTGGTCGACGGAGACGCGGGCGCATCCACGCACGCAGGTACTCTCCGCCGAAGCTTCTACTTCAAAGCGGTGTCCAAAAGGATACTACTTTTTCCCTTTGTTCTTCTATTGCGGGCTCTGCCCGCCCTTTTCCGATTTCTTCTGCGACATTATGAACACATATGGGCTCCATCTCCTCGATTTCACCCCCAACGCCGTTCTGACCATGGCGGTTTTCGCGCATCTTTGCGAGAACTTTGTCGGAATCCACCCCAACGTAGCCCTTTTCCGCCACTACTTCATGCCCCGGGTCAAGAAAGGAGAGCCCTTGTCTGGCGGGATCGCCTGGATCTCGAGAACCGGCAAGAAGGAGGCGTACTTGGAGGGTGAGCTCCGCAGCAAATGGGACGAGTGGAGGGCGGAGTGGTGTTGGATTGTTGACGCAGATCCGCAGCCATTCACCAACTTGTGCCAAACCCGAGTAGTGCGCGGCGGCGATTGGAGCGCCTTGGCGGCGGACGATGCCAGACTGAAAATCGCCACCACACGGATCTTGCGGCTCAGGCTTGCCGGGCTCACAGTTGGTGCTGTTGGTGCGGACTTTCTTCGCCGCCGCATCGCCCCTCTGCAGGAGAGGGGGAGGCCTGCTTGGCTGTTCGGGGCCCGGCGGATATCATGAGGATGCGCCCGGGCCTCAATTTTAACTTCACTGTTTTGGAGTTGGACGGGATGCTCAAGGAGCTGTTCAAGCACGACCCCAACCTCCTGGAGTGGTTCAGGCTACCGCAGGGCGTTGTCCCACTGTGCAACAACTCCCAGCTCGATCGCATCCGCGCAATGATGCCGGAGTGCGACTCGCACGGGATCATCCCAACTTGGCAGGAGCCCTCCGACGACGTCGTGCGGCAATTCTTCGACGGCTTGGTGGAAGTAGCGGTCCGTGCCGACGAGCAGAGGCTCCTCACCCGCGACACCACTGATGACGAGATGCGGTACATCGCCACCAGGGCGGAAGAGGCGGCGGCGGCGGCCGCCGCAGGCGAGTTTGGTTTCACGTTGGAGGAGGCAGAGGCGACCGAGGCGGCAAGCCTTGCCGATCGAGAGGACCTTGTCGGGGAGGTCGTTGGCGAAGGAGAGCCCGAAGCCGAAGCGAGCGAGCCCGCCGAGGGCGCAAGCGGCCAGCCGTCTTTGAGCAGCTTGCCATAGGCGGAGCCCCCAGCGCAGCCCCCAGCTCAACCAAGAAGGCGCCTCCATAGGACTGGAGACACAGCAGGGCGGCAGGCAGGCCAACAACCGCAGCGCCGTGGGACACGCTCCACCGCGACAAGCACCGTTGCCGCGGGAGCATCTCATGCCGCGCCGACAACTGGAGCGGGGTCTTCTCGAGCCGCTGCCCCTGATCCTGCCGCAGCTCCCGCCAAGCGTCCAAGGGAGCCTACTCCTCCGCCTCGTCGCGCTAAAAGAGTGCCGGACTTCGACCTCTCCGCGCTGAGCTCCGACGAGAAGGAAGAAGAGGAGGAGGAGTAAGACTTTCTTCTTGTTGTACTTATATTTCTTTGATTCTTGCTGTTTCTTGTCTTGTATCTGATCTGCTTCCCTCTGAACCTCGTTCCTTTTCAGGACTCTGGCTGAGAGGGCGGTAAAGAGGGCCAAGGTCCCCGTGGTTGTCATCGAGGACGATCCTGCTGCGGCAACAGAGGACGCATCCGAGACCACCTTGACGGACCCGGCATTCTCCCCCCGAAGCAGCCCCCATCGCAGCCCCCAGCGTAAGTATTTGTTCACTTCCTGTTGTGGGGCGCGCATGGGTGCTCTTTCCTTGTTGGTATCTTGATTGTTGTCTTGCTTGTGTAGGAGCAGAACAGGCCCACCAGGAACAACCAGAAGCCGCTCCTGAGGTGCTATCTGCTTCAACTATGCCGCCAAGGGAGGATTCCCCGGCAAGGGAGCGCTCCCCGGCAAGGGAGAGGTCTCCGGCACGGGGCAGTTCTCTGGCAAGGGACGGAACCAGTGATTCCCCGGTGGTGGAGCCCATGATTACAGAGCCCAGCACAGGTAATCCTTCTTGCCGGAAAACTTCCCTTGAGTTTTTCTTCTTCTGATCTTCTTTTTTGGATATTTGCTTGACTTTTTCTCCCTCTTCCTGTCTTCAGATCCACCTTCCACATAGCAGATGGAGACTGAGGCCACCGGCGAGGAGGACGTGCGCGGCGATACTGGCGAAACCGCTGCCACCGAAGAAGAGGCCGGCGCTGATGAACCTGCCGACGAAGAGGCCGCCAAGGCTGCTGGCGCAGGAGCTGGCGAGGGATCCGACGACCGCACTGACGACCCGGGGGCCGCAAGAGCGCAAGGCGCTACGCCGGCCGCCGACCCCTCCGCGGCTGACGCAGCGCCAGGCCCCCAAGAGCCCCAGCCCGGCGCCTACTTGAAAGCCGGCGAAGGTATCTTCATCAGGCTCCCCTGGGCGTCAAGCTCCAGGGCGCCGGTCGAGGGAGAGGCTTTTGACGGAGAAGTACTTGCCTCCGCTGGGCTGACGGTGGTTGACGCGCCAAGCAGCAACAGCGGCGAGTCTGAGGAGGAGCAGCTGCTCCGGAAGTTGGTGTCGCTCTACCGCGCCCGACAAGCGAAACTGGAGTCCCGGGAAGCACTTGTCGCGCAGGCGGGAGTGGACATAGAGAAGCACGCGGAGGAGCTCCAGAGCCGCAACCAAGAGGCCCTCCGGTCTATTGCTGAGGAGAGGGCGCAGCTTGTCGAGGCGCGGAAGGCGTTCATCCTTGAAAAGGCTGAAGCCGAGGAACAACAGAGGCTTGCCGCCGAGGAGCTGTCCAGGCGGGAAGGTGAGCTGACGCAGAAAAAGGTTAACTTGGACAACCATGAGGAGGAGCTCGCTACACGCGAGGAGACACTTGGCGGGGCTCTCAAGGAAGTGAAAGATGCCGCAGCAGCTGCCGAGGCCGCCAAGAAGGAGTTGGAGGTGAGGGTGACGGAGTTGGAAGCCACCCTCAAGACAAAGAATGAAGAGCTTGCCGCGCTTCAGCGCGAGCGCAAGAAGGACGCCCTTGCCCATGGTGAGCTGCAGGGTCGTCTCTCTGAGAAGGGCAAGGAGCTGAACGCCGCCAAGGACGCCAACGCCGATCTCGAGCTGAAGCTGTCCACGCTGACAGAGACGCTGGACGGCGCCAAGAAGCGGGAGGAGGACTTGAAGCAGGAGATCAAGGCCAATGAGGAGCTGCTGACGAGGGCTGCCGAAACCCAGAACACCTTCAGGGCTACTGTGGATCTCTGGACGGAGGGCCTCGTCAACATCGCCACAGTCATCGATGAGGAGCTGGCGCAGCTGGAACTGGAGGGCTTCGGGTACTCCACCGACGAAAACCTCCAGCCCAGCGCCAAGCTTACTCTGTTCTTCAAGGGTGTGGTGACGGCTCTCCAGCAACTCCGGGAAAGGATCCCAAAGCAGCTGGCTGACGAGTCACGCGCAATCTGTGCCAGGGTCTTGGAGAAGGTGCTGGTGAAGGTGCTCTTCCGCAATCCGGGCCTCAACCTCACTAACGTCCTCAAGAAGCTGCCGGCGGGTGCTGATCTTGAAGAGCTCAAGGCCCTTGTCGCACCCATTGTGGACAAGGTGAATGAAGTCAGGAGGATCGACGGCGAACGCGTGGATTAGGCCACCTTTTTCCTCTTTTCTCTTGCCGCTGCCGGATATGTCACAGGAACAATCTATTAGAGCGCGGCAAGTCATTTTTGTAATATAACTTTATTCTGGGTAGTATTCGCTATGTTATTCCCTTTACTTGATTCCCTCCCTTGTATGTTTTTACCCTACGCTTTTAGGGAACTTGCCGGCGCAGGCACCCTTGCCGCGAGCGCTGAGTGCGGAACATCAGCAGCCTGCTGGCGGTGTTGCCTCCGGCAAGAAACCTTGTTGGAGCTAGTCGCAACACACTTAAGTTGTTGAGCGGACACGAAACAAAGTAAGGGCGCAACTAGCTACGAGTTGGTTCCTCCGTGCACAGGTTTTCCGTACAAAGCAAGGTCATTCAAGGAAGATAACTTAAGAAATTTTTAAAACTAGTGGTACTCAAACTTTGTCAACTTAGCTTTTCTGTTGCTTGCGTCCCGGCAAGGCGATACTTTTCTTGAACGACGCCTGGTCCACACCATTATCTTCTCCTTCCCCCCCGGTGAACTTGTGGGTGAAGGAACCTTCCTTTTGAGAAAAAGAAAGAAGAGAAAATAAAGATATGGAGCCTTAAGGCTCGTTATTGCTTACCGGGGTTAAGTGCTGCACAAAGTGTCAGACAATACATGCAAAAAAGAAAAAAAGGCATGAAATTTGACAACATTTGCAGAGCATATGATCTTTATTTATGCACGGGATCTGCGCCCGGCTTTGTACAAAGGGTTACATACAACAGCAGCAAGGCTTGTACAAAAGGTGGTTGTCGGAACAGCAGGTTCCGGCAACCGCGCCTTATGGGTAAAACTTGCGAAGATGTTCGATGTTCCAGGAGTTGCTCACCGGAAAGCCATCTTCGGTCTCAAGGAGGAAAGCGCCAAGCCTAGTGACTCGTTTTACCCGATAAGGGCCTTCCCACTTCGGCGTCAACTTGTTGGAATTCTTGGCGGATTGAAAGCGCCGAAGAACAAGGTCGCCTTCCTCGAGACTTCGGGCATTAACTTTGCGGCTATGGTAAAGGCGCAAAGCTTGCTGGTATCGAGCAGCTCGTACAACAGCCTGAAGACGATCTTCCTCAAGGAGCAGTGCGTCATCTTGCCGCAGCTGCTCTTGCTCAAGCTCATCATAAGCGAGCACTCGAGGCGATCCGTATACGAGTTCCGTGGGGAGAACTGCCTCTGCTCCATAGACTAGAGCAAAAGGTGTCTGGCCAGTGGCTCGATTTGGTGTCGTCCTGATTGACCAAAGAACCACTGGCAGCTCCTCGATCCAATTTCTTCCGCACTTGTGCAGCCTGTCGAAAGTTCTGGTCTTGAGCCCGCGCATCACTTCAGCGTTTGCCCTCTCCGCTTGACCGTTGCTTCTCGGGTGAGCAACAGAAGCGAAGCAGACCTTGGCGCCAAGATCTTGGACGTACTGCATGAAGGTGCGGCTCGTGAATTGTGTGCCATTGTCGGTGATAATCCTGTTAGGGACTCTGAAACGGCAAACAATTGACCTGAAGAACTTGACTGCTGACTGTGCTGTCACCTTCCTCACTGCTTGCACTTCCGGCCACTTTGTGAACTTGTCGATTGCAACATACAAGTACTCAAAGCCCCCGACAGCTCGGGGAAAGGGGCCTAGGATGTCGAGCCCCCAGACCGAAAATGGCCAGGATAAAGGGATCGTCTGGAGAGCTTGAGCTGATTGATGTATCTGCTTGGAGTGGAACTGGCACGCTTCACACTCGATTACTTGTGCAATTGCATCTTGGAGGGCTGTTGGCCAAAAGAAACCTTGCCGGAAAGCTTTGCTGGCAAGTGCTCTTGCGCCAATGTGGTGACCACATATGCCTCCATGTATCTCCGCCAACAGCTTCTGTCCATCTTCCCGGGGAATGCACTTCAACTTCACTCCGTTGAATCTTCTTCTGTACAGTATGTTGTCGACAAACTGGTACATACTTGATTGCCGGGCTACTCTCTCCGCTTCTTCTTGCTCTTCGGGAAGTTCTCCTGTCTGAAGGAAACGGACAATCTGCTGTGCCCATGTTGGAGCTTGCGGCTCGACAACAAGGACTAAATGCACAAATGCTGCTGCGGGAACATCTGCTTCTACGGCAAGGATCTGAGGCCCTGCCGGAGCTAGGTGTTCCCCGACAAGCTTGCCGGAGCAAAACTTGTCGGGAGCGTCTGCTTCAACGGAACAAACCCTAGGGCTTGCCGGAGCAGACTGCCCCTCAGCACTCTTTGTTTTGATCTTGGGGACCTTCTTGGCGGTGGCTTCGGGGAGCTCTGCCGGAAAGTAGTCACCAGAAACCAACTTCCTCTTCTTGTTCTGTCCAGTTGATGGTGTTACAGATGGTTGAGTTAGCTTGAGCACAAAAATTCCTGGTTCCACAGGTAACTTGAGTGCGGCGCACTTTGACAGGCCATCTGCAATGTCGTTCTGAGCTCTCGGAACATGTTCCATCTGCAGGCCGTCAAAGTGTTCTTCCAACTTTCTCACTTCATCAATGTAGGCTTCCATCAACGGACTCTGATAATCTTTGTTCACTTGGCGGACGACAAGCTGCGAGTCACCCCTGACAATAAGCTTCTTGATCCCAAGGTCTGCCGCGATCCTGAGTCCGGCAAGCAAGCCTTCATACTCTGCAGTATTGTTTGTCGCTTGCTCCTTGGGAAAGTGCATCTGGACCACGTACTCGAGGTGCTCTCCGGTGGGTGCGACAAGTAGTACGCCCGCACCGGCGCCTTGCAGCGAGAAGGCACCATCAAAGTACATGATCCATTCTTTGCTTGCTTCCTTGACGGGGATGCTCGTCTCTGGAGTTTCTTCATCAGGCGTTGGCGTCCATTCCGCTATGAATTCTGCCAATGCTCGGCTCTGGATAGTTGAGGTACTCTCAAACTTGAGGCCAAAGCTTGACAATTCCAGTGCCCACTCGACAATCCTGCCTGTTGCTTCTGGATTCTGCAGTATCCTCTTCAATGGAAAGCGAGTGACAACTGTGATCTCATGTGCTTGAAAGTAATGGCGCAGCTTTCTCGAGGCCATGAGAAGGCCGAAAAGCAATTTCTGCACGCCAGAGTACCTTGATCTAGCCCCCTGCAGAAGGGAACTGACAAAGTAAACTGGGCGCTGCACCATCTTCTTCTATTTCTCTTCTTGTGGCTGTACGGATCCATCTTTGTCGGGACCGGAGCTTGTCGGGGAAGCCCCCTGCTTGTCGCTGGATGTGCTTGCCGCAGCCGCTGGCTCATCATCTACCTCCCTTTCCGCTACTAACGCAGCACTAACCACTTGATTGGTTGCTGCTAAATATAGCAGCAACTTCTCTTGTGGCTTAGGTGCGACAAGTATTGGAGTGGAGGACAGATATCTCTTCAAGTCTTGCAGCGCAGCTTCCGCTTCTGGAGTCCATTTCATTGGACCTGCCTTTTTCAAAATTTTGAAAAATGGCAGGGCGCGCTCAGCAGACTTAGAGATGAACCTGCTGAGAGCAGCTACGCAGCCGGCAAGTCTTCGTACATCCTTGACGCGCTTCGGTGCTTCGATCTGCTCAATGGCCTTAATCTTGTCGGGGTTAGCTTCAATCCCCCGCTGAGACACAAAGAACCCGAGAAGTTTGCCGGAGGGAACTCCAAACACGCACTTCTCGGGGTTGAGCTTGAGGTTGATCTTGCGCTGATTTGCAAAGGTCTCATCCAAATCTTGGATCAGAGTTGCTCTGTCTTTGCTCTTGACCACTATGTCATCCATGTAAGCTTCTACATTTCTGTGCAACTGTGTCTCAAAAGCTTCGTGAACTACCCTTGCAAATGTAGGACCAGCATTCTTCAATCCAAAAGGCATCCGTACAAAACAGTACGTGCCACATGGAGTAATGAATGCGGTTTTCTCTTCATCCTCTTCTGCCATGAAGATCTGATGATATCCTGAGTATGCATCAAGAAATGAAAGCAAATCACATCCTGCCGTGGAGTCAACAATCTGGTCGATGCGCGGCAAGGGGAATGGATCTTTGGGACAAGCTCTATTAACATCAGTGAAGTCAATACAAAGCCTCCATTTCCCGTTTGCTTTGCGTACAACTACAGGATTGGCCAACCACATAGGATGGAGCACTCCTCTGACCAGGCCTGCTGCTTCCAACTTCTTGATCTCTTCAGCAATGAATTCTTGGCGCTCCACTGCTTGCTTCCTAACTTTCTGTTTGACGGGCCACGCATGAGGACAAACGGCGAGGTGGTGCTCAATTACTTTCCTGGGAACACTGGGGATGTCAGATGGTTGCCATGCAAACACATCGACAATCGCCCGCAGGAAAGCAACGAGCGTGCTTTCCTATTTAGGGTCAAGCGTGGCACTGATGGTGAAGGTACCACCAGTGCCGTCCTCCTTGGCGGCCACTTTCTTGGTCTCTGGCGGAACTGCCTTCGCCTTCTTACACTTGCCGGTGGAGCTCGATGGTGCGTCCTCGATGGTAGCGCAGCACTCCAAAGAGGTGCGCTTGCCGGAGTGGGCATCAGAGCTCTTGTCGGACTTGGTCTTCTTCTTCCCCCCGGGAGCTTCAGCGGCAAGTGTCTTGTGATCTGCTGCGGCTGCTGCTTCTCGGTAAATCTTGTCGGTACAGATAAGGGCATCTTTCTTGTCGCCATGGACAGAAATGACACTTATCAGACCGGGCATCTTGAGCACATTGTAGGCATAGTGAGAGGCTGCCATGAACTTGGCAAGCGCTGGACGGCCGAGTATCCCATTATAGGGCAATGGGAAATCAGCAACGTCAAAGGTAACCCTCTTAGTCCTGAAATTCAGCTCGCTGCCAAATGTCACCAGCAACGTGATCTTCCCCTTCGGCTTGCTCCTTCCCGGATTGATTCCTTGGAAGGTACCGGTCTCTTCGAGCTCGCTGTCGGGGATCTGAAGTTTCTTGAGCACCGCTGAGGAGATCAGGTTCAAGCCGGCCCCGCCATCAACTAGCATCTTTGTGATCTTGAGGTTGCGGATAGTTGGTGAGACCAACATCGGCAAGCACCCGACCGCAGTTACGCGGTTAGGGTGGTCCTCAACGTAAAAAATGATAGGCGTGCTGGACCATTTCAAAGGCTTGCGCGACTCAACTGATGGTTCCGCTGCATTAACTTCTCGCACCCACTGTTTGAGTTGGCGGTGCGAAGTATGCAGAGAAGCACCGCCATCGACGCACAAAACCTCTGTTGCTTTCTGAAACTCCTGCTCGTCGGCCTCATCTTCGTCCATCTCTTCGTCTTCGTCTTCGTCTTCATCCTTGTCGCGGCCACGGGGAGGCCTGTCTCCTTGCCGCTGCTTGGCCTTGCCGCTGCTTGGCCTTGCCGCGACGCCCTCCCCGGCAGGGACGCTTCTTGCTGGATCCTCCACCACCTTCTTGGGCCTTGTCCTTGTCGCGATGCTCGTATTCAGCTTTCTGCAGTTCAACAAGCTGCTCAACTTTCTTGCAGGTCTGGAGATCATGGCCCTTGGTGCGGTGGATCTTGCAGTACTGCTTGCCGGAGCCATCCTGCTTGTCGGCGGCCACCACAGCCTCGCCGGAGTTACCAGCTTTGGCCTTCTCGGCGCCACCTCCGTTGCCAGACTGCTCGACGACTAGTACATCGTTAGCTTTCCTCTTTCTGTTGTTCCGCCGCCGGTTTTTCTTTGCCGGGGTGGCATCCTCGCTGTCAGACCCTTCTGCTCCTGCATTCTCTCCGGGGAGTTTCCTCCCCTCTTCAGCACGTGCACATCTGTCGACCAGGGCATATAGCTCGCTGACATCTTTGATCTTGCACATCGCCATCTCCTCCCTCATCCTGCGATTACGCACGTTCTGATGGTACGCGCTGATAACCGCGGCAGGGTGGACGTCTGGGATGTTGCGCTGCACTTGGCTGAATCTTTGAATGTACTTACGCAGAGACTCTCCTTCCTTCTGGGCGAGCAGATGAAGATCGCTCTCCTGGCCATGAGGCTTGTGGCCGCCTATGAAGGCGCCAACAAACTGATGACACAGGTCCGCCCATGAGGAGATGGAGTCGTCCGGCAAGTGCATGAGCCAAGATCTAACGTTAGGCTTGAGCACCAACGGGAAGTAGTTGGTGAGGATCTTCTCGTCGCGCCCCCCGGCAGCCTACACCGCGATGGTGTAGATGCTGAAGAACTCCGACGGGTGCAACCTGCCATCGTACTTCTTGGGTACATCTGGCTTGAAGTTCTTGGTACTGGGCCATTGGACTTGCCGCAGCTCACGAGTGAACGCAGGGCAACCTACCGCGTACGGCAAGTCGCCTGGTTCCCCTGGCACATGCATGTCAACAACGGGCCCAGCGCGCTGGTCTGACTGACGCCGCGCTTCTCTTCGACACTCGATGCGTGTACGAGCGTCTTCTTGCTGTCGTTCTTGAAGAACTTGGCGTTGATCGCGACGAGCTCGCGGATCTGACGATGCCGTGGAGTCGGTGTCGAGGTTGACCCGGCGAGTCGGCGATCTTGGCCTTCGGGGCGGGGAGTGCACGGAGGTTGCACCCCCACCGGTCTTGTCGCCACCGGCTTGCACCTAGACGTCTTGCCGCGGCTTTGACATGCTCGGTTGCCGGGGAGTGTCGCCGTTGGCGAAGCCGATGAGGCTCTGAATGGTGGCCCTCCAATCGTCGATCTTGTCTGGCGCTGGAGGGTAATCTAGAAGCAGTTGGGCTCGGGCCAGCGCTTCTTCTGGAGTCTTGGGCGGCGGTGGCGAACGGCGCGAGGAGCGAGATATGCTCGCACTTCTAACAATGTTAGAAGGAGAAGCATCTCGTCCAGGCGACCGTGCCGCGCTCGTGCCAGCATGTTGACGTGCATGCTAATCTTGAGCGTCCCGAGATCCACCAGCTTGGCCTTGACCCAACGAACGTATGGTATTGCGAGTACCATGACGTTGTCGATCCCGCGCCTCCTGAGACGGGCGCGGTGCGTGTACAGACGCCGAGGTTTGCGCGACCTTGTCCTTGGACCTGGCGGCGGCATGAGCTCCCTCGTCGGCGCCCGTTCCTCCGCCGGCGTCTACCCCACCGCCCGTTTGCTCCGGTGGCGGTGGGATCGACGTGGACGGAGCGGCCACCTCTGAAGCCTTCTTCTTCGGTGGCATGCTGAAGATGATGATGAAGAAAACGAAGATCTGGCTCGCGTGAACGCCGGATCAGGTTCACGCAACCTCGATGCCCCCCTACCTGGCGCGCCAAAGATGTCGTGGGAAACGAACACCTATGGGGCAGGGCCCCTTTTGGTCCGGCAAGGGAGCGGAGAGCGCACGAAGAGTAGATCGAGGCGGACACACGAGCGATTTTTACCCAGCTTCGGAGCTCTCCGGAGAGATAAAACTCCTACTGCTGCTTTGTGTTTGTATTGTGTTCTTGCTCGAGAGTGTGAGCGTTCTGTAGTTTCGAATGAGTCAAACCCCCTCTACGTTGCACATGGGCCTCCTTTTATAGGCACAAGGGGTCACCGACAGGTGGCAACGCAGTCAAGGGTACACATGTAAAAAAGGTGGTTGGTACAACTGCTATCTACAGTGCACCCTACCTAACTCTGACGGCAGGGGACAAGGGCATTTAATGCCCGTCCGGTCGCCCAAACAGTGCAGAAAACCACCGTTAGGGGCGCCACCGTTCGCCACGATGGCCTTCTCGTCATCTCCACTTGCCACCTCGCACCGCTTGGCTGCACAGCTTCCCGCCACGTGTGCCTGGAACGATCCTGCGGCGACACGTCGATGAATGCGCTGGAGCATGGGCGCAGGGTGGTGGCTTCGCCGCGGCAAGCGCCTTGCCGTGATAGTTGTCTTGTCGCACCCGAAAGCTTGTCGCTCGCCGGGTCTTGCCGGGACATGCGGCGTGTCGCGGCAAGTTCTCTGAAGTGCCTTGGTTGGCCCTCCCGGCAAGCTCCTCTTGTCGGGGCCTTGTCCTTCCCGGCAAGCTCTTCTTGCCAGGGTCTTGTCTTCTTAGTTAAAACACTTTGTTCTTGAATGGCATAATTTAGGAAATACGGAGGATCTTGGCGGGCACCCAGCAAGCCTTGCCGCTGGGCGCTGCGACTGCCCGTGCACAAGTTCGGGATACTAAGGTACCCCTACTTTAGTACACCGACACAACCCGGTGCAACACTTCAAGACGAAGCACATTGAGATTCGGTATCACTTCATCCGGGATCACATTAGGCGAGGGGAGATCGAGCTCAAGTATGTCAACACTCATGATAACCTTGCAGATATTTTCACGAAGCCCTTGGATGAAGCAAGATTTCGCGAGTTAAGGCATGAGCTAAATATCATTGATTTGAGCAATGTGACTTGAACCCGTGCACCCCCCACCACACTCAACTTGTTGTCTAGTTTAGGTGTAGGCATGGACATAGGGGGAGTGTTGTTCTCTCAATGAACTCTCCCTCCCCCCATTATGCATAAAATGATCAACTCTTTCACATTAGCCATTTGTGATGGTACTTGTGCTTCAAAGACGAGTTTTGGTCATGGGCCCAAGGATAATTCTTCGCGGTGCCATACCAATTGACTCAAACATAGGTGGCTCCGGCCACCGCCATCTCTTGAGAGAGGCCAGAGCCCGCTCCTCTTTTGTTTGGTTGCCTTGAAGGAGTGGGTTCCGGTTCGTTGCACGTGTTTATGGTGTCTTGTTGGTCTTTGTTTTTAGTATCTTTGCCTTCCCGTTCCTTTCGTGCGTTTTTTCTGTGAGTCTAGAAGCAGTTTTTTGGTTGCTGGCGGTACTACCGCCGCTGGCGAGCGGTACTACCGCTCCAAGCGGTACTACCGCTCCTAGTGGTACTACCGCTCCCCAGCGCGGTACTACCGCTAAGAGGCGCGGGCGAGGGTTATATCGGGGGCAGGGGGAGTTTCTTCTCCCCCATACCCATTCGCTCACCCCCACGCCTGTTCCTCTCTCTCACCAGCAACCAACGCCGTGGGAGGGCTCCGGTGGATCTCCCTCTCCGGGCCATCCCTCTCCATTCCCTTCGGTGGAGACGATCCCCACCTTGTCCTCTTGCCATGGATGCCGGTATTGCCCCCGTTCTCTTGTTCTTTTTGTCTAGGTTTCCAATCTAGCATCTTAGGGGCAGTAGCAGTTGCATCTCTATATTTTTGGCCAAATCTAGGCTTGAGTTGGATGGAGAATGCTTCTAGGCAGTGTGGATTGATGTTTGGTTGGAGTATTTTTGAATTTGGTAGGACGGTAATGCCGGATCTGACCACGGTAGTAGGAAACTGCTGTTTCCCCGCCCAGAGCGGTACTACCGCCCTCTCCAGGGCCGTACTACCGCTTGGAGCGGTACTACCGCCCTCTCCAGGGCCGTACTACCTCTTGGAGCGGTACTACCGCTCCCTGTGGAGCGGTACTACCGCCAGCAGGTCACGGTACTACCGTCCTCTACCAAATTCCACTCTACTTCTACCTTACAGTGATATTTTTGCTCGTGTTTTGTGGCTTATGCTTGTGCTTTCTGGTTGTTTGCGTGTTCTTGTGTGTGGTTCCAGGTGATGAGGTCCCTGAGCATCAGGCTCGTCGGGTCAATCCCGGACGTGCTACCACCGAGCCTGCCAGAGGATCCTCAAGTGCTGCACCTCCACCTCCACCTCCACCTCAACTCCAGAAGAAGTCAGGGGTCAAGCCCAAGCCCGGCAAGACTGTGCCAGAAATGCCGCCAAAGGAGTTCTGGGCAAGGCGCCACCGCAACCCGTATGAAGCTGCCCAAGAACCCACTTTGGTCAACCGTCCGTTCTGGACCAAGTTCCAGTTTGCCATCTTCTTCGATGTTCTCAAAGCCAAGAAGAATTTCTTTGTCAACGTGCACTCCATCGACACTGACCATATGGAGCAAGATCCTGACTACTTTGGTGAAGCTCTTCATATGTGCACTCAACTGAACATTCTTGGGGTCATGAAATTCAACAAGGACTTTGATGCTGATATTGTGGCCCAATTCTATGCCACGGTTCACCTTGGGACTGATGAGGACAGGACACTCACCTGGATGACCAATGGCAAGTTGCTTTCCGTCAAGTGGAGAGCGTTTATGCAGTTGATTGGGGTGCAAGATCGTGGACTTGAGTCTCCTGTTGGCTTTCGCCCTCACGCCCGCGCCCATTGCACCCACAAGCAAGCTCTTTGGCCCTACTGCACTCTGAAGGTCAACCAAGAGACAAAGAAGGAAACCTATGAGCTTCCTGCCTATCTGGATATCCTTCACCGCATCTTCAGAGAGACTCTTTTCCCTCGCATTGGGAATCTGGACCAGGTTCACTCTTATCTTGTGGACATGCTTCTTTTCTGCCAGCGTGAGAAGGAAAATCCCACCGGAGAGTCTTTGGATATTTCTCATGTGATGTGGTCTGAGCTGTTGTCTGCTATCTCCGAGCGCAAGTGCCCGATCTATGGTCCCTTCATCATGCTGCTCATTGAGAAAGCCCGGGATCACATATATCCTAATGTGCCACTGGAGTGTGGTGAGTTGATCTCCCATGATGTCAAGCGTCTGAGGAAGAAGGATAACTCGGGCACTCAGGCCCCTAAGACTGGAGTCCCTTCGTATGCTGCTGCAATGTAGACAGAGGAGGAGCCTGCAGCTGATGATGATGAGGATGATGACTACATGCCTTCTAAGGCAGAGCCCGCTTGGGCTAAGAAGCTCAAGTCTAAGATGAAGAAGCTGTTCTGCATGGAGGCTCACGGTCAGTACATGACTCATGTGGCTGAGAAGAAGGCTCGAGGTCGTCACAAGGAGCTCATGCGTCAGTTGGGTGCTATTGTCAAGAGTGGATCTGAGGACCAGCTCACTGAGGAGGAGGAGTGGATTCAGCAGCACTGCCCGTGGACCGATTCTGAGGTCGAGCACTTCCAGACTGACGACGGTGATGCCGATGATTCCGCTGGGCTCTGTTGCGTGTGTCCCTCATTTTCTCTCACCTGGAGCCGTAGCAACACTCCCTCTCCTTTCTGGTGTCTCGATGCCAAAGGGGGAGAGAGTTTAGGGATTTGCGAGTGTGTCTTTCGTCTCTTATTCGTGTCTTGTTCGTGTTTTCCTCGCATTTGCTTTGGTTGGTTTGTCTGTGAGACCTAAGTTCTAGTGAGACTTAAGTTCGAGTCATATGGTGTAAGACATATGCTACCTTCATTTCCAGTATCATTATCTATGCCTATCTAGCTTATGAGTTGCGTGCTTTTCTTGTTATATCATCTATGCTACTCTCATACACCATGCTTAGATTATTGGTCTCTAAAATGTAGGGGGAGCTTTGATCCTAGTATGTGTGTTGTGCAGTCCAAAGCACTTATCTAAATAGCACACATCTAGGGGGAGCCCGTCTACATGTTAGGACCGTGGGGTTTGTATGCTTACTATATATCGTGTTTATGCAAATCCCGTATTGTCATCAATCCACCAAAAAGGGGGAGATTGTAAGGGCATATTTATTCCCCAGTGGTTTTGGTGATTGATGACAATGCTTTTGCGGACTAATCGTGTGCGTTAAGTTCTTTCAGAGAATCATCCATTGGCACGAGACGATTTCCTCCCCTCGGTGTTTTATTCAAGACGGTGTAGCTCCTGCGTTTCGTTGTTGGTGGACTAGTTTCGTAGGAGTCACCGTACTATTAAGAGGGGATCCGCTTTGGTAAGACTAGGGTGGAATCAACACGTACACATCCTTATCACACCCGTCGTCTTCCCTTCGCATCTTTGGAGCTGCACTTCTCTTCCATAACCTGCTTCGCCCTGTGCCAGCGGTAGTACCGCGACCTACAGCGGTAGTACCGCCGAAGCCCCCCAGCGGTAGTACCGCTCCGCAGAGTGGTAGTACCGCTCGCGGGTTTCGGCACTAGTACCGCAGTAGTACCACGCCTACTACCGCCTCGATTCGAGACGATGTTTTCTCGTGTCGGGTTTTGCGGCACTAGAAGCGGTAGTAGAAGTGGTAGTACCGCTCCGAGCGGTAGTACCGCTCCTACTCCCGCGGTAGTACCGCTCTGGGGCCAGTGGCCTGACTCCCTCGTCAGCGCGGTAGTACCGCTAGGTAGGGAGCGGTAGTACCGCTAGGTAGGGAGCGGTAGTACCGCCCTTCCCTAGCGGTAGTACCGCCCTGTGCGGGGCTGCTCAGTGGGGTAACGGTTGGATGTGTTCCCCCACTATATAAAGGGGTCTTCTTCCTCCTAGTTGACCCACCTCTTTCCCCCAAAGCTCCATTGTTGCTCAAAGCTCCATTTTCGCCCGATCTCTCTCCCTAGCCAATCAAACTTGTTGATTTGCTCGGGATTGGTTGAGAAGGCCCAGATCTACACTTGCACCAAGAGAAATTTGATTCCCCCCACTTATCCCTTGAGGATCTTGTTACTCTTGGGTGTTGAGCACCCTAGACGGTTGAGGTCACCTCGAAGCCATACTCCATTGTGGTGAAGCTTCGTGGTGTTGTTGTTGTTGTTGGGAGCCTCCGATTGTTGTGGAGATAGCCCCAACCTTGCTTGTAAAGGTTCGGTCGCCGCCTTCAAGGGCACCAATAGTGGAATCACGGCATCTCGCATTGTGTGAGGGCGTGAGGAGAATACGGTGGCCCTAGTGGCTTCTTGGGGAGCATTCTGCCTCCACACCGCTCTAACGGAGACGTACTTCCCCTTAAAAGGAAGGAACTCCGGTAACACATCCTCGTCTCCAGCGGCTCCACTCTTGGTTATTTCGTGCCTTTACTCTTGCAAGCTTACTTGTTGTTACATCCCTTGCTTGCTTGTGTACTAGTTGTTATTGCATCATATAGGTTGCTCACCTAGTTGCACATCTAGACAACCTATTTTGTTGCAAAGTTTAATTTGGTAAAGAAAAGGTTAAAAATTGTTAGTTGCCTATTCACCCCCCCTCTAGTCAACCATATCGATCCTTTCAGTTGTGATGTTTGATAGCACACAAGGTGTTCCTCCGGCATTCAGGAGTTGCATAATCTCATAGTCAGAGGAACATGTATAAGTCATGAAGAAAGCAATAGCAATAAAACTTAAGGATCATGATGCTAAGCTAACAGATGGATCTTGTCCATCACATCATTCACTAATGATGTGATCCCGTTCATCAAATGACAACACATGTCTATGGTCAGGAAACATAACAATCTTTGATTAACGAGCTAGTCAAGTGGAGGCATACTAGGGACACTTTGTTTTGTCTTTGTATTCACACATGTACTAAGTTTCCGGTTAATACAATTCTAGCATGAATAATAAACATTTATCATGATATAAGGAAATATAAATAACGACTTTATTATTGCCTCTAGGGCATATTTCCTTCAGTCTCCCACTTGCACTAGAGTCAATAATCTAGATTACATAGTAATGATTCTAACACCCATGGAGTATTGGTGATGATCATGTTTTGCTCGTGGAAGAGTCTTAGTCAACGGGTCTGCAACATTCAGATCCGTATGTATCTTGCAAATCTCTATGTCTCCCTCCTTGACTTGATCGCGGATGGAATTGAAGTGTCTCTTGATGTGTCTGGTTCTCTTGTGAAATATGGATTCTTTTGCCAAGGGAATTGCTCCAATATTGTCACAAAAAAAATTGATTGGACCCGATGCACTAGGTATTACACCTAGATCGGATATGAACTCCTTCATCCAGACTCTTTCATTCGTTGCTTCCGAAGCAGCTATTACTCCGCTTCACACGTAGATCCCGCCACGACGTTCTGCTTAGAACTGCACCAACTAACGGCTCCACCACTCAATATAAATATGTATCCGGTTTTCCAGTTAGAATCATCCGGATCCGTGTCAAAGCTTGCATCGACGTAACCATTTATGACAAGCTCTTTGTCACCTCCATAGATGAGAAACATATCGTTAGTCCTTTTCTGGTATTTTAGGATGTTTTTGGCCACTGTCCAGTGATCCACTCATGGATTACTTTGGTATTTCCCTGCTAAACTTATAGCAAGGCACACATCAGGTCTGGTACACAGCATTGCATACATGATAGAACCTATGGCTGAGGCATAGGGAATGACTTCCATTTTCTCTCTATATTCTGCAGTGGTCGGGCATTGAGTCTGACTCAACTTCACACCTTGTAACACAGGCAAGAACCCTTTCATTGACTCATCCATTTTGAACTTCTTTAAAACTTTATCATGGTATGTGCTTTGTGAAAGTCCAATTAAGCGTCTTGATCTATCTCTATAGATCTTGATGCCCAATATATAAGCAGCTTCACCGAGGTCTTTCGTTGAATATTTCTTATTCAAGTATCCTTTTATGCTATCCAGAAATTCTGTATTATTTCCAATCATCAATATGTCATCCACATATAATATTAGAAATTCTATAGAGCTCCCACTCACTTTCTTGTAAATACAGGCTTCTCCAAAAGTCTGTATAAAACCAT
The DNA here is from genome assembly GCA_963921465.1 of Triticum timopheevii. NCBI lineage: Eukaryota > Viridiplantae > Streptophyta > Magnoliopsida > Poales > Poaceae > Triticum > Triticum timopheevii. The sequence continues at coordinate 373,507,215 of OY997270.1, forward strand.
ATGCTTTGATCACATTATCAAAGCGTATATTCCAACTCCGAGAGGCTTGCACCAGTCCATAAATGGATCGCTGGAGCTTGCACACTTTGTTAGCACCTTTTGGATCAACAAAACCTTCTGGTTACATCATATACAACTATTCTTTAAGAAATCCATTAAGGAATACAGTTTGGACATCCATTTGCCAAGTTTCATAATCATAAAATGCGGCAATTGCTAACATGATTCGGACAGATTAAGCATCGCTATGGGTGAGAAGGTCTCATCGTAGTCAACTCTTTGAACTTGTTGAAAACCTTTCTTAACAAGTCGAGCTTTGTAGACAGTAACATTACCGTCAGCGTCGGTCTTCTTCTTGAAGACCCAATTATTTTCTATGGCTTGCCGATCATCGGCCAAGTCCACCAAAGTCCACACTTTGTTCTCATACATGGACCCCATCTCAGATTTCATGGCCTCAAGCCATTTCATGGAATCTGGGCTCATCATCGCTTCCTCATAGTTCGTAGGTTCATCATGGTCTAGTAACATGACTTCCAGAATAGGATTACCGTACCACTCTGGTGCGGACTGTACTCTGGATGACCTAAGAGGTTCGGTAGTAACTTGATCTGAAGTTTCATGATCATCATCATTAGCTTCCTCATTAATTGGTGTAGGAGTCACTGGAACTGATTTCTTTGATGAAATACTTTCCAATTCAGGAGAAGGTATAATTACCACATCAAGTTCTACTTTCCTCCCACTCACTTTTTTTGAGAGAAACTCCTTCTCTAGAAAGGATCCATTCTTAGCAACGAATATCTTGCCTTCGGATTTATGATAGAAGGTATACCCAACAGTTTCTTTTGGGTATCCTATGAAGACGCATTTCTCCGATTTGGGTTTGAGCTTATCAGGTTGAAGCTTTTTCACATAAGCATCGCAGCCCCAAACTTTAAGAAACGACAACTTAGGTTTCTTGCCAAACCACAGTTCATATGGTGTCGACTCAACGGATTTAGATGGTGCCCTATTTGACGTGAATGCAGTCATATCTAAAGCATAGCCCCAAAACGATAGCGGTAAATCAGTGAGAGACATCATAGATCGCACCATATCTAATAAAGTACGGTTACGACGTTCGGACACACCATTACGCTGTGGTGTTCTAGGTGGCGTGAGTTGCGAAACTATTCCACATTGTTTCAAATGAAGACCAAAATCGAGCTCAAATATTCTCCTCCATGATCAGATCGTAGAAACTTTATTTTCTTGTTACGATGATTTTCCACTTCACTATGAAATTCTTTGAACTTTTCAAATGTTTCAGACTTATGTTTCATTAAGTAGATATACCCATATCTGCTCAACTCATCTGTGAAGATCAGAAAATAACGATACCCGCCACGAGCCTCAACACTCTTCGGACCGCATTCATCGGTATGTATTATTTCCAATAAGTCAAGAGCTCGTTCCATTGTTCCGGAGAACGGAGTTTTAGTCATCTTGCCCATGAGGTATGGTTCGCAAGCATCAAGTGATTCCAAAAGCCCATCAGCATGGAGTTTCTTCATGCGCTTTACACCAATATGACCTAAACAGCAGTGCCACAAATAAGTTGCACTATCATTACTAACTTTGCATCTTTTGGCTTCAATATCATGAACATGTGTATCACCATGATCGAGATTCAACAAAATAAGACCACTCAACAAGGGTGCATGGCCATAAAAGATATTACTCATATAAATAGAACAACCATTATTCTCTGATTTAAATGAATAATCGTCTCGCATTAAACAAGATCCGGTTGTAATGTTCATGCTCAACGCTCGCACCAAATAACAATTATTCAGGTCTAAAACTAACCCAAAAGTAGATGTAGAGGTAGCGTGCCGACGGCGATCACATCGACCTTGGAACCATTTCCGACACGCATCGTCACCTCGTGCTTAGCCAATCTTCGTTTAATTCGTAGCCCCTGTTTTGAGTTGCAAATGTGAGCAACAGAACCAGTATCAAATACTCAGGCGCTACTACAAGCATTAGTAAGGTACACATCAATAACATGTATATCAAATATACCTTTCACTTTGCCATCCTTCTTATTTGCCAAATACTTGGGGCAGTTCCGCTTCCGGTGACCAGTCCCTTTGTAGTAGAAGCACTCAGTTTCAGGCTTAGGTCCAGACTTGGGTTTCTTCCCTGGAGTAGCAACTTGCTTGCTATTCTTCTTGAAGTTCCCCTTCTTTCCTTTGCCATTTTTCTTGAAACTAGTGGTCTTGTTAACCATCAGCACTTGATGATCCTTCTTGATTTCTACCTCCGTAGCCTTTAGCATTGCGAAGAGCTCAGGAATTGTATTTTCCATCCTTGCATATTATAGTTCATCATGAAGCCTTTATAGCTTGGTGGCAGTGATTGAAGAACTCTGTCAATGACACTATCATCAGGAAGATTAACTCCCAGCTGAGTCAAGTGGTTATTGGTACCCAGACATTCTGAGTATGTGTTCACTGACAGAACTATTCTCCTCCATCTTGCAGCTATAGAACTTGTTGGAGACTTCATATCTCTCAACTTGGGCATTTGCTTGAAATATTAACTTCAACTCTTGGAACATCTCATATTCTCCATGAGGTTCAAAACGTCTTTGAAGTCCCGATTCTAACCCGTAAAGCATGGCAGACTAAACTATCGAGTAGTCATCAGATCGAGTTTGCCAGACATTCATAACATCAGCATCTGCTCCTGCAGCAGACCTTGCGCCTAGCGGTGCTTCCAAGACGTATTTGTTCTGTGTAGCAATGAGGATAATCCTCAAGTTACGGACCCAGTCCGTGTAATTGCTACCATCATCTTTCAACTTTGCTTTCTCTAGGAACACATTAAAATTCAAGGGAACGGTAGCACGGGCCATCTACAATAACACATATATGCAAAAAACTATCAGGACTGAGTTCATGATAAATTAAAGTTCAATTAATCATATTACTTAAAGAACTCCCACTTAGATAGACATCCCTCTAGTCATCTAAATGATCACGTGATCCATATCTACTAAACCATGTCCAATCATCACGTGAGATGGAGTAGTTTTCAATGGTGAACATCTCTATGTTGATCATATCTACTATATGATTCACGTTTGACCTTTCGGTCTCAGTATACTGAGGCCATATCTGCATATGCTAGGCTCGTCAAGTTTAACCAGAGTATTTTGCACATGCAAAACTGGCTTGCACCCGTTGTACATGAACGTAGAGCTTATCACACCCGATCATCACGTGGTGTCTCGGCACGACGAACTATAGCAACGGCGCATACTCAGGGAGAACACTTATACCTTGAAATTTAGTGAGGGATCATCTTATAGTGCTACCGCCGTACTAAGCAAAATAAGATGCATAAAAGATAAACATCACATAATCAAAATATGTGACATGATATGGCCATCATCATCTTGTGCCTTTGATCTCCATCTCCGAAGCATCATCATTATCTCCATTGTCACCAGATTGACACCTTGATCTCCATCATAGCATCGTTATCGTCTCGCCAACTATTGCTTCTACGACTATCGCTACTGCTTAGTGATAAAGTAAACCAATTACATGGTGATTGCATTTCATACAATAAAGCGACAACCATATGGCTCCTGCTAGTAGCCGATAAATTTGTTAGAAAACATGATCATCTCATACAACATTTTATATCACATCATGTCTTGACCATATCACATCACAACAAGCCCTGCAAAAACAAGTTAGACGTTCTCTACTTTGTTGTTGCAAGTTTCATGTGGCTGCTACGGGCTTCTAGCAAGAACCGTTCTTATCTATGCATCAAAACCACAACGATTTTTTGTCAAGTTTGCTGTTTTAACCTTCAACAAGGACCGGCCATAGTCAAACTCGATTCAACTAAAGTTGGAGAAACAGACACCCGCTAGCCACCTATGTGCAAAGCACGTCGGTAGAACTGGTCTCAAGAACGTGGTCATGTAATGCTGGTCTGGGACGCTTCATCCAACAATACCGCCGAATCAAAGTAAGACGTTGGTGGTAAGCAGTATAACTATTAACGCCCACAAGTCTTTGCGTTCTACTCGTGCATATCATCTACGCATAGACCTGGCTCGGATGCCACTGTTGGGGAACGTAGCATGCAATTTCAAAAAAAAAATCCTATGATCATGCAAGATCTATCTAGGAGATGTGTAGCAACGAGAGGGGGAGAGCGTGTCCACATACCCTCATAGACCGAAAGAGGAAACATTATGTTAATGCGGTTGATGTAGTCGAACGTCTTCACGATCCAACCGATCTAGCACCGAACGTACGGCACCTCCGAGTTCAGCACACGTTCAGCTCGATGACGTCCCTCGAACTCTTGATCCAGCAGAGGGTCAAGGGAGGGTTTCGTCATCACGATGGAGTGATGATCGTGTTGATGATGCACTAGTGCAGGATGCTGCTAACGCGACACTACGATCAGAGACCCTTCGAGAAAATTTGTGCGATGCAATTGCAAACGGTGATGTTAGAGAACCGTCAAAAATGTCCAAAATGTTTGTGATGAAGGATGCATCAAACACGGTCCAGATTTTAGTTGCGTGTGCGATGCAGGGCATACAGTTCAGTTCAATTAACTGTTTGCGATGAGGAGTAACAAACGAAACAGGCAGCCAGATGAAGACGTGTGCGATACACAACATACGGTTCACTAGGATGAACTGTTTGTGATTAGGCAACACAAAAGAAATGGCCAGCCAGAACCAGGTGTGTGCGATATACAACATGCGGTTCACTTGGATGAACTGTTTGTGTTGAGACAAGCGAACATAAACAGTTCAATATAACAAGAGGTGTGTGATACGCGGCAAACATGTCTGTAGTCAGAAATGTGTGCGAAGACCGATAATAACACAGGCGATTGCTTCTAATAAGACGTATGTGATATGCTTTGTCTACACAACATGTATTGGCCATTGGGGGATGGGCGGTCATCCGGATACGCCATAAGGATGCGAAGAGGCATCCTACATCAACAAGGACTAGCTGTTCCACCAGTAGCTCATCTAAGAGAACTCTCAAGTTAAGTGTGCTCAGGCTGGAGCAGCCATGGGATGGGTGACTGGATGGGAAGTTGTGTTGATGTTAAATTAGCTGATAGGATGGGTCATTTCGGTCATCCAAATGACCGAAATGCCCCATTCCCTCAGCTAATTTAACCTCGAGGTCCTTGCTTTTTATTTTTATTTTATTTTTTAACATATGTTAAAGAAGGTCTACCGCATTACTTTTTGACAATGTGTACACGTGGCATACAGTTGATCCACCCGACCTGTTTGTGATGGAATAAGCCGTGTGTGTTATGGGCAAACGCTTGCTAGTGTACACCCGTTTGCGATTGATGAATTCATCACCGACGGGTTCCCTAGTGTGGTCCATGTTCATCTCATCATGTGTCCGTGTCCTTTCATCCTTCTCTCGCACGTCTTGTCACCCTGCTGTCGCAGAGGTTCGAGCGCAAGCTTAAGCAGCGCGCGGGGGCGTTCTTTTGGCCAAACGGTGCTGAGCCCATTCCCGCGCAAGCTTCCCGCCTGACTCGGTGAAATCCCCCAAAATCCCAATGCTTATCAGTCTACTATATAAACCCTCACAGCCGGCGAGTCCTGTGTCGCATTTCCCCTCCCTCCCTGTAGCTTATCTCGTCTGCTTCTCTCAAAATCGGCAATGGCACCGGACGTCGTCGTCGCTCAGCCACTCCGCCGTCATCAGAGCGCAACTCCAGCTGGGAGGCTACACTGGGGCGGCGGTGCAGTCCCCGACGTAGTATAGTGCGCGTGGCGTCCCAGTTGGGTGTGCGCAAAACACGCACCATACGCTCGGCCGCCGATGCCCGTCGACAGCTATTGCCGGTCGCCGTTGCTGCCACACCTCCGTCGAAAGCCAGGACCATCACCTGCTCCGCCGCCGTGGCCATCACCTACTCCACCGCCGTGGCCATCACCCCACTGCCGCCCACCATGGCCATCACCTGCTCCGCCACCACGGCCCGAAGGCGGGAGGTGGTGGTCGTGGCCGGCACCCCATCGTTGTCCGCCATGGCCGCTAGCCCACCGTCGACCACCGGGATCATCACCCGCTTCGCCATCGCCGCCCGCAGGAGGGAGGCAAAGGTGGAGGCTCGCACGTGCGGCAGCGACCTTGTGCGCTACATCGAGTTCTTGCGGGAGGAGGAGGAGCACCTCGTCAAGCACGCAAAGAACCTTACCGCCGCTGTGGCCGTGGCGCACGCCGACGCAGAGGCAAGAAATCAGGAGATCTACAAGGAGAACCACCGCTTCGAGAGGGGTCATCTGGAGCGACAGAGGGCGTTCGAGGTGAGCGTCGCTGAAGGTGTAGCAGCGGCAGGCACCGTATTGCAGTTGTCCAGTTCGTTGGTAGCCTCCTCCTCCTCCTCCTCCTCTTACTGAGCATGCTCACTAGAGGAGAGGCTGCCGGAAGTAGTACAAAGCCCCTCCGTAGTAGTATTTAGGGGCTATTTTGTTCAGTTCATCTGACTATAGATGTGGTGAAAGCTGTACAACGTACTTAAAATTAGCTAGTATATATAGTTGAACTAGCTATTTCAGTACGTGATTGGCAACAATTGGGGAAAAGTTTGGTCAGTTCTGCTGTAAAGTTGAACTGTTTGTATAAATTAAGCACGACTGCTTAATCTATGAATGAAATATATGCTTAATTACTAAATTTTAGTTGCAAAAATTGGATAGTGCTAGTGATTTTTAGCTGCATATTTTGACAAATTGCAGTGTTACAAGGATTGACAAATGTCAATGTTACTAGATCAGCAAATGTCAATCTTTCCTGTTTGACAAATGACAATATACCCAATATGACAGATGCAAATCTTACCAAATTGTCTGTACGTGGTTGCACACGGGTCATCCGAAAAACCGTTTGCGTTGAAGGGAGGTAGAAATCCTACTTTCCAAATTTTCTCTTGGCTTAGTGCCAAAGTCTCACTTTGCATGTCTTATTCAATCCGAACCATTTGCATTGAAGAGATGCACAAATCCCGCGCAGCGAATTTTCCCTTGGCTTACTGCGGAAGACCATAGCTCTCACTTTGCATACAGGTGTTCTATCTAAAACGTTTGCGACGAAGAGCTGAACAAATCCTGCTCGGCAAATTTTCCCTTGGCTTACTGGGGAAGCTATCAGCGTACATACGGGTGTTCTATCTAAAACGTTTGCGATGTTAGAGTGGCAGCTAGTTGTTTCAAAATGCCTTTGTTGACTATTATTCGAGTGCGCCTTCTCTCAAAATGGACACGAAAATTACCACATCATGTCGGGTGCCATTCCATGATAGCATGCCAAGTTTCATGAATTTCAGACGAGTTTTGGATTTACTAGAATTTAAAAACAAGGTATGTCAATGTTTTGCCGGCGTCAATAGTGCTGGTGTTTGAAATCCATTCCCATTTCTTGCATGGGACCTAAGCATGCACCCAAGGACACAGATTTGATTTTTCAACCAATTTATATGCATTGGAGGTTGTGCATGTAGTTCAAATTTTAATTATGCAAATAAAATGCCTAGAAAACCTAGTTAATATATAAAAATGTCCAAACGAACCCCAAAAAATTCCAAAATTGAACACAACACTCCTATTGTTCTATGTTGACACTAGAAAAATTTTGAAAGCAATAACAGGCAATAGGTATTGTTTCGTCCCCAAAGGTGGCACCTTCCCTACCGAAACCATCAAGCTTGTTGTGAGAAGCTCTGGTTTGTGAGAAACTTATACCCAAACCTGCCCCATATGGGATAAAAAATTTACCATGGCATGTCGGGTGCCATTCCATGATAGCATGCCATGTTTCATGAATTTCCGACGAGTTTTGGATTTATTAGAATTTCAAAACCAGGTATCTCAATGTTTGCGGCCGAGTGACGGTGGCACGGTGTTTGATATTCATTCCCATTTCTTGCATGGGACCTAAGCATGCAACCAAGGACACATATTTGAATTTTCAACCAATTTATATGCATTAGAGCATGTGGATGTAGTTCAAATTTCAATTATGCACATAAATCCATTGAGAACTCAATTAATACATAAGAAATGTGCTAACGAACCCCAAAAATTCCAAAATTTAACACAACACTCATGTTGTTCTATGTTGACACTAGATAAAAAAAATAATCAAGAAGAGGCAACGACTATCTTTTCGTCCAGAAAGGTGAAACGTTCCCTACTGAAACCATCAGGCTTCTTGTGAGAAGCTTATACCCAAACCTGCCCCAAATGGGACAAAATTTTTACGATGGCATGTTGATGTCGCTCCATGATAGCATGCCATGTTTCATGAATTACACACGAGTTTTGGATTTACTAGAATTTAAAAATCAGGTATCTCAATGTTTGTGGCCGAGTGACGGTGGCAGGGTGTTTGACATTCATTCCCATTTCTTGCATGGGACCTAAGCATGCAACCAAGGAGACAGATTTGAATTTTCAACCAGTTTATATGCATTAGAGCATGTGCATGTAGTTCAAATTTGAATTATGCACATAAATGCATTGAAAGGTCAATTAATGCATAAAAATGTCCTAACGAACCCCGAAATGCATCAGCCCATGTTTCATAAATGAATTTTCAAAATTTAACACAACACTCCTGTTGTTCTATATGTTGACACTCGAGCAAAAATTGAAATCAAGAAGTGGCAACGGATATCGTTTCGTCCAGAAAGGTGAAACGTTCCCTACCGTCACGATGATGCTTGTTGCGAGAAGCTCTGGTTTGTGGGAAAATTATATATACCCCAACCTGCCCCAAATGGGACAATATTTATACCACTGCATGTTGCTGCCATTCCATGATAGCATGTCAAGTTTCATGAATTTCAGACGAGTTTTCGGTTTACTAGAATTTTAAAACCATGTATCTCAATGTTAGCGGCTGAGCGACGGTGGCAAAGGTGCTTGACATTCATTCCCATTTCTTGCATGGGACCTAAGGTTGCAACCAAGGACACACATTTGATTTTTCAACCCGTTTATATGCACTAGAGCATGTGCATGTAGTTCAAATTTGAATTATGCACATGAATGCATAGAAAACTCAGTTAATGTATAAAAATGTCCACGCAAACCCTGAAATAGCCCAAAAATTGCAAACGCTCATGTTGTTCTATGTTGACATGAGAAAAAAAATTGAAAGTAAGAAGATGCAACAAATATCGTTTTGTCCCCCAAGGTGGCACGTTCCCTACCGAAACCATCATGCTTGTTGTGAGAGAAGCTCTGGCTTGCGAGAAGCTTATACCATAACCTGGCCCTAATAGGTCAATATTTTTTTACCCCAGCATCTTGATGCCGTTCCATGATAGCATGCCAAGGTTCATGAATTTCAGACGAGTTTTGTATTTACTAGAATAACAAAAGCAAGAATCTCAACGTTTTCCGGAGAGCCACGGTGCCGTGGTGTTTGATATTCATCCCCATTTATTGAATGGGACGTAAGCATCAACCCATGGACACATATATTATTTTACAACCCATTTTGGTGCACCGGAGCATGTGCATGTGGTTTGATTTTGAATTGTGCACCTGAAATGCCTAGAAAACCAAGTTAGTGTATAAAAATGTCCAAACAAACCCTGAATAATTCCAAATTTTTTGACGACACACCTATAGTTGCATGTTCACTACAGATAGAAGTTCTAGAAATTCAAACACCATCCTTTGTAGCTGTGACCCCATTATGTAATTCAAATCAAGATGAAAAATCAGGTAGATCCCACACAGTTTATTATCACCAACTGTGTGAGATGTAGTACAAAATATCCTGGAGCACCGTCGGTGTGTAGTACGCCTATGGCTTACGCGAGAAGGTTTGTCGGCTATAGTCCACAGCCGGCGTGTCAAGCACACTAGCGCGCTCCCCAAATATCATTTCACTATTCAATCATCGCCGGTGAAAGATGGGGATGTGGACCCACGTCCCTAGGGCAACTTCGGCGGCCCACTCCGGCGAGAGCGTGGCCGTAGCCACCAGGCGCATGCTAACAAGCTTCGTGAGGGCGACTGGAATCTGCGACCGGGCGGCCAAGGCAGCCCAAACGACTGCTGTTGCTTCTCTGGCGGCGGAGACAACATCTGCCTCAGGGATAGCAACTACCGAGAGCGACACAACAGTTGTCCGTTCTGCAGCGGCAGCCTTAGCCCTGATGGAGGCCGCCCAGGACCATGTCGACGCCGCCCATGCCCAGCTCGTGGCGGTCACCACAAAAATTGAAAGAAGCTTCTCCGACAACGGTCGGCAACCCACGGCCGAAGAGTTGGCAATCGCCGAGAGCGTTCGAGTAGCCATCTGTTCCTGCGCGGCATACCTTGCCACGACGGAGCCCGTCAAAGCCCAGATGGCGGCCGCCCACGGCCAGCTCATGGAGGCATTTTCCAAAGAGATGGCGGACGCGGATGGCGAGATGCTTGCCGAGTATGGTGTGATGGATGCCATGGAGCCACTTCCCTAGTCGACCGTCGGGCGTGAGCTGGACATGGAGGAGGCGGCGGAGATCGACGAGCACCAGCCTTAGTAGTACTCTTTGTTGTTTTTAATTAAGAGCGCCGGTCTTTAATTTGTTAGAGTAATGTTTAGGCCAGCTAGCTCTGTTTAATTGCTGAACTTGCTCGATTAAGAAGTGTGGGTGTGTTGTAGTCTCCTTTGTGTACCCAAATTATGCGATGACGTGGATGAGCACTGTAACCAGGGAAATTGGAACCAAAAATTTTGACGTTCAAACTCATCGCACACGGGTTAAGCTATCTGAATCGTTTGTGATGTTCACATATCGTACACAGTTCTGAATAAGGGACCGTGTCTGATGACACTTTGCGCGCCAGTTTTTTTCGCTGAAGCGATTCCAAATTTTCGGCTTTCGCGGAAATATCTACCCCCTCCCCCTCTCCCTTAGCAAAATCCACGTTTCCCCTGTTTCTGCCTTCCTTTACAAGTTGAAACCTTCACTCCTTGCTTGCAGTGCCGCCCCCATCGCCGGCGACCCTCCTTCACGCTGCTCGGCCTCGCCTATCCAGGCAGGTAATCCACACCTGACCCCCATCCTCCTCCTCCTTCCACATCCCACATGCCCCGACCACCGGTGCAAGCGCGACACCTTCCACCCAAATCACCAAGCCCTCCACCAAATAAGCGCCGCCCTAAGCCATGGTGCACGCAGTATAGTCGGGATCTCAAGGAGGATTTGGCAGCGGAGAAGCAAATCGCGGCCTCACGCGCGGATGAGGTCGCGATGGCTGCCATTCGTGCCGACCCCATTGCATGTTAACTGAGCACCATGCCATTTGCTAGCTATGCCGGTTAGGCATGCTCGGTTTACCCGTTGTGTGTGCTACTCCTGCCTTTCCTTAACAAATTCTAGTGAATTGTGCTATCTACTTTTACCATGCAATCTGTTGCTCTAGTGTATATGTTCTATATGTCGTGCAATGTGGTGCTCACTTATTAACTATTTGGTTAATTAGTTGTCGTGTTCAGTTAACTGTTTGGTTCAATTATGCAAATGTGATGTTCAATTCTTCAGGGTGCAATTTTGTATTGTCTTCCATGTGAGAAATAAATCGATTTTTTCTTTACAAAATACATGAGAAACAAATCCCATTGCTATATTTCCAAGTTGTCAAGCATGCTTGATTTGGTTAACTATTTTGTTTTTTGAGAAGTTATACAGTGGGAGAGGCTCCCACTGTGTTTGTATTACTCAAAAAGTAAGGTACAATGTACAATCCATATTTACAAACATCTCATCCTCCACTTTGGGAGGGAGTGTGAATTAACAGTAACCTGGACTAACTAGTTGGAATGGAGGTTGTTTACAAAGGAGAGAATAAAGTCTCTCAAATCAACTTTGGTTCTGTATTGAAGTAGGATGAAGTCTTTTTTGAACCTATCAAGCCAGTTATGATATGTTGGATAAAGTCTCTCAAATCAACTTTGGTTCTGTATCAAGAGTTTGTTATTCCTTTCTTTCCATATGCTCCAGTCTGCTTGTAAGAAGATTTCCATGAACATGGGCTTATTCCAATCATTAGAGGCTTTGCTTATCCATTGTAGTCTGGATCCAGTTGCATCCCACGTGATCCCAATTTTGGACCAGCAGTATTTGCTGAATGGGCATTGAAAGATCATGTGCTCCACATCCTCTTCAACTAGTTGGTCACACAAGAGGCAGCTGAGGTCATCTCCGATGTTATAATGTCTTCTCTTGAGCATATTACGAGTATTTAGTCGATTAGAGAGGAGTAACCATCCAAACATCTTGATTTTTAGTGTAACTTTGCTCTTCCAGAGCCAATGATAGGATTGGTGGGCCTTCACATCCCGAAAATAGAGCTTGTAGTATCTGTTTGCTTTGAAATCCTTCAAGCCCCAGCAATATTCCCATGTGTCATGCGTGTATGGAGTTTCCTGATTACCAACGTGCAACACTTTTTGTTGCAGGTCACGGACTTCGTGATGTGCTTGTATGGAGAGGGGGAGGTGAAACGTTTCATGGAGGGAAGTGGATCCCAAGAAATCCTTGACAGAGATGTCCTCATTCAATGCAAAAGAGAAGGCTCGAGGGTGCGATTCTTCCAGCACAGATTCCAACCAAAGATCTTTCCACATAAGGACCATGTCCCCCACATTTACATTTTCCTTGGAAATACCTCTAAATATTGGTGTAAGTTTCAGCACGTCTTTCCACCAGAACGATCCACATGGATCCGACACATGTGGGATCTTGTGAGTATAGTATGTTGTCCATATCAGCTCTACCCAAGGCAGGTCATGATGGTTGTAAAATTTGTGTAGATATTTGAGGAGGAGGGCATCGCTTTGGATACGGAGATTGATGATGCCGAGGCCGCCACATTCTTTTGGTCGGCAAACCATGTCCCAAGCCGCAAGTGAATTGCATTTATCTCCTTGCTCCATTTTTTTTCCAAAGGCATTTCCTTCTGAGTTTATCAAGCAGCTCTAGGATCTTCGGTGGAAATTTGAGGGAGCAGAGAGCAAAAATTATGAGTGAGGTGACCATTGTGTTGAGGAGCGATAGTTTTGCACCATACGACATTAGAGTAAGAGTGCTGGTCATTCTTCTTTCCATCAAGCAGACTAGAGGCATCAGATCTTGGACTGTGGGTTTGGTAATTCCAAGAGGCAATCCCAAGTAAGTGAAAGGCATAGATCCTACCATACAGCCAAAGATGGAGGCGATGGCGTTGTAGTAGTCGGGATCACAGTTAATCAGGATTAATGTGGATTTGTGAAAATTTATCTTTAAACCAATGGAAGCAGCATAATCATAGAGAATGCCCTTGATCGTCATAGCTTGCTCAACTGAGGTTGGAAGTAGAATAATCGTGTCATCAGCATATTGGATCACCGGGTAATCTTTCTGGTTTGGTCTCTGAAATGGAAGTTGAATTTTCCTTGTCGGAACGCGTCATTAATAGCAGCCTAAAGAAGATCAGCAGCCAGAACGAAGATGAGTGGTGATAGGGGATCACCTTGACAAACCCCACACTTGCAAAGAAACTGTCGCCCTGACACACTATTGAGGAGGACAGAGGATTTTCCCGATGAGAAGATGCATTTAATCCAATCCAGCCATTTGGCGTCAAATCCCATATGCTCCATAATTTTAATCATGGCATCGTGTTCGATCGTGTCAAAAGCTTTGGCAAAATCTAGCTTGAGCAAGACAATTTTTTGTTTTGAAGTTTGGCATTGGTGTATGTACTTGAATGCCCAAGCCAAGCAATCTTGTATGGATCTGCCTTTGATGAATCCGTACTGATTGCGATGGAAAATTTTAAGAATGAGCTTTTGTAGTCGGTTTGCGAGAAGTTTCGTTATGACAGTAAGGCAGCAGTTGAGTAAAGTGATTGGCCGAAAATCCGACACAGACTCTGGAGAACGAACCTTGGGTATGAGTGTAATAAAGCCCTCATTAATGCTTTCAAGGTTGAGACCACCTTCGTAAAATTGATTGCATAGGTCATAGAAGTCATGTTTGATCAAATGCCAGCATTTTTTTAGAAATAGGCCAGTGAAGCCGTCCGGGCCAGGAGCTCGGTCAGCCGGCATCTCCTTGATAACAACATCAATTTCATCTGTGGTGAACGGGACTGTTAACTGATCCAGCCCCTCAACTTTCTTGATAATGTTTTTCAGGTTAAACTTCATTTGAAACTCCCCAGATTTACCAAGTCTCTCCTTGAACGCTTGATATATGATCGCCTCTTTGCTTATGTGGTCTTCCACCATTGTACCTTCAGGAAGCTTTAGAGTTGGGATCGTGTTGCGTCTGAATCTTTTCGAGGCCATGGCCTTCAAAAACTTTGGGTCTTCATCCCCCAATTTTACCCATCTAATGGTGCACCGGTTCTGCCAATATTGTGTTTGGTAGTTCAAAAGACGTAGAATGTGTTTCTTTAAAATCTTCCTGAAATTTTGTTCTGGTGTCGTAAGCATTCGAAGGTTTTCAAGGGCATCAATGTTGGCCAGAGCAAGATTGGAGTTATCAATAGCCACCTTGAGTTTGGAGATTCGTTTTCTCCACTTCTTCAACTCATATCTTAGGGCTTTGAACTTTTTGCAAATGATAGTGGCTGCCTTTGCATTTGTATTTTTTATAGATCTTGTCCAAACAGCCTGAACTAGGTCCAAAAAGCCCGGATGCTCCACCCAATAAGACTCAAATCTGAAAATGTTGCTGCGAGGAATAGAGGTTTCAATTTTGACAACACAAGGGATATGATCAGAGACTGGCTTCCCTAGTGGCATAACAAGTGTATTAGGGTAAGTTGCAGTCCAGTTGATGGAAGTGAGGAACCAGTCAAGCTGCTCCAAAAGGGGGTCGGTTTGCATATTGCTCCAGGTGTAAGCACGCCCCTTGATTGGTAGTTCAATTAGTTGTTGGGAGCGGATGAAGTCATTAAAGGCTATCATGTCATTAGGGTTACCTCCAGGTTTATTTCGGTTGTCAGGGCTGCGAATATAGTTAAAGTCTCCAAGTAGCAACCAGTCCTCATTGGAGGGAATGTGCAAGTTGTGAAGCCATTGAGTATATATCACATGAGGGTCACCCTGACACGGACCGTACCTTACTAATGTCCATTCTTGAGCAGATTGTGTGGGGCGAAATTTGATTACAAGGGCAAAATCTTCTTGGAAGAGCACTGTTCCAGTGAAAATGGCACTGTTCCAAATTGTTACAATGCCACCAGAGGCACCCTGAGAAGGTATAAACGCGAATTTATCAAATCGACGTGGGCAAAAAGACTTGAGGAACAGATTATCAATGTGGGCTTTTTGTTTCTTGTAGACAAATTACTGCGCAACCACTGGAGGATATCGCATTCAATAAGGCCAAAAGCTTAGGTTCAGAGTTTAATCCCCTTACATTCCAGCACAAAATAGTCCAATTTGCTAAGAGTGCCATGATAAACTGAAGGAAAGTAAAGCAACAACTGAAATAAAGAAGGAAGATAATTTAGGCGTTGGAAGGACCCTCCTCAGGCTCAGCCAGCAGAACTTCAGCTGTTATTTCTTCTGGTGGGATGGCACACTTGGAGATTCCAATTTGCTGCAACATAGGAACTGGAGTTGGCGGGGGGATCATGTCATTCTTGGAGGAATCAGGCTCACCATGGCTTGATGGAGCAGCAGCAGTAGGGATGCACCTTGGTTTAACATGAGTGGCTCTAGCCCTGCTGTCAGAGACTGAGTGTGTTTTAAACCCATCATACTTGTTTGAACGGTTACTGCGACGTACCTCCATCACAGATTCTGGAGCTTTGGCTTTGCTTCGTCTACTAGTTGTTGCCTCAGACACGGCCTTTCTAGAGGAGTCAGAAGATCCCGTGGTCACAGAACCAGAGGAGGTGTTCGAGGAGTGATCAGAAAGTGATTCTGTAGCCTGCATAGCAGTGTCATTTTCATCCAAGATTTCTGTGATTACCACCTGAGACTTAGGAGGGTTTGGGGCAACAGCCATATCATCAGAACGGGTCAGAGTCCAAGTACTGCTGCCAGGTATGACTTCAGTGACCTGAGCCGAATCTTCAGAGTGCTAGACAGTGCAAGTAGCCGATATAACTGAAAAATGCCCCTCATGTTCATAAATGCTAACATTCAATTGCACTGTAATATCACAGAGTCCAAAACCCGAACTCCAGGGTCCATAAGCAGTAGGGATCGGCCGAATAGCCGCGAGCAGGTAGGTATTCAGCCTTAACATGGGAACACATTCATTGATCAGAAGAGAAGCATACATGTTTCCAGGTGACTGTACCTGAAGATGTAAACCAGCATTTGAAATGGTCATTGATATATCTGTGGTTGGAACTGCCAGAGAGCACGCAGGGCTGTGATGAGCAGGGGCATTTGAGGTCGAGGCTCCAAGTGCCAAGACATCAAGAGAAGATCCATTGGCACCAATTAGCTGACTGAAGATGTTCAGTGGCACCAAAGCATATCCATCAGACAAGGTTGCACTGGAGTCAGAACTGCTGAAGATAGAGATGGAATCATTCCAGGCCGCTGCCGGGCTATCCTGCATATTCTTAGTGGGATGGACACCATGATAAACCTGCAACCCCTCACCTGCCATCCAAGCCTGAAAGTTGAACACAACCAGAGGTGAGTGCGTAGGAGAGGGAGACCAAACTCCCCACTGAGGTCGAAACTGAACATTGGCCGCAGCCTGCTGCGCAGCAACATCATTTGCCGCATCCTCATTGACATTAGCAGCAACATTTTGAGCGATCCAGTTATGGAGTTGCATCTGATAGATTTGCTCAGCAGCGAGATTATCTCCATAAAGAGGATGAGGGAGACCATCTTCAGGGGCTGGGTCTTCAGTAGCAGGCGGAACATCTGGAATGTGCGCGTTCCAGTCACTGCTACAAAGCATTGTGACAGCAACAGTCCAGCTCTGCCGCGCTCCTCCCAGTTGCCGCATAACCAAACTCTTGGGGACAAATTTGAGGTGGATGACATGGACTTTGAGCAGAACAAAGCAACGGTCACCACGCGGATTGTGCCACTCAACTAGCTGACCAAACTTTTCTACTGATTTATGCATGTAATGTTGCGTCTGATAGTCATATGGAAATCCTATGTAAAGCAGCGAAATGTCAGGCCCAAATGAAGTAATCCTCATATTAAGAGCAGCGTCGTGGGGAACAAACGAGATCACAACATGCTCATTAAATTCATCCTCATCAATCTCAAACGTGGTTCCAACTACAGCATCTCTCACAATCGTATTCGTAAAACCAAAAATACCAACTCCCAGAGGATGATCACCAGCTTCAGTGGGAAAGAACTCAGATTCATGGAGCAAACCTTCGATGATGTGATGGAGAGCTGCATTGCGATGGAAGGGGATGACTCTATCAGCTTTGGCGATGGCGAGGAAATCATGACGCAGAGGAGGGACGAGGCCAATCACCATATCATCCCTCACCCGGCGATCCGGCGGTCCAAGCTCCACGGTCATCCCCGTCGGGAGGTAGGGGATGACATTGACGGGAAAGTTGGCCATGGTAGGAGCTCGCAGCAGAGGCGCAGTGGAAGACACAGAGGTCGAGGTAGAATGCGGAGCGACGTCCCTTGGGGGTAGCTTGGGGACCCAACACCACCTTTTGCTCCACCGCCGAGATGCACAGGATGACGCCACGTGCCGCTCAGAGCCGCAGATATTACATCAAACGGTAGAAGTAGATTGCTATTTTGCCGTGTCAAGGTTGGTAGAAGCAGTAAATGGCGCGGTCAAATCAGGGTTATGATTCTGCGGCACTGTAGAATTGGCAAGCGATTTATTCTTCCCAAAAAATATTTCCGTTGCGTTTGGATGTGTATCAGACAAATATGGATCAGATCGTTTGCGGGGCGGAGGTGGATCATTTGTTCCCGAAGGTAAAGAATAATCCTTATTGAAAATTTCTCGATCCTTGTCTAACTGACCCGACGAAAAAACTGACAGGGTGCCCATGCAAATAGTGGGCCTGGAAGTGGAGGCATGTAGATACCAATGAATTTGTTTGGGCCTCCAATAAAAACGGTCCGCCTGATGATGATGACATTGTTTGGGAGTATGGCCCAGGAAGGAACACTGTTTGCAATGAAAGGCCCCAGGACAGTAGAAGGATAAGTGGGCCGAGGACCCACATATGTAACAAACTGTGTCCCGAGCCTGGTTCCCGCCATTATGATTGTTGTTTGAAGATTCTAGAATATCCACTTGGTCACAAGTACACGGTCTATCCCAGCAAGTGGACCAATACATACCAGGGCAGGAGACAGCGAGGTGTCCCATATCATTGCAAGAGGCACAGAGATTCAGGCGGCCATAAATATAATCCATAGTTGGCACACTAGACAGTTTCCAACTGCGGGCAATATGATGATCAGAATGGCCCACCTGTCTGTAATCAATGATATGACGAAGAATAAAATCCGGGATAGATTGCCAAGATACCTCCCTAAACCGACAACCTTCAAATCTTGTATTATTGGTCATAACTCTGCCATTATGAGTTGATGGAATGCTCCCAAAAGTAATGGACAGCATTAATGAGGGCGAAGTCAGCTCCAAAGATGGCTCCTTACCAACAATGTTTGAATTTTGGTTATCCAAGATATCAGATTGGTCCCTGGCCGGAGTAAAATTTGAAGATGAGGGTTCCGGTCGGGCAGCCATTGTCGGCGGTTGGAGAAAACCAAATTTTTGCAGTTCTGCCTTAGAGGCATCAGTATGATGCACCCCACCTTGTAAGAATGAAAGTTTAGACCTGATAGCAATCGGTGGTCGGGAAGCGACCTCTGGACTATGAGCATCAAGATGCCAAAAGTTGTCCAAATGATTTGATCATGTAGCATCCGGACGAAATAGTTGAAAATGACAAACGAAGTCTGGCCAAACTCGATCTTTGAGCCCATAGATGAAATGTCCCACACGATTAGAAGCAACAGAGAACTGGCAAGATCGTCCATGAAGATGGTGCACATTGAGACCGGATGGAAGACCACCAATGCAACATTGAAGTGCAATGGCCACCGATTCTTCAGAAAGAGAGAAAGAAGCCGACGAGAAGAAGACAACCAAGAAGAACTCCTTGGTTGATCCAGAAGGGGAGAAGTGAACAGAAGATCCAAAACGACAACGCACCTGAGCCACAACCGCAAGGCCGGGCGAGAAATCCTAGTGTAGAAGGCCTTCCATTAGTAACTAGGGTATAGATCTCCATGGTTGGGTGGTGGAGGTGGAGGTGGGAGAGGAGAGCTCCATCACATCAACTCTCAGTTAACATTTGATCTTCTAGTATGTTATACATTGTGCAATGTGGTGCTCAGTTAACATTTGGTTCATTTGTTGTGGTGTTTAGTTAACTGTTTGGTTCCATTCTGCAACGCGATGTTTGATACGTCTCAAATGTATCTACTTTTCCAAACACTTTTGCCCTTGTTTTGGACTCTAACTTGCATGATTTGAATGAAACTAACCCGGACTGACGCTGTTTTCAGCAGAACTGCCATGGTGTTGTTTATTGTGCAGAAAACAAAAGTTCTCGGAATGACCTGAAAATCCACGGAAATAAATTTTGGAAAATGTAAAAATACTAGCGAAAGAATCAAGGCCAGGGGCCCACACCCTGTCCACGAGGGTCGGGGCGCCCCCCCTGTCTTGTGGGCCCCCTGACGCTCCACCGACCTCAACTCCAACTCCATATATTCTGTTTTGCGGAGAAAAAAAATCAGAGAGAAAGTTTCATCGCGTTTTACGATACAGAGCCCCTGCCAAGCCCTAATCTCTCTCGGGAGGGCTGATCTGGAGTCCGTTCGGGGCTCCGGAGAGGGGGATTCGTCGCCGTTGTCATCATCAGCCATCCTCCATCACCAATTTCATGATGCTCATCGCCGTACGTGAGTAATTCCATCATAGGCTTGCTGGACGGTGATGGGTTGGATGAGATTTATCATGTAATCAAGTTAGTTTTGTTAAGGTTTGATCCCTAGTATCCACTATGTTCTGAAATTGATGTTGCTATGACTTTGCTATGCTTAATGCTTGTCACTAGGGCCCGAGTGCCATGATTTCAGATCTAAACCTACTATGTTTTCATGAATATGTGCGAGTTCTTGATCCCATCTTGCAAGTCTATAGTCACCTATTATGTGTTATGATCCGACAACCCCAAAGTGACAATAATCGGGATACTTCTCGGTGATGACCATAGTTTGAGGAGTTCATGTATTCACTATGTGCTAATGCTTTGTTCCGGTTCTCTATTAAACGGAGGCCTTAATATCCCTTAGTTTGCACTAGGACCCCGCTGCCACGGGAGGGTAGGATAAAAGATGTCATGCAAGTTCTTTTCCATAAGCATGTATGACTATATTCGAAATACATGCCTACATTACATTGATGAACTGTAGCTAGTTCTGTGTCACCCTATGTTATAGCTATTACATGAGGAATCACATCCGACATAATTATCCATCACTGATCCAATGCCTACAAGCTTTTCACATATTGTGCTTCGCTTATTTACTTTTACGTTGCTACTGTTACAATTACTACAAAACTATTATCTTTACTTTTGCCACTGTTACCATTACTATCATACTACTTTGCTACTAAATACTTTGCTGCAGATACTAAGTTATCCAGGTGTGGTTGAATTGACAACTCAACTGCTAATACTTAAGAATATTCTTTGGCTCCCCTTGTGTCGAATCAATAAATTTGGGTTGAATACTCTACCCTCGAAAGCTGTTGCGACCCCCTACACTTGTGGGTTATCAAGACTAATTTTGGCGCCATTGCCGGGGAGCATAGCTCTATTCTTTGAGTCACTTGGGATTTATATCTGTTGATCACTATGAGGAACTTGAAGGACGAAAGAACTAAGATTTTTCCCTCAACTACGAGGAGAGGTAAGGAACTGCCATCTAGCTCTGCACTAGATTCTCCTTCTGTTATTAGTAAGCTTGCGACACCTAAACCTGCTACTGCTATGAATTCTGATATGTTGCATGTTATTGATGATGCCACTTCTGCTATGCATGATACTTATGATGAAACTACTTCTGTGCGTGATACTACTGTGCCATTAGGTGAATTTCTAGATGAACAACTTGCTAGGGTTAGAGAGAATGAAATTATTGAAGATGCTATTATTGATGATAGTGATGATGAAAGTTCTCCCCTGATTATGAATTACCTGTTGTTCCTGAGGGTTATGTTATGAATGAGGAAGCTGCTAGAGCTATCTTTGCTTGCAAAGATAGATATGATCTTAAAATGTTATAGCTAAATGGAAGCAGCAATCTCTTAATGCTAGAATGAAACCTGACCCTGATTGCTACTTCACCTATTTGTGTTACTGATAAGGATTATGAATTCTCTGTTGATCCTGAGATTATTACTTTGGTTGAATCTGATCATTTTTATGGCCTTGAATCTGAAACTGTTGTGGCACATCTTACCAAGTTGAATGATATAGCCACCCCGTTTACTAATGATGAGAAGTCTTGCTATTATTATATCCTTAAGATATTTCTATTCTCATTAGAGGTTGATGCTAAAACTTGGTTTAATTCTCTTGATCCTGGTTGTGTGCTTAGTCCCCAGCATATGATTTATTACTTCTCTTCTAAATATTTCCCTGCTCATAAGAAACAAGTTGCCTTGCAGGAAATATATAATTTTGTGCAAATCAAAGAAGAGAGTCTCCCACAAGCTTGGGGGAGGCTTCTCCGATTGCTTAATGCTTTGCCTGATCATCCTCTTAAGAAAAATGAAATACTTGATATCTTTTATAATGGACTAACTGATGCTTCCAAGGACTACTTGGATAGTTGTGCTGGTTGTGTTTTCAGGGAAAGAACGGTCGACCAAGCTGAATTGCTATTGAATAATATGTGACTAATGAAAATAATTGGACTCTCCCTGAGCCAATTCCTGAGGCAATTCCTGAGCCAATTGAGAGAACTCCTGAGCCTATTCCTAAACCTACTCCGAAGAAGAGAGGTGTTTTATTTCTCAGTCCTGAAGATATGCAAGAGGCAAAGAAATCAATGAAAGAAAAAGGTATTAAAGCTGAAGATGTTAAGAATTTACCTCCTATTGAAGAAATACATGGTCTTAATTTACCGCCTGTTGAAGAAACACATTGTCTTGATAACCCGACACAGGTAGTAAAGGTAAATTCTCTCTATAGATATGATAAAATTGAAATCCCCTCTACTAAATTTCATAGCCCATGCTTAGATGAATTTGATGACTTTATGGCTAGACAAGAAAGTTTTAATGCTTATGTTGGTAGAGAATTAAAGAATAATGCTTTCGAGATAGGATGCTTGAGTGATTATATGGCTAGAGTTAAAGGTGAACTTAAACTCATTAGCAAGTATGCTTCTATGGTTGCCACTCAAGCTGAACAAGTACTTAAAGCTAAAATTGATTTGCTCGATGAATTAAATAATAAACATGACTTTGCTGTTAGAGTGGCTACTAGAACTGGTAGAATGACTCAGGAACCTTTGTATCCTGAAGGCCACCCTAAGAGAATCGAGCAAGATTCTCTGAGAAATAATTTAGAGGCACCTAGTTCTTCTAAAAACAAGAAAAAGAAAAACGATAGGACTTTGCATGCTTCTAGTGAACCTGTTGTAGACACACCTGAGAATCCCAATGATATTTCTATTTCTCATGCTGAAACACAATCCGGTGATGAACATGAACCTAGTGATAATGTTAATGATAATGTTCATGTTGATGCTCAACCTAGCAAAAGCAATGAAGTAGAGGTTGAACCTGCTGTTGATCTTGATAACCCACAATCAAAGAATCAACGTTATGATAAGAGAGATTTTGCTGCTAGGAAGCACGGTAGAGAAAGAGAACCATGGGTTTAGAAACCCATGCCCTTTCCTCCTAAACCATCCAAGACAAAGGATGATGAGGATTTTGAGCGATTTGCTGAAATGGTTAGACCTATCTTCTTACGTATGCAATTAACTGATATGCTTAAAGTAAATCCTTATGCTAAATATATGAAGGATATCATTACAAATAAAAGGAAGATACCGGAAGCTGAAATTTCCACCATGCTTGCTAATTACACTTTTAACGGTGGAATACCAAAGAAACTTGGAGATCCAGGGGTACCAACTATACCATGCTCCATTAAAAGAAACTATGTTAAAACTGCTTTATGTGATCTTGGAGCCGGTGTTAGTGTTATGCCTCTCTCTTTATATCGTAGACTTGAATTGAATAAGTTGACACCTACTGAAATATCTTTGCAAATGGCTGATAAATCAACTGCTATACATGTCGACATTTGTGAGGATGTGCCTCTTGTGGTTGCAAATGTCACTATCTTAATAGACTTTGTTATTCTTGATATTCTCGAGGACGATAGTATGTCGATTATCCTTGGTAGACCCTTTTTGAATACTGCAGGGACTGTTATTGATTGCAACAAAGACAATGTCACTTTTCATGTTAATGGTGATGAGCATACGTTACACTTTCTGAGGAAACAATCTCAAGTTCATAGCATCAATTCTATTGGGAAAAGTCCAACTATCATTATTGGAGGTTTTGAATTTCCTCTTCCTACTGTCAAGAAAAAGTATGATATTCTTATTGTTGGGGATGTTCATATCCCCGTTGAGGTAACCTAGTGTTATTCGAAATTTCTCCGATTCCATGTTATTCGGAATGAGCTTGTTAACAAGACTTGATCAACCTTGTTAGTGGATTCATTTTGATGATCATGAGATGGATGAAACTAGAAGGCACAACCTTCTGTACCTTCTTTTTACTTTCTGTTATTTAGAATAAATTAAGCAAAAATAGTATTATCTGTCTGTTTTCTGAATTATCCATGCAATAAAAAATATCCCAAAAATAAAAGTGCTCCAAATGCCCTGCAAATTTAGTATGATTTTTTATGGAATATTTGAGGATTTTAGGCACTGAAAACACTACAGGAGGGGCAAGCACCTGGCCACGAGGGTGGAGGGCGCGCCCACACCCCTGGGCACGCCCCTGTCTCGTGGGCCCATGGTGGCCCCCCTCCACTTATTCCTGCACCAACACACTCCATCTTCTTCCAAAAAAATCCTCATCCAGCTCAAGCACGAGTTCTAGCTCATTTTCCTGCGATTTTCGATCTCCTTGCTCAAAGCTCCATTCACAAAACTGCTTTGGGAGATTGTTGCTTGGTATGTGACTCCTCCATTGGTCCAATTAGTTTTTGTTCTAGTGCTTTATTCATTGCAAATTTTTGCTGCATAGGTGGCCCTGTTCTTGAGCTTGCATGTCAAATTTATGAGGTCCCAAGCAATTCTATGCATGATATAGGCTCTAGGCACTTGGAGGAGTAGTTGCTACCAATTTTGTTTAGTTTTATTCACTTTTATTTTGAAGTTACTAAAATTTTAGAAATTTTTCAGAAAAAGAAATATGTCTAGGAGAATGTATCAAGGTGGTTCCTCAATAAAGAAAGGAACCAGGCTTGCTATGCGTGAGCAAGACGATGAACTACCGAGGGACGCAGAAGTGCGAGCTTGTGAGTGGCCATCAGACGATTTTATGGTCAATGCAGGCTTTAAGGATGAATTTGATGCATATGTGCGTAATGCCGATCTTGAGAACTTCTTACAAGATAAGTGTCCTCAGTACTATCAATTGTCTGATTCATTTGTGAGAATGTTTAAATATAAATGTTCACGTAATTCTCAGAGTGTCCTGTTTGATATTTATGATAAATCTTATACCATGGACTTAGAGGATTTTACAACTGCTTGCAAACTTCCGCAGTGGGGCAATGTTAATGATCCCCACAAATCTGAATTTAGAGACTTTCTTGCTAGTATTACTGTGGGATAATCTAGGGATATAGCACAAGCTACCATAGGGAGCATTCATTTTCCTGCTATGCATTATTTTGCTCTTTTCATTGGTCGATGCATTAATGGTAAAGATGAAGCATGTCACATGTGTTTCCCTGATCTTTGTGTCCTCAAGAGTGCCGTGTTAGGTAATAAGGATTACAACTTGGGGGCAATAGTTGCACGTAGGTTGCATAATAATGCTAGGGCTGGAGACTTATTTGGAGGAATTTATGCGACCCGTGTGGCTAATTATCTTGGTATAGCCCCGCGAGAGGGGGATATGGTGTTGCCTCATGCTTATTTAGATTATGACGCTATGGTCAAACATCGTTTTCTTTTGAGGAATGAACAATTCCTCCAGTATCGACTAATCTTTGACAGACATAGCTCTGTCCATGTTACTCTCCCTGCTCTTTTCCTTTTTGATTACCAGGCAAAAGGAAGATATGTTGTTACCAGGGAGGAGGCAGCTGAACACAAGGGGACAGCGGAGGCGGCTCGCCAACATGCCGCAGCTCAGGAGGCATTTGCTGCTGCATCTCAGTACGACCCCAGTTACAACTACGCATATCAGCCGAGCTACCCTTGGCATTAGACCAACTTAGGCCAAAAGCCTAAGCTTGGGGGAGTACGTATTTCTCACCGACTGTACATTCATGTTCACACACTATTCTCACCGACTGTATTATCCATGCTAGTTTAATTTTCTTTTTCTAGTTTTCTTCTTGTGTGTTCGATAAACCTTAAGAAAAACCAAAAAAATTAGTTAGTTTAATTTCAATGCTTGTAGTAGAATTAAAATGAAAACCCAAAAAGATTTCTCGTTCTTCTTCTTACTTGTTGGGAGCTTTCCCGTGTAAATAGTTTTCTTTTCTTTTCTTTTCTTTGGGGGTCGATAGTAGAAGACCATATTGAAAATGTTTAGTGGCTCTCATATTTAACTTAGAGCCCATATTACTTTGTCTTCTCTCTTGAGTTGAATGCTTGCAGATTCCAGCTTAGTCCAATGCACGTGCACTATTATTATTATACACATCGTTCGGTCGTGCAAGTGAAAGGCAATAATGACGATATATGATGGACTGATTGAGATGAGAGAAGCTGGTATGAACTCAACCTCTCTTGTTTTTGTAAATATGATGAGTTCATCGTTCCTGATTCAGCTTATTATGAAGAAAACATATTTGCAATGACATTTAGAGATTATAGTTGCTTGTGCCATGCTTGATTAGCTATGAGTTATAATGGTTTACCTTGCGTGCCAACATGCTATTAAAATGATTGTGATGTGGTATGATGGGATGGTATCCTCCTTTGAATGAATTGATTGACTTGACTTGGCACATGTTCACGCATGTAGTTGAAACAAATCAACACATCCTTCACCATATTTATGTTCATGGTAGATTATATCCTACTCATGCTTGTACACGGTATGAATTAATTTTAATGCATGTTCATGACTGTCGTCGCTCTCTCAGTTGGTCGCTTCCTAGTCTTTTGCTAGCCTTCACCTGTACTAAGCCGGAATACTGCTTGTGCATCCAAACTCCTTAAACCCCAAAGTTGTCCCATATGAATCCACTACACCTTCCTATAAGCGGTATCTACCTGTTGTTCCAAGTAAATTTGTATGTGCCAAACTCCAAACCTTCAAATGAAATTCTGTTTTGTATGCTCGAGCAGCTCATGTTTCAACTAGGTCTGCCTGTATCTTCCATGCTAGGTGTGTTATTCTCAAGAGGAGTGGACTCTGCTCCTCATTCACGAGAAAGGGCCGGTAACCAGGATGCCCAGTCCCATGATCCAAAAAGATCAAAGCAAATCAACATAATTAAACAAAACTCCCCCAGGGCTGTTGTTAGTTGGAGGCACTCGTTGTTTCGAGCAAGCCATGGATTGATGCTTGCTGGTGGTGGGGGAGTATAAACTTTTTCCATTCGGTTTGGGAACTGCCTATAATGCATGTAGTATGGAAGATATAGCCATCTCATAGTTGTTGCGTTGACAGTGAAAGTATGCCGCTCAAAATGTTATTCATCTCTATTTTAGAATCGAGCTTTGGCACCTCTACAAATCCCTGCTTCCCTCTGTGAAGGGCCTATCTATTTACTTTTATATTGAGTCATCACCTTCTTATTAAAAAGCACCCGCTGGAGAGCACACTGTCATTTGTATTCATTACTATTAGTTTATATTGGGTATGACTTGACTGGATCTCTTTTACCATGAATTACAATGTTTAGTCAGTCCTTGATCTTTAAAGGTGCTCTGCATTTATGTTTTGCGGTCTCAGAAAGGGCTAGCGAGATACCATTTTGTTCTATCATATTATGATTGTTTTGAGAAAGTGTTGTCACCCGAGTTTTATTATTATGGCTCGCTAGCTGATTATGCCATTGATATGAGTAATTGTGAGACCTAAGTGTTATTTGAGTATGGTTAGTTCATAATACTTGCTAAAAACCTGAATGCTGGCTTTACATATTTACAACTACAAGAGCAAATAGAGTTTGTAAAAGTTTTTCTTTATCACTTTTAGTTTATCAACTGAATTGCTTGAGGACAAGCAAAGGTTTAAGCTTGGGGGAGTTGATACGTCTCCAACGTATCTACTTTTCCAAACACTTTTGCCCTTCTTTTGGACTCTAACTTGCATGATTTAAATGAAACTAACCCGGACTGACGCTGTTTTCAGCAGAACTGCCATGGTGTTGTTTATTGTGCAGAAAACAAAAGTTCTCGGAATGACCTAAAAATCCACGGAGATAACTTTTGGAAAATATAAAAAATACTGGAGAAATAATCAAGGCCAAGGGGGCCACACCCTGTCCACGAGGGTGGGGGGAGTGCCCTCCCCCCTGGGCGCGCCCCCTGTCTTGTGGGCCCGCTGACGCTCCGCCGACCTCAACTCCAACTCCATATATTCCGTTTCACGGAGAAAAAAATCAGAGAGAAAGTTTCATCGCATTTTACGATATGGAGCCGCCGCCAAGCCCTAATCTCTCTCGGGAGGGCTGATCTGGAGTCTGTTCGGGGCTCCGAAGAGGGGGATTCGTTGCCGCCGTCATCATCAACCATCCTCCATCACCAATTTCATGAGGCTCATCGCCATGCATGAGTAATTCCATCGTAGGCTTGCTAGACGGTGATGGGTTGGATGAGATTTATCATGTAATGAAGTTAGTTTTGTTAGGGTTTGATCCCTAGTATCCACTATGTTCTGAGATTGATGTTGCTATGAGTTTGCTATGCTTAATGCTTGTCACTAGGGCCCGAGTGCCATGATTTCAGATCTGAACCTATTATGTTTTCATGAATTTATATATATATATATATATATGTGTGTGTGTGTGTGTGTGTGTGTGAGTTCTTGGTGCTATATTGCAAGTCTATAGTCACCTATTATGTGTTATGATCCGACAACCCCGAAGTGACAATAATCGGGATACTTCTCGGTGACCATAGTTTGAGGAGTTCATGTATTCACTATCTGCTAATGCTTTGTTCCGGTTCTCCCTTAGTTTCCACTAGGACCCCGCTGCCACGGGAGGGTAGGACAAAAGATGTCATGCAAAAGTTCTTTTCCATAAGCACGTATGACTATATTCGGAATACATGCCTACATTACATTGATGAACTGGAGCTAGTTCTGTGTCACCCTATGTTATAGCTATTACATGACAAATCGCATCCGACATAATTATCCAACATTGATCCAATGCCTTCGAGCTTTTCACATATTGTGTTTCGCTTATTTACTTTTACGTTGCTACTGTTACAATTACTATAAAACTATTATCTTTACTTTTTCCACTGTTACCATTACTATCATACTACTTTACTACTAAATACTTTGCTGCAGATACTTAGTTATCCAGGTGTGGTTGAATTGACAACTGAACTGCTAATACTTAAGAATATTCTTTGGCTCCCCTTGTGTCGAATCAATAAATTTGGGTTGAATACTCTACCCTCGAAAGCTGTTGCGATCCCCTACACTTGTGGGTTATCAATGTTCAATTTTTGTGGTGGCATTCTGTTATTGTATACCCTGTGAGAAATAAATTTAATTTGGCTGTGCTAAATACATGAGAAACAAATACAATTGCTATATTTCCAAGTTGTTAAGCATGCTTGGTTTGGTTAACTGTCTGATCTTCTATTAGGAATATGTTATATTGTGCAATGTGGTGCTCAGTTAATGTTTGGTTCATTTGTTGTAGTGTTTAGTTAAATGCTTGGTTCAATTCTGCAATGCAATGTCTAATTGTCGTGGGTATAATTTTGTATTGTTGTGCATATGAGGAATAATCGAATTTGGCTGCACTTAATACATGGGAAACATATACAATTGCTATATTTCCTAGTTCTTAATGATGCTTGGTTTGGATAAATGGGTTTTCCATGTGGCTTGAATTAATCTGATGAATCTGTAATGTGCTTATTTTTCATCAACATATTTTACTGATAGCATGCGAACCCTTAATTAACCTGATGACTAACTACCTTATATGTGTTGTAGGGAAACAATATAATGGGAAGCACTGAGGTTTACAATCGAGGTTTGCACGTGCATGGTCCGTTGTCTAATAGAACATTATTGTGAAATTGCATGAACCATTTGTCGGTGTACTAAAGTAGGGGGGTACCTTAGTACCCCGAACTTGTGCACGGGCAGTCGCAGCGACCCCGCGGCAGGGCTTGCCGGGCGTCCGCCAAGATCCTCCACGGCTACTTTGACGCCATTCAAGATCGAAGTACTCAAACCATCGTGTCATCACAGGGCCATCCCAAGGGAGCTGACAGAGACGCCATCGTGGCAACCGGTCTTGGTTTGAGTACTTCGATCTTGAATGGCGTCAAAGTAGCCGTGGAGGATCTTGGCGGACGCCCGGCAAGCCCTGCCGCGGGGTCGCTGCGACTGCCCGTGCACAAGTTCGGGGTACTAAGGTACCCCCCTACTTTAGTACACCGACAGGAGCCCCCGGGCCTGGGCCATACACGGTGCCGAGCGCTGTTGGGCCAGGCCCAAAACAGTGCACGGGCACACGCGGCCTAGGTCACACCGCATCGGACTCCGTGTCCACCGCGTCCTCCCGCAACGGCACGTGTCGATTGCGGCGTCGCGGGAGAGAACGTGGTCAATACTTAACCCCAGGAAATGCGTAACGTTCGCATCCCCTGTTTATAAGCAGAGGAAACGGGGCCGTTCCCCCACTTCCGCCACTTGCAGTTCCTTCCTCAAAAAGCTCCGCCGCTCTCCTCCGTCCCCTGAATCGAGAGAAAAAACAGCACTCCGCTACCCGTCTCTGCCGTCGCCGTCGTCGCCTTCGCCTCCCCCTACTGCCCTTGCCATGGCTCCGAAAGCCGGGAAGGCCACGAAGGCTGCGAAGGCCGCGAAGGACGCGAAGTCGGCCGAGGCACTAGAGCTCGAAGCGCTGCGTAAGAAGCAGGTGCTTTTCTCCCCCGAGCTCACCCCGGAGGCGTTGCGGGCGGGGTTCTACCTCTTTTGGTCGACGGAAACGCGGGCGCACCCGCGCACGCCGGTGCTTTCCGCGGAAGCCTCCAAATCGAAGAAGTGCCCCAGAGGATACTACTTCTTCCCTGTGTTCTTCTATTGCGGGCTCTGCCCGCCTTTCTCCGATTTCTTTTGCGATATCATGAACACCTACGGGTTCCACCTGCTTGATTTCACCCCCAATGCCGTCCTGACAATGGCGGTTTTTGCGCACCTTTGTGAGAACTTCGTTGGTATCTTCCCCAATGTCGCTCTTTTCCGCCACTATTTCTCCCCTCGGGACGAGAAAGGGGAGCCACTGGCTGGTGGAATCGCCTGGATCTCCCGGATGGGTATGAAGGAGGTGTACTTGACGGGCGAGCTCCGCGGCAAGTGGGACGAGTGGAGGGCGGAGTGGTGTTGGATCTGCGATGCCGATCCGCCATCGTTCACCAAGCTGCGCAAGACTCGGGTGGTGCGCGGCGGCGACTGGAGCGCTCTGTCGCCGGACGACGCCAAACTGACGATCGCCACCACTCGAATCCTCCGGCTCAGGCATGCCGGACTCACAACAGGGGCGGTCGGCGCGGATTTCCTTCGCCGTCGTATCGCCCCTTTGCAGGCAAGGGGGAGGCCCGCCTGGCTGTTCAGCGGCGCGGCGGATTTCATGAGGCTGCGCCCAGGCCTCAACTTCAATTCACGGTCCTGGAGCTTGACGCGATGCTGAGGGAGACGTTCAAGCACGACGCCAATCATCCAGAGTGGTTCCGGCTGCCGCAGGGCGTCATCCCTTTGTGCAACAACTCCCAGCGCGATCGCATCTGCGCAATGATGCCGGAGTGCGACTCGCACGGGGTAAGTGCCAACTGGATAGAGCCCTCCGCCGAGGTCGTGCAGCAATTCTTCGACGACTTGTCGGAGGTGGCAGTCAATTCTGACGAGCAGAAGCTCCTCACCCGTGCCACCACTGCCAATGAGCTGGCGTATATTGCTAGCAGGGCCGAGGAGGTGGCGGCGGCCGCGGCCGCGGGCGAGTTTGGCTTCACGCTGTCGGAGGCGGAGGCAGCTGAGGCGGCAAGTCTTGCCGCCTGGGAAGACCTTGCCGGAGAGGGCGACGGCGAAGGGGAGGCCGCGGCCGAAGCGGGCCAGCCCGCCGAGGGCGCGAGCGGCCGGCCGTATCCGAGCAACTTGCCGCCGATGGAGCCCTCAGCGCAGCCCCAGTTCCGACCGAGAAGGCGTCTCCGTCGAGTTGGAGAGTTGGCGGAGCTGAACTTGACGGGTTTCGGGTACTCCACTGAGGAGAATCTCCAGCCCAGCGCCAAGCTCACGCTTTTCTTTAAGGATGTGGTGGCGGCTCTCCGGCAGCTCCGGGAAAGGATCCCGAAGTAGCTGGCCGACGAGTCGCGCGCGATCTGTGCCGGGGTCTTGGAGAAGGTGTTGGTGAAGGTCCTCTTCCGCAATCCGGGCATCGACCTCTCCCGCGTCACCAAGAAGCTGCCGGAGGGCGCCGATCTTGAAGAACTTAGGGCCATCGTCGCACCCATCGTGGACAAGGTGAACGAGGTCAGGAGGGTCGACGGCGGGCGCGTGGATTAGGCCGCCCTTCTTCTCCCGTTTTCTAGCTGCTTCCGTTTTGGTTACGAGAACAATTTAATCAGTGCCACAATAAGTCATTCTTGTAATATAACTCTATTCTGGGTACTGCTTGCTGCGCTATTCCCTTTACTCTGTTACATCCCTTGTATGCTTTTACCCTACGCTTCGAGGGATCTTGCCGGCGCGAGCACACTTGCTGAGTGCGGAACATCAGCAGCCTGCCGGCGGTGCTGCCTCCGGCAAGAAATCTTGTCGGGACAAGTTGCAGCTCACTTGTATCGTCGAGCGGGCTCGGAGACAATACAGGGTCACAACTTAGCCGCGAGTCGATTCCTCCGCGCACAGGTTTTCCATACAAGGTACGAACGTTCAAGGGATATAACTCGAAAAAATTTGAAAAAATTTAAAACTGACTAGGCTCAAACTTTAGCCACTTAGCTTTTTTTTTGTCTTCTTCGTCCCGGCAAGGCTAGATCCCTTTGAACGGCGCCTGGTCCAGACCTGACCTTTATCCCTCCCCCCCTGGTGAACTTGTGGGCGGAGGAGTCTTCTCTTCTTTCTCAAAGAAGAGAAAATAATGAAATAGAACCCCGAGGATCTTTATTGCTTACCGGGGGAAATTGCTGCACGAGGTGTCAGATATACATGCAAGAAAAATAAATATGCACTGAATTTTGACAAGGTGTGCAGGGCACGTAGGCTTTTATTTACGCACGGGAGCTGCGCCCGGCTTTGTACAAAGTGTTATATGCGACAGCGGCAAGGCTTGTACAAAAGGTGGTTGCCGGAATGGGCACGACAACCGCGCCTTATGGATAAAACTTGCGAAGATGTTCTATGTTCCAGTAGTTGCTCACCGGAATGCCATCTTCTGTCTCAAGGCGGACAGCGCCGGGCCTAGCGACTCGTTTCACCCGATAAGGGCCCTCCCACTTTGGCGTCAACTTGTTTGAATTCTTGGCAGATTGAACGCGCCGAAGAACAAGGTCGCCTTCCTCGAAGCTTCTGGCATTAACCTTGCGGCTATGATAGCGGCGCAAAGCTTGCTGGTAGCGAGCAGCTCGCACAGCAGCCTGAAGACGATTCTCCTCGAGGAGCAGCGCGTCATCTTGTCGCAGCTGCTCTTGCTCAAGCTCATCATAAGCGAGCACTCGTGGCGATCCGTATACGAGTTCCGTGGGGAGAACTGCCTCTGCTCCATAGACAAGAGCAAAAGGTGTCTGGCCAATGGCTCGATTTGGTGTCGTCCTGATTGACCAGAGAACCACCGGCAACTGCTCGATCCAATTCTTTCCGCACCTATGCAGCCTATCGAAAGTCCTGATCTTGAGCCCGCGCAGCACTTCAGCGTTTGCCCTCTCTGCTTGACCATTGCTTCTTGGGTGAGCAACAGAAGCGAAGCAGATCTTGGTGCCAAGATCTTGGACGTACTGCATGAAGGTGTGGCTCGTAAACTGCGTGCCATTGTCGGTGATGATCATGTTAGGGATCCCGAAACAGCAAACAATCGACCTAAAGAACTTAACTGCTGATTGTGCTGTCACCTTCCTCACTGGTTCCACTTCAGGCCACTTTGTGAACTTGTCGATTGCAACGTACAAGTACTCAAAGCCCCCGACAGCTCGGGGGAAGGGGCCGAGGATGTCGAGCCCCCAGACCGAAAATGGCCAGGACAAGGGGATTGTTTGGAGAGCTTGAGCTGGTTGATGAATCTGTTTGGAATGGAACTAGCACGCTTCACATTTGGTTACTTGTGCAGTTGCATCCTGGAGGGCTGTCGGCCAGAAGAAGCCCTGCCGGAAATCTTTGCAGGCAAGCGCTCTTGCGCCAATGTGGTGACCACATGTGCCTCCATGTATCTCTGCCAACAGCTCTTGTCCATCTTCCCGGGAAATGCACTTCAATTTCACTCCGTTGAATCTTCTTCTGTACAGTATTTCATCGACAAACTGGTACATACTTGATTGCCGGGCTACTCTTTCCGCTGCTTCTTGCTCCTCGGGAAGTTCTCCTGTTTGAAGGAAATGGACGATCTGCTGTGCCCAGCCGGAGCCTATGGCTCGACGACAAGGACTAAAGGCACAAATGCAGCTGCGGGAACATCCGCTTCCACGGCAAGAATCTGGGATCCTGCCGGAGCGTGATGTTCCCCGGCAAGCGTGTCGGGACACAGCTTGTCGGGAGCGTCTGCTTCAACGAAACAAACCCTAGGGCTTGCCGGAGCAGACTGCTCCTCAGCGCTCTCTGCGTTGAGCCTGGGGACCTTCTTGGCGGCGGCTCCGGGAAGCTCTGCCGGAAAGTAGTCGCCAGTGACCAACTTTCTCTTTCTGCTCTGTCCAGTTGATGGTGTGACAGATGGTTGAGTCAGCTTGAGCACAAAAATTCCTGGTTCCACAGGTAACTTGAGTGCGGCACACTTTGACAGGCCATCTGCAATGTCATTCTGAGCTCTTGGAACATGTTCCATCTGCAGGCCATCAAAATGTTCTTCTAACTTCCTCACTTCGTTGATGTATGCATCCATCAACGGACTCTGATAATCTTTGTTAACTTGGCGGACGACAAGCTGTGAGTCACCCCTGACAATGAGCTTCTTGATCCCAAGTTCTGTTGCTATTCTGAGTCCGGCAAGCAAGCCTTCATACTCTGCAGTATTGTTTGTTGCTTGTTCCATGGGAAAGTGCATTTGGACCACATACTTGAGGTGCTCTCCGGTGGGGGCGACAAGTAGTACGCCCGCACCGGCGCCTTGCAGTGAAAAGGCACCGTCAAAGTACATGATCCACTCTCTGCTCGCTTCCTTGACGGGGATGCTCCTCTCCGGAGTCTCTTCATCAGGCGTTGGCGTCCACTCCGCTATGAATTCTGCCAAGGCTCGGCTCTGAATAGTGGAAGTACTTTCAAACTTGAGGCTAAAGCTTGACAATTCCAGTGCCCACTCGACAATCCTGCCTGTTGCTTCTGGATTTTGCAATATCCTCTTCAGCGGAAAGCGAGTGACAACTGTGATCTCATGTGCTTGAAAGTAATGGCGCAGCTTCCTCGAGGACATGAGGAGGCCAAAAAGCAACTTCTTCACACCAGAGTACCTTGATCTAGCCCCCTGTAGAAGGGAACTGACAAAGTAAACTGGGCGCTGCACCACCTTCTTCTGTTTCTCCTCTGGCAACTGTACAGATCCATCCTTGCCGGAGCCAGAACTTGTCGGATCAGGGCTTGTCGGGCCAGAGCTTGCCGGGGAAGCCCCCTGCTTGTCGCTGGATTCGCTTACCGCGGCCGCTGGCTCATCATCTGCCTCCCTCTCTGCTATCAACGCAGCACTAACCACTTGATTGGTTGCCGCCAGATATAGCAGCAACTTCTCTTGTGGCTTAGGTGCGACAAGTGTTGGAGTGGAGGACAAATATTTCTTCAAGTCTTGCAGCGCAGCCTCCGCTTCCAGAGTCCATTTCATTGGACCCGCCTTTTTCAAGATTTTGAAAAACGGTAGGGCGCGTTCGGCAGACTTGGAAATGAACCTGCTGAGAGCAGCAACGCAGCCGGCAAGCCTCCGTACGTCCTTGACTCGCTTCGGTGCTTCGATTTGCTCGATGGCCTTGATCTTGTAGGGATTAGCTTCAATCCCCCTCTGTGACACAAAGAATCCGAGAAGTTTGCCGGAAGAGACTCCAAACACACACTTCTCGGGATTCAACTTGAGATTGATCTTGCGCATATTTGTGAAGGTCTCGTCCAAATCTTGGATCAGAGTTGCCCTGTCTCTGCTCTTGACCACTATGTCATCCATGTAAGCTTCTACATTTCTGTGCAGCTGTGGCTCAAAATCATGACTGACTACTCTTGCAAACGTTGAACCAGCATTCTTCAGTCCGAAAGGCATCCGTATGAAGCAGTACGTGCCACATGGAGTGATGAATGCGGTTTTCTTCATCCTCTTCTGCCATGAAGATCTGATGATATCCTGAGTATGCATCAAGGAACGAGAGCAGATCACACCCTGTTGTGGAGTCAACAATCTGGTCGATGCGCGGCAAGGGGAATGGATCCTTGGGACAGGCTTTATTAACATCAGTGAAGTCAATGCAAAGCCTCCACTTCCCGTTCGCCTTGCGCACGACTACTGGATTGGCTAGCCATGTTGGATGGAGTACTCCTCGGACCAATCCTGCTGCTTCCAACTTCTTGATTTCCTCGGCTATGAACTCTTGGCGCTCTACCACTTGCTTCCTGACTCTTTGCTTGACGGGCCGCGCGTGAGGGCAGACGGCAAGGTGGTGCTCGATTACTTCCCTGGGAACACCGGGGGTGTCAGATGGTTGCCATGCAAACACATCGACATTCGCCCGCAGGAAAGCAACGAGCGCGCTTTCCTATTTAGGATCAAGCGTGGCACTGATGGTGAAGGTACCACCAGAGCCGTCCTCCTTGGCGGCCACCTTCTTGGTTTCTGGTGAAGCTGCCTTTGCCTTCTTGCACTTGCCGGGGGAGCTCGATGGTGCGTCCTCGACGGCCGCGCAGCACTCCGGGGAGGTGCGCTTGCCGGAGTTGGCATCAGAGCTGCTCTTGCCGGACTTGGACTTAACCTTCTTCTTCTCCCGGGGAGCTTCAGCGGCAAGTGTCTTGCACTCTGCTGCGGCTGCTGCTTCCCGGTAGATCTTGTTGGTGCAGATAAGTGCATCCTTCTTGTCGCCCTGGACAGAGATGACACCCATCGGACCAGGCATCTTGAGCACGTCATATGCGTAGTGAGAGGCTGCCATGAACTTGGCAAGCGCTGGACGTCCGAGTATCCCATTGTAGGGTAATGGGATATCAACAACATCGAAGGTGACCCTCTCTGTCCTGAAGTTCAGCTCGCTGCCAAACGTCACCGGCAGCATGATCTTCCCCTTGGGCTTGCTCCTTCCCGGATTTATCCCTTGAAAGGTACCAGTTTCTTCGAGCTCGCTGTCGGGGATCTGGAGCTTCTTGAGCACTGCGGAGGAAATTAGGTTCAGGCCGGACCCGCCATCAACCAGCATCTTCGTGCCCTTAAGGTTGCGTATTGTTGGTGAGACCAACATCGGCAAGCACCCGACCGCAGTGATGCGATCAGGGTGGTCCTCAACATCGAAGATGATGGGCGTGCCGGACCATTTCAGAGACTTGCGCGCCTCGATGGACGGCTCCGCTGCATTCACCTCTCGCACCCACTGCTTGAGTTGGCGGTGCGAGGCGTGCAGAGAGGCGCCGCCGTCGATGCACAACACCTCTGTTGCCTTCTGAAACTCTTGGTCATCGGTCTCATCCTCCTCCATCTCATCATCCTCATCCTCATCTTCATCTTCGTCCTTGTCGCGGCCGCGGGGAGGCCTATCTCCTTGCTGCGGCTTGGCCTTGCCGCGGTGCCCTCCCCGGGCGGGAAGCTTCTTGCCGGATCCTTCGCCACCTCCCTGGGCTCTCTCCTTATCGCGGCGCTCGTACTCGGCTTTCTGTAGTTCCGCCATCTGCTCTACTTTCTTGCAGGTTTGGAGATCATGGCCCTTGGTGCGGTGGATCTTGCAGTACCGCTTGTCGGAGCCATCCTGCTTGTCGGCGGCCACCACAGCCTCGCCGGAGTCGTTGGCTTTGGCCTTGTCGGAGCCGCCTCCATTGCCGGAATGCTCAGCAGCTAGCACATCCTTAGCCTTTCTCTTCCTGTTGTTCCGCCTCCGGTTTTTCCTTGCCGGGGCGGTATCCTCACTGTCAGATCCTTCTGCTCCTGCAACCTCTCCGGGGATTTTCCTCCCCTCCTCAGCCCGTGCACACTTGTCGGCTAAAGCATAGAGCTCGCTGACATCTCTGATCTTGCACATCGCCATCTCCTCCCTCATCCTGCGGTTACGCACGTTCTGATGAAACGCGCTGATAACCGCGGCGGGGTGGACGTCTGGGATGTTGCGCTGCACTTGGCTGAATCTCTGTATGTACTTGCGTAGGGGTTCTCCCTCCTTCTGGACGAGCAAGTGGAGGTCACTCTCCTGGCCATGAGGCTTGTGGCCACCTGTGATGGCGCCAACAAACTGATGACACAGGTCCGCCCATGAAGAGATGGAACCGTCCGGCAAGTGCATGAGCCAAGATCTGACGTTGGGCTTGAGCACCAGCGGGAAGTAGTTGGCGAGGATCTTCTCATCGCGCCCTCCGGCAGCCTGCACCGCGATGGTGTAGATGCTGAGGAACTCCGATGGATGTATCCTGCCATCGTACTTCTCGGGTCTCGCTTGAAGTTCTTGGTTCCGGGCCACTGGACTTGCCGCAGCTCGCGGGTGAACGCAGGGCAACCTGCCGCGTACGGCAAGTCGCTTGGTTCCCCGGGTGCGTGCATGTCGACAGTGGGCCCAGCGCGCTGGTCGGACTGACGTCGCGCTTCTCTTCTGCGCTTGATGCGAGTGCGAGCGTCTTCGTGCCGCCGTTCTTGGAGAACGTGGCGTTGATCGCGTCGGGTTCGCGGGTCCGACGACGCAGTGGAGTCGCCGCCGGGGTTGGCCCGACGAGCCGACAATCTCGGCCTTCGGGGCTGGGAGTGCACGGAGGTGGCACCCCCGGCGGTCTTGTCGGCGTCGGCTTGTGCCTGGGCGCCTTGCCGGGGCCTCGATGCGCTCGGTTGCCGGGGCTTGTCGCCGTTGGCGAAGCTGATGAGACTGTATATGGTCATCCTCCAGTCGTCGATCTTGTGCGGCGCCGGAGGGTAGTCTAGAAGCAGCTGGGCTCGGGCCAGCGCTTCCTCTGCCGTCTTGGGTGGTGGTGGCGACGAGCAGCGCGAGGAGCGGGATGTGCTCGGACTCCCAACTGGATGGGCCGCGACAAGGACGAAGATGAAGATGAGGATGAGGTTGATGAGATGGAGGAGGATGAGACCGATGACCAAGAGTTTCAGAAGGCAACAGAGGTGTTGTGCATCGACGGCGGCGCCTCTCTGCACACCTCGCACCGCCAACTCAAGCAGTGGGTGCGAGAGGTGAATGCAGCGGAGCCGTCCATCGAGGCGCGCAAGTCTCTGAAATGGTCCGGCACGCCCATCATCTTCGATGTTGAGGACCACCCTGATCGCATCACTGCGGTCGGGTGCTTGCCGATGTTGGTCTCACCAACAATCCGCAACCTTAAGGTCACGAAGATGCTGGTTGACGGCGGGGCCCGCCTGAACCTAATTTCCTCCGCAGTGCTCAAGAAGCTCCAGATCCCCGACAGCGAGCTCGAAGAAACTGGTACCTTTCAAGGGATAAATCCGGGAAGGAGCAAGCCCAAGGGGAAGATCATGCTGCCGGTGACGTTTGGCAGCGAGCTGAACTTCAGGACAGAGAGGGTCACCTTCGATGTTTTTGATATCCCATTACCCTACAATGGGATACTCGGCCGTCCAGCGCTTGCCAAGTTCATGGCAGCCTCTCACTACGCATATAACGTGCTCAAGATGCCTGGTCCGATGGGTGTCATCTCTGTCCAGGGCGACAAGAAGGATGCACTTTTCTGCACCAACAAGATCTACCGGGAAGCAGCAGCCGCAGCAGAGTGCAAGACACTTGCCGCTGAAGCTCCCCGGGAGAAGAAGAAGGTTAAGTCCAAGTCCGGCAAGAGCAGCTCTGATGCCCACTCCGGCAAGCGCACCTCCCCGGAGTGCTGCGCGGCCGTCGAGGACGCACCATCGAGATCCACCGGCAGGTGCAAGAAGGCAAAGGCAGCTTCACCAGAAACCAAGAAGGTGGCCGCCAAGGAGGACGGCTCTGGTGGTACCTTCACCATCAGTGCCACGCTTGATCCTAAATAGGAAAGCGCGCTCGTTGCTTTCCTGCGGGCGAATGTCAATGTGTTTGCGTGGCAACCATCTGACACCCCCGGTGTTCCCAGGGAAGTAATCGAGCACCACCTTGCCGTCTGCCCTCACGCGCGGCCCGTCAAGCAAAGAGTCAGGAAGCAAGTGGTAGAGCGCCAAGAGTTCATAGCCAAGGAAATCAGGAAGTTGGAAGCAGCAGGATTGGTCCGAGGAGTACTCCATCCAACATGGCTAGCCAATCCAGTAGTCGTGCGCAAGGTGAACGGGAAGTGGAGGCTTTGCATTGACTTCACTGATGTTAATAAAGCCTGTCCCAAGGATCCATTCCCCTTGCCGCGCATCGACCAGATTGTTGACTCCACAGCAGGGTGTGATCTGCTCTCGTTCCTTGATGCATACTTGGCAGAAGAGGATGAAGAGAAAACCGCATTCATCACT
Organism: Triticum timopheevii; assembly: GCA_963921465.1. Lineage (NCBI taxonomy): Eukaryota > Viridiplantae > Streptophyta > Magnoliopsida > Poales > Poaceae > Triticum > Triticum timopheevii. The sequence goes on from OY997270.1 coordinate 373,547,530, forward strand.
CCATGTGGCACGTACTGCTTCATACGGATGCCTTTCGGACTGAAGAATGCTGGTTCAACGTTTGCAAGAGTAGTCAGTCATGCTTTTGAGCCACAGCTGCACAGAAATGTAGAAGCTTACATGGATGGCATAGTGGTCAAGAGCAGAGACAGGGCAACTCTGATCCAAGATTTGGACGAGACCTTCACAAATCTGCGCAAGATCAATCTCAAGTTGAATCCCGAGAAGTGTGTGTTTGGAGTCCCTTCCGGCAAACTTCTCGGATTCTTTGTGTCACAGAGGGGGATTGAAGCTAATCCCGACAAGATCAAGGCCATCGAGCAAATCGAAGCACCGAAGCGAGTCAAGGACGTACGGAGGCTTGCTGGCTGCGTTGCTGCTCTCAGCAGGTTCATTTCCAAGTCTGCCGAACGCGCCCTACCGTTTTTCAAAATCTTGAAAAAGGCGGGTCCAATGAAATGGACTCCGGAAGCGGAGGCTGCACTGCAAGACTTGAAGAAATATTTGTCCTCCACTCCAACACTTGTCGCACCTAAGCCACAAGAGAAGTTGCTGCTATATCTGGCGGCAACCAATCAAATGGTTAGTGCTGCGTTGATAGCAGAGAGGGAGGCAGATGATGAGCCAGCGGCCGCGGTAAGCGAATCCAGCGACAAGCAGGGGGCTTCCCCGGCAAGCTCTGGCCCGACAAGCCCTGATCCGACAATTTCTGGCTCCGGCAAGGATGGATCTGTACAGTTGCCAGAGGAGAAACAGAAGAAGGTGGTGCAGCGCCCAGTTTACTTTGTCAGTTCCCTTCTACAGGGGGCTAGATCAAGGTACTCTGGTGTGCAGAAGTTGCTTTTTGGCCTCCTCATAGCCTCGAGGAAGCTACGCCATTACTTTCAAGCACATGAGATCACAGTTGTCACTCGCTTTCCGCTGAAGAGGATATTGCAAAATCCAGAAGCAACAGGCAGGATTGTCGAGTGGGCACTGGAATTGTCAAGCTTTAGCCTCAAGTTTGAAAGTACTTCCACTATTCAGAGCTGAGCCTTGGCAGAATTCATAGCGGAGTGGACGCCAACGCCTGATGAAGAGACTCCGGAGAGGAGCATCCCCGTCAAGGAAGCGAGCAGAGAGTGGATCATGTACTTTGACGGTGCCTTTTCACTGCAAGGCGCCGGTGCGGGCGTACTACTTGTCGCCCCCACCGGAGAGCACCTCAAGTACGTGGTCCAAATGCACTTTCCCAAGGAACAAGCAACAAACAATACTGCAGAGTATGAAGGCTTGCTTGCCGGACTCAGAATAGCAATAGAACTTGGGATCAAGAAGCTCATTGTCAGGGGTGACTCACAGCTTGTCGTCCGCCAAGTTAACAAAGATTATCAGAGTCCGTTGATGGAAGCATACATTGACGAAGTGAGGAAGTTAGAAGAACATTTCGATGGCCTGCAGATGGAACATGTTCCAAGAGCTCAGAATGACATTGCAGATGGCTTGTCAAAGTGTGCCACTCAAGTTACCTGTGGAACCAGGAATTTTTGTGCTCAAGCTGACTCGACCATCTGTCACACCATCAATTGGACAGAGCAGAAAGAGAAAGTTGGTTACTGGCGACTACTTTCCGGCAGAGCTTCCCGGAGCCGCCGCCAAGAAGGTCCCCAGGCTCAACGCAGAGAGCGCTGAGGAGCAGTCTGCTCCGGCAAGCCCTAGGGTTTGTTTCGTTGAAGCAGACGCTCCCGACAAGCTGTGTCCCGACACGCTTGCCGGGGAACATCATGCTCCGGCAGGATCCCAGATTCTTGCCGTGGAAGCGGATGTTCCCGCAGCTGCATTTGCGCCTTTAGTCCTTGTCGTCGAGCCACAGGCTCCGGCATGGGCACATCAGATCGTCCATTTCCTTCAAACAGGAGAACTTCCCGAGGAGCAAGAATCAGCGGAAAGAGTAGCCCGGCAATCAAGTATGTACCAGTTTGTCGATGACATACTATACCGAAGAAGATTCAACAGAGTGAAATTGAAGTGCATTTCCCGGGAAGATGGACAAGAGCTGTTGGCAGAGATACATGGAGGCACATGTCGTCACCACATTGGCGCAAGAGCGCTTGCCGGCAAAGTTTTCCGGCAGGGCTTCTTCTGGCTGACAGCCCTCCAGGATGCAACTACACAAGTAACCAAGTATGAAGCGTGCCAGTTCCATTCCAAAAAGATTCATCAACCAGCTCAAGCTCTCCAAACAATCCCCTTGTCCTGGCCATTTTCGGTCTGGGGGCTCGACATCCTCGGCCCCTTCCCCCGAGCTGTCGGGGGATTTGAGTACTTGTACGTTGCAATCGACAAGTTCACAAAGTGGCCTGAAGTGGAACCAGTGAGGAAGGTGACAGCACAATCAGCAGTTAAGTTCTTTAGGTCGATTGTTTGCCGTTTCGGGATCCCTAACAGGATCATCACCAACAATGGCACGCAGTTTACGAGCCACACATTCATGCAGTACGTCCAAGATCTTGGCACCAAGATCTGCTTCGCTTCTGTTGCTCGCCCAAGAAGCAATGGTCAAGCAGAGAGGGCAAACGCTGAAGTGTAGCGCGGGCTCAAGATCAGGACTTTCGATAGGCTGCATAGGTGCGGAAAGAATTGGATCGAGCAGTTGCCGGTGGTTCTCTGGTCAATCAGGACGACACCAAATCGAGCCACTGGCCAGACATCTTTTGCTCTTGTCTATGGAGCAGAGGTAGTTCTCCCCACGGAACTCGTATACGGATCGCCACGAGTGCTCGCTTATGATGAGCTTGAGCAAGAGCAGCTGCGACAAGATGACGCGCTGCTCCTCGAGGAGAATCGTCTTCAGGCTGCTGTGCGAGCTGCTCGCTACCAGCAAGCTTTGCGCCGCTATCATAGCCGCAAGGTTAACGCCAGAAGCTTCGAGGAAGGCGACCTTGTTCTTCGGCGTGTTCAATCCGCCAAGAATTCAAACAAGTTGACGCCGAAGTGGGAGGGCCCTTATCGGGTGAAACGAGTCGCTAGGCCCGGCGCTGTCCGCCTTGAGACAGAAGATGGCATTCCGGTGAGCAACTACTGGAACATAGAACATCTTCGCAAGTTTTATCCATAAGGCGCGGTTGCCGGGCCCATTCCGGCAACCACCTTTTGTACAAGCCTTGCCGCTGTCGCATATAACACTTTGTACAAAGCCGGGCGCAGCTCCCGTGCGTAAATAAAAGCCTACGTGCCCTGCACACCTTGTCAAAATTCAGTGCATATTTATTTTTCTTGCATGTATATCTGACACCTCGTGCAGCAATTTCCCCCGGTAAGCAATAAAGAACCTCGGGGTTCTATTTCATTATTTTCTCTTCTTTGAGAAAGAAGAGAAGACTCCTCCGCCCACAAGTTCACCAGGGGGGGAGGGATAAAGGTCAGGTCTGGAACAGGCGCCGTTCAAAGGGATCTAGCCTTGCCGGGACAAAGAAGACAAAAAAAAAGCTAAGTGGCTAAAGTTTGAGCCCAGTCAGTTTTAAATTTTTTCAAATTTTTTCGAGTTATATCCCTTGAACGTTCGTACCTTGTATGGAAAACCTGTGCGCGGAGGAATCGACTCGCGACTAAGTTGCGACCCTGTATTGTCTCTGAGCCCGCTCGACGATACAAGTGAGCTGCAACTTGTCCCGACAAGATTTCTTGCCGGAGGCAGCACCGCCGGTAGGCTGCTGATGTTCCGCACTCAGCAAGTGTGCTCGCGCCGGCAAGATCCCTCGAGGCGTAGGGTAAAAGCATACAAGGGATGTAACAGAGTAAAGGGAATAGCGCAGCAAGCAGTACCCAGAATAGAGTTATATTACAAGAATGACTTATTGTGGCACTGATTAAATTGTTCTCGTAACCAAAACGGCAGCAGCTAGAAAACGGGAGAAGAAGGGCGGCCTAATCCACGCGCCCGCCGTCGACCCGCCTGACCTCGTTCACCTTGTCCACGATGGGTGCGACGATGGCCCTGAGTTTTTCAAGATCGGCGCCCTCCGGCAGCTTCTTGGTGATGCGGGAGAGGTCGATGCCCGGATTGCGGAAGAGGACCTTCACCAACACCTTCTCCAAGACCCCGGCACAGATCGCGCGCGACTCGTCGGCCAGCTGCTTCGGGATCCTTTCCCGGAGCTGCCGGAGAGCCGCCACCACATCCTTAAAGAAAAGCGTGAGCTTGGCGCTGGGCTGGAGATTCTCCTCAGTGGAGTACCCGAAACCCGTCAAGTTCAACTCCGCCAACTCTCCAACTCGACGGAGACGCCTTCTCGGTCGGAACTGGGGCTGCGCTGAGGGCTCCATCGGCGGCAAGTTGCTCGGATACAGCTGGCCGCTCGCGCCCTCGGCGGGCTGGCCCGCTTCGGCCGCGGCCTCCCCTTTGCCGTCGCCCTCTCCGGCAAGGTCTTCCCAGGCGGCAAGACTTGCCGCCTCAGCTGCCTCCGCCTCCGACAGCATGAAGCCAAACTCGCCCGCGGCCGCGGCCGCCGCCACCTCCTCGGCCCTGCTAGCAATATACGCTAGCTCATTGGCAGTGGTGGCGCGGGTGAGGAGCTTCTGCTCGTCAGAATTGACTGCCACCTCCGACAAGTCGTCGAAGAATTGCTGCACGACCTCAGCGGCGGGCTCTATCCAGTTGGCACTTACCCCGTGCGAGTCGCACTCCGGCATCATTGCGCAGATGCGATCGCGCTGGGAGTTGTTGCACAAAGGGATGACGCCCTGCGGTAGCCGGAACCACTCTGGATGATTGGCGTTGTGCTTGAACGTCTCCCTCAGCATCGCGTCAAGCTCCAGGACCGTGAAGTTGAAGTTGAGGCCTGGGCGCAGCCTCATGAAATCCGCCGGGCCGCTGAATAGCCAGGCGGGCCTCCCCCTTGCCTGCAAAGGGGCGATACGACGGCAAAGGAAATCCGCGCCGACTGCCCCTGTTGTGAGTCCGGCATGCCTGAGCCGGAGGATTCGAGTGGTGGCGATCGTCAGTTTGGCGTCGTCCGGCGACAGAGCGCTCCAGTCGCCGCCGTGCACCACCCGAGTCTTGCGCAGCTTGGTGAACGACGGCGGATCGGCATCGCAGATCCAACACCACTCCTCCCTCCACTCGTCCCACTTGCCGCGGAGCTCGCCCGTCAAGTACACCTCCTTCATACCCATCCGGGAGATCCAGGCGATTCCACCAGCCAGTGGCTCCCCTTTCTCGGCCCGAGGGGAGAAATAGTGGCGGAAAAGAGCGACATTGGGGAGGATACCAACGAAGTTCTCACAAAGGTGCGCAAAAACCGCCATTGTCAGGACGGCATTGGGGGTGAAATCAAGCAGGTGGAACCCGTAGGTGTTCATGATATCACAAAAGAAATCGGAAAAAGGCGGGCAGAGCCCGCAATAGAAGAACACAGGGAAGAAGTAGTACCCTCTGGGGCACTTCTTCGATTTGGAGGCTTCCGCGGAAAGCACCGGCGTGCGCAGGTGCACCCGCGTTTCCGTCGACCAAAAGAGGTAGAACCCCGCCCGCAACGCCTCCGGGGTGAGCTCGGGGGAGAAAAGCACCAGCTTCTTGTGCAGCGCCTCGAGCTCTAGTGCCTCGGCCAACTTCGCGTCCTTCGCGTCCTTCGCAGCCTTCGTGGCCTTCCTGGCTTTCGGAGCCATGGCAAGGGCAGTAGGGGGAGGTGAAGGCGATGACGGCGACGGCGGCGACGGGTAGCGGAGTGCTGTTTTTTCTCTCGATTCAGGGGACGGAGGAGAGCAGCGGAGCTTTTTGAGGAAGGAACTGCAAGTGGCGGAAGTGGGGGAACGGCCCCGTTTCCTCTGCTTATAAACAGGGGATGCGAACGTTACGCATTTCCTGGGGTTAAGTATTGACCACGTTCTCTCCCGCGACGCCGCAATCGACGCGTTCCGTTGCGGGAGGACGCGGTGGACACGGAGTCTGATGCGGTGTGACCTAGGCCGCGCGTGCCCGTGCACTGTTTTGGGCCTGGCCCAACAGTGCTCGGCACCGTGTATGGCCCAGGCCCGGGGGCTCCTGTCGGTGTACTAAAGTAGGAGGGTACCTTAGTACCCCGAACTTGTGCACGGGCAGTCGCAGCGACCCCGCGGCAGGGCTTGCCGGGCGTCCGCCAAGATCCTCCACGGCTACTTTGACGCCATTCAAGATCGAAGTACTCAAACCAAGGCCCCGGCAAGAGGAGCTTGCCGGGAAGGCCAACCAAGGTTCCGGCAAGAGAAGTTGGCCGGGAAGAAAACAAAGGCCCCGGCAAGAGGAACTTGCCGGGAAGGCCAACCAAGGCATCATCAAAAGACTTGCCGCGGCGCCCCGCGCGTCCCGGCAAGGCCCGACGGCCGGCAAGCTTGTCGGCACAACAAGAGAAGGGCCGCGGCAAGGCACTTGCCGCGGCAAGGCTGCCACCCAAACTCCAGCGCACCCGGCGACGTGTCATCACAGGGCCATCCCAAGGGCACGTGGCGAAGCACTACGCAGCCATGCGGGGCGAGGTGGCAAGCGGAGCTGACAGAGACGCCATCGTGGCAACCGGTGGCTCACTTGACGGTCGCTTCTCTGCACTGTTGGGGCGACCGGACGGGCATTAAAAGCCCTTGTCCCCTGCCGTCAAAGTTAGGTAGGGGACACTGTTGGTCACTGTTACACCAACCTGCGTTTTTACCTTTCTACCCCCTCTTCTTACGCTGCCACCTGTTGGTGCCCCCTTCAGACTATAAAAGGGAGGCCCATGCGCACGTAGAAGGGGTTCGGTCCATTTTTGGACACAGGCAACACCACCATACGCTCGGACCCTCGAGCAAGATCGAATACGAACACAAAGCAGCAGGAGTTTTATCTCTCCGGAGAGCTCCGAAGCTGGGTAAAAATCGCCCGTCTCCCCAGCGCGCGCGCCCGACCTCGATCCGCTCTGCGCGCGGCCTCCGCCCCCCTCGCCGGAACAGAAGGGGCCCCCAGTGCCCCATAGGTGCCCGGGGCCGCGGGAAAGGAAGGGACCGGCCCCCGACACCATTCTAATACTTAAGTTTTTAACAATTTGGTCTTGCACATGTAGGTCCTGCTGTCAGAGGTTTTCACCCACTGTTTGACCCTTTTTGCATATGGGGAAATGAGTTGTCCATGAATATCAATAAAGTCAAGAAACTCAGAAAGATTGTTAGGGTAAAGAAATTGGCGACAAAAAAACAACAAGATCTTTGTATGCACAATGAAGAAGACATCAGTTCACTACAAGATGGTACTAACTATCAAACCTTGTCTTTTTTATTCCTTTGCCCCATTTGCAATATAGAGAATATATCTATGCACAACCTTGTTTTCAGGCCTTTCCAAAATAGTTCACTGATGATTACCTCTCAAACCACCTGTATGGACAGGAGGTGAGGAAGGTATTCATACAACACGCACGGTTCAATATTGAAGTGTTTCAGAAGAGCATGAAGGATGGACGGCCAATCATCCACAGGCACTAGCCTGAAGTTGCAAAGACCTTCAACATCAATGAAGGCTCAATATTCGCCTTCCGCTTTGATACGTCCATTTTGCTTCATGCTTTTATATCAATATTTATTGCATTATGGGCTGTTATTACACATTATATCTCAATACTTATGGCTATTCTCTCTTATTTTACAAGGTTTACCATGAAGAGGGGGAATGCCGGCAGCTGGAATTCTGGCTGGAAAAGGAGTAAACGTTGGAAACCTATTATGCACAACTCCAAAAGACATAAGACTCCACGAAACAACTTTTTGGATTTAATAAGGATTTATGGGCAAAAGAAATAGGCCAGGGGGCCCACACCCTGTCCAGGAGACAGGTGGCGCCCCCCTAGGGCACGGCCCCCTATCTCCTGGGCCCCCTGGTGGGCCTCCGGCGTCCATGTTCTGCTATATCATCATTTTCCCACTGGAAAAAACCGTGAGCAAGCTTACGGGATGAAACTCCACCGCCACGAGGCGGAACCTCGGCGGAATCAATCTAGGGATCTAGCGGAGCTGTTCCGCTGGGGACACTTTCCTTTGGGAGCGGGAAATCATCACCAACGTCATCACCAACGATCCTCTCATCGAGAGGGGGTCAATCTCCATCAACATCTTCACCAGCACCATCACCTCTCAAAACCCTAGTTCATCTCTTGTATCCAATCTTGTATCAATACCACAAATTGGTACCTGTGGGTTGCTAGTAGTGTTGATTAATCCTTGTAGTTGATGCTATTTGGTTTACTTGGTGGAAGATCATATGTTCAGATCCTTTATGCATATTATTACTCCTCTGATTATGAACATGAATATGCTTTGTGAGTAGTTATGTTTGTTCCTGAGGACATGGGTGAAGTCTAGCTATTAGTAGTCATCTGAATTTGGTTTTCGTTCGATATTTTGATGAGATGTATGTTGTCTTTCCTCTAGTGGTGTTATGTGAACGTCGACTACATGACACTTCACCATTATTGGGGCCTAGAGGAAGGCATATGGAAGTAATAAGTAGATGATGGGTTGCTAGAGTGACAGAAGCTTAAACCCTAGTTTATGCGTTGCTTCGTTAGGGGTTGATATGGACCCATATGTTTAATGATGTGGTTAGGTTTACCTTAATACTCCTTTTTATAGTTGCGGATGCTTGCAATAGGGGTTAATCATAAGTGCGATGCTTGTCCATGTTACGGCAGTACCCAAGTGCCGGTCCACCCACATATAAAATTATCAAAGTACCGAATGCGGATCTTATGAACGTGATGAAAACTAGCTTGACGATAATTCCCAATGTGTCCTCGGGAGCTCCTTCTTCATTATTAGAATTTGTCCAGGCTTATCCTTTGCTTCATAAAGGATTGGGCCACCTTGCTGCACTTTATTTACTTTATTTACTTTTGCTCGTTACTATTTATCTTATCACAAAACTTTCTATCACCTACTATTTCAGTGCTTGCAGAGAAAACCTTACTAAAAACCGCTTATCATTTCCTTCTGCTCCTCGTTGAGTTCGACTCTCTTACTTATCGAAAGGACTACGATAGATCCCGTATACTTATGGGTCATCAAGAGTCTTGGTGAGTGGAACTTGGTAAGGAAACATTTATATAGTGTGCTGAAATTTTCTGTTACTTGTCACTATGGAAACTAATCCTTTGAGGGGCTTGTTTGGGGTATCTTCACCCCAACCAGAAGAGCAAAGAGATGCTCCTCAACCTACTGAACCTTATGAAAATATTCACTTTGAGATTCCTTCGGGTATGATAGAAAAACTGCTAGCTAATCCTTTTGTAGGAGATGGAACATTGCATCCCGACTTACACCTTATCTTTGTGGATGAAGTTTGTGGATTATTTAAGCTTGCAAGTATTACCGATGATGTTGTCAAAAGGAAGGTCTTCCCTTTATCTTTGAAGGAAGAGGCAACGACATGGCATAGGCTATGTGATGATACGAGATATTGGAATTATAAGCGATTGAAGTTGGAATATCACCAGAAGTTCTATCCTATGCATCTTGTTCATCGTGATCGTAAGTATGGACTTGACTCTGAGATAGTAGCTACTTTTTGTGAAACTTTTGCTACTCACGTTGATCTCCCTAAGGAGAAGTGGTTAATATATAATCCTCTTGTTGAAGTGAAAGTAGTTGCACCTATTACGGTCGAAGAAAAGACTATTACATATAGTGATCCTATTATTCCTACTGCTTATGTTGAAAAACCTCCTTTCCCTGTTAGGATAAAAGATCATGTTAAAGCTTCAACTATTGTTCGTAAGAGTAATACTAGGACTTATACACCTCCTGAGCAAATTAATGTTGAACCTGGTATTGCTATGATTAAAGATCTCTTGGATGAGGACTTAGATAGGCATGTTATCTCATTCTTGGGTGAAACTGCTAATATTGCTAGACCCGATACTAAGACACGTAGACCTATTGTAGGCACGCCTATTATTACTGTTAAAATAGGAGATCATTGTTATCATGGCTTATGTGATATGGGTGCTAGTGCTAATGCGATACCTTATGATCTTTATAAAGAAATTATGCATGATATTGCACCTGTTGAATTGGAAGACATTGATGTTACTATTAAGCTTGCTAATAGGGACACCATTAAACCTATTGGGATTGTTAGAGATGTTGAAGTCTTGTGTGGGAAGATTAAATACCCTGCTGATTTTCTTGTTCTTGGTTCCCCACAAGATGATTTGTGTCCCATTATTTTTGGTAGACCCTTGTTGAATACTGCTAGTGCTAAGATTAATTGTGAAAGGAATATTGTCACTGTTGGCATAGATGGTATGTCTCATGAGTTTAATTTCGCTAAGTTTAGTAGACAACCTCGTGAGAGGGAACCCTCTAGTAAGGATGAAATTATTGGTCTTGCTTCCATTTCTGTTCCACCAACTGACCCGTTAGAACAATATTTGTTAGACCATGAAAACGATATGTTTATGAAAGAAAGGGAAGAAATAGATGAAGTGTTCCTTAAACAAGAACCTATGTTGAAACATAACCTTCCCGTTGAAATTCTTGGGGATCCCCCTCCACCCAAGGGTGATCCCGTGTTTGAACTCAAACCATTACCTGATAATCTTAAGTATGCTTATCTTGATGAAAAAGAAATATATTGTTGGGGAACGTAGCAGAAATTCAAAAATTTTCCTACGTATCACCAAGATCTATCTATGGAGAGACCAGCAACGAGTAGAAAGAGAGTGCATCTACATACCCTTGTAGATCGCTAAGCAGAAGCGTTCAAGAGAACGGGGTTGAAGGAGTCGTACTCGTCGTGATCCAAATCACCGGAGATCCTAGTGCCGAACGGACGGCACCTCCGCGTTCAACACACGTACAGCCCGGTGACGTCTCCCACGCCTTGATCCAGCAAGGAGAGAGGGAGAGGTTGAGGAAGACTCCATCCAGCAGCAGCACAACGGCGTGGTGGTGGTGGAGGAGCGTGGCAATCCTGCAGGGCTTCGCCAAGCACCGCGAGAGAGGAGGAGCACTTGGGAGAGGGAGGGCTGCGCCAGGGGCAAGTGTGAAGCTCCCATGCGCCTCCCCACTATATATAGGGGTGGAGGGGGCTGGTTTCTTGCCCTCCAAGTCCATTGGGGCGTTGGCAAAGGTGGGAGGAAAGAAATCCCATCATTTCCTTCCCCACCGATTGCTATCCCCCCTTTTTAGGGATCTTGATCTTATCCCTTTGGGATATGATCTTATTCCTTCTAAGGGGGGATCTTGGTGCGCCTTGACCAGGGGTGTGGGGCCTTTCCCCCACTACCCACGTTCATGTGGGTCCCCCATGCAGGTGGGTCCCACTCCGGAACCTTCTAGAACCTTTCCGGTACAATACCGAAAAATCCCGAACATTTTCCAGTGACCAAAATAGGACTTCCCATATATAAATCTTTACCTCTGGACCATTCCGGAACTCCTCGTGACGTCCGGGATCTCATCCGGGACTCCGAACAACATTCGGTAACCACATGCAAACTTCCTTTATAACCCTAGCGTCATCAAACCTTAAGTGTGTAGACCCTACGGGTTCGGGAGACATGTAGACATGACCGAGACGTTCTCTGGTCAATAACCAACAGCGGGATCTGGATACCCATGTTGGCTCCCACATGTTCCACGATGATCTCATCGGACGAACCACGATGTCAAGGACTCAATCGATCCCGTATACAATTCCCTTTGTCTAGCGGTATTTTACTTGCCCGAGATTCGATCATCGGTATCCTTATACCTTGTTCAATCTCGTTACCGGCAAGTCTCTTTAATCGTTCCGTAACACATCATCCCGTGATCAACTCCTTGGTCACATTGCGCAAATGATGATGTCCTACCGAGTGGGCCCAGAGATACCTCTCCGCTTACACGGAGTGGCAAATCCCAGTCTCGATTCGTGCTAACCCAACAGACACTTTCGGAGATACCTGTAATGCACCTTTATAGCCACCCAGTTACGTTGTGACGTTTGATACACCCAAAGCACTCCTACGGTATCCGGGAGTTACACGATCTCATGGTCTAAGGAAAAGATACTTGACATTATAAAAGCTCTAGCAAACGAACTACACGATCTTTGTGCTATGCTTAGGATTGGGTCTTGTCCATCACATCATTCTCCTAATGATGTGATCCCGTTATCAACAACATCCAATGTCCATAGCCAGGAAACCATGACTATCTGTTGATCACAACGAGCTAGTCAACTAGAGGCTCACTAGGGACATATTGTGGTCTATGTATTCACACGTGTATTACGATTTCCGGATAATACAGTTATAGCATGAATAAAAGACAATTATCATGAACAAGGAAATATAATAATACTTTTATTATTGCCTCTAGGGCATATTTCCAACAGTCTCCCACTTGCACTAGAGTCAATAATCTAGTTCACATCGATATGTGATTAACACTCAACGTCACATCCCCATGTGACTTACACCCAAAGAGTTTACTAGAGTCAATAATCTAGTTCACATTTACCATGTGATTAACACTCGATGAGTTCTTGGTTTGATCATGTTATGCTTGTGAGATAGGTTATAGTCAACGGGTCTGAACCTTTTAGATCCGTGTGTGCTTTACAAATCTCTATGTCATCTCCTAGATGTAGCTACCACGCTCTATTTGGAGCTATTCCAAATAACTGTTCTACTTGGAGCTATACTAAAAGTTGCTCCATTATACGTATCCGGTATTTCTACTCAGAGCTATCCGGATAGGTGTTAAGCTTGCATCGACACTCTTTACGTCGAACTCTTTATCACCTCCATAATCGAGAAAATTCCTTAGTCCACTAGTTACTAAGGATAATTTTGACCGCTGTCCTGTGATCCATTCTTGGATCACTCTTGTACCCCTTGACCGACTCATGGCAAGGCACACTACAGGTGCAGTACACAGCATAGCATACTGTAGAGAGCCTATGATAAAAGCATAGGGGACGACCTTCGTCCTTTCTCTCTATTCTGCCGTGGTCGGGATTTTAAGTCTTAACTTCATACCTTACATCTCAGGCAAGAATTCCTTCTTTGACTGATGCATCTTGAACACCTTCAAGATCATGTCAAGGTACGTGCTCATTTGAAAGTACTATTAAGCATTTTGATCTATCTTATAGATCTTGATGCTTATTGTTCAAGTAGCCTAATCCAGGTTTTCCATTGAAAAACAGTTTTCAAATAACCCTATATGCTTTCTAGAAATTCTACATCATTTCTGATCATCAATATGTCAACAACATATACTCATCAGAAATTCTATAGTGCTCCCACTCACTTCTTTGGAAATACAAGTTTCTCATAAACTTTGTATAAACCCAAAATCTTTGATCATCTTATCAAAGCGCACATTCCAACTCCGAGATGCTTACTCCAGTCCATGGAAGGATCGCTGGAGCTAGCATACCTTTTAGCATCCTTAGGATCGACAAAAACTTTCTGATTTGTATCACATACAACCTTTCCATACGAAGACTGGTAAGGAAACTCGTTTTGTCATCCATCTGCCAGATTTCATAAATGCAGCTTATGCTAACATGAATCCGACGGACTTAAGCATCGCTACGGATGAGAAAATCTCATCGCAGTCAACTCCTTGAACTTGTGAAAAACTCTTCGCCACAAGTCGAGCTTCATAGATGGTGACATTACCATCCACGTCCGTCTTCTTCTTAAAGATCCATTTATCTCAATGGCTTGCCGGTCATTGGGCAAGTCCACCAAAGTCCATGCTTTGTTCTGATACATGGATCCTATCTCGGATTTCATGGCTTCTAACCATTTGTCGGAATTTGGGCCCACCATCGCTTCTCCATAGCTCGTAGGTTCATTGTTGTCTAGCAACATGACCTTCAAGACAAGATCACCGTACCACTCTGAAGTAGTACGCGTCCTTGTCGTCCTACGAGGTTCGGTAGTGACTTGATCCAAAGCTTCATGATCACTATCATAAGCTTCCACTTCAATTGGTATAGGTGCCACAGGAACAACTTCCTGTGCCCTGCTACACACTTGTTGAAGTGACGGTTCAATAACCATATCAAGTCTCCGCTATCCTCCCAGTCAATTTTTCGAGAGAAACCTTTCCTCGAGAAAGGACCCGATTCAAGAAACAATCCATATTGCTTTCGGATCTGAATTAGGAGGTATACCCAGCTGTTTTGGGTGTCCTATGAAGATGCATTTATCCGCTTTGGGTTCGAGCTTATCAGCCTGAAACTTTTTCACATAAGCGTCGCAACCTCAAACCTTTAAGAAATGACAGCTTAGGTTTCTCTAAACCATAGTTCATACAGCGTCATCTCATCGGAATTACGTGGTGCCCTATTTAAAGTGAATCTGGTTGTCTCTAATGCCTAACCCATGAACGATAGTGGTAATTCGATAAGAGACATCATGGTACGCACCATATACAATAGGGTGCAACTATGATGTTCGGACACACCATCACACTATGGTGTTCCAGGCGGTTTTAATTGTGAAACAATTTCCACAATGTCTTAATTGTGTGCCAAAACTCGTAACTCAGATATTCATCTCTATGATCATATCATAGACATTTTATCCTCCTGTCACAATGATCTTCTACTTCACTCTGAAATTACTTGAACCATTCAATAATTCAGACTTGTGTTTCATCAAGTAAATATTCTCAACATCTACTCGAATCATCTATGAAGTAAGAACATAACGATATTCACTGCATGCCTCAGCACTCATTGGACTGCACACATCAAAATGTGTTACTTCCAACAAGTTGCTATCTTGTTCCATTTTACTGAAACCGAGGCTTTTCAGTCATCTTGCCTATGTGGTATGATTTGCATATCTCAAGTGATTCAAAAACAAGTGAGTCCAAACGATCCATCTGCATGGAGTTTCTTCATGCATATACACCAATAGACATGGTTCGCATGTCTCAAACTTTTCAAAACGAGTGAGTCCAAAGATCCATCAACATGGAGCTTCTTCATGCGTTTTATACCATTATGACTTACATGGCAGTGCCACAAGTAAGTGGTACTATCATTACTATCTTATATCTTTTGGCATGAAAATGTGTATCACTACGATCGTGATTCAATAAACCATTCATTTAGGTGCAAGACCATTGAAGGTATTATTCAAATAAACAGAGTAACCATTATTCTCCTTAAATGAATAACCGTATTGCGATAGACATAATCCAATTATATCTATGCTCAACGCAAACAGCAATCTCGATGGTAGAGGGAGCGTGCGATGCTTGATCATATCAACATTGAAACACTTCCAACACATATCGTCAGCTCACCTTTAGCTAGTCTCCGTTTATTCCGTAGCTTTTATTTCGAGTTACTAACACTTAGCAACCGAACCGGTATCTTAATACCCTGGTGCTACTAGGAATACTACTAAAGTACACATTAACATAATGTATATCCAATATACTTCTATCGACCTTGCCAGCCTTCTCATCTACCAAGTATCTAGGGCAATTCTGCTCCAGTGGCTGTTCCCCTTATTATAGAAGCACTTAGTCTCGGGTTTGGGTTCAACCTTGGGTTTCTTCACTAGAGCAGCAGCTGAATTGCCGTTTCATGAAGTATCCCTTCTTGCCCTTGCCCTTCTTGAAACTAGTGGTTTCACCAACCATCAACAATTGATGCTCCTTCTTGATTTCTACTTTCATGGTGTCAAACATCACGAATACCTCAAGGATCATCATATCTATCCCTGATATGTTTATAGTTCATCACGAAGCTCTAGCAGCTTGGTGGCAATGACTTTGGAGAACCATCACTATTTCATCTGGAAGATCAACTCCCACTCGATTCAAGCGATTGTTGTACTCAGACAATCTAAACACAAGCACAACAATTGAGCTTTTCTCCGTTAGTTTGCAGGTTAAGAAAATTGTCGGAGGTCTCATACCTCTTGACGTGGGCACTAGCCTGAAATCCCAATTTCAGCCCTCGAAACATCTCATATGTTCCGCGACATTTCAAAAAACGTCTTTGATGCCTCAACTCTAAACCGTTTCACTGAACTATCACGTAGTTATCAAAACGTGTATGTCTGATGTTCACAACATCCACAAACGACATTTGGGGTTCGGCACACTGAGCGGTGCATTAAGGACATAAGCTTTCTACTGATTGCATAATCGCTACTGTCAACTTTCAACTATATTTTCTCTAGGAACATAACTAAATAGTAGAACTAAAATGCGAGCTACGACATAATTTGCAAAAGGTCTTTTGACTATGTTCAAGATAATTAAGTTCATCTTATGAACTCCCACTCGGATAGACATCCCTCTGGTCATCTAAGTGATCACATGATCCGAGTCAACTAGGCCGTGTCCGATCATCACGTGAGACGGACTAGCCAACGTCGGTGAACATCTTTATGTTGATCGTATCTACTATACGACTCATGCTTGACCTTTCGGTCTCCGTGTTCCGAGGCCATGTCTGTACATGCTAGGCTCGTCAAGTTAACCCTAAGTGTATTGCTGTGTAAATCTGTCTTACACCCGTTGTATGTGAACGTAAGAATCCATCACACCCGATCATCACGTGGTGCTTAGAAGTGACGAACTGTAGCAACGGTGCACAGTTAGGGGAGAACACTTCTTGAAATTGTTGTAAGGGATCATCTTATTTACTACTGTCGTCCTAAGTAAACAAGATGCATAAACATGATAAACATCACATGCAATCAAATAGTGACATGATATGGCCAATATCATTTTGCTCCTTTTGATCTCCATCTTCGGGGCTCCATGATCATCATCGTCACCGGCATGATACCATGATCATGATCTCCATCATCGTGTCTCCATGAAGTCGTCTCGCCAACTTATTACTTCTACTACTATGGCTACCGGTTAGCAATAAAGTAAAGTAATTACATGGCATTGTTCAATGACACGCAGGTCATACAATAAATTAAGACAACTCCTATGGCTCCTGCCGGTTGTCATACTCATCGACATGCAAGTCGTGAATCCTATTACAAGAACATGATCAATCTCATACAACACATATCATTCATCACATTCTTGTTGTCCATATCACATCACAAAGCATACCCTGCAAAAACAAGTTAGACGTCCTCTAATTGTTGTTGCATGTTTTACGTGGCTGCTATGGGTTTCTAGCAAGAACGTTTCTTACCTACGCAAAACCACAACGTGATATGCCAATTGCTATTTACCCTTCATAAGGACCCTTTTCATCAAATCCGTTCCGACTAAAGTGGGAGAGACTGGCACCCGCTAGCCACCTTATGCACCAAGTGCATGTCAATCGGTGGAACCTGTCTCATGTAAGAGTACGTGTAAGGTCGGTCCGGGCCGCTTCATCCCACAATACTGTCGAAACAAGATTGGACTAGTAACGGTAAGCATATTGAACAACATCAACGCCCACAACTACTTTGTGTTCTACTCGTGCAAAGAATCTACGCAATAGACCTAGCTCATGATGTCACTGTTGGGGAAAGTAGCAGAAATTCAAAAAATTTCCTACGTATCACCAAGATCTATCTATGGAGAGACCAGCAACGAGTAGAAAGAGAGTGCATCTACATACCCTTGTAGATCGCTAAGCGGAAGCGTTCAAGAGAACGGGGTTGAAGGAGTCGTACTCGTCGTGATCCAAATCACCGGAGATCCTAGTGCCGAACGGACGGCACCTCCGCGTTCAACACACGTACAGCCCGGTGACGTCTCCCACGCCTTGATCCAGCAAGGAGAGAGGGAGAGGTTGAGGAAGACTCCATCCAGCAGCAGCACAATGGCGTGGTGGTGGTGGAGGAGCGTGGCAATCCTGCAGGGCTTCGCCAAGCACCGCGAGAGAGGAGGAGCACTTGGGAGAGGGAGGGCTGCGCCAGGGGCAAGTGTGAAGCTCCCATGCGCCTCCCCACTATATATAGGGGTGGAGGGGGCTGGTTTCTTGCCCTCCAAGTCCATTGGGGCGTTGGCAAAGGTGGGAGGAAAGAAATCCCATCATTTCCTTCCCCACCGATTGCTATCCCCCCTTTTTAGGGATCTTGATCTTATCCCTTTGGGATATGATCTTATTCCTTCTAAGGGGGGATCTTGGTGCGCCTTGACCAGGGGTGTGGGGCCTTTCCCCCACTACCCACGTTCATGTGGGTCCCCCATGCAGGTGGGCCCCACTCCGGAACCTTCTAGAACCTTCCCGGTACAATACCGAAAAATCCCGAACATTTTCAAGTGGCCAAAATAGGACTTCCCATATATAAATATTTACCTCCGGACCATTCCGGAACTCCTCGTGACGTCCGGGATCTCATCCGGGACTCCGAACAACATTCGGTAACCACATGCAAACTTCCTTTATAACCCTAGCGTCATCGAACCTTAAGTGTGTAGACCCTACGGGTTCGGGAGACATGTAGACATGACCGAGACGTTCTCTGGTCAATAACCAACAGCGGGATCTGGATACCCATGTTGGCTCCCACATGTTCCACGATGATCTCATCGGACAAACCACGATGTCAAGGACTCAATCGATCCCGTATACAATTCCCTTTGTCTAGCGGTATTTTACTTGCCCGAGATTCGATCGTCGGTATCCTTATACCTTGTTCAATCTCGTTACCGGCAAGTCTCTTTACTCGTTCCGTAACACATCATCCCGTGATCAACTCCTTGGTCACATTGCGCAAATGATGATGTCCTACCGAGTGGGCCCAGAGATACCTCTCCGCTTAGACGGAGTGGCAAATCCCAGTCTCGATTCGTGCTAACCCAACAGACACTTTCGGAGATACCTGTAATGCACCTTTATAGCCACCCAGTTACGTTGTGACGTTTGATACACCCAAAGCACTCCTACGGTATCCGGGAGTTACACGATCTCATGGTCTAAGGAAAAGATACTTGACATTATAAAAGCTCTAGCAAACGAACTACACGATCTTTGTGCTATGCTTAGGATTGGGTCTTGTCCATCACATCATTCTCCTAATGATGTGATCCCGTTATCAACGACATCCAATGTCCATAGCCAGGAAACCATGACTATCTGTTGATCACAACGAGCTAGTCAACTAGAGGCTCACTAGGGACATATTGTGGTCTATGTATTCACACGTGTATTACGATTTCCGGATAATACAGTTATAGCATGAATAAAAGACAATTATCATGAACAAGGAAATATAATAATACTTTTATTATTGCCTCTAGGGCATATTTCCAACATATATCCTGTTATTATTAGTGCTAACCTTTTAGAGAAAGAAGAAAAAAGATTATTGAAAACTCTAAAGAAGCACCGAGCTGCTACCATTGGATATACTCTGGATGATCTTAAGGGCATTAGTCCCACATTATGTCAACACAAAATCTCAGTGGAGAAAGATGCCAAACCAGTTAGAGATCCTCAAAGACGATTGACTCCCAAAATGAAGGAAGTGGTAAGGAAGGAGATACTAAAACTCCTTGGGGCAGGTGTTATTTATCCCGTTGCCGATAGTGAATGGGTAAGCCCTGTCCATTGTGTCCCTAAAAAGTGAGGTATTACCGTTGTCCCTAATGATAAAGATGAATTGATCCCGCAAAGAATTATTACGGGTTATAGGATGGTAATTGATTTTCATAAGTTAAATAAAGCTACTAAGAGAGATCATTACCCTTTACCTTTTATTGATCAAATGCTAGAAAGGCTATCCAAACACACACATTTTTGCTTTCTAGATGGTTATTCCGGCTTCTCTCAGATACCTGTATCAGCAGGGGATCAATCTAAAACTACTTTTACTTGCCCTTTTGGTACTTTTGCTTATACACGTATGCCTTTTGGTTTATGTAATGCACCTTCTACCTTTCAAAGATGCATGATGGCTATATTTTCTAATTTTTGTGAGGTATTCATGGATGACTTCTCCGTCTATGGATCCTATTTTGATGATTGTTTGAGCAACCTTGATCAAGTTTTGCAGAGATGCGAAGACACTAGTCTCGTCCTGAATTGGGAAAAGTCTCACTTTATGGTTAATGAAGGCATTGAAGTTGATAAAGCCAAAGTTGATGCTATTGAAAAGATGCCATGTCCCAAGGACATAAAAGGTATAAGAAGTTTCCTTGGTCATGCCGGCTTTTATAGGAGGTTCATTAAGGACTTTTCTAAAATCTCTAGGCCTTTGACTAATTTATTGCAAAAAGATATTCCTTTTGTCTTTGATGATGATTGTGTAGAAGCATTCGAAACACTTAAGAAAGCTTTGATCACTGCACCTATTGTTCAGCCACCTGATTGGAATTTACCTTTTGAAATTATGTGCGATGCTAGTGATTATGTTGTAGGTGCTGTTTTAGGGCAAAGAGTTGATAAGAAATTTAATGTTATCCATTATGCTAGCAAGACTCTTGATACTACCCAGAGAAATTATGCTACTACCGGAAAAGAATTCTTAGCAGTTGTGTTTGCATGTGATAAGTTTAGACCTTATATTGTTGATTCCAAATTTACTATTCACACTGATCATGCTGCTATTAGATGGGTTCTCTTGCTCCAAGAATTTGATCTGCACATTATTGATAGAAAGGGAGCTGAGAACCCCGTTGTAGACAACTTGTCTAGGTTAGAGAATGTTCTTGATGACCCATTGCCTATTAATGATAGTTTTCCTAATGAACAATTAGCGGTTGTCAATGCTTCTCGTACCGCCCCTTGGTATGCTGATTATGCTAATTACATTGTTGCTAAATATATACCGCCTAGTTTCACATACCAGCAAAATAAAAAGTTCTTTTATGATTTAAGACATTACTTCTGGGATGATCCACACCTTTATAAAGAAGCAGTAGATGGTATTATTAGACGTTGTGTGCCTGAGCATGAACAGGAACAGATCCTACGCAAGTGTCACTCTGAATCCTATGGAGGACACCACGCTGGAGATAGAACTGCACACAAGGTACTACAATCTGGTTTTTATTGGCCTACTCTTTCCAAAGATGCTCGTAAGTTTGTCGTATCTTGTGATGAATGTCAAAGAATAGGTAACATTAGTAGACGTCAAGAAATGCCTATGAATTATTCTCTTGTTATTAAACCGTTTGATGTTTGGGGCTTTGATTATATGGGACCTTTTCCTGCCTCTAATGGTTATACACATATTTTAGTTGCTGTTGATTACGTTACTAAGTGGGTAGAAGTTATTCCAACTAGTAGTGCTGATCATAACACTTCTATTAAAATGCTTAAAGAAGTTATTTTTCCGAGGTTTGGAGTCCCTAGATATCTTATGACTGATGGTGGTTCACACTTTATTCATGGTGCTTTCCGTAAGATGCTTGCTAAGTATGATGTCAATCATAGAATCGCATCTCCTTATCATCCGCAGTCTTGTGGTCAAGTAGAGTTGAGCAATAGAGAGCTCAAATTAATTTTGCAAAAGACTGTGAATATATCTAGAAAGAATTGGTCCAAAAAACTTGATGATGCATTATGGGCCTATAGAACTGCATACAACAATCCTATGGGTATGTCTCCAACTCTCCATATAAGATGGTTTATGGAAAAGCATGTCATTTACCTCTTGAACTTGAACATAAAGCATATTGGGCTGTTAAAGAGCTCAATTATGACTTCAAACTTGCCGGTGAGAAGAGGTTGTTTGATATTAGCTCACTTGATGAATGGAGAACCCAAGCATATGAGAATGCCAAGCTTTTCAAAGAAAAAGTCAAACGCTGGCATGATAAGAGGATACAGAAGCGTGAGTTTAACGTAGAAGATTATGTGTTATTGTTCAACTCTCGTTTACGATTTTTTGCAGGAAAACTTCTCCCAAAATGGGAAGGTCCCTACGTTATCGAGGAGGTCTATCGTTCTGGTGCTATAAAAATCAACAACTTCGAAGGCACAAATCCGAGGGTGGTAAACGGTCAAAGAATTAAACATTATATTTCAAGTAATCCATTAAATGTTGAAACTAATATTATTGAAACCATAACCCCTGAGGAATACAAAGAGACACTTTCCAGAACGTTCCAGACTCCGAAAAGGCATAGGTACGTGGTACGGTAAGTAAAACAACTCCAAAACAACTCTAATGGCAATTTTTTCCGTTTTGGATTATTTAAAGATTTTAGGAAGAAAGAAGTAGTCCGAAAGGGGCACGAGGCTCCCACGAGAGAGGAGGGTGCGCCCCCCTGTAGGGCGCACCCTCCTGTCTCGTGGGCACCTCGTGTGCCTCCCGGACTCCGTTTTCTTGTATGTTACATATTTTGTCGGTAAAAATTCATTATATATACTCCTGAAGGTTTTGACCACCGTATCACGCAATTATCCTCTGTTTTCGTTTCGAGCTGTTCCTGTTGCAGATTAAGAACAAGATGTCGTCCCAAGATTCGGAGGGAGAGAGCTACATGGCTGATTATATTGCAAACCCAAAAGTATATGGAGATGTGGAACATTATGGCTGGACCACAGAGGAAGAAGAAGACTATGATCCAAAGAGGAAGGAGGAGACAAGCTCTGATGAAGAGGACGATCCACTGCCTCAACCTGGTGATATGCATGTGGAGTTCAAGAAGTCAAGCCTCCCTAAGGTCCAATCTATCCCACCACGTTTTTTGCAGGATAGCAAGGCAACACTATGCAAAAAGATAATGAAACTAGAGCTCGAGAATGAGGATCTGAGGGAGGAAAATTTTAGCCTCAGACGCAAGCTAGAGAAGAAAAGTGCAACAACACCTACTTCACCACCCCCTAGGAAATAATCACATGTGTATGGCACTCCCCTTGGCAACTACCAAGCTTGGGGGAGGTGCCCCGGTATCGCATCACCATCACACTCCTATCTTTACCGCTTTATTTAGTTCGATCCTCTTAGTAGTATCTTGATCTATTAGTTCGAAGTTTTGATATCAAGTAGTTTTGAGTTTTGCTTTGTGATCTCTTTATGTAATCGAGTCCATGTGCTATCTATAATAAAGATTAGTGTTGTCACACCCTGATTTTCATGTACAACACTTGAGCTAATAAATCATGATAAAGTGTGGTTTGACAAAAACTTTTGCATTGGCTTTTATTTGGAGTTGGTTTTCTCTCGGTGTTTTTCAAGTGCTCTTTAAAGTCAACACAACTCCACCTTCTATACTTCATCTCCTTGCCCCAAACTTCTGCCCAATGATCATGCCATGTGTATAGAGCAATATAGTATTTTCTTACAAAAATAATTTGGCCAAAAAGTATTTTCAAAAATTAGTTTTCCAAAAACCCCTGAATTGAGGTTTGCACTGCAAGTACTTGATTTGAGGTATGAAAAATATTTCAAAGAGTATATTTGAAACCTATTAGATATAGGACTTCCATAAAACACAAAAATATAATTTTAGAAGTTATTTTCCTATTTTATTTAAAAGCTTTTTCTTAAGGCCAGAAATGGTCTTTAATAGGGAAAATTTATTTTATTGTTTTAAAAATATTTGACAAAAATCAGGGAAACTCAGTGGACATATACTTCCCATATATAAGAGTTTCAACACATGGTCATGTTCAAAATATTGGACAAAACCTCCCAAAACCATTTCTGCCCATTTCAAGGATTTGAAATATTTCTACAGGAAATATTTTCATAAACATCCAAGGAAAATCCAGCAAGTCACAAATGCATATTGTGATCACCTTGCAAAGCCTCATGTCAATTAAAGTCATTTTGGTTCACCAAAATGCCCCAAAACCCTTCTTGTCCAGAACCAAATTTGTACAACTCTACATTGGCAACTTTCTCCTTTTGATCTCAACTTTTGTGGACATGTTCATAACCTCAAATGGTGACACTACACCAAGTGGTGCATCAAGTAGAACAGATTTGCATGACTAAATCTTGGAAAGTCCATTTTTGCTGATTTCTAGGGTTTACAAAAGTTGCATTGGCAACGTTTACCAAATGAACTCAATCTTGGTGGAACCTTTTATTTTCTCATACCATTTGACCCTGTCAAGCCTCATGACAAATGGATATCATCTACTTGCCTAAACCAATATCAAACACCTTCTGCCACTTTACCAAAATGCCATTTTTGAGCTCTTCCACTAATCTCCATGGGCTCAACTTTGTACCACAGCTGATCCTGACCCTCTTCTACCTCCAGTAACTTTCCCCTGGCCATTTGTCAATTATTGTTGGGCAAAAACTCCAAGATTCCTCTCTGGACAGCCATGGCAGCATCTCTTTCCTCCCTCTATTTTTATTTCCTACCTCTCCCTTAGTACCTAAGCTACCCCAGGGCATCTCCATATGAACCAGCAGCTAGTAGACAAGGCGGAACACATCCAGAGCGCGTGGGCATGCCGTGGCATGCCAAATGGGCGCTCTGGAGCGCACTACAGTTTGCTCCCGCACTGTAGCTGCATCCTGCCCGAGGCTTCCGACCATCTCGAGCCTCCCCCGCGCGCCAGTCGATGCTCCTCGACGTCCGCAACACGCCACGCCCCTGTCCCCCTTCTCTTTCTTCCTGCCGCTACCTCCTCCACACGCACCCCGACCGCCCGAGAGCTCCAATGGGCGAGCTCACATGCGTGAAGCCTCTGGCGCCTCCCCGCTCTCCCTCTGCCTTTACCTTGGCCTAGGCCACGCCTACAAACGCCCTGGACAAGGCACTGGGTGCCAGTTCGGCCCCTGGCACTGCATTGGACGTGGCCGTGGACGGCGCCCACGGTGCACCAACGCCCCACCATATGAGGATCTCCCCGGGCCTCCCTCTCGTCTCCATCCACCCTCTCTTAGCCCCAGATATCTCCTGGACCAGATCACTCCTCTCCCCGCGCCCTCCATAGCCCTCCATGGCCAGAGAGCCGCCGCTAGCACCCACCTAAATTCAGCCGAGCCCGAGCTCTTCTCCCTCTCCTCTCTCCACCAGAAGGGTCCCCGGAGCAAGGCGGAGCTCCCACGCTCTTTCCCTCGTCCGAGGGCGCACCGTAGCGCCGTCTCCAATCTCGCCCAACGCCACCATCCGCCAACGTCCAAGCCGTCGTCGCCTCGACCATCCCCGACAGCCGTGGCATACATGAATGGATGCGGCGTTCGGCGCCGAGCTCATCTATAGCCAGGGCGTCGCCGGAGGTGCTCCGTAGCGCCGGAAGTCGCCGTCGGGGCTCTTTGCTCCCTCGGGCAGGCAAGCGCGCGGGAGGAAGACGAAGACGAAGGCCCTGCAGGCGGGCCCCGCTCGTCAGTGGCCCAGCCACTGGGCCACGCTGGCAAGTGGAGACGGGCCGGGCGAAATGCGCCTTCGACGTCACTTGTCGTCCGCGTGGACGAGCCGCTGGGCCGGCCCAAGGTCTATCTGTCGCCCCGCGCGCAGGATAAGGTTAAAGCCTTATTTCCTTTTTCTTTTTCCAATCAACTTCAAAAATCCATAAATAATTCAACAGAGATCCAAATTTGATTATTCAAATTTCTAGTAGTTTATAAATTCATGCGCTATCTCATGGTGCCATTTGAACATTTTTCCAGAAGTATTTCTTTCGCAAATAATTACCAAATCCCATTTTTCCATTTCTGTCATAAATTTAGAAAATTACAGAGGGCTCACATTTGATCCAAATGCCATGATTCAAATTTCCAGATGCTTCTAAGTTCATAACTTAGTTTATGAACATTTTTATTAATGCTTTCTATGCCACACAATATAATGAGCCATTTCTTCATATTTGCCAACTTTGCAAATTCATAGGAAATTCATTTCAACTCCAAATCCAGTGAAACCAATTTCTAAATGTTTCTAAAATCATGCCTGATTTAATGGGTAATTTTACTCATTTTTATAAAAAGGCATTCTGTAGACAACTTGCAGATCCATTAAATCCCTTGTTCCATCATATCGAAATGTTTAGAAATATCCATTGATCCACTTCCAATGAAATCACCTTGGTCATTCCTCATATGACCAGAGGCATCCTAGAAAATTCCAACTCACATTTTTAGAGCACTTTTATTTTTGCCTTGTCGTGTTGCTTATTATGGTTGTTTTCTACGATAGTTGACGAAGTAGACGAAATGCTCGGAGTTGGACCAGAGATATGTGAAGACCGCGAAGACTTTGTTAAAACAGGCAAGCATCCCTTTGACCATGTCTATGAAACCCTTTTTATGCATGTCATTTAGCACCATATTGTTGTTGCAACGGAATCATGATGAGGTGGTAACCACTTTGATGGTTTGCCACCGTACTTCCTTGTTGATACTTGCATTGTGCATGACCCTACCTTCTTATGAGGGTTATGCCGGTGGGGGTAGATAGGATGCTAAAGTAGTGCTACGCAAAAAGGGACGGTAATATGCATGGTGATGGAGACAAAGTATTTTCGAAAGACTTTTCGAAAACCCCATCGGGTGCAACTTATGCCCGGGGGAGATGATGAGTTGGGTAGCCACTTGATGACGAAGTGGTGTACCGAGGCAAGTGTGTGTGTTGTTTTCAAAACGGATTGGTGTAAGTTGCGACCGTTATTCCAACCTTACATGCGCAACCACTCTACCCTTATATGGGAAAGGGCATTATTGATTACCTAGGCCGATACTAGCTTGGAGCCCGCATTACTAGTGACGGGGGAGAGTTGGTTCTCTCTCTAGGGATGAGGTCGTGCCAGGTAGGGCGGCCAATAACATTTTTATGGGGCACCGGACACACCGTTGGTACCCCGTGCCAGTGGTATGTGACAAATATGGGAGCGAGGCTCCACAATTTTAAGATGTGAAATATTGGGCACGGGGGTTATTACCAATCGAGTGGACTCTATGTTAGTGTCGTCTAGGGAAATATAGTGATTGGGTGCTTACCTCGGGTACTTGAGGTACTGCGGGTCGTGGATGACACGGAAGTTCCCCGGATCTTGTGGGTAAAGTGTGCAACCTCTGCAGAGTGTTAAACTATTCGAATAGCAGTGTCCACGGTCAAGGACAATTGGGTAACCGCTCTTGGGCTACGTCCACATGTTTACAAACCAGTGTGTGTGTTTGGATAAGTGGGAAGATCTACTTGGGTCAAGTCAAAGGACTTGACATGATTGAGTTGGGTTGATGCCCACTCTATTTATGTTGATATTTGTAACCTATCCTCATGGTTACTTGAATTCTCCTGATGCATGTCTTACAAGTTGTTGAACATGTCATTGCACTCAAAACTAGCTTTCTGCAAAAATTTACCTATATCATGCATTGTTGTATCTTGAACCAAAACATGGGTTGCTTGCGAGTACATTCAAAGTACTCATTGGCTTGCCACTGGTTATTTTATTGGCCAAGCATGAAAGAACAGGATATAATGAAGAGTACCTTGGTGATGAACATGCGAGCTAGGACGCTTCCTAGTCAGAATGCCTATAGGGTTAAGGC
Source organism: Triticum timopheevii (assembly GCA_963921465.1). Classification (NCBI taxonomy): domain Eukaryota; kingdom Viridiplantae; phylum Streptophyta; class Magnoliopsida; order Poales; family Poaceae; genus Triticum; species Triticum timopheevii. Next base: position 373,574,898 of record OY997270.1, read on the forward strand.
AGATGGCATGGGTCCAAGTTGTTATTGAAGATTTCCGCTGTGACAATACACTCAAGACTTGACCATAATGGTCCTACTTGTGTAAAACGGTATGTATGGATGTAAGACTCTTGTTATTCAGCTTCTGTGTGTTCAGTGAGCATTGATATCTGGGATCACTGTACACGTGCATTCGGTGATCTCAACTTATGAGTCGGGGTCCCCACAAGTGTTGAGTCAAGGGCTTTGCTATGTTGCTATGATCTTGAGAAAGTAGAAAGAACAAAAGAGTTCATATTGATCTTATGGATAGTGATAATTTCACACATAGAAAGTATGAGGCATAAAAATTGTTGAGAGTTGATGAACGTAGCCTTAGTCATCGTTGCAATTAATAGGAAGTAATAAGGGAAGAGGGGTTCACATATAAATATATTAACTTGGACATCTTTTATGATTGTGAAGCACTCATTAAGTATGACATGTTAAAAGAGTTGACGTTGGACAAGGAAGACAACGTAATGGTTTATGTTTTCCGACATCTCAGTTAAAGTATATTGTCATTGACCTTCCAAACATGTTTAGCTTGCCTTTCCCCCTCATGCTAGACAAATTCCTTGCACCAAGTAGAGATACTACTTGTGCTTCCAAATATCCTTAAACCCAGTTTTGCCATGAGAGTCCACCATACCTACCTATGGATTGAGTAAGATCCTTCAAGTAAGTTGTCATTGGTGCAAGCAATAAAAATTGCACTCTAAATTTGGAAAATAAGCTTTGTACGAACTTGTTGTGGAAGTAATAAAAGCGACGGATTGCATAATAAAGGTCCACATACAAGGGGCAATATAAAGTGACGTTCTTTTGCACTAAGATTTTGTACATCAACCCTAAACGCGCATGACAACCTCTGCTTCCCTCCGTGAAGGGACTATCTTTTACTTTATGTTTTACTTTATGCTTGAGTCAAGGTGATCCTCACCTTTCCATTTTTCATTTTATCCTTCGGCAAGCTCCTCGTGTTTGAAAGATCATGATACATATATCCAATTGGATGTAAGTTGGCATAGGCTATTATTGTTGACATCACCTAAAGGTGAATACGTTGGGAGGCAACACAATAAGCCCCTATCTTTCTCAGTGTCCAGCTGAAACTCTATAACCACAAGTATTGCGTGAGTGTTAACAATCATAGGGGACTACAAGATAGTTGAGTATGTGAGCTTGCTGAAAAGCTCTATTATTGACTCTTTCTGATGTTACGGTAAATTGCAATTGCTTCAATGACTGAGATTATAGTTTGTTGGTTCCCAATGAAGTTTTTCAACCATACTTGACATTGTGAATTGTTTATTACTTGAACATAGGAAATCATATGACAAAATCTATATATGTTTCTGTTTTAGAATGATCATGATGCCTTCATGTCCGTATTTATTTTATTTTTATCGACACCTCTATCTCTTAACATGTGGACATATTTTTCGATTTCGGCTTTCGCTTGAGGACAAGCGAGGTCTAAGCTTGGGGGAGTTGATACGTCCATTTTGCATCATGCTTTTATATCAATATTTATTGCATTATGGTCTGTTATTACACATTATATCTCAATACTTATGGCTATTCTCTCTTATTTTTCAAGGTTTACCATGAAGAGGGGGAATGCCGGCATCTGGAATTCTGGCTGGAAAAGGAGCAAACGTTGGAAACCTATTCTGCACAACTCCAAAAGACCTGAGACTCCATGAAACAACTTTTTGGATTTAATAAGGATTTATGGGCAAATGAAATAGGCCAGGGGGCCCACACCCTGTCCAGGAGACAGGGGGCGCGCCCCCCCTAGGGCGCGACCCCCTATCTCCTGGGCCCCCTGGTGGGCCTCCGGCGTCCATCTTCTGCTATATCATCACTTTCCCTCTGGAAAAAATCATGGGCAAGCTTACGGGACGAAACTCCGCCGCCACAAGGCGGAACCTTGGCGGAATCAATCTAGGGCTCTGGCGAAGCTGTTCTGCCGGGGACACTTCCTCCCGGGAGGGGGAAATCATCACCAACATCATCACCAATGATCCTCTCATCGAGAGGGGGTCAATCTCCATCAACATCTTCACCAGCACCATCTCCTCTCAAAACCCTAGTTCATCTCTTGTATCCAATCTTGTATCAATACCACAAATTGGTACCTGTGGGTTGCTAGTAGTGTTGATTACTCCTTGTAGTTGATGCTATTTGGTTTACTTGGTGGAAGATCATATGTTCAGATCCTTTATGCATATTATTACTCCTCTGATTATGAACATGAATATGCTTTGTGAGTAGTTACGTTTGTTCCTGAGGACATGGGTGAAGTCTTGCTATTAGTAGTCATGTGAATTTGGTATTCGTTCGATATTTTGATGAGATGTATGTTGTCTTTCCTCTAGTGGTCTTATTTGAACGTCGACTACATGACACTTCACCATTATTTGGGCCTAGAGGAAGGCATAGGGAAGTAATAAGTAGATGATGGGTTGCTAGAGTGACAGAAGCTTAAACCCTCATTTATGCGTTGCTTCGTTAGGGGTTGATATGGACCCATATGTTTAATGATGTGGTTAGGTTTACCTTAATACTCCTTTTTGTAGTTGCGGATGCTTGCAATAGGGGTTAATCATAAGTGGGATGCTTGTCCATGTTAGGGCAGTACCCAAGTGCCGGTCCACCCACATATCAAATTATCAAAATACCGAACGCGAATCTTATGAACGTGATTAAAATTAGCTTGACGATAATTCCCAATGTGTCCTCGGGAGCTCCTTCTTCATTATTAGAATTTGTCCAGGCTTATCCTTTGCTTCATAAAGGATTGGTCCACCTTGCTGCACTTTATTTACTTTTGCTCGTTACTATTTATCTTATCACAAAACTTTCTATCATCTACTATTTCAGTGCTTGCAGAGAAAACCTTACTGAAAACCGCTTATCATTTCCTTCTGCTCCTCGTTGGGTTCGACACTCTTACTTATCGAAAGGACTACGATAGATCCCCTATACTTGTGGGTCGTCACGCTTCAGCAGTCTTCCCGATGAGATGCATCTGTCTATATACCGTCTATGATGCTAATTTCAAAAGGTTCTAGATGTTGCATGTGAAACTTGGTGCCGGTGCAGTTGTGTAATGGGGTAGCTGAGTGCTGAAGCTATATCATGTTGTACTCTGATGTATTTCAATTATGAAATCTTGCTTCCTTAATATGGGAATGAAATATATTATGTGTTTAATATGAATGTAAATTAGATTAATAAATGGATTATTAATAATAGGGCAATTAGCCTTCTAATGGTGAATTAGCCTGCTCATTGATTTTTGCTATTGCAAATGGTTATTGAGAAAATACCGTGGGCGATGTCCTAAGGCAACACACACAGTTTCTAGGAATAAACCGTGTTGGATCGATGAACAATCACACACGACATTCTCTTCAAAACTATTAGCGTTAGGCCACCTTGCGCAAACGTTTACCGCATAAAAACTATGTGTGATGGATAGCCTTTGCCACACCGTTTCTTATACGCACCATGTGTGATGCATTCAATAACGCAAATGATAAATTTTTTAATATTGTGTGCAATGGGAACACCATCACAAAAGATTTAACGAGGAAAATTGTGTGTGATGTACCTACGAACGGAAACGTTTTCCTTGCAGCGACTGTGTGAGATGTATATACGAACGGAAACGTTTCGCGGGGACTGACTGTGTAGGATGTACTTACAACCGGAAATTATTTCGCCTGTATAATTGTATTTTTTTTAGCACTACTCTACGTATAACCATATTTGGTCGCTCGCCAGTCGCACACGACCTCATTTTGCCGAGCGTGTGTGCCAGGAGGGCATATCCCCGATGGTTTCTGGGTCGTGTGGGAAGGACCCCCTAATCGCCCACACTCACTAGGCGACGGTTCCAAATGCCATCGCAGAAAGGGGTTTTAAACCGTTTGTATACCACCAACGCGTACCAGTGATGTGACCCGCGCAGGGCTTCGCCTAAGCACTACGATGATACTATCGGAGGAGTAAACCGTGGAAGGGGGCACCATACAAGGCTAAGACAATGTTGTGTCTTTGGGGTGCCCCCTGCCCCCGTATATAAAGGAGGAGAGGAGGGTGAGGCCGGCCTAGAGGGGGCGCGCCAAGGGGGGAGTCCTACTAGGACTCCCAGTCCTAGTAGGTTTCCCCCTTCCTTTTCGGGGAAGGGGGGAAGGGGAAAGAGATGGAGGAGAAGAAGAAAAGGGGGGTCGCGCCCCCACCTCTAGTCCAATTCGGTTTGGGCTTGGGGGGCGCCTCCACCTGGCCGCCGGCCTCCTCTCTCCACTAGGGCCCATGAAGGCCCAATAGTCCCCCGGGAGGTTCCGGTAACCTCCCAGTACTCCGAAACTTATTCGATACTTCCCGAAACCATTCCGGTGTCCGAATATAACTTTCCAATATATCAATCTTTACCTCTCGACCATTTCGAGACTCCTCGTCATGTCCGTGATCTCATCCGGGACTCCGAACAAACTTGGGTCACCAAAACACATAACTCATAATACAAATCATCATCGAACATTAAGCGTGCGGACCCTACGGGTTCGAGAACTATGTAGACATGATCGAGACACATCTCCGATCAATAACCAATAGCGGAACTGAGATGCTCATATTGGTTCCTACATATTCTACAAAGATCTTTATCAGTCAAACCGCATAACAACATATGCTGTTCCCTTTGTCATCAGTATATATGTTACTTGCCCGAGATTCGATCGTCGGTATCTTCATACCTAGTTCAATCTCGTTACCGCCAAGTCTCTTTACTCGTTCCATAATGCATCATCCCGTAACTAACTCATTAGTCACATTGCTTGCAAGGCTTATAGTGATGAGCATTACCGAGAGGGCCCAGAGATACCTCTTCGATACACGAAGTGACAAATCCTTATCTCGAACTATGCCAACTTAACAAACTCCTTCGGAGACACCTGTAGGGCATCTTTATAATCACCCAGTTATGTTGTGACATTTGATAGCACATAAGGTGTTCCTCTAACATTCGGGAGTTGCATAATCTCATAATCAGAGGAACATGTATAAGTCATGAAGAAAGCAATAGCAATAAAACTTAACGAACATTATGCTAAGCTAACGGATGGGCCTTGTCCATCACATCATTCACAAATGATGTGATCTCGTTCATCAAATGACAACACATGTCTATGGTCAGGAAACATAACCATCTTTGATTAACAAGCTTGTCAAGTAGAGGCATACTAGGGACATTTTGTTTTGTCTATGTATTCACACATGTGCTAAGTTTCCTGTTAATACAATTCTATCATGAATAATAAACATTTATCATGATATATGGAAATATAAATAACAACTTTATTATTGCCTCTAGGGCATATTTCCTTCAGTGGTCAACAAAGAATCCTGCCAATACCTCTTGAATTGCTCTTATGCGATCATTTGGTAGGAGTTCATTCCGCTTCTCCCAGATCTAATTTAAAGAAAGGGGTCAATACATATATATGAATGAAGCTCAACCCAATTGATGGTAATAAAATAGAATTGTGAATATTGTTTATGTACTTCAAATTTTTGGTCAGATAAGCCCCGCTCAGAGATCGAGTAGTGAATGAACTCGCAAATATAGTATCCACATAAATTATTCCTATGTGCCTGCCACAAGCACTTTAAGAGAATAGATTCAATCAAACTGATAATCAATCATGATAATGGTATTGATGAAACTAGAATCAATGAGAGATGTGCGGAACTAGCTAGTACTACTTACTTTGGGGTGTGTAAATCAAAGCTGCTTCTTCAGACCTGGAACCATTATGGTGAACTTTTTCCAAACCCTGCCCGACAAAGAAAATGATTACTTGATATCAGGAAATGAACGAAAGTAGCCGATATGGTGCGATAATGATTGAACTTACTTCTAGAGCATTTCACTCATGTCCGTCCATAGCTTTGGCTCTTTACGTTTCGTGTCTAAGACAGTTACTACTCCCGCGTCAAGCTTAATGGAAAGCAGAATAAAGTGGAAGCTGCGCACACATAACTCATAAATTACACTTAACCTCGAGTAAGCGAAACTAAATATGCACAAGACAGTAACACTCACTTGAAGTTGTAAGGAAAGAGCATTTCCCTTTTATTTTGATGTCGAAGGAACGCGTTTAGCAAGTTTTCCTCAGTATCTTTGGCTCTGTTTTGTACTGCCCATTCATTTACGGTATTTCAGCTAATGAACCCAATGTCATAGATTTGTCCTCTTTTTCATTCGACGATCTTTAATTTGCATAATATAGTGAGGATAATTATATATCATGCAATGAACGAGATGAGCTAGAGACTTAATTACATAAATAATACTTACAGACAGTAACAACTCATGAGAGTTTTGTCGATGGTGTCTTGATTGAATAACTGAAATAATTCCACAAATTCAATGCACATCAGGTCGACTCTAATGAAGTTGTGCTCATCTTCAATTCCCAGCAAAAGACTATTAATCCCATCCCTGCTACAGGTTTCCAAGTACCAGTCATGCAATCTACACACCATCGCTCGTATCTAAAGGGCGCTACTACCTCAGCCATTTCAAACTATACATCATCACCCATGTAATCACCAAGAGTGGTACCGGGCACTAGCCCCGGATGATTAGCGATACCGATAAACACCTTGAGCGGGGAGCATGATTGTTTCTCCTGTTCACCGAGTTGGGGAATTGTTTTCCCACTTCGTCTTGCAGCACTCGTAGTACTTCCGACCGCCGCGCTTCATCATATGTCTTTTCAATACAACGGACATAGTGTGATTGTGGTGGAGATGGTGATGGTCGCATAAGGGCATCCAGAGAGCACTTCACTTTCACTAGATCTATTATTTCCTTCGGAGGTGGACATTTCCATTCAAAATGGGCCTTCACTTCGGCAGCCACGATGTCCTTGTTTCCTCGTCAGTCCTCTCATATGGTAACTTGGCAGGAGCCTTGAGGCTTGGACCAGCTCTGAATTTCGTCCCTGTTGTACTACTACCCGTCGGAGCGGCGGTGGCTCTCTTCCGCCGTTGCTGTGGCAGCGGAGCCCGTTAAGGCGCCGGAGACGGCTGAAGCGCTGGAGACAGCTGAGGCAGAGGAAGATTTTGCTGAGGGGCCTCCTCCGTTAGAATTCGTTGAGGCGGCGGAGACGGCTGACGCGCCTGAGACAACTCAGGCAGTCGATAGAAGAGCTGGACTATGAGGAGTTTGCAGAGGATCTGTCTGAGTCTGCTGAGGCGGCGTCCAGTTTGGAAGCAAGATGCTCTCCTTTCTCCATAGACAGGTAGTCCTTAAGGCATTTTCCAGAAGAATCTCCCCTTCACCTGTAGGGTACTCAAGCTCCGGCCCCTCAAATCCGTCCATTATTTCATCCACCCCGACAATAGCAAAGCCAGCTGGAACTGGAGCTAAATGGAAAGTTGCGTCAAGTCGAGCAGGTAAGACATAGCCTTGGAGCTAAATGGAATGAGGCTCAAAAGATATAAGTGAAGCACATAGAGTATTCTAATAAATCACGATTCATGCATGTCCCTCTCAAAAGGTGTGTACAGAAAGGATGATTGTGGCAAACTAAAAAGTAAAGACTCATATCATACAAGACGCTCCAAGCAAAACACATATCATGTGGTGAATAAAAATATAACCTCAAGTAAAGCTATCGATAGACGAAGACGAAAGAGGGGATGTCTTCCGGGGAATCCCCAAGCTTAGGCTCTTGGTTGTCCTTTAATATTACCTTGGGGTGCCTTGGGAATCCCCAAGTTTAGGCTCTTGCCACTCCTTATTCCATAGTCCATCAAATCCTTACCCAAAACATGAAAACTTCACAACACAAAACTCAACAGAAAATCTTATGAGATCCGTTAGTATAACAAAATAAATCACCACTTGTGGTACTATTTTGAACTCATTCTTTATTTATATTGGTGTAATATCTACTGTATTCCAACTTTTCCATGGTTCATACCCCCCGATACTACCCATAGATTCATTTAAATAAGCAAACAACACATAGAAAACAGAATCTGTCAAAAACAGAACAGTCTATAGCAATCTGAAAACTTCGAATACTTATGTAACTCCGAAAATTATGAAAAATCAGGACAACCTGATAAATTTGTGTACCAATCTTGTGCAAAAAGAATCAGATCAAAAGCATGCTTACGTAATAAATTAAAATTACTTTCCTGGGCGCAAAAGTTTCTGTTTTTCAGTTAGATCAGAACAACTATCACCGTAAGCCATCCCAAAGGTCTTAATTGGCCCAAATACTAATTAGAACACAAAAACACATCTAACCAGAGGCTATATAAATTATTTATTGAAAAACAGAACCAAAAAGCAAAGAACAAAAATAAAATTGGGTTGCCTCCCAACAAGTGCTATTGTTTAACGCCCTCAGCTAGGCATAAAAACACAAATAGATCTAAGTATTATCATCTTTGGTATGCAATGCATCAGTAGCTCCCATAATAGATTCATATGTCAACTTAATTTTCTTTCTAGGAAAGTGTTCCATGCCCTTCCTTAACGGAAATTGAAATTTAATGTTTCGTTCTTTCATATCAATAATTGCACCAATCGTTCTAAGGAAAGGTCTATCAAGAATAATAGGACATGTAGGATTGCAATCTATATCAAGAACAATGAAATCTACGGGCACATAATTCCTATTTGCAACAATAAGAACATCATTCATCCTTCCCATAGGTTTCTTAATAGTGGAATCCGCAAGATGCAAATTTAAGGAACAATCATCAAATTCATGGAAACCTAGCACATCACATAAAGTTTTTGGAATCGTGGAAACACTAGCACCCAAATTACACAAAAGCATGCCACTCATTATCTTTAATATTAATCTTAATAGTAGGTTCCCACTCATCATAAAGTTTTCTAGGGATAGGAACTTCCAATTGAAGTCTTTCTACAAAAGATTGCATCATAGCATCAACGATGTGTTTAGTAAAAGCTTTGTTTTGATTATAAGCATCGGGAGAATTCAACATGGATTGCAACAAGGAAATACAATCTATTAAAGAACAATTATCATAACTAAAGTCCTTGAAATCCAAAAGAGTGGGTTTACCGCTACTTAAAGTTTTGACCTCTTCAATCCCACTTTTATCAATTTTTGCATCAAGATCTAAAAACTTCGAATCATTGGGACGTATTTTAACTAAAGTTGACTCATATCTAGTCCAATCTCTATCAAGATTTATAATGGAAAACAAAGATTCAATAGGAGTCACATCAATCACCTTAAGATCTTCATCATTATTTTCACAAAAACTAGAAGAACACGCTTTTACAAACCAATCTCGTTTAGCACGCATCTTAGCAGTTCTTTCTTTGCATTCATCAATGAGATTCTCATAGCCTTTAGAGATTCATTGATATCATGCTTGGGTGGAATAGATCTAATTTTCAAAGAATCAACATTAAGAGAAATTCTATCCACGTTCCTAGCCAAATCATCAATCTTAAGCAATTTTTCTACAACCAAGGCATTAAAATTCTTTTGCGAACTCATAAATTCTTTAACACTATTCTCAAAATTAGAGGATATCTTATTATAATTTCCATGAGAATTGTTGTAGGAATTAGCATAATTATTATAGGAATTACTAGGAAACGGCCTAGGGTTAAAATTACCTCTATACACATTATTACCAAAATTGTTCCAAAGAAAATGATTACTTGATATCACGAAATGAACGAAAGTTACCGATATGGTGCGATAATGATTGAACTTACTTCTGGAGCATTTCACTCATGTCCGTCCACAGCTTAGGCTCTTTACATCTCGTGTCTAACACAGTTACTACTCCCGTGTCAAGCTTAATGGATAGCAGAATAAAGTGGAAGCTGCACACGCATAACTCATCAATTACACTTAACCTCGAGTAAGCGAAACCGAATATGCACAAGACAGTAACACTCACTTGAAGCTGTAAGGAAAGAGTATTTCCCTTTTGTTTTGATGTCGAAGGAACGCGTTTAGCAAGTTTTCCTCAGTATCTTTGGCTCTGTTTTGTACCGCCCATTCATTTACGGTATTTCGGCTAATGAACCCAATGTCATAGATTTGTCCTCTTTTTCATTCGACGATCTTTAATTTGCATAATATAGTGAGGATAATTATATATACATGCAATGAACAAGATGAGCTAGAGACTTAATTACATAAATAATACTTACAGACAGTAGCAACTCATGAGAGTTTTGTCGATGGTGTCTTGATTGAATAACTGAAATAATTCCACAAATTCAACGCACATCAGGTCGACTCCAATGAAGTTGTGCTTATCTTCAATTCCCAGCAAAAGACTGTTGATCCCATCCTTGCTACAGGTTTCCAAGTACCAGTCATGTAATCTTCGCACCATCGCTCGTATCTAAAGGGCGCTACTACCTCAGCCATTTCAAACTGTACATCATCGCCCATGTAATCACCAAGAGTGGTACCGGGCACTAGCTCCAGGTGATTAGCGATACCGGTAAACACCTTGAGCGGGGAGCATGATTGTTTCTCCTGTTCACCGAGTTGGGGAATTATTTTCCCACTTCGTCTTGCAGCACTCGTAGTACTTCCGACTGCCGCGCTTCATCATATGTCTTTTCAATACAACGGTCATAGTGTGATTGTGGCGGAGATGGTGATGGTCGCATAAGGGCATCCAAAGAGCGCTTCACTTTCACTAGATCTATTATTTCCTTCGGAGGTGGACATTTCCATTCAAAATGGGCCTTCACTTCGGCAGCCACGATGTCCTTGTTTCCTCGTCAGTCCTCTCATATGGTAACTTGGTAGGAGCCTTGAGGCTTGGACCAGCTCTGAATTTCTTCCCTGTTGTACTACTACCCGCCGGAGCGGCAGTGGCTCTCTTCCGCCGTTGCTGTGGCAGCGGAGCCCGCTAAGGCGCCGGAGACGGCTGACGCGCTGGAGACAGCTGAGGCAGAGGAAGATTTTGCTGAGGGGCCTCCTCCGTTAGAGTCCGTTGAGGCGGCGGAGACGGCTGACATGCCGGAGACAACTCAGGCAGTGGATAGCAGAGCTGGACTGTGAGGAGTTTGCAGAGCATCTGGCTGAGTCTGCTGAGGCGGCGTCCAGTTTGGAAGCAAGATGCTCTCCTTTCTCCATAGACAGGTAGTCCTTAAGGCATTTTCCAGAAGAATCTCCCCTTCACCTGTAGGGTACTCAAGCTCCGGCCCCTCAAATCCGTCCATTATTTCATCCACCCCGACAATAGCAAAGCCAGCTGGAACCGGAGCTAAATGGAAAGTTGCATCAAGTCGAGGAGGTAAGACATAGCCTTGGAGCTAAATGGAATGAGGCTCAAAAGATATAAGTGAAGCACATAGAGTATTCTAATAAATCACGATTCATGCATGTCCCTCTCAAAAGGTGTGTCCGGCAAGGATGAATGTGGCAAACTAAAAAGTAAAGACTCATATCATACAAGACACTCCAAGCAAAACACATATCACGTGGTGAATAAAAATATAACCTCAAGTAAAGTTATCGATAGACGAAGACGAAAGAGGGGATGTCTTCCGGGGCATCCCCAAGCTTAGGCTCTTGGTTGTCCTTGAATATTACCTTGGGGTGCCTTGGTAATCCCCAAGTTAGGCTCTTGCCACTCCTTATTGCATAGTCCATCAAATCCTTACCCAAAACTTGAAAACTTCACAACACAAAACTCAACAGAAAATCTTATGAGATCCGTTAGTATAAGAAAATAAATCACCACTTTTGGTACTGTTTTGAACTCATTATTTATTTATATTGGTGTAATATCTAATGTATTCCAACTTTTCCATGGTTCATACCCCCCGATACTACCCATAGATTCATCAAAATAAGCAAACAACACATAGAAAACAGAATCTGTCAAAAACAGAACAGTCTATAGCAATCTGGAAACTTCGAATACTTATGTAATTCCAAAAATTATGAAAAATTAGGACAACCCGATAAATTTGTGTACCAATCTTGTGCAAAAAGAATCAGATCAAAAGAATGCTTACATAAGAAATTAAAATTACTTTCCTGGGCATAAAAGTTTCTGTTTTTAAGCAAGATCAGAACTACTATCACCGTATGCCATCCCAAAGGTCTTAATTGGCCCAAATACTAATTAAAACACAAAAACACATCTAACCAGAGGCTATTTAAATTATTTATTGCAAAAAACAGAACCAAAAAGCAAAGAACAAAAATAAAAGTGGGTTGCCTCCCAACAAGTGCTATTGTTTAACGCCCTCAGCTAGGCATAAAAACACAAATAGATCTAAGTATTGTCATCTTTGGTATGCAATCCATCAGTAGCTCCCATAATAGATTCATATGGCAACTTAATTTTCTTTCTAGGAAAGTGTTCCATGCCCTTACTTAACGGAAATTCAAATCTAATGTTTCCTTCTTTCATATCAATAATTGCACCAATCATTCTAAGGAAAGGTCTATCAAGAATAATAGGACATGTAGGATTGCAATCTATATCAAGAACAATGAAATCTACGGGCACATAATTCCTATTTGCAACAATAAGAACATCATTCATCCTTCCCATAGGTTTCTTAATAGTGGAATCCGCAAGATGCAAATTTAAGGAACAATCATCAAATTCATGGAAACCTAGCACATCACATAAAGTTTTTGGAATCGTGGAAACACTAGCACCCAAATCACACAAAAGCATGGCACTCATTATCTTTAATATTAATCTTAATAGTAGGTTCCCACTCATCATAAAGTTTTCTAGGGATAGAAACTTCCAATTCAAGTCTTTCTACTAAAGATTGCATCATAGCATCACGATATGTTTAGTAAAAGCTTTGTTTTGATTATAAGCATCGGGAGAATTTAACATGGATTGCAACAAGGAAATACAATCTATTAAAGAACAATTATCATAACTAAAGTCCTTGAAATCCAAAAGAGTGGGTTTACCGCTACTTAAAGTTTTGACCTCTTCAATCCCACTTTTATCAATTTTTGCATCAAGATCTAAAAACTCTGAATCATTGGGACGTATTTTAACTAAAGTTAACTCATCTCTAGTCCCATCTTTATCAAGATTTATAATGTAAAACAAAGATTCAATAGGAGTCACATCAATCACCTTAAGATCTTCATCATTATTTTCACGAAAACTAGAAGAACACGCTTTTACAAACCAATCTCGTTTAGCACGCATCTTAGCGATTCTTTCTTTGCATTCATCAATGAGATTCTCATAGCCTTTAGAGATTCATTTATATCATGCTTGGGTGGAATATATCTAATTTTCAAAGAATCAACATCAAGAGAAATTCTATCCACGTTCCTAGCCAAATCATCAATCTTAAGCAATTTTTCTACAACCAAGGCATTAAAATTCTTTTGCGAACTCATAAATTCTTTAACACTATTCTCAAAATTAGAGTATATCTCATTATAATTTCTATAAGAATTGTTGTAGGAATTACCATAATTATTATAGGAATTACTAGGAAACGGCCTAGGGTTAAAATTACCTCTGTACGCATTATTACCAAAATTGTTCCTACCAACAAAATTCACATCCATAGATTCATTATTATTCTGAATAAAAGTAGACAAAGGCATATCATTAGGTTCAATAGAATCACTCTTGCTAGCAAATAATTTCAAAAGTTCATCTATCTTTCCACTCAAAACATTAATCTCTTCAATCGCATGCACTTTTTTTACTAGTGGAAGATCTTTCGGTATGCCATTGATAATAGTTAATCATAATATTATATAGGAATTTACTAGCTTCTCCTAGAGTAATTTCCATAAAAAAACCTCCCGCTGCCGAATCTAAAAGATTTCTAGAAGCAAAATTCAATCCGGCATAATTTTTTTGTATACTCATCCATAAATTGAAACCATGAGTAGGGCAATTTTGTAACATCAATTTCATCCTCTCCCGAGATTGTGCAACATGTTCATGATCAAGTTGCTTAAAATTCATAATCTCATTCCTAAGGGAGATGATCTTAGAGGGAGGAAAATACTTTAAAATAAAAGCATCTTTACACTAATTCCATGAATCAATACGATTTTTAGGTAAATATGAAAACCAAGTTTTAGCACGATCTCGAAGTGAGAATGGAAATAGCTTCAATTTAACAATATCATTATCCACATCTTTTTTCTTTTGCATATCATACAAATCAACGAAATTGTTTAGATGGGATGCGGCATCTTCACTAGGAAGGCCAGAAAATTGATCTTTCATAACAAGATTCAGCAGAGCGGCATTAATTACACAAGATTCCGCACTATTGGCAGGAGCAATCGGAGTACTAATAAAATCATTATTATTAGTATTGGAAAAATCACACAATTTGGTATTCTCTTGAGTCATCGTGGCAAAGCAAGCAATCTAGCACACGAGAAAAAAAGCAAATGAAAAGATGAACAGAAGAAGGGTGAAGAAAAGGGCGAATCTTTTCAAAAACCGTTTTAGAAGTGGGGGAGATGAAAACGAGAGGCAAATGGCGAATAATGTAATTTAAGAGATGAGAGTTTTACGATGGGTACTTGGTATGTCTTGACTTGGCGTAGATCTTCCCGGCAACGGCACCAGAAATTCTTCCTACTACTTCTTGAGCTTGCGTTGGTTTTTCCTTTGAAGAGGAAAGGGTGATGCAACAAAGTAGAGATAAGTATTTCCCTTAGTTAGAGAACCAAGGTATCAATCCAGTAGGAGACAACGCACAAGCCACCAATACTTGCACAAACAATCAAACAACTTCCACCCAACGCGATAAAGGAGTTGTCAATCCCTTCACGGTCACTTGCAAAAGTGAGATCTGATAAAGATAGATAAACAAAAGGTAAAATATTTTTGGGTTTTTTTGGTTTATAGATCTGAAAGTAAAAGATTGAAAAATAGTAGATTGGGAACTAATATGATGGAAAATAGACCCGGGGGCCATAGGTTTAAATAGAGGCTTCTCTCATGAAGGCAAATAATACGGTGGGTGAACAAATTACTATCGAGCAATTGATTGAAAATCACAAAGTTATGACGATATCCAATGCAATGATTATGAAATATAGGCATCTTGTCCGTGTCAAGTAGATCGACTCCTGCCTGCATCTACTACTATTACTCCACACATCGAACGACTCCTGCATGCATCTAGAGTATTAAGTTCATGAAGAACAGGGTAACGCATTAAGTAAGATGACATGATGTAGAGGAAATTCAAGCAATATGATGTAAACCCATGTTTTTATCCTCGATGACAACAATACAATATGTGCCTTGCTGCCCCTACTGTCGGAAAAGGACACCGCAAGATTGAACCCAAAACTAAGCACTTCTCCCATTGCAAGAAAAAACCAATCTAGTTGGCCAAACTAAACTGATAGTTCGAAGAGAATTACAAAGATATCGAATCATGCATATAAGAATTCAGAGAAGATTCAAATAGTATTCATAGATAAACATATCATAAATCCACAATTCATCGGATCTCGACAAACACACCACAAAAGAAGAGTACATCAGATAGATCTCCAAGAACATCAAGGAGAGCATGGTATTGAGAATCAAAGAGAGAGAAGAAGCCATCTAGCTACTAGCTATTGATCCGTAGGTCTGTGGTAAACTACTCACTCTTCATCGGAAGGGCAATAGAGTTAATGTAGAAGCCCTCCGTGATTGAATCCCCCTCCGACAGGATGCCGGAAAAGGCCCCTATATGAGATCTCAGGGGAACAAAAGGTTGCTGCGGTGGAAAAGTGTTTTCGTGGATGCCTCTGGTGGTTTGGGAATATTTGTGAATATATAGGAGGAAGATCTAGGTCAGGGGGTCACCGAGGGGCCCACAAGGTAGGGGGGCGCACCCTCCCCCCTTGTCGCCGCCTCATGACTCTTCTGATTTTTAATCCAAGTCTCCTTGGTGTCTTCTGGTCCAAGAAAAATCATCGTGAAGGTTTTATTCCGTTTGGACTCCATTTGGTATTCCTTTTCTGCGAGCCTCAAAAACAAGGAAAAACAGAAAATGGCACTGGGCTCCAGGTTAATAAGTTATTCCCAAAAATAATATAAAATAGCATATTAATGCATATAAAACATCCAGAACAATAATATAATAGCATGGAACAATCAAAAATTATAGATACGTTGGAGACGTATCACTCCCCCCCCTTGGGAGAGATCCGTCGATGGATTGTGATCTTCATCACCATGGTACTTGCCCAAGTCCTTGACGTTGAAGATGTTGCTTAAGTTGTACTTGTCACGTGGAATGTCGATCTTATAGGCGTTGTTGATAATCCCCAAGTGCAAGGAAAGATTGTAGCAATTTCCAAAGGTGGAAGTGATAAGTATGGAGTGTCAAACCCACAAGGAGCTAAATATAAGATCAATATTGTCTCAAGTCCTATCTGCCACTGATACAACTCTATGTACACCGAACATTTACTTCCATCTAGAAACAAGAAATAAAACTACATTGTGGGTATAATGAGGATAACTTTGCATGATATCGGAGAGCTAAAATATAAAAATAGGGGTTGTTAACATAAAGAATATATTACTATATATTATAAATAGCGAGTATGGAATATTGATGGGTCGGTGTGCGGAATTGTCCGAGGCAATTGTTAACAAGATCGTTAATCATTATTGCAATTTCATATGAGGGAGAGGCATAAGCTGACATACTTTCTCTAATGGGATCATATGCACTTATGATTGGTGTCGGTGTCAAAACCGGCGGATCTCGGGTAGGGGGTCCCGAACTGTGCGTCTAGGCGGATGGTAACAGGAGACAAGGGACACGATGTTTTTACCCAGGTTCGGGCCCTCTCGATGGAGGTAAAACCCTACTCCTGCTTGATTGATATTGATTATATGGGTAGTACAAGAGTAGATCTACCACGAGATCAAGGAGGCTAAACCCTAGAAGCTAGCCTATGGTATCATTGTTCTTCGTCCTATGGACTAAAACCCTCCGGTTTATATAGACATCGAAGAGGGCTAGGGTTACACAAAGTCGGTTACAATGGTAGGAGATCTACATATCCGTATTGCCAAGCTTGCCTTCCACACCAAGGAAAGTCCCATCCGGACACGGGACGAAGTCTTCAATCTTGTATATTCGTAGTCTTGGAGTTCGGCCAATGATGATAGTTCGGCTATCCGAACACCCCCTAGTCCAGGACTCCCTCAGTAGCCCCTGAACCAGGCTTCAATGGCGACGAGTCCGGCGCGCATATTGTCTTCGGCATTGCAAGGCGGGTTCCTCCTCCGAATAATTCGTAGAAGATTGTGAACACCAGGATAGTGTCCGGCTCTGCAAAATAAATTCCACATACCTCCGTAGAGAGAATATATTTACACAAGTTCAATCTGCTGACGTACTTCGTGGTGTGACGTCACGCCATGGCCAAGCCTTTACTCGAATCGTTTTTGTCATACCACCTCAGCGCGTTTAGCGAAGCGGTTTCCTTGGCACGTCTTGTCGAAGCAGAGATCGTGTTCCCCTTATTCCGGGATTCCCATCAATACGGACGTGGGTAACCCAACCGTGCCATTGATTGCGGTGCTTGGGAGATAAGCTAGTTTTACCAGGCCGGTGGGGACGCATAGTTTCGTCCGCCCATATATAAGGGGATAAGGATCCACCTTTTTACCTACGCCTTCTTCCTCCTTTGCTTATCCATCTCCGCGCACTCGAGCTCCAGCGCCCAAGTCTGCACATCTCACCTCTACCTTCTCCAACCATGTCCGGAGCGAGAGGCAAGTGGATGGCCTCCTCCGTTATGGAGGGGCACATCAAGAAGCTGCGCAGTGCCGGATATTTATCCAGCGATATCGTGCACCGGCTCCCCGACGAGGGGCAGCTCATCCCCACCCCCGGGCCCCATGAGAGGGTGGTATTCCTTCCCCATTTCCTCCGCGGACTGGGCTTCCCACTCCACCCCTTTGTCTAGGGGCTCATGTTCTACTACGGCCTGGATTTCCATGATCTGGCCCCAAACTTCATCCTCAACATCTCGGCGTTTATCGTCGTGTGCGAGGCCTTCCTCTGCATCCAGCCCCACTTCGGCTTGTGGCTCAAGACCTTTAATGTCAAGCCGAAGGTTGTGAAGGGCAGCCAAGCAGAGTGCAGAGGCGCCATGGTGGGCAAGATGCCCAACGTCACTTGGCTTGAGGACGCCTTTGTGGAAACCATCAAAGGGTGGCAATCGGGGTGGTTCTACATCACCGAGACGCGTGACCCTGAATGGGCAGCGGCCCCCGAATTCAGATCTGGCATCCCCATGCGGCTCACTTCCTAGAAAGAGAAGGGCCTGCTGTGGGGTAATTCGGAAGAGCTGATTGGACTTCAATCCTGTCTCCAAACCCTGGTGAACAAGAAGCTCAAGCTTGTCAACGTAATCCAGGTCATGCTCATCCGTCGGATTCTCCCCTGCCAACAGCGGGATTTCAGCTTGTGGGAGTTCAATCCAGCACAGCACCAGACATTGAGCGGGCTCTTCGACACTACGTACGAAGAGGCGTGGAGGGTGCTGTTCAAGGGTGCCGAGGCTCCCGCATCCGCTACCGAAGATCGCAGATTCAGCTCGCAGCGTCCAGCTGGCGAGGTAAGCCAGGTTATCCTTTATGGGACACTCACTTTTCATAGTTTGACTCTATGTGGGATCTAAACTCCCAATACCTTTAACAGGCCTGGCAGGAGACGTCCGGACAGGTTAACTGTCTGGCTCCCCTTCCAGAAGACCCAGCGGATGCCCGTCTGATAGGGCTGCTGGTCCCGGCATCTTACATGGTGCCGGAGAAGAAGGCCAAGAAGAAGGCCACGGGAACCCGGAGGAGTTCCCGGCGCCAGGTGTTATCGGATTCATCGACCGATGACTTCAAGGCGGACTCCTCCCACGAGGACGAGGAGGAGAAGAAAGAGGCCTCTCCCCCAGCGGGGGGAGAGAAGAAGAGGAAGGCCTCCGCAACGGGGGAGACCGAAGGGTCCAAGAGGGGAAGGACCCTTCCCCCGGACTGCTCTGCCAACACCGGCGACGGCGACGAGGAGTGGCCCTCAAGGGCCAAGCCCCTGGCGAGATCGTAAGTATCCGGACTCCTGAATAACTCATAATTTTCTTTTTGTCGCATAGCATCTTTTAACGCCGCATACAACCCTGTAGTCCACCTAAGGACGATCTTCCCGCTTTGTCGAGCGGGTCCTTGGGCACGTCGGATGTGAATAGCACTTCAGTTCCGGCCGCCTCCTCCCCCTGTGATGTCGACGATGCCGAGGTGGGATCCTGGAAAGGGACCCACCAGGAGGAGGAGGCCCCGGAGGTGCCGCAGGGCAACCTCCCGGACTTTGGACCGGACTCCGCACCGGAACCTGTAGTGGTTCCGGAGTCCGGCGGGCGGCCCCTTCGTAAGAAGGGTAAGACTGCGACGCCAGCGGCCTCCGTCCAATCGGAGGCGCCGGATAACTTGCTGGACGCGCTCAACAGCGCTTCCATCGAAGAGGAACACCGCACTGTCATGAGTGCGGTGATTCAGAGGGTTCAGCTCGCCAAAAGCGGGCTGACCGAAGCCTGCAGCAGCCTTCTAACAGGCTTTGAGGTAAGAATTTTAAGATATGTAATATAATACTGCATAGACAGTAGCCCCTGATGCTCGGTTCGGTGTTTGGAAAGAAAAGCCGGACTGAGGATCTAAAAAGATATACGCAGGAGTCTTAAAAAATATGTCAATATGGGAATGCAGGCTGCGCTGCTGACCTCTGCCGCATTGACTGCGGAGGTCAATACCTTGAAGCAGAGCCTCGAGCGGTCCGAGAGCAAGCTCGGCCGTGCCAAGAAGCAGCTCGAGGACAAAGAAGGTGAGTAACACCTTACTACAGTTGTACCTTACAGAAAAGGATTTGGTTGCAAGAGAAATGACAAGGATAACGTGGGTACTCCAGGGGCTACGAACGAGGTGGCGACCCTGAAGGAGGCGGTGTCCGCGGCCGAACGCAATGCGGCCGCGGAACGCGCTTAGCGAGAGAAGCAGGAGGCGCGGGTGGCGGAGGTACAGCAAGAGCTCCAGGCTCTCATGGAAAAACACGAGAGTTTGGAGCGTGACTCGAAGACTCGAGAATCCGAGCTTGCGTCGGCTCTTGAGAGTGCCAAAGCCGCTAAGGCCGAAGCCCAGAAGGCCCTCTAGGAAATCGAGGCATTGAAGAAAATAGCGGCGGGTAAGGCATTCTTCATGCAAAGCAAGCATGTAAAAGTGAATTACCTGTTACTTACCCAAATTCGAAGCTCCCCAGGAGCGTTCGTAGATCTGCCCCATAGCGGGTCCGATGCTGCCGCCTTCTACAGAGCCGAGGAGGGGAGCTCGATGGAGAAGGTGTTCTGGTCTCAGTATGCTGAGGTCGGACATCCGGTGCCCCTTAGCAACCAGCTGAAGCAGCTGGTTGAGCTCCACAAGGTGGCCGAACAGGCCGTGAGGGGCCTCATAGTTCGGCTGTGGCCCAAAGAGGCCATGCCTGGGAGCTACTTCGGCCTGGTGCGGCGGCTGGTGGATGCTTGTCCATGCGTTGAAGTCATCAAGCATTCCTCCTGCATTGAAGGTGCCCGTCGGGCCCTTGCCCGTGCTAAAGTGCACTGGGGCAAAATGGATGCTGAGAAGCTTGTGACGGACGCGCCACCGCCGGGGAAGGAGTATCGCACGCCCGAGATGTATTATAAGGGTGTCCTGAAGGGTGCCCGCATTATTGCGGGTGAGTGCTCCAAAGATGTAATTTTTGAGTAGACTCGCATTTTGTTATCCTGTGCGCCGAAAACTTTGTTCGTATGCGCTAAGAAACGCTTGTTAATTTAAAATATTACCTTCTGTAAGGCCGTTTATCAAATCTGAGAGATGGCAAGTCGTCGGTTTCAGCCCCATGCCACGAGTGCTGGGGTGTTCGGGATAATCTTGAGCGCTCTTGTTCCCATTTTTGGGTCCATCTAGGGAGGCGCTCAACACAACGAATGAGGCAACCGGACTTATAATGCTTGAACACTTTCACTTAGCCATAGAATTCTATAATTTTAAATTTCGGTGAAGCCCCTAGTGTTCAGAAGGCCGAATTCGGGGCGCTATCCATGCCTGGGCCGGACGAAGCCGGTTCCTCGCTCTAAGCGGCATAAGTCTTTAGGGACTCGAAAAAACCTCTCGAACAGCGACTGGCTCTCGCCCCATCATGATAGTCAGTTTTAGCTTTCTCCACTGAGGTGCTCGCCCAGCTCAACTGGGGCACAATCGCAGTGGTTCTCCCAGCGCTACCTTAGCCGATATAACGGAACGTAAGGTACCAAAACATGGGAGACGGGCAAACCCAACTATTGACCCAAGACACGATTCGGAGCCGATGCATATAATGCTATAAGTTCGGGGTGCCGCACTTGTGAAAGTGTTCGGACTTATCACACCATAATGTGGGGAACTTAAGCCCCTGGTGTATTTAGCCGTACCAAAGTGTACGGATGCAACATGTCATAGATGAACATATGTATAAGAAAGGAATACAGTGGTAGGCAAAAAGCGATGCATTGTTTATTCAAAAAGTGCTGCCATGAGTGCAGAATGATACAAATAGTGCGATAAGCAAGGGATGGAACTATTTAGCATGTCCCCCTCCAGGGGTAGGCTGCATAATGGTGTATAAAATAGGTATAATGCTCGTAATGGAGACCACCTAGATACTCGGCGTGGCCTTTCTTCTTCCCTGGCTGTTGCATCGTGAGTTCGGCAGGTCTACTGCCGGACAGAGCCTCTGGTAAACGGAGTCCTGAGGATAAGAGAAGAAAAAAGAAAGGAAAAAAAGGATGACACCCATGGGAGCCCCTGGTATGGTTGAGCCGCACTCTGGGCCTGCCGTGGTCGTGCCCCTCCCCCTATGCCCATGGTATTTCCAGAGCGTAGTGATGTACGCGGAGCACTGGTTTTGCAATTTTGCAAGGGCTGGGGTTGGGGCCGCATTGCTACACGTGCTCGGAACGTGCCAGGTGGTCTTTTTGTAGGTTACTCCGGGTGCGCTTGGCGATGTCCGGCCGCTTAACGGCTAGACTCGAGAATTTCCTTAAGAGGCTGCTCTGCACTTCTGCCGCGAGAGCCGCTGTATGTTCCTCCATTCGGAGGGAGCGTTCAGTGTTTCGGTTGACCGTGATGACTCCTCGAGGGCCTGTCATCTTGAGCTTGAGGTATGCATAGTGCGGCACCGCATTGAACTTTGCAAATGCGGTTCGTCCGAGCAGTGCATGGTAGCCGCTGTGGAACGGAACTATGTCGAAGATTAACTCCTCGCTTCGGAAGTTATCTGATGATCCGAAGACCACTTCCAGTGTAACTGAGCCTGTACAATTGGCCTCTACACCTGGTATGACGCCCTTGAAGGTCGTCTTTGTGGGTTTAATCCTTGAGGGGTCTATGCCCATCTTGCGCACTGTATCCTGGTAAAGCAGGTCCAGGCTGCTGCCGCCGTCCATCAGGACTCTAGTGAGGTGAACCCCGTCGACGATTGGGTCTAGAACCAATGCGGCGAACCCGCCATGGCAGATGCTGGTGGGGTGGTCCTTTCGATCAAAAGTGATCGGGCAGGAGGACCATGGATTGAATTTTGGGGTGACTAGCTCCATCGCATATACGTCCCTGAGTGCACGCTTCCGCTCCCTTTTGGGTATGTGGGTTGCGTATATCATGTTCACAGTCCGCACTTGTGGGGGGGAACCCTTCTGTCCTCTATTGTTCGGCGGCCGGGTCTCTTCCTCGTCATTGCTATGCAGCCCCTTGTCATTGTTTTCAGCAATTAACTTGACTGCCTGCTTGAATACCCAACAATCCCTGTTGGTGTGATTAGCTAGCTTCTCGGGGGTGCCGTGTATCTGGCATGAGCGGTCGAGTATTCGGTCCAAATTGGATGGACCCGGAGTAGTTCTTTTGAATGGCTTTTTCCACTGACCGGGTTTGGAGCCTCTAAATCCGGCGTTGACTGTTGTATCTTCAGTATTATCACTGTTAATGCGGCGTTTGTGCTTGTTGCGACGCGTCCTGCCATTGCAGTCCTTGGTATCCGGACTGCCAGAATTTTTGTTGAGGTTGTTACTGCGGGCTAGCCAGCTGTCCTCTCCCGCGCAGAAGCGGGTCATGAGTGATGTGAGGGCTGCCATGGATTTCGGCTTTTCCTATTCTAGGTGTCGGGCAAGCCACTCGTCGCGGATGTTATGCTTGAAGGCTGCGAGGGCCTCTGCATCCGGACAGTCGACGATTTGATTTTTCTTCGTTAAGAACCGTGTCCAGAATTGTCTGGCCGATTCGTCTGGCTGCTGAATTATGTGGCTTAGGTCATCAGCGTCTGGTGGTCGCACATATGTGCCCTGGAAGTTATCAAGGAATGCGGCTTCCAGGTCCTCCCAACACCCAATTGATTATGCTGGCAAGCTGTCAAGCTAATGCCAAGCTGGTCCTTTAAGCTTGAGTGGGAGGTATTTGATGGCATGAAGATCATCACCGCGGGCCATGTGGATATGAAGGAGATAGTCTTCGATCCATACCGCGGGGTCTGTTGTGCCATCGTAGGATTCAATGTTCACGGGTTTGAACCCTTTGGGGATTTGATGATCCATTACTTCATCTGTGAAGCATAGTGGGTGTGCGGCGCCTCTATATTGGGCTATATCACGACGTAGCTCAAGCGAGCTTTGTCTACTGTGTTCGGCCCGGCCGGAGTTACTGTATCCAGCGCGACGGTCATCGTCACATATTGTGGGGCGCCCACGCGATCCTTATATCGATCTTGATTGTCTTGCCTTATCCTCCAATATGTCTCGCAAGTCCGGCGTAGTCCCCCATGGCTTTGTACTTTTCGAGCGATGCCGGGGTACGTCTTTAGTGGAGGGCCTGGAGGCCTCTCTGTCGCGGCCACGAGGTGGCCGGTTGGCCGTATTGTGCGCTGGCGATGTGGGTTTATATGCTTCCTCCTCTAATCGGGGTAGCAGCTTGCGTTTGGGGTAGCTTTTGGAGGGGCGTTCGAGTTCGTACTCTTCGGCCGCAAGGACTTCAGTCCATCTGTCAGCTAGCAAATCTTGATCAGCTCTAAGCTGTTGCTGCTTTTTCTTGAGGCTACTTGCCGTGGCCATGAGCCTGCGTTTAAGACGCTCTTGTTCGACGGGATCCTCAGGCACGACGAATTCATCGTCATCGAGGCTTGCCTCGTCTCCGGAGGGAGGTATGTAATTATCATCCTCTACCTCTTTGTCTGCCGCTCTCACATGAGGGTTGGCTTCTTCGTCCTCCTGTGCTGAATCTTGCTGGAGGGGGTTGTCTTCGGCACTGTCTGGGGTGTTGTTGTCTCCGATGCCGGAATCTCCATTCTTACTGTGGCGGGATTTAGAGCGGCGCCGTTGATGTCGGCGCTTAGGCTGTTTCTTGGAGGGTTCTTCCTCCGTTGTTCCATCGCCATTCCCATCCTTTGGGATGTCCACCATGTATATGTCGTATGACGAGGTGGCTTTCCAGTGCCCCGTAGGCGCTAGTTCTTGGTCATCTCTAGCATCGTCGTCCATACCGTCGATGTCTTCGGAGTCGAAGTCTAGCATGTCGGTTAGGTCGTCGACAGTGGCTACAAAGTGGGTGGTGGGTGGGCTTTGAATTTCTTCGTCGTCCGCATCCCAACCATCCTGGCCGTAATCCGGCCAGGGCTCTCCTGATAATGAGAGATACTTTAGCGAGTTAAGGATGTCGCCAAAAGGCGAGTGCTGAAAGATGTCCGTAGCGGTGAACTCCATGATCCATGCCCAATTGGATTCGATTGGTAGGGGCGCGGGAGGTTCGGAGTCCGGCGAGGAGTCCGGCACCTCGGAGTTACGAGCTTCACAAGGGATAGGGTTGGTATTCGGCTCCATCGCCGTAGAGGTAGCAGCCCCCGAGGCGGTGTCTAGGCACCCATCCTCGATCAGCGCAGTCGGCTCCGAGTTAAGGGTCGGAGCGGACTCTTGTGCGGCCTCCAGGGCACTGTCCGGCAGCAGAGCTAGGTCCTGCCCATCGTGATAGTGCGGCGCGCTCGGCTGTGGCTCGAGTCCGTCAAAGATCAAGTCTCCGCGGATGTCGGCCGTGAAGTTCAAACTTCCAAATATGACCTGATGGCCAGGGGCGTAGCTTTCAATCTGCTCCAGATGGCCAAGAGAATTGGCCCGCAGCGCAAAGCCGCCGAATACAAAGATCTGTCCGGGGAGAAAAGTCTCACCCTGGACCGCGTCGTTGTTGATGATCGAAGGATCCATCGGGCCTATGAGCGACGACACAGAGGAACTCTCAATGAAAGCACCAATGTCGGTGTCAAAACCGGCGGATCTCGGGTAGGGGGTCCCGAACTGTGCGTCTAGGCGGATGGTAATAGGAGACAAGGGACACGATGTTTTTACCCAGGTTCGGGCCCTCTCGATGGAGGTAAAACCCTACTCCTGCTTGATTGATATTGATGATATGGGTAGTACAAGAGTGGATCTACCACGAGATCAAGGAGGCTAAACCCTAGAAGCTAGCCTATGGTATGATTGTTGTTCGTCCTATGGACTAAAACCCTCCAGTTTATATAGACACTAGAGAGGGCTAGGGTTACACAGAGTCGGTTACAATGGTAGGAGATCTACATATCCGTATTGCCAAGCTTGCCTTCCACGCCAAGGAAAGTCCCATCTGGACACGGGACAAAGTCTTCAATCTTGTACATTCATAGTCTTGGAGTCCGGCCAATGATGATAGTTCGGCTATCCGGACACCCCCTAGTCCAGGACTCCCTCAATTGGAACTCTAGCAAGCATCCGCAACTACTAGAGATCATTAAGGTAAAACCCAACCATAGCATTAAAGTATCAAGTCCCCTTTATTCCATACGTAACTAGGCCCGGCCCTGGGGAGGGGCAGGAGGGTGGCCGCCCCGGGCTCCCAAATGCCAGGGGCCCAACCTTAGGGTATGTACGCAGGCCAATGAATAAGTGGCCCAACGTATTCAACATATTTGATATTTCCACAGCAGAAAATCTCCCTATCGGGCTGGCCAGCTAGGCCTCACGCAACATGGAGGCATACACTGATACACTCGTACGCAAGCAGCATAGTCAGCGGGGCACAGAGGCAACAATCTTTCCTTCCTTTGTTCACGTACAAAAACAAAAGAGTGATTGATCCTTTCCTATTCCAACTCGCATTAATGCAGCAACTCCCAGGCCGCCGACGCTTCCTCTGTTCGTGACTGCGCGCCTAATGCTCCTTTCCTTTCCTTCTCTGATCCTAATTTCCGTCGTACTTCAGATCGTCATCCGCTCGGCGCCGATTTCAATTCCCTGTGGCCCCGTTGTATCCCCGCTTTGCTTACTTCTTAGCCGACATTTGCACCATGTTTGAGATCCAACCATACATGTGTGGGGACAAAGCGTATAATAGCTGCTGGATCTTGCATCATTCGAAGATCATGCATGAATTATCGACTGCAAAGTAGTTCCGTTCTGTCCATCACTGATTCGACAGTCCGGGGTATATCATATATTCATATAATTGTATTGTGACTGATTCCCTAGTTTTTTTGCTAGTTTTATAATTGGAAAAGGTATTACAACTGAAATGAGTATGGATCCATTGTTTTTTAGTAAAACATCATGCTACGAGGAAGAAACAATTTGACGAAAAGTGATTGCCAACAAAAATTCTAGAAGCTAAGATGACCTTCCATGTTAAATAGTTTTTTTGTTGATATGTCGATCACTTCTTTCAAAGATAGATTTAAAGAATTCGTGGTGTCTAAAGATATATTCAGATTTTTATTGATCTTAGGCACTCTAAACTCACTAAATGATAATGAACTTTCAGAGTGTTGCACAAAATTTGCGGAAACTTCCTCTCTTGATGGTTCATGTGATGTTGAGGTATATGATCTTATTCCTGGATTGAAGATTATGAGATACACAGTAATGTTTTCTATGAAGATTTTCAAGGATGTCAACAAAAGTTGATTATTAGAGTAATATCTCCATTGCTTATCACATCTCATTCAATGTGCCTATGACTATCGTAGTGGCCGAAAGATGCTTTTAAAAGTTGAAATTATTGAAGAACTATCTGAGGTCAACAATTACTCAAGAGAGGTTAAATGGTTTTGCGACAATATTGCATCGAGAAGAAATTATTGGATGAGATTGACATCGACACCATCCTAAGTGACTTTGAATGGAGGAACGTTAGATAAAAAAATTTAAGGTAATAATTATAAATTATTTGATATGCATTTTAGTTTTGGATGCATTGTTATAGGTAATATTTCATATATGTGCATATTCATTGTTATTACTATTATGTTGTCTATCTTAAGGGCCCTGATTTTTAATCTCGCCCCGGGCCCCCAAAATCTCAGGACCGGCCCTGTACGCAACAATCCCCTTACTCGGGTTTAACTTCTGTCACTCTAGCAACCCACTATAAGCAAAATAAAACCCTTCACATGTGTGCGCCACGGAAGGCACCATAGGACAACACCAAAATAAAACATACAACTCAAACCAATCTAGATCATCAATCAACCCAAAAGACAAAAGAACTCTACTCAAAACATCATAGGATGGCAACACATCATTGGATCATAATATGTGGCATAAAGCAACATGTTCAAGTAGGGGATTACAGCGGGGTGCGGGAGAGTGGACCGCTGAAAAAAGGTGAGGATGGTGATGAAGATGGTGATGTTGATGAAGATGATCGCCGCGGCGATGGTTCCCTCGGTGGCACTCCGGCGCCACCGAGAGAGAGGGGGAGAGAGTCTCCCCCCTTGTTCTTCCTCCTCCATGGCCTCCACCTAAATGGGGAGAGGTTCTCCCTCTGGTCCTTGGCCTCCATGGTTATGATGCCCCCCTCCAGGATCCTCCTCCATGGCCTCCGATGATGATGGCCCCCTCCGGCAGGGTGCCGGAGTGGGCAAAGACTGATTTTTCGTGGCTACAGGGCTTGCGGCGGCGGAACTTCCGATCTAGGTTTCTTTTCGAAGATTTGGGAATTTATAGGAATTTTTTGGCATCGGTCTCACGTCAACACTACTAGGGAAAAGCCTATACACATAATCTTACCAGCAGCACTCTTCAAAATACCACGCTACTGCTACTTAGCAGCAGCGCGTGTCTGCCAAACGCGCTACTGACTTGGAAGTAGCAGTAGCGCGTGTGTAGCATACAGCGCTACTGCTATAGTTGCCATGACCTTGGCCCCCCCGCTAGCTATAGCAGTAGCGCACTTTACTGTAGAGCGCTACTGCTACTCAGGTTAGCTGTAGCGCGTTTTGGCAAACGCGCTACAACTATCCCTACCTTATCCCCACGCACGACCGGCCCTCTCACTCACACTCTCACTCTCGCCCGCGTCAACCGTCGCCGTCCGTCGTCGCCGCCGCCGCCTTCGTCCGTCCGCCGCCGAGATACTCCCCTCCTTCCGTCCCTCCTCCATCCTCCTCGCACATCCTCCCTCCGCCTGTGGCCGCCCCTCCCTCCTCCGTCGCCGCCCTCCTCCCTCCGCCTGCGGCCGCCCCTCCTCCCTCCTCCGCCGGCAGCCCTCCTCCCACCGCCCTCGACCTCGCTGCCCCTAGCTACCTCTCCGTCGCCCCCCACCCCCTGCCACTAGTTAGTACTAGATTTAGTAGTAGTAGATGTTAATTGAGGGTTAGCTAGTACTAGATGTTGCTTAGTTAGTACTAGAGTTTTAGTAGTAGTGGTGGTAGTTGAACTACTTTAGTTGTAGTTGAACTAGTTTAGTAAGTAAATTAATAAACTAGTTGAACTAGTTGAATTAACAGAACTAATCTATTTTTAGTAAGATAATTAATATAACTAGTTGAACTACTTTATTTTTAGAAAGGACTAGTTTTTTTTCTATTTATAGTAAGTTTATATTTAGTAAGAACTAGTTGAATTAATAAAACTAGTTGAACATGTCATGTTTGTTGTTAGTGATAACTTATATGGTTTCAGGTGACCTCCGTCGTCCCCGTCACTGACCCCCTCCGACATCCCCGCCGTTGTCCCAGTCACCGACCCCCTCCGACATCGAGGTGAGACCAGCCAAATATCCTTGTATATCTTGTGTTGTTGCTCAAATTGGATATGTGGTTGCCCAAGTGGCCGTTCATGTTCAGTTTACATCTCCGAGTGGCCTATGTTTTGTCGGAGTGTTGATTAATTTCCGTTCCGGCAAATTTCAGGCGCTCGATATGTCCTTTTTTAGCAAAGGTCATGCCGGATTTTGTCGTGAATTCTGGCATGACTTGTGCTAGAATATGTACAAGTTTAATCTTTGAATTATGATTGTAGGAAATGTTGTACTCGGACGAAGACGGTCTCCCGGGGGAGTGTAGCTGGTGCCACGACGATCGAGGTATGTGTGGTAGGTTCGTTCGGCTGGACGACGTTCGGCGCTTTAGCATTAAGCTCGAGGAGACCTTCGATTGTGAAATGGTACGCAACAACGACAAGTGTTTTTTTCTCCATTAAGCATGACTTCAACTATTTCAACGTCTAATTTTCATATTTTACAATTCGACTAGCTTATCCCATGCCATGCAAGACGCTATGTCTTGGAGAGGATGGGTTTTGAAGACCATGAAAATTTCGAAACAAAGAAAATACACCTAAGGACCCATCATGATATGGATTTTGAAGTAAATTTGTACAATGCTCAGAGCGTAACCCATTTTGGTTGCCAAAATTGGGAAGCACTTTGCAAAATGTATGGTTTTTATGAGGGTATGATTGTCACCATGGATCTTGGTGATCCTGACAGTGAGGAAGACAATATGGACATTTGGGTCCTTGTTGATACGCTTCCGATTGTACCGCTATGTGTGTTTCTCAAACATAGTTATTAACTAATTTATATTGTTTATTTCAAAATAGTTGATATCTTATTTCCATTGAAAGCTTATTTTGATTCTTCAAAGACTGTGCGGAAGATGGTAGATAAAACCCACTACACCGAAGGCACCCAATTAACGTATAAGGAGAAAAATCATCTGATCGCATTTTGTACTCTTCTTGAGAATTACAATGACTATTATCGAACTCCTCCAAATTATGGTGAATACGTGCCACTAGTGCATGTGTTGAACAACGATAACTTCTCTGGAGATACCCTGGTAAGATTTTTTAATATTACGACATCTGTGCATTTTTTGCATACTTCTAAAACTAGTACATCATTGCTAATTACGAAGTTATTATTATGTTTTTCAACAGACACTCCCAATGGATTGTGTGCCTCATCTGATGTCTCTGCATGGTCGCCTCTCAGTTCTGAACATACTGCCAGGTAAATCTACGGAGCTCGCCTGTGCATATCGGATTTCTAAAACCGTGAACAAATGATCATCAGAGAATGGAAGAAATGTATGGACATTCGCAAGGAGGTTCTTGGAAGTAACATTCAGCGAAAGGAAAGAATGCGAGACAGGCTAATCTCCATTCTCCATAATGGAGAGTCAGGGGCTATCTTGTTTTTTGTTATTTTACCTTAGAAAATGTAGTAGGTCTTAATCGAATGTAATAGGTCCTATGAGGTACAATATGTTTATTATGTGGTAATGTGTTAGAGTTGATAATGATGATCTTGAGGAGGTGTTATGTGATGTCAATGATGAAAACGATGATACTGAGGAGGTGTTATATGACAATGATGTATTATGATGCTAAATTGTTAATGATATGATGATGATGATATTATTATATCATTGGGTGAAAGAACCGCGGATTAGTTTCAAGTGGATGGACATCCACTTGAAACTAGTCCACGGTTCTTTCACCCCATGATGTAATAACTCATTATGATGTAAAAACAATCTCTAAATTCCTGTTGTATGAAAACTTGTGTAAAGGTGTATGAATACAACATGAAAAAGAAAAGAAATAAAATACTAAATAATAGTAGTAGCGCGGGTAAGGAGAAGCGCTACTACTAATTACCAGTAGCGATGTTCTAAAGAACCGCTGCTACTAAGTCAATTTAGCAGTAGCGTGGGTCAAGACGCGCTATTGCTAAGCATTAGCTGTAGCGCCTTATCAGTAGCGCTCCTGCCCACGCTACTGATAGGCCCAAAACCCGCGCTGCTGCTAGGCTTTTCCCTAGTAGTGCAAGGGGGTCCACGAGGCACCGACAAGCCAGGGGGGCGCGCCCTCCAACCTTGCCGCTTCCTCGTGAAGCTTCTGGTACAACTCTTGTGCTTCGGGGTTCTCTTTTGGTCCATAAAAAATCACCGTAAATTTTCAGCCCATTCCGAGAACTTTTATTTCTGCACAAAAAACGACAACACGGTAGTTCTGCTGAAAACAACGTCAGTCCTGGTTAGTTCTAATCAAATCATACCAAAACCATATAAAATTGTTGTAAACATGGCATGAATATTTCATAAATTATAGATACGTCGGAGACGTATCAGTTGTCGTTGTAGCAGGCGAGCACCTTGAAGAGTCCATCGGCTCTCGGAAGTAGCTTGGACTTGCGCTCCTTGCATTGGGAAAGCGGTCCTTGCGTAGATGTAACCATATGAGATCTCCAGGTTGGAACACCATCGGTGACTTGTTGATGTTGAGCTTGGTGGTGAGGCGGTGTATTTGACGCTCAATCATGGACCTTGTTTCTTCATGCATCTTCTTGAGGTAGGTGGCTCTTGTGCGAGCGTCCATGTTCGCTCATTCTTGTAGCGGTAGGGGAAGGATGTCCAACTATGACAAAGGGTTGAAGTCATAGACAACCTCGAAGGGTGACTTGCCGGTAGTAGAATGTCTTGCGCGGTTGTAGGCATACTCGGCGATGGGTAAGCACTCCTCCCACTCCTTGATGTTCTTCTTGATTAACACGCGTAGGAGAGTGGAGAGCATCCGGTAGGTGACTTCCGTTTGGCCATTAGTTTGAGGATGACATGCCATGGAGAATAGTAGCTTGATGCCGAGCTTGGCGCATAATGTCTTCCAAAAGTAGCTTAAGAACTTGACGTCTCAGTCCGACACAATTGTCTTAGGCACTCTATGTAACCTCAAGATTTCTCTACAAAAAATATTTGCAACATGTGAAGCATCGTCTATCTTATTGCATGGGATGAAATGAGCCATTTTAGAGAATCGGTCCACAACAACAAATACGGAATCCTTGCCGTTTTGAGTCCTAGGTAATCCAAGCACACAATCCATGCTAATATCTTCCCATGGTTGATGTGGAATAGGAAGTGGCATATGTAAACCATGGGATTAAGATTGTGACTTAGCTTTGCGGCATGTAGAGCGCTGGTTGGTGAAGCATGATTCGTCGTGGAAAATCTTGGGCCAAAATTAGTTCTTGGAGAACATGGCAAAAGTCTTGTCGCGTCCAAAACGTCCCATGAGTCCTCCTCCACGAGCCTCTTGCAAAAGTAACAAACGAAGAGAAGACTCGGGGATGCATAGTTTGTTAGCTCTCATTAGATAACCATCTTTGATATAATATCGTTCCCAAGATGTATGCTTCACACACTTAGCATAGGGAGTAGAAAGAGTCACATCATGCTCATACAAATCTTTGATATGGTCAAATCCAACAACATTTAATTCAAGTTGGTTAACTATCATGCATTTGCGGGAAAGAGCATCCGCCACAATGTTTTCTTTGCCCTTAATGTACTTGATCACATAAGGGAAAGGTTCAATAAATTCACTCCATTTAGCATGCCATTTATTCAATTTGGTTTGACCTTTAAGGTACTGAAGTGTCTCATGATCGGTATGTATGACGAATTCATGTGGGCGAAGATAATGCTCCTAAACATGCAATACACGCACTAAAGCATACAATTCTTTGTCATAGATGGGATAGTTAAGTTGAGCACCAGAAAGTTTTTCACTAAAATATGCAATGGCTCGCTTTTCTTGCGTCAAAACTCCACCAATTCCATTACCACTAGCATCACAATGAACCTCAAAAGTTTTGTCAAAGTTAGGCAAAGCAAGAATCGGAGCATGAGTAAGCAAAGATTTCAGCTCATCAAATGCGGTAGATTGCAAGCGTCCCCAAACAAAGGGTGCATTTTTCTTACTCAAGGCATGCAACGGTGCGGCAATAATACTAAAGTCTTTCACAAAGCGATGATAAAAACCCGCAAGACCGAGGAAACTACGCACTTGTTGCAAATTAGTGGGTTGTGGCCAAGTTTTAATTGCTTCAATTTTTTACTGATCAACATGAACACCCTTTGATGACACAACGAAACCCAAGAAAACAAGCTTGTCAACACCAAATGTGCATTTTTTCCATATTGGCATAAAGACGTTCTTTTCGAAGAGTTTGCAAAACGGTCCTAAGATGATTTACATGATCTTT
The DNA here is from genome assembly GCA_963921465.1 of Triticum timopheevii. Classification (NCBI taxonomy): domain Eukaryota; kingdom Viridiplantae; phylum Streptophyta; class Magnoliopsida; order Poales; family Poaceae; genus Triticum; species Triticum timopheevii. Next base: position 373,608,342 of record OY997270.1, read on the forward strand.
GAGGGATTTGCTAAATACAAGTATGTCGTCAAAGTAGACCACAACAAACACTCCAATGTATGGGCGAATCACAAAATGCATAACACGCATGAAAGTACCGGGAGCTTTCGATAGACCCATAGGCATAACTAACCACTCGTACAAGCCGAATTTAGTTTTAAAAGCGGTTTTCCATTCATCACCTTCTTGTATGCGGATTTGATAATAGCCACTTTTAAGATCATTTTTTTATAAAATGGTGGCGCCGCTAAGCTCATCAAGCATACCATCAATACATGGAATGGGATGCCAATAACGAACGGTGATAGCATTGATGAATCTACAATCAGAACACATGCGAAAACTACCGTCTCTTTTTGGCACAAGAATGACCGGGATGGCACAAGGGCTTAAGCTTTCACGTAGATGTCCGTTCTCGATGAGTTTTTGTACTTGCCGTTGGATCTCCTTAGTTTCTTCGGGGTTGACGCAGTATGGAGCCTTGTTCAGAAGAGGTGCACCGGGGATGAGGTCGATCTGGTGTTCAATGCCACGTAGAGGAGGAAGGCCCAGAGGTAGCTCATTGGGGACGACATCCGCAAATTCCAGCAACAAGTTAGAGAACACTAGAGGAAGAGGATTAGAAGGGTTAGTTTTTGCCATCTCATCTTTGCATAGTAGGACATAGTTGATGACACTCGATGGGTTCTCGCACACTTCTCTCATCTCTCTTTTAATGGCTAGGAGGACTAAGTTTTTCTCTCTCCGTGAAGAGTCACTCAATTTGGGCTTGTGGCGCGCACTTTCTTTGTGGTGGTTCACTCTCTCACTAGTCTCACCACGAAGGGTGGATGCTTGCTTGTCGGAGATCACTTGGCTTGGTGACATGGGTCGTAGCACGTACTCCTTGCCCTTCATCTTGAAGCTATAGTGGTTTGTTCTTCCGTTGTGGATGATGCCGCGGTCGAATTGCTGATACGTCTCCAACGTATCTATATTTTTTTATTGTTCCATGCTATTATATTACCCCTTTTGGATGTTTATGGGCTTTATTTTACACATTTATATCATTTTTGGGACTAACCTACTAACCGGAGGCCTAGCCCGTATTGCTATTTTCTTGCCTATTTCAGTATTTTGAAGAAAAGGAATATCAAACGGAGTCCAAACGGAATGAAACCTTTGGGAGCGTGATTTTTGGAACGAATGGGATCCGGAGAACTTGGAGTGCACGTCAAGAAGCGAACGAGGCGGCTAGGAGATAGCAGGGCGCGCCCACCCCTATAGGGCGTGCCCCCTGTCTCCTAGGCCCCACGAGCGGCCACCGACGTACTTCTTCCTGCTATATATACCTATGTACCCCGAAAACATCCAGGGAGCCAACGAAAAACAATTTCCACCGCCGTAACCTTCTGTATCCGCGAGATCCCATCTTGGAGCCTTCGCCGGTGCCCCGCCAGATGGGGAATCGACCACGGAGGGCTTCTACATCAACACCATAGCCCTTCCGATGAGTTGTGAGTAGTTTACCACAGACCTTCGGGTCCATAGTTATTAGCTAGATGGCTTCTTCTCTCTTTTTGGATCTCAATACAATGTTCTCCCCCTCTCTTGTGGAGATCTATTCGATGTAACTCGTTTTGCGGTGTGTTTGTCGAGATCCAATGAATTGTTGGTTTATGATCAAGTTTATCTATGAGAAATATTTGAATCTTCTCTGAATTCTTTTATGTATGATTGAGTTATCTTTGCAAGTCTCTTCGAATTATCAGTTTGGTTTGGCCTACTAGATTGATCTTTCTTGCCATGGGAGAAGTGCTTAGCTTTGGGTTCAATCTTGTGGTGTCCTTACCCAGTGACAGAAAGGGTTGCAAGGCACGTATTGTATTGTTGCCATCGAGGATAAAAAGATGGGGTTTATATCAAATTGCTTGAGTTTATCCCTCTACATCATGTCAACTTTCTTAATGCGTTACTCTGTTCTTATGAACTTAATACTCTAGATGCATGCTGGATAGCGGTCGATGTGTGGAGTAATAGTAGTAGATGCAGGCAGGAGTCGGTCTACTTGTCACGGATGTGATGCCTATATACATGATCATGCCTAGATAATCTCATAATTATTCACTTTTCTATCAATTGCTCGACAGTAATTTGTTCACCCACCGTAATACTTTGCTATGTTGAGAGAAGACACTAGTGAAACCTATGGCCCCCGGGTCTATCTTTTATCATATAAGTTTTCAATCTACTTTTATTTGCATCTTTACTTTTCCAATCTATATTATAAAATACCGAAAATATATTTATCTTATCATACTATCTCTATCAGATCTCACTTTCGCAAGTGGCTGTGAAGGGATTGACAACCCCTTTATTGCGTTGGTTGCGAGTTCTTTGTTTGTTTGTGTAGGTGCGTGAGACTTTTGAGGAGCCTCCTACCGGATTGATACCTTGGTGCGCAAAAACTGAGGGAAATACTTACGCTACTATTGTTGCATCACCCTTTCCTCTTCAAGGAAAACCAACGCAAGCTCAAGACATAGCAAGAAGGATTTCTGGCGCCGTTGCCGGGGAGGTCTTCGCTCAAGTCAAGACATACCAAGTACCCATCACAAACTCATCTCCCTCACATTTACATTATTTGCCATTTGCCTCTCATTTTCCTCTCCCCCACTTCACCCTTGCCGTTTTATTTGCCCACTTGTCGGTGTCAAAACCGGCGGATCTCGGGTAGGGGGTCCCGAACTGTGCGTCTAGGCGGATGGTAACAGGAGACAAGGGACACGATGTTTTACCCAGGTTCGGGCCCTCTTGATGGAGGTAAAACCCTACGTCCTGCTTGATTAATATTGATGATATGGGTAGTACAAGAGTGGATCTACCACGAGATCAAGGAGGCTAAACCCTAAAGCTAGCCTATGGTATGATTGTTGTAATGTATGTTGTGTGTCTATCGACTAGCCCGGCCTCGGTTTATATAATGCACCAGAGGCCTGGGATAACAAGAGTCCTAGCCGAATACGCCGGTGGGGGAGGAGACCTTGTCTTGATCGCCAAGTCTTGTGGAATCTTCCTTGTATGCGGCACCTGTCCGGACTGGCCCATGAGTATGCGGCCCTGGGGGTCCTCGCCCCAATCTAACCGATTGGGGGACGACGTGGTGAGTACCCCCAAGTCCAGGACACCGTCAGTAGCCCCCTGAACCGGTCTTCAAGTTAGGGACGCTCCTCGATTCTCCCGAACTGTTCTTCATCTTCGGTTGCCGGTCTTGAAAACTGGTTCAACAAATCTTCTCATCTTCGATCTTGAGGATCGCCGAAATGCATTCGGCGAGTTTATAAGTCGGGTATCCGAGGAGCCCCTTTAAGTTTCCGGCCTTTATCAATGCCTTGTTATTTTTATGCCACACCTCGGGTTTGAATTTGTTCCCGGGCGGCAGCGTCCTCTTGCGTCCGAGCTCCAACGCTGGACTGCATTCGAGGTATCTTTTGCAGCCGAGCACCAACGCCGGACCGCGTCCCAGCTCTAACGCCGGAATGTATCCGAGCTCCAACGCCGGACTATGTATCCGAGATGCAATGCCGGACTGTATCCGAGGTGTCGTAAATCACCTTGGTTCAAAGAAGTTTGAAGGAGTTTAGCCGAGCTTAATGCCGGAAATGCCCTCTAAGGAGCCAGCCACTTGCATCCGAACTATATGCCGAATTGCTTCCGAGGTGGTGCACCACCCCGAATGTGGGCTGATTTTTGGTCAATATATTTTATTGATGCAATTTATTCCCTGACGAGATATATAGCCAGTAGCCCTCAAGGTGTGTATCGGTCTAAAACCCGAGATGCACCTGAAGGATGACATAAGACCGCTGATCCCAGTAACCGCTAAGACTCAGGTTGATTTGCAAAATCGGCCTGAGGATTGAGTCCTAGCTCGGGAGAATACTTCAGGACGCAAAAAGCGGCGTGCTCAGTCCTCGAGACTCAGGTTGGGTGCGGCCGACCAACCTGAGGATCAAAATCTCCTCGGAAACTATATTGCACATAAAATTTTCTGCATTGGACAAGCAAAGCAGTAGCCCCCGAGACACTGGTCGGGTGGCAACACCAGATCAGGGGATTGATGTGCCCCTTTAATATTTGTAAATAATAAGCCCGAAGCCCAGTAGCCCCCGAGCCTTAATGCGGGCACGGGTGGCCGGACTAAGGATTGATATCCATAGTAAAATCACAAATTATGTGTAATGACTCTATGTATCCAAGTACTTTACGTCATTAGTGCTCGGATCCGCATTGTACAAAACATTGTTAACCGACCATCGGCTTCCACCTCCTCGGCCAATAGTCTAGGAGTGTTTGTCCTACTTTATAAAGCCTTTATGAGGGCAAAGATTTACAACAAACAAGGCAATCTGGCCATATGGTTTTATAAACAAAGGTACGCAGAGAGATATGTTATATTACTATTTAACAGAAGAAATGTCTTCCAAAGAAAATAGTCGCGCTATCGGTTCCTTTCTTTGGGTCGTCATGCTAAGCATGATCATGAAACCTCAGCTCCAATGTAAGAGCAAAATATCGAGGATTTAGTTTGGGAGGCTAGTTAATAGCCCCCGGTAGTGTTCGGCGACAGTCGAGGTCAAGCCGTAAACATTTCGGCCAATGTTATGAACGGCCTGTTATTTAACATAGTCGTCAGATCGCTGACCAGTTTACGCTCATTGTGACAATCAGTTTTCGGCTTTCTCCACTGAGGTGCTTTAACCATGTGAGCTGGAAGCACAATCGCAGTGGTTCTCCCTTTGCACGCCTAGCCGAACAAAATGGAACGTAGGAAGCAATAGCAGGAGCTGGGCAACCCAACTATTGACTGAAGACACAATTCGATACCGATGCATATATAGCAATATCCGAGAATGTTTTTGCCAAATCTCTAAAGGAGTCCGGCGCTGCACTGCGTGACTTGTGCTGAAAACACACAAATAGTTTAGAAGTGCCAAAAGCTTGGAAAACCAAAAAACGTCAGTAAAAACATGACGTCCGAACAAGATCAAGTGTTCGGTGCCAATCAGAAAATTGGACTTTAGAAAAAAAGTGCTTCTGCCGTGCTTTAACATGACACATCCTATCTCAAGACTCCAAGCGGGTCAGCCTACGGCTTCAGTCTCCCATCCCGAAGGCGGAGTACTTCTCGTTAGGCCAGTTTAGAAAACTAAACTCTAGCGGTTTTGAGAGAGAAATTAGGCTCCCCGGTTAGTGACCGCACACTTGTGTCGAAAAAGGGAGCGATAAATAATAAAAACTTTGCAACGACTAAGAAGAAAAACACTTAGTATAAAATGGCTCAAATAAACATAAGAGCCCCCAAGTGACTTGGGTAAAAGTTGACTATATAATGTAAGGTGACATGTAAAATGCCTTCTAGCCAGATTGTAGATCGTTTGTCGTAGCGGACCTTTTCGCTTCAACCTCTGGACCCAATAGTCCGGAGTGTGTCCGAATACCCTCGCGGTTATAAAAACCAGGGCATGCGTGGAGACCAGGCGTAGGGGTCATTAGTGCTTTATCAGACAAGTGCCCAACTAGTTATGTTATATTACATGGTTAGTAAGAAACATCTTCCAGGGAGAATAGTTCCGTTAAGGGTTCCTTTCCCTGGGAGGCATGCCCTAAAGTGCATGTCCGGACTGCGAAAAGAGCAGAAAAACATCTGGGGGCAGGTAAATAAATAGGAAAGAAATCATCTTTTAGTTCACCGACCGAGTATTCCCTTAAGAACGCTAGCTTTCGGCTTCACCCAGTCTGAGGTACACATCCGGCTGACCCGGCAGTAACAATCGCAGAGGTGCTCCCGTTACCACCTAGCCGAACAATCGGGAACGTAGGGGTAAGCACAGGAGCCAGGCAACCCAGCTTGGCCAAAACTTAAGTCATATCGATGCATATAATGATGAATAAAAGGTACATGCGGAAGTGTGACACATGTGTTGGGCATAAAGCCCGTATTAATAAGCTTCTATTAAAGAAGCCCCCAGGTATAATGAGCGCGGGTAGCGGGTCAAGTGTGTGCAAACAAAGTTTGGACAAGGAAAATTTTTACAAGCAACTTTCTTCCAAAAAAGTATAATGCTTGGTCGAGCCGAACACAAGTTAAAAATTAAAACTTTGAGCATGAAGGCGACTTAGCTGGTTAATGTGTTCGGTATTGATGACACGGTCCGAGCTTGATACGGGACAAGGTTCCATCCCCCGAGCCGGTCCCGAGGTGGCGGAGCGGAGAGCTCGACACGCCGAAGTGGTGACATAGCACGGTCAATGCAGACCGGCAGAGTGACGCTGAAGTACCCGGATCATTTTCCTGTGCACAAAAAATAGTGCAAACGGGAGATAATAGTAATAATGATAATTAAAAAAATCGTTGCATAATGAATAATTTATGCAAAGTGAGTAATAAAAGAAATATGGCCTGGCGCCGAGGTCGATGTCGATGCAGGGCATCTGCGTGATGCGGTAAAGGCATGGCAAAGTCTGAATTCACAGGTCGGTCCGTGCTCCGGATGCGGCGTTCGCCGGACTATGTACGGAGACTGATCGAACCATCATGCGATCGTCGTTAATGCGGCCACCATTTGATAGACCTGTGAACATATGATGGACAAACCAGAGTAATAATTCCTTGGGAAAAATGAACCCAAACAAGCAAAAATATTGGGATTAATAGCACCTGGTTTATTTGTTGTAGCAATCCGAAGGAGGATGATGCTGGCAAAGGTTGGCTTGCCGAGGCAAAGCCCTCGGTCCAGCTAATCGTGACGAAGCTGGTCGGCTAGTGACGTCGAAGTGTCCGGAGTAGGTTGATGAAGAGATGATGAATCCTCCCGTCCAGCCGAGATGTCGAAGTAGTTCGGCGTGATGGACACCGGCTTGAAGGAGTAACAGTGCGGCCCTGCCGATGCAGGTCGTGACGTGGTCGATGCCGGCTTGATGAGGCGACCGTGCGGCGATGCCGATATTCCCGCTCTGTGTAATCCGTGGGGCGGCGATGTTGATGATCATTTGTTCTTCGCGATGCCGGACTCTTGTTCGGCTTGCCGAGATGACGATCCGAAGAAGTTGAGCTCGGCTCAACAAAGTGACGACGTGTCTAGTGCAGGTCGGCAGCTGTGGAGCAATATTGCCAGACTGGTTTGACACCAGCAATGACGTTGAAGATCATGTTCAAAAGATCTTAAGGTTAGTGGGATGTGTTTGGGAACAATACACAATATTCCATACAAAACTTCCTTCAAAAAGGATGTCCGAAATCCCGTTCATAAAAAAGATAAATTCGGGTCGGATTCGTTCTCGCGCAGAAAACAGATCCGAAAAGTGATGCACTAATTGGAAGGTTCCCGGAGTTCTGACGGTCGGATCGAGCTGAAATTTGGAGGGGTGGTAGATATAGGAATTCCGCAGTCGATCAACGGTTGGATCTTCCAAAGGACGTCCGAGATAGAATCTGGACACCACGCCCTAAACTCGTCCAGATTCCCGTCCAAATTTGACAGGGCTCCGGTATATCGTGGATTGCAAGAGATTCCTCCATCGGAATTCGACGAAATTTTCCAGGGTTGTTGTAGACTCAATTCCGCACAATTCCACCAAAGCGGTCGTCAAAGCGATACTCGAGGAGGTGGTGGCAGCAGATACGAGTTTGCTATCCAGAAAAACAGCACGGTCGCTTGAGGGCAATGTTGACGTTGAGCCCCCGAGCTCCATGGATGATTCCTCCATGATCTTGATAGAGATCGGAGTTGATGTTTGATGAAAGCCCTCATCTGAACATGACAATCGGAGATAGGGCACAGTCCTTGGTCGAACCAGGGTGACCAGTCGAGCTGGTGACGAATATGCCGAAGTCGTAGTTGATCTGCAGGCGAGCCATCGATCCTTTTGTCGACCACATAGCGGAACTCTCAATGAAAGCACCAATGTCGGTGTCAAAACCGGCGGATCTCGGGTAGGGGGTCCCGAACTGTGCGTCTAGACGGATGGTAACAGGAGACAAGGGACACGATATTTTACCCAAGTTCGGGCCCTCTTGATGGAGGTAAAACCTTACATCCTGCTTGATTAATATTGATGATATGGGTAGTACAAGAGTGGATCTACCACGAGATCAAGGAGGCTAAACCCTAAAGCTAGCCTATGGTATGATTGTTGTAATGTATGTTGTGTGTCTATCGACTAGCCCGACCTCGGTTTATATAATGCACCAGAGGCCTAGGATAACAAGAGTCCTAGCCGAATACGCCGGTGGGGGAGGAGTCCTTGTCTTGATCACCAAGTCTTGTGGAATCTTCCTTGTATGCGGCACCTGTCCGGACTGGCCCATGAGTATGCGGCCCTGGGGGTCCTCGGCCCAATCTAACCGATTGGGGGACGACGTGGTGAGTACCCCCTAGTCCAGGACACCGTCACCTCTCTTTCCCAATCTCTCTCCTCTCTTTTTCGCTTGCCTTTTTCTGTTTGCTTGTGTGTTCGATTACTTGTTGCCATGGCGCAAGATATACCAAATTGTGTGATTTCTCCAATACCAATAATAATGATTTCCTTAGTACTCCGATTGCTCCTCTTAATGATATTGAGTCTTGTGAAATCAATACTGCTTTGCTGAATCTTGTTATGAAAGATCAATTCGCCGGCCTTCCTAGTGAAGATGCCGCTACTCATTTAAACAACTTTGTTGATTTGTGTGATATGCAAAAGAAGAAAGATACGTATAATGGTATTGTTACATTGAAGTTTTTTCCATTTTCACTTAGAGATCGTGCTAAAGTTTGGTTTTCGTCTTTGCCTAAAAATAGTATTGATTCTTGGAACAAGTGCAAAGATGCTTTTATCTCTAAGTATTTTCCTCCCGCTAAGATTATCACTCTTAGGAATGATATTATGAATTTTAAACAACTTGATCATGAGCATGTTGCCCAATCTTGGGAAAGAATGAAATTGATGATTCGCAATTGCCCTACTCATGGTTTGAATTTATGGATGATCATACAAAATTTTTATGCCGGTTTGAACTTTGCTTCTAGAAATCTTTTAGATTCGGCCGCGGGAGGCACGTTTATGGAAATCACGTTAGGAGATGCTACAAAACCTCTTGATAATATTATGGCTAATTATTCTCAATGGCACACCGAAAGATCTTCTAGTAAAAAGTGCATGCTATAGAAGAAATTAATGTTTTGAGTGGAAAGATGGATGAACTTATGAAGTTGTTTGCTACTAAGAGTGCTCCTTTTGATCCCAATGATATGCCTTTGTCTACTTTGATTGAGAATAATAATGAATCTATGGATGTGAATTTTGTTGGTAGGAATAGTTTTGGAAACAATGCCTATAGAGGAAACTTTAATTCTAGACCGTTCCCTAGTAATTCCTCTAATAATTATGGAAATTCCTACAATAGTTCTTATGGTAATTTTAATAAGATGCCCACTGATTTTGAGAATAGTGTGAAAGAATTTATGATTTCTCAAAAGAATTTTAATGCTTTGCTTGAAGAAAATTTGCTCAAAGTTGATGATTTGGCTAGGAACATTTTTTTGACCATGAAGACTGCAGGGCTTACACCCCACAGCATTTTATTAATAAAGAACAGGAGGTAATAACAAGGTTCCTCAAGAACGTTTTTTGGCTAGGAACGTTGATAGACTTTCGCTTGATGTTGATTCTCTTAAACTTAGATCTACTCCTCCTAAGCTTGATATCAATGAGTCTCTCAAAGCAATGAGAATTTCCATTGATGAGTGCAAGGAAAGAACTGCTAGATTGCGTGCTAAGAAAGATTGCTTTGTAAAGGTGTGTTCTTCTAGTTTCAATGAAAATAATGATGAAGATCTTAAAGTTATTGATGTGTCTCCTATTAGATCCTTGTTTTGCAATATGAATCTTGATAATAATGGGACTGGAGATGAGTCAACTTTAGTTAGAAGGCGTCCCAAGAATTCGGAGTTTTTAGATCTTGATACTAAATTTGGTAAAACTGGGATTGGAGAGGTCATGACTTTAAATAGTATTGAACCCACTATTTCGGATTTCAAGGAATTTGATTATGATAATTGTTCTTTAGAAGGTTGTATTTCGTTATTGCAATCCGTTGTTAATTCACCTCATGCTTATAGTCAAAATAAATCTTTTACCAAACATACCGTTGATGCTTTGATGCAATCTTATGATGAAAAACTTAATTTGGAAGTTTCTATACCTAGAAAACTTAATGATGAATGGGAACCTACTATAAAGATTAAAATTAAAGATCATGAGTGTTTTGCTTTGTGTGATTTGGGTGCTAGTGTTTCCACGATTCCGAAAGCTTTATGTGATATTCTAGGTTTCCATGATCTTGATGATTGCTCTTTAAATTTGCACCTTGCGGATTCCACCATTAAAAAGCCAATGGGAAGGATCAATGATGTTCTCATTGTTGCAAATAGAAATTTGGTGCCCGTAGATTTTATTGTTCTTGATATAGGTTGCAATCTTTCTTGCCCTATTATTCTTGGTAGACCTTTCCTTAGAACGATTGTTGCGATTATTGATATGAAGGAAGGGAATATTAGAATTTCCATTAAAGAAAGGCATGGAGCACTTTCCAAAAAAGAAAGTCAAATTACCTTATGAATCTATCATGCGAGCTACTTATGAATTGAGTGCCAAAGATGGCACTACTTAGATCTATCTTCGCTTTTATGCCTAGCTATGGGCGTTAAACGATAGCGCTAGTTGGGAGGCAACCCAATTTTATTTGTGTTTTTTGTTTTTGCTTCTGTTTAGTAATAAATTTTGCATCTACCTTCTGTTTAGATGTGTTTTTATCTTTTAATTAGTGTTTGTGCCAAGTAGAACCTATAGGATAACCTATGATGATAGTTGATTTGATTCTGCTGAAAAACAGAAACTTTGAGCACACGTAGTTTTGTTAAATCACGGAAATGTGATTTTGTGTTTATTCTTTTTGCTGATGATCAATAAACAAATTTTCCAGGACTTCCTATTTTGGTACGATTTTTAGAGTTCCAGAAGTTTGCGTTAGTTAAAGATTGCTACAGACTGTTCTCCTTTTTGATAGATTCTGTTTTTCGTGTGTTGTTTGCTTATTTTGATGCATCTATGGCTAGTAAAATAGTTTAGAAACCATAGAGAAGTTGGAATACAGTAGTTTTAACACCAAAATAAATAAAGAATAAGTTCATTACAGTACCTTATGTGGTGGTTTTGTTTTCTTTCACTAACGGAGCTTATAAGATTTCCTGTTGAGTTTTGTGTTGTGAAGTTTTCAAGTTTTGGGTAAAGCTTTGATGGACTATGGAATAAGGAGTGGCAAGAGCCTAAGCTTGGGGGTGCCCATGGCACCCCAATATATTCAAGGATAGCCAAAAGCCTAAGCTTGGGGATGCCCCGGGAAGGCATCCCCTCTTTCGTCTTCGTTCATTGGTAACTTTACTTGGAGCTATATTTTTATTCGCCACATGATATGTGTTTTGCTTGGAGCGTCGTGTATTATATTAGTCTTTAATTTTTAGTTTACACAATCATCCTTGCTATACACACCTTTTGGGAGAATCCTACTTGATTAGAATTTATTATAATATGCTATGTGCGTCACTTATATCTTTTTGACCTTCATAGTTTTTGCTCTAGTGCTTCACTTATATCTTTTAGAGCACGGCGGTGGCTCAGATTTGTAGAAATTGCTAGTCTCTCATGCTTCAATTATATTATTTTGAGAGTCTTTTAGAATAGCATGGTATTTGCTATGGTTATAAAATTGGTCCTAGAATGGTAGGCATCCAAGTTGGGTATAATAAAAACTATCATAGGAAGTGAATTGGATGCTATGATCAATTTGATACTTGATAATTGTTTTGAGATATGGAGGTAGTGATACGTCTCCAACGTAATTATAATTTATGAAGCATTCATGCTATTTTATTATCTGTTTTGAATGATTATGGGCTTTATTATTCACTTTTATATTACTTTTGGGACTAACCTATTAACCGGAGGCCTAGCCCATATTGTTGTTTTATTGCATGTTTCAGTATTTCGAGGAAAAGGAATATCATACGGAGTCCAAACGGAATGAAACCTTCGGCAGCGTGATTTTTTGGAAGAATATGGTCTGGGATACTTGGAGTTCACGTCAGAAGATCCTCGAGGAGGCCACGAGATAGGAGGGCGCGCCCTCCTATCTCGTGGGCCCCTCGAGGCTCCCCCGACCGACTTCTTTCGCCTATACAAGCCTACGTACCCTGAAACCATCGAATATCAAGATAGATTGGGGGTTCTGCCGCCGCAAGCCTCTGTAGCCACCAAAAACCTCTCGGGAGCCCGTTCTGGCACCCTGTCGGAGGGGGAACCCATCACCGGCGGCCATCTTCATCATCCCGGCGCTATCCATGACGAGGAGGGAGTAGTTCACCCTCGGGGCTGAGGGTATGTACCAGTAGCTATGTGTTTGATCTCTCTCTCTCGTGTTCTCTCTATGGCACGATCTTGATGTATCACGAGCTTTGCTATTATAGTTGGATCTTATGATGTTTCTCCCCCTCTAATCTCTTGTGATGAATTGAGTTTCCCTCTTGAAGTTATCTTATCGGATTGAGTCTTTGATATGAGAACACTTGATGTATGTCTTGCCGTGTTTATCTGTGGTGACAATGGGATATCACGTGCCACTTGATGTATGTTTTGGTGACCAACTTGCGGGTTCCGCCCATGAACTTATGCATAGGGGTTGGCACACATTTTCTTGACTCTCCGATAGAAACTTTGGGGCACTCTTTAAAGTATTATGTGTTGGTTGGATGAATTTGAGATTGTGTGACGCATATCGTATAATCATGCCCACAGATACTTGAGGTGACAATGGAGTATCTAGGTGACATTAGGGTTTTGGTTGATCTGTGTCTTAAGGTGTTATTCTAGTATGAACTCTTGAATAGATTGATCCTAAAGAATAACTTTGAGGTGGTTTCGTACCCTACCATAATCTCTTCGTTTGTTCTCCGCTATTAGTGGCTTTGGAGTGACTCTTTGTTGCATGTTGAGGGATTGTTATATGATCTATCTATGTTATTATTGTTGAGAGAACTTGCAATAGTGAAAGTATGAACCCTAGGCCTTGTTTCCTATCATTGCAATACCGTTTACGCTCACTTTTATCATTAGTTACCTTGCTGTTTTTATTATTTCAGATTACAAATACCTATATCTACCATCCATATTGCACTTGTATCACCATCTCTTCGTCGAACTAGTGCACCTATACAATTTACCATTGTATTGGGTGTGTTGGGGACACAAGAGACTCTTCGTTATTTGGTTGTAGGGTTGTTTGAGAGAGACCATCTTCATCCTACGCCTCCCACGGATTGATAAACCTTAGGTCATCCACTTGAGGGAAATTTGCTACTGTCCTACAAACCTGTGCACTTGCAGGCCCAACAACGTCTACAAGAAGAAGGTTGTGTGGTAGACATCAGGTAGTGATATTAAAGTCATGCTAGTTGGGTGATTATGAATTTAAAAAATGCTTGTGTTGAAGTTAGCAAGTCCTGTAGCATGCACGTATGGTTAAAGTTGTGTAACAAATTTGAAACATGAAGTGTACCTGGCTTGTGCATCCTTATGAGTGGCAGTCGGGGACGAGTGATGGTCTTTTCCTACCAATCTATTCCTCTAGGAGCATGCGCGTACTGCTTGATTTTTGATGACTTCTAAATTTTTGCAATAAGTATATGAGTTCTTTTTAGTAATGTTGAGTCCATGGATTATACGCACTTTTACCTTTCCACCATTGCTAGCCTCTTCGGTACCGTGCATTGCCCTTTCTCACCTTGAGAGTTGGTGCAAACTTCGCCGGTGCATCCAAACCCTGGGATACGATACGCTCTATCACACATAAACCTCCTTATATCTTCCTCAAAACAGCCACCATACGTACCTATTATGGCATTTCCATAGCCATTCCGAGATATACTGCGATGCAACTTTCCACCGTTTCGTTCATCATCATGACATACATTACTATTGTCATATTGCCATTTCATGATCATGTAGTTGACATCGTATTTGTGGCAAAGCCACCATGCATAATTTTCATACATGTCACTCTTGATTCATTATACCATCCCGGTACACCGCCGGAGGCATTCAGATAGAGTCATATCTTGTTCTAGTTTCGAGTTGTAATTCCTATGTTGTAATCAATAGAAGTGTGATGATCATCATTATTAGAGCATTGTCCCAAAGAAAAAAAAGAAAAAAAAAAGAAAGGCCAAAGAAAAAAAGGAAGAAAATAAATAAAAGGGGCAATGTTACTATCTCTTTTTCCACACTTGTGCTTCAAAGTAGCACCTTGTTCTTTATGTAGTGAGTCTCATATCTTGTGCTTCAAATTAGCACCATGTTTTTCATATAGTGAGTCCCATTTGTTATCACTTTCATATGCTAGTTGGAATTTTTCATTATAGAACTTGGCTTGTATATTCCTACGATGGGCTTCCTCAAATGCCCTAGGTCTTCGTGAGCAAGCAAGTTGGATGCACACCTACTAGTTTTCTTTTGTTGAGCATTCATTTATAGCTCTAGTGCATCCGTTGCATGGCAATCCCTACTCCTCATGTTGACATCAATTGATGGGCATCTCCATAGCCCATTGATTATCCTCGTCAATGTGAGACTTTCTTATTTCTTGTCTTCTCCACACAATCCCCATCATCATATTCTATTCCACCCATAGTGCTATATCCATGTCTCACGCTCATGTATTGCGTGAAGGTTGAAAAAGTTTGAGATTATTTAAGTACGAAACAATTGCTTGGCTTGTCATCGAGGGTGTAGAATTTGGGAACATCTTTGTGTGACGAAAATGAAGCATAGCCTAACTATATGATTTTGTAGGGATGAACTTTCTTTAGCCATGTTATTTTGAGAAGACATGATTGCTTTGATTAGTATGCTTGAAGTGTTACTATTTCTTTTATCAAGATGAACTTTTATTTTGAATCATTTGGATCTGAACATTCATGCCACAATAAAGAAAATTACATTGAGAATTATGCTAGGTAGCATTCCACATCAAAAATTATGTTTTTATCATTTACCTACTCGAGGACGAGCAAGAATTAAGCTTGGGGATGCTTGATACGTCTCCAACGTATCTATAATTTTTGATTGTTCATGCTATTATATTACCCCTTTTGGATGTTTATGGGCTTTATTTTACACATTTATATCATTTTTGGGACTAACCTACTAACCGGAGGCCCAGCCCGTATTGCTGTTTTTTTGCCTATTTCAGTATTTGAAAAAAAGGAATATCAAATGGAGTCCAAACGGAATGAAACCTTCGGGAGCGTGATTTTTGGAACGAACGTGATCCGGAGAACTTGGAGTGCACGTCAAGAAGCAAACGAGGCGGCCAGGAGATAGCAGGGCACGCCCACCCCTATAGGGCGTGCCCCTATCTCTTGGGCCCCATGAGCGGCCACCGACGTACTTCTTCCTGCTATATATACCTACGTACCCCAAAAACATCCAGGGAGCCAACGAAAAACAATTTTCACCGCTGTAACCTTCTGTATCTGCGAGATCCCATCTTGGAGCCTTCGCCGGCGCTCCGCCGGAGGGGGAATCGACCATGGAGGGCTTCTACATCAACACCATAGCCCTTCCGATGAGTTGTGAGTATTTTAGCACAGACCTTCGGGTCCATAGTTATTAGCTAGATGGCTTCTTCTCTCTTTTTGGATCTCAATACAATGTTCTCCCCCTCTCTTGTGGAGATATATTCGATGTAACTCTTTTTGCGGTGTGTTTGTCGAGATCCGATGAATTGTGGGATGATCAAGTTTATCTATGAGAAATATTTGAATCTTCTCTGAATTCTTTTATGTATGATTGAGTTATCTTTGCAAGTCTCTTCGAATTATCAATTTGGTTTGTCCTACTAGATTGATCTTTCTTGCCATGGGAGAAGTGCTTAGCTTTGGGTTCAATCTTGCGGTGTCCTTACCCAGTGACAGAAAGGGTTGCAAGGCACATATTGTATTGTTTCCATCGAGGATAAAAAGATGGGGTTCATATCATATTGCTTGATTTTATCCCTCTACATCATGTCATCTTTCTTAATGCGTTACTCTGTTCTTATGAACTTAATACTCTAGATGCATGCTGGATAGCGGTCGATGTGTGGAGTAATAGTAGTAGATGCAGGCAGGAGTCGGTCTACTTGTCACGGACGTGATGCCTATATACATGATCATGCCTAGATAATCTCATAATTATTCGTTTTTCTATCAATTGCTCGATAGTAATTTGTTCACCCACCATAATACTTATGCTATCTTGAGAGAAGCCACTAGTGAAACCTATGGCCCCCGGGTCTATCTTTTATCATATAAGATTTCAATCTACTTTTATTTGCATCTTTAATTTTCCAATCTATATTATAAAATACCAAAAATATATTTATCTTATCATACTATCTCTATCAGATCTCACTTTCGCAAGTGGCCGTGAAGGGATTGACAACCCCTTTATTGTGCTGGTTGCGAGTTCTTTGTTTGTTTGTGTAGGTGCATGGGACTTTTGAGGAGCCTCCTACTGGATTGATACCTTGGTTCTCAAAAACTGAGGGAAATACTTATGCTACTGTTGCTGCATCACCCTTTCCTCTTCAAGGAAAACCAACGCAAGCTCAAGACGTAGAAATTGCCAAGATCTTCCCAAGAGAAGATGGAACACAGACATTGGAACCACGTCGCACTCCAAGGTGTCCTCGTAGCGCCGATCTTGAAGGAATTTTGCACTGTATGCTCCTCTTGAATAGTGCCGGAGTCGCTAAGCCATTGGACCTTGTAGGGATGAGGATGCTTCCTCTTCACCAATTGTAGCTTGGAACATAGCTCTTCACTTGCCAAGTTGTGACAACTTCCTCCGTCGATGATGACTTTCACGGAACGTCCATTGATGCCGACCTTGTGTGGAAGATGTGGCAGCGTTGGTCTTCTTCTTGGTGGTGTTGAAGCGCTAATACCTTGGAGACCACAAGAAAGGGACTTGAATCATTGTCACAAAAGACTTGATTATCTTCATGTTCGTTCACGCGCCAGTGCATGGCCACGTGCTCAAGAGCTTCCATTTCTTCTTCACTCATGAAGTCGTATGTGCCATCATCGTTGAAGATCATTGTTCTCTTGTTGGTGCATTCAAAGGACTTGTGTCCTCGGCCACCAAATGTGAAGCACTTGATAGAACTTGTCTTGACGGGATCACTCGGTGGCGCCGAAGATGAGTGAGTGTTGGATTTGTAGTTGCTTGCCGGAGGACGGGTCGAGGAAGGCATAACTTGCTTGGAACTTGACTTGTCGCTGGTACTTGGTGATGATCTAGTTGAGGTAAGAGGTGCCGAAGTCGTGGGAGCTTGAGTGTGGGAGCCATAGGTCTTGGAAGAGTACTTGGCGTATTTGAAGTCATCTTGCACTTGTCGCTCGGCCTTGGTCTCTTGATGAACTAGCTCGAGAAGGTTGGAGTAGGGTTGGAAGCCGGCAATCCACTTGATTGGGTGGTTGCGGCCGTTCAAGAAGCGTGTCATAGTTTGCTCATCATCTTCCTTGACATTGGCTCTTATCATGGCAACCTCCATTTCTTGGTAGTATTCTTCCACCGTCTTCGTGCCTTCCTTGAGGAGTTGCAACTTCTTGAAAAGATCATGTGTGTAGTGTGTAGTCATAAAGCGAGCTCTCATGACATCTTCATTTGCGTCCAAGTTGTGATTGTTGGTTTGCCTCTTGCTTGTCGTCGCTCAATCACTTGTTCCCACCAAATGAGGACGTAATCTTGAAACTCGAGGGAGGCCATGGCGATCTTCTTTTCCTCATCATAGGTGTGAAGACAGAATATCTTATCGACATTCAATGCCCATGAGAGAAATTCTTCGGGGTCATTGCTTCCGGAGAACTTCGGCATGGTGAACTTGAGCTTGCTGTAGCGGATTTCTTCATCATAGTGGCGGTTTTGATGTCGTTCTTGCCGTAAGGTCCTCAAATGCTCGTTTCGCTTGATGTCACTCTTGGTGTGGAGGAGGGTCTTCATGTACCTTTTCCACTTGGTGTTGCTCTTGTCAAGTAGGAGGACGAGGCATATGCGCTTGGTTACGCCTTTCTTGTTGCTCCTCAATCGGGGGGCTTCTTCTTGTCGTTCTTGTCGAAGTTCTTCTTCTTGTTCACGCACTTGGCAGTTGCGCTCGTCAACGGCTCTAGTGGCCTCGTGGAGTGCGCATTGTGCTTTGAGTCCTTGTGCTTCACGGCGCTCTTCTGCTTGTCGGATTGCATCACCATCTTGAGGTGCTTGACGTTGCACTTGTGGGGGTTGCTCTTGGTCCTCGGCCTCTTGAGCTTGGCGTCTCGCCCTTTCACGTGCTTGAACTCGGTCTTGTAATCCATAGCCATGGAGTGGATTTTCTTGAGCTTGGCGATCTTGAGGGTTGTCACATCGATGAAAGCGAGCTCGGGGAGGACTTGCATCGTAAGAAGAGTAGTCCGAACATTGACGACTTGAGCGGCGGCTTGAGTGGCACCGTCTTGGCGAAGAGGTTGAGGAACACGTGCGGGTCACGACCATGTTGCTGTTGTGGTGAGCTTGGCATCGAGGTAGTCACGGTTCCTTGCTTCCGATTGGCGAAGGTCGGTAGTGAGTTGCTCGAGGCGCTCACCCAAAGCTTCACTTTCTTGATGTAGAGCTCTGTAACACCCCCAGTGTCATGCTACAGTAATCCCCTGTTAATGGTGCCATGTCATCATGTTACTATTGCTAATCTTCACTTGATCCAAATCACACTTCAAATTCAAATCCAATCTAAAGTCAAAAATTCATATTTGTCAGACATGAAATCTAAAAAGTTCATCCTATGGCAAATAATCCCTAGATAATTGTCATGTTGAAGCCAACATTTTTGGAATTCCCAAATTGCCCCTGGGAATTTATTATCTAGTCCAACAGTATTTAAGATGTCCTTTTCATTTTCTAAATATGCTTGGACAACTCCTGATGGCCCCAAACTCCTTGTGGCAGTGACAAATACTAGAAAGAATTTAAGTGGCCAGTCCCACATTTTTTCAAAGTATTTTGGTAGCCCAAAATATTCCCTAGATGTTTCTAATTTTTAACATAAAAGAAAAAAAAAGAGGAAAAAGCCCCCCCCCCTCAACTGGGCCGATTGGCCCAGCTGGCCACCGCGCCCCCCCCCCCTTGGGCCTCAGCCCACCTGGCCGACCCAGACCGCCCAGCTCCCCCTCCCGCGTCGTCTTCACTGTGCGGGCGACCGAGCGCCCGTGCCCGCGGTCGCCGCCCGACCAGCTCGCCGCCCCACGCCGCGACAACGCCGAGGATAAGGTCGCCGCCCCTGGATGCCTCGAGTCCCCCTCACCTACCGCTACGCCCCCGCCCAGATCCACTCCCTTCTCTCTTCCTCGCTCGCTCACTCCCCTCTCTCTGACCCGAGCGCGCCCACGGCCATCCTCCGTCGTCACCGCGGCCACCGGAGTCGTCTCATCCTCCTGACCTGTCCACCAGCACCGTCGACGTCTTCTCCCTCTTCCCCGGCTTCGCGTCCGAGCCGGAGGCCACTACATCGCCCGGATCGAGCCGACGACCGCTGTGGATCGCCGGAGCTCCTCCGCTCCGTCCCTCGCCAACTTCGTCGACCCGCTGCGCTCCTAAGCATCCAAGGGCCACCGTGAGCCGCATCATAAGCCGCTGCAACAAACCCCTCTTCCCTTCCCCTCTCTGCGCGTGTAGTTGTCGTCCCCCTTGCAACCGAGCTTGCCGCTACCCGCGCTCGTCTCCGGCGTGGCCATGGTGACCTTTTGGTACCGTGCGCGCCACCGCCGTGAACACCGCGTCGCGTAGATAGCCCCAGCCCTTTTCGTATACTTGTTTGCGCGCTGCAGTGCCGTCCCTGTCGAAGCCCAAACGCCATCACCGCCTCCACTCGTCTCCGGCGCCGTTTCCGGCAGCTCCAGCTCCGGCCGGCCTCACCACGCGACGCGGCAGGCTTTCCCCGTTCGAACGCAAGCAAAACCGCGCGAAACGGTGCCCCGTAGCGATTTTCCGAGCATATACCGGCGAGCTCGCCGCCGCGGAAGGCCACCGGAGCAACTCCGGCACCGGCCATCGACGTGGCTGGGTGGGCCCCACCCCTGGCTCGCTGCTAGTGGACCCTGGGGGCCCCGTTGACTGGGTTGACCCAGTCAACTGCTGACTGGGCAGCCCAGTGCCATTGACATGCAGGCCCCACAGTATAATTAGGTTAATTAAATGTTTTTATAAATAAAAGTAATTAGTAATCTAATCTTTCACTGACATGTCGGGCCCAGTAGCTAATTAACCTCTGGATTAGTTTAATTTACTGTTATAGTTAATAGAGGCTGACATGTGGGCCCCATGGGTCAGTTTGACCTGGTCAGCCAGTCTTTTGACTGCTGACGTCATCAGCACGTCATGCTGACGTCATTTTATCTTTTTTGTTATTTTAAATAATTCCAGAATATGGTTTAATCTTTGAAAAATCATAGAAATTAAACCGTAGGTCAGATGAAAATGTTTTCTATATGAAAGTTGCTCAGAAAAACGGGACGAATCCGGATACGCGATCCATTCATCTGTCACATGCCCCTAGCATGCTGAACATGGAACATTCCCCCTCCGGTCATCTGTCTGACACAGGTCCGGAACCGGGAAAACATTCCCGGTTGATTCCCCCCTTCACCTTTATTGTGTAGCCATACGTTAGGTCACACCCGGCACAGCATATTGCCACGTTATGCTTTGTGATGCTATGTTTGCTGTATATTTACTATTTCTTCCCCCTCTTCTCTCCGGTAGACCCCGAGACCGATGCTGCCCCTGTGATCGACTACGTCGACGACGACCCCTCCTTGCCAGAGCAACCAGGCAAGCCTCCCCCCCTTGATCATCCCGATATCGCCCATTCCATTCTCTCATGCTTGCATTAGATTTTGCTATTGTTATTGTTTGCTCCTATTCTGATGCATAGCCTGCTTTTGTAACCTGCTTATTGTTACCTTACCGGCTTATCCTAAACTGCTTAGTATAGGTTGGTTAGTGATCCATCAGTGACCCCCACCTTGTCCTTGTTGCCCCTGCTTCATCATTGAAGACCCGATCAATGGGATCGAAGACCAGGCCCCTTCACCGCACATCACTTTCCCCTTAGTTGCTCGACACTGCTGGGTTACTATTTAGTGCCGAGGGTGAGACCTCTACAGCACTTCTAATGTTAACCCTGTAGTGTAGCTATTCAGTCGTGGTCATCGAGGGTGATTCCGCCTTAACCACTTCCGATACGACTCTGTCGTACAACCCCTCAAGTGTGAACCTCGGGGGTGATTCCTCTTATGTTCACCTTGATGATTACATTGAGTGGAATTCTCCGGGGGTGATTCCTCGGGTTTTCCCCTTGATGTTTGGACACACGGATACTTGGACTTTACAACTGTTACTTGGAAAGGCGGGTCGACCCTGAGGGGTACCCGCGAGTGATGTGGAGACGGGTTGACCTGGAGGGTACCCGAGAGCTGAATACGAGGCATGGCCGGGCATTCTTAGCCCTTGCCGCAAGTCCTCGAGACGGGGCAACGGGGTCACATCTTTCGTGAGTCTCTGCTTGTTACCGCGCGTTCCTAATCCACTACGATTTGGATATTTGATCCGAGGGGCCTCTGGCCTGATAGCACTAACCATCACGTGGGCATAGTATGGGCGTTCTGCGTCGTATACATCAGCCGAAGCTTAATAGACGTCAGCGACTGAGTGGCGCGCGCCGGGTTGGACTGCGTAAGCACCTGCCTTGTTGAAGGAGGTAGCTAGGTCTGCTCACCGGCCGCGTACGCAACGTGCAGGAGTTCCCGGGGAGATGGCCCATGACCCCTGGGGGCATAGGTTTAGTCCGGCGTGCTGGCCTCTCTATTAAGCCTAGGTAGGGTTGCGGCGTATTGTTTGGCCGAGGTCAGGCATGACCCAGGAAAGTGTGTCCGGCCGGAGTTAATCAAGCGTGGTGGGTAAGTTGGTGCACCCCTGCAGGGAAGAACTAATCTATGCATAGCATGTCCTACGGTAACGGGCACTTGGAGTTGTATCCCGATCGATACAACTAGAACTGGATACTTGTGATGAGAATTGGATTGTGATGAGAAATGGATAGTACGGCTCTGCGATTTCTTTCTCGCAGGGAGTCGAGAAAGGATCTTTGGCCGAGGATGATAACACTACTACTACTTTACTTTATGCTACTCTACTCCCTCCTGTTTGCTGCAAGATGGTGGTTTCCAGAAGATGCTAGTCTTTGATAGGACTAGACCTTCTCTCTATTCTGGCATTTCTGCAGCCCAGTCCACATATACAGCCTTCCTTTGATAATGTTGCATATGTAGTGTAGATCCTTGCTTGCGAGTACTTTGGATGAGTACTCACGGTTGCTTTGCTCCCCCTTTTCCCCCTTCTTTCTTCTTTCTGGTTGTTGCAACCAGATGGTGGAGTCCAGGAGCCAGATGCCACCTTTGACGACTGCTGCTACCCCGAGGGTGCCTAATACCACGTGACGGACGCCGACGACCAGGAGTAGTTAGGAGGCTCCCAGGCAGGAGGCCTTGCCTTTTCGATCGTAGATGCTTTTGTGCTAGCCTTCTTAAGGCAAACTTGTCTAACTTATGTCTGTACTCAAATATTGTTGCTTCCGCTGACTGTTGTGTATTCGATCTTATGTATTCGACCCCTCGAGGCCCCTGGCTTGTAATATAAAGCTTGTATTATTTTAATTTGTGTCTAGAGTTGTGTTGTGATATCTTCCCGTGAGTCCTTGATCTTGATCGTACACATTTGCGTGTATGATTAGTGTACGATTGAATCGAGGGCGTCACAAGTTGGTATCAGAGCCGACTGCCTGTAGGTAACCCCCTTTCCAACTCCTTGGCCAAAGTTGAGTCTAGTCGTCCAAAACTATTTTACTAACTTGGCTGTGTGGCTTACGGGCCCACGTCGCCATTGGGTGGTATTAGTATCTTTTATTCCTCATCTATACTCTGGGATTCTGATCTCTCTTCTATTCGGGTTAAAGATTTTACTAACTCTGGCATTAGGTTCTCGTAACCACTTCATCTCGAAGAGCCCCTTCACTACAAATGGTCGCTTGCTTCGCCACAAGATTCTGCAGATACTCCTCGATGTTTTCCGAGACCCTGTGCCCACTGCTTTCCAGATCCTGACCATCGATAATCCCCGTGAATAACATCCATGCCGTTTGTACCTTCATCCCCAGTTGTTCATATGCTTTCCAAAAATTCTTCAAAATGCTATTCGATCTCCCGAATATCCTCTGCAGCCTATTGCTCCCGAAAGTCTTGTCAGCCTGCTTTATTGATACATCCATATGTATCGCAATATTCATTGCATTCCTTGTCGCTGTCTTTCCGAGTCTACTGATTCAATATGAATAAGAATAATCCCGATCATCCGTTGATTCCTAGAATTCATCTTTCCGACTCAGACATTATTTTGAACATGAGCTGGTTCTCGGCCAATCTATTTGTCATCGATTGTGCCCCTAGGTCTATTCTACTTATCCATCCTTGATCAGAGCGTCTGCTTCTGATCCCCCGAATTGGAAATCATAATTCCTTTGCATTAAGCTTTGGAATTATCAGATATTTCCAAAGTCCGATGCCTCTGCATTATTTCTTCTTCTGATTGAATATCGTTACTCATATCAGCTCAGTTGTGGATCGCTGGATCCATTGTTGGATTAACATCCGACAGTGTCCTTCATATTCAAAGAACCTCATAAAGTTCTTTCCAAAATACATAATGCCTTTGGTAATTGTATCCTCTCCTTTTTTTAACCATGCTCTGCTTTCGAGCTTGTGTTGTTTACTTCTGAAGTTTGTGGAATAGGTTCCTAAGATGCCCCTATGGGTTGAACCTATGCCTCCCATAATCCGTTTGAACCCGAGAGTTTTAACGAGTCATACTCTTCTGGTGTTTTGCCAGATAAAATTTCAACACTACAAATTCTTCGAAATTGAGAAGTGAATGAAAAGTTCTGTATTGGAGAAGTGGGAGTTGACCTTGAACCTTGCATTCATGCCCATGGACACGATGCCAACCTTATCATGGAAGCTTCTCGTAAAAATAATTACCCCCTTGGTATAAGTTCATCTTATATCTGAGATTTGGTTTTCTGTAATCGTGGTTCCGACCATATTGATATTCTTTGATTCCTTTTCTCGGACAAGTTAAAGCACTTGTCTTCTGCAGACCAATGCATCTCCGCAACCTCTATTTTGATCTACCTCGAGTATTGGCCCCTGTTATCTCAAGGATATTGTGTCATTGCACTACCTCTTATGAATTCTCATTGGAATGATACTCCATCACATCATTCATAGCCTGACCGGCTATATCATTATCGAGCTATTTTTAACTGTGCTACCCGGTCCTTCTTCCCGGAGCACAACTCATGACGATGAGCTAAGCTTGCGTCGATCTTCCGCATCCTATCATTTCATCTCGAACAACAAGTTTGATTTCGAGCTTGTGTCGAATCCGTGGTTCTCATAGCCTTTCACTTCATCCTTCCTTTTGCTTAATGTCATCGATGCTCGATGGCATCTTCATAGAGTCTCTCAACAAAATTTGTCGTGATCACCGTCAACACTTTGGCTTCTTCAGAGATGTCAATTCAATTCATGGCTAGAAATACCATCCCTGCCCCTCGATGATTTGTGATATCATCGATGACATCTTAACTTTCTGCCAACACAGACCTGGTTGTGCTTGGTTATTCCTTAAGTTCTGAGATAATCTTGGAATTGTTTCTCGGTATCTCTTGAGATCTTCGAACCCAATCTTTACTTGGCACCATATTGTTGCTGCATCAAAGCGTGACTATGGTATTCTGAATATCAACAAGAACATTAGAAGCACATTGTCAAATGTTTCTTGATCTATTATCCAAACATCGTTGTATGGGTAATATCATGATTCTTCCCTCACCCCCTTTATCTAAATGCTTTTGAACTTGCTGTCATATCATGTATATCCTACCCCGCTTCCCCTTGGGAAGGATATACTCCCAATTCTTGTGTGTAAACACATTTTCCTTTCCAATGTTCTGATTAATCTAATGATCACCTTTTCTTTCCATTGTTTTGTTTAACCTTTCTGGTGGTTTATGAGATCTAAGCAGCAATAGTTCCCTGCTTATGAAAACACCTCGGTATGCAATTTGTCAGTAAGACCTTGTTATTATTGCAGTTGACATTCCGGTAACCACCGATGGACGAGAACTTTGCCTATTGGTCCGCCTCGTTCAACGAACAGGAAAATAGTTCTCTTCGTCCCTCGCACTTGGTACCAATGTTGTTGGCAACATAACTGACAGACTACCATCTGACATGCCTTGCTATTGGCCCCTTTCTACTTTTAACCCACATGGTGGGCCCATAACCCACAGTTCCACAGGATCGAAACCTGACTCCCCTGTATATCTTTAATTCTGAAATATTCTTGCATTTGGCTTCGTATCATGTCACGAGCCACCTTTCGAGAGATGATCTATTCCCGATGCTCTGAACCCCCCTTCTCACACTCTGTTCAGGTATCGATCGTTTGTCCATTCGCTTGAAACTTCCTATTGTACCTTCATATTTGCTCTCGATGTTTTCTTAAGTTTCAACTCGAGAGATACTTCTGCCACATTCCCTGAATTGTTCTCCAGATAATTAACCCTATAAGGGTCAGTTCTCCCGTAGTTGCTCCTTACTTCCCCACTTAAATCTCGGGACGAGATTTCTTGTAGTGGAGGAGATTTGTAACACCCCCAGAGTCATGCTACAGTAATCCCCTGTTAATGGTGCCATGTCATCATGTTACTATTGCTAATCTTCACTTGATCCAAATCACACTTCAAATTCAAATCCAATCTAAAGTCAAAAATTCATATTTGTCAGACATGAAATCTAAAAAGTTCATCCTATGGCAAATAATCCCTAGATAATTGTCATGTTGAAGCCAACATTTTTGGAATTCCCAAATTGCCCCTGGGAATTTATTATCTAGTCCAACAGTATTTAAGATGTCCTTTTCATTTTCTAAATATGCTTGGACAACTCCTGATGGCCCCAAACTCCTTGTGGCAGTGACAAATACTAGAAAGAATTTAAGTGGCCAGTCCCACATTTTTTCAAAGTATTTTGGTAGCCCAAAATATTCCCTAGATGTTTCTAATTTTTAATATAAAAGAAAAAAAAGAGGAAAAAGCCCCCCCCCCTCAACTGGGCCGATTGGCCCAGCTGGCCACCGCCCCCCCCCCCCTTGGGCCTCAGCCCACCTGGCCGACCCAGGCCGCCCAGCTCCCCCTCCCGTGTCGTCTTCACTGTGCGGGCGACCGAGCGCCCGTGCCCGCGGTCGTCGCCCGACCAGCTCGCCGCCCCACGCCGCGACAACGCCGAGGATAAGGTCGCCGCCCCTGGACGCCTCGAGTCCCCCCTCACCTACAGCTACGCCCCCGCCCAGATCCACTCCCTTCTCTCTTCCTCGCTCACTCACTCCCCTCTCTCTGACCCGAGCGCGCCCGCGGCCATCCTCCGTCGTCACCGCGGCCACCGGAATCGTCTCGTCCTCCTGACCTGTCCACCAGCACCGTCGACGTCTTCTCCCTCTTCCCCGGCTTCGCGTCCAAGCCGGAGGCCACTACATCGCCCGGATCGAGCCGGCGACCGCTGTGGATCGCCGAAGCTCCTCCGCTCCGTCCCTCGCCAACTTCGTCGACCTGCTGTGCTCCTAAGCATCCAAGGGCCACCGTGAGCCGCATCGTAAGCCGCCGCACCGAACCCCTCTTCCCTTCCCCTCTCTGCACGTGTAGTTGTCGTCCCCATTGCAACCGAGCTTGCCGCTGCCCGCGCTCGTCTCCGGCGTGGCCACGGTGACCTTTTGGTACCGTGCGCGCCACCGCCGTGAACACCGCGTCACGTAGATAGCCCCAGCCCTTTTGGTATACTTGTTTGCGCGCCGCAGTGCCATCCCTGTCGAAGCCCGAACGCCATCACCGCCTCCACTCGTCGCCGGCGCCGTTTCCGGCAGCTCCAGCTCCGGCCGGCCTCACCACGCGACGCGGCAGGCTTTCCCCGTTCGAACGCAAGCAAAACCGCGTGAAACGGTGCCCTGTAGCAATTTTCCGAGCATATACCGGCGAGCTCGCCGCTGCGGCAGGCCACCGGAGCAACTCCGGCACCGGCCATCGACGTGGCTGGGCGGGCCCCACCCCTGGCTCGCTGCTAGTGGACCCTGGGGGCCCCGTTGACTGGGTTGACCCAGTCAACTGCTGACTGGGCAGCCCAGTGCCATTGACATGCAGGCCCCACCGTATAATTAGGTTAATTAAATGTTTTTATAAATAAAAGTAATTAGTAATCTAATCTTTCACTGACATGTCGGGCCCAGTAACTAATTAACCTCTAGATTAGTTTAATTTACTGTTATAGTTAACAGAGGCTGACATGTGGGCCCCACGGGTCAGTTTGACCTGGTCAGCCAGTCTATTGACTGCTGACGTCATCAGCACATCATGCTGACGTCATTTTATCTTTTCTGTTATTTTAAATAATTCCAGAATATGGTTTAATCTTTGAAAAATCATAGAAATTAAACCGTAGCTCAGATGAAAATGTTTTCTATATGAAAGTTGCTCAGAAAAACGTGACGAATCCGGATACGTGGTCCATTCATCTGTCACATGCCCCTAGCATGCTGAACATGGAACATTCCCCCTCCGGTCATCTTTCTAACATAGGTCCGGAACCGGGAAAACATTCCCGGTTGATTCCCCCCTTCACCTTTATTGTGTAGCCATACGTTAGGTCACACCCGGCACAGCATATTGCCACGTTATGCTTTGTGATGCTATGTTTGCTGTATATTTACTGTTTCTTCCCCCTCTTCTCTCCGGTAGACCCCGAGGCAGATGCTGCCCCTGTGATCGACTACGTCGACGACGACCCCTCCTTGCCAGAGCAACCAGGCAAGCCTCCCCCCCTTGATCATCCCGATATCGCTCATTCCATTCTCTCATGCTTGCATTAGATTTTGCTATTGTTATTGTTTGCTCCTATTCTGATGCATAGCCTGCTTTTGTAACCTGCTTATTGTTACCTTACCGGCTTATCCTAAACTGCTTAGTATAGGTTGGTTAGTGATCCATCAGTGACCCCCACCTTGTCCTTGTTGCCCCTGCTTCATCATTGAAGACCCGATCAACGGGATCGAAGACCAGGCCCCTTCACCGCACATCACTTTCCCCTTAGTTGCTCGACACTGCTGGGTTACTATTTAGTGCCGAGGGTGAGACCTCTACAGCACTTCTAATGTTAACCCTGTAGTGTAGCTATCCAGTCATGGTCATCGAGGGTGATTCCGCCTTAACCACTTCCGATACGACTTTGTCGTGCAACCCCTCAAGTGTGAACCTCGGGGGTGATTCCTCTTACGTTCACCTTGATGATTACATTGAGTGGAATTCTCCGGGGGTGATTCCTCGGGTTTTCCCCTTGATGTTTGGACACACGGATACTTGGACTTTACAACTGTTACTTGGAAAGGCGGGTCGACCCTGAGGGGTACCCGCGAGTGATGTGGAGACGGGTTGACCTGGAGGGTACCCGAGAGCTGAATACGAGGCATGGCCGGGCATTCTTAGCCCTTGCCACAAGTCCTCGAGACGGGGCAACGGGGTCACATCTTTCGTGAGTCTCTGCTTGTTACCGCGCGTTCCTAATCCACTACGATTTGGATATTTGATCCGAGGGGCCTCTGGCCTGATAGCACTAACCATCACGTGGGCATAGTATGGGCGTTCTGCGTCGTATACATCAGCCGAAGCTTAATAGACGTCAGCGACTGAGTGGCGCGCGCCGGGTTGGACTGCGTAAGCACCTGCCTTGTTGAAGGAGGTAGCTAGGTCTGCTCACCGGCCGCGTACGCAACGTGCAGGAGTTCCCGGGGAGATGGCCCATGACCCCTGGGGGCATAGGTTTAGTCCGGCGTGCTGGCCTCTCTATTAAGCCTAGGTCGGGTTGCGGCGTATTGTTTGGCCGAGGCCGGGCATGACCCAGGAAAGTGTGTCCGGCCGGAGTTAATCAAGCGTGGTGGGTAAGTTGGTGCACCCCTGCAGGGAAGAACTAATCTATGCATAGCCTTCCTACGGTAACGGACACTTGGAGTTGTATCCTGATCGATACAACTAGAACTGGATACTTGTGATGAGAATTGGATTGTGATGAGAAATGGATTGTACGGCTCTGGGATTTCTTTCTCGCAGGGAGTCGAGAAAGGATCTCTGGCCGAGGTTGATAACACTACTACTACTTTACTTTATGCTACTCTACTCCCTCCTGTTTGCTGCAAGATGGTGGTTTCCAGAAGATGCTAGTCTTCGATAGGACTAGACCTTCTCTCTATTCTGGCATTTCTGCAGCCCAGTCCACATATACAGCCTTCCTTTGATAATGTTGCATATGTAGTGTAGATCCTTGCGTGCGAGTACTTTGGATGAGTACTCACGGTTGCTTTGCTCCCCCTTTTCCCTCTTCTTTCTTCTTTCTGGTTGTTGCAACCAGATGGTGGAGTCCAGGAGCCAGATGCCACCTTTGACGACTGCTGCTACCCCGAGGGTGCCTACTACCACGTGACGGACGCCGACGACCAGGAGTAGTTAGGAGGCTCCCAGGCAGGAGGCCTTGCCTTTTCGATCGTAGATGCTTTTGTGCTAGCCTTCTTAAGGCAAACTTGTCTAACTTATGTCTGTACTCAGATATTGTTGCTTCCGCTGACTGTTGTGTATTCGAGCTTATGTATTCGAGCCCTCGAGGCCCCTGGCTTGTAATATAAATCTTGTATTATTTTAATTTGTGTCTAGAGTTGTGTTGTGATATCTTCCCGTGAGTCCTTGATCTTGATCGTACACATTTGCGTGTATGATTAGTGTACGATTGAATCGAGGGCGTCACAAGCTCGTTGGGCGACGAAGAAGTGGTTCTTGGTGACATAGTCGTGGTCATCACCTTGCTCCTCGAAAAGTGGGTTCGCCGAAGAACTTGGCCTATCCATCATAACCAAGTGGGGTGAGTAGGAAAATGAGAGAACAATACCGAAGTTACCTTTTCTGAGGATTGTGGATGTATCAAGTATCGCTCAATGTAATGCCACAATAGGAGAATTGGTACCGGGTTTGTTTCTCACACCTATACAATTAAAGCTTATGGAGGAGCTTGGTTAGGACGTTGGCACAAAAATTTCAAGCAAAAGTTAGTCAAGATATCGATAAGGTTGAGAAGATTCACAAAATTGCAAGTAAAGCAAATAGATCAAACCCAAGAATATCACTAGGAACTCACACACGGAAGATAGATGGGATCCGCACAACCAAGAGGTGAGCTTAAGATATGTAACCACGGGAAATGCTCTTGTTGTACAGATGCTAGAGAGATGCTAGCTCGATTGCTCAAATGGGCAAGATACGCTTGTGCACCAACCTATGAGAGAAACATGTCATCTTTGATCCCAACTATGCTATGTATGTGGTGACCAAGATGATGTAGCGATGCAAAATGGCTCAATGCTATTGCTTACATGCTCTTTGTTTCTCCTTTTTTTCTTAAAAGCTTTTTTTTCACTATGCTTGATGCTCGAGCCAAGTATGATATGAGACAGGTATGTAAGATATGCACGGGAGAGACTTATGGCACAATGATGATAGCAACATCACTATGGTGCACAATAGAGTGTGGCCCGTCAATTCTCAACTCGCTAGTCTCGATGGGTAAGTTACGCAAAATGGCTCGGGTTATCAATGCAAAAGCAAGGAAAAGAACTAAGTGTCGTCGAGGTTACCGTACTTGCTTACGGTTAGCGGTGTCAAAGGTGAAGATTGTTAGCGATGACGACTCCGAGGCGATGATGAATGGCAGTGATGTCAGTGCCACACGTTCCTAAGTAGCCGAAACACCTTAGGAAACAGAAACCGCAACTCAAAATCGGTCAAATGCGGAACGTGGGTGTTTGTTTTGGTGAAAATTTTGATGGAGGAAAATGGTGGTGGTAATGATATGTGTGGATGGGGAGTGTCAAGAGCTTCCAAAGAAGCTAAAGAACACAAAAAAACATACTTGGGATGTGAAAATTATGGCCAAAATGGTGTTGTAGTTGGGCTGTTTCGGGGGTGCGGGCACCCAGGGGTGTGAGGTGCGGGTGCCCGGGGTGGTCAGGGGCAAACAGCCCGGGGATGCGGGCACCCGGGGGTTCGGGGTGCGGGTGACCGGGGGTGACGGATTTGGGCAAAAAAAATTGGTAGATGGCCAAATTCGGTGGATTACGTGGTGGGAAGGGTGGGGATGAAGGTGTAGGGGCTAGATCCACTTGCCAAACAACAAATCTATGGACCAAAACAATCAAATCTCACAAGATCCAACAAATTGCAAGAAAAAAATTTGGGGTCTATTTTTGTGAGGATTTTTGAATTAGGACGAGAAACAACAAAATCAAGCTAACAAATGGGGGGTAGGGACTCCAAGATGTGAACCAACCTTGCTCATGATACCAAGATGTTGTAGGGTAAAACACTAGATGGGATATTTTCACACTTGGAGGGTGGAAAGAGGAAGAACACACAAGAACACAAGGAGGAAATCACTCAAACAAACCCAAATAACACATCCACTAGAGTAGCATACATGAGATCCACAAGCATACAAGAACAATTCAAGGAAATTAGCACTAGGGTAAAGTTCTTCCCACTCCTAGGAGACGAGGTCTTGATGTTGATCTTCTCCAAGAGGAGGCCTTAAAAATCCACAAGGATTCTTCCCAAGATGGGGGCTTGATCTCCAAGAGGAGGGGATACAAGGAGCAAAGCTCTCTAGTGTCTATCAAATACTTTGCTAACCTCACAAATGAGCTAGGGGAAGAGTTTATATAGGCTAGGGACAAAATGAGATGAAGAATGGGTACAAGGGTCATTTTAACCCAAAATGCACGCAGGCAGAGGGGTCCGGGCACCCGGACCGATCAGAGGCCGGCGACCAGGTTCGGCCGGGCACCCGGGGCAAAGAAGGTCGGGCACCCGTCGGTCGCCAGGCTGCCCGCCTGCTGATCCTCAACTACAACCGTCGGTCGCCGGGCTGCCCGCCCAGCTCCGGCGCGCCTCCACTCGCCACAGCCGCTGCGCTGCCCGCCCAGCACCGCCCCCGTGCGGCTTCGGCGTTGCCTCCCGCCCAGCACCGCCACTCGAGGCAAGCAGCTCCGGTGCTTCTTCTGCCTGACTCCTCAGCAGCCTGTAACTCCTCCCGAGTCCAGCTCCGCCACCTCTCGTGATGCCTTGAAGTGATTTGTTCCATGGCAATGGCGACGGACAACAGTCCTGAATCGGATAGGAGCGTCGGCCAACGGACGCCCCAGCATGTTGTAGCCTCTGAAGTGCCGTCAGGGTGAGTATGCTAATTCTTAGTGTGGTGCGTGTGTGGCTCATAGTAGCTTGTAGAGATGAAATTTCTTATGTAGAATTTGTAGTAGCTGATTGGTGCCTTGTTGATACTCGCGTGCAATTTGGTACACAAGCTCTGATGGTCATGGTGCCTTGTTGATACTCGCGTGCAATTTGGTACACAAGCTCTGATGGTCAGGATGGATATGGAATTACGGAGACTAGAAGTAAAAAAGGGCTGCACGTGTGAAGTTTGTAAATCTTGCTGTGTTTGTGTTGTTTTCAGAAAAATGGGCAGGCACCATGCTGAAATTTTCAGAGAAATTTAGAAAGTCATGCGCTCCTGCTATCATATTTGTTGTTGCTCTCAATTAGTGTGTGATGCATGAATTAGCTAGCTGGAGAAATGGAGTAGCGAGCAACAAGAAATGATATTGTATACTGATTGGTTAGCACGAGAGCCTGTATCGGGCGTGGTCTTGGGTTCGAAATCCCGTGGCCTCAATTTTCGTCTTCTCTTTTCATGCTCGCCTTACAGGTGGGCCCATAACTCAAACAAAGAGAGGATAGTTGACAAACGGGATAGGAGTATTTTCGTCATCTACCTTCGGTCAACGTCCTCTGACATGACGGTAATGATCAAAAATGGCTTTTTTGGGCGCGCATCTAACGAAACAGTGGTATTTTTTAGCAGTGAAACTTTTTAGTGGCAAAACTGAGAAGTGTAGTACAAGCGATGGCAAAACTGATAAAAACCTAAAAAGTTATACATACCAAAAATACTATCATTGTAAACTATATACAAATATGAATATAAAAAATAATTTTTTATAACACACATTAAAATTTTGCTAGTTAAATATGTGATCAAATTTTAATCCAAATTAGAATAAAGACTAATAAATCAGAACGGAGATAATATGGTCCATACTCTATTGCTCATGAGGGCATCCATGGACCACGCTGCTTACCTCGCTAGTGCCTCCACGGTTCCACCTCCGTTGTTGCTAATGTTGCCAAAAAAATGTCAAAAGGGAAGGCACAAAGAATAGATGAATACATATATTCTTGATGGAAAAGACCGGTTAAATTAGTTAATATACACACCAATGTGCTTTATATACTGTTTATTATTGGTTATTTTATTTCATTTTTGAACACAGTCCAACGCAGATGTCCACATACACGCACACACGCTCATCCTTGAACGCACGCATGCACAACCTACCAACACAATATCTTGAGATCGACAAAGTCATCACAAACATCTTCGTAGTCAATGAAAACATCTGCTACCTACTAAACAAATAAATACAAAAAAATGCAAGCACCAGTATCAAGTATAAGACTTGAATTCTTGTGGGCAGATTACACCACAAGAAGCCTAACCATCTGAGATATGCTCAGTTCATTGGTTTCTTTTCAGTAATGAAGTAAAATCAAAGGCACGCCTCTCGATTCAAAAAAAAAAACTCACCAATGGGAGTCTGAAAACAACTACGATATCGGAGGAAGGTATATAGTTTCTTGAAGGAAACGCTGATTAAATTAGTTAATAATCACTAGTGTGAGTATGAAAAGAACAACGACATTGCAAGCGGTTGTAGCGATCTAGAGGGACGTCACTCTCGCTCGTGCGGCACCATGGAGGCACTGCTACGTGGCAGCTTCAGAGAAAACGACAGGCGCAGTGTACTTGACAGGAGTATGTTGATCAGTCGGCCTGCTTTACGAAGTCAAAAGATGTTTTTACGTGACAGCATCCACTGAGACTGAGCGACATGGACGGACGCTTGCGAATGGGTCGGCCCCGGCTGGGCGCTTGCACACTACTCCGGCTGTTCCGGCCGAGCATTCCGATGTCTTTCCATTTCGATCGAGGGAGATAGCATTTTGCATTCCGATGTATGCACATCCAGGCCGCGGCTTCGGTGCAGCCCGGCATGGGCCGCTCTCAGCGAGCAGAAAAACCACTGCAGAAGATAGAAGAAATAAGGAGAAGAGTGGTTAGAGTATGTCTAGTAGAACCCTCAAACCCTTAAATCCTTAGAGTAGTTTTAAGGATTGAGAAGTGCCAGTTTTAGCACTTTGAAGGGTTGGAAAATAGGGGCAAAGACTAAAACCCTCAAACCCAACCCTTAAACTGCTTTAAGGGTTGGATTTGAGGGTTCTAGTCTTTGCCTCAACCCCAACCTTTAAAACTGTCATTTCATATATCACACATTTCATCATATGACATATCACAAATTCCATCACATTTGACATAAAACAATAATCATTCTAGTTATTATTACATCACTGAATAAAACAATAATCATTCAAATTATTACAACAATGTTTGAGCAAATTATAATAATTGTTCGAATCAAATAGGACATAGAAAAGTAAAACAAAGATATATCATGGGCCAATGCGCCGCCCATCCAACTGCCAGTGGTGCTCTACTAGATCATCCCGGAGCCGACCATGAGTGGTTGCATCCTCAATCTCACGTTGTGCTTAAAGAAAAGCGTGTATGCGAGAAGGGTTTCTTTCCGGTTGCACACGGGTACCAACATTGTCATAGAAACAAGGGAGGTTTAATCCTCTCTCATCCTCTAGGATCATGTTGTGTAGAATCACACAACATTTCATGATGTTCACCAAGGTTTTTTTTGTCCCAAAACCGAGCTGGACCCCGAACTATGGCAAACCTTGCTTGCAAAACACCGAAAGCTCTCTCAATATCCTTGCGGGCTGCCCCTTGTGCCTTGGTGAAATGAGCATCTTTTCTTGTTAAGGGCACCCCATTTTTCTCCTTGATGGACTTCACAAGAGTTGCCCATTCAGGATAGATGCCATCGGTGAGATAGTATCCCATTGAGTACTCATTGTCCATGACTTTGTAGTTGCAAGCTGGAGCATCCCCAGAAATTAATCTTTTGAACAAAGGAGATCTATTGAGGACATTGATATCATTGAGTGTTCCCGGCAACCCAAAGAATGCATGCCAAATCCATGTGTCCTCCGATGCTACGGCCTCAAGCACAATGATAGCATCACAGCTTTTACCGCAATACATTCCGTGCCATGCCTTTGGGCAATTTTTTCACCTCCAATGCATGCAATCAAGACTACCAAGCATCCACGGCCATCCCCTTTTTTCATTCATTTTCATTAATCTCTTTGTATCTTCCTCGTTTGGTGCCCGAAGATACTGCTCACTATACAACCGGATGACCAACTTGGCAAACCTACGGACGGACTCCGTGGTTGTATCTTGCCCAATGCGAAGATACTCGTCGGTATAATCCGCGGGTATGCCATAAGCGAGTACCCGCATTGCCGCCGATATCTTTTGATATGCACTAAACCCCATGATACCGGCGGCGGATCTACGACGTTTAAAGTAATAGGAGGCGGCCTCACAATCGGTGACAATCTTCACAAACAAACTACGACGCATTCGGTACCTTCTGCGGAAGAGACGAGGAGGGTATGTAGGTACCTCCGCGAAGTAGTCTTGCATCAAATGCTCATGTCCGAGAGCGCGGTTCCGGTAGATGGTGACTCGCCCCATCTTCGACCCTCTCCTCTGATCCATAAGCTTCACACGGTCTTCAAACGCTTGCATGTCGACGAGGAGGCTCATCATCTCGACGTCGTCGTCTTGCAACAACTCGTCGATGTCCGAATTGTCGGATGACGACTAACCCGACGAATCGGACAACGAGTCCATGTCGTCGTTGTTCACCTCCATCTACACAATACAACAAACAATAAATTGTGAGTGCCAACAATGAATCAAAAAGGAAAAAATGAAAAAAAGAAGAAAAGGAGGCATACCTGCGGGGAGCTCGGGGCGGCGCGGCTGCCTCTGGCCCGCCTGGCCTCTGGCGCGGCGGCGAGGAGAGCTCGAGGAGGCCGGCCGGCCTGCCTCTGGCTGCGGGAGGCAGCTGGGGGGTGGGAGGCCGATGGGGGGCTAGAGGCGGCTGTGGGGGCGAGGGGCGGGAGGCGGCTGAGGCGGGCGGCCGGGGGGCGGGGCGCGGCAGCCGGGGGATGGGAGGCGACTGGGGGGCGAGGGGCAGGAGGCCGCTGAGGCGGGCAGGCAATGGCCAGGGCGCGGAGCGCGGCACGGGTGGGTGCTGCGCGGGGCGGGAGGCGGCGGGGAATGGCAGATCCAGCGGCGGGGAGTGTGGCGGATCGGGTGGCGTGCGTCGAGGGAAGGCGGGGCCGGCCGGATTGGTGGTGGGCAGCGGCCGGCGGCTTGGGAGGGAGGAGGCGGGAGGTTGGGGAGGGGAATTTTCCCTCCTGCGCGACGGGGGAAGGGAGTGTGGGTTGGGGTCGAGTGCACCTCTCCAACCCTCACTTCTAAAGGTTGGAATTGGGTTTAAGGGTTGGACCCTTACTTTTTTTTTTTGAGGGTTTGAGGGTTTAGGGGTTCTAGTCTTTGCGTTTTTTTTTTTTTTGCAACCCGGAAAAAAACGGTTATTTTTGAGAGTTTGAGGTTATAGGGGTACTACTAGACATGCTCTTAGAGGGTAGAAGTGGGACGTCTACCCGGAAGAGGAAGAGGGACGGACGGCTCTGTGGAGGATGTCTATTCCTTCGAAGATAAAGGTCTTTCTTTGAAGGCTTGGACGTCATTCTCTCAGGGCCGGCCCTGAGGGGGGCAGGGGCGGCCGCCCCCGGCCCCCACTGTGGAGCCCCCAATTATGTGTATTGCATTAGCCTATAATTTCATGGGTGCAGTAAAAAATAAGGTCACCAGGCTGGCCCATAGCCCAAGTAGTAGCAGCTCTCGTGATGCAGCGTAAGGTACATCGCCGTAACTCACGCATCTACTCGCTGGATCCACCTAGGAACCTACCGCTGCATCGCCATCATGTACGCAGCGGCCGCCGCCTTAGCTCCTCCTCCTCACGCCCAGATTATGACAGATGAACCAAAGCTTGCTCTCAAGGAGGAGGCCCAGATCTCAAGGGACAGGTCGACGGGTGCGCGCCGGACATCAGCGGCGGACCGGAGCTGTTGCGTGTCGTCTGTAGAGGTGAGTATTGCCGGCCGGTCGACATCGTCCCTTGTTTGTACAGAGTACAGTTAATCGTTCTAGGTCTTCAGTTTAATATTGATAGTCATGTGGTAGTCCTCGTATAGATCTCATCATCAAATAGATCAAGTGAAGAACCAGGTTCTGGATGCTGCTCATGGCCGTTGGTTTATATATGAGCTGAGCAATGACGGCACAATCCGGTAATTATCTCTTAATTTAATCATTTGCACAACTCGCTAGGTGGGAGTAACTTTGCAATATCTCGGCACCACAGATTTATTGTTTAAAAATATGAAGGTATTTAATTTTTGAATATAAGAAAGAATACTTTTCACATCAGCTGTATGGATTTTGCTCCTCTATTTAATTTCTCATATATTCTAATTTGTACTAATAGTCTTGCCATAGTCATTCCAAGAACTAAAAATGTGAATCCAACTATGCAGTTTGGATGCAAATTCTTTAGGACTATTCTAGAGTTTTATGTCGTTTGGTACCTAAAATAATATACTCCTACAGTTGTAGTTCAAGCATGACATAAACATGAGTTTGCATCACGCATCGTTTTCTACTTTCTTCATAGTCTATTATTTTGATGCTTTAGTTAAGGGCCCCTGGATTTTAGTTTCGCCCCGGGCCCCCAAAATCTCAGGACCGGCCCTGCATTCTCTGCCAACAATGGATGTGTTACATCACAGGAACATGGCATAACAGGATGTATGCCCGTTGTGTGGTGTCCAGGATTCATGGCGACACGCTTTAGTGTCATGCACTATGGCGAGGTGTGTGTGGGCATTGTCAGATGATGAGATAGTACCAAAAATGGCGGAATTCGAGAACTCGAGTGCCAAGAACTGGATGTTTGACATGTACAGCTTGCTTGATCGGTCAAAGTTTACACATATGGCTGTCACGTTACGGGCATTGTGGTATGCCAGGACGAAAGCGATATACGAAGCGATATTCCAGAGCCCACAACACACTGTTTCCTTTGTGAACAATTTTCTTGCAGAGTTGGCACATATATCAACTGCACCGGTGAGGCCGGCGGGGACGAACGCGGGTAGCGCGCCAGTCCAGCGATGGATTGCACTAGAGGCGGGTTTAGTCAAGGTTAATTCAGATGGTGCCCTTGCGCGTAACAGACGAGGCGGGGCTGTGGCTGCTCTCTGCCGTGACCACAATGGAGTATTTGTGGGGTCCTCAGCGGTGTTCTATCAAGGGATCGGAGACCCGATGATTTTGGAGACATATGCTTGTAGAGAAGCACTAGCTTTGGCTGAGGATTTAGCAGCCCAAAACATTATGGTGGCCTCTGATTGTCAAGGAGTAGTCAATGACATAAATCATGGGACAGGCGGTCCGAACGCGGCTATCATACATGAAATCATAGCCCGTGGTTCTAGTTTTACCTCTTGTAGTTTCTTGCATGAACGCGGGAACTTAAATTTTGAGGCGCACAATCTCACCAAATTTGCTTGTAATTTACCTATAGGTAGACACGTCTGGTTGGGTAATCCTCATGACCCAAATCTTGTACCAATGAACGTTGTTTTGAATCAATAAAGTTGGCGAGATTACTCAAAAGAAAAAGATAGAAGAAATAAAACTTGAGGGACCTTCTCAAACCAGGCAGAAGGTTCAACAAACTACTTAAAACCGGCGCCCATCGATCTTCTAATCGGAATGCTATTTGGCACTTAAGACGCCAAATACAGGGATCCAGTGCTCTCTACTACCCACCCATGTATACTCCAGGTGCCCGGGATCCTTGACCTCCGGGTGCTCGGGCCTCCCTGATTGCTATTGACTGGTCTGAGTGGCCGAACCCTTTTGGTCCGGGTGCCCGAGGTTACCAGCTGGGCAATGACTACCTTAGCCGTGAGGTTATAAATACCACCTCTTCCTCCACCTTCAACCTCAATATTGTGCAAGCTTTCGTCCCCATGTTCAAACCTTGAAAGCTTGAGATCTCCGTCCCCATCCACCAAAAACACTCCGATTTAATGGGATTGGAGGATATTCACCCTATCTACATTCCTACCAAACTGATTTGTGTTTTCTGAGCTTGTTCATCTTCACTAACTTGTTACTTTTGGAGCTTGGGCTCCTAGACGGTTAGAGGTTCTTCATAAACTTCCTTGCTTGTGATATGCTTTGGAGACGTATGTAAAAGCGCGACGGTCGCCTTCAACACCAACCCTGAGTGATTGGAGGCTCATCCATTAGGGATGACTCGAGGGGAATACGATGAGCCTTGTGTGGCACTTCAGAAGTTCTGGTTCTGGCACCGCTCCAACTGAGATTAGCACTTCCTCAAGGAAGTGTGAACTTTGGGATAAATCTGCGTCATCGACACACTTGTGGTTAATTCTTTCCCACGCTTTTACTTTTGTTTTATATGCTTACTAGCTTGTTAACTAGGTTGTTGCCTAGCATACCTTGCCTTAAACTTGCTTATCATATATGTTGTGTTCGCCTAGTTGCATTTACAGGGAACCTGCTTTATCCGCATATATCGTTAAAATGGTAATTAAGCTTAAAATTTGTAGTCTCCTATTCACCACTCTGGAGTCGACCATATCGATCCTTTCTACGTTTGATATTTTTAAATACGTGATTAACATTTCTTGGATATATGTGTTGATGTCTATATTTTTCATACATATTGTACATTTTTTGTTGACATAAGAAATATTTTTCTTATACTCATATATACATACGAAATATTGTTCTTATACTTATACATGTTTAACATTTTTTGAGTACATGTTTGACATGTTTTTCAAACATATGTTTTGACGTCAACTTTTTTTCATACATATTATAATTCTGATACATCAGAAACATTTTTTATACACGTTCAACATTTTTCAAATGCATGGTTATCTCTTTTTTAATATTTATTTTTGATGCCTACTTTTCCATACATCATGTATGAATCATAAACATTTTTTATACATGTTTAACATTTTTCATATATATGTTTTGATGTCTACCGTTTTTCATACACGTTGTGTTTTTCTTATACATTAGAAACATTTTACATAAGTGTTTAATATTTTTCAAATGTATGATTAACATTTGTCAAAATTCTAAACTGATTTTTATAATATATGTTTAGAATATCTCGTAATATAAACATAAACAAATATGAAAAATAAAAGCAAAAAAAATACAAGAGAAGTTAGGTAGCCATCAGTTTACATACGTGTTTAATATTTTTCAAATGTATGATTAACATTTGCCGGAGCTCACGCACGGACGACGGACTGATCTGTGTGTCGCCTCGAAGCAACACCAGCTGCATGGTGGCATCGACGGACGACGGGACTGTTCCGCGGCATCGTCGGTGGACACAGTACACATAGAACTAGTACTTCATTAGATTACTATGATCATCAGCCCCGTCGTAGTTAGGTAG
This sequence comes from Triticum timopheevii, assembly GCA_963921465.1. Lineage (NCBI taxonomy): Eukaryota > Viridiplantae > Streptophyta > Magnoliopsida > Poales > Poaceae > Triticum > Triticum timopheevii. The sequence continues at coordinate 373,649,373 of OY997270.1, forward strand.
ATATCGATGTGAATACAAGAGAAGTTCTGCAGGCCAGTAAACACGATCAAAGAATAACCAAACCAATGTAGCTGTGCGTGTCCATCTAAGAAAAATGTGCATCTGTGTGACCGGAAAGTAGTACAGTAGAAAGAAAGAAGAACACAGTGTTATAAATACAGTCGTAGAGAAATTTCATCTTCTTCTTCTTCGATACGGACCGCTTCTTCATTTATGGGCAGTCCCAATCGCAGCTCCAAGCATACATCAGCTGCCGCTGCTGCGTCCACATCCCTCGTCACCTCCTCTACAACATTTGTGTTGTCTGTCATCACTGAATTCTCCACTGCATCCGTCAAAACTGCCTCCGCCTCCTCCTCCGCTACGACATCCGCCTTGTCTGTCACCACTGAATTCTTCGATGCGTCCGTCAATACAGCCTCCGACTTCTCCTCTCCATCTACAACATCCGCTTTGCCTGTCGCCACTGAGTTCTCCACTGCATCCGTCGATACTGCCTCTGGCTCATCCTCCTCCACGCCGTCCGACCAGTCCTCCAATTCACCCTCCACATCTCCCTCGTCCTTGCTGCCTGGCCTGCTAGTAGCATCTTCTCTGCAGAATAAACAACGCACACACACACACCTTGGTTAGCTACAGTTAAAGTTCAGATTATTAATGTGCCTTCTATTCCTGTAAAGGAATTCTGCATGATCACACAAAAGACAAAAAGCATGAATCAACACAAGGAATGTATAACATAGGTCTGGTAGTAACTGTAACGACTGAAAGAAGTGAAACATAAGAGTAATATGGTACGTACTCATAGTTTGGTCGGATGTGAGCCATTATTTTCTTGTTCTCCTTCCTTTCACACCAGCCCTTCAATTTTGGACAGTCCAAAATATGCAGATCCTTCAGGTTGGTTAGTTTATTTATGCTGCCCGGCAAAGATTCAATGGCAGGGCATCTGTGGATGACAAGCTTCTCAAGATTGGTGAGATCTCCTAACCATTCCGGCAGTGATGTGATACTGTTGCAGTCACTAAGATGCATCGACCCAAGGGAGGTGAGTCTTTGCAAACTCTGCGTGAATCCCTTGAACATATTGCAGGACGCGATCTTCAGTTCCCGGAGAGAGGTGAGGTCACCCAAGTGTTGTTCTAGTGGCTCCATCAAGCAATTGGACAGGAATAGTGACCGGAGGGAGGATAGGGCCTCAATAGTATGTGGTAAAGTCCGTGGTAAAGTCTTCAGATCACGGCAATCTTTGACAGTTAAACTATAGAGGCCAGGGAGGCTGTGAAGCAAAGTCCAGTTATATAGAGCTAGGTTGCAGTTTTTGACCACCAGTTCATTTACTAAAACAGAGGTAATAGGGGTTTCCACACTCTGGCCTCCTCTGTTCCACCAGGAATAAACCATTAGTTTGCTGCAGTCTGAGATCACCAACCTCCGAGCTCTAGGCGTGAAAGGTCCAAAGCACAACTTGGGGCACCCCGTAATAACCAGTTCACCAATGGCCGGGAGCACACACTCCTTACCTCTTCTGTCATATGTTGTTTTGAACTCTTCCAGGCTTTCCATATCATCCAACTCTAGAGTGAACTTGGGGAGTCGATGGATTGCTGCTCGGTTTCCATCAGTGAGGTCATTGACGTCGAATCTTGTAATGCTAGCCATCCTTCTGAAAACTGCTCTCCGCAGGTTTTGTAACAAACACAGTGGTGGTGGGCAGCTGCACCTCGGGAAATCCTCAATGGTAACCTCTACAAGAGTAGAGACACGAAAAGATACGGTTGCTGTCCACCAGGGTGCAAGGCAGGTCTCGCCATATGTGGTTGATGTCCACCAGGCTGAAAGGCGGGTCTCGTCACTATAACCATGTAGCTCAAGGCACTGCAGATGTGGTGGCAATAATTTTCCTAACAGGGTATTGCCCTCCATGGATACTTGGGAGCCCACAGTCCAGCAAAGTTTCAACTTTTGAGTCCTTCCTTCCAGTGCCATTCTTATTCGCTCCGCATCTTTTGTAGTCTTCACGTTTTCAAGACAGCTTATCTCAAGCTCTTCCAAGTTTGCATCCTCGAACTCAACAATGTTTGTCTTCCTATATGTTTCTCCGTTATCAGCTTTAACCACAAGCTGACAACTTTTCAAACTGCGGCAGTTCCTCACATGTATTGACTTAAGAGACTTGATTTCACCTATCCTTTTGGCTATGCTCTTCAGTCTAATGCAGCCTGAGAGGTCCAGCCTTTGCAGATTGTTGAGTTCACCTAAACTTTCAGGTAGATGATGGAGAAATTTATTATGAGACAAATCCAAATGCTCCAGACTCGAAAAGACACTGATACATTCAATAAATTCATGAGTTCGCTCTACTGTCTTTGAGTAACAGATAGGATTCAGGAACATGGATAGGTTCAAATACTCTAGTTTGGTGAGCTTGCCCAGGACATCTTTTAGCCCTTCGAGACAGGACTGATGTTGAGCAAGATAACAGCAAGGGTGTGACAAGTTCAAGTGCTGGAGATTGGTAAGGCCACCAAGAGCTTTCTCGACCCCTTCAAAACAAGACCAGAATGATAGGTCTAGGTGTACCAAAAATTTGAGCTTCCTGAATGATTCCGGCAGTTTACCTAGTCCGTGGCAATACGATAAATCAATGTGCAACAAATTTATTAGATTCCCAAATGACCCAGGCAGATTTAATAGCCCACAGCAGCCTGACAAGTTGATATGCACCAAATTTACAAGATTCCCAAATGATTCCGGTAAGTTTACCAACCCAGAGCAGCCTGATAAGTTGATGTGCAGCAAATATATTAGCTTCCCAAATGACAGAGGCAGACTAACTAGTCCTGAGCACTGTGATAAGTTGATGTGCACCAAATTTATTAGCTTCCCGAATGATTGCTGGAGTTTTTCTAGTCCAGAGCAGCCTGATAAATCGATATGCTTCAAACTAGTCAGCTTTCCAAATGAATCTGGCAGATTTACAAGTCCAGAGCAGCCTGATAAATCGATATGCTTCAAACTAGTCAGCTTTCCAAATGAATCTGGCAGATTTACAAGTCTAGAGCAGCCTGATAAATCGATATGCTTCAAACTAGTCAGCTTCCCAAATGAATCTGGCAAATTTACAAGTCCAGAGCAGCCTGATAAATCGATATGCTTCAAACTAGTCAGCTTCCCAAGTGAATCTGGCAAATTTGCAAGTCCAGAGCATCTTGATAATTCAATATGCGCCAAATTTGTTAGCTTCCCAAATGATTCAGGTAGATTTCTTAGTCCGGAGCAGCCTGATAAATCAATATACAACAAATTTAATAAATCTCCAAGTGACTCCGGCAGAATAACTAGTCCAGAGCAGCCTGATAAATTAAGATATCCCAAATGCCTCAACTGATAGATAGAATCTGGTAAGTTCAGCATTGATCTGTCATTTAAATCCAAGACACGCAGGCACCACGAAAATGGAAGCGAATCATCGATGAGCTCCCTTATGCCAGAACCCACACAACGTAACGCCCTTATGTGGGTGTAAGATAATTTACTGGATGACTTGAAATTGTTAAGCAGCACATAACGGCAGCCGCTATTAGAGCATAATCCCCCCTGATAAGATGTCTCCATTGTATTATATATATCACACATATATAGTTTTGCAATGCTCTGCACCATATTGTTCATAGTGAACAAGAATGTACTCTTATCACCATTTCTACTAGTCTGCAACAGAAGCATAAAGTGCGTTAGAGAATATAATACTCCCTCTGTCCCATAATATAAGAGCGTTTTTTACACTAGTGTAGTGTAAAAAACGCTCTTATATTATGGGACAGAGGGAGTAGTTTCTAATCAGTTGCCCTGCCAAATTCAGAGGTAAATTTTTTGGCATGCCAAAATTTTGAAAAAATAAAATAAAATAGTGATGGGTCGGCATCCAATAAGACCTAACCGGCAGTCCTGCCAGTGTCAAGCCAATTTTATTTTGGCCATCTGATAGAATAGCATGGGCATGCTAAAATTTTAGGAGTAAACAATTGAACGCCAATTTGTTTTGGCATGTCCATATTTTGGCATAGCAAATACTGGAAGCAAACCAATTGAGCCCAACGTCTTTTAAACATAGTGTGGACTGTGGAGTAACTCACGAAACCGGCACTGTTTGAAGAAGTGACATGTCCAGAAGCATCCCAATATACTGCTCACCAAGTTGTATCATAGAGAATTTGTCTGATTCAAGAAGACCGAGAGAAGTCCATTGATAAATCAGATCATCTTTACCTATAGTGTTACCATATTGGATCATCGCACAGTAAGCCAAGCATAGCCGTAAGCTCGGCGGCATGCTAGTGTACGCCAACATGAGGAATGGCTCACCAATGTGGTTATATGCCCATATATCACTGTTCAGTACTTCTGCCCATCCTGTAGCATCTTTGTAGAGTAGCACGCCACCAAGCACCGCAGCTGCTAATGGTGAACCCTGACACCTTTTTGCAATCTCTGCACCAACCTGCTCCATCGCTTGCTTGTCAAACGATCTACCTTCAAAGTGACTTCGTTGTTTGATTATTGTCCAGCACATATCATCACTCAATGCACTACAACTCTGAAATACCCTTATGTCATCAATACTCCATACCATCTCATCTGTCAATGAATCAAAATATAATTGTCGACGTCCCGTTGTTATGACAATTACCTCACTAAGATTGTTCCTTTCCCTTAACAGATCTGTCAACTCTTCACTATCACCCCATGATAGATGTATGTCATCTAAAACAACAAGTACCTTAATACCATTATCAAGTAGCTGGTCAAGGCGCTTCCTTACATACTCCATGTCATCATTTGAATCACCGTTGATCTCTTCCCCTGATACCCGAGAAATTATGGCCTTCCCCATCTCATGCAAGCGAAAATTCCCAGAGCATTGGATCCATACGCGAGAGTAGTCTTTGAATCTGGTATGGTTGAAAACCATTCGTGCTAATGTTGTCTTGCCGCTGCCATCCTGGCCATAAATGTGAACAATGGTGCAGTGCCCTGTTTGCACAGGTATACTTTTCATTATCCTCTGTATTTGTTTATCCCTTCCTACAATAATTGGTTCTTCAATCTCTATTACATCAGTAACTGGTGGCTCGATGCTTGCATCGGAATCAGATGACATAAGATTGAATTCGTCCATGTCGACCCGTAGCTTGCAGACTTCTTCTTTTATCTTCTCCATCTTACCAGCCATGATATTCTTCTTCTCAGGAGCATTGGCACGTGGTATCATCTTCGTCAACTGCAAGGAATCAGTTATAATTTAGCAGGTACATACACCTTGAGGTATGGAAGGAGCCAGGAGTACTCGGACGGTCAACGATGTACTACATACCTTGCGCGCGGGTGCTGCTGGTTTCGTCCAAGATGTCGTAGGCGGCCTTGACGACCCGCCGCAGCCAGTTCCGGACCTTCTTCCCCTGCAGGTCAAGTTCGCGTATTCAGTGACCTATGGATCTCGTAGCCTAACAATGACAGGATCTGAGCTTTTCTTCAAAATGTTTAAGGATGGTGAAGTAACATACCTCCATTTGCTGGGGGGCATCCTCCAGCAGCGGCTGTATGGCTTCCGGTGTATCCATTATTTCCTTGGATCCCTCTTTGGGGACATCACGCTTAAAACGAAGACACCGCGTCTCGGCGTCCTCCAGCAGCGGGTGTATGACCTCCAGCGTCTCCATTATTTCCTGCAAATCGCCGGTGGCCTTGTCTCCGACGGCGATGGCGGCTCTGAGCTTTCTGCATGAGCTTTGGACAATGGCTTGGGCCATGGCTGCTTCTTGCTGCTCCACGCAAAAGCAAGAAGCTTCTATTCAAGCCAACAATGGGACGGGGATGATGCAGCGCAGGGGGCAGAGGATCGTTTGCCCACCTCCCGGATGGCGGAGCGAAGCTAGGGGGAAAGGAACCTGCTGGAGCTGTACAGGCCACTGGCAACAATAATTGAGGCTATGTGCAATGAATAAAGTTCAGAGTCGAGAGTGAACACTGTTGCCTCAACAGTACTTCTCTGAGCAACAATAATTTCCTCGTTTCACGATTGGTGGAGGAGGCATCCTGTGCTTGCTATGACCGGTGCACCGATGTACCCATGGCACATGAGCTGTTTCGTTTCGTACTACGTGTTTGGTGTTTGGTGCACTTCGAGTTATAATCAGGGGGATGCATCATGAAATTCAAATTCTTCCAGGTGAGGTGATCAAGCTCACCGTTAACGGACTTGGAATACCAAAGAAACAGGTGCTGCTACTGGAAACTTATCTTAGTTTTCTCCAGCGAGAGATAGCCATGCATGCTTGACGTGGGATTATGGCTCAAACGGAGAAGATGCAGATAAATTTGCAAGTGGAAGTAAGACATGGGAGATGCCAGATGCGGATTTGAATGCGGACAGCTTGGTCACAAATACAAATATGGTAGATTCACAATCTCAAAATAATGATGTTTTATCCAGTTTTATTTGTGAAGATTGAAACTGTTGAGTATATTGATTATTAGGAAGTATATGATAGACTAGGATTTGGTCCTGCCTTGTCTTGTATTTCAAGTTGGTCTTTGTACTCCTATGTATATGTCCACGGGACTCAAGCAATACAACGAACAACTATGGACTGGACTAACTTCCGAACGTAGCTTGTTAGCTTCATATCCGAACACCTCGCGTCCATTTCAGTAACTAGTGGGAGCGAGCCATGTAAGTGCATGCATGCTTACTTCACATGCTTGTGCGTATGAAAGACACTAAATTAGAAAGCTAATCATATGCATGCATATAAGATAAAAATTGATGACATCACTCTAGATTCCTTTATATTTCAAAACTTTAAAATGTTTTGTAGCTCAAACCGTCGGTCTAATTAAAAAGTCGTTTTAACATAAAAAATACGTCGCGACAAGAGTTTCGAAATTAGATCTCATGTTAATATGTTTCGGCGACTTTTATTTTCGGTCAAAAAGTTACCACACGCGGGCTATGCAAGTTATCATGCTTGTGATACATAATTATCATGTTGTTTACATAGAAATTACCGGGGCACAAAAGTGATTTCTCTTACCTTCTCGCCACAAGGACTAGATAAGAAAAAAAGGCACGGCCTTCAACCTTCTCCCCGCATGCACCTGCATACATACACTAGAAGACCAAAACACCAATGTCATCCAAGAATCTATCTGTTTTAAGACTTGAAAATGTGTTGTAGCTCAAACCATCGGTCCGTTTGAAAAATTGTTTTCACATACAAAATTCATCGCAACGAGGCCTTCTAGACTATATCCCATATTGATATGTTCCGATGATTTTTTTACGTCAAAAGTTACCATGCTTGTAGTATGTATTATTTACACGGAAACTATTGGGGTATATTTTTCAACAAAAAATTTCTCCGGCATCAAAAGCTATGACGGTTTTCATGCGCAAGTTATTAGCTCCGTTGTCCGTATATCATCATGTTATTTACATAGAGTTACCGGCTTATATTTTGAACAAAAAAATTCACCGGATCAAAAGTTCCCGCGGTGTTTGTATGTGAGTTATCAGCTCTATTATGCGTGTATTACCATGTTATTTACACATAAATTACCGGGGTATATTTTTCAATATTTTTTCCCCTCAGGTCAAAAGTTATACACAGGGGTTATCAACTCTGTTATGCGTTTATTACCATGCTATTTACATAGAGTTACCAGCTTATGTTTATAATTTTTTTCTCTTGGGTCAAAAGTTACCGTGTTGTTTGTACACGGGTTATCAGCTTTGTTGTGCGTGTACTACCATGCTATTTACACATAAGTTACCAGGGGTATGTTTTTCAACAAAATTTTCCCCTTAGGTCAAAATTTACCGCAATGTTTATATATGGGTTATCAACTTTGTTGTGAGTATATTACCAATCGATTTACATAGGAGCTAGGAGGGTGTATTTTTCAGTAATTTTTTTCTCCGGTCAAAAAGTTATTGTGGGGTTTGTACAAGAGTTGTCAACTTTGTTGTGTGAAAATTATCATGTTGTTTACACAGAAATTATCAGGATATGTTTCAACATTTCTTTTTTGGGTCAAAATTACCATGGTGTTTGTTTGTAAGTTATCAAGTCTATGATGCATAAATTATTGTGCTATTTACTCATAAGTTATCAGGGGTAAGTTTCAATTACTTTTTTTTTGCCTTCGGATCAAAGTTATCATGGTGTTTGCACCATAATTTACTATGTCCACATGCGTCAAATACCATGCTATTTACGCACAAGTGATAGGGGTATGTTTTCAACATCATTTTTTCCCTCGGATTAAAGAGTTACCGCGTGTTTGTGCTTAAGTTTATCAAGTATGCGATGCGTAAAATACCGTATATTTATTTAGAAGTTACATTTTTTAGTTATGACAGGTTAACCCGATTCGGTTCACGATTTACATGTATACAAAAAGTTAGTATTGTGCACATGACATAGATGGGTTAGGTGGTTAGCTAGTCCAATATAACCACCTAAAAATCACTTCGAACGTGAGTTCGAATTCTATCACCCACACATTGTTTTTGACTTAAAAATTAGCAGGTCCATTAATTACGACCAAATGACTCCTTGAACGCATGGAATTAGGAGGCCCATTAATCACGTTATTTAAGAGGCCGAGACATAATGGTAATTAACGGGCAGGCGCAATGAATTAGGAGGATCATAATCAGGCTAATTAAGAGACCCGAAGGAAAAATTGCATCCTACACGTAAATCACGGCGGAATAAGGGGAAGCGGAATCGCAGCCGTTTGATCAAAATCTGACGCTGCAAAGGTCGTTCGGATCTAAAGCGAAAATCCGAACGGCAGGATTTTAGCTTTGTCGAACAACTATTCCATCAATTTCTCTCTCCCTTCTAACATGGTATCAGCCTAACCAATACTAATCCTAGCCGCCACCCATTGCTTCCGCTCTGTGCGCCGCCCTTGGGGCGGTCGACCTCCATGACCGCCCGTACCTAGGGTTCAACCGTCGGTCATGTTGACCGGCTGCCCTAGAGAGTCTTTTTCTCGATCCTTTGATCCGGATTTTCTCTCTCGCCATTCACTTTGATCGGTGTTTTTGTTTTGGTCTTCCGATCTATGCTTGATCGGTTTGCGTCGCCCGCCGCCCCCATCGACCCCCGTGTGCCTCTACTCCGAAAACGGTGCGACCGGCAGGCTTCATCATCGACACGGCGGCCCTGTGCGACATGCGACCTACCATGGTCGTCGTCCGCGCGTTGGCTCCCTCGTCGATCTACGCCGGCCGTCACCGCCCTCTCCGACCAGGACACCTGCATTGCCTCGACCCGGTAGCCTCGCGCCATGCAGCGTCCCAATCCACGCCACCGCCTCCGCCGCATTCACATGGCGGCCCTGCGGTCTACCTTGCCGGCGTCGTCCCCGGCGGTGTCAGACTTGTCGATCGTCTTAGCTCGGGCGCCACTGCTACGTTGGTCGCTCGGGCCTCGCTGCCCGGGCGCTGGCGCTGCTTTTGCAGCCCGGGTGCCGGTCACACGACGTCCCACGCCGTTTGTCCTCGCCGGCTTCATCTCGGACTCCGCCGCCACCCAACCTGTGACGCCCAGATAATTAAGCTACAACAATCTTCTACTAATGGTGCTTTGTCGTCACATTACTGTTGCTAATCCTCGCTTGATCTAGATTTTAATCCAAATTCAAATTTCTCAAACATGAAAACTAAAATGTTCAAAGGGTGAAAAATAATCTCTCGATATTTTTCATATTGGAACCAACCTTTTTTGAATTCCCAAAATGCCCCTGGGAGTTAATTTTTGGTCCAGCAGCAATTAAATTGGCCTTTTCAGTTTCTAAAAATGGTTAGACAACTCCTTTTGGCCTCAAACTTTTTGTGACTCCTAGAAATATTGTGTTAAAATTATGTGCCAAGTTTTGTTCAAAGCAAAAATCATTTGGTGTCCCAACTAAATGAAAAACAGTAAAAGAAAAAAAAGTGAAAGGAAAAAGGCAAAATAAAAGGAAAATTCCCCTGACTCTATTAATAACCATGTCCATGGTAACAGACGTTCAGACTTATATCCTGATCTTATATAACTAGAAATGGATACTTGAGATATGTAATGGATATGTGGCTCCGAGATTGCTTCCGCAGGGAGTCGGGGAAGGATCTTTGGGCGTTGATGTTACAACATGCTTGTTTAATATTAAAATGCTATTTTTTACTCTTCTACATGCTGCAAGATGCTTGGAGCTGCTTGAAGATGCTAGTCTTCGATAGGCTAGACCTTCCCCCTCTATTCTGGCATTCTGCAGTTCAGTCCACAGATACAAACCTTCCATTTGATACTAGTGCATACTTAGTATAGATTTGATGCTTGCGAGTACTTTGGATGAGTACTCACGATTGCTTTGCTACCCCCTTTCCCCCTTCTTTCTTCTTTCCGGTTGATGCAACCAGATGATGCATCCCTGGAGCCAGATGCCACCGCCGATGGATGCTACTACATGGAGGCCGCCGACGAACAGGAGTAGTTAGGAGGTCCTAGGCAGGAGGCCTTGCCTCTTCGATCGTTGTTGCTTTTGTGCTAGCCATCTTAAGGCATCCTTGTTTAACTTATGTCTGTACTCAGATATTGTTGCTTCCACTGACTCTTGTGTATCGAGTGATGTATTCGAGCCCTCGAGGCCCATGGCTTGTAATATAAAGCTTATATTATTTTGATTTGTGTCTAGAGTTGTGTTGTGATATCTTCCCGTGAGTCCCTGATCTTGATCGTATACATTTGCGTGTATGATTAGTGTACGATTGAATCAGGGGCGTCACACAACCTCCACCGAGCGGCGTCCCCGACCTCGCGCGCGATCGGCTTGATCACCTGCTCGCCGCCGCGATCCGCCTCATCTGCGCCCCGCGACCGACCTGGCCCATCGGTTGCTCGCGCCTCCGAATGTCCCGTGAAGATCGTCCCTGACTTTAGCGCGCCCCTCCACCGATCGAGCAATGGGCTGCCACTGCGTCGCCTCGTCGGGTCGCAGCGCTGCTGCCCCGTGGTTCTCCTCGCGCCTGCATCGACTCGGGCGTAGCCACTGCGTCGCCTCTTTGGGTCGTAGTGCCGCGATACGTGGTCCCTGCTGCCGCCCCGAGGTTGCACCGACCCGTGTTCAGCTGCTGCACCACCCCTTCGAGCGGTAGCGCCGCAGCCCACGGTCCCCGCAACCACCCCGAGGTCTTCCGCCGTCGCCCCGACCTGCCTGCCGCCACTGTGTCGCTCCTTCGGGTCGTAGTGTCGCGACGCGCGGTCTACTGACGTCCCCATGCATCGACCTCTCTCGTGGTATGCGCTGTGCCGCCTCCCTTGGCGCGGGAATGCCATCGTCCAACGTCGGTCTTCGTCACGCTGTCAGGTTCCTCGCCTACTGTCGGTGTCGAAACCAGCGAATCTCGGGTAGGGGGTCCCGAACTGTGCGTCTAAGGCTAATGGTAACAGGAGGCGGGGGACACAATGTTTACCCAGGTTCGGGCCCTCTCTATGGAGGTAATACCCTACTTCCTGCTTGATTTATCTTGATGATATGAGTATTACAATTTACAAGAGTTGATCTACCACGAGATCGTAGAGGCTAAACCCTAGAAGCTAGCCTATGATTATGATTGTTGTTGTCCTACGGACTAAACCCTCTGGTTTATATAGACACCGGAGGGGGCTAGGGTTACACAGAGTCGGTTACAGAGAAGGGAATCTACATATCCGAATTTCCAAGCTTGCCTTCCACGCAAAGGAGAGTCGCACCCGGACACGGGACTAAGTCTTCAATCTTGTATCTTCATAGTCCAACAGTCCGGCATAAGCATATAGTCCGGCTGTCCGAGGACCCCCTAATCCTAGACTCCCTCAGTAGCCCCTGAACCAGGCTTAATGATGATGAGTCCGACGCAGATTGTCTTCGGCATTGCAAGGCGGGTTCCTTCTCCGAATACTCCAGAGAAGATCTTGAACACAAGAATCGTGTCTGGCTCTGCAAAACAAGTTCCACATACCACCGTAGAGAGAACAATATTCCACAAGTCTAATCTGCTGACAACTTTTTCATAGCGTGACATCCTGCGGCCCGGCCATTATTCGAACCGTTTTTCTCAAACTGCTGCTACACATCTTGCGAGGCGGTTTTATTGGCACGTCTTGTCGAAGCAGAGATCGTGTCCCCTTATCACGGGATTCCCATCAATACGGGTGTGGGTAACCCAACCGCGCCATTAGCACGGCGCTTGGGGAATAAGTGAGTTTCTAGGGCAAGTGGGAAGGCGCACGACTCCTGCGACCTTTATAAGGGGATAAGGATTCCCCTTTTTCACCCACACCTTCCTCTTCTTACACCTATTCTTTCTCTCTTTCGAGCTCTAGCGCCCGAGCATTCGCCTTCTCCACCCACAAAGGCCCTCCGAAAATGTCCGAATCTGGAGCAGGAGGCAAGTGGATGGCCTCTACCGTCCGGGAGAAGGATATCAAGAAGCTTCGGGAGGCCGGATATCTGGCCAAGAAGATCAGCCACCGCCTCCCGGCGGCGGGACAGATCGTCCCTACTCCGGAACCCCACGAGAGGGTTGTATTCCTCCCTCACTTTGTCTGCGGGCTAGGGTTTCCCCTCCACCCATTCGTTCGCGACATTATGTATTACTACGGGATCAATTTTCATGATCTATCCCCCAGTTCCTTCCTCAACATCTCGACATTCATCGTCGTGTGCGAGGACTTTCTCCGCATCTCTCCACACTTTGGCTTATGGCTAAAGATTTTCAATGTGAAGCCCAAGGTGGTGAGCGGCGAGCACGCTGAGTGTGGTGGAGCCATGGTAAGCAAGATGTCCAACGTCACATGGCCATCAGGTACCTTCAATGATTCTGTCAAAGGGTGGCAACAACAGTGGTTCTATGTCACTGAGCCACGCGGCATAAAATGGGTCGCAGCTCCCGAATTCCGATCGGGAGCTCCATTGCGGCTTACGTCCTGTCCCAAGAAGGGCCTGAACTGGTCTTCGCCCGATGATTTGTCGGTGCTCCAGACGCGCGTCAAAGGTATGGAAGACAAGAATATCAAACTTGTCAACGTAGTCCAGGTGATGTTAGTTCACCGGATTCTCCCTTGCCAACATAGGGCTTGCAATTTATGGGAATTCGACCAGCCCAAGCACCTGACCCTACTAGTGTTCTTCGACTCATCGCACGAAGATATCTGGAAGGTGCTCTTTAAGTCCGGCAAATCGTGGCCGGATTCAGCCGAGGACCGCAGGTATCAACTGTCCCGACCTGCGAGTTTGGTAAGTCTCCGTATGTCGGCAAGTCACATACTTTATCTGTATAATCCAAAGGAAACGCTCAATGTATTTTTCCATCACTCTCCTAGGGCTGGACGAAGAAGGCAGGGCGGATCTACTGCCCGGCCCCGCTGCCAGAAGAACCAGCCGGCCCACTTCTGACGAAGATGCTGGTCCCTGCGCCTTACAAGGCGTCGAAGAAGAAAACCGAGAAAGAGGTCAAAGGGACCAGGAGCGGCCGTCGTCGCCAAGGAGCTTCGGACACAGTATCTGAAGATTCCGGGGCCCGTCCCTCCCCCTACCCCCCCCCCCCCCCCATGAGGGGAAGAAAGAAAAGGACGGCCTCCACACACTTGGAGGATGAGTCACCCAAGAAGGGAAAAACTCCCTTTCCACAGGAATCCGCCATCGCCACCGACAACGGCCCGGAGTGGGATCCCAGGGTCCAGCCCCTGGTGAAATCGTGAGTATATAAAATCCGGACATGTTTATATATCCAGAATCACTAGCATATAGTGTTTAACGCCTCGAGTTACGCCTTTTTTGCAGTCCGGCCAGGTCCCGCGCCGAACAATCCTCATCGGAGAATTTACTGGGTTCGGATGCTATGGACAACGGGACACCCCCGACGGCCCCCTCCCCAAAACACGTGAACGACACCGAGGCATCGTCCCAAAGGGACCCAGGTCGAGGGGGGGTGGAAAGACCGTCAAGGCAGCGCCAGAGGGTCAAACCTCGGTGGCCAGACACACGAGAGAAAAGGCTCCCATGGACACCGACGGCGGGGGCTATCTTGAATTCGGCCCCTAGCCAGACACAATTCCGGAGACCAACACGACCCCGGAATCAGGCAGGCAACCTCCCTCGTCGAGACGGGGTGCGCCTGTTCCACCGACAACCTCTGCCCAACCAGAGGTGTCGGATACCTTATCAGCAGCGCTGAAGAGCGCCTCCATCGTTGAAGAACACCGTGCCCTTATGGGTGCGGTGATTGAGAAGATTCAGTCCGCAGAAGGCGGGCTGAATGAAGCCTACATCAGCCTTATAACGGGCTTTGAGGTATGTTGTGAGGTTTCAAAGAGTGTCATAGTATAGATAGTAGCCCCTAATACATTGTTCGGTGTTCAAAAGAAAGAACCGGACAGAGGATCAAATATATGTTCGCAGGAGACTTACCTTGTGGTACCTCTCCCTCTTTTTCTTTTTATAAGCAGGCGTCTGTAGTGATTGTCGCCTCTCATACTGCGGAAGTCTCCAGACTGAAGCAGAGTCTGGAGCGGGCCGAAGAAGAACTTGGCCAGGTGAAAAAGCAGTTGAAAGATAACCAAGGTTTGCAGAAAACCTTGCTCGCATTCAGCGCGAATGAATAATTGAATATGATGAAAATTTTCATGATGTGCTCTAGGGCCGACGACCGAGGTCGAGGATTTTAAGAAGGCGGTGGCCGAAGCCGAGAAGAAGGCAGCCACAGAGCAGGCTCTTCGTGAAAAGCACGAGGCCAGGGTTATTGAAGTTGAGCAAAAGCTCCAAGAGGCCGTGAAGAAATGCGGGACCTTGGATCAGAGTTTAACGGAGAATGAATCTGAACTCACCGAGGCTCGTCAAGCCGCACTCGATGCCCGGGGCGAAGCCCAAGGCGCCCTGCAGGAAATCCAAGAGGCCAGGAAGATCGCGGCGGGTAAGGCTTTTTCTATGCAAAGCGAATATTTGAAGGGAGAAAATCACGTTATTAATTTGAATTCGGATTTCTCCAGGGGTGTTTGCGGAACTACCGCGCAACGTATCTGATGCCGCACAATTCTACCGGGCCAAAGAAAGGAGCACTGCGGAGAAGCTCTTCTGGTCGCAGTATCTGGCGCCAGAGTATCCAGTGTCCTTTGCCGATCAACTGAAGAAGTTGATCGAACTGCATAGGGCGGCCGAACTAGCCATGAAGGATTTAATTATCCGGCTATGGCCCGCCGAGATGATTCCCAACAGCTACTTCGGGCTCGTGAAGCGGCTTGCAAGTGCCTGCCCTCGACTTGAAGTCATCAAACGGTCGGTCTGTATGGAAGGTGCGCGAATGGCCTTCGCCCGCGCAAAGGTGCACTGGGCGAAGATGGATGCCAAAAAGCTGATGACCGAAGGACCGCCTGTGGGGAAGGAGCACCGCAAGCCCGAGTTATATTATGATAGTGTCCTGAAAGGGTCCCGCCTTGTAGCGGAGCAATGTGCCAAGGATATTATATTCCCATGAATACATTCATGCTATCCCATGTAGTGTTGAACAAGGTCATTTAAATGATATAATGCCTGTTATTTGAGAATTTTACCTCCTGTGTGGCCGTTTTATATATTAAACCTGAGGGTTGGCCAGTCGTCGGCTTCTGCCCGGAAGTACGGAGGTGTTCGGGATAAACCTGAGCACTCTTTTCACCAGTTTTGGGTCCTTGAAGGAGGTGTTCAGCGCAACGAACCAGGCAATCGGACTATAAGGCTTTATCACTCTCACTTAGACATAGGAGTTTGACAAAAGAAAGGTAGGCGCAGCCCCTGGTGTTCGGAAGACCGCACTAGGGGCTCTATAAGCACTTGATCGGAAGAAAAAGCCGATCCATCGCACGCTGCATTAGTTATCGCATAATGCGGAAGAAATCCTTAAAGATTTTGTAACCTCTCTAACAGCTGACCAGCTCTCGCCGTATCATGACAGTCAGTTTTTGGCTTTCTTTACTGAGGCGCTCGTCCGGAAGAACCGGGACACAATCGCAGTAGTTCTCCCTTTACTACCCTAGCTGATATAGCAGAACGTAGGGTAGCAAGCACAGGAGCCAGGCAACCCAACTATTGACCCAAGACATGATTCGGAGCCGATGCACATAATGCTATAAGTTCGGGGTGCCGAATGACCGTGAAGGTATTCGTACTTTATTGCCGTATTATGGGTACAACAAGGCCCCTGGCACATTAAGGCATATCATAGTGTACGGATGCCATTTGACAAAGAATATCAATAAGAAAGAACAACAAGTAAGCGTCATATAAAGCCACATGTTGTGATTGAATAATACGTCGATGCGTACAAGTACAAGTAGTGTGATAAAACGAAATATGACTTCAGAACCTGCTGAGACCAGGGGAGGGAAGCTGTGTGCGGATCCGGATAATAATCGGGTGGTCATCAAGGGGAATATGTAAGGATTCCCTTACGCATTCGAGTTGTTTCCCTCCTTGGTATGTTCGTCCCCTCATGGGTCTGGTCGCCATGTCGCCAGTGATGGCCTACACAAAAATGGACCAGCAAAGAAAGTGCAAAGAATGTTTGTGTGTCACGGAGCGGTTAAGCCACATTGTGTGGCCTAACCTGACTTTGCCTCCGCCTATCGCCGGCGTGATTAATTGAGCTCTTGACGAGCTGGGCTATCCTGCAACGGAGTAGTTCGGACTCTTGTGACTATGTCCGGGAACCTGGCTGTCGAATGAAGGTTCGGTTGAAAAATGCCAGTCTACACTTCTACTGTTAAGGCGGCAGCGTGCTCTTTAATACGGGGGAAGCGTTTGGCTTTACCATTAACTGTTATGACGCCGCGTGGACCAGACATCTTGAGCTTAAGATAAGCGTAATGTGGCACCACATTGAATTGAGCGAACGCGGTTCGTCCGAGCAATGCATGATAGCTGCTGCGAAAGGGGACGATATCAAAGATTAACTCTTCGTTACGGTAATTATCCGGGGGTCCGAAGACTACCTCCAGAGTGACGGAGCCTGTGCAGCGGGCCTCCAGGCCTGGTATAACACCATTAAAGGTGGTTTTAGTGGGTTTGATCTTTGAAGGATCGATACCCATTTTGTGCACTGTATCCTGATAAAGCAGATTCAGACTGCTGCCTCTGTCCATAAGAACTCGTGTGAGGTGGAATCCGTCAATTATTGGGTCAAGGACTAGTGCGGCTGAGTCGCCCTGACGGATATTGGCCGGACGGTCCTTGCGATCACAGGTGATCAGGCCGGACGACCATAGGTTATATTTTGGGGCGACTGGCTCCGTTGCGTCGACATCCCTAAGTGTGCGCCTCCGCTCCCGCTTGGGAGTATGGGTGGCGTTTATCATATTCACCGTTTTAATTTGTGAAGGAAACTTCTTCTGCCCTCCTGTGCTCAATGGCCTGGGCTCTTCGTCGTCGTCATCGCTTTGCGACCCCTTCTCCTTGTTTTCGGCACCTAACTTGCTGGCTTGTTTGAAGACCCAGCATTCTCTGTTGGTATGATTGGCTGGTGTTCCTGGGGTGGCGTGAATTTGGCATGGACGGTCGAGTATACGGTCCAGACTAGACGTGCCCAAACTGTTTCTTTTGAATTGTTTCTTCCTTTGGCCGGTATTAGAGCCACTGAATCCGGCATTGACGGTCGTGTCCTCGGCGTTGTCGCCATTATTTTGCCGCTTGTGTTTGCTGCGTCGGGGCTTGCCGTTATTATCTCTTGGTTCAGAAGTCCCAGGCTTGCTTGAGGTGATGTTGCTACGAGCTAGCCAGCTGTCCTCGCCTGCATAGAAGAGGGTCATGAGTGTCGTGAGGGCGCCATGGACTTCGGCCTCTCTTGGCCAAGGTGTCGGGCAAGCCACTCGTCACAGATGTTATGCTTAAAGGCCGCTAGGGCTTCGGCATCTGGACAGTCGATGATTTGGTTCTTTTTAGTTAAGAACCGAGTCCAGAATTTCCTGGCCGACTCTCCGGGCTGTTGGGTTATATGACTTAAGTCATCATCGTTCGGCGGTCGCACATAAGTGCCCTGGAAGTTGTCAAGGAATGCGTTTTCCAGGTTCTCCAACTGCCGATGGAATTTGCCAGCAGACTATTCAGCCAATGTCGAGCTGGTCCCTTGAGTTTTAGTGGGAGGTACTTGATGGCATGTAGATCATCGCCGCGGGCCATGTGAATATGGAGAAGGAAATCTTTGATCCATACCGCGGGGTCTGTTGTCCCGTCATATGGTTCGATGTTCACGGGCTTAAACCCTTCTGGGAATTCATGCTCCATTACTTCGTCAGTGAAGCATAGGGGGTGTGCGGCGCCTCTATGCCGGGCTACGTCGCGACGCAGTTCGGATGATACTGGTCTGCTATATTCAGCCCGGACGGATTTATGTTTAGTATATCCGGCTTGGCGGTCATTGTCACGCGTTGGGGCGCGCCCCGCGATCCGTAGATCGATCTTGACTGTCCTGCTTTGTTTTTCAATTCGTCTCGCAGGTCATGCATGTAGCCCCGGGCCTTCGTGTTTTTATTTGCTTGACGACGGGGTGCGGGCTGGTGTTTGGTCTGATACGCCGCTTTGTCTCGGCCACGAGGTGGTCGGTCAGCCGTGTCCCGCGCTTGTAGTGTAGGCTCTAGTGCATCGTCCTCGAATTGAGGTAACAACCTGCGCCTCGGGTAACTTTTAGTTGGGCGCTCGAGTTCGTATTCCTCGGCTGCCAGGACCTTAGTCCATCTATCAGTGAGCAGATCTTGATCAGCTTGAAGCTGTTGTTGTTTCTTCTTCAGGCTCTTTGCAGTGGCTATAAGCCGGCGCTTGAAGCGCTCCTGCTCGACGGGATCCTCAGGCATGGTAAATTCTTCATCGCCGAGGCTCACCTCGTCTTCGGAGAGAGGCATATAATTATCGTCCTCCAAGTCTTCATCCATTGCCTGTTCATCAGGGCTAACTTGCCCGTCCTCCCGTCCGGCCTGCTCGAGGCTTGGCTAGGCAGGATTGTTTTCGTATTCGGCATCATCCGGAGTGCTATTGTCTCTGGTGCCGGTATCGCTGTTTTTGCTATGGCGGGATTTAGAGCGGCGCCGCTGACGTTGGCGTTTGGGTTGCTTCTCAAGAGGACCATCCTCCGTTGCATCTTTTTGATCCTCGCCATTGTTTTCTTTGGGTGTGTCCACCATATATATGTCGTATGCCGAGGTGGCTGTCCAGTGCCCTGTGGGCGGTGGTTCCTGTTTCTCTCAGGCAGCATCGTCTATACCGTCGATGTCTTCGGAATCGAAATCAAGCATGTCGGTTAAGTCATCGACAATGGCTATTAAGTGGGTGGTGGGTGGGTAACGAATTCCTTCGTCGTCCGCTTCCTAAGAGTCTCCTGACAGGGAGAGAGATTTTAACGAGTTTAGCACGTCGCCCAAGGGCGAGTGCTGAAAGATATCCGTAGAGCTAAACTCCATGATCGGTGCCCAGTTAGATCCGATGGGCACAGACGCACGCGGTTCGGAGCCTATGGCTGGAGACGAGTCCGAGGGTCCGATGACACAGACCTCCTTAGAAGTGAAATCTGTGTTCGGCTCTATCGCTGCTGAGAGTGCGGCCTCCGTGGCGGGGTCCATCCTCCCGTCCTCGGATGGCACGATCTGCACTGGATTTAAAGCAAGGGCAGCTGCAGGTGTGATCTCCTGATCTCCGTCCGACGACAGATCTAGGTCATGCTCGTTGCGACTGCAGGGTGCACCTGTCACGGGCTCGAATCCGTCGAAGATCAAGTCTCCGCGGATGTCGGCAGTGTAATTCAGGCTTCCAAACTTGACCTGATGGCCAGGGGCGTATCTATCGATCTGCTCTAGATGGACACGCGAGTTGGCCCGCAGTCGAAGCCGCCGAATACGAAGATCTGTTCGAGGAGGAAAACCTCGCCCTGGACCGCATCGCTGTGGATGATTAAAGGAGCCATCAAGCCTTATGGTGACGACACAGTGGAATTCTCAATGAAAGCACCAATGTCAGTGTCAAAACCGGCGGATCTCGGGTAGGGGGTCCCGAACTGTGCGTTTAAGGCTAATGGTAACAGGAGGCGGGGACACAATGTTTATCCAGGTTCGGGCCCTCTCTATGGAGGTAATACCCTACTTACTGCTTGATTGATCTTGATGATATGAGTATTACAAGAGTTGATCTACCACGAGATCGTAGAGGCTAAACCTTAGAAGCTAGCCTATGATTATGATTGTTGTTGTCCTACGGACTAAACCCTCCGATTTATATAGACACGAAAGGGGTATAATGTTATACGGAGTAGTTGTATTAGAAAAAAAAATGAAGTGTTCAAAAAAAGAGAAAAAAAATGAAACACAGAAAACGAAGAAAGGAAGAAAAAGCAAAATGTCCAAAAAATGAAAAATAAACCAAAGAAACCCGGGCTAAACCCACGGAACCCGACAGAGGAACAACAGGAAAACCGCAACAAACAGGTGCGAACCGAATCGAAAAGCAGCTTGTGCGCTGCCGGAGTTGGGCCGGCCCACTACACTACAGCGACAACTTGGCGACGCGAGCGTCAAATAGGAAATGCCCTCGGTTAATTCAGCCCGCCCCCGACCGCCGGCTTCGTCTTCCGCGACGACTCTGCTCCTCCGCTGTCGATCCCCGCCGCCCCCCAAATCTTCTACATCGAGTCGAGCGGCGGCGCTGGTGGCGATGGAGAGCCTCGATCTCTTCCTTGATCGACTCTGCTACGGGCAGGCCAGCAGCGGCCGCCCGGTCTGCTTGAGGTACTTCTCCTAATTAATCCACATGCCGTTGTTCTCACCTGCTCTCGGGCGTTCGCCTCCTGCCATCCATGGCATTCGCTTCAGGAATTCCATTCTTAGGTCGCTATAATCGCGATGCTTCCTTCGCGAAACACTGGTGCCATCGTCACCCTTACCATTACTTCGATGGGCATACCACATTGCAATTGCAACCATTTGTGATGCAGAAAATTGGCCTTCTACCACGATTTTTTTAAGCTATACCTATACATCGTGATTATTATTTTTTTGCCTGTAGCGATAGGCTCGGCCAACTCTCCAGTTTATAGAAGCAATGGCCGCTGCAATCCTGTACAATGAGGTATGATCAGTAAACACGATCAAAGCATGACCAAACCAATGTCTGTGCGTGTCCATCTAACAAAAATGTGTATCTGCGTGACCGAAAAGTAGTAGAAAGAAATAAGAACACAAGTGTTATAAATACAGCCTTAGAGAAATTTCATCTTCTTCTCTGATGTGGACCGCTTCTTCATTACTGGGAAGTCCCAATCGCAGCTCCAAGCATACATCAGCTGCCGCTGCTGCATCCACATCCCTCGTTGCCTCCTCCTCTACAGCATCTGTGTTGCCCGTCACCACTGAATTCTCCACTGCATCCGGCAATACTGCCTCCGCCTCCTCTGCTACAACATCCGCATTGCCTGTCACCACTGAATTGTCCACTGAATCCGTCGATACTGCCTCCGACTTCTTCTCCTCCTCTACAACATCCGTGTTGCCTGTCACCACTGGATTCTCCACTTCATCCGTTGATACTGCCTCTGGTTTCTTCTCGTCCATGCCGTCCGACCAGTCCTCCAATTCACCCTCCATATCGCCCTCGCTCTTGCTGCCTGGCCTGCCAGTACCATGTTCTCTGTAGAATAAACAATGCACACACACCTTGGTTAGCTACTGTTAAAGTTCAGATTAGCAATGGGCCTTCTATTCGCGCGAAGGAATTCTGCACGGTCACACATATGATAAAAAAAGCATGAATCAACACAAGGAATGTAAAACAGAGTACTAGAAAAAACTTTTTCTTGTGAGGGAAGAATACTAGAATAAGTTAGGAACAGTAACCACTAAAAGAAGTGAAACATAAGAGCGATATGGTACTAGAATAGTAAGGAACAGTAACTATTGAAAGTGAGGCATCCTCTCTGCGAAAACAAGTGAAACATAAGAGTAACATACTCATAATTTGGTCGGATGTGAGCCATTATTTTCTTGTTCTCCTCCCTTTCACACCAGCTCTTCAATTTTGGACAATCCAAAATATGCAGGACCTTCAGATTGGTTAGTTTATTTATGCTGTCCGCCAAAGATTCAATGGTAGGGCATCTGTGGATGGCAAGCTTCTCAAGATTGGTGAAATCTCCTAAACATTCTGGCAGTGAGGTGATACTGTTGCAGTCACTAAGATGCATCGACCCAAGGGAAGTGATTCTTCCCAAATTCTGCGTGAGTTTCTCGGACTTTTCGCAGGACACGATCTTCAGTTCCCGGAGAGAGGCCAGGCCACCCAAGTGTTCTGCTAGTGAGCACATCACCCGGTAATTAGACAAGCATAGTGATTGGAGGGAGGATAGGGCCTCAATAGTATCTGGTAAAATCGACAGACGGCCGCAATC
The DNA here is from genome assembly GCA_963921465.1 of Triticum timopheevii. Classification (NCBI taxonomy): domain Eukaryota; kingdom Viridiplantae; phylum Streptophyta; class Magnoliopsida; order Poales; family Poaceae; genus Triticum; species Triticum timopheevii. The sequence goes on from OY997270.1 coordinate 373,671,865, forward strand.
TTTGACCGTTAAACTATGGAGACCAGGGAGTTTGTGAAGCAAATTCCAGTTATGTACATCTGCCTTGCAGTTTTTTACCATCAAATCATTTACAGAAACAGAGGTAGAAGGTCTCTCCACACTATGCCCTCCTCTTTTCCACCGGGAATATACCATTAGGTTGCTGCAGTCTGAGATCACCAACCTCCGAGCTCTAGGCACGGAAGGTCCGAAGCACAACCTGGGGCATTTCGTAATCACCAGTTCACCTATGGCCGGGAGCATAGACTCCTTACCATTTCTGTTGTATGTGGTGTTCAACTCTTCCAGGCCTTCCATATCATCCAACTCTAGGGTGAACTTGGGGAGTCGATGGAGTGCTTCTCGGTCTCCATCAGTTAGGTCATTGACGTCAAATCTTATGATGCTAGCCATCCTTCTGAAAACTGCTCGTCGCAAGTTGAGTAACAAACATAGTGGTGGTGGGCGGCTGCACCTTGGCATGTCCTCAATGGTAACCTCTACAAGAGTAGGGACATAAGAATGTATGGTTGATGTCAACCAGGCTGAAAGGCAGGCCTCCCCATTATAACCATGTAGCTCTAGGTACCGCAGATGTGGTGGCAGTAATTGTCCTAACAGAGTATTGCCCTCCATGGATCCTTGGGAGCCGACAGTCCAACAAAGTTTCAACTTCCGAGCCTTTCTTTTCAGTACCATTCTTATTCGCCCCGCATCTTCAGTAGACTTCACATTTTCAAGACAGTTTATCTCAAGCTCTTCGAAGTTTGCATTCTCGAGCTGAACAATGTTTCTGCTGCTATATGCTCCTCCATTATCATCGTGAACCACAAGCTGACAACTTTTCAAACTGCGGCAATTCCTCACATCTATCGACTTAAGAGACCTGGTTTTACCTATCCTTTTGGCTATGTTCTTCAGTCTAATGCAACCTGAGAGGTCCAGTGTTTGCAGATTGTTGAGTTCACCTAAACTTTCAGGTAGATCACGGAGAAATCTATTATGAGACAAGTCCAAATGTTCCAGGCTGGAAAAGCGCCTAATACATTCGATAACTTCATGACTTCGCTCGACTGACTGTGAGTAAAAGATAGGATTCAGGAACATGGATAGGTTCAAATACTCTATTTTGGTGAGCTGGCATAGAACATCTTTTAGCCCTTTGAGACACAACTGCTGTTGAGCAAGATAAGAGCAAGGGTGTGACAAGTTGAAGTGTTGGAGATTGGTAAGCCCACCAAGAGCTTTCTGGACCCCTTCAAAACAAGACCAGAATGATAAATCTAGGTGTGCCAAATTCTCTAGCTTCCCGAATGATTCCGGCAGGTTACCTAGTCCATGGCAATATGATAAATCAACAACAACAACAACAACAAAGCCTTTAGTCCCAAGCAAGTTGGAGTAGGCTAGAGGTGAAACCTATAAGATCTCGCAACCAACTCATGGCTCTGGCACATGGATAGCAAGCTTCCATGCACCCCTGTCCATAGCTAGCTCTTCGGTGATACCCCAATCCTTCATGTCTCTCTTAACGGACTCCTCCCATGTCAAATTCGGTCTACCCCGCTCTCTCTTGACATTCTCCGCACGCTTTAGCCATCCGCTATGCACTGGAGCTTCTGGAGGCCTGCGCTGGATATGCCCAAACCATCTCAGACGATGTTGGACAAGCTTCTCTTCAATTGGTGCTACCCCAACTCTATCTCGTATATCATCATTCCGGACTCGATCCTTCCTCGTGTGGCCACACATCCATCTCAACATACGCATCTCCGCCACACCTAACTGTTGAACATGTCGCCTTTTAGTCGGCCAACACTCAGCGCCATACAACATTGCGGGTCGAACCGCCGTCCTGTAGAACTTGCCTTTTAGCTTTTGTGGCACTCTCTTGTCACAGAGAATGCCAGAAGCTTGGCGCCACTTCATCCATCCGGCTTTGATCCGATGGTTCACATCTTCATCAATACCCCCATCCTCCTGCAGCATGATAAATCAATGTGCAACAAATTTATTAAATCCCCAAATGACTCAGGCAGATTTAATAGCCCACAACAGCCTGACAAGTTGATATGCACCAAATTTACGAGATTCCCAAATGATTCGGGTAAGTTTACCAACCCAGAGCAGCCTGATAAGTTGATGTGCAGTGAATATATTAGCTTCCCAAATGACGGAGGCAGACTAACTAGTCCAGAGCACTGTGATAAGTTGATGTGCACCAAATTTATTAGCTTCCCGAATGATTGCGGAAGTTTTTCTAGTCCACAGCAGCCTGATAAATCGATATGCTTCAAACTAGTCAGCTTCCCAAATGAATCTGGCAAATTTACAAGTCCAGAGCAGCCTGATAAATCGATATGCTTCAAACTAGTCAGCTTCCAAAATGAATCTGGCAAATTTACAAGTCCAGAGCAGCCTGATAAATCGATATGCTTCAAACTAGTCAGCTTCCCAAATGAATCTGCCAAATTTATAAGTCCAGAGCAGCCTGATAAATCAATATGCTTCAAACTAGTCAGCTTCCCAAATGAATCTGGCAAATTTACAAGTCCAGAGCAGACTGATAAATCTATATGCTTCAAACTAATCAGCTTCCCAAAGGAATCTGGCAAATTTACAAGTCCAGAGCAACCTGATAAATAAATATACAACAAATTTAATAGATCTCCAAGTGACTCCGGCAGAATAACTAGTCCAGAGCAGCCTGATAAATTAAGATACCCCAAATGCTTCAACTGATAGATAGAATTTGGTAACTTCAGCATTGATCTGTCATTTAAATCCAAGACACGAAGGCACCAGGAAAATGAAAACGAACCATCGCGGAGCTCCGTTATGCCAGAGCCCACACAACGTAGCGCCCTTATGTGGGTGGCAGATAATTTACTGCATGACTTCACATTGGTAAGCAGTACATAGCGGCAGCCGTTATTAGAGCATAATTCTTGCTGATAAGATGTCGCCATTGTATCATATATGTCACGCATAACTTTTTCTGCAAGGTTATGCACCATATTGTTCATAGTGAACAAGACTGTACTTTCATCACCATTTCCACTAGTCTGCAACAAAAGCATAAAGTGTGTTAGAGAATATATATGTTCTAATCTATTCGCAAAAAGAAAAAATATTCTAATGAGTTGCCCTGCCAAATTCAGAGATAATTTTTTTGGCAAGCCAAAGTTTTGGAAAATAAAAAATAGTGATGGGTCAGCATCCAATAAGACCTAACCAGCAGTCCTCCAAGCCAATTTATTTTGGCCGTCTGATAAAATGGTATGGGCATGCTAAAATTTTAGGAGTAAAACAATTAAGCACCAATTTGTTTTGGCATGTCCATATTTTGTAATAGCAAACAGTGGAAGCAAACTAATTAAGCCCAACGTCTGTTAAAGTAGTGTGGAGTAACTCACCGAAACCGGCACTATTTGAAGAAGTGACATGCCCAGAAGGATCTCAATATACTGCTCACCAAGGTGTATGGCAGAGAATTTTTCTGATTGGTCAAGAAGACCGAGAGAAGCCCATTAGAACATCGCACAGTAAGCAAAGCATAGCCGTAAGCTCGGCGGCATACTACTGTATGCCAACATGAGGAATGGCTCACCAATGTGACCATATGACCATATATCACTGTTCAGTATTTCTGCCCATCTTTTAGCATCTTTGTAGAGTAGCATGCCCCCAAGCACCGCAGCTGCTAATGGTGAACCCTGACACCTTTTTGCAATCTCTGCACCAATCACCTCCAACTCTTGCTTGTGAAACAATCTACCTTCAAAGCGACTTAGTTGTTTGATTATTGTCCAGCACATGTCATCACTCAATGCACTACAACTCTCATATACCATTATGTCATCAACACACGATACTATCTCATCTGTCGATGAATCTGTCTCCTGAAAATACATTTCTCCACCTCCCGTTGCTACCACAATTACCTCACTAAGATTGTTCCCTTCCCTTAACAGATCCTGCAACTCTTCGCTATCATCCCATGATAGCCGTATGCCATCTAAAACAACAAGTACCTTAATACCATTATCAAGTAGCTGGCGAAGGCGCTTCCTTACATACCCCATGTTGTCATTTGAATGACCATTGATCTCTTCCCCTGACACCTGAGAAATTATGGACTTCCCTATCTCATGCAAGTGAAAATCCCCAGAGCATTGGATCCATACCCGACAGTAGTCTTTGAATCGGGTATGGTTGAAAACCACTAGTGCTAATGTTGTCTTGCCGCTGCCATCCTTGCCACCAATTTGAACGATGACGCAGTAGTGCCCTTCTTTCGCAGATATACTTTCCATTATGCTTTGTATTTGTTTATCCCTTCCTACAATCATTGGTTCTTCAACGTCTGTTACATTAATAACTGGTGGCTCGATGCTTGTATCGGGATCGGATGGCATAAGATTGAATTTGTCCATGTCGACCCGTAGCTTGTGGACTTCTTCTTTTCTCTTCTCCATCTTACCTGCCATGAGATTCTTCTTCTCGGAGGCATTGGCACGCAGTATCATCTTCGTCATCTGCAAGGGATCGGTTCTTAATCATTTAGTAAGTACATACACCTTGAGGCTAGCTTGCTACTCCCTCCGTTCATAAATATAAGATGTTTTGAATATTTCAATATGGATATATATACAGAAATGAGTGAACAAACACACTAAAACATGACAATATGAAGTACATCCAGTTGACAAAGAAGTTACTTCCTCCGATCCATATTAATTGTTTGTACTAAATCAACGACAATTAATATGGATCGAAGGGAGTAGTAGAACATCTTATGTTTGTTTTTTTAGTTGAGAACATCTTATATTTGTGAACGGAGGGAATATCTCCAGGCCTCTCCTTTATTATTGGCCGAATAGGCCAGCACATAGCTTTTTATTTTTTAGAACAGGCCAGCACATAGCTAGCACGCACCATCTGGACTTTTGGCTGACGGAAAACAAGATGCATGCAGCAAGCCAGTGTGGAATTTTCCTAGCAAACTCATCGTAGTGTGCATCTTCACCAAAAAGTTCAAGTACTATCATGTGAAGACATTTTTTTGCCACCCTCCTCAAATTTCGTTCAAGTTCCGCCACTCGAACGGCCGACAAAAAATGAATACACTCGTGTACATAGACATACCTTTCCCGCAGGTGCAGCTGGTGTCATTGTGTCTTGCAACACGTCCAAGATGTCATAGGCGGCCTTGACGACCCGCCTCAACCAGTCCCGCACCTTCTTCCCCTGCAGGTCAAGTTCGCGTATTTTGTGACCTATGGATCTCGTAGCCCATGACAGGATCTGAGCTTTTCTTCAAAATGTTTAAGGATGGTGAAGTAACATACCTCCATTTGCTGGGGGGCATCCTCCAGCAGCGGCTGTATGGCTTCCGGCGTGTCCATTTTCTCCTATCTCTCTTTGGGGACATCACGCTTAAAGCGAAGACACCGCATCTCGGCATCCTCCAGCAGCGGATGTATGACCTCCAGCGTCTCCATTATTTCTTGCAACTCCCCGGTGGCCTCATCTCCAACAGCGATGGCAGCTCTGAGCTTTGTGCATAAGCTTTGGACAATGGCTTGGGCCATGGCTGCTCCTTGCTCTTCCACCCAGATGCAAGAGCTTTGATTGGAGTCAACGATGGAATGGGGATGATGCAGCTCAGGGCAGAGTATCCTTTGTTCACCTCCCGGGTCTCTTAATTACTATTCCGACATCAAGTAAAACTTAATTGCATTTCAGTCTTTGGTATACGTGCTACCTGTCCCCCCGAAAAATAATTCGTCAGGCAGACTGGCGGCCTGCTTACAAGCTCAAATACACATCAGTTTAGAGCATGGCTAATCATTTATAGTCACTCGTATACTAACAAGGTTACCTATAAGGTTGGCTATAAGACTACTAGTAGTATTTTTTACCCAAAAAGGGCTTCCCCCGCTTTGTATACAAAGCAACCAACTGATACATTCTGTTGGATAATGAGCAACTAGTATTTCCTGAGAGCCAAAGGCCATTACATATACATGTGTGTCAAAGTGCAGAAAAACCCCTTATACAACGGGGATATACCGAAAAGGGACTACACATCTAACACCCCCCCCCCCCCCTCAAACTCATGGTGGATCAACAACACTGAATTTGGAGAGGAAAAAGCTATGCTGCGCTCGAGTCTGTGCCTTCGTGAAGAAGTCCGCCAACTGTAACTCAGAGGGCACATAGTGAAGAGCGAGAATCTGATCCTGCACAGCAGCACGCACAAAGTGGGCATCCACACCGATGTGCTTGGTGAGCTCATGCTTCACCGGGTCACGTGCAATACTGATAGCACCAGTACTGTCTGACAGTAAGGGAGTCGAGGTAGTAGCAGACACACCAAAATCCTCAAGTAACCACCGTAACCAGATCACCTCGGCCGTCAACATAGCCATGGCTCACAACTCAGCCTCTGTACTCGAGCGAGAAACTGCAGTCTGTTTCTTTGTCTTCCAGACAATAAGAGAGCCACCAAGAAAGACACAATAAGCAGACAGCGAGCGTCGATCAGAGGGATCACTAGCCCAGGTAGCATCAGAGTAGGCCTGGAGCTCAAGAGAGCTGGAGCAGGGAAAGAAAAGGCGCTGAGAGATCGTGCCACGAAGATATCGTAGAACACGGAGGAGATGACTATAGTGGACATAGGTGGGGGCTGAAACGAACTGACTCAGGACGTGGACATGATAGGAGATGTCAGGACGCGTAACAGCAAGATAGACAAGACTGCCAACAAGATGACGATAGCGAGTGGGATTAGGAAGAGGGTCACCATCGGAGGCACGAAGCTGAACGTTGAGCTCCATAGGAGTCACAACTGTGCGCTCATAACCGAGAGCAGCGTGAGCAAGAAGATCCTGAATATTTTTTTGGAGATGTAGAAGCCATCAGAGGTCGAGGAGATCTCAATCCCAAGAAAGTAGCGAAGTGGACCAAGATCAGTCATGAGGAACTGATCGCGAAGGCGAGCCTTAACAAAGGCAATATAGTCAAGGTCGTCACTAGTGATGATCATGTCATCAACATAGAGGAGGAGAAGAGTCCGACCACGAGGAGACGTGTGAACAAACAACGCGGGATCATGATCACTGGGCAAGAAACTAGCGGCAGTCACCATAAAGGCGAAGCACTCAAACCAGGCGCGAGGGGCCTGTTTAAGACCATAAAGGGAGCGGCGAAGTCTACAGACCGTACCATCAGGAGCGTAGTACCCCGGTGGTGGCTGCATATAAACCTCCTCACGCAACTCGCCATTGAGAAAGGCGTTATGAACATCAAGTTGAGAGATAGACCAATGACGAGCAGAAGCAACAGCAAGAAGAGTGCGAACAGTGGTCATGTGGGCCACAGGAGCGAATGTCTCATCATAATCGCGTCCCTGCTCCTGCTGAAAACCACGGGCCACAAGACGCGCTTTGTAGCGCTCAAGAGAACCATCAGAGCGAGTCTTAATCTTGTAGACCCACTTGCAGGTGATGGGACGAACACCGGAAGGGAGGGAAACCAGATCCCATGTGCTAGAGCGCTCAGGGGCAGCAAGTTCTTCGGCCATCGCAAGCTGCCATCCAGGCTGAGTCATGGCAGTCCGATAGGAAGTGGGCTCAGCAATAACAGAGAGACTGTATCGAGCAGGAGAGTAGCGATCAGGCGGGGGGCGAGGCCGAGCACAGAGGTTATGAACCGGGGGAGGCGTGAAGGGAGGTGCACCAGAGGTGGAAGGCGCGTCAGGAGAAGTATCCTCAGAACGAGGGCGACGAGTATAGTGGAGAGGAAACGGTGAGAGAGGGCGACGAACTGGAGATGATGGTGGAGAGGTGAAGGGGGAGGATGGGGAAGATGGTGTCGGTGGTGAAGGGGAGAGAATGAGAGGTGTAGGAGGAGGAGATGAAACAGGAGGCACATAGCAGGGTGTATCAGGGAGAAGAAGAAAAGAAATATCGTCCACAGAGAAGCTCGAGGAAGGACGGGGGTAGTAAGAGCGAGACTCATCAAAAGTCACATCACGCGAGATGCGCAAACGACGACCAACAGGATCCCAACAGCGATAGCCCTTGTGCTCATCGCTGTAGCCAAGGAAGACACACTCAACCGACTGAGCAGTCAGTTTGGTGCGTTCTCGTGGGGCAAGAAGGACATAGCACACACATCCAAACATACGAAGAGCTGACTAGTCAGGAGAACGCCCAGTGAAACACCCCACAGGAATACCACCCTGCAAAGCAGTCGATGGCTGAATGTTGATGAGATAGGTGGATGCAGAAACAACCTCAGCCCAAAAGTGAGGCGGAAGGGAAGCGGCAATCATCAGCGCACGAGCCGTCTCAAGTAGATGACGGTGCTTACGTTCGGCAACGCCATTCTGAGCATGAGCACCAGGACATGAGAACTGGGCAAGAGTACCCTGTTCCGCAAGAAAACCACGCAACAGCTGGGAGATAAATTCACCAGCGGAGTCAGCATGAAAAGTACGAATGGGCGTGGAAAACTGGGTGTGAACCATGGCAGCAAAATGTTTGTATACAGAGAGAACCTCGCTACGAGATTTCATGAAGTAGAGCCAAGTGTGGCGAGAGAAATCATCAATAAACAAGATATAATAGCGATGACCACCTTTCGAATCAAAGGGAGCAGGACCCCAAACATCAGAATGAACTAAGTCAAAAGGACGCTGAGATACCGACTCACTGGTAGGATAAGGCAACTGGGTCTGTTTGCCAAGTCTGCAACCATTACAATGTAAAGAAACATCTCCAGATACAGACCCTAAGAGGCCCTAACGAACTAACGAAGACAAGCAAGAGCCATAGATGTGACCAAGGCGATGATGCCATTGTTGAAAGGACGCCTACGAAGAGGCAGCAAGAGCATGGGAGCTGGCAGGAGTGGTGGCAGCGGAAGGAACACGAAGCCAGTCAACTTCCCAAAGGCCCTCTGACTCACGGTGCCGAGGGCCAGCACCAACCAAAGCCTTGGTGCAACGATCCTGAATGGAGCAAGAGTCGGTATCAAGAATGACACGACAACCAGAATCAGTAAGTTGGGCAGCGGAAAACAGATTCATGGTAAGGCGAGGAATATGTGAAACACTAGGAACAGAAAAAGATGGAGTGGAAAGAAGACCACAACTAGCAATAAGAAGAGGTGTGCCATCGGCAGTAAGAACATTAACAAGCGAATCAAGAGGTCGGAGAGAAGACAGCACAGAAGAATCAGAAGACATATGGAAGGAGGCTCCAGAATCCAAAACCCACGAAGATGTACCTGACTGTGTAGATGCCTGCGGTAGTGGAGAAGTGGGTGCAGTCACAGCAGCAGTTGAACCAGTCGACGAAGAGCCTGAGGAAGCCAAGAGGCATTTGAGCCTCACAATGCCCTGGTTAGTGAGTGACGGAGTCGAGGAGGATCCAGGAGTCCCACTGGAAGAGGAGCGCCGCTGGTCTCGCTTCCTCTCACGGCAATCAGACTCTGGGTGACCTGGCCGAGAGCAGTAGCCACAGAAGGTGTCACGGCGCGACCGGCCCCTCTCAGTATAAGCAGGGCGACCCCCCCTGAAGGTGTGGGGAGGAGCGGTGGAGCGGTGAGCCGAGCAGACGACACAGGAGCCCGAGCAGCCAACACAGACGGGACCACCAGCAAACCAGCAGAGCGAGGGCGGGTCTCCTCAGCACGAAGCTCGGCAAGCACCTCCGAGATAGGAACACGACCACGAGCAAGCAAGTGAGCACGTCTGGGATCAAACTCAGAGTGGAGACGAGATAAGAACTCATGGACCCGCTGAAACTCCAGATCAGACCGAGTAGTCTGACAGCAACGCCAGGTGCCACAAACAACTGTCCGAAGAGAGTCAAGCTGACGCCAGATGGCAGCACTGTGAATAGAACTCATCAACAGAGGAATCACCTTGCTGGAGTGCGTGCTCCTGACGCACCACAGATAGGTAGAGAGCATCACCAGAGGGCTGATAGCGCTGACGAAGATAAGACCACATCGCTGCAACTGTGCCAAGTCCCATGAACTCCGAAGCATACTGAGGGAGGACACTCGCAGTGAGAACAGCAGCAGCTCGAGCATCATCATTGCACCACTGAGTGTAAGCAGACAGATCATCCCGGTAGACAGAAAGAGCATCAGAATATGCGGATACCTGCTGATCATAGGCATCAACTGCAGCATCATCAAGAGCCTTGGCTGCATCCCGATCAGCTTGAGAAGCATCAGTAGCAAGCACCGGCGGTACCAGCGGAACAGGAGCCACCGGAGCAACAGGGCAGGGCGGACAGAGTACCTCGCCAGAGAGAACACCCCACAGGAGGAGCCCGCGCATATGGATACGCATGAATCCCACAAACTCAGCATAATTTGTGCCATCGAAAATCACCGAGCACCGAGGAACATCCACATAGCCAGACGAAGACATGCTGATTGGCTCTCTCTGTCTTTTTTTTGGAGAAGTCAACGGACGCAGGTAGGCCGATCTGGATCGAGCAAGGGGCTCTCGATCCGGATTGAGCAGAGGCTCAATCGAGCCAGGAAAGAGAGCAGGACCTGGGCCGGTCAACAGCGGCCAGAGCCGATCGGTCAGACAGGCAGCAGAGGCTGCAACCGGCGGAACAGGGGCAGCGACGGGCGGACGAAGACAGGCGGGAGCGCTCAAGCGGGAGGGAGGGAGCGCTGCCTGGCTGGGGGACCGCACGCGGGAACCGGAGCGAAGAAGCAGCCGGGCGCGGCGTCAGCTGGACGGGACGGGAGCAGCTGCTTCCCAACTGACCAGGGTGGCCGAAGAGAGGGAGGCGAGGACGAAGCCTGACAGCAGGCGCGCGGATCCGGTGGGACAGAGGAGAGGACGGCCAGGAGCGGCCGGAATCGAGCTGGAGCGTCCGGAATCGAGCCGGAGACGAGGCTAGGAGCGGGGAGCACGAAGTTGCATCGTGCGAGAGAGCGAGGCTAACCTAGCATCTGATACCATGTTGGATAATAAGCAACTAGTATTTCTTGAGGGCCAAAGGCCATTACATATACATGTGTGTCAAAGTGCAAAAAACCCCTTATACAACGGGGATATACCAAAAAGGGACTATACACATCTAACACATCCAACGATAGGTGCTGGGGCGGAAGCAGCATAGTCACGCCCAAAAGAAAAGAAGAGAAAATACAAGAGAAACAAATGCCAACAACGGCGGATCGACAAAAAACAAAGAAGCCTCGTGGCCGTTGCATCTACCGAAGAACGCCACCAAGCTCCGAGCCTCCGAAGCACCGGTACCAATCAGCACCTCCAAGAAGGGACGCGACAATGGCGACGCTGCTGCCAATGGTTTCCCCCGGTACGCTGTGATGAGAGAGGAAGGGTAGCCCCGACGCCCTCCAGGAAGGTCAGGCGGTACCCACAAGCGCCACCGCGTCAGTGTCGGCCAAGCCAACATGGATTTCTCCCGATCCCAACCTCCACCTCAGGCACTCCAGAGCTCGCCACCAAACATACCCTTACCCTGCGCCAACCCAGTCACGAAGCTTCCCACGCCGTCTCACCACGGCACCGTGAAGCATGGCCCGCACAAAGAAGAAGAGGAGCCGGGACTAGGGCAGCAGCATCGACGGCACGCGGGAGGTCCCAACCTCCACCGTCTTGACCGGACGCAATAGCAGGAACATACCAGGCCCGTGGCTGCACAGGCCCGGCCGGGATCTCCGAGGCCCGTAAAGTTCCCGTCTTCGCGCTGCAGCCGGCACGCTGTCGACGCCGCCGCCCCTGTCCAAGCCGCTCCCCTGCCTCTCCGCACAGAGAGCCACCAAGTGGAAGCACCACCACCACGTGCACCGCCGGCCACCACCACCAACCGCACCGCCGCCGCACGCCCGTGACGGAGAGGAAACCAGCGTAGCCGCCGGCAGCCCGAAGCTGGACCCCAGCCGCCGCCCACGCCACCCGCAACCTACGCCGTCTGCCGGGCGGATCCAGCCACCGCGGCGAGAAGCGCCCCACCGTGCAGCCGGCCACGCAACGCTATGCGCCGCCAAGGGGTCGCGCGCCGCCGCGCCGCGGTGCCTCGTGCCCACACCGCGTCCGCACACGGAGGAGGAGCCCGCGCCGCCCCATCTCACGCGGAGGAGGAGGAGCCCGCGCTGCCCCATCTCACGCGGAGGAGGAAGGAGACGCCTCGCTGCCGCCGGCGCTGGTCGGGCTTTGCCCGGCCGCGCCCCCTAGCGGCGGCGAGGGAGGAGGGAGGAGGAGGGGGGGCGATGGCGGGGGGATTGTACTCCATCTTCTCTCTATCTTTTTATTCTCATTTATTGTACTATCTTAGGAGCACGCATATAGCTAGGCTCTTGCATGAGAGCCCACTCCCCTTACTTTTTTGTCTCCTCGTATGAAAAATTGATTGCGTGCTCCTAGGCAGATGCAATAAATGTGAAGAAAGAGATAGAAAGAAGATGAGAAAAAGTACTAATCTTATAGCTAACCTTGTTGTATGAGTGACTATATGTGTTGGCTATAGATGATATGGCAACATCTTATAGCCAGCAGTTGGTTGTATTAATAACCATGCTCTTAGTGTACTTGCTCTTATTTGCTTGGTTGGAAGAGATAGAAGAGCAAAGAGAAAAGAAGCGGTTGTAGATTAAGACCTAGCTGTAGCACGATCTTCAAGAAACATTGTGAGAGATTTCCAAAAAAATTAAGAGTGTGGGGGAACATGTGTTAATAAAATAATATATTACTACCTCCATAAACAAATACAAGACCTTTTAGATCACTAGTTTGTAGGTACGTGTTGATTATTAAAATGGTTATATATAATAAGTATGGCAACAAGTAATTCGGAACGGAGGGAGTATTACTTTTGGGCACAAGAGACTTTCGCACTTTTTCAGTAGACTAAAAACCAGTGACCAAAACTGCAGTTCGATTCTGCCAATTCCTGTCGTTCCCGCCCCGCTGCCACCCGGAATGATAGCCACAACACCGCCGACGCCCATTAATGGTCACGGCGGCCCAAACGCGATCGTCAGCGATCTGGTGCTCCATACCGAGCTCTCAACGCTCGATCAGCGGGGCGCAGCTGGATTTGGCCACATCCCTCGACTCCTCTTTGGCCCTTGCCCGTCGGATGCCGCATTTCCTCGACTTCCGACGACCTTCGCCAGCCAAAATCAAGCTGTGTGCCCGGTGTCCGTCAGATCCGCCTCAGTGCTTCCTCACCCACAAATCTCATGTTTCAATTGCTTTTCTTTCTTGGGCATCTGAAAGCTTTTTTGATGCCATAGAACCTTCTCTCTCCTCACCTAAAACTATTTGAAGGGACCAATTTTTGCATCATGTATTAGAGATGCTCTAATCCTAATCCAGTCATCGTTGTTAATCATGGAGGAGCCATGAGTGGGCTTTCTTAGGGCCTCTTCTCTAGACCAGATTTCTGTGCTATTTCAGGCCGCCCCCAATCGTACGTTGTTGGTACGACTAGTAATTTCGCGATGGTTTCTGGCGGAACCTATTCCTCGCGTACTGTGGGGGATAGCGAGGTAACGTGCAACCGCTCACTCGCGGGATCGGCTAGCGACGCTATTTGCGCCGACCCATTTTTGACGGGAACAATTGTGTTTCTCTCGGCGGTTTTTAGCTGAGTTGGGTTTTGGGAAGGTTCAACCTTCCCAAGCCTGTTTTTTTTTTCTATGTTTTTCCTTTGTCGGTTTTTCCGGGTTTTCTTTTTTTTCTTTCCTTTTTTTTCAATTTTGTTTTTGAAATACGAGAACAATTTCTAAGTAAGTGGATTTTTTTCAAAATCATGAGCATGTTTCCTAACATCTTTCAAATTTGTGAACATTTTTTGAATCATGAAAAGTTTTGGAATTCGTGAACATTTTTTGAATTCACGATCATTTTATGAAATTGTGAACATTTTTGAAATTGCAAACATTTTCTGAATTCGTGAACATTTTTACAAATCCATGAACATTTTCTGAAATAATAAATTATTTTTCAAATCACGAACATTTTAAATTCGCGAACGGTTTTTAAAATGCATGAAAAATTTGTGAGATTGTCAACATTTTTTTGAAATACAGGAACAGTTTTTAAATTCATGAACATTTTTTTAATCTGAGAAGATTTTTAAATATGTGTTTCGTCATTTAAAAAAATTCTAGAACATTTTTTTTAATCTGGAAACATTATTTTGAAATTCAGAACTACTCCTGGAACTGTTCTCCACCGTTCTCCTCTGTTTGCCTGAACCAAACAGCTTCGGAGAGTAACCATAGTCTTTGGCCGCCACTGGGCGTCCAAAGGCCATAGCCGATGTCGGCCACCCATGACGCACCGACACACTACTTCATTAGATCACCAACCGTACCGAAGAGACTCTTCTTTAGCTCACCAGTCGTGAACCATGATCACCTCACGATGCACCTATGATCGATCACCAGCCCCGTCGTAATTAGGTGGAAGTAATGGATTTTCTTTTAGGGGAATTATAATAGATGTGAATACAAGACAAGTTCTGCAGGCCAGAGTTGCTCTTAGATGGACTTTACTATATTGCAATGCAACCATTTGTGATGCAAAAAAGTTGGCCTTCTCTGCTACTAACAAAGATCAATGACACCTCGATAAGCTAGAGCAGTTTATGCGTTAACACGGCCTCACACCTTGATACTGCGTCAACGCTTCAGTTCAGAAAAATGATGGATCAAAGCATAACCAAACCAATGTAATTCTGCGTGTCCATCTAAAAAAACGTTTAAACGTGTGTCTGTATACAGTACTAGAAAGAAGGAAGAAACCAGCGTTACAAATACAGTCTTAGAGAAATTTCGTCTTGCTCTCCTGTGATTCGGACCGCTTCTTCATTACTGGGCAGTCCCAATCGCAACTCCAAACATACATCAGCTGCCGCTGCTGCATCCACATCCCTCGTTGCCTCCTCCTCTACAGCATCCGTGTTGCCTGTCACCACTGAATTCTCCACTGCATCCGGCAATACTGCCTCTGCCTCCTCAGCTACGACATCCGCCTTGTCTGTCACCACTGAATTCTTCGATGCGTCCGTCAATACAGCCTCCGACTTCTCCTCCTGCGCTACAACATCCGCGTTGCCTGTCACCACTGAATTCTCCACGGCATTCGGCAATACTGCCTCCACCTCCTCCGCTACGACATCCGCCTTGTCTGTTACCACTGAATTCTTCGATGAATCTATCAATACTGCCTCGGACTTCTCCTCCTCTACAACATCCGTGTTGCCTGTCGCCACTGGATTCTCCACTGCATCCGTTGATACTGCATCTGGCTCCTCCTCGTCCACGCCGTCCGACCAGTCCTCCAATTCACCCTCCAAGTCGCCGTCGTCCTTGCTGCCTCGCCTGCTAGGACCATGTTCTCTGCAGAATAAACAATGCACACACACCTTGGTTAGGTACTGTTAAAGGTCAGATTAGCAATGGGCCTTCTATTCGTGTGAAGGAATTCTGCATACGATAAAAGGCATGAATCAGCACAAGGAATGTAAACCAGGGTATTAGAATAGTTGGGGACAGTAACTACTGAAAGTGAGGCATCCTCTCTGCGAAAAGAAGTCAAACATACGGGTAATATGGTACATACTCATAGTTTGGTCGGATGTGAGGCATTCTTTTCTTGTTCTCCTCCCTTTCACACCAGCCCTTCAATTTTGGACAGTCCAAAATATGCAGATCCTTCAGGTTGGTTAGTTTATTTATGCTGCCCGGCAAAGATTCAATGGCAGGGCATCTGTGGATGACAAGCTTCTCAAGATTGGTGAGATCTCCTAACCATTCCGGAAGTGATGTGATGTCGCAGTCACTAAGATGCATCGACCCAAGGGAGGTGACTCTTTGCAAACTCCCCGTGAATCCCTTGAACACATTGCGGATCTTCAGTTCCAGGAGAAAGGTGGTGAGGTCACCCCGGCAATTAGACAAGCATAGTGTCCGGAGGGAGGATAGGGCCCCAATAGTATCTGATAAAGTATCCAGATTGCCGCAATTTTTGAAAGTTAAACTATGGAGGCCAGGGAGGTTGTGAAGCAAAAACCAGCTATATGGGGCTACCATGCAGTTTTCTACCACCAGTTCATTTACTGAAACAGAGGTACAGGGACTCTCCACACCGTGCCCTTCTCTGTCCCAGCAGGAAAATACCATTAGGTCACTGCAGTCTGTGATCACCAACCTCCGAGCTCTAGCCGCATAAGGTCCGAAGCACAACTTGGGACATTTCTTGATCACCAGTTCACCAAGGGCCGGGAGCATAGATTCCTTACCATTTCTGTTGTATGTGGTCTTGAACTCTTCCAGGTTTTCCATATCATCCAACTCTAGGGTGAACTTTGGGAGTCGACGGAGTGCTTCTCGGTTTCCATCAGTTAGGTCATTGACGTCGAATCTTGTGATGTTAGCCATCCTTCTGAAAACTGCTCGTCGCAGGTTGAGTAACAAACACAATGGTGGTGGGCGGCTGCACCTTGGCGTGTCCTCAATGGTAATCTCTACAAGAGTAGGGACATGAGAATGTATGGTTGATGTCAACCAGGCTGAAAGGCAGGTCTCGCCATTATAAGCATGTAGCTCAAGGTACCGCACTTGTGGTGGCAGTAATTCTCCTAACAGAGTATTGCCCTCCATGCATCCTTGGGAGCCCACAGTCCAACAAAATTTCAACTTCCGAGCCTTCCGTTTCAGTACCATTCTTATTCGCTCCGCATCTTCAGTAGACTTCACATTTTCAAGACAGTGTATCTCAAGCTCTTCCAAGTTTGCATTCTCGAGCTGAACAATGTTTCTGCTGCTACACGCTCCTTCATTATCAACGCTAACCACAAGCTGACAACTTTTCAAACTGCGGCAGTTCCTCACATCTATCCACTTAAGCGACCTGATTTCACCTATCCTTTTGGCTATGCTCTTCAGTCTAATGCAGCCTGAGAGGTCTACTGTTTGCAGATTCTGTAGTTCACCTAAACATTCAGGTAGATCACGGAGAAATTTATTGTGAGACAAATCCAAATGTTCCAGACTGGAAAAGCCACTGATGCATTCAAGAAATTCATGAGTTCGCTCTACTGAGTGTGAGTAAAAGATAGGATTCAGGAACATGGATAGGTTCAAATACTCTAGTTTGGTGAGCTGGCCCAGAACATTTTTTACCCCTTCGAGGCAGGACTGCTGTTGAGCAAGATAACAGCAAGGGTGTGACAAGTTCAAATGCTGGAGATTGGTAAGGCCGCCAAGAGCTTTCTCAATTCCTTCAAAACAAGACCAGAATGACAAGTCTAGGTGTACCAAATTTTTTAGCTTCCTGAATGATTCCGGCAGTTTACCTAGTCCATGGCAACATGATAAATTAATGTGCAATAAATTTACTAGATTCCCAAATGACTCGGGCAGATTTAATAGCCCACAGCAGCCTGACAAGTTGATATGCACCAGATTTATGAGATTCCCAAATGATTCCGGTAAGTTTACCAATCCAGAGCAGCCTGATAGGTTGATGCGCGGCAAATATATTAGCTTCCCAATCGACTGAGGCAGAGTAACTATTCCAGAGCACCGTGATAAGTTGATGTGCACCAAATTTGTTAGCCTCCCGAATGATCGCGGAAGTTTTTCTAGTCCAGAGCAGCCTGATAAATTGATACGCTTCAAACTAGTCAGCTTCCCAAATGAATCTGGCAAATTTACAAGTCCAGAGCATCTTGATAAGTCAATCTGCAACAAATTTGTCAGCTTCCCAAATGATTCCGATATATTTTCTAGTCGAGAGCAACCCGATAAGTCAATATGCGCCAAATTTATTAGCTTCCCAACTGATTCAGGTAGATCTCTTAGTCTGGAACAGCCTGATAAATCAATATACAACAAATTTAATAGATCTCCAAGTAACTCCGGCAGAGTAACTAGTCCAGAGCAGCCTGATAAATTAAGATATCCCAAATGCCTCAACTGACAGATAGAATTTGGTAAGTTCACCATCGAGCTGTCATTTAAATATAAGACACGCAGACGCCTGGAAAATGAAAACGAATCATCACTGAGCTCCATCTTGACAGAACCCGCACAACGTAGCGCCCTTACGTGGGCAGACAATTTACTGGATAACTTCAAATCAGTGAGCAGTACATAGCGGCAGTCCTTATTAGAGCATAATTCTTGTTGAAAAGATGTCTCCATCATATGATATAAGTCACACATAATGTCTTTTGCAAGCTTATGCACCATACGGTTCATAGTGAACAAAATTGTACTCTTATTAGTCTGCAACAAGAACATAAAGTGCATTAGAGAATTTATGTTCTAGTCAGTTGCCTGCCAAATTCAGAAGTACTTATTTTTTGAGTTTGGCATGCCAAAAATTGGGGAAAAAAAATAGTGATGGGCTGGCATCCCGTAAGACCTAACCAGCAATTCTGCCAAGACAAGGTGGGCATGCTAAAATGTTAGGAGTAAAACAATTGAGCACCAGTTTGTTTTAGCCTTTCCATGTTTTAGCGACACTTATTTTAGGACGGAGGGAATAGCAAATATTGGAAGCAAACCAATTATGCCTAAAGTCTTCTAAACTTAGTGTGGATTAACTCACCGACAACGGCATTGTTGTTTGAAGAAGTGACATGCCTAGAAGCATCATAATATACTGTTCACCAAGTTGTATCTCAGAGAATCTGTCGGATTGCTCAAGAAGACCGAGAGAAGTCCATTGATAGATCAGATCATCTTTAGCTATAGTGTGACCATATTGGAACATCGCACAGTAAGTAAAGCATAGCCGTAAGCTCGGTGGCATATTAATGTATGCCAACATGAGGAATGGCTTACGGACACGGTCATATGCCCAAACATCACTGTTCAATACTTCTGCCCATCCTGTAGCATCTTTGTAGAGTAGCATTCCCCCAAGCACCGCAGCTGCTAACGGTGAACCTTCGCACTTTTTTGCAATCTCTGCACCAACCTGCTCCAGCTCTTGCCTGTCAAACGATCTACCTTCAAAGCGACTTTGTTGTTTGATTATTGTCCAGCACATGTCATCGCTCAATGCGCTACAACTCTCAGGTACCCTTATGTCATCAACACTTGATGTTATTTCGTATGTACATGAATTTGTCTGCGGAAAGTACAATTCTTCACCAGCCGTTGTTATCAAGATTACCTCACTACGATTGCCCCCTTCCATTAACATACTCTGCCACTCTTTGTGATCATGCCGTGATAGCCACATGTTATCTAAAACAACAAGTACCTTAATACCATTATCAAGTAGCTGGCGAAGATGCTTCCTTACATACTCCCTGTTATCATTTGAACCATCGTTGATCTCTTCCCCTGATACGTGAGAAATTATGCACCTCCCTATCTCATGCAATTGATAATCATAATCCACCAAGCATTGGATCCATACCCGTGAGTAGTCTTTGAATCGGGTGTGGTTGAAAACCATTCGTGCTAATGTTGTTTTGCCGCTGCCATCCTGGCCATTAATTTGAACCATGATGCAGTGCCCTTTTTCCACAGATATACTTTCCACTATCCTCTCTATTTCTTCATCCCTTCCTACAATCATTGGTTCTTCAGCCTCTGTTACTGGTGGCTCGATGCTTGCATCAGAATCGGATGGCGTAAGATTGAATTTACCCATGTAGACCTGTAGCTTGCAGACTTCTTCTTTTATCTTCTCCATCTTACAAGCCATGAGATTCGTCCTCTCGGGGGCATTGGCACGAGGTATCATCTTCGTCATCTGCAACAAGCCAGTTCTTAATCATTTAGCAGGTACATACACCTTGAGGCTATCTTCATGGAGCCAACGAGAGTATTCGGGCCTCCGCCATAAATGAATAGACTCGTGTACATGCCTTTCTCGCAGGTGTGGCTGGTGTCATTGTTGTGTCTTGCAACTCGTCCAAGATGTCGTAGGCAGCCTTCACGACCCTCCCTAGCCAATCCGACAGCTTCTTTCCCTGCAGGTCAAGTTCGCATACTTAGTGACCTATGGATCTTGCAGTCTGAGCTTTTCTGTCAAAATGTTTGAGCATGGCGAAGTAGATGTACATACCTCCATTTGCTGCAATCCCTCTTGGGGGACATCCTCCTGTAGCGGCTGTATGGTTTTCGGCGTCTCCATTATTTCCTGCAATCCCTCTTTGGGGGCATCATCCTTACGGCAAAGACACCGCCTCTCAGCGTCCTCCAGCAGCGGCTGTATGGCCTCCAGCGTTTCCTTTATTTCCTGCAAATCGCCAGTGGCCTCAGCTCCGATGGAAATGGCGGATCTGAGCTTTCTACATGATCTTTGGACAATGGCTTGGGCCATGGCTGCTTCTTGCTTCTCCACCCAAAAGCAAGAAGCTTCTACTGGAGCCAACAATTGGACAGGGATGATGCAGCGCAGGAGCAGAGGATCGTTTGTCCACCTCGCGGGTCACAGAGCAAAGCTAGGAGCAAAGGAACGGGCTGGAGCTGTACATCAGGCACTAATTCTGTAAGTAACAATAACTTCCTCAGTGTAAAACAAGGAAATTGATTGTCTCGAAAAGAAGACCAGCCAGTTTGAGGCTACTGACAATGAACAAAGTTCTGAAAGCAACAATGTATAGTGCACTCGATGCTGTAAAGCGGTTCAAAATCGCTCTCAAATCGATTCGATTCGATATACACTGGAGAAAGCGAACTAAAGCAAATGATTCCTTGCGTCGAACCAAAGCCAACTGTAATGAATGGAGGAGGGCATGCTCCTTCTCTCATGTGGTCCGCCCTTAGCGTCTCACTTCAAGTTTATTCTTCTCTCTCCTCCATTGTTGCACAACCAGGTTGCAGTTAGGGTTTAGAAATTAAATTAGATAGTATTATGGCTTAATTAAATGGGGGCAAGTAGAGCATGTGACTGCTGGCTGGCGTAAGGATTCCATTTTTGGTGACCAGAGGCGCGATCCACCATGGCTTTCTATAGATTTGGGTGGGCAGCAAGAGGAGCCGGGAAGGAGAGAAGGAACGCAAGGAAGAAGAAAGCAAGCAGTGTTTCTCTCTTTTTCTTTATTCTCTGTGCTGTGGTGGGCTCAACAGTCGAACTTTTTCTCCTTGTTGCAAGATGGAGGAATCAGTCGACCCTACACACCGGAGCAAAAATGATGGCGATTCAAAGCATTTCACTGTTGCTGGTGCTGGTGACTGTGGAGACGGATCCGCTGCTGCCTGCTGGTGCTGCAGGCCATCGGAGCAAATGGTATGAGCATGACCGGTCAATCAATGGAGTCATCTTTAGGGAAATCAAAGATTTTGCTTGCTCGTTTTAGTATTTGCCATAGCCAAGGGCATGTAATAAAGTAGCGTATACTCTCGCTACACATGGACACACGGTGCAGATGTGTGCAAGCTTAGAGCATCTACAACCACAATGTATAAGTCTGACCCTTGATGTCATGGACAGAGCCCGCCCACCCTCAAAACCTCAAATCTCGATCAACCATCTGATGATACAAATACACGTAACAATGAGTACCACACATAAATAAAATTTATTCATAGAGAAAAATACATGGTTCAAACATAAAATTTATTTATATTGCACAATTCAAACATCAAATTCAATGATTTCCGGTATGGACTCACATATGCTCCACAAGATCATTGAAGTAGTTGCACATGCGTCTATTGATCTTGAAGTTGTTGGTGCATCTCTACAAAGTTCACATTATGCTCTGCATCTTGTTCTAGGGGGTAGAAATGTACTTCAGACTTCTCAAAAATCATGCATGCGGGCTGCTCCCTCACTTTCATCCTCTACAATCATGTTGTGCAAGATTACACAACATGTCATCAGCTTTCACAATGTCTTCGGTTCCCACATCATTGTAGCTCCATGAATACCCAACGAGCTTGGAGCACTTCGAATGCCCTCTTCACACCCTTTTTAGTATCTTCTTGCTTTTGTGCAAAGAGACATTGTCTGTTACCTTGGGGCTTGATATTTTCTTCACAAATGCCGCTATTGAGGATAGATGTCATCGGCAAGGTAGTACCCCATGTAATAGTTGTGCCTGTTGACAGTGTAGTTGCACGCTGGACCATCCCCATCACAAAAGTCTCTTGAACAGCAGAGATTGCTGGAGCATATTGATGTCGTTGTGAGAACCAAGCATATGGCGAAGAAAACATGCAAAATCCATGAGTCCTTAGATGCCACTCCTTCAAATATGATGGTGGCCTCTTTGGTATGACCTTAGTACTGCACGCGCAAACCTTTCAGACAGTTCTCCCATTATCAATGCATGCAATCAATTGGACCAAGCATACCTAGGAAACCTCTTGCTGCTTCAATTGCCAATAACGTTTTTGTGTCCTCGACGGTTGTTCTCTTAGGTACTTCCATCCAAACACCTTCACCATGGTGCGAGCAAATTTCACGGTGGCCTCAAGGCATGTGCTCTCCACCTGCAAAACCTCATCAACAACATCTACGGCTTTACCATATGCAAGCATCCTCAGAGCAGTTGTGCATTTTTGCATAGGAGAGAATGATAGTTGTCCGCAATAATCCTTCATCGACTTGAAGTAAGGATCATATTCCTCCACACCATTCACTATGGACAAGAAGAATGGTTTGCAAGAACAATGGTTTGCTCATCCAGGAACAACTTCGAAAAAAATCCTCATGGTATGTTGGGATGGGTTTGAAATAGTTATTGTAGAGAAGTCGTGCGACAATGGTCCTATCCCGGGGAACAACTCTCCCGCCCTTATCAAAACCTTGAAGCTTAGAACATGCTCCCACTTGCTTCTCCATTCCTTCCTGGATTCTCATCATCAACATCTTCATCGTCCCATCGAATCAACGAACTCTTTGTATATGAATTCATCAAACTCTTCGTTCTCAAAGTCATCATCCGATGAATCATTGTTTGCCTACAAATGAGCAAAATAATATTAAAAACAAGCTCAAACATTTCATCGAACACATCAAAGGCGAGGCATATGTCCGGAGGAGTAGGACGTGCTGGGGCGTCAATCGTGTCCGAAGCTACAAGGATGGATGAGACGGGTTTGGGGCCGGTGATAGCGGAGTTGTTTGCTAGGTATGACGAGAGCTAGGGTGATGGTAGAGCAAGCGAAGTTTTGACCCGGACGAGGCAGAAGAGAGGGCGCGAAGAGGGCGGGTTGGGCTAGGGTTGGGGACAAGTTGGGGAGATTTGCGATGTGTCCGACCTGTCCAATCCGACATGGCGGATGCGTCCGGGTGTCCCCATATCCGCCCCACACATGGGATGGGTTTGAGGATCGTCGAACAACCCCGGATGTTTGGGTTGGCTTTGGGGGTCCGATTGGGTGGCGCTTTTGTGTCTGGGCGGTGTCCGGGTTGTCCGCCAGGACGTTTGGGGGAAGTGGGTGGGTCTGGGTATAGATGCTCTTAGGGCATGCGTCGTCAACCGTGCCGTATGGACGGACTATACTTCTGAATTTTTTAATAGAAAATAACGGAGTGTCGTCGCCCACCTGAACTTCATTACTCAAAAGGGATATGAACAACCAGAAATTATGTATACGTAGACGCGGCGGCACACACACAGAGGGGGGAGAGAGCTCTCACGTCGAATACGAGTAAGTTAAAACAAACACACCCACAGAAGTAGGTCAACACCCTCATACGAGGAGCACCGGAGATTTGTGTTGGGGGGGAGTATCACACGGCGGGGGTAAAAAAACTCTCCATAATTACAGATGAGCAATGATCAAGTGACACAAGTCCTCATCCGACATCTGCACCACATTGGTGATCATGCAGTTTCGTGTCTCCCAAATGCACCATAAGATCACAACCATGGCGGATCCCCGGAGAGGCAACCCCACGATGAGTGGCGAGATGAGAAAGCCCGCCACGCATCCTCAATGGTGCTTCAACTTGAGAAACGATGGTGGTTGGTGGAACGGAGCCAGGGTCGGGAAGAAAGGGAGGAGCATCAAGAAGCGCTCAAGGTGAACCCGCTTCGGTTGCGACTTTGACATTAGACTACCAATCACCGTATCCAAAGGAAGAGTTGGAGTCGTGGACGATGATGCTGATACGTCTTCAATGTATCTATAATTTTTTATTGTTTCATGCTATTATATTATCCATCTTGGATGATTTATATGCATTATTATACAATTTTATATCATTTTTTGGGATTAACCTTGCCAGTTGCTGTTTTTTTCTTTATTTTTATATTTTATCAAAAATTAATACCAAACGGAAAGAAACTTTTTGACGATTTTTTCTTGGGCCAGAAGACACCTAGGAAGCTTCGGGAGGAGGCCAAAAGGGCCACAAGCTCGGGAGGCGTGGGCCCCTCGAGGCTCTCCTAACCCTAATCCTTGCTCCATAAATACCCAAATATTCCCTGTATACCGGGGGTACACAAAAAAAATACTTTTTCACTGCCGCAAGCTTCTGTTCTTGTGAGATTCCATCTTGGGGCCTTTTCTGACACTCCACCCGAGGAGGATTCGATCACGGAGGGCCTCTACACCAACCTTGCTGCCCTTCCGATGATGTGCGGGTAGTTTATCACAGACCTATGGGTCCATAGCTAGTAGCTAGATGGCTTCTTCTCTCTCTTTGATCTTCAATTCAATGTTCTCCTTGATGTTCTTGGAGTTTTATTCGATGTAATCTTCTTTTGCGGTGCGTTTGTTGAGACCTGATTAATTGTGGATTTATGATCAGATTATCTATGAATATTATTTGAGTATTCTCTGAACTCTTTTATGCATGATTAAGATATCTTTGTATTTCTCTCCGATCTATTGATTTGGTTTGGCCAACTAGATTGATTTATCTTATAGTGGGAGGGGTGCTTTGTTTTGGGTTCAATCTTGCAGTGCCCTCACCCGGTGACAGAAGGGGTAGCGATGCACGCATTTGTATTGTTGCCATTAAGGATAAAAAGATGGGTTTATACCATATTGATTGGATCTATCCCTCAACATCATGTCTGAAAGGATCGATATAGTTGACTAGAGGGGGGGGGGGAGGTGAATAGGCAACTAACAATTTTTAGCTTTTCTTTACCAAATTAAACTTTGCATCAAAGTAGGTTGTCTAGATATGCAACTAGGTGAACAACCTATATGATGCAACAACAACAAGCACACAAGCAAGCAAGGGATATAACACAAGTAAGCTTGCAAAAGTAAAGGCATGAGATAACCAAGAGTGGAGCCGGTGAAGACGAGGATATGTTACCGAAGTTCCTTCCTTTTGAGGGGAAGTACGTCTCCGTTAGAGCGGTGTGGAGGCACAATGCTCCCCAAGAAGCCACTAGGGCCACCATATTCTCCTCACGCCCTCACACAATGCGAGATGCCGTGATTCCACTATTGGTGCCCTTGAAGGCGGCGACCGAACCTTTACAAACAAGGTTGGGGCAATCTCCACAACTTAATTGGAGGCTCCCAACGACACTACGAAGCTTCACCACAATGGACTATGGCTCTGAGGTGACCTCAACCGTCTAGGGTACTCAAACACCCAAGAGTAACAAGATCCGCTAGGGATTAGTGGGGGGAATCAAATTTCTCTTGGTGGAAGTGTAGATCGGGGCCTTCTCAACCAATCCCGAGCAAATCAACAAGTTTGATTGGCTAGGAAGAGAGATCCGGCGAAAATGGAGCTTGGAGCAACAATGAAGCTTAGGAATGGAAAGTCAACTAGAGGAAGAAGACACCCCTTATATAGTGGAGAGATAAATCCAACCATTATCCACTTACTCAGCCCGCGACCTGCGGTACTACCGCTCCGGACAAGCGGTACTACTGCAGGGTCTCACGGTTCTACCGCGATGGGCCACGGTACTACCGCTGCAACGGCAGGGGCTAGTCCAGGCCAGAGCCGCCAAGGCTGAGAGAGGTACTACCGCAAGGCCAGAATGGACTAGGCTGGGAAGGGCACGGTTGAATAAAAATACATCTGTGCCTACTTCCGCTGAAAATCGAACAGTGCAAAAATCCGACACGGTACTACCGCGCCAGGCGTGCGGTACTACTGCGCAGGGAGCGAATGTAAAAAGTTACATCCGCCCCTAATTCCGCTCGTGTTACTGAGCCAGACCAGGGCTCACGGTACTACCGCGCTCGTGGGGCGGTACTACCGCATAGGGCGCGGATGTAAAAAATTACATCCGCCCCTACAGCCGCAAGAAAGGCTGAGCCTGGCCTGAGGCCACGGTACTACAACTCCATAGGAGCGGTACTACCGTGTGCTCCTACGGTACTACCGCAAGGGCTTGCGGTACTACCGCTCCTAGGAGCAGTACTACCGCATGCCTCAGCAGCAACACTAGGAATCCTTCTTTTGCACAACAATGAAGATAACGGAGGATGCTCCAAGGCGCAAAGGGAAAGGCGGTGCAAAGGGAGAAAACGTGTACGTGATGATTCCACCCGAACCTTTCCACCGCGGACCCCCTCTTAATAGTACGACTATCCTACGACTCAAATCCACCAAAAGAGACGTAGAACACCACTGTCTTCAATAGTCTTCGAGGGGTACCAAACCGTCTTGTGCCTAGCGACGAAGCGACTGAAATACACAAGGCACACGATTAGTCTGCAAAAGCATTGTCATCAATCACCAAAACACCTTAGGGATAAAGTGCCCTTACAATATCCCCCTTTTTGATGGATTGATGACAATACGGGATTTGCACAAAGGGAAAGAATATAGCACATAAGCAAACCCCACATCTCTAAAATATAGACGAGCTCCCCCTAGATGCGTGCCAGAGGGTAAAGTGCTTTGGACTGCACGGCACATATACTAGGATCAACACCCCCCCCTATATTTTAATAGACAAAGCATATCTTGCAACAAAAGGCTAACACTAAGCAAGATAGTAAATATGAGCATAACATAAATAGCACAACATAACATAAGCTCAATAAGGTAATAAGGTACTATAGAGTGCATATGTCTTACACCATATGATAGACCAAGTCTCATGAGCAAACTAAACCAAAGCAAGCAAGGTTCAACGGAACAAACACGAGCAAAGCAAACACAAGACACAAGACTCTCGCAAATGCAGCCGCAGCCTCAGCACGAGAAGTGGTGTTAGCCCACTGAGTCTTGACACGGAGCTGGATGGAATCATGTCGAATCCAGTCAGGGGCCTCAAAGTCATCCTGAGGGTAGAGCTTCTCCCAAGTTGCTGAGATCAACTGAAACAGATATGGTCCATAGATGGGGACCTTACGGTTGAAGATGGCAAACCGAAGCTCACACCACATGATGTGTGAGACATCAAGTGGTAGCGTCTGAGAGTTGCGCGCTTCTTCACACAGGAGCAACATGTCCACAAGATAAGGATGCACCTTGTCCTTATCCCCAATGCGTGGGAAGAGAGAGTTGCGGAAGATCCGGTACATGATGTCCAGGAAGGAGTTGAGCACCCAAGAAGACTTGCCACTGGAGAGCTTCTTCTCAACAAGGAAGGGCTGAAGCTTGTTCTTGTTGGCTGACTTGGAATTGGCATGAGGACGAACACCTTGGGGGTGTGGTGAGCCCCTCATCCGAAACACCAAGCAAAGTCATGAAATCCTTCCAGGTAGCCGTCAGCCGCCGACCATTTGTCATCCAAGTCATCGTCCGGTCCTCATTAGGATGAAAGTACACCGAGGCGAAGAACTGAGCCACAATCTCCGGATCACAGTCTTTGTGAAAAGAGATGATATGCTCAATGCCAAACTGCTCCACTAGATCCAGAGCCTCACCAAAGTATGCCCGGTGCTTCTCTTCCCTCATATGATGCATGTCGATCCAATGCACATCCACATAGATATTCCGCTTGGCCTTGATCATGTCCAGATAAATGAGATTCTGCTGCTTGGTCCAGAACAGCTCATTCCCTCGAAGGTTGGCACGAGGATTCACATAGGGATTGATCTTCCTTTGAGAGAAGAACTCAGCAAGCGGCATCTCATCCATACCCATGACGGGTTCCTTGTCCTTGGTGGTGGTGGTCTTGGTCCTGCGTTGGGGGGCACTGGAGCCCTCAGGAGCTTCATCTTGATTGCGCAGACACTTGGAGCCCGTGTCACGGCTTGGGTTGGAATGGCGAGCATGAGCACCTGAGCCACACACCACAAAACAAACACGCACGAAACGCGAGAAGGATCAGTGCAAAGAACACAGCAAAATAGTGAAACAAGTAGAATTCGCACATAATAATTGCCACATGATAGATTTGGCAGCAACTGTAGCACTGCTTGGTCGCGCGGAACTAAAAAAATTAGTGCCACTCCAAATCACGATAGTACCGCGCGCGCGGTAGTACCGCGCTGGAGGGACGGTAGTACCGCACGGGTGGTAGTACCGCGCCGGAGGTGTGCTAGTACCGCGCGTTTTCAGATCCGAAACAGTAATTGAATCTGGGAACTACCGGGACGACAAAGCGGTACTACGGCCGATCGAATCTACCACGGGACAACATATTATGTATAAGCTCTACGCATTACTACTCTCCTCCAACCTACTCTTGCAAAGATTTAGCCTAAAATCTCAAGAACAACTAGCATCTCCCCAAAAACCTAGAAGCAAAGGAACAAACCAAAAAGAGAGGGATGGGGAAAGGCCTTGGTCCATGGCAAGAGGAAGTGGTGGGGAACGATCCCACCGGTCGGAATCCGAGGAGAGTAGCCGGAGAGGGAGACCCGGCGAGGGTCTCCAGCGCCGTTCGTGGGCAGGAGAGAGAGAGGCGGCGTGGGAAGGAGTGAATGGGTATGTGGGAGTTGGAACTCCCCCTGCCCGCTCTTAACCCCCACGCGCTCGCTACGCCACGGTAGTATCGCGGCTCATTGCGGTAGTACCGCCCGGGTGGAAGTATCGCGCCGTGGGCGGTAGTACTGCTCCACCAGCGGCAGTAAAAAATTACTGTCGTGCTGGTTGCGGTAGTACTGTGCCCTGCGGTAGTACCGTGGCGGACCACGGTAGTATCGTGAACCCAAGAAAATGCAGTTTCAAGCACGGGAGAAGACGACTTTGCACGAAACCTTCAAAAGAACGCACACACCAACGAGCTAACAAGAAAGCCACCGCAAACAAACAAGATACAACAAGGACCAAAACGAGACACAACCTCTCCAAGGAGGAGGTGGTGGCCGGAGCCACCTATGTTTGAGTTGATTGGTATGGCACCGCGAAGAATTATCCTTGGGCCCATGACCAAAACTCGTCTTTGAAGCACATGTACCATCAAAAATGGCTAATGTGAAAGAGTTGATCAATTTATGCATAATGGGGGGAGGGAGAGTTCATTGAGAGAACAACACTTCCCCTATGTCCATGCCTACACCTAAACTAGACAACAATTTGAGTGTGGTGGGATGTGCAAGGGTTCAAGTCACATTGCTCGAATCAATGATATTTAGCTCATGCCTTAACTCGCGAAATCTTACTTCATCCAAGGGCTTCGTGAAAATATCTGCAAGATTATCATGAGTGTTTACATACTTGAGCTCGATCTCCCCTCGCCTAATATGATCCCGGATGAAGTGATACCGAATCTCGATATGCTTCGTCTTGAAGTGTTGCACCGGGTTGAGAGAAATCTTGATGGCACTTTCATTGTCACACCAAAGAGGCACTTTGTCACAAATGACACCGTAATCCTTTAAAGTTTGCATCATCCATAAGAGTTGTGCACAACAACTACCGGCCGCCACATATTCCGCTTCGGTGGACGAGAGAGAGACACAACTTTGCTTCTTGAAAGACCAACTCACCAAAGAGCAACCCAGAAATTGGCACCCTCCGGAAGTGGACTTCTTATCCACTTTGTCTCCCGCCCAGTCGGAATCCGAATATCCTTCAAGCTTGAAGTTTGCTCCTCTTGGGTACCATAAGCCAAAGTTTGGGGTATGAGCCAAATATCTAAAGATTCGCTTGACCGCCACATAGTGGCTTTCCTTCGGTGCGGCTTGAAACCATGCACATATTCCCACACTCAACATGATATCCGATCTAGATGCACAAAGGTAAAGCAAGGAGCCAATCATGGAGCGATATACCTTTTGATCCACCGCTTTACCATTGGGATCAATGTCAAGTTGGCACTTGGTAGGCATTGGAGTAGAAGTCGGCTTGACCTCACTTAGCTTGAATCTTTTGAGCATGTCTTGAGTGTATTTGGCTTGGTTGGTGAAGGTACCTTCTCTTCTTTGCTTGATATCAAAACCAAGGAAGAACTTCAACTCTCCCATTGAAGACATCTTGAACTCAGAGGTCATGAGAGCGGCAAATTCCTCATTGAAAGCTTTGTTAGGGGAACCAAAGATAATATCATCAACATATAGTTGGCATACAAACAACTCCCCTTTGACCTTCTTAGTAAAAAGAGTGGGATCGATTTGCCCAACCTCAAATCCACGATCTTGTAACAACTCGGTAAGGTGGTCATACCACACACGTGGGGCTTGCTTAAGGCCATAGAGTGCCTTATTGAGTTGATACACATGATCCGGGAAGTAGGGATCCTCGAACCCGGGGGGTTACTTGACATAAACCAACTCATTAATAGGACCATTAAAAAAAGCACTCTTCACATCCATTTGTTGTAACTTAAAGTTGTGATGGGAAGCATAAGCAATCAACAAACGAATGGATTCAAGGCGAGCAACGGGAGCAAAGGTTTCATCGTAGTCGATACCCTCGACTTGGGAGTAGCCTTGTGCTACCAATCTTGCCTTGTTGCGAATGATGTTCCCATGAGCATCTTGCTTGTTCTTGAATATCCACTTGGTTCCAATGACGTTGTGGTTCCCCGGCGGCCTTGGCACCAATCTCCACACCTTGTTGTACTTGAAGTTGTTGAGTTCTTCATGCATGGCATTGAGCCAATCCGAATCTTCGAGCGCCTCATAGACCTTTTGGGGTTTAACACAAGAGACAAACGCGTGATGTTCACAATAGTTTGCTAATTGTCTACGAGTGCTTACCCCCTTTCTTAGGCGTCCAACCATGTTCTCCATGAGATGACCTTGGGTGGTGAGCTTGGAAGCAATCTTCGCGGCACGACGCTCTAATTCCTCCTCGAATGTGGAAGGAGGAGGATTAACTTGATTATCTTGAGCGCCGTCTTGAGCTTGTTCTAGATCTTGAGCTTGCTCTTGATCTTGAACTTGCTCGAGGGGGAGAACTTGGCCTTGGGCATCATTTGGTGGTTCACCACCATCTTGAGGTTGATTTTGCCCTTGGTCTTGTTCATGAGGTTGAGGGCCTTCACTTTGTTCTTCGGAAGCGTGTGGGTCTTGGGTTGGTGATGGCTCCACTTGAGTGGAGCATTGTCCTTCTCCTTCGGCCACAAGGGGTTCCTCAATGGGTAGGATATGACCCACACCCATTCTTCTTATGGCTTGGGGAGGAATTTCATCTCCTACATCACAAGTACCACTTTGCTCCACTTGGGAGCCGTTATTTTCGTCAAACTCCACGTTACACGTCTCCTCAATGAGTCCGGTGGACTTGTTGAGGACACGGTAAGCATGAGAGTTTGTAGCATAACCAACAAATATGCCCTCATAAGCTCTAGCCTCAAATTTAGACAAGCGAACACCTTTCTTGAGAATGAAACACTTACACCCGAACACCCGGAAGTACTTGAGGTTGGGCTTGTTACCGGTAAGTATTTCATAAGGAGTCTTGTTCAAGCCTATGCGGAGATAGTGTCGATTGGATGCATGACATGCTGTGTTGATGGCTTCAGCCCAAAAGTTGTATGGAGACTCGAACTCCGCCATCATGGTCCTTGCAGCATCCATCAACGTCCGGTTCTTCCTCTCCGCGACACCATTTTGTTGAGGGGTATATGGTGCAGCATATTGATGCTTGATCCCCTCATCACTAAGAAACTCATCCAAGGTGTAGTTCTTGAACTCGGTGCCGTTGTCACTTCTTATTGTCAAGATCTTTGCATCATGTTGACGTTGAGCTTCATTTGCAAAGTCGATGACGGTTTGTTGAGTCTCAGTCTTCCTCTTGAAGAAGTATACCCAAGTGTATCTTGAATAATCATCCACAATCACCAAGCAATACTTTCTACCTCCAAGACTATCAAAGGATGGAGACCCAAAGAGATCCATGTGAAGGAGTTCCAAGGGTCTCTTCGAGTAGATGATAGTCGTGGGAGGGTGAGCCTTCTCATGAAGCTTCCCTTCAACACAAGCACGATCTTTGGCAAAACTAACATTTGTTAGTCCACGGACATGGTCCCCCTTGAGAAGACTTTGCAAAGATCTCATATTGACGTGGGCTAAACGGCGATGCCAAAGCCATCCCACATCAACTTTAGTCATTAGGCATGTTGCGGTCTTAGTGGGTCGCTCCGAAAAGTTAATCACATAAAGACCGTTCTCGACATGCCCAACAAAGACTACTTTAAGAGTCTTGCTCCACAAGAGGGCCACAGTATCAATAGCAATGAAAGTTGCAAAGCCCATGAGTGCAAGTTGACAAACGGAAAGTAGATTGAATGCAAGGGACTCAACAAGCATGACTTTCTCGATCGTTGGATCATGAGAAATGACAACCTTGCCAAGACCCAATACCTTAGAAGACGAGGCATCACCCCACTCGATGTTGGTGGGCATAGAAGGAAGCTTATGCACGTCCACCACCAATTCCTTGCTTCCGGTCATATGATTCGTTGCTCCACTATCGAGCATCCATGATCCCCCACCGGAAGCAAACACCTACAAGAGATCAATGCTTGGTTTTAGGTACCCATTTTGTAATGCGTCCTTTGATGTTAGTAACAAGGGTCTTAGGAACCCAAATAGAACATTCAATGTACTCATAAGGAGAACCAACAAATTTAGCATAAACATGCCCATCACTAGCACAACACAACACATAAGAAGGGTTAAAGTCGCCTGCTTTGTTGGAGAAGGTGGTTTTGCCCTTTTTGACATCAACACCCTTCACATTGTTCTTCTTCTCCTTAGGAGCACCCTCTCCCTCTTTCAAAAAAGTTTGCTTGAGAGGAGGCGGTCGTTTGGTCTTGGCGTTCTTCTTCTTGTTCTTGGACTTGGGTGCGAACCCAATTCCCTCCTTGGCCACAACTTCCTTTTGATTGCTCAAAAGGTCGTTGAGGTTCTTCTCACCTTGAATGCATGTCACAAGGCCTTTCTCAAGTTGATCCTTCAACTTGGCATTCTCCTCCACAAGATGCACATGCTCAGAACACGGATTAGTGGCATATGCATTATCAATTAATACCATATGAGGAAAGGTGACCTTTTCCTTGGTTAGCTTAACTTGGAGTTGAGCATGAGACTCCTTGAGGCTAGCATGAGCACCCTTCAAGACCTTGTGGGCCTTGTCAAGTAGATCAAACTCCTCCTTGAGTCTAGCATGGTCAATGCCAAGTTTAGCCTTCTCGGAAGTTAGCACACGAAACACAACAAGAGCATGATCAAGATCTTTCTTTAACTTAGCATGGTCATCGTTGTGTGACTCCTCAAGAGCCAAACGATGCCCACGCTCTTCCTCAAGAGCATTAGAGAGATCTGATATCTCATCAGTATAGTCACGACTATGACCTTCCATCTTAGAGATGGTTTCTTCGTGAGCCTCGATCATGTCATTGGCTTCACCAAGTTGTTCCAAGAGAGCAACGAAGTGCTTATTGGATTTGCCC
The DNA here is from genome assembly GCA_963921465.1 of Triticum timopheevii. Taxonomy (NCBI): domain Eukaryota; kingdom Viridiplantae; phylum Streptophyta; class Magnoliopsida; order Poales; family Poaceae; genus Triticum; species Triticum timopheevii. The sequence goes on from OY997270.1 coordinate 373,705,581, forward strand.
TTGAGTTTACTCATAAAAGACTCAAATTCATTTACTTCCTCATTAGACCCCTCACTTTCATCAATGCCATCCGTCAAGGAAGGATTAGAAATGATGGTGGTTTTGATGTTGGGGGTTACCTTGTTGGTGGCTTTAGCCATGAGACACTTGGCGGTGATGTTCTCATTGGGTGAGTCGAAGAGGGACACCCCCGGAGTTGTGGCAATGCCAACGGAGGCCATGGCCATGGCTTCACTATCTTCATCATCATCGTCATCCTCATGGTATTCTTCTTGAACCATCAACCCTCGAGTAGGAGTCTTTTTGGTGAAGTTGTTCTTGTTGAGGAAGGACTTGGCTTTGTCCTTTCGAATGAGCTTGCCACCATTGTCTTCCTGCTTCTCGTAAGGGCAATCCACAACAAAATGGCTCACATTGCCACAATTGTAACATGTTCTCACACGTTGCTTGCCCTTGAACCCACTTGAGTTGTTCTTGTTGAAGTTGGGCCTTGTGTTCTTCTTGCTCCAAAATTGCCTAGAAGCCAGAGCCATGTGCTCATGATAATCATATTTTGTATCTTCGGGGTTGCTCTCCTCATCTTCCTCTTCTTCCTCTTATTCCGCAATAACCTTGGCCTTCAAGGCAAGGTTGGGCTTCTTTACCCTTTGAGAGCGCAACACCGCATTGTCGGCGGTCTTGTCCAAGATCCTCATTGCCACAAACTCATCCAACACTTCATTTGAGGTCAAGGAGTGGAAGTCCGGTCTTTGACGAATGACGGAGGACAAGGCCTTGTGGTAAGGCATCATTGCCTTGAGGAACTTGCGCTTGATCCAATTGTCATCGTGTCCTTGCTCCCATGATCTCGGAGTGAGACCGCAAGTTTGCTGACTCTCCAGAAGAGCTCACGAGGTTCTTCATCTTCTTTCATTGCAAACTCATCGGCTTCATCTTGCACCACTTCATAGTTGGAGCGTTGAATGCTTGCACTTCCCTTATAGAGGGAAACAACGCAATGCCATGCGTCTTTGGCCATGGCGATGGGTCGAAGATGAGGGAGATCTTTGGGAAGAACAGCATCTTGAATGATGAAGAGAGCATTCTCATTGAATTGATGGTCCACGGCTTCTCTAGGGGGAAGTTGCTTCGATCATGTGGATGAAAACCTTCTTCAATGATTCTCCAAAGGTTAGTATTCACATGATTTAAATGACGCTTGAAGCGATACACCCAAGAATCAAAGTCCTCATCTTTCACAATCTTAGGAGGAGGCCCGACATGATTTAAATGAGTAGAAGGAATCGGTCCTCCATAAACTGGAGGTGCCACATGGGCAAAGATGCCGGTGCCATTTCCACCACTAGAAGAAGGTTCCTTTTCACTAATAGCATCCCCCTTGTCGGAGTTAGCATCTGTCACCTTGTCAGTGGGATCACCCACTTTCAATGGGGAGGTAGATAGTTTAAGTCCTTCTAAGAATTTATTAAACATGCTTTCAACATTGGTTGTCATGGAGGTTTTCAATGTGTCCAAAGCCACATTGAATTCCTCACGGGACACCGTGGTTCCCCCATCACCCGTAGACGAGATCGGATTCACATTGGAGTGCTCCTCCCCTCCGTCTACGGTGTCAACCATAGTCTTTGGATGGCAAAGTCCTTAATAAAGAGATGAGGCTCTAATACCAATTGAAAGGATCGATATAGTTGACTAGAGGGGGGTGAATAGGCAACTAACAATTTTTAGCTTTTCTTTACCAAATTAAACTTTGCATCAAAGTAGGTTGTCTAGATATGCAACTGGATGAACAACCTATATGATGCAACAACAACAAGGACACAAGCAAGCAAGGGATATAACACAAGTAAGCTTGCAAAAGTAAAGGCATGAGATAACCAAGAGTGGAGCCGGTGAAGACGAGGATGTGTTACCAAAGTTCCTTCATTTTGAGGGGAAGTACGTCTCCGTTAGAGCGGTGTGGAGGCACAATGCTCCCCAAGAAGCCACTAGGGCCACTGTATTCTCCTCACGCCCTCACACAATGCGAGATGTCGTGATTCCACTATTGGTGCCCTTGAAGGCGGTGACCAAACCTTTACAAACAAGGTTGGGGCAATCTCCACAACTTAATTGGAGGCTCCCAACGACACCACGAAGCTTCACCACATTGGACTACGGCTCCGAGGTGACCTCAACCGCTAGGGTGCTCAAACACCCAAGAGTAACAAGATCCGCTAGGGATTAGTGGGGGGAATCAAATTTCTCTTGGTGGAAGTGTAGATCGGGGCCTTCTCGACCAATCCCGAGCAAATCAACAAGTTTGATTGGCTAGGGAGAGAGATCGGGCGAAAATGGAGCTTGGAGCAACAATGGAGCTTAGGGATGGAAGAGGTAGTCAACTAGAGGAAGAAGACACCCCTTATATAGTGGAGACATAAATCCAACCGTTATCCACTTACTCAGCCCGCGATCTGTGGTACTACTGCTTTGGACAAGCGGTACTACCGCAGGGTCTCACGTTACCACCGCGATGGGCCGCGGTACTACCGCTGCAACGGCAGGGGCTAGTCCAGGCCAGAGCTGCCAAGGCTGAGAGCGGTACTGCCGCTGACGCGGTACTACCGCAAGGCCAGAATGGACTAGGCTGGGAAGGGCACGGTTGAATAAAAATACATCCGTGCCTACTTTCGCTGAAAATCGAACAGTGCAAAAATCCGACACGGTACTACCGCGCCAGGCGTGCGGTACTACCGCGCAGGGAGCGGATGTAAAAAATTACATCCGGCCCTACTTCTGCTCGTGTTACTGAGCCAGACCAGGGCTCACGGTACTACTGCGCTCATGGGGCGGTACTACCGCGTAGGGCGCGGATGTAAAAAATTACATCCGCCCCTACAGCCGCAAGAGAGGCTGAGCCTGGCCTGAGGCCATGGTACTACAGCTCCATAGGAGCGGTATTACCGTGTGCTCCTACGGTACTATCGCAGGGGCCTGCGGTACTACCGCTCCTAGGAGCAGTACTACCGCATGCCTTAGCAGCAACAGTAGGAATCCTTCTTTTGCACAACAATGAAGATAACGGAGGATGCTCCAAGGCGCAAAGGGAAAGGCGGTGCAAAGGGAGAAAACGTGTACGTGATGATTCCACCCGAACCTTTCCACCGCGGACCCCCTCTTAATAGTACGGCTATCCTACGACTCAAATCCACCAAAAGAGACGTAGAACACCACCGTCTTCAATAGTCTTCGAGGGGTACCAAACCTTCTTGTGCCTAGCGACGAAGCGACTGAAATACTCAAGGCACACGATTAGTCCGCAAAAGCTTTGTCACCAATCACCAAAACACCTTAGGGATAAAATGCCCTTACAATGTCATCTTGCTTAAGGTGTTACTTCGTTCTTATTAACTTAATACAATAGATGCATGTTGCATAGCGGTCGATGTGTGGAGTAATAGTAGTAGATGCAGGCAAGAGTCGGTCTACTTGTAACAGACGTGATGCCTATATTCATGATCATTACCTTAGATATTGTCATAATTTTGCGCTTTTCTATCAATTGCTCAACAATAATTTGTTTACCCATCGTATGTCTTCTTTCAAGAGAGAAGCCTCTAGTGAAAACTATGGCACCCAGGTCTATTTTTACCATATTATTTTCAGATCTATAAAAGCAAAAACCCAAAAATACCTTGCTGCAATTTATTTATCTTTACCTTATTTTGCACTTTTATTTATTTATCTTTTATACCTATCCCTATCAGATCTCATCCTTGCAAGTAACCGTGAAGGGATTGACAACCTCTTTATCGCTTTGGGCAAGTATTTGTTTGTTTGTGTAGGTGCACCCATTGGTTACTTGTGTGTTTCTCCTACTGGATTGATACCTTGGTTATCAAACTATGGGAAATACTTATCTCTACTTTGCGCATCACCCTTTACTCTTCAAGGGAAAAACCAACGCAAGCTCAAGAAGTAGCAGATGCCCGACTATAGATGGACATCGAGAAGCCGATGAGGCCACGGTGGTGAGGACTTTGTTCGGGCTCGATGAGACGCCGGAAGACTAGATCTCTCCTTCCCTATAAGAGAATCATGAGGCTTGTGAAGGAAATATGCCCTAGAGGCAATAATAAAGTTATTATTTATTTCCTTATTTCATGATAAATGTTTATTATTCATGCTAGAATTGTATTAACCGGAAACATAATACATGTGTGAATATATAGACAAACAGAGTGTCACTAGTATGCCTCTACTTGACTAGCTTGTTAATCAAAGATGGTTATGTTTCCTTACCATGGACAAAGAGTTGTTATTTGATTAACGGGATCACATCATTAGTTGAATGATCTGATTGACATGACCCATTCCGTTAGCTTAGCACCCGATCGTTTAGTATGTTGCTATTGCTTTCTTCATGACTTATACATGTTCCTATGACTATGAGATTATGCAACTCTCATTTACTGGAGGAACACTTTGTGTGCTACCAAACGTCACAACGTAACTGGGCGATTATAAAGGTGATCTACAGGTGTCTCCAAAGGTACTTGTTGGGTTGGCGTATTTCGAGATTAGGATTTGTCATTCCGAATGTCGGAGAGGTATTTCTGGGCCCTCTCGGTAATGCACATCACTTAAGCCTTGCAAGCATTGCAACTAATGAGTTAGTTGCGAGATGATGTATTACGGAACGAGTAAAGAGACTTGCCGGTAACGAGATTGAACTAGGTATTGGATACCGACGATCGAATCTCGGGCAAGTAACATACCGATGACAAAGGGAACAACGTATGTTGTTATGCGGTCTGACAGATAAAGATCTTCGTAGAATATGTAGGAACCAATATGGGCATCCAGGTCCTGCTATTGGTTATTGACCGGAAACGTGTCTCGGTCATGTCTACATTGTTCTCGAACCGTAGGGTCCGCACGCTTAAGGTTTCGATGACAGTTATATTATGAGTTTATGAGTTTTGATGTACCGAAGGAGTTCGGAGTCCCGGATGAGATCGGGGACATGACGAGGAGTCTCGAAATGGTCGAGACGTAAAGATCGATATATTGGACGACTATATTCGGAGTTCGGAAAGGTTCCGAGTGATTCGGGTATTTTTCGGAGTACCGGAGAGTTACGGGAATTCGCCGGGGAGAAGTATTGGGCCTTATTGGGCCCTGCGGGAAAGAGAGAGGGGCTGCCTAGGGCAGGCCGCGCGCCCCCCCATGGCCTAGTCCGAATTGGACTAGGGGGAGGGGCCGCACCCCCTCCTTCCTTCCCTTCTCTCTTCCCCTTCCTTGTCTCCTACTCCTAATACATGGAAGGACTCCTAGTTGGACTAGGAAAGGGGGAATCCTACTCCCGGTGGGAGTAGGACTCCCCAGGGCGCGCCATAGTAGAGGGCCGGCCCTCCCCTCCTCCTCTCCTTTATATACAGGGGTAGGGGGCACCCCATGGACACACAAGTTGATCATCGTGATCGTTCCTTAGCCGTGTGCGGTGCCCCCCTCCACGATATTACACCTCGGTCATATTGTAGCGGTGCTTAGGCGAAGCCCTGTGACAGTTGAACATCAAGATCGTCACCACGCCGTCGTGCTGACGGAACTCCTCCCCGAAGCTTTGCTGGATCGGAGCCTGGGGTGCGTCATCGAGCTGTACGTGTGTCAAGAACTCGGAGGTGCCGGAGTAACGGTGCTTGGATCGGTTGGACCGGGAAGACGTACGACTACTTCCTCTACGTTGCGTCAACGCTTCCGCTTCGGTCTACGAGGGTACGTAGACAACACTCTCCCCTCTCGTTGCTATGCATCACCATGATCTTGCGTGTGCGTAGGAAATTTTTTGAAATTACTATGTTACCCAATAGTGGTATCAGAGCCTAGGTTTTATGCGTAGATGTCATATGCACGAGTAGAACACAAGTGAGTTGTGGGCGATACAAGTCATACTGCTTACCAGCATGTCATACTTTGGCTCGGCGGTATTGTTGGATGAAGCGGCTCGGACCGACATTACACGTACGCTTACGCGAGACTGGTTTTACCGCCGTGCTATGCACACAGGTGACTAGCGGGTGTCAGTTTCTCCAACTTTAGTTGAACCGAGTGTGGCTACGCCCGGTCCTTGCGAAGGTTAAAACAGCACCAACTTGACAAACTATCGTTGTGGTTTTGATGCGTAGGTAAGAACGGTTCTTGCTCAGCCCATAGCAGCCACGTAAAACTTGCAACAACAAAGTAGATGACGTCTAACTTGTTTTTGCAGGGCATGTTGTGATGTGATATGGTCAAGACGTGATGAGATATAAGTTGTTGTATAAGATGATCATGTTTTGTTGAAGTTATCGGCAACTGGCAAAAGCCTTATGGTTGTCTCTCTATTGCATAAGATTCAAGCGCCAAATAATTGCTTTACTTTATCTCTATGCGATAGTAATAGTTGCAAGAGCAATTGCTGGCGAGACGACCATGTGACGACACATTGATATAGATCAAGATGATGGAGATCATGGTGTCATGCCGGTGACGATGGAAATCATGATGATGCTTTGGAGATGGAGATCAAAGGCACAAGATGATGATGGCCATATCATGTCACATATTTTGATTGCATGTGATGTTTATCTATTATACATCTTATTCTTGCTTTCATTGACGGTAGCATTTTAAGATGATCTCTCACTAATTATCAAGAAGTGTTCTCTCTGAGTATGCACCGTTGCCAAAGTTCGTCGTGCCCAGACACCACGTGATGATCGGGTGTGATAAGCTCTACGTCCATCTACAACGGGTGCAAGCCAGTTTTGCACATGCGGAATACTCAGGTTAAACTTGACGAGCCTAGCATATGCAGATATGGCCTCGGAGCACGGAGACCGAAAGGTCGAGCGTGAATCATATAGTAGATATGATCAACATGAGATGTTCACCATTGAAAACTACTCCATTTCACGTGATGATCGGTTATGGTTTAGTGGATTTAGATCACGTGATCACTTAGATGACTAGAGAGATGTCTGTCTAAGTGGGAGTTCTTAAGTAATATGATTAATTGAACTTAAATTTATCATGAACTTAGTCCTGGTATTATTTTGCAAATTATGTTGTAAGATCAATAGCTTGCGTTGTTGCTTTCATATGTTTATTTTTGATATGTTCCTAGAGAAAATTGTGTTGATAAATGTTAGTAGCAATGATGCGGATTGGATCCGTGATCTGAGGTTTATCCTCATTGCTGCGCAGAAGAATTATGTCCTTGATGCACCGCTAGGTGACAGACCTATTGCAGGAGCAGATGCAGACGTTATGAACGTTTGGCTAGCTCAATATGATGACTACTTGATAGTTTTGTGCACCATGCTTTATGGCTTAGAATCGGGACTTCAAAGACGTTTTGAACGTCATGGACCATATGAGATGTTCCAGGAGTTGAAGTTAATATTTCAAGCAAATACCCGAGTTGAGAGATATGAAGTCTCCAACAAGTTCTATAGCTAAAAGATGGAGGAGAATCGCTCAACTAGTGAGCATGTGCTCAGATTGTCTGGGTACTACAATCGCTTGAATCAAGTGGGAGTTAATCTTCCAGATAAGATAGTGATTGACAGAATTCTCTAGTCACCATCACCAAGTTAGTATAACTTTGTGATGAACTATAGTATGCAAGGGATGATGAAAATGATTCCCGAGTTTTTCATGATGATGAAATCGATGAAGGTAGAAATCAAGAAAGAACATCAAGTGTTGATGGTTAACAAGACCACTAGTTTCAAGAAAAGGGCAAAGGGATAGAAGGGAACTTCAAGAAGAACGGCAAGCAAGTTGCTGCTCAAGTGAAGAAGCCCAAGTCTGGACCTAAGCCTGAGACTAAGTGCTTCTACTGCAAAGGGACTGGTTACTGGAAGCAGAACTACCCCAAGTATTTGGCGGATAAGAAGGATGGCAAAGTGAACAAACGTATATTTGATATACATGTTATTGATGTGTACTTTACTAGTGTTTATAGCAACCCCTCGGTATTTGGTACTGGTTCAATTGCTAAGAGTAGTAACTCGAAACGGGAGTTGCAGAATAAACAGAAACTAGTTAAGGGTGAAGTGACGATGTGTGTTGAAAGTAGTTTCAAGATTGATATGATCATCATCGCACACTCCCTATACTCTCGAGATTAGTGTTGAACCTAAATAAAAGTTATTTGGTGTTTGCGTTGAGCATGAATATGATTTGATCGTGTTTATTGCAATACGGTTATTCATTTAAGTAAGAGAATAAACTGTTGTTCTGTTTACATGAATAAAAACCTTATATGGCTACACACCCAATGAAAATGGTTCATTGGATCTCGATCATAGTGATAAACATATTCATAATATTGAAACCAAAAAGATGCAAAGTTAATAATGACAGTGCAACATATTTGTGGCACTGCCGTTTAGGTCATATTGGTGTAAAGCGCATGAAGAAACTCCATGCTGATGGGATTTTGAAATCACTTGATTATGAATCACTTGATGCTTGCGAACCATGCCTCATGGGCAAGATGACTAAGACTCCATTCTCCGGAACAGTGGAGCGAGCAACTGACTTATTGGAAATAATACATACTGATGTATGCGATCCAATGAGTGTTAAGGCTCGCGGCGGGTATCGTTATTTTCTGACCTTCACAGATGATTTGAGCAGATATGGGTATATCTACTTGATGAAACATAAGTCTGAAATAGTTGAAAGGTTCAAAGAATTTCAGAGTGAAGTGGAAAAATCATCATGACAAGAAAATAAGGTTTCTACGATCTGATCGCGGAGACAAATATTTGAGTTACGAGTTTGGTCTTCGATTAAAACAATGTGGAATAGTTTCACAATTTCATGCCACCTAGAACACCACATCATAATGGTGTGTCTGAACGTCATAACCGTACTTTATTAGATATAGTACAATCTATGATGTTTCTTACCAATTTACCAATATCGTTTTGGGATCATGTATTAGAGACAGTTGCATTCACGTTAAATAGGGCACCATCTAAAATCCGTTGAGACGACACTATATGAACTGTGGTTTAGCAAGAAACCAAAGTTGTCGTTTCTTAAAGTTTGGGGCTGCGATGCTTATGTGAAAAAGTTTCATCCTGATAAGCTCAAACCCAAATCAGAAGAAGTGCGTCTTCATAGAATACCCAAAGGAAATTGTTGGGTTCACCTTCTATCACAGATCCGAAGGCAAAACATTCGTTGATAATAAATGGATCCTTTCTAGAGAAGGAGTTTCTCTCGAAAGAAGTGAGTGGGAGGAAAGTAGAACTTGATGAGGTAACTGTACCTGTTCCCTTATTGGAAAGTAGTTCATCACAGAAATCTGTTCTTGTGACTACTATACCAATTAGTGAGGAAGCTAATGATGATGATCATGTAACTTCAGATCAAGTTACTACCAAACCTCGTAGGTAAAACAGAGTGAGATCCGCACCAGAGTGGTACGGTAATCCTGTTCTGGAGGTTGTGTTACTTGACCATGACAAACCTACGAACTATGAGGAAGCGATGATGAGCCCAGATTCCGCAAAATGGTTTGAGGCCATGAAATCTGAGATATGATCCATGTATGAGAACAAAGTATGGACTTTGATGGATTTGCCCGATGATCGGCAAACCATAGAAAATAAATGGATCTTCAAGAGGAAGACAGACGTTGATAGTAGTGTTACTATCTACAAAGCTAGACTTGTCGAAAAAGGTTTTTGACAAAGTTCAAGGTGTTGACTACGATGAAATTTTCTCACTCATAGCGATGCTTAAGTCTGTCCAAATCATGTTAGCAATTGCCGCATTTTTATGAAATCTGGCAAATGGATAAACAAAACTACATTCCTTAATGGATTTAAAGAAGAGTTGTATATGATGCAACCAGAATGTTTTGTCAATCCTAAAGGTGCTGACAAAATACGCAAGCTCCAGCGATCCATCTATGGACTGGTGCACGCATCTCGGAGTTGGAATATACGCTTTGATAAGTTGATCAAAGCATATAGTTTTATACAGACTTGCGGTGAAGCCTGTATTTACTAGAAAGTGAGTGGGAGCACTACAGCATTTCTGATAAGTATATGTGAATGACATATTGTAGATCGGAAATAATGTAGAATTATTCTGCAAAGCATAAAGGAGTATTTGAAAGGAGTTTTTCAAAGAAAGACCTCGGTGAAGCTGCTTACATATTGAGCATCAAGATCTATAGAGATAGATCAAGACGCTTGATAAGTTTTTTCAATGAGTACATACCTTGACAAGATTTTGAAGTAGTTCAAAATGGAACAGTCTAAGAAAGAGTTCTTGCCTGTGTTGCAAGGTGTGAAATTGAGTAAGACTCAAAACACAACCACGACAGAATATAGAAAGAGAATGAAAGTCATTCCCTATGCCTTGGCCATAGGTTCTATAAAGTATGCCATGCTGTGTACCAGATCTATTGTATACCCTGCACTGAGTTTGGCAAGGGAGTACAATAGTGATCTAGGAGTAGATCACTGGACAGCGGTCAAAATTATCCTTAGTGGAATAAGGATATGTTTCTCGATTATGGAAGTGACAAAAGGTTCGTCGTAAAGGGTTACGTCGATGCAAGTTTTGACACCGATCTGGATGACTCTAAGTCTCGATCTAGATACATATTGAAAGTGGGAGCAATTAGCTAGAGTAGCTCCGTGCAGAGCATTGTAGACATAGAAAATTGCAAAATACATAACGGATCTGAATGTGAAAGACCCGTTGACTAAGATTCTCTCACAAGCAAAACATGATCACACTTTAGTACTCTTTGGGTGTTAATCACATAGCGATGTGAACTAGATTACTGAATCTAGTAAACCCTTTGGGTGTTGGTCACATGACGATGTGAACTATGGGTGTTAATCACATGATGATGTGAACTATCAATGTTAATCACATGGTGATGTGATCTAGATTATTGACTCTAGTGCAAGTGGGAGACTCAAGGAAATATGCCCTAGAGGCAATAATAAAGTTATTATTTATTTCCTTATTTCATGATAAATGTTTATTATTCATGCTAGAATTGTATTAACCGAAAACATAATACATGTGTGAATACATAGACAAACATAGTGTCACTAGTATGCCTCTACTTGACTAGCTTGTTAATCAAAGATGGTTATGTTTCCTTACCATGGACAAAGAGTTGTTATTTGATTAACGGGATCACATCATTAGTTGAATGATCTGATTGACATGACCCATTCCGTTAGCTTAGCACCCGATCGTTTAGTATGTTGCTATTGCTTTCTTCATGACTTATACATGTTCATATGACTATGAGATTATGCAACTCCCGTTTACCGGAGGAACACTTTGTGTGCTACCAAACGTCACAACGTAACTGGGCGATTATAAAGGTGATCTACAGGTGTCTCCAAAGGTACTTGTTGGGTTGGCGTATTTCGAGATTAGGATTTGTCACTCCGAATGTCGGAGAGGTATCTCTGGGCCCTCTCGGTAATGCACATCACTTAAGCCTTGCAAGCATTGCAACTAATGAGTTAGTTGCGAGATGATGTATTACGGAACGAGTAAAGAGACTTGCCGGTAACGAGATTGAACTAGGTATTGGATACCGACGATCGAATCTCGGGCAAGTAACATACCGATGACAAAGGGAACAACGTATGTTGTTATGTGGTCTGACCGATAAAGATCTTCGTAGAATATGTAGGAACCAATATGGGCATCCAGGTCCCGCTATTGGTTATTGACCGGAGACGTGTCTCGGTCATGTCTACATTGTTCTCGAACCGTAGGGTCCGCACGCTTAAGGTTTCGATGACAGTTATATTATGAGTTTATGAGTTTTGATGTACCGAAGGAGTTCGGAGTCCCGGATGAGATCGGGGACATGATGAGGAGTCTCGAAATGGTCGAGACGTAAAGATCGATATATTGGACGACTATATTCGGAGTTCGGAAAGGTTCCGAGTGATTCGGGTATTTTTCGGAGTATCGGAGAGTTACGGGAATTCGCCGGGGAGAAGTATTGGGCCTTATTGGGCCCTGCGGGAAAGAGAGAGGGGCTGCCTAGGGTAGGCCGCGCGCCCCCCCATGGCCTAGTCCGAATTGGACTAGGGGGAGGGGCCGCACCCCCTCCTTCCTTCCCTTCTCTCTTCCCCTTCCTTGTCTCCTACTCCTAATACATGGAAGGACTCCTAGTTGGACTAGGAAAGGGGGAATCCTACTCCCGGTGGGAGTAGGACTCCCCAGGGCGCGCCATAGTAGAGGGCCGGCCCTCCCCTCCTCCTCTCCTTTATATACGGGGGTAGGGGGCACCCCATGGATACACAAGTTGATCATCGTGATCGTTCCTTAGCTGTGTGCGGTGCCCCCCTCCACGATATTACACCTCGGTCATATTGTAGTGGTGCTTAGGCGAAGCCCTGCGACAGTTGAACATCAAGATCGTCACCACGCCGTCGTGCTGACGGAACTCCTCCAGAAGCTTTGCTGGATCGGAGCCCGGGGTGCGTCATCGAGCTGTACGTGTGTCAAGAACTCGGAGGTGCCGGAGTAACGGTGCTTGGATCGGTTGGACCGGGAAGACGTACGACTACTTCCTCTATGTTGCGTTAATGCTTCCGCTTCGGTCTACGAGGGTACGTAGACAACACTCTCCCCTCTCGTTGCTATGCATCACCATGATCTTGCGTGTGCGTAGGAAATTTTTTGAAATTACTACGTTACCCAACAGCTTGGCCCTTCATATAGTCTCTAAAACCTAATGTATGGGGGGTGCGTCGTATCAATCAAGATTGTTATACCCCGAACCTAAGGGGGTTCGGGATAGTCCCCAAGCCTCCCGTCAATCTTCGCGGAAGAGTGGTTCTTTCCTCGAGATTGCCACATCCAAAGGGACAAGCTAAATAGTCGATGACATTGTCAGTTATCCTCATCCTCCCACTTATTAGGAGGAAGTACAAGAAGCCCGACCTCCTGATGAGGTTCGTCTCCAGGGTGGTGAGTTGAAGATTGTTTGGCCTTGAAGAAAGAGCTTTGATTTCAATGTTCTTTAGGGTCTATGGTCCCATCAAAGTGTCGAAGGGATTCTGAGTTCAGTCTATTGGGCACTTCAATTGGACCATGGACCCTAAAGAATTCCTACAAACATATGACATGGCAGTTGACACCGCTGGCGGAAATGATCCGGTCATGGCCAAATACCCAGTGTCCAACCCTAAAGGGATCGCACAAAATGGTTGACCCATCTTCCCCAGTCGTCCATCCTTTCCTGGGATTAAGTGTGTCACTAGTTCTTCTCCAACTTTCAAGGGGCCCACTCCCAACTCAATATCGAGTACGACCTATTGCGCATCTAGCGAAGGAGCGATGTTCCCCTTCGGGACTTCATCAAGCATTTCATTCGGGAACAAAACAACATGCCGCCTATCCAGGACTATTTGATTATCGGAGCTTCTGGTTGGTCTTGGTTCCCAATGTGCATGCTTCTAACCTAGCCAGGCCAGGCCACTCAATGAAGGGCCTCCTCAAGTGGGCATACAAATCCATAGACATGGAAGAAGTCGTCAAGTTCATCATCAACATGGATTAACATCAACTAGGCTAGGATCCCACCACTCTGACCACGTGGGTGGGAAAAGAAGCAACCTTTTGGAAATGAAGGGTCGAAGAAGGCATCACTTTCGGTGGCTTTAAGTGGTAAGCATGAGCCCTCAACATACAAGAGAGAGGACAAACCAACAACCAGGGCCACCATTTTCCAACCCCCACCCCCGGCGGTTTAATGACCAAGGCGTCTGGGGCATGGACTATAGGACACGCTGCATTTGCACCGACATGACCGTACTAAGTTTGTCAAGTGGCATGGACAACTTTCAACGTCGCTTTGTCGTTGCCCACAAATGTGGGGAGCCCTATGGCGAAGAAAAGGATCGTCGGCGTCAAAAACTCACCACCAAAACAATTACCAAATATAAACGAGGAAAGGGTGTGTCCTGTGGCGGAACGGTCAAAGCAAAAAGACGCCAAATAGAAGAAACACAAACAATAGAGAAAAGGAGCCACCCACCCAAACAGAGGCGACAAGCCAGCCGACGATGAACTGCATGCTGATCGAGGTCAAAGAACATGGCATGCTCCACATCAGTGCAAGAAGGGAGAGTCCAGAGACGCTTTAGGTCATCGTGGGTGGGAATGGGCAAAGAGCGGTTGGGAGCAACAGGTGCAAGGAAAAAGCGAGCGGGAGGCCAACACACGTGCCATACGAAGTGCGGCATAAAACAACAAACTTATAACAAGACACAACCGCCTTAAGAAAAAGACGCAACTTACCTGAGCGAAGCATTCTTATATGGCTGAGTGCTAGCCAGTCGGCTGGGTCTCTGCCGCACCACTGTTTGGATGGCCCTCTCCGACCACCTGGCTCATAGTTGGCGAGAGCGAGGCAACCTAGCAACAAGCGACGGGCGCTAACAGGCGGACCCATCTTTGACAATCAAGGCGGTGACCCAATACCAGGAGATAGGCGCTGAAAGGCAGACCCAACCTTGACAATCGTGCCTCATGCTGACCCTGGCCGGACAATCCTCTCGAACCACCCGGGGTAGCTCGGCTAGAGCGACCGTGCACACCCTCCTAGAACGAGCGAAAAATGACGGCTACCGCGAGCAACATAACCCCTTACAGGTGGGCTTGCCTCGCCCCTCGCGCGAACGACCTTGATGTCCTAGACCCATGCGAGAGCCGGCGCCACAGGCGGCACGCATGCCCCGCCTCTCGTGATCGAACCAGCCCAGTGTCAGGCCGAGAGGCCGACATGCGGGTCCGACTGGCCCGTCGCGCGCGGGGCAACGCGCAAAAGGGCGCCCGCGGACACAATCGACGCCACCCCATGACGATGGCCCTGCACAAGCCTCGCAATCTATCCGCCATGGACTGTGAGGCAGGTCGCTCGATTCCGAGCCGTCCGGGCAGATCAGACGGCCTAGAGAGCCCCCGAGAGGCCCCCGTGGCACTCCACCCGAAAACGGGCCGCGTGGAGAGCCCCCGAGGCACGCCACCCAAAATCAAACAGCGCAGAGGTACTTTTCGCCCTCGAGGAGTCTCAGGAGGCAGGTACTCCAGCATACTTTATAGGAGTAATACCAAGTTACTCCTATAACTGCGCGCAAATTCGGAAACACCAACCATGACCATTAGATTGGAGATCTCACTGCTTAGGTGACCTCGGATCACGGTGACTCCTGATAACAACTAAGGGAAACTCTAACCTAAACTAAAAAACTTTAACTCCTTACAAGATTCACTTTTGAGGAGTTAAGCCCACTCTAATCGAACCCTCAAAATCTTTAACCTCAAAATTTTGAGGTGAAGCACCGACCACCATTTAAAT
This sequence comes from Triticum timopheevii, assembly GCA_963921465.1. NCBI lineage: Eukaryota > Viridiplantae > Streptophyta > Magnoliopsida > Poales > Poaceae > Triticum > Triticum timopheevii. The sequence goes on from OY997270.1 coordinate 373,720,978, forward strand.
TTGAGCAGCCAAATACAATACTCATTAAAATGATTCCTTTTGACTCTATCTCTCTGACATGCCCACATCGGCGCCGTCTCCAACATGTTCCTTGCCTCCGAGGATCACCCCGCATGCTCATCGATAATTCCCCTCAACCCTGCTGAGCTCCTGCCCGGTGAACTTTTTCTTTGATTTCTCGCCGACCCAGGCCACTTCTATGCTACTCCTGATCGTCCCTAGTCATGGTCGCACTCCTTGCCTCCATACTCAACTATGGACAGAGCATTACAACACACACACACACACCATCACTTGCATACCAACCTACATTGAACACCTACATGGTTTCCAGCTGTCGTCGTTGATTTCGACGAATCGTTGTGTCCCAAACCATGAAATCGAGCCATAAGGAGAACGAAGAAAAGATGAACTCATTCAGACAAAGAATTACCCAAATCGTGGCCCGTGAGGGACGAATTAGTTTTCTTGACTCCTTCCTCGCACGCATATGTCACGCTTGGTGAGGTCCTATCAAATTGCTTTTACATGTCATCTATCTTGGGACCTAACTATCTCCTGGACATCTACTGCCTAAAAATTGTCGTTAGCCTCGTGGAAGAGGGAAGAAGGAAAAAGAGAGTCAGAGAGGCTTCCATAGTTTTTTTAGTTCGTTTGAGGAGTCCAATGTGAGGGGTTCGGTTTTTTTTATGAAGAACATTTCATTCAATTGATATATCTGAAGGAAATATGCCCTAGAGGCAATAATAAAGTTATTATTTATTTCCTTATTTCATGATAAATGTTTATTATTCATGCTAGAATTGTATTAACCGAAAACATAATACATGTGTGAATATATAGACAAACAGAGTGTCACTAGTATGCCTCTACTTGACTAGCTTGTTAATCAAAGATGGTTATGTTTCCTAACCATGGACAAAGAGTTGTTATTTGATTAACGGGATCACATCATTAGTTGAATGATCTGATTGACATGACCCATTCAGTTAGCTTAGCACCCGATCGTTTAGTATGTTGCTATTGCTTCCTTCATGACTTATACATGTTCCCATGACTATGAGATTATGCAACTCCCGTTTACCGGAGGAACACTTTGTGTGCTACCAAACGTCACAACGTAACTGGGTGATTATAAATGTGCTCTACAGGTGTCTCCAAAGGTACTTGTTGAGTTGGCGTATTTCAAGATTAGGATTTGTCACTCCAAATGTCGGAGAGGTATCTCTGGGCCCTCTCGATAATGCACATCACTTAAGCCTTGCAAGCATTGCAACTAATGAGTTAGTTGCGAGATGATGTATTACGGAATGAGTAAAGAGACTTGCCGGTAACGAGATTGAACTAGGTATTGGATACTGACGATCGAATCTCGGGCAAGTAACATACCAATGACAAAGGGAACAACGTATTTTGTTATGCGGTTTGACCGATAAAGATCTTCGTAGAATATGTAGGAACCAATATGGGCATCCAGGTCCCGCTATTGGTTATTGCCCGGAGACGTGTCTCGGTCATGTCTACATTGTTCTCGAACCGTAGGGTCCGCACGCTTAAGGTTTCGATGACAGTTATATTATGAGTTTATGAGTTTTGATGTACCGAAGGAGTTCGAAGTCCCGGATGAGATCGGGGACATGACGAGGAGTCTCGAAATTGTCGAGACATAAAGATTGATATATTGGATGGATATATTTGGACACCGGAAAGGTTCCGGATGAGATTGGGATTATACCGGAGTTCCGGGAGGTTACCGGAACCCCCCGGTAAGTATATGGGCCTTATTGGGCCTTAGTGGAAGGGAGGGAGAAGGAGCAAGGGAGGGGGCGCCCCCCCCCCCAAGCCCAATCCGAATTGGGAGGGGGGCCGGCCCCCCCTTTCCTTCTCTCCTCCCCCCTCTTCCTTCCCTCTCCTACTCCTAATAGGAAAGGGGGGCCAAACCTACTTGGAGTAGGTTTGCCCCCCCTAGGGCGCGCCTCCCCCTTAGGCCGGCCTCCTCCTCCCTCCCTCCTTTATATACGGGGGTGGGGGCACCCCATAGACACACAAGTTGATCATTGAGATCGTTCCTTAGCCGTGTGCGGTGCCCCCCTCCACGATATTACACCTCGGTCATATTGTAACGGTGCTTAGGCGAAGCCTTGCGACAGTAGAACATCAAGATCGTCACCACGCCGTCGTGCTGACGGAACTCCTCCCCGTACCTCTGCTGGATCGGAGTTCAGGGTGCGTCATCGAGCTGTACGTGTGTCAAGAACTCGGAGGTGCCGGAGTAACGGTGCTTGGATCGGTTTGACCGGGAGGACGTACGACTACTTCCTCTATGTTGCGTCAACGCTTCCGCTTCGGTCTACGAGGGTACGTAGACAACACTCTCCCCTCTCGTTGCTATATCATCACCATGATCTTGCGTGTGCGTAGGAAATTTTTTGAAATTACTACGTTCCCCAACAGTGGTATCAGAGCCTAGGTTTTATGGTTTTATGTTATATGCACGAGTAGAACACAAGTGAGTTGTGGGCGATATAAGTCATACTGCTTACCAGCATGTCATACTTTGGTTCGGCGGTATTGTTGGATGAAGCGGCCCGGACCGACATTACGCGTACGCTTACGCGAGACTGGTTTTACCGCCGTGCTTTGCACACAGGTGACTAGCGGGTGTCAGTTTCTCTAACTTTAGTTGAACCGAGTGTGGCTACGCCCGGTCCTTGCGAAGGTTAAAACAGCATCAACTTGACAAACTATCGTTGTGGTTTTGATGCGTAGGTGAGATTGGTTCTTGCTTAAGCCCGTAGCAGCCACGTAAAACTTGCAACAACAAAGTAGAGGACGTCTAACTTGTTTTTGTAGGGCATGTTGTGATGTGATATGGCCAAGACATGATGCTATATTTTATTGTATGAGATGATCATGTTTTGTAACCGAAGTTATCGGCAACTGGCAGGAGCCATATGGTTGTCGCTTTATTGTATGAAATGCAAATGCCCTGTAATTGCTTTACTTTATCACTAAGCGGTAGCGATAGTCGTAGAAGCAATAGATGGCGTAAATGACAACGATGCTACGATGGAGATCAAGGTGTCGCGCCGGTGACGATGGTGATCATGATGGTGCTTCAGAGATGGAGATCACAAGCACAAGATGATGATGGCCATATCATATCACTCATATTGATTGCATGTGATGTTTATCCTTTATGCATCTTATCTTGCTTTGATTGACGGTAGCATTTTAAGATGATCTCTCACTAAAATTATCAAGAAGTGTTCTCCCTGAGTATGCACCGTTGCCAAAGTTCGTCGTGCCCAGACACCACGTGATGATCGGGTGTGATAAGCTCTACGTCCATCTACAACGGGTGCAAGCCAGTTTTGCACACGCAGAATACTCAGGTTAAACTTGACGAGCCTAGCATATGCAGATATGGCCTCGGAACACGAAGACCGAAAGGTTATTGACCGGAAACGTGTCTCGGTCATGTCTACATTGTTCTCGAACCGTAGGGTCCGCACGCTTAAGGTTTCGATGACAGTTATATTATGAGTTTATGAGTTTTGATGTATCGAAGGAGTTCGGAGTCCCGAATGAGATCGGGGACATGACGAGGAGTCTCGAAATGGTCGAGACGTAAAGATCGATATATTGGACGACTATATTCGGAGTTCGGAAAGGTTCCGAGTGATTCGGGTATTTTTCGGAGTACCGGAGAGTTACGGGAATTCGCCGGGGAGAAGTATTGGGCCTTATTGGGCCCTGCGGGAAAGAGAGAGGGGCTGCCTAGGGCAGGCCGCGTGCCCCCCCATGGCCTAGTCCGAATTGGACTAGGGGGAGGGGCCGCACCCCCTCCTTCCTTCCCTTCTCTCTTCCCCTTCCTTGTCTCCTACTCCTAATACATGGAAGGACTCCTAGTTGGACTAGGAAAGGGGGAATCCTACTCCCGGTGGGAGTAGGACTCCCCAGGGCGCGCCATAGTAGAGGGCCGGCCCTCCCCTCCTCCTCTCCTTTATATACGGGGGTAGGGGGCACCCCATGGACACACAAGTTGATCATCGTGATCGTTCCTTAGCCGTGTGCGGTGCCCCCCTCCACGATATTACACCTCGATCATATTGTAGCGGTGCTTAGGCGAAGCCCTGTGACAGTTGAACATCAAGATCGTCACCACGCCGTCGTGCTGACGGAACTCCTCCCCGAAGCTTTGCTGGATCGGAGCCCGGGGTGCGTCATCGAGCTGTACGTGTGTCAAGAACTCGGAGGTGCCGGAGTAACGGTGCTTGGATCGATTGGACCGGGAAGACGTACGACTACTTCCTCTACGTTGCGTCAACGCTTCCGCTTCGGTCTACGAGGGTACGTAGACAACACTCTCCCCTCTCGTTGCTATGCATCACCATGATCTTGCGTGTGCGTAGGAAATTTTTTGAAATTACTATGTTACCCATTAGTGGTATCAGAGCCTAGGTTTTATGCGTAGATGTCATATGCACGAGTAGAACACAAGTGAGTTGTGGGCGATACAAGTCATACTGCTTACCAGCATGTCATACTTTGGCTCGGCGGTAATGTTGGATGAAGCGGCTCGGACCGACATTACACGTACGCTTACGCGAGACTGGTATTACCGCCGTGCTATGCACACAGGTGACTAGCGGGTGTCAGTTTCTCCAACTTTAGTTGAACCGAGTGTGGCTACGCCCGGTCCTTGCGAAGGTTAAAACAGCACCAACTTGACAAACTATCGTTGTGGTTTTGATGCGTAGGTAAGAACGGTTCTTGCTCAGCCCATAGCAGCCACGTAAAACTTGCAACAACAAAGTAGAGGACGTCTAACTTGTTTTTGCAGGGCATGTTGTGATGTGATATGGTCAAGACGTGATGAGATATAAGTTGTTGTATAAGATGATCATGTTTTGTTGAAGTTATCGGCAACTGGCAAAAGCCTTATGGTTGTCTCTCTATTGCATAAGATTCAAGCGCCAAATAATTGCTTTACTTTATCGCTATGCGATAGCAATAGTTGCAAGAGCAATTGCTGGCGAGACGACCATGTGACGACACATTGATATAGATCAAGATGATGGAGATCATGGTGTCATGCCGGTGACGATGGAAATCATGATGATGCTTTGGAGATGGAGATCAAAGGCACAAGATGATGATGGCCATATCATGTCACATATTTTGATTGCATGTGATGTTTATCTATTATACATCTTATTCTTGCTTTCATTGACGGTAGCATTTTAAGATGATCTCTCACTAATTATCAAGAAGTGTTCTCTCTGAGTATGCACCGTTGCCAAAGTTCGTCGTGCCTAGACACCACGTGATGATCGGGTGTGATAAGCTCTACGTCCATCTACAACGGGTGCAAGCCAGTTTTGCACATGCGGAATACTCAGGTTAAACTTGACGAGCCTAGCATATGCAGATATGGCCTCGGAGCACGGAGACCGAAAGGTCGAGCGTGAATCATATAGTAGATATGATCAACATGAGATGTTCACCATTGAAAACTACTCCATCTCACGTGATGACCGGTTATGGTTTAGTGGATTTAGATCACGTGATCACTTAGATGACTAGAGAGATGTCTGTCTAAGTGGGAGTTCTTAAGTAATATGATTAATTGAACTTAAATTTATCATGAACTTAGTCCTGGTATTATTTTGCAAATTATGTTGTAAGATCAATAGCTTGCGTTGTTGCTTTCATATGTTTATTTTTGATATGTTCCTAGAGAAAATTGTGTTGATAAATGTTAGTAGCAATGATGCGGATTGGATCCGTGATCTGAGGTTTATCCTCATTGCTGTGCAGAAGAATTATGTCCTTGATGCACCGCTAGGTGACAGACCTATTGCAGGAGCAGATGCAGACGTTATGAACGTTTGGCTAGCTCAATATGATGACTACTTGATAGTTTTGTGCACCATGCTTTATGGCTTAGAATCGGGACTTCAAAGACGTTTTGAACGTCATGGACCATATGAGATGTTCCAGGAGTTGAAGTTAATATTTCAAGCAAATACCCGAGTTGAGAGATATGAAGTCTCCAACAAGTTCTATAGCTAAAAGATGGAGGAGAATCGCTCAACTAGTGAGCATGTGCTCAGATTGTCTGGGTACTACAATCGCTTGAATCAAGTGGGAGTTAATCTTCCAGATAAGATAGTGATTGACAGAATTCTCTAGTCACCATCACCAAGTTAGTATAACTTTGTGATGAACTATAGTATGCAAGGGATGATGAAAATGATTCCCGAGTTTTTCATGATGATGAAATCGATGAAGGTAGAAATCAAGAAAGAACATCAAGTGTTGATGGTTAACAAGACCACTAGTTTCAAGAAAAGGGCAAAGGGATAGAAGGGAACTTCAAGAAGAACGGCAAGCAAGTTGCTGCTCAAGTGAAGAAGCCCAAGTCTGGACCTAAGCCTGAGACTAAGTGCTTCTACTGCAAAGGGACTGGTTACTGGAAGCAGAACTACCCCAAGTATTTGGCGGATAAGAAGGATGGCAAAGTGAACAAACGTATATTTGATATACATGTTATTGATGTGTACTTTACTAGTGTTTATAGCAACCCCTCGGTATTTGGTACTGGTTCAGTTGCTAAGAGTAGTAACTCGAAACGGGAGTTGCAGAATAAACAGAAACTAGTTAAGGGTGAAGTGACGATGTGTGTTGAAAGTAGTTTCAAGATTGATATGATCATCATCGCACACTCCCTATACTCTCGAGATTAGTGTTGAACCTAAATAAAAGTTATTTGGTGTTTGCGTTGAGCATGAATATGATTTGATCGTGTTTATTGCAATACGGTTATTCATTTAAGTAAGAGAATAAACTGTTGTTCTGTTTACATGAATAAAAACCTTATATGGCTACACACCCAATGAAAATGGTTCATTGGATCTCGATCATAGTGATACACATATTCATAATATTGAAACCAAAAAGATGCAAAGTTAATAATGACAGTGCAACTTATTTGTGGCACTGCCGTTTAGGTCATATTGGTGTAAAGCGCATGAAGAAACTCCATGCTGATGGGATTTTGAAATCACTTGATTATGAATCACTTGATGCTTGCGAACCATGCCTCATGGGCAAGATGACTAAGACTCCGTTCTCCGGAACAGTGGAGCGAGCAACTGACTTATTGGAAATAATACATACTGATGTATGCGATCCAATGAGTGTTAAGGCTCGCGGCGGGTATCGTTATTTTCTGACCTTCACAGATGATTTGAGCAGATATGGGTATATCTACTTGATGAAACATAAGTCTGAAATAGTTGAAAGGTTCAAAGAATTTCAGAGTGAAGTGGAAAAATCATCATGACAAGAAAATAAGGTTTCTACGATCTGATCGCGGAGACAAATATTTGAGTTACGAGTTTGGTCTTCGATTAAAACAATGTGGAATAGTTTCACAATTTCATGCCACCTAGAACACCACATCATAATGGTGTGTCTGAACGTCATAACCGTACTTTATTAGATATAGTACAATCTATGATGTTTCTTACCAATTTACCAATATCGTTTTGGGATCATGTATTAGAGACAGCTGCATTCACGTTAAATAGGGCACCATCTAAAATCCGTTGAGACGACACTATATGAACTGTGGTTTAGCAAGAAACCAAAGTTGTCGTTTCTTAAAGTTTGGGGCTGCGATGCTTATGTGAAAAAGTTTCATCCTGATAAGCTCAAACCCAAATCAGAAGAAGTGCGTCTTCATAGAATACCCAAAGGAAATTGTTGGGTTCACCTTCTATCACAGATCCGAAGGCAAAACATTCGTTGATAATAAATGGATCCTTTCTAGAGAAGGAGTTTCTCTCGAAAGAAGTGAGTGGGAGGAAAGTAGAACTTGATGAGGTAACTGTACCTGTTCCCTTATTGGAAAGTAGTTCATCACAGAAATCTGTTCTTGTGACTACTATACCAATTAGTGAGGAAGCTAATGATGATGATCATGTAACTTCAGATCAAGTTACTACCAAACCTCGTAGGTAAAACAGAGTGAGATCCGCACCAGAGTGGTACGGTAATCCTGTTCTGGAGGTTGTGTTACTTGACCATGACAAACCTACGAACTATGAGGAAGCGATGATGAGCCCAGATTCCGCAAAATGGTTTGAGGCCATGAAATCTGAGATATGATCCATGTATGAGAACAAAGTATGGACTTTGATGGATTTGCCCGATGATCGGCAAACCATAGAAAATAAATGGATCTTCAAGAGGAAGACAGACGTTGATAGTAGTGTTACTATCTACAAAGCTAGACTTGTCGAAAAAGGTTTTTGACAAAGTTCAAGGTGTTGACTACGATGAAATTTTCTCACTCATAGCGATGCTTAAGTCTGTCCAAATCATGTTAGCAATTGCCGCATTTTTATGAAATCTGGCAAATGGATAAACAAAACTACATTCCTTAATGGATTTAAAGAAGAGTTGTATATGATGCAACCAGAATGTTTTGTCAATCCTAAAGGTGCTGACAAAATACGCAAGCTCCAGCGATCCATCTATGGACTGGTGCACGCATCTCGGAGTTGGAATATACGCTTTGATAAGTTGATCAAAGCATATAGTTTTATACAGACTTGCGGTGAAGCCTGTATTTACTAGAAAGTGAGTGGGAGCACTACAGCATTTCTGATAAGTATATGTGAATGACATATTGTAGATCGGAAATAATGTAGAATTATTCTGCAAAGCATAAAGGAGTATTTGAAAGGAGTTTTTCAAAGAAAGACCTCGGTGAAGCTGCTTACATATTGAGCATCAAGATCTATAGAGATAGATCAAGACGCTTGATAAGTTTTTTCAATGAGTACATACCTTGACAAGATTTTGAAGTAGTTCAAAATGGAACAGTCTAAGAAAGAGTTCTTGCCTGTGTTGCAAGGTGTGAAATTGAGTAAGACTCAAAACACAACCACGGCAGAAGATAGAAAGAGAATGAAAGTCATTCCCTATGCCTTGGCCATAGGTTCTATAAAGTATGCCATGCTGTGTACCAGATCTATTGTATACCCTGCACTGAGTTTGGCAAGGGAGTACAATAGTGATCTAGGAGTAGATCACTGGACAGCGGTCAAAATTATCCTTAGTGGAATAAGGATATGTTTCTCGATTATGGAAGTGACAAAAGGTTCGTCGTAAAGGGTTACGTCGATGCAAGTTTTGACACCGATCTGGATGACTCTAAGTCTCGATCTAGATACATATTGAAAGTGGGAGCAATTAGCTAGAGTAGCTCCGTGCAGAGCATTGTAGACATAGAAAATTGCAAAATACATAACGGATCTGAATGTGAAAGACCCGTTGACTAAGATTCTCTCACAAGCAAAACATGATCACACTTTAGTACTCTTTGGGTGTTAATCACATAGCGATGTGAACAAGATTACTGAATCTAGTAAACCCTTTGGGTGTTGGTCACATGACGATGTGAACTATGGGTGTTAATCACATGATGATGTGAACTATCAATGTTAATCACATGGTGATGTGATCTAGATTATTGACTCTAGTGCAAGTGGGAGACTCAAGGAAATATGCCCTAGAGGCAATAATAAAGTTATTATTTATTTCCTTATTTCATGATAAATGTTTATTATTCATGCTAGAATTGTATTAACCGGAAACATAATACATGTGTGAATACATAGACAAACATAGTGTCACTAGTATGCCTCTACTTGACTAGCTTGTTAATCAAAGATGGTTATGTTTCCTAACCATGGACAAAGAGTTGTTATTTGATTAATGGGATCACATCATTAGTTGAATGATCTGATTGACATGACCCATTCAGTTAGCTTAGCACCCGATCGTTTAGTATGTTGCTATTGCTTCCTTCATGACTTATACATGTTCCTATGACTATGAGATTATGCAACTCCCGTTTCCCGGAGGAACACTTTGTGTGCTACCAAATGTCAGAACGTAACTGGGTGATTATAAAGGTGCTCTACAGGTGTCTCCAAAGGTACTTGTTGGGTTGGCGTATTTCAAGATTAGGATTTGTCACTCCGAATGTCGGAGAGGTATCTCTGGGCCCTCTCGGTAATGCACATCACTTAAGCCTTGCAAGCATTGCAACTAATGAGTTAGTTGCGAGATGATGTATTACGAAACGAGTAAAGAGACTTGCCGGTAACGAGATTGAACTAGGTATTGGATACCGACGATCGAATCTCGGGCAAGTAACATACCGATGACAAAGGGAACAACGTATTTTGTTATGCGGTTTGACCGATAAAGATCTTCGTAGAATATGTAGGAACCAATATGGGCATCCAGGTCCCGCTATTGGTTATTGACCAGAGACATGTCTCGGTCATGTCTACATTGTTCTCGAACCGTAGGGTCCGCACGCTTAAGGTTTCGATGACAGTTATATTATGAGTTTATGAGTTTTGATGTACCTAAGGAGTTCGGAGTCCCGGATGAGATCGGGGACATGACGAGGAGTCTCGAAATGGTCGATACATAAAGATTGATATATTGGACGGATATATTTGGACATCCGGAAAGGTTCCGGATGAGATTGGGATTATACCGGAGTTCCGGGAGGTTACCAGAACCCCCCGGTAAGTATATGGGCCTTATTGGGCCTTAGTGGAAGGGAGGGAGAAGGAGCAAGGGAGGGGGTGCCCCCCCCCAAGCCCAATCCGAATTGGGAGGGGGGCCGGCCCCCGCTTTCCTTCTCTCCTCCCCCCTCTTCCTTTCCTCTCCTACTCCTAATAGGAAAGGGGGGCCAAACCTACTTGGAGTAGGTTTGCCCCCCCTAGGGCGCGCCTCCCCCTTAGGCCGGCCTCCTCCTCCCTCCCTCCTTTATATACGGGGGTGGGGGGCACCCCATAGACACACAAGTTGATCATTGAGATCGTTCCTTAGCCGTGTGCGGTGCCCCCCTCCACGATATTACACCTCGGTCATATTGTATCGGTGCTTAGGCGAAGCCCTGCGACAGTAGAACATCAAGATCGTCACCACGCCGTCTTGCTGACGGAACTCCTCCCCGTACCTCTGCTGGATTGGAGTTCGGGGTGCGTCATCGAGCTGTACGTGTGTCAAGAACTCGGAGGTGCCGGAGTAACGGTGCTTGGATCGGTTGGACCGGGAGGACGTACGACTACTTCCTCTACGTTGCGTCAACGCTTCCGCTTCGGTCTACGAGGGTACGTAGACAACACTCTCCCCTCTCGTTGCTATATCATCACCATGATCTTGCGTGTGCGTAGGAATTTTTTTGAAATTACTACGTTCCCCAACAATATCGAGGTGATACAACCGCATTGAAAGAATGGACGACCTCTACATAGCGCGATGCACATAGCTAACAAGTCCAACAAGCATAATAATAAATATCATTTTACAGCAAAAGTAAATCAGTTTAGCCTAGGGTGTGGCAAATCCTATCTGGAGATTACACGGCCATCAATGTTGGGAGAAAACTCCCTGGTCGTATGCTCCAGCCGTGTAGACGCAGTCATGAAAATGTCTCTGACCTCCAGCCTCTGCATGATAGACCACGTACGGAGCCATCGTGTACACACATGAATAACGTGCACAGGTGATGAAACATATTTATTGTTAAAACACATATCAGTCCTTGTAAGCCACAATGCTCAACATAAGGCAGTCGCCCCGTGAGTAGATATGCAGATTTTTTTTATCAATACCCTATAATCAATTGCCGAACATGTTACGTGCACTACATGGGGGTATAGATTTGTAACTACTTGACCTATGGCCCAGACTGCACGAGCAAACTTACACTAAAAAAATAAGTGTTTAATGGACTCGTCATGTTGGCAAAAGACACATGTCTTACTACCTTGCCGGTTGCGTCGACCCCTTTGTTGAAACCAGAGGAATATTTTCACTCTTAGAGGAATTTTAGCTTGCACAATTTCTTGTTATCAACCGGAACATCAGTGTGAAGCATTGCGTCATACAAGGATTTTACTGAAAAGCTACTGTTCTGATGCAAATTCCATTGGAATTTGTCTGGTTCGCCTGACAGTTGAATGGCCTCCAGACGAATGAGTAATTCATTCCATGCTACCACGCGAGGCCCAAAAAGGTCCCTATGGAAAGAAATATCAGAGTTTTCTTGTCCCAATACTTGTTTGATGATGATGAATTTACGTTTGACGACCCTATACAAGCTAGGGTATTGCATCACAATTGGAGTGGCCCCCAACCAGGTGTCTTCCCAGAATCGAACATGAGAACCATCCCTAACCGAGAAAGTACCAAATTGGAAAAGGAATTCCTTGGCATTCATGACGCAACTCCAAAAATGCGAATCACCAAGTTTCCAAAGAACTTGAGAAATGGCTTTGGACCCCACGTAATTGTTACGAATGATTTCCTGCCTTACTCCATTCTTAATGACTAGTTTGTATACCCATTTACTCAGAAGAGCGATGTTTTTCATCTCAAGATCCTGAATTCCAAGGCCCCCTGAATTTTAGGTCAGCATAACTGTAAGTACAAGTGTCACTTAAATTATATTTTGGTGTGATAACAATATGGTTAGTGGAACTAATATCAGTCGCTAAAGTTTATCTCAGGATATTGGTTTCAAGTTGTCCTTTATGGAGGTGTGCGACCTCCCAATTCAAAAAGATCAAAGGCGTGGTTTTCTGGCGACTCGAAGGTGTTTCATTTGGTTCGATTTGAGTCGTGGAAAAAATCGCACTACTAAGAGGGGTCATTGTGGATTTATGTCGTGTGGGAATGCCATCTTTAAAACTATATACACCAATCTTCCTACTCCTACCATAATATATCCGTTCGTGTGCTAGCTGTGGTATCCAGAGAGTTACAATAGAAATGTTCTGGATACCCCGTGCACACAGAGTCTTTTGACCCCAGTGCGCATGGGGTAGTCAGGAAATTTCTCGGTACCCCATGCGCACGGGGTGCTGCATATCTTCATGGGTACCCTGTGCGCACAGGTCTGACTTAGCCCGTCACACGGGGTTCAACGGGCAGAAACTCCCACCCAGCCAAGAACACTAAAAAAACGTCTTCCTCCTCCATCCCTAACCCTAATGTCTCTTTGAGATCCACCATTGCTACACCTCATTTTTCTCAACACTCTCAATCCCTCGACCCAAACTTGTTGAAACTTTGGGGATTGGGAGAGCAAGACCCGATCTACACTTTGACCAAAACAATCGCGTTCCCCACAATATTCATCCACCATTGACTTGTTACTCTTGGAGCTTGGGCTCCTAGTCGGTTAGATGTTCCTCTGGAAGCTTTCTTGCTTATCGTGTGCTCCGGAGAAGTTTATAAAGATGTGATGGTCGCCTTCAAGACCAACCCCGAGTAATTCAAGGCTCATCCATTGGGGGTGACTCGATAGAGATTACGTTGAGCCTTCGATGGCGTTCCGCAAGCTTTGGCTCTGGCACCGCTCTAAACGAAGAGTAGCTCTTCCCCAAGAAAGAGTGAACTTGGGGATAAAATCCGCATCCTCATCTCACTTGTGGTTAATCCTTTCCCGCACTTTACTTTGTTTTGTATGCTTGTTGGCTTGCTAAGTAGTTTGTTGCCTAGCATCCATAGCTTCAAGTTTGCTTGTCATATAGGTTGTATTCACCTAGTTGCATATCTAGTGAGCCCTATTTATCCGCTAAACCTTAAAATTGACAAGAAAGATTAACATTTGTAGTCTCCTATTCACCCCCCCTCTAGTCGATCATATCGATCCTTTCAATAATTAATACACTCCACCTAGCCAGCCGACATTTCTTGGATTCATTATCACACTACCAAAAAATCTGGATCTAAAATAATCGAGACACTGAAGAACCCCTTTCGGTAAGTGAAAGAATGACAACATGTATAGAGCCATGTTGCCTGGAGGGAATTGATTAGAATCAACCATCCCCCATACGAGAAGAGTTTGGCCTTCCAGCTAGCTTGACGTTTCTCAAGTCTTTCTTCCACGTGCTTCCACTCAACGATAGTTAAGCGCCGATAGTGAATCGGAATACCTAGATACCTAATAGGGAACTACCAGAATTGACAGCCGAAAATCTCAACATAGTCAGATGCTCTGCAGTATCGCCAAAGCAGAAATGCTCGCTCTTATGGAAGTTAATTTTGAGACTAAAGAGCTCCTCAAATGCACATAAAAGCAATTTGACGTTTCCTGCTTTATCTAGGTCATGATCCATAAAAAGTATAGTGTCGTCTGCATATTGTAGAATAGACAGACCTACTACCGAATGAGGAATCACGTCGCTAATCTGACCGGCCACATTAGCCCCTCAACAAGGGTAGCTAACATGCCGGCCATAATGTTGAACAAAATAGGGGATATGGGGTCCCCTTGGCGAAGACTCTTCGTGGCCTGAAAGTATTTGTCAACATCATCATTGACTTTGATAGCCACACTACCTCCAGAAACAAAACTGTCTACCCATCGACACCATTATGGCAAAAAAAACCTTCATGCACAAAGTTTGCAAGAGAAAGGGTCATTTGACTTTGTCATATGCTTTTTTGAAGTGATGACTCCATTTGACTTTTTATGGTGAAACTCATGTATAGTTTCATGCAGCACAACAACTCCATCTTGTATGTTGCGCCCTGGCATAAACCCTATTTAAGTGGGTTTGACCACGTGGTTAGCCGCCCCGTTCAACCAATTAGTTGCCACCTTTGTGAATATCTTAAAGATGACATTTAGAAGGCAGATTGGTCTCTGTTGTTGAATACGACTAATGTCCTTAGTCTTGGGCAGAAGAATAATTTCTCCAAAGTTTAAATGGGCAATATCAAGGTTTTTAGCATGCAGTTGGTTAAACAACTGATCCAAATCCACCTTAATCATATCCCAAAAAATTGATAAAACTCTGCCGAAAAACCATCTGGTCCCGAAGCCTTATTGTGTTTCATTTAGACCACCGTCCGAATTTCCTCTTCGGAGAACGGAGAGGTTAAAAACTCGTTTTTCGCCTTCGAAACTTGAGGTATGCCATGAGTAATATATTTGTCCAGCACAAAAGGGCTTTCAAGTGAAGGTCCAAAAAGCTCTTTGTAGTACTTAGAAATGAAATTTCTGAGCGGAGCATCCCCCTCTATACGGCCTTCGTCCTGGTAGAGAATGAAAATATGTTTCTTTCTATGTCTGCCATTAGCCAGCATTTGGAAATACTTCATATTATCATCACTTTGAAGAAGCAAGTCGGCTTTGCAATGTTGGTACCATTTAATCTCTTCCTCGCGTAAAAGGCGGGCAATCTGCTCAATTTGATAGCTTTTTTGCTCAATGTCAGCAGCAGAGAGAGGCCTCACCTCCACAATTTTATCAAGGGTGTCGATTAAGGTAGATAGATCACCCCAGACAGGTATTAACAATCTCTTTTAAAATGCAGACTTAAACTCCTCTTGAGCGGCGCCATATACAACCGCCGGACTCCAAAGGAAATTGTCGGACTTATTTTGAAGGTGAAATTTGATGTGGTATTCACCCTTCTACGTGGATAAAAATTTCAAGTATGTCGAGTGGATGCCTAGTAAGATTCCACCCAACTTCCCGGACGAGAGTAAAACATGCCATTCATAATCATAATCACATGAAAAGTGATTAAGATTACGTGTCTGCAAATCACGTATCTGGACCAGGGTTCGGTTAGCTACACATTTCTTTTAACTCTCAAATTTGAGGAGCTAACAAGGCATTTGCGAAGTTAAAATTTAGCAATTCAGTTAGAGATACCCTAATATTTTCCCTATGCAGAGGATGCCAGATTGTTCGCTCCGTCCGGGGATTCGCCTGGTCGGGTTCATTTCCGCGGCAACGAATAAAGCAATTACATGGACCAGATATAGATTCGCTCACCGTCCTCAATAAAGCAAAATTCGCTAAGAAAAATGGAGAAGCGCTAGATGCTCACCTCAAACATGGGGCCATCATCGTTGGAGTTGGTGGAGGCACCGTGTGCTTGGTAGAAGGATGGTCAGGCAATGAGATTCCCGGAGCTAGGCGTGTTTTAAGGCCCCGTTCGGAGTCACTCCAACTCCTAAAAATACGAGGAGCTGGAGCATCTCTTTCCCAGCTCCGTGCCTTTTGACTCCAACTCCAGGAGCGGAGTGGTGGAGTGGCGAGTCTCCGAACAGGGCCTAACTGTTGCTTTCTCTTCGTTTGCCACGTGTTAGATTATCACAATTTTATTTGTCCAATCAGCTTTTCAGCTTAAAAGCGTACAAAAAAAATGAAAAATGTATTGAAACTTACCACAAAAATTGTGAAATTATACCATAGCAACTGTTGGAAGAATTTCAACCTGTTGTAAATTATCTACAAAATTGCCATGCAGACATTTTCAAAAACATCCCTACAAAAATGTTGTTCATTATAGTTTTCCCATGGGCACCTATTTTCAAAAAAAATTGCCGTGTGTACAAAAAACAGAAAAAAAACTTAAAGGTTTGCAATGTTAGAATTATCTATTAGAAAAACACAAAAACAGTTCTTAAAATAACAAAAAAATGTCATGCTCTTATAAAAGTTCCATGCTCATAATCGTAAACATGACATGCTCTTAACAAGAAAAATGGCATGCTCTTACATATTAAAAATGTCATGCTATTAATAGTAAAAATGCATGCTATTAATAATAAAAATGGCATGTTCATAGTAATAAAATGCGATGATAAAAATTAAAATTGCCATACTATGTATTTTATTTGTCAAAACATAAAACCACACAAAAATAAAAGGAAGTGATTCAGAAATTAAAATTGCCATGCCATTTAAAATAAATTTACCAACCTATAGATTTAAAAATGCCAAATTCTTAAAAAATAAAAATGCCAAGCTCTTAATAATAAAGATGCCATGCTCTTAATAATAAAATTGACATGCTCCTAATAATAAAAATGCCATGTAGTTTTACAAAAAATGCCATGGCAAATTGCAAAAAGATTGCCATGGTTTTAAGAAATGCTTTCAATATTTATTTTTTGCCATGGACAACAACTAACAATCTCAAAAAGCCAATAACTTTGGCAAAAAAAACTATCTGTAAAACATGAAAAACATTGCCATGTTTCTGAAGAACACACAAAAAGTATATGAGTTGCAGGTGGTTCGTTAATCAAAAAGGGATTGCGAAAAACACAAGTTTGTTATCTTGCTGCACCTTCCCAACTTATGACACACAAAAAGCACACATTGCCATGATATATCTTATGATTTTTTTAGGAATGTTCATTTTCTGTGTTCATCGGAAAAATGCCATGCAACTTGAGAAACATCCCATGAAATTAGCCATGACAACTATAAAACAACCATTTCTGTTTATACAAAGGACATGTCAATTTATTTGGGAAAAAAGATTGTGCCATGGCAACTTTTTTTGGAATTTGTAAGGGGCACATGGGGGAATTTGCGCATTTTATTCTTTGAACCTACCATGGTTTAGAGCAAACAGTTCTTAAAAAATGTCATGGTCTTTTTTGCCATGACCTATAGAAAAAACAGTTCTAAGTTGTTATATGTATCAACCGAAAAATACCATGTTGAGTGCTTGAAACCTGAAATTCCAGTGGTTGTAGCACAAATATAAGGACGCTTTTAGTCAAAACCCATATGTATCAGCACATGGGAAAGTTGGGCATTTTTGTTCTTTGAAACTACCATGGTCTAGAGCAAACCATTCTTAAAAAATGACATCGTCTTTTTTTGCCATGATCTAGAGCAAAAACATGAAATTCCGATGGTTGTAGCATAGATATAATGTAGTTGTTACTCAAATCGACCGGGAAAAAAATGGTGCTCACAAGAAAGCTTCAGAAAATGCACTGAAAAATGTGCGCCGACAACAGCTACGTATAACCGCAAACAACGACGCCGAGCCCAGCCTCCTCTCACGTCCCTTGTCGAGCGAGATCTCCTCGTCGTGCCGTCGTCGAGCCTCACCTCCTCCTGCGCCGTCGTCAAGCCCAACCTTCTCCCACGGCAGCCACACACACCCTTATCTTTTTTGCTTTAGTGATGGATGAGGTCACAAGGGATATACAGGAAGATATATCATGATGTATGCTCTTTGCGGATGACTTGGTGCTAGTCGATGATAGTCGGGCGGGGGTTAATAGAAAGTTGGAGCTATGGAACTAAAACTGAGTACATGAGATGCGATTTCAGCATTATTAGGCATGAGGAGGAGGAGGTTCGCCTTGCTGGGCAGGTTGTACCTTAGAAGGACACTTTTCGATATTTGGGGTCAATGTTGTTTTAGGATGGGGATATCGATGCAAATGTGAATCATCAAATCAAAACTGGATGAATGAAGTGGCGTCAAGTTTCTGCCATTCTCTATGACAAGAGTGCCACATAAGTTAAAAGGCAGGTCGTATAGGACAATGATTTGACCCACAATATTGTATGACGTTGAGTGTTGGCCGACTACAAGGCGACATGTTCAACAATTGTCTCTCTCTAAGATATGCGCATGTTGAGATGGATGTGTGACCACACAAGGAATGAATAGATCTGGAATGATGATATACGAGACTAAGTTGGGGTGTACCGATTGAAGGAAATATGCCCTAGAGGCAATAATAAAGTTATTATTTATTTCCTTATATCTTGATAAATGTTTATTATTCATGCTAGAATTGTACTAACCGGAAACATAATACATGTGTGAATACATAGACAAACATAGTGTCACTAGTATGCCTCTACTTGACTAGATCGTTTATCAAAGATGGTTATGTTTCCTAGCCATGGACAAAAGAGTTGTCATTTGATTAACGGGATCACATCATTAGGAGAATGATGTGATTGACTTGACCCATTCCGTTAGCCTAGAACTTGATCGTTTAGTATGTTGCTATTGCTTTCTTCATGACTTATACAATGTTCCTACAACTATGAGATTATGCAACTCCCGTTTACCGGAGGAACACTTTGTGTGATACCAAACGTCACAACGTAACTGGGTGATTATAAAGGTGCTCTACAGGTGTCTCCGAAGGTACATGTTGGGTTGGCGTATTTCGAGATTAGGTTTTGTCACTCCGATTGTCGGAGAGGTATCTCTGGGCCCTCTCGGTAATGCACATCATTATAAGCCTTGCAAGCAATGCGACCAATGAGTTGGTTACGGGATGATGCATTACAGAACGAGTAAAGAGACTTGCCGGTGACGAGATTGAACTAGGTATTGGATACCGACGATCGAATCTCGGGCAAGTAACATACCGATGACAAAGGGAACAACGTATGTTGTTATGCGGTTTGACCGATAAAGATCTTCGTAGAATATGTAGGAGCCAATATGGGCATCCAGGTCCCACTATTGGTTATTGACCGAGAATAGTTCTAGGTCATGTCTACATAGTTCTCGAACCCGTAGGGTCCGCACGCCTAAGGTTTCGATGACAGTTATATTATGAGTTTATGAGTTTTGATGTACCGAAGGAGTTCGGAGTCCCGGATGAGATCGGGGACATGACGAGGAGTCTCGAAATGGTCGAGACTAAAGATCGATATATTGGACGACTATATTCGGAGTTCGAAAAGGTTCCGAGTGATTCGGGTATTTTTCGGAGTACCGGAGAGTTACGGGAATTCGCTGGGGAGAAGTATTGGGCCTTATTGGGCCCTGCGGGAAAGAGAGAGGGGCTGCCTAGGGCAGGCCGCGCGCCCCCCCATGGCCTAGTCCGAATTGGACTAGGGGGAGGGGCCGCACCCCCTCCTTCCTTCCCTTCTCTCTTCCCCTTCCTTGTCTCCTACTCCTACTACATGGAAGGACTCCTAGTTGGACTAGGAAAGGGGGAATCCTACTCCCGGTGGGAGTAGGACTCCCCATGGCGCCCGCCTCCTAGGGCCGGCCTCCTCCTCCCTCCCTTCTTTATATACGGGGGTAGGGGGCACCCCATAGACACACAAGTTGATCTACGGATCGTTCCTTAGCCGTGTGCGGTGCCCCCTTCCACCATATTCCACCTCGGTCATATCATCGCGGAGTTTAGGCGAAGCCCTGCGCCGGTAGAACATCATCATCATCACCACACCGTCGTGCTGACGGAACTCGTCTCCGGAGCTCGGCTGGATCGGAGGCCGGAGATTGTCATCGAGCTGAACGTGTGCTGAACTCGGAGGCTCCGTACGTTCGGTGCTTGGATCGGTCGGATCATGAAGACGTACGACGAACCGCGTTGTGCTAACGCTTCCGCTTACGGTCTACGGGGGTACGTGGACGAACACTCTCCCCTCTCGTTGCTATGCCATCACCATGATCTTGCATGTGCGTAGGAAATTTTTTGAAATTACTACGTTCCCAACAGTGGCATCCGAGCCTAGGTTTTTATGGTTTGATGTTATATGCACGAGTAGAACACAAGTGAGTTGTGGACGATATAAGTCATACTGCCTACCAGCATGTCATAGTTTGGTTCGGCGGTATTGTTGGATGAAGCGGCCCGGACCGACATTACGCGTACGCTTACGCGAGACTGGTTCTACCGACGTGCTTTGCACACAGGTGGCTAGCGGGTGTCAGTTTCTCCAACTTTAGTTGAACCGAGTGTGGCTATGCCCGATCCTTGCGAAGGTTAAAACGGAGTCTATTTGACAAACTATCGTTGTGGTTTTGATGCATAGGTGAGATTGGTTCTTTCTTAAGCCCATAGCAGCCACGTAAAACTTGCAACAACAAAGTAGAGGACGTCTAACTTGTTTTTGCAGGGCATGTTGTGTTGTGATATGGTCAAGACGTGATGAGATATAAGTTGTTGTATGAGATGATCATGTTTTGTTGAAGTTATCAGCAACTGGCAGAAGCCTTATGGTTGTCTCTTTATTGCATAAGATGCAAGCGCCAAATAATTGCTTTACTTTGTCACTATGCGATAGCAATAGTTGCAAGAGCAATAGTTGGCGAGACGACCATGTGACGACACATTGATATAGATCAACATGATGGAGATCATGGTGTCGTGCCGGTGACGATAGAGATCATGACAGTACGTTGGAGGTGGAGATCAAAGGCGTAAGATGATCATGGCCATATCATGTCACATGTTTTGATTGCATATGATGTTTATCTGTTATACATCTTATTCTTGCTTTGATTGACGGTAGCATTTTAAGATGATCTCTCACTAATTATCAAGAAGTGTTCTCCCTGAGTATGCACCGTTGCCAAAGTTCGTCGTGCCCAGACACCACGTGATGATCGGGTGTGGTAAGCTCTACGTCCATCTACAACGGGTGCAAGCCAGTTTTGCACACGCAGAATACTCAGGTTAAACTTGACGAGCCTAGCATATGCAGATATGGCCTCGGAACACGGAGACCGAAAGGTCGAGCGTGAATCATATAGTAGATATGATCAACATAGTGATGTTCACCATTGAAAGCTACTCCATCTCACGTGATGATCGGTTATGGTTTAGTTGATTTGGATCACGTGATCACTTAGATGACTAGAGAGATGTCTGTCTAAGTGGGAGTTCTTAAGTAATATGATTAATTAAACTTAAATTTATCATGAACTTAGTCCTAGTAGTATTTTGCAAATTATGTTGTAGATCAATAGCTCGCGGTGTTGCTTTCATATGTTTATTTTGATATGTTCCTAGAGAAAACTATGTTGAAAGATGTTAGTAGCAATGATGCGGATTGGATCCGTGATCTGAGGTTTATCCTCATTGCTGCACAAAAGAATTATGTCCTTAATGCACCGCTAGGTGACAGACCTATTGCAGGAGCAGATGCAGACGTTATGAACGTTTGGCTATCTCAATATGATGACTACTTGATAGTTTAGTGCACCATGCTTAACGGCTTAGAATCGGGACTTCAAAGACGTTTTTGAATGTCATGGACCATACAAGATGTTCCAGGAGTTGAAGTTAATATTTCCATCAAATACCCGAGTTGAGAGATATGAAGTCTCCAACAAGTTCTATAGCTAAAAGATGGAGGAGAATCGCGCAACTAGTGAGCATGTGCTCAGATTGTCTGGGTACTTCAATCGCTTGAATCAAGTGGGAGTTAATCTTCCAGATAAGATAGTGATTGACATAATTCTCTAGTCACCACCACTAAGTTACTAGAACTTCGTGATGAACTATAGTATGCAAGGGATGACGAAAACGATTCCCGAGCTCTTCGTGATGTTGAAATCGACGAAGGTAGAAATCAAGAAAGAGCATCAAGTGTTGATGATTGACAAGACCACTAGTTTCAAGAAAAAGGGCAAAGGGAAAAGAAGGGGAACTTCAAGAAGAACGGCAAGCAAGTTGCTGCTCAAAGTGAAGAAGCCCAAGTCTGGACCTAAACCTGAGACTAAGTGCTTATACTGCAAAGGGACTGGTCACTAGAAGCGGAACCACCCCAAGTATTTGGCGGATAAGAAGGATGGCAAAGTGAACAAAGGTATATTGGATATACATGTTATTGATGTGTACCTTACTAGTGTTTATAGTAGCCCCTGAGTATTTGATACTTGTTCGGTTGCTAAGATTAGTAACTCGAAACGGGAGTTGCAGAATAAACAGAGACTAGTTAAGGGTGAAGTGACGATGTGTGTTGGAAGTGGTTCCAAGATTGATATGATTATCATCGCACACTCCCTATACTTTCGGGATTTGTGTTAAACCTAAATAAATGTTATTTGGTGTTTGCGTTGAGCATGAATATGATTTGATCGTGTTTATTGCAATACGTTTATTCATTTAAAATCAGAGAATAATTGTTGTTCTGTTTACATGAATAAAACCTTCAATGGTCATACACCTAATAAAAATAGTTTGTTGGATCTCGATCGTAGTGATACACATATTCATAATATTGAGGCCAAAAGATGCAAAGTTAATAATG
Organism: Triticum timopheevii; assembly: GCA_963921465.1. Taxonomy (NCBI): domain Eukaryota; kingdom Viridiplantae; phylum Streptophyta; class Magnoliopsida; order Poales; family Poaceae; genus Triticum; species Triticum timopheevii. The sequence continues at coordinate 373,743,872 of OY997270.1, forward strand.
ATAGTGCAACTTATTTGTGGCACTTCCGTTTAGGTCATATTGGTGTAAAGAGCATGAAGAAACTCCATGCTGATGGGATTTTGGAATCACTTGATTATGAATCACTTGATGCTTGCGAACCGTGCCTCATGGGCAAGATGACTAAAACGCCGTTCTCCGGTACTATGGAGAGAGCAACAGATTTGTTGGAAATCATACATACAGATGTATGTGGTCCGATGAATGTTGAGGCTCGCAGCGGGTATCATTATTTTCTGATCTTCATAGATGTTTTGAGCAGATATGAGTATATCTACTTGATGAAACATAAGTCTGAAATAGTTGAAAGGTTCAAAGAATTTCAAAGTGAAGTGGAAAATCATCGTAACAAGAAAATAAAGTTTCTGCGATCTGATCGTGGAGACGAACATTTGAGTTACGAGTTTGGTCTTCAATTAAAACAATGTGGAATAGTTTCACAGCTCACGCCACCTGGAACACCACAATGTTATGGTGTGTCCGGACGTTGTAACCGCACTTTACTAGATATGGTGTGATCTATGATGTCTCTTATCGGTTTACCGCTATCGCTTTGGGGTTATGCATTAGAGACAACTGCATTCACGTTTAATAGGGCACCATCTAAATCCGTTGAGACGACAACATATGAACTGTGGTTTAGCAAGAAACCCAAGTTGTCGTTTCTTAAAGTTTGGGGCTGCGATGCTTATGTGAAAAAGTTTCATCCTGATAAGCTCGAACCCAAATAGGAGAAGTGCGTCTTCATAGAATACCCAAAGGAAATTGTTGGGTACACCTTCTATCACAGATCCGAAGGCAAGATATTCGTTGCTAAAAATGGATCCTTTCTAGAGAAGGAGTTTCTCTCGAAAGAAGTGAGTGGGAGGAAAGTAGAGCTTGATAAGGTAATTTGTACCTTCTCCCAATTTGGAAAGTAGTTCATCACGGAAATCAGTTCCAGTGATTCCTACACCAATTAGTGAGGAAGCTAATGATGATGATCATGAAACTTCAGATCAAGTTACTACAAAACCTCGTAGGTCTTCCAAAGTACAGTCCGCACCAGAGTAGTACGGTAATACTGTTCTGGAAGTCATGTTACTAGACCATGATGAACCTACGAACTATGAGGAAGCGATAATGAGCCCAGATTCCGCAAAATGGCTTGAGGCCATAAAATCTGAGTTATGATCCATGTATGAGAACAAAGTATGGACTTTGATTGACTTGCTCGATGATCAGCAAGCCATGGAAATAAATGGATCTTCAAGAGGAAGACGGACACTGATAGTAGTGTTACTATCCACTAAGCTCAACTTGTTGCAAAAGGTTTTCAACAAGTTCAAGGGGTTGAATACGATGAGATTTTCTCACTCGTATCGATGCTTAAGTCTGTCCGAATCATGTTAGCAATTGCCACATTTTATGAAATCTGGCAAATGGATGTCAAAACTGCATTCCTTAATGGATTTATTAAAGAAGAGTTGTATATGATGCAACCAGAAGGTTTTGTCAATCCTAAAGATGCTAACAAAGTGTGCAAGCTCCAGCAATCCATTTATGGACTGGTGCAAGCCTCTCGGAGTTGGAATATATGCTTTGATGAGTTGATCAAAGCATATGGTTTTATACAGACTTTTTGAGAAGCCTGTATTTACAAGAAAGTGAGTGGGAGCTCTGTAGCATTTCTAATATTATATGTGGGTGACATATTGTTGATTGGAAATGATATAAAAATTCTGGATAGCATGAAAGGATACTTGAAAAAGAGTTTTTCAAAGCAAGACCTCGGTGAAGCTGCTTACACATTAAGCATCAAGATCTATATAGATAGATCAAGACGCTTGATAAGATTTTTCAATGAGTACATACCTTGATAAATTTTTGAATAGTTCAAAATGGAACAGTCAAAGAAGGAGTTCTTGCCTGTGATGCAAAGGTGTGAAGTTGAGTAAGACTCAAGGCCCGACCATGGCAGAAAATAGAAAGAGAATGAAAAGTCATTCCCTATGCCTCAGTCATAGGTTCTACAAAGTATGCTATGCTGTGAACCAGACCTATTGTATACCTTGCACTGAGTTTGACAAAGGAATACAATTTTGATCTAAGATTAGATCACTGGACAGCAGTCAAGAATATCCTTAGTGAGAACTAAGGATATGTTTCTCGATTATGGAGGTGATAAAAGAGCCCGTCGTAAAAAAGTTACAACGATGCAAGCTTTTACACCAATCCAGATGACTCTAAGTCTCAATCTGGATACATATTGAAAGTGGGAGCAATTAGCTAGACTAGCTCCGTGCAGAGCATTGTGGACATAGAATATTTGCAAAATACATACGGCTCTGAATATGACAGACCCATTGACTAAACTTCTCTCACAAGCAAAACATGATCATACCTTAGTACTCTTTGGGTGTTAATCACATAGCAATGTGAACTAGATTATTGACTCTAGTAAACCCTTTGGGTGTTGATCACATGATGATGTGAACTATAGGTATTAATCACATACAGATGTGAATATTGGTGTTAAATCACATGGCGATATGAACTAGATTATTGACTCTAGTGCAAGTGGGAGACTGAAGGAAATATGCCCTAGAGGCAATAATAAAGTTATTATTTATTTCCTTATATCATGATAAATGTTTATTATTCATGCTAGAATTGTATTAACCGGAAACATAATACATGTGTGAATACATAGACAAACATAGTGTCACTAGTATGCCTCTACTTGACTAGCTCGTTTATCAAAGATGGTTATGTTTCCTAGCCATGGACAAAAGAGTTGTCATTTGATTAACGGGATCACATCATTAGGAGAATGATGTGATTGACTTGACCCATTCCGTTAGCCTAGCACTTGATCGTTTAGTATGTTGCTATTGCTTTCTTCATGACTTATACAATGTTCCTACAACTATGAGATTATGCAACTCCCGTTTACCGGAGGAACACTTTGTGTGCTACCAAACGTCACAACATAACTGGGTGATTATAAAGGTGCTCTACAGGTGTCCCCGAAGGTACATGTTGGGTTGGCGTATTTCGAGATTAGGTTTTGTCACTCCGATTGTCGGAGAGGTATCTCTGGGCCCTCTCGGTAATGCACATCATTATAAGCCTTGCAAGCAATGTGACCAATGAGTTGGTTACGGGATGATGCATTACAGAACGAGTAAAGAGACTTGCCGGTGACGAGATTGAACTAGGTATTGGATACCGATGATCGAATCTCGGGCAAGTAACATACCGATGACAAAGGGAACAACGTATGTTGTTATGCGGTTTGACCGATAAAGATCTTCGTAGAATATGTAGGAGCCAATATGGGCATCCAGGTCCCGCTATTGGTTATTGACCGAGAATAGTTCTAGGTCATGTCTACATAGTTCTCGAACCCGTAGGGTCCGCACGCTTAAGGTTTCGATGACAGTTATATTATGAGTTTATGAGTTTTGATGTACCGAAGGAGTTCGGAGTCCCGGATGAGATCGGGGACATGACGAGGAGTCTCGAAATGGTCGATATATTGGACGACTATATTCGGAGTTCGGAAAGGTTCCGAGTGATTCGGGTATTTTTCGGAGTACCGGAGAGTTACGGGAATTCGCCGGGGAGAAGTATTGGGCCTTATTGGGCCTTGCGGGAAAGAGAGAGGGGCTGCCTAGGGCAGGCCGCGCGCCCCCCCATGGCCTAGTCCGAATTGGACTAGGGGGAGGGGCCGCACCCCCTCCTTCCTTCCCTTCTCTCTTCCCCTTCCTTGTCTCCTACTCCTACTACATGGAAGGACTCCTAGTTGGACTAGGAAAGGGGGAATCCTACTCCCGGTGGGAGTAGGACTCCCCATGGCGCGCCCCTCCTAGGGCCGGCCTGCTCCTCCCTCCCTCCTTTATATACGGGGGCAGGGGGCACCCCATAGACACACAAGTTGATCTACGGATCGTTCCTTAGCCGTGTGCGGTGCCCCCTTCCACCATATTCCACCTCGGTCATATCGTCGCGGAGTTTAGGCGAAGCCCTGCGCCGGTAGAACATCATCATCGTCACCACGCCGTCGTGCTGACGGAACTCATCTCCGGAGCTCGGCTGGATCGGAGCCCGGAGATTGTCATCGAGCTGAACGTGTGCTGAACTCGGAGGCTCCGAACGTTCGGTGCTTGGATCGGTCGGATCGTGAAGACGTACGACTACATCAACCGCGTTGTGCTAACGCTTCCGCTTACGGTCTACGAGGGTACGTGGACGAACACTCTCCCCTCTCGTTGCTATGCCATCACCATGATCTTGCATGTGCATAGGAAATTTTTTGAAATTACTACGTTCCCAACACCGATTGCAGGGGAGATTTTCAAACATCGTCTGAGATAGTTTGGGCATATTCAGCGCAGGACTCCAGAAGCTCTAGTGCATAGCGGACGGCTAAAGTGTGTTGATAATGTTAGGCGAGGTCGGGTAAACCAAATTTGACATGAGAGGAGTTCAAAAAGAGAGATCTGGAGTACTAAAGTATCACTAAAGAACTAGCCATGAATAGGGGTGCGTGAAAGCTAGCTATCCATGTGCCAGAACCATGAGTTAGTTGAGAGATCTTATGTGACCAAAGCCTTATGACGACAACAGCACCCGTGAGGTGTTCACGGAGACGAACACAGGTGCCATAATGCTAGCTCCCTTGGCGCCACGCCACATCAGCCTAGGGATGGTGATGCCTGTGGCGGCAGCGCGCATGGGGAAAAACACCGAGGAGAGCTGACGAAGCCTAGTGCTGGACCACCACCACCACCACCGCGCCCCCGTCGACCACCACCATGCATCCCGGCGACCGCGACACGCAGCACCCACGGCGACAATGAAATGTGTGACCCTCGCCGCCACCATCATGCCCCTAGGCACCATAGCCGTGACACCGACCACCAACACCGCATTGAGCCCAGCCCACCTCTGCCCCGCATGCACGCGTGAATAAAAAGCCAGGAAATGCCAAGGTCCGCCGCCGCCGTAGCACCTCTTCCGAGAGCCTAGCCATGACGGGGAAGATCTGTGTGTGTGTGTGTGGGTGGGTGGGTGGGGGAGGGGGGGTGTGAGAGAGCGAGGAAGAGATAGCGACGAGAGGGGTAACTAGCTGAGGTTGTTCGCTGGGAGCTGCAAAAATGCGAAGGAATCGGTGAAGCTGATGCGGCTTCAAGATTGCGCCAAGATCCGTGCGACCAGGTCGAACGTTAGGGCATCTCCAGCCGCGCCCCCAAGAAGGCCTCCCCAGGCGTTTTTTTCGTGCCGGCGCCGAAAAAACGGCCCACTCGCGCCCCCAGGAGCCCGATTTTCGCCGGCTTGGGCCGAAAATAACGCCGGCGGACGCAGCCCGAACCCGGCGCGCTGGGGGCGCTCGGGGGCGTCGGGCGAACTTTTTTGGCGCGAAGAAGCCGCGGGCCCGCCGCGTCAGCGACACAGCTCTCTTCTCGGCCCTTCGTCGTCCTCATCGCCTCGTTTCCCGCGGCGAATCAATGCCAAAGCTGTCGCGCGCTGCCGCGCCGGTCAGCCTGCGCCATTGATGCCTCATGGGCAGCGCAGTGAAGACCGGACGACGCGCGTCCCTCGCCCTCCCTCGCCCGCCACGCGTACACACGGTGCCATGCGTGTGGGCGGCACCTCGGCCTATATATGACGCGCCCCGGCGCACTCGGCGACTCACACTCTCCCGCCGTCGTCGTTCCTCCCTCTCCTCTCCTCTCTTTCGCCGTCTCCAGTTCACACCCATGGCCGAGCGCTTCCCCGGCGACGGCGCGGCGGCGAACGGCTTCGGCCGCCGCCATCTTCATGAAGACGAGGCTCGCCTCCTTTACGAGGCCGAGTACCCGGTCCCGCCGGACATGCGGGTGCCCGGGGCGTGGAGGATCAGCGCGGGTAGCGTGCCGGTGCCCCCGGTACCCACCGGCGCGGCGCGGTGTGCGGAGATCGCATGCATCCGCTCAAACCTGCCGCGTGCGGCGAGGGAGGGGCCATGGTACGTCCCCGACAGCCCGCTCTGGGACCCTTACTTCCGCCGCCGTCACGCCCAGCAGCTCGAGGCCACCAACGGCGTCGTGCCCTCCGGCAGGCTCAACTCCGCCGGCCGGCGTCGGTGGTGGGGCGTGCCCGGACGCACGTTGAAGGCCGCCCTCGAGTACATCAAGGGCGACAACACGCCGCGCCTCGAGTACCCCGCTCCCCCTTCCTTCTCACGCCGCCGGGGAAGCTCCTGGACCCCGAGGCGCATGGAGACAGGGGGGTCCTCCTCCTCGTCCGGCGGCTCGCCCTATCTCCACCCCGTCAAGCCGGAGCCCCAGGGCACACCGGTCGCCGCGCGCACCCGCAGCTCTGGCGTGCGTCCGCATCGGCGCCAACGCCTCTCCACCCACCGGCCGCTTCGTCCTCGTCGAGCCCAAGCTGGAGCCCGGCCTCCCCGCGGAGTACGAGGAGATAGCCCGGCGCGGCTTCTCCGACGAGGACGCCATGCGGTGGGCGCGGGACGACTACCTCCGCGACGAGATGGTCCGGCAGCGCCGGGCCCTGGAGGAGATCGCCGCCCGCAAGCGTGGGCGCGAGGACGAGCACGACGTCGTGGTCCTCGACGGCGACGACGACGACGCCCCCGGACCTTCCAACCCGCCGCGCCAACCGGGGGAGGGATGCAGCAGGGACGGCGGAGGCGTAGGCGGGGGCGGCGACGACGACGACGACGATGACGACGACGGCGGTGACTACACGCGGTTCTACAGCCTCCTCGGCATGTAGAACCGCGTGGGCGGGCGGCGAGGCGGGCGGCGAGGGAGACGGCGGGGGTAGCCCGCGGTAGTTTTTTCTTTTTTTGTAAAATATGTTTAAGTTTGAACGAACTCGCCGATGTTTGCGTTAAATTTGAGTCGTTTTTGCGCCGTATTTGACTTTTTTGACTAACCGTGGGCGCCGCGACTGGGGGCATCACGCCCAGTGCGCGGTTTAGCGCCGGTGCACCCCCGGGGGCGATTTTTTGCCCCTCCTGGGGGGCCAACGGCTGGAGATGCCCTTAGGGCATCTCCAGCCGCGCCCCCAACAGGCCCTCCCCAGGCGATTTCGCCGCGCCGGCGCCGAAAAAAGGCCCCAGTTGCGCCCCCAGAAGCCCGTTTTTCGCCGGCTCGGGCCAAAACTGGTGCCGGCGGACCCAGGCCGAACCCGGCGCCCTGGGGGGCGCTTGGGGAGCTGGCGCAAGCGAAAAAGGCGCGTGGGCCCGCACTGGAGGCGACCCGAGGGCCTTTTCCCGCCGTTTTGCTGCCGCTCGCTCGCCTTGCTCCCGCCATTCTCCCCCCCTTTCTCCCGCCAACCCCACTCGCATCCCGCCGCCATGCCGCTGAAGAAGTACTCCATGCCGCGCGCGGCGGCGACCGCGACGGGCGCCGTTACCCAACCGAAACAGAGGAAGCCGAGGGCGCCTCCAACGAAGCCGCCGGGCCTATCGAACGCCGAGTGGAGGGTGGAAGTACAGCAGCGAGAAGCAGTCACCGCCGACAGGCGGAACCGGTGGATAGCCAAGAAGGCCCGCGACAACGCGGCGCGCGCGGCGGCGTCCTCCTCTTCTGTCGAGGCTCCCGTCGTCAGCCACGCCCACCCGTACGCGCCCTGGGGACAGCAAGGCGCCGGATCTCCATGGGGTTCATCGTCGCCCGGCTACGCCGACGGCGACGCACACGGCGGGTTCAACCCAAACGTGACCTTCCCTCATGGTCACCCCGCTACGCGCACGCCATCGCCCGCCTTCGCTGGTGTGCAGTACCCACCATACAACTACTCGCCGCCCCCCACCTACGCGACCACGCCGACGCCCCATCTCTACTGTGGGCCGCTGCCCTTCTCGCACCTCGGCGACGCCGACGACACGGGAGCCGACATGGACGACATCATCGCGACAGGATCGGCCGCGGCCGCCTCGTCTCCCGGTTTCACCACCCAGGACGAGGTAGTCGACCTCAGCGGCGACATGGAGGCCGAGCTCGGCTACGTCTACGGTGACGATGCGCAGGAACCCGAGGAGGAGGACGAGGACGAGGAGGAGGAGGAGGAGGAGCCGGCTCCTGTTCCGACGAAGGGGCGCCAGAAAAAGAAGCGGGCGGCGAGGTCGGGCGAGCCGCGCATCAAATGGACGTCCAAGGAGGAGGAATGCCTCGCCGAAGCGTGGAAAGTCGTCTGCCTCGACCCGACCACCGGCGCGAACCAGAGCTTGGAGACGTACTGGGACCGCATCAAGGCCGAGTTCGACGAGCGGAAGCTCGTCGACCCCTACTTCAAAGGCGTGTACATGCAGCGCGGGGCCAAGGCGATGGCGAACCATTGGGGGCGTATCAAGTTGGCGTGCAACAAATGGCACGGAATCGTCGAGGAGGTCGCGGCTCGCCCGGAGAGCGGCGCCAGCGTTGAAGATCAGGTACGCACGCCGTTCGCCCGCACATCTTCGTCCCCTGCGCCCGCGGTTCGCCAACTGTTCGTCCATCCGCGCAGCTGCTGCGCATGTTCGCCATGTTCCGGGGTGACAACCAAGACGCCGACTTCAAGCACCTCCACGTCTACAAGCGCATTGACAAGTGCGAGAAGTGGGCGGAAGTCCGACGCGCCCTCGACAAGGCCAAGGAGACGTACAAGCCGGACGCGCCGACTCCGGGCGCGTCAGAAGGGCGGCCGGATGGCCACAAATTGGCCAAGAAGGGGAAAAACGCCGACGCGGCAACCGCGCGAGTGCAGGAGTCCATCGAGCATTGCCTCGCCGACGTCCAGGCCCGGGCCGTCCTACGCGAAGAGAAGACCGAGGCGCGGTGGTCGGCGCTAATGAAGAACAACGCCATCAAGCTCGACCTGCTCCGGACGAACGTCGCCGCGAGAAGAGGAACACCGACATGGCTTTCCTGATGGGCGCGGCGGACATGCTTCAGAGCAACGACGAGAAGCTCAAGGCGTGGTACCTGGTGCAGCGCGGCCTCATCCTGAACGAGCTGCCGACGGCAACGCCCACGACGCCGACGACGCCCACGGCCGCACGGACGCCAAGCCCGAGCGAAGCCTCTACGTCGCCGCCCAGCAGTGTCGAAGCCGCGCCGACGCAGCCCAACACCGAAGCAGCTCCGACACCGCCGAGCTCGCGCACGCCGACTCCGCTAACACCTGGGACCAACCCCGCCGAGTGATGAATGACCCCGCCGAGGCGGCGGCGCTCTTTTTTTTGTAACGACAGACTATGCCCGATCGCCGGACTTGCGGCGTCTTGAGAGCGGGAACGGCCAAGTTTGAATTAACCGCGTCCTGGGGCCGGCGCGTGGGTGCGTGACTGGGAGCTAGCTCGCCCTCAGGGGCCGAGCTAGCGCCGGCACGCCCCCAGGATGCCAAATTTAGACGCCCTGGGGGGCCGAACGGCTGGAGATGCCCTTAGGGGAGGGGTTCGCTGGGAGCTGCGAAAATGGGAACGGGCGCTGGATAACATTACACGGTTGTTTTGTTTCGCGCACGAGTGCCCGAGAGCCAAAAGCTGTGTCCATCTCCTACCTTGGGAATTTCTCTGCTCTGGCCACCCTCAAGAGGAAGAAGGCAGCAGGCAGCAGCAACAACGAATCCTTGACACCTCGCTCACCATCGCTCTCTCTGCTCTTCTTCTTTCCACCAAACTTATCCAGAGACCTCAGCCCCTAGCTATGGAGCTTGTGTTGGGCGCGTCGGAGGCGACGATGAAGTCCCTCCTGGGCAAGCTGGGGGGCCTTCTCTCCCAGGAGTACACCCTGATCAGGGGAGTCAACGGCGACCTCCAGTACATCAACGACGAGCTACGCACCATGCAGTCCTTCCTCCGTGCCGTCGGCAAGGGCCACGGCCACGGCCACGACGACCTGATGGACGACTGGATGAAGCAGATCCGCGACATCACCTACGACATTGAAGACTGCATCGACGACTCCGCCGACCGCCTCCACGGCCTGCGCTCCGACGTCTGCTGCTACTTCCTCGTCAACAGCGTGTACGAGGTCCTCACGTGGTGGCCTCGCCGCGACGTCGCCAGCCGGATCTCCGTCCTCAAGATGCGGGCGCAGCAGATCGGCGAGCGGCGCAACCGCTACGGCGTCAACAACCCGGAGACCGGCGCCGGCGGAGCCCCCACGGGCGCTCGCGGTACTGCCGTTGGGTTCGACGCCGCCGACAACCAGGAGGAGAGCCTGCAGCTTGTCGCGTTGAAGGGCCCGGTGGGGGTGGAGGAGCACATGCGGGAGCTGGAGAAGCCGGTGACCTGCATCGTTGGGTTCGGTGGGGTGGGGAAGACCGCCATTGCGACGGCCTTGTACAGGAGATTTGGGGACAAATTCCACCACCGGGCGATGGTCACGGTGTCTCAGATCTCAGACCTGGGGGGCATTCTCAGAAGCATCGACGGTCAAGTCCGGCCGCAGGCAAGCAATGAGAAGCAGCAAAGCAGCTCAGCGGAGAGCGGTATCACAGCAGCCATCAAAGGTGTACGGGGTCAAATCAGCCGAGGCACGTCGGCCGTCATGGCCAAGTGCTGCGGCGGCGCCGGCATCCCGGAGGAAGACAGGGCAAAGCTGGATCTTCTCAAGAAAGGCCTCAAGGATCACTTCAAGGAAAACAGGTACAGTAATTTTGAAATCTTGGGTATTGAAAGATAACACCCCAGTTTATCAATCTTCAAAAATGCTAACCTGTTCGGTAACATTCATACTGAACATGACAGTTCAATTTACATTTTGGGCTCATGTATGGGCAACATAAGTGACATATATGGTGGCTGACCAGTATGATACAACCGATTAGTCCTTATTATCTAACTTCATGTTCTTATTTTGTAAACTAGTTTTTAGTTGTTGTTTAAATAATACTTTGGAATAGAGTTATTTGTACTTATGTTTATCTCTATTGAGCAGGTTAAAATATGTGGAAATTGGTTGTGGAGCCCTTTCAGTTACAGTTTTAGTAGTTTTGACATTATTTCATTACATAAACTGTATGCAATGGAACTGAAATTTCAAGAATTTTAGCCTATGCACTGGTATGAATGGAAATGAGTGTCGTCCTTGCAGAGTAGAATTACAAACTAACGCTGCTTTGATTCAGATCAGAAAAGATGTCATAGTTACTGCTGTACAGTTGATCTCATTTTTAATTTCTTTTCTTTGCAGTTACTTGATCTTAATTGATGATGTGTGGTCTGCAACAACGCTGGACAATATTATAAATGCACTTCCCGAAAATAAAGACAGCAGAATAATAGTCACTACACGGTTTCATGCTGTTGCTACAACACGAAGAGGAGAAGGTGACATTCGTAGAGTTAAAGGTCTTGGTGATGAGCAATCTGAGAAGTTATTTTGGCAGGCTTTCTTGGAGTCCAAAGGAAGTGAAGATGCTATTAGACATGATCCCCTTGATGGCAACAAACCCGCTGAATTACCTAACCAAGCTGTCTCTGAACCTGACGGTAGCAAAGATGTTATTCCAGATAAGGTTTGGAAGATGTGTGGAGGGTTGCCGTTGGCCATAGTTATCATGGCTGGTTATGTGGCCTGCAATTCACGCAAATCGGAGAAGGAATGGTTGGATGTTTGCAGTTCCATATTTCCAGAGTCTGGAAAAGATCGTGCGAAAGCTGGTGGGAAAGAGCTTACCCAGGAAGAAGTGGGAAAGATCATTAGCCATTGCTATAATGACATGCCTGCTGAAATCAAGACTTGCTCACTGTATTTGAGCATATTTCCGAAGGGCCACAGAATCAGCAGGAAGCGTTTGACAAGGCGATGGATAGCCGAAGGTTTCGTCTGTGAGAAGCAGGGGTTGAGTGTGGAAGATGTTGCAGAGACATATTTCAATCATCTCATAAGGAGGAAGATCATCCGAGCAACAGAGCACAGCAGTAACGGCAAGGTGAAGAAGTGCGTAGTCCACGACATGGTTCTTGAGCACATCGTAGCAAAGGCAAGTGAAGAGAACTTCATCACTGTGGTTGGCGGCAGTTGGGTCATGCAGCCTCCTACCAGCAAGGTCCGTCGGTTGTCCCTCCAAGGTAGCGATTCCAAACGTTCAAAGGATACAGAGAAGATGAACTTATCTCATGTCCGGTCAGTAACCATGTTTGGGAGTTTGAACAACCAGCTACCTTCTCGTTCATTCAAGTTTGGAATTGTACAGGTCCTGGATCTTGAAGGTTGCACAGGTTTCAAACAGCACCATACAGAGGAGATATGCAAAATGCTTCATGTCAAGTATCTCAGCCTTCGGAAAACTGACATTAAAAAGCTCCCTGAGAGGATCAGAAAGCTTAAGAACCTTGAGACTCTGGACATAAGGGGGACAAATGTTGTTGAGTTGCCTAACACCATATGCCAGCTTGAACGGCTGGTTAACATACTTGGTGGGGATAAAACAACACGTGTGGCATTGAAACTTCCTGAAGAGTTGAAGAAGAAGAAAATGAAGGCCCTGCGCATACTCTCAGGGATTGAAATTGCTGGGGGGTCTGCAGACTTCCATCATTTGACTGAGTTGAGGAAGCTTGCCATCTACAAGCTTAAAGCCACGAAAAATGATCCGAGTTTCAAAGAGTTGAGCTCCTCTATTGAGTACCTTGGTGGCTACTCTCTACAGACCCTTGTAATTGATGACGAATCATCCGAGTTTATTAAATCACTGGATGATTTGTCATCCCCTCCAAAATTCCTTGTTGCCCTTGAGTTATCTGGCAAGATAGTTAAGCTCCCCTGTTGGATCAAACAACTCAGTTCTCTCAAGAAGTTGACCCTTTCAATAACAGCTCTCCGGACGGATAACTTGAAGCAACTTAGCGATCTGGAGGCACTGTTCTCTCTCACCTTTTCATTCTCGTTTAGAGCAGAGAAGCAGGACCCGGAAACACTGACCATTCTTGCAAAAAACAAGTTGTTGCCCTGCTGCGGAGGGGAGATCACAGTTCCAGATGGAGGGTTTAAGAGCCTGAAACTCCTTTGCTTCTCTGCTCCTCTCTTGCCATCACTGATCTTCTCAGAACAAGCCATGCCGGAGCTGGAAAGGCTTGAGCTACGGTTTAACATACTGGAGGGCCTTTTTGGTGTGGAAAATCTTGCAAAGCTCAAAGAGGTGCATTTGACGTTGGACGACAAGGCTGGGGAAGGAATAACCACAGAGATAGTAAGCGAGATGGAGAGTGCAATGAAGAGGACTGGTGGCAAGACGCCGCAGATCATCCTTCACCAGTGACTAGTTGAGATGGAACCAAACTGATCTGCTTATGAGTCCTTGTAAATTGAAGATCAACACTATCTTTTACTTACTCTGAGTGATCATTACACCTCGTCTGGGTAGGTCATACGTGAGTGTCAGACGGTTCAGTTATTCTGTTTGTGTTTGAAACAAATTTAATCATCAATAGCATGACATTATTATTTAGGACTATTTATTAGTTTCATGTGTGGCAGTGGACATATTTATCGTCTGTATTCATCTCCGGACATCTATCAGAATTTGGAGTTATAGGCGTTCAACTTTGTGTTGTCTGCTGCTGTAATTGTTAGCGCTGTATGGAACATAGGGGTCTTCATTGTGCAGCAGTACGCCTAATCCATCGTAAGAGTAGCAGAAGGCAGCTATCGTTCTGAATCAATGGTATTATCGGATCGAATTCAGTTACATGGTTGTATATGAGCCTGGGTTTGATCTGGAAATAGCAAGACTTGTGATTCGTTGGGAATCGAAGGGGGGAAAGCTGTACCAAATCATATTTTGTGCTACTGCTGCTTGAGTAACAAACAACTGATGCACTGGCTCAAGGGTGTCGTCTGATTTGCTCAGGCAACGGTGCTTCCTGGTTCCAGTTCTACATTTCAGTAGTCGGCGCCTCTTAAGTTTCAGTAGACTACCAAGATTCAAGAGCAAAGGCTAAGCTTTCTCAAGTTCCTCAATGTAAGGATTAGTAGCATGGCATATGAAAATTTGAAGCTAGTAAAGTATATTTTTGAACAGAAGGGCTTTACTGTGGAAGACAGTGCTTTATCTGCTTCTGCAGTTTCAGTGTCTGCAAGTTAACGATTTCTTAAGTTTTACATATCTTTGTTTAAAACTTGAACATGATCTTGCTATTAACGAAGATCGTTTTTGAACCTATCTAGATTTAGAGCACTCGACCAAACAAGGACTTTGATGCCTGGATGATTGACCGGTGTATCGAGTTGACGTGGATGATCGGTGGCATGGAGGCAGCCGCCGTAGCGGGTAGGCACCGCCATCCCGAGCATAGGCGGTGGCGGGTAGGCGGCGGAAGGATGGAGGCGCGTGCCCATCGCCGGAATGGTAGAAGGCGACCGTGGCGGGGCACGCCAAGGTGGGAATGAAGCCAAAGAAGTGATTTGGGTTTCGTTTTGGAACAAATAGTTTTTTTGAAATTCCGGGAAAATATTAGACGAGAAGTGCCAGAAATTTAGTGCTTGATCCTGAAACTGCGCCATGCACAGAATAGTGTCTGATGTGTATAAAAGGATACTAAAGCAGAGCCTGGTGCGCCATGAGCTAGCTGTTGATCCATGCTGTGCATTCTTCCCTGTCTGGGGAGCAGGAGCAGCAACAATTAGTGGAGTGTGCAAGGTTAAGGAGTTGTTAGGGCATCTCCAACAGGAACCCTCAAACTTCCCGCATCCGTCCGGATAGAGTAATCTGGACCTCACGAGCCATCCAACAAAGTCCCGCATCCGTCCATGGACCAGTCCGGACTTCCGTTTTCCCGCAAACCGAAGCCAAACCAGAGAGACTTTGCGGGAGTCCGCACACCAGCCACGTAGGACTAAGACACCCCGGCCCACCCAAAACTGAGGCGGAGCCTGTGCATTTGGAGTTGGACGCACTATTTCCGCAGCAAAATCTCCCTTTCTCATCCCTCTCCTGTACCATCCCGCGACTCTCCACCCCAATTCCCGCCCTTTTCAGTCGCATGGACTCGTACGAAAAGCTGCTTGAGATGGCGGTGGTGGAGGATACAGCAATCGCGGCTGCCTGAAAGATCAACTCTGCGACACAGCGACACCGCTCAAGAAGCAGAAGGCGGGAGGAGTTAGTGGTCGTGGCGGAGGACATGTCAGCGGCGGGCGTGGTGCAGGACGGGCCCAAGGACGCAGGGCGCCGTTGTCGTCCATGCAGACGCCGCCCTGGACAAAGCAATACAAGGCTCCCTACTTCTACGCTGCCCAGCAGCTCTGTAGGTAGTCTGCGGCATTCCCCGCCGGGACATGCCTTACTGCGGCGCCGCTGCTTTTCCTCAAAGTCTGCATCGCCGCAGCTTGTCTAGTCGCGGACGCTAGGTGTGGAGCAACTCGGTGACCGCACGCTGTTCGTTGGTATGCCTCAAGCGGGCGAGTCGGCGTGCGATGATGCGGACAGGAAGATGTTTTACATGATCCACGACAAAGGCGGAGGCGCAGGCTACTACGAGGACGGGTAGGTGGATGACTTGGAATCCACGCAGCTGGGCACGTACACCCAGTCTGGCACGTGCAAACGGATTGGGCTACCAGGCAGCAGGAGCAAGAGGGGGTCGGCGACGTCGACCCTGATCCAGATGAATTTGCTGCTGATCCAAAAAAAGGGGTAGGAAAGAAAGCTTCAACATGAGGGAGGATGAGTTATCGTGCGATGCGTGGTTGGCCACTAGCATCAATACGATCCATGGCATGGAGCAGAGCTCAACATTTTGGCCCAACATTCACACTTGGTTCCATGAGCACAAGCATTTCGAGCTCTACGCCGATGAACTCATCTGCAACCGTTTGGTGAAGTCTCTCAGCCATCAATGGAACATTATACAAGAACTCGTGTTAAAGTATTGCGGCCACTTGAAGCAACTCATTGGACGATGGCCAAGTGGTGCCCAAATCTCCGAGCAAGTAAGTGTGTTGATCATTTGACCGAATATGCAAATTGTTAGCCAGATATGCTCTATGTTTTGGTCATTTAGCTGGATCAGATATGCAAATTGTTGACAATGTTTTAATGTGTAGCCTTCCCGTGCGTGCAATTTGTTCTTGAAGTTGGAGAAGAAAAACTTCATCCTTAGGCATTGTTGGTTGAAATTGAATGGACAACACAAGTGAAATGTATTCATTGCCAAATCCGCCAAGACCGCCGCAATGAGCACCAAGGAAGAAACAAGTGATCAACCGACCAAACAAAAGAGCCGCCCAAGAAGCTTAGAAGAGGGTTCCGGAGAAAGAAGTGAGAGGAGGAGTAGGCAAAGTGAGAAGGGGCAACGACCAAGATAACAGAAAGGTACGAGAACATCTTGGCGAAGGAGGAGGCACATGTCAAGCTCGGTATCAAGGAGTCATCTAAGGCCGAGAGGTTAACATGTTGATGGCGGCGACCGAGAAGAAGCTCAAGCTTGAAGACAAGAAGACCATGCTTGAAGAGAAGAAGGTTCATATCACAGCTGCTTCGAAGGAGGTGAAGATGTTAACCTTGAAATTGGATGATTTGGATGACAGATGCATGGATGATCATGTAAGCCATCCGTTTCTAGATGTTGAAGCGATAGAAGGATCAGCTGGAGGCGGCTGAAAAGACGACGGCTCTAATTGCCGGTCTGGTAAGGCAAAAAATCTAACTTTTTGCACGGACTACCGGGGCGATATTCTTTTGTGATGGGGCATATGAAACCTATGCGTACTTGCCACTTTTTGGTTGTGACCGGGTGCTATGTGATCGGGCACATTTGAATTTCAAATTGACAGGCACATTTGAATTTCAAATTGACAGGACCTGGGTGAACATTTAAGGGAAAACTTTAGATGGCCGGCTCCTGCATCACTATCCATGGACTAGTCCCACCATCCGCGGGACGGATACAATGTCTCGTTTGACTGTCCATATACATAATGTTTTTCGAGATAATAGCACCACAGATCCTAGGACTTGCACACCCCCCCCCCCCCCCGACACCCCTCTGTGCTGTTTTAGGGAATTAAGAGCAACTCCAACGGGCCGACCCAAACGGGCGGTGCTTTTGTCCGCTTTTTGTTCGTTTGGGTCGGCCGGCTGCCCGCCCAGCGTCCGCCCTCTTTTAGATTTGGGTCGGCAGCGCGTCCAACGCGCTGACCCATTTCATGACCCCGCGCGCTTTTTGATCATGCCAGCGCAGGAAAGGTTCGCGCTCGCGGGGGAAAATCGGCAATAGCGCGCGCTGGCTTTGGAGCTCCAGAGCGCAAGAAATGTTTGCGCGCTTGTTTTGGCGCGCCGCGGCCGGCGCTCGTTATAAGAAGGTGCTCTCGCCCCCTCTCAGTCCGCCGCCCCACTCGTCCCGTCCCCTCTCATTGGACTCGCCGCCTGTGCGCCACCATGTCGATGCGCATCCTCGCTGCTTCGGATTTTCGGGGAGTCCGCGAGCGCCCCTCCGTCGCTTTCTCCGCCGAGATCTGGTTTGGCGAGAAACGCCTCATCGTCGGCACCTTCGACACCGCAGAGCAGGCGGCCCGCGCGTACGACGCGGCGGCGCGGTGCCTCCGGCGGCCTAGTCGGGAGATGAATTTTCCTGACGTGTCGAGCCAGAGGGCGCATGATCTGGCGCCTCTCCCGCGGCTTTTCACTGACGAGGACCGTCGCGTCCACCAGAGGCAGCAGCATCGCCTGGCCATCGCCGAGATGGACGTGCAAGCCTTGCTGGTGTGGCGCGAACGCTTCCCGGAGGACATCGACGACGAACGTCAGTTCTATGAGCAGAGAAGGATGGAGAGGACGGCGAGGAGGACGGAGCGAGCCGCCTATCGGAAGGGCAAGCATGCGCGGAAGCAGGGCGCTCAATTGAGACTGAAGCTGCGAGAAACATCGGGGTGGGACTTCGCGGACGAGCAGGCTGCTGACGCCTATATTCAGACGTCGGAGGAGGACATTACCGAGTCAGAGTCGGAAACCGACGAGTAGTTGAGCTTTTCTTTTATTTGTGTACGCAAGACCTATCTATGTATCTTTTTCATCGGAAAAAATGACCGGCGGCGTCGGCGACGAAGCAGGCGGTGGAGGTTGTGCGCGCACGGGGAGGAGAGAGGGCGAGCGCTCGCGTCCGTCTTGTGTCCGTGCCGACGCAAATCCGGCTTAAAAATGGGCCGGGAATGGATCGGCAGGCGGACAAAAGCGCACGCACGTCCATTTGAGTCGGCGCGTTGAGCCGATTTTTCTGTCCGCGCCGACCCAAACGGACGGCGGACGAAATGGGTCGCCCCACCCACAGTACACATCGACAGTGAATCCTGGAGTTTTTCTGGCTCCTGAAAAACCGACGCCTCACGAAGATGCTTTGTTTGGAGGTTTGTCCATTCTAACAAACCCAACCGGTTGCTTCGATGCCATCTGTCTTGTCTCACCTAGCCAAGGAAAACACTAGAGAAAGCGAGCGGCTGCTCCTGATTAGTGATTACATACACGCTGATAGGACTATCGATGAGACCTCCATCTCCACTCTCGTCTGGCCGATTGACATATAGACAGACGAGTCTTGTTTGTGTGACCTCTTTTTTAGGTGAGCTTACAATGCCGTGAGTGTCCAATAAACTCTTCCTTAATTCCTTTCATGGATAAAGAGTATCTTGCTGTACGTCTAAAAATTTTGGACGCGAAAGTCTCGCCTAACTCCAATGAGCTTTCAACGTCAGGGATAGGCCGGCCAGCCAAATGCCTGTATCATAATTACAAGCACAAATCGCATCCCCTTCTGGTCAACATAAATAAATCTATCCTAAAACCCTCACTGAAGCAACTAGTAGTAGCACTCGTGTTGACGCGGCATGTCTATCCTCATGTCATGCATGGCAACCAGAGTGAATCTAAGGTAGAGTATCGGCTCAGAAGGCTAATCATTTTGGTTAGCCTAATTAATTCATTTGAGCTCAGTAAAGACAGAAAGTAGGGGTTTATTCTTCCACGGCACCACAATTCTGCATACAAGCCACTTTAAGTCATTCTCATTTGCCAATAAGTCAATAACCCCATAATCCTAGACTCGGTGGATAAGAAACCTTTTAAGGTAAGGATAGGAGGCCTTGATTCAGAGCTAGTGCTATATAAATGTAGCTCCAGGAGTCCGGTAGTACCAACAAAAGTGCAAAATACCTACTAGGAGAAGTGATTTCATTGATTGCATGTTGCAACTCTAGTAATTAGACAGAACAGAAAGCAACACATTCTTTTACTATTTGTAAATATACATGTTGACGTTCGGGGTCTTGCTGTTACAGAAAGGAACATATATTTTTAACTGCAGCTCGGTAATATATTATATGTCGATTTGTTTTACTCAAATGTACCTATCATCTCATTCTCAACAATGTCACCAGTATTCCAACTCCATTTTTTCTTTCTCTATCTCTCTCTCTCTCTCAGCTGACTTAGACCACGGGTAATAGGACAGAAATATAAATAACAGTGATATTTACACTTGAGCAAACCAAGAGCCGGAGGTATAAATAAAAGAAGTACCAAAGACAATTAACACTAGAAAAGAAACAGAGCAATGGAAAGAAAGCTACCTAATTCTGGCCACTACAAGAAAATGATAGCATAAACAACAGATAAAAGACACCGTCTAGACGTCATATACAAGAGTAGTTAACCATTATCAATATATGAGATTTGCGTGCCATTTGTAACCAAAGTGGTGCAGGTAGTTGGAACATCATTAGTACATATTCCCTCCGTCATAAAATAAATATCTCAACTTTAGTACAACTTTGTACTAAAATCTGTATAAAATTGAGACACTTATTTTGGACGGAGGAACTACTTGTTTATTCCAAGAGAAGACTCTTATTAGGCCTCCTATTTTCGGATGGAAAAAAGACATAGAAGTTTGAAAGGGAAAAACTGACAAAAGGGGTAAACAGATCTTCAATTTTTCCCATGACTATACTATATCAGGTTACTGCAGCAGTGCCCAGTTGTGTATGCGAGCACCTGTACAGCGTACCTGTCCATATATGTCTGTCCCTCGTGACCATATATGGAATGGTCAATTGTACGCTACAGTGTCCTCCAGTCTCTCTGTCACTTGAAGTATTCAGATTCCTGATGTGCCATGTAGTTCATGATCAGAATCAGAAATTGAAACAAATAGAGAAGGAAAAGAATGACATGAAACCTGCATGGTGCATGCTGGAGTGGAATGGAGCGGTGATATCATTGCCATGTTTGGTTCCAAGCAAGCGAATTACTCCCTCCGTCCCATAATGTAAGAGGTTTTTTTGACACTAGTGTAGTGTTGGGACGGAGGGAGTACTTGTGAAGACTCACAAGCTAAAATGTGATTAAGCAGCAGAAGCGAAGTACCAGAAATAAAGTGGATTTCGTTGATTGATTTGGAGTTACAAACGAAGACACTATCTACAAACACTTGATCACCATTTTCTTTTCAACACCTGAAAGATCAGATAAGCTGTGGAAAGGAACGAAACAAACCAAGGGAAGGAGCCTAATTTGCATTATCTATACTTGCCATCAGAAGTCAGGGAACGCCACTCTCCTGCCCCTTCTTCGCCGAGAGGCGCTTGAGGAACTCATACGTGGTGATCATGGTGGTGGCAGACAAGGACATGGACGCCCACCTCGGGCCGAGCCCCCTGTAACACGCGCCCCACCCGCCTTCCTTGATCAGCTCCCGCACCGTCCGCCCAATGGTGATTGGCTCGCCTTGGCCGTCCATGACCTGCATCCTGGTCTTGATGGTGTCCAGCGGCATGGTCACAAGCGCCGCGGCGCCACCGGCTATCGCGGCACTCGTTCCCTGCACCACCATGAGTGTCTTGCAGCTTGGCTGCAATGAGATTTCACCGTCGCCATCATCGATTTCTTGCACGCCCACACCGTACTTGCAGAGGTAGCAGCCGATCCCGCTCCAGATTATCTTCTGTGACAGTGAGTAAGCCGCCCACCACACGGCATTGGAGGGGGCGTAGGTTAGGATGGACATGCCGAAGCCGCGGTACAGGCCGCAGAGGCCGTCGGAGGCCACGATCTTGCGGAATGCGTCGAGGCCGCCGTGGTAGCGGGAGGCCGGGCACGGATTGCCCTGCACCATGAGGCGCTGGCTGATGACATCGACGGGCGTCCACACAACCTGCGCGGCAACGGCGGCGGTGAGGCCGGCAGCGGCACCCGCCGCCGCGGACGCAGCAGGCTCCGGCGCGCCGAGGCCGAGCGCGGCCGGGCCGACGACGGAGCGCGTGGCCTCGAGCGCGCCCATGTAGAGCGCGCGCGCGGGGACGGTCCCGGCGAGGGAGGTGGCGAAGCCACGGTAGAAGGCGAGGGGGCCCTCCCGGCGCAGGATGGTGGTGGCCGCGGCGGCGGCGGAGGGCGGGAGCCCCGGCCGCGCCCCCGTGGCGGCGTGCGCCGGGGGAGGCTCCGGCGCGACCTGCAGGCGCGTCTTGAGGACGACGGCGGGGTAGAGCGCGGTCGAGACGGCGGAGAAGAGCCCCGCGCCGAGGACGAAGAAGCGTGACTTGTCGAGCCGCTCCCAGTCGATGTCCGCCGGGAGCTGCAGCTCCTGGGAGCCCCCAGCCTGCTCCGCCGCCGCGTCCGGCGGCGGCGGAGGCGCCTGCCGGCGATCTATGGCCTCTCCTCCATGCCGGCTCGCCGGGGACAGCGGCGGGCCGCGCTCCCGGGGGATGCTCTCCTGCGCGCGTATCACGCGGGCGACGAGGAAGTGAACACCGGAGGAGAAGGAACAGGTTGCGGCGGCTAGGGTTTTGGGGCGGGGGCGGGGGAGGGAGGAGGAAGCAGAGCAGAGCAGGCAGGCGGTGGGGAAGTGTGTGGAATGGCGTCGGACGTGGCGCGCTCTGATTAATGGCCTGGACTTGGGATTTTCGGAGGGGATTCAGAGGAGACTGTTGGCACGGTTGGTTCGTGGCCTGGCGCGAGCGTGACGGCCGGGGCTGATGCAGGGCTCGGCGCGTGGCAGCCGGCGGTTTTCTGGGTTGGATAATTCTGCCCAAACGGATGGGGTGGCAGAAAAGGGTTCCAAGGTATTTTAGATCCACACGCTTTTTTATACTGTATTATTTTTTAACGAAAACACTAACGCTCACACGTGTGGGCGTTGCTCACACGCGTGGGCATTTGCATTTCATCCACGCGCGTGGATCCGAGTCCGTTTATGGGTGCACGAATCTTGGCATGTTTGTGGTGCCACGTAGGACTGGGCTGATGTGTGGGCATTTATCTAGTTGCCAACACGTTCGTTTCACCACACGGAGAGGCCGATGTGTAGGCGTTTAGCAGTTCGCCCACACGCCAGTTTTCACTCACGCACAAGGGCTAGTGTGTGGGCATTTATCATCTCGCCCATACGCCCGTCTCCTCTCCCACACCCAAACTGCCAGTTGCCATGTGTTTTGCAGTGTACATAACAACTGGCCCTAGTGTGCTTGTAAGCAGATGGCAACTCTCTTTTTTTTACCCGAACATGCCAGTTGCCATGTGTTTTGCAGGGTACACGACAACTGCCCTAGTGTGCTTGTAAGCAGATGGCAACTATCTCTTTTACCCGAACATGTTGTTTTGTCATGTCTTTTTGTAGCGCTACACGGCAACTGCCTAGTGTTAATAGGTGGCAACTCCTAAGGTTTTCAAATCATGACAACTGTTGTAAACCAGATCATACATGGCAACTGCTTAGTGTTAGTAGGTGGCAACCTCTAAAGTTTTCAAATCATGGCAACTATAGTAAACCAGACCATACATGGCAACAACTGCAGGTGTCCAAAATGGCATCTCGCACTTGACCTGAGATGGCAACTGCAGTTGAGCAACCATGGCAACTGTAGTTGTCCGACATGGCAACTGTAGTTCAGCGACATGGCAACTGTAGTTAAACGGACATTGAAGAGGGTCCGTACCATGGCAACTGCGGGGACGCGTGCTGACTGTCACGTGGGGCGTGCGGGACCGTGATGTAGGTGGCTGAGAGAGGTCGTGTGGCAGTTATCCATTTTGCCCACACGTAGGCGTGTAAGAGGGAGCGCAAGGAAAAAAGAGGCGTGTGGGCGCTAGTTGTTTTGCCCACACGTAGGCGTGTGGGCTGGTCCTCTTAGTCACCACACAAAATATGTGGCCAGACCCCTTAACGCCCACACGTGTGGCAGTTATCATCGTCCTTTTTTTAATGAAAAGGGTTTCCCAAATTTCTCTTCCCTTCGCTTTGTTTTAGATAAGCCCCGTTTGGAATGTGGGAAATAAAAACCTATGAATAGGAGAAATGTGGGAACTTAAGCTAAAATATGTGTCAAATGTTATGTGTATTTCCTTGATTAGCACAAGATTAGGTATTTGAGACCAAAATGTGTAAGCCATGCCTATATTATATAAATGCATCACGTGGAGGGACGGAGCCAGGATCCAAGAAAAGGTGGGGGCCAAACACAGTTTACCAAGCTTTAGGGGGGTGTCAGACATAAATTTGAAGGATATATATGCAATTTTTTAGGAAATATGAACGGTATATGTGCAAGAAAATCAACATTGGCGGGCCATGGCTCCCCCTCACGCCCTTGGCTTTGTCACTGATCATGTGTATACAGGTCAATTATATAGTTGGACATGTTTAGTTAAAGTTTTAGCTAGGACTTGAAAAACGTTCATGATATAATTGTAGGATCGATGTTACAGGTTTCATCAGACCACTTCCCCACTCACCTCCCTTCCGTTCCGAGAGCCGCAACGCCCACTACTCGAGTGTTCATTAGGTCTCTCGCTTAGGTGGTTGCATCTTTGTCGGCGATGGATCGACGAGCACCTAACCACTAATCTCCTGCTTGGTTTCCTCTTGTGGCCAATATACGGGGAGGGGAAGAGGTAGATCAGATGGATATGGTAGAAGTGACAAGGAGAGAAGATGGGATGACGATCAAAGGCGGAGATCCGAGGAGTGGCAAAGGGAAGAGGAAAGATTAGCAGAGGGGAGGAGAAGAGAAGATGAGAGGAGACAGATTGAAGATAGGCGTAGGATAGAAGAACGCAAATCTGATGAGGCAAAAAGGCTGGAATTGAAGTGTAAGGAGGAGGAGCTCCCTACGAGAGAGAGAGAGAGAGAGAGAGAGAGAGAGAGAGAGAGAGAGAGGCAGATATGCCTTGAGGCATTTCTGGTACATCGGCTTCTATGGGAGAGGAGACGACATCGATCTCTGTAGCATCCACAACGGTTCTCTCCAAGGTGCCAGCTGGTTCTCATGTTGATGCAAGTTAGTCTACCTCTGGTTTTCATCAACATTCTCTCTATTGACCTCCTCCTCTGAAGGGGGCTCTGTCAGGTGGTGCTCTTGAAAGTGATGGTGAGGCTCACACTCGTGGTGGGGCTCCGACTGTGAGAAAGGTGGCAACACTAACATACACCCCTCTACGGTGTGATGGATGTTGGCTAGCACACTTGGTAGAAGTTTTTCCTCATAAGAAACCATGGGAATGTACTCCTGATTTTTGAGGTCTGATGAATTCGAGCATGGCTTTTTTTTGCCATCCCCGTAGTTTGCTCTGAAGTGAGATCACAAGACCAGTTGCACCATTCATACATCAAAGTGGTCCAAGGTGAGGTTAATGCCAGACATGTGGAGGAGGAATTTGATTCATGGGCCCTATCAGTAGGTATGAATATGCAAAACTAGCTGATGGCCATAGTGAGGTTCCCTAGTGACCAGGTTCTTGATGATCTTGCTTATTTTGGCAAGTTGTTCATGAAAAAATTTCTTGGGGCCATAGTGGAGATCTCCAAAAGGGTTGAAGAAGTCAAACCAGTGGGTCATCTAGAGGAGGCATGGTTTATAGTAAAAATAATTTCCAGGAAGTATTGAAATAAAGAATGCATCTTCAGAGTGTGTGCCATGGCAGGTAAACCTATTGCCCTTGATGTGAATACAATAAAAAGCTTTGCATATGTGGCATTAAAGATTGGATGCATTGATGTGGATTTGGCTCCTGCATCTCGAGTTGGAGAAATCCGTGGGGCTTTCTAAGAATTTCAATAGACTAGAGAGATTTGGGCACTAGCAACATGACTCCCAACTAAGCTGGGGTATGTGTGGATGAACTATCTGACAAAAACAACTCAAGCAACAAAAAACAGAAAACCGATGTTTCTTAGTAAAAAATGACTGGTCAAGGGGTATCCTGTGAAAACCATGTGGGTAGTGGCTCTGGTTTCATGAGGGATACTAGAACTTCTCACAGCCAGGTGACAAATGAAGTGCCAATCTCTGCGACTGATTATACTGGTGCAGATAGAAAGATGGGGTTTATATCATATTGCTTGAGTTTATCCCTCTACATCATGTCATCTTGCTTAATGTGTTACTCCGTTCTTATGAACTTAATACTCTAGATGCATGCTGGATAGCGGTCGATGTGTGGAGTAATAGTAGTAGATGCAGAATCGTTTCGGTCTACTTGACACAGACGTGATGCCTATGTTCATGATCATTGCCTTAGATGTCTTCATAATTATGCGCTTTTCTATCAATTGCTCGACAGCAATTTGTTCACCCACCGTAATACATGCTATCTCGAGAGAAGCCACTAGTGAAACCTATGGCCCCCGGGTCTCTTTTCCATTATATTGCATCTCTTTTCCATATTGGTGAATCTCGTTTACTACTTTGCAATCTTTACTTTCCAATCTATACAACAAAAATACCAAAAATATTTATTTTATTATCTCTATCAGATCTCACTTTTGCGAGTGACCGTGAAGGGATTGACAACCCCTTTATCGCGTTGGTTGCAAGGTTCCTGATTGTTTGTGCAGGTATTCAGTGACTTGTGCGTCGTCTCCTACTGGATTGATACCTTGGTTCTCAAAACTCAGGGAAATACTTATGCTACTTTGCTGCATCACCCTTTCCTCTTCAAGGGAAAACCAACGCAAGCTCAAGAGGTAGCAAGGTTTTGGTTCGTTGTTGGTCCTCGGGTTCTTTGCTTTCTTTTGGACCTTGTTCGTGGTTAAGTTGTCTCTTCTGTGTTCTCTCTGGCGTGTCCGTTTGCTTGAAGTTTGTAT
The DNA here is from genome assembly GCA_963921465.1 of Triticum timopheevii. Classification (NCBI taxonomy): domain Eukaryota; kingdom Viridiplantae; phylum Streptophyta; class Magnoliopsida; order Poales; family Poaceae; genus Triticum; species Triticum timopheevii. The sequence continues at coordinate 373,769,940 of OY997270.1, forward strand.
TGCAAAGGCCTTCTTGTTTATTTTTGTCAAAACTTGCACTTTCTTGGGTTTGCAGTACTACCGTGGCATGCCACATCACTACCACTGGAGGTGGGTGGCTCCTGTGCTCGCATAGCTGTGACCACGGCACGGTACTACCGCTTCCATTGTGGCAGTAATTTTTTACTGCCGCTGGTAAGAGCAGTACTACCGCCCTGGGTACGGTACTTCCGCCTGGGCGGTACTACCGCGTTGTCGAGACCACGTGGGGGTTAAGCGTGGGAAGCGGAAGTTCCAACTCCCCCATACCTATTCATCTCTTCTCCTCACCTCGTCTCTGCTACGTCTTGAGCTTGCATTGGTTTTCCTTGAAGAGGAAATGGTGATGCAGCAATAGTAGCGTAAGTATTTCCCCCAGTTTTTGAGAACCAAGGTATCAATCTAGTAGGAGGCTCCTCAAAAGTCCCACACACCTACACAAACAAACAAGAACTTGCAACCAACGCAATAAAGGGGTTGTCAATCCCTTCACGGCCACTTGCGAAAGTGAGATCTGATAGAGATAATATGATAAGATAAATATATTTTTGGTATTTTTATGATATAGATTGGAAAAGTAAAGATGCAAATAAAAGTAGATTGAAAGCTTATATGATAAAAGATAGACCCGGGGGCCATAGGTTTCACTAGTGGCTTCTCTCAAGATAGCATAAGTATTACGGTGGATGAACAAATTACTGTCGAGCAATTGATAGAAAAGCGAATAATTATGAGATTATCTAGGCATGATCATGTATATAGGAATCACGTCCGTGACAAGTAGACCGACTCCTGCCTGCATCTACTCCTATTACTCCACACATCGACCGCTATCCAGCATGCATCTAGAGTATTAAGTTCATAAAGAACAGAGTAACACATTAAGAAAGATGACATGATGTAGAGGGATAAACTCATGCAATATGATATAAACCCCATATTTTTATACTCGATGGCAACAATACAATACGTGCCTTGCTGCCCCTGCTGTCACCGGGAAAGGACACCGCAAGATTGAACCCAAAGCTAAGCACTTCTCTCATTGCAAGAAAGATCAATCTAGTAGGCCAAACCAAACTGATAATTCGAAGAGACTTGCAAAGATAACTTAATCACACATAAAAGAATTCAGAGGAGATTCAAATTTTTCTCATAGATAAACTTGATCATAAACCCACAATTCATCAGATCTCGACAAACACACCGCAAAAAGAGTTACATCTAATAGATCTCCAAGAAGATCAAGGAGAACTCTGTATTGAGATTCAAAGAGAGAGAAGAATCCATCTAGCTAATAACTATGGACCCGAAGGTCTGTGATAAACTACTCACAACTCATCGGAAGGGCCTTGGAGATGATGTAGAGGCCCTCCATGGTCGATTTCCCTTTCGGCAAAGCGTCGGCGAAGGCTCCAAGATAGGATCTCGCGGGTACAGAAGGTTATGGCGGTGGAAATAGTTTTTTGTGGTCGCTTCTGATGTTTTTAGGGTACATGGGTATATATAGGAGGAAGAAGTAGGTCGGTGGACGCTCGATGGGCCCACGAGGGTGGGGGGCGTGCCCACGTGTAGGGGGCGCGCCGGGCACCCTCGTGGTCGCCTCGCTTGTTTCTTGACTTCCACTCTAAGTCCTCTGGATCACGTTTGTTCCAAAAAGATCGCTCCTAAAGGTTTCATTCCGTTTGGACTCTGTTTGATATTCCTTTTCTTCGAAACACTGAAATAGGAAAAAAAAACAGCAATTTGGGCTGGGCCTCCGGTTAGTAGGTTAGTCCCAAAAATGATATAAAAGTGTAAAGTAAAGCCCATAAACATCCAAAACGGGTAATATAATAGCATGGAACAATCAAAAAATTATAGATACGTTGGACGTATCAAGTATCCCCAAGCTTAATTCCTGCTCGTCCTAGCATAATTCTCAATGTAATTCTCAAGGTAAATGATAAAAACAGAATTTTTGATGTGGAATGCTACCTAGCATAATTCTCAATGTAATTTTCTTTATTGTGGCATGATTGTTCAGATCCCAATGATTCAAGATAAAAGCTTATAAAACCTAAAAATAGTAATACTCGAAGCATACTAACAAATAATCATGTCTTATCAAAATAGCATAGCCAAAGAAAGCTTATCCCTACAAAATCATATAGTTAGGCCATGCTTCATTTTCATTACACAAAATACTCCCATCATGCACAACCCCGGTTTCAGCCAAGCAATGGGTTCATACTTTTTAACGCGCTTCAGTTTTTTCAACTCTTATGCAATACATGAGCGCAAGCCATGGACATAACACTTATGTGGTATATGGTGGTTGTGAAGACAAAAAGGGAGAAGATAGTATCACATCAACTAGGCGTATCAACGGGCTATGGAGATGCCCATCAATAGATATCAATGTGAGTGAGTAGGGATTGCCATGCAACGGATGCACTGGAGCTATAAATATATGAAAGCTCAACAAAAGAAACTAAGTGGGTGTGCATCCAACTTTCTTGCTCACAAAGACCTAGGGCATTTTGAGGAAGCCCATCATTGGAATATACAAGCCAAGTTCTATAATGAAAAATTCCCACTAGTATATGAAAGTGACAACATAGGAGACTCTCTATCATGAAGATCATGGTGCTATTTTGAAGCACAAGTGTGGAAAAGAGATAGTAGCATTGTCCCTTCTCTCTTTTTCTCTCATTTTTTTATTTGGCCTTTCCTTTTTTTTATTTGGCCTTTCCCTTTGTTTTATTTGGTGGGCTCTTTGGCCTCTCTTTTTTTGTAAAGTCCAAAGCCTCATCCCGACTTGTGGGGGGATCATAGTCTTCATCATCCTTTCCTCACTTGGGACGATGCTCTAATAATGAAGATCATCACACTTTTATTAATTTAAAACTCAAGATTTACAACTCAATACTTAGAACAAAATATGACTCTATATGAATGCCTTCGGCGGTGTACCGGGACATGCAATGAATCAAGAGTGACATGTATGAAAAATTATGAAGGTGGCCTTGCCACAAATACAATGTCAACTACATGATCATGCAAAGAGCAATATGACAATGATGGAACATGTCATAATAAACGGAACTGTGGAAAGTTGCATGGCAATATATCTCGGAATGGATATGGAAATGCCATAATAGGTAGGTATGGTGGCTGTTTTGAGGAAGGTAAATAATGGGTGCAAGATACCGGCGAAAGTAGCGCGGCATAATAGAGGCTAGCAAAGTGGAAGGGTGAGTGTGCATATATCCATGGACTCACATTAGTCATAAAGAACTCATATACTTATTGCAAAAGTCTACTTGCCCTCGAAGCAAAGTACTACTACGCATGCTCCTAGGGGAAGGGTTGGTAGGAGTTAACCATCGCGCGATCCCGACCTCCACTCATAAGGAAGACAATTAAAAGAGCACCCCATGCAACAAATTTGTCACACCACTTTTACCATACATGCATGCTACGGGACTTGCCAACTTCAACACAAGTATTTCTCAATTTCATAATTACCCAACTAGCATGACTCTAACATTACCACCTTTATATCTCAAAACAACTATCAATCATCAAATTGATCATAGTGTTTAATGCACTTTCTATGATAGTTTTTATTATACCCAACTTGGATGCTCATCATTCTAGGACCAAATTTATAACCATAGCAAATACCATGCTGTTCTAAAAGACTCTCAAAATAATATAAGTGAAGCATGAGAGATCAACAATTTCTTCAAAATTAAGCCATCGTCATGCTCTAAAAAATATAAGTGAAGCACATAGAGCAAAACTATCTAGCTCAAAAGATATAAGTGAAGCACATAGAGTGTTATAACAAATTCTAATCAAGTGGCCTTCTCCCAAAAGGTGTGTACAACAAGGATGATTGTGGTAAACTAAAAATAAAATACTAATATCATACAAGACACTCCAAGCAAAACACATATCATGTGGCGAATAAAAATGTAGCTCCAAGTAAAGTTACCGATAGACGAAGACGAAAGAGGGGATGCCTTCCAGGGCATCCCCAAGATTAGGCTTTTGGTTATCCTTGAATGTCTTGGGGTGCCACAGGCATCCCCAAGCTTAGGCTCTTGCCACTCCTTATGCCATAATCCATCAAATCTTTACCCAAAACTTGAAAACTTCACAACACAAAACTCAACAGGAAATCTCATAAGTTCCGTTAGTGCAAGAAAGAAAAACCACAACATAAGGTACTGTAATGAACTCATTATTTATTTATATTTGTGTTAAACCTACTGTATTCCAAATTCTCTATGGTTCATACCACTTAATACTAGCCATAGATGCATCAAAATAAGCAAACAACACACGAAAAACAGAATCTGTCAAAAACAGCACAGTCTGTAGCAATTTGTAACTCTCGAATACTTCTGGAACTTTAAAAATCCTACAAAAAATAGGAAGTCCTGAGAAATTTGTCTATTGATCTATGGAAGAAAGAATCAACGCAAAAGCACGTTTCTGTGAATTACTAAAATTATTTTCATTCGTGCAAAGTTTTTGTTTTTCAGCAGAATCAAATTAACTATTACCATAGGTTATCCTATAGGTTCTACTTGGCACAAACACTAATTAAAACATAAAAACACATCTAAACAGAAGGTAGATGAAAAATTTATTTCTAAACAGAATCAAAAACAAAAAACAAAAATAAAATTGGGTTGCCTCCCAACTAGCGCTATCGTTTAACGCCCCTAGCTAGGCATAAAAGCGAGGATAGATCTAAGTAGTGCCATCTTTGGCATTTATCTTTTTAATGGAGTTATGCTCAGGTCTGGGAGGCTCCTTGCGTTTCCCTTCATGCTCAGATATCTTTTGATCTAAGGCATCCAACCACTTATTGCAAAGTGTAATCAAATTATTCATACGATTGATATTCCCACCAATATTTTTAAGAGGTTGAACAAATTTTTACAATTCACATAATTTCTCTAGAATTTGGGTTTCTTCATGAGAAGAGGGTGACCCTTTTTGTAGGGGAAGTACTCCTACTATCCCCTCTATAATTTCATAAGTGAAAGTAGGATCAATTTCAATAAAAACCCCTTTTGCGGCAAAATCAAGGAGTTGTCCATGGGGTAAGGTTAACCCAACGTAAAAATTGCGAAGTAAAATCTTGAAATCTCCTTCTATAGTGCAACTATGATAAGATTCTAGCATCCTAAACCAAGCATCTTTTAAATTTTCTCCTTGTCTTTGCTTGAAGTGAAGGACTTCAAAGTCGGGAGACGAAGGGATAAAGACCGAGCTAGCCATGACAACGAGCAGACAAAAAGGCGAGCGGATGAGAGAGGAGGAAAGAGAGGGCGAATAAAACGGCAAGGGTGAAGTGGGGTAGAGGAAAACGAGAGGCAAATGGCAAATAATGTAATGCAAGGGAGATGAGTTTGTGATGGGTACTTGGTATGTCTTGACTTGAGCGAAGACCTTCCCGACAACGGTGCCAAAAATCCTTCTTGCTACGAATTGAGCTTGCGTTTGTTTTCCTTGAAGAGGAAAGGGTGATGCATCAATAGTAGCATAAGTATTTCCCTTAGTTTTTGAGAACCAAGGTATCAATCCAGTAGGAGGCTCCTCAAAAGTCCCACGCACCTACACAAACGAACAAGAACTCGCAACCAACGCAATGAAGGGGTTGTCAATCCCTTCACGGCCACTTGCGAAAGTGAGATCTGATAGAGATAATATGATAAGATAAATATATTTTTGGTATTTTTATGATATAGATTGGAAAAGTAAAGATGCAAATAAAAGTAGATTGAAAGCTTATATGATAAAAGATAGACCCGGGGGCCATAGGTTTCACTAGCGGCTTCTCTCAAGATAGCATAAGTATTACGATGGGTGAACAAATTACTGTCGAGCAATTGATAGAAAAGCGAATAATTATGAGATTATCTAGGCATGATCATGTATATAGGCATCACGTCCGTGACAAGTAGACCGACTCCTGCCTGCATCTACTACTATTACTCCACACATCGACCGCTATCCAGCATGCATCTAGAGTATTAAGTTCATAAAGAACAGAGTAAAGCAGTAAGAAAGATGACATGATGTAAAGGGATAAACTCATGCAATATGATATAAACCCCATCTTTTTATCCTCGATGGCAAAAATACAATACGTGCCTTGCTGCCCCTGCTATCACTGGGAAAGGACACCGTAAGATTGAACCTAAAGCTAAGCACTTCTCCCATTGTAAGAAAGATCAATCTAGTAGGCCAAACCAAATTGATAATTCGGAGAGACTTGCAAAGATAACTTAATCACACATAAAAGAATTCAGAGGAGATTCAAATATTTCTTATAGATAAACTTGATCATAAACCCACAATTCATCGGATCTCGACAAACACACCTCCCGAGCAGCGTCCTCAGGCAGGCTCGCGAGGAGGCGGAGAGATCAAGGCAGGGCACCTCCCGAGGGGCCCGTGATGCAAGCCATGCCGGTCGAGGCCAGGCGGGTGCCAAGCGGGCGCCGGCCTACGCAGTGTCCTTGTTTCCCTTTCGGCGCTAAGGGGCCAAGCACAGGCCAAGGCATCAGGCAAAGGTTACCGTTTCAGTGCAACAAGACCAAGACCAGCAGAACGGCAGGATGGAGGTCACCGTGGAGCCCAGGGCGGCGTCACCATCAGGGCCTTTGGCAGCCGAAGACCAACTTTAGTCAGGATAAGTGTACCAGATGTTCCCCTTCAAAATGGCAAATTGTTGGCGCCTTTTCTGCTCATTATTTGGGGAGAGGCCCAGGGCCTCGCTCTATAAATAGGACTAGCCACCATAGGGAAGAGGCATCTGGAGATCGACCAGAGAGAGAGAGAGAGAGAGAGAGAGAGAGAGAGAGAGAGAAAGAGAGAGAGAGAGGGAGAGAGAGAGAGAGAGAGAAGCGGCTGAACTCACCCAAGCAGTTCATCGCACCAGCTCAAGAACAACCCCTCGTGAGGCTGTTCTCCCTTTGTACTGTTCACTATCAGCCCCAGAGGCAATCCACCACACCACACACTGGAGTAGGGTATTACACCACAATGGTGGCTTGAACTAGTATAAATCCCGTGTCTCTTGTGTGTTCATCTTTCTTGCTTAGATCCTTGCGAGACTTCGAGACGTGAGTTGGTAGGGGAGAGATCTCCGTGTGCACCCCAGTGTTCGAACCTCAGGGTCTGCCAGAACCCGAAATCCGACATTTGGCGTGCCAGGTAGGGGTGCGCTGGAATCTTTCTTCCGCTGGTCGTGTCTGATCTTCTGCCGTGTCCATGGCTGACGCTCGCCAAGCTCGCGCCGAGCGTCGGGCTGCTCTCGCCACCCGCGTCGCCCAGACGTCACCCATCAGCGGGCGCCCCCGTCATTCTCCGTCGCCTGCTGCCAACGCCTCCACCGGCGGGGAACGAGCAGCAGGTCTCGTCCCTACATCCTTCGGTGGGGCGTGATGGCCGCACCGCCACCCCGTCGCTGACTCCAGCCGGTTCGTCGTCCCACGCCCGTTGCGCCCCCACGGACGCGCACGCCATGCTGCTCTTGGCGCGTGAGCCCCTGCACTACCGCCCCGTTGACGCCTCTACGATGACTGGCTTTCCCGCATCACCGAGCTCGTCAGCGCCGCAGGGGGCTCTCCCATGTTGTCCCTCTCGCTGCCTCGCCCTCCATCCTGCGTGGGAGGCGAGGAGCAGGAGGGGCCTCCACCACCTCCTCCCCAAGAAGGCGGCCCTGGCTCCAAGGCGCGCATCCCCAGGATGAGACCCACCGCGTCCGGCGCCTGCACGACAAGAAAGGAGTTGCCAAGAGATCCCTCGCCCCCAAGAAGGTGCTCGTGTGCTCCCAGCACCGGTGCGCCATGACTGCATCCCTGCACCGCCACGTCAAGACCCCGCGCTGCTCAAGGCAGCGGTGTGCGGGAATCCCCAGGAGCAAGCCCCACACCAACAGAGAGCCCCGGTGGCCACTACAGGCTACCGCGCTTTCACCTCCGAGCTGCGTAGCATCGCATGGCCCGGCAAGTTCAAGACGGACCTGCCTCCGTGCTACGACGGTAGAGCTGGGCATCGAAGCCGCCAACAGGGACGAGAAGGTCATGGCGAATTGGTTTCCCATGGCGCTCATGGACGGTGCCCGCACCTGGCTCCTGAACCTGGCTCCTGACACGATCTCCTCCTGGGACGAGATGCGCACCCGCTTCATCGCCAACTTCCAAGGTACTCGTGACCGGCCCCCGGCCATGAGTGACCTGCCCCGCATCAAGCAACAACCAGGAGAGACCCTGCAGAAGTACATCCAGCACTTCAACAACGCCTGCCTCAAGATCCCCAGGGTGACTGAGGAGGCCATCATCTCAGCCTTCTCTGATGGCATGCGCGACATCAAGATGAAAGAGGAGCTAGCGATCCATGAAGACCTGTGCACATCGGTGGAGCTGTTCAACTTGGCGACCAAGTGCACCGGGGCTGAGGAAGGGCGCCTCTCCCTCCTCGAGCTCCCGACTGCCGACCCAGAAGAAAAGAAGCCCAAGGTCAAGGACGTGAAGCGCAAGGGGGCTGCTGTGCTCGCGGCAGAGCCAGGCACCAAGCGAGGCAGGGATCAGCCTGAGTCATCTAAGGGAAGGTGGTACTGCGTGTACCATGACCTCCACACCCACAACACCAATGAATGTCAAGAGCTCAGGGCCGTGCGAGATGGGCGTATCGGCCGACGCCCCGACCGCAGCGACCGGGGCTATGGCCGAGGAGGAGGAAGAGGTGGAGGACGATGGGAAGACCGTGGCCCTCGCCAAGGGTGGCATGACCGGCCTCGCGAGGACCGCTGGCAGGACCAGCCTCGCGAGGGAGGTTGGAGGGATCAGCCTCGTGAGGACCGCCCTCAAGGCAACGCAGGCCTCCCTCCTCTGACACCACTGCTAAGGAGGAATGAAGACCATCACCAGGACGAGGGGGCTGGGGGCTTCCAGGAGCCGCGCGCAATCGCTTGCATCCTGGGCGGCGCTCAGGCCCTAGCCTCTCAACGCATCTTCAAGCAGTTTTCTCACGAGGTGAATGCAGTCCTCCCCAAGCTTGAGGCCACGCGCCCTCTCAGATGGTCTGCGTGCGCTATCACGTTCAGCTCAGCGGATCAGCTCAAGTGTGCAGCAACAGCCGGAGTCCTCCCGATGCTTTGTTCCCCAGTCATCAGCAATGTGCAAGTCACCAGGACCCTCATCGACGGCGGAGCTGGGCTCAACGTCCTGTCCGTTGAGACGTTCAACAATCTCCAAGTGCCATACGATCAGCTTCAGCCAACCAAGCCTTTCTCAGGAGTCACTGATGGTTCCACTGTTCCAATAGGGCAAGTTTGCCTTCCCGTCACCTTTGGGCAGCGCAACAATTACCGCACCGAACTCATTGACTTTGACGTTGCTCACATCCGCCTGCCATACAATGCCATCCTCGGGTACCCAGCTCTGGCCAAGTTCATGGCAGTGACTCATCATGGCTACAAAGTCCTCATGATGCCAGGAAGCGGTGGAATCATCACAGTGCCTTGCGAGGAGAGGGATGCAGTGTGTTCTCTTGAGCGTGCCTTCCAGGCCGCGACAATCGAAGACCCAGATCACATGAGCGGGAGGCTCCCCGAGGCGGTCCCTAAGAAGAAGAAGGCTTCGCCTGGCCCAGGCACTTGCGAGGCAGGCGCCTCCGGAGGCGTTGCGTCAGGACCCGTGCCCTTTCAAGGGGCGCCACCCTCTGTCGCGTAGGAAGGCGCGCCCGGTGCCCTCCTCGGGCAGGGCTCAGGGGCTCTCTCCTGGAGGGCCACCGACCACGCCAAGCTCATGAGGGAGGCGCTCGGGCACCACTTCGAGGCGTACTTCAAGGCACATTTCTCTCAGGAAGGTATAAGGAAAGGAGGGCAAAACCCCCGGGAGTTCATCGCGAGGAACATTCAAGAGCTACAGGAGTCAAGAGTCATGCGTGGCAGTCGCCGCCTACCCGCCATAGCCCCACATCCCGGCGAGGATGCTGGGCTACGTGTCCGCATCAACGTACCAGGGCTCAACCGAGCCGCGTCTCAGGAGCGCCTCTGGCCTTCACGCGTGGGGCGTTGTGAGGGTCCACCTCACAGCTACATTCGCATGCCCTTCGGCCTGCCGAATGCGGCTGCTGCCCACCAACGCGTGATGAGGAGCATCCTGGAAGCTCAGGTGGCCAGGCACCGCGTGTTCCTGGAGAAGATGGAGACGTACCTTGAGGAGCCGCCCGGACCCTCAGAGCCTCCCGAGGCTCAAGGCACCGAAGGCTCGTGAGGGGTGGCTTCTTCACCATGCATCATCAGCTACTCCGACACTCACTGTGCAATGATATCAGGTGACATCTTTTTAAGTTCTATCTTCAGCTGGGAGCGCCCGCAGGGCCGCATCATTCCCAGGTCGCGTGGGTCCGTCCCTGCGGCATGTATCCGTTTTGCTTAATGTTTTTCATCTGCTTTGTTGGGGGCGCCCCTCGGGCTGCATTATCCCTAGGCTACTCGGGCCAGACCCAATGGTGTTTACTTCTCCGCATCTATCTAAATCGATTTGCTCCCTCATGCTTAACCTGCTCGATTTAATCGCCTGCTCGATTGACACCTACCCTTAGAGCCGCTCGCTCTGGCACAACACTTGCGCATGGGCCCGTCCCCGCAACACCGAAAAATCTGAGTAGCCGAGCTCTGGCCGCGGCAGCCCCACGAGGCGCCACCTCACCAGGCTCTCAGTGCTCCAATCACTCCCTCGGAGCGACCAATGGTTAGCTGACAACCATGACGGCAGACCTTGTTTCCCCTCGTGGTTGATATGCAGGACCCGCTCCAGGAGTAACGCTGGTGGCATCGCGAGCCTTTTTCTCCTTCTCTTCGACACGACCCGCTTGCACGTTAAAAGCGGGGCGCCTGAGCATCGCGACTCATGGGCTCTTACTGGCTCTCCAGCCCTCACTCCTGGCCTTGACCCACGGCATCGCGACCTGTCATACCAGCGGCGGCTGAGCTCGCTCGAGGGCCGGGACCTGAGGACGTAGAGCATTAAGGGAAGAGCGGGGGAGAGAGAAGAAGCTCGCGAGGGCCTAACCCAACAGCACCTCAGCTGCTGCCGCGCGGGCCCGGCGCCTCAACGAAAACTACTCCAAGCCTGCGAGATAAGTCATGTGAAAACTGATTCGACTCAGCGCTTAACCCTTGCTTACTGCAGCTCTGTCACGGCAATGCTGCTTGCCTTTCTCGCCCAGCGGAGGCTGCTTGAGCGCTAAGGGGGACCTCCTGAGCATCGCGAGTCAGGGGCTCTTACTGGACCTTGGGCTGCTCACCTCCTGGCCTTGACCACGGCATCACGACCTAGCATACCAGCGATGGCTGAAGCCTACCTGGGGACCGGGACCTGTCAGGGTAGAGCACCAAGCCCTCGTGAGGAAAGAAAGGGGAGCCAAGCTGGGACAAGACACTCATCTCGCGATTAATTCGTCATAAGGATATAATATTCACAAAAGACGTGGCCAGCGCCTTACATACCCCCGCGGGGAGGTACTTCAATTCCTCGCATGAAATAAAAGGTGCTAATCCTAAGGAGCACTAACTACGCATGCCTCCGCAGGAGACGCCATCATCAACAGTGGGCCGTCAGGCACCAGCGCCAACCCCATCCAGATCAGTGGCGTCAGCGACCTGACGAGCCTGCCCTATCCCGAGCGCGATGCGAGCTCGGGGGCTCATAGTTGTCGTCGCTCATCTCCGAAGTCGCTGGATCCTCCAGCACCTCCGCTGCCGCCTGAGGAGCTGCTGGGGAAGCGATTGGCGGGCCTGGTCCTCGCCACGGCGGTGCCCCGGCCGCCTTTCTCAGGGCAGCACTCCAGCCGGCGTCCTTCCGCGTCGAAGACCTTGAAGAACATCAGGGAGGCACCATCGTAGACGAGGTGGATTACGAGGGTGCCCCCTGTCCGGCAGACCCGGGTGATCTCGCCCCAGCCACGGGTCATGTAGACCTCGCTTGGAGCGACGACCTCGACCTCCGCTCCGGTCGCGGGGGTGCCGCAGTCAGCATGCTGCAGCCAGAGCTCAGGGGGTCCCCTCCGCGGGATCTCAAAGGTGTAGGAGGGGGGAAGGAGAATCCAAGACCGAGGAGCCATGGCGGCGTGGAGTACAAGCTCGCGAGACGAGCCCTCGGCGTGGACTCCAGGAGGAACGACGCGCACCGCCGTAACCCGCCGGTGTCGGCGGCGGCACCAACGGTGCCGCTCGGCGCCTTCTTCTCCAGGGCCGTCGATCCGAGCGTACAAGGGCTACGGGAACCCCGGTGGCGGCCGCTCGTACCAGGGCCTCGATACCTCCTGCCGTGAACCCTCGTCTCAGTGGCGGAGGACTAACCGCTTCTTCGGCGGAAGCGGGTCAGGACCCTCTCGGGGGGCCTTTCCCTTCTCTTCTGCAGAGAACCGGCGGATTGGTGCCATCAGCATGAGACGGAGCAATGGTGAATATGAAGAAGAGGAGGAGTAGCAGAGGGAGATGAACTGGAATGGCTTGCGCCGTTCCATACTTATATCCGGAGGAGGCCAACCATCGGCCTCCATGATCGCAGGTAATCATGACCCGTTTTTGCATGCAGGGACTTGTCAAGTCGTGCGGTTGCCGAGGCATCATGGGGAAGCGGAGACGCCCACGTCCAATCAACCACCACGCGGCGCCCAAGGCCGCAGGCTATTGGGGCCCGCAGCGCTTCGCACTTGCCCCTTCGCTTCTCTGCTAAGCCAAGTTCGGGCTACTGTCGGTGTTCTGGGAACGGGGGTCCCCAGACTTGCCTGCCTGCAGCCTGCGGCGTGGCTCAAGTAGGGGGCCCAATGCGGCCCAGCTTCATCAACTCAAGCTCAAGACCCTCGCGAGGGGCCAAGCCTCGCGGGGCGGACGATAGGAAGCGTCCTCAGGAGCAGCCTCCTCAGGCAGGCTCGCGAGGAGGCGGAGAGATCAAGGCAGGGCACCTCCCCAGGGGCCCATGACGCAAGCCATGACGGTCGAGGCCAGGCGGGTGCCAGGTGGGCGTCGGCCTGTGCAGTGTCCTTGTTTCCCTTTCGGTGCTAAGGGGGCAAGCACAGGCCAAGGCATTAGGCAAAGGTTACCGTTTCGGTGCAACAAGACCAAGACCAGCAGAACGGCAGGATGGAGGTCACCGTGGAGCCCAGGGCGGCGTCACCATCAGGGCCTTTGGCAGTCGAAGACCAACTTTAGTCAGGATAAGTGTACCAGATGTTCGCCTTCAAAATGGCCAATTGTTGGCACCCTTCCCGCTCATTATTTGGGGAGAGGCCCAGGGCCTCGCTCTATAAATAGGACTAGCCACCACAGGGAAGAGGCATCTAGAGATCGACCAGAGAGAAAGAGAGAGAAGCCGTTGAACTCACCCAAGCAGTTCATCGCACCAGCTCAAGAACATCCCCTCGCGAGGCTGTTCTCCCTTTGTACTGTTCACTATCAGCCCCGGAGGCAATCCACCACACCACACACTGGAGTAGGGTATTACACCACAATGGTGGCCTGAACCAGTATAAATCCAGTGTCTCTTGAGTGTTCATCTTTCTTGCTTAGATCCTTGCGAGACTTCGAGATGTGAGCTGGTAGGGGAGAGACCTCCGCGCGCACCCCAGTGTTCGAACCTCAAGGGTCTGCTGGAACCCAAAATCCGACAGTCGCTTCTGATATTTACATGGTACATGGGTATATATAGGAGGAAGAAGTAGGTCGGTGGATGCTCGAGGGGCCCACGAGGGTCGGGGGCGTGCCCACCTATAGGGGCCTATAGGATCAAAAGTATGTCTAGAGGGGGGTGATTAGACTACTTGACCAAATAAAAATCTAGCCTTTTCCAAATTTTAGTTCTTGGCAGATTTTAGCAACTTAGCACGATTCTAGCAATCTTAACATAATTTAAGCAAGCATGCAAAGAGTATATGAGCTGCAGAAAGTAAAGCATGCAACTTGCAAGAATGTAAAGGGAAGGGTTTGGAGAGTGCAAACGCAATAGGAGACACAGATGTTTTTGTTGTGGTTCCGATAGGTGGTGCTATCATACATCCACGTTGATGGAGACTTCAACCCACGAAGGGTAACGGCTGCGCGAGTCCACGGAGGGCTCCACCCACGAGGGGTCCACGAAGAAGCAACATTGTCTATCCCACCATGGCCGTCGCCCACGAAGGACTTGCCTCACTAGGGTAGATCTTCACGAAGTAGGCGATCTCCTTGCCCTTACAAACTCCTTGGTTCAACTCCACAATCTTGTCAGAGGCTCCCAAGTGACACCTAGCTAGGAGACACCACTCTCCAAGAAGTAACAAATGGAGTGTTGCTGATGAACTCCTTGCTCTTGTGCTTCAAATGATAGTCTCCCAAACACTCAACTCTCTCTCACAGGATTTGGATTTGGTGGAAAGAAGATTTGAGTGGAAAGCAACTTGGGGAAGGCTAGAGATCAAGATTCATATGGTAGGAATGGAATATCTTGGCCTCAACACAAGCGTAGGTGGTTCTCTCTCAGAAAATATATGTTGGAAGTGTAGGCATGTTCTGATGGCTCTCTCCATGAATGAAGAGTGGGTGGAGGGGTATATATAGCCTCCACACAAAATCTAACCATTACACACAACTTGCCAATCTCGGTGGGACCGAATCATCAAACTCGATCGGACCAATTTAGAAAATAATGTGACCGTTAGGGTTTTCGGTGGGACCGACATGCAACTCGGTAGGACCGATATGGTTAGGGTTAGGGCATAACGTAATCTCGGTGAGACCGATTACACAAACTCGGTGAGACCGATTTTGGTAATGGACACTGAGGGAGTCCTGGATTAGGGGGTATCCGAACAGCCGGACTATATACTTTGGCCGGACTGTTTGACTGTGAAGATACAAGACTCAAGACTTCATCCCGTGTCCGGATGGGACTCTCCTTTGTGTGTAAGACAAGCTTGGAGATCCAGATATTAGATTTCCTTCCTTGTAACCAACTCTGTGTAAACCCTAGCCCCCTCTGGTGTCTATATAAACCAGAGGGTTTGGTCCGTAGAGGGACAATCATAATCATCATAGGCTAGCTTCTAGGGTTTAGCCTCTACGATCTCATGGTAGATCAACTCTTGTAATACTCATATCATCATGATCAATCAAGCAGGAAGTAGGGTTTTAACTCCATCGAGAGGGCCCGAACCTGGGTAAAACATCGTGTCCCTTGTCTCCTGTTACCATTAGCCTTAGACGCACAGATCGGGACCCCCTACCCGAGATCCGCCGGTTTTGACACCGACATTGGTGCTTTAATTGGGAGTTCCTCTGTGTCGTCGCTGCAAGGCTCGATGGCTCCTTCAATCATCAACAACAACACGGTCTAGGGTGAGACTTTTCTCCCCGGACAAATCTTCGTGTTCGGCGGCTTCGCACTGCGGGCCAATTCGCCTGGCCATCTGGTGCAGATCGACAGCTACGCCCCTGGCCATCAGGTTAGGTTCAGAAACTTGAATTACACGACCGATATCCGCGGAGACTTGATCTTTGATGGATTCGGGCCTATGCCAGGAGCGCCGAACAGTCACGACGAGCACGGTTTAGACCTGCTGTCAGACAATACTCAGGATATCGCACCTGCAGGAGCTTCGGACCTAAATCCGGGGCAGTTCGCATCGTTCGAGGATGGGTGGATGGACCCCACCCCGGAGGCCGCACATTCATCGATGGTAGAGCCGAGCATCGGCTTCACCCCCAAGGAAGCTTGTGACATCGGACCCCCAGACTCGTGTCCGGCTGTAGGTTCCAGTCCACGCACCCCCGAGCCCGCCGAATCTGGTTGGGCTCCGGTAATGGAGTTCACCGCTGTGGATATCTTCCAGCACTCGCCCTTTGGCGTCATGCTGAACTCGTTAAAGTCTCTCTCTTTGTCAGGAGGCTCTTGGCCGAACTATGTCCGGCTCGAGTGGGAAGCAGGCGACGAGGGAATTCGTTGCCCACCCACCACCCACTTCATAGCCACTGTCGACGACGTAACAGACATGCTTGACTTCGACTCCGACGACACTAACGGTACGGACGTCGGCACAAGGGACGATTCCGAACCACCGCCCATGGGGCGCTGGACCGCCACCTCATCATATGATATATACATGGTGGACACGCCTAAGGAGGACGATGGCGACAAAGCGAAGGACAAAACCCCCGGATAAAAACCAAAACAACGGCGCAGACGCCGCTCTAAGTCCAGCCACAGTAAAAACATCGATAATAGCGCTAGAAGGATCGACACCCCAGACAACTCCAAAGGCAACAACGACCATATGGACCCAGCGATGGAGCAGGATGAGCCAGGTCACGTCGAACACGGCCCGGAGTAGACGTCCGATCACAGTGATCCCGAGGGCCGAACTCATCAACCCGCCCCGGGAGAGGAGCACAGTCTGGACGATGATGCATTCATCATCCTAGAGAAACGTTTGGAACGAGATAACCTCCACAGAAAGCTTATGGCCACTGCGAAGAGTCTAAAGAAGCAGAAGCAAAGGCTTAAGGCCGCCAGGAAACGCTCAATCACAGATGGAATAAAGTGCTAGACACTGAAGAAAAATACGGCGATGATCGCCACACACAGAGCTATCCAAAGCGCAAGCTGCTGCCAGAATTCTATGATGAGGCCGTTCCACCGAAGAACAATACGGCCAGTAGGCCGGACCAACCACTTCATGACCGCAACATAGCAGCCACTGACGCCGCACATGATTTATGTGAGCTACTGGACAAAAAGGCCGGCGCGACCAGGTCCATTTATGGATCTAGAGGACACGCTTTGGCGAAGGATTATGGTCACCAAAATGATCAGACTGATCGAGTACCAGTTCGGAATCAACACCGAACACAACAACAGTTGACAGCATGCCACAACATGTCCAAATACAGAGGGGCCGCTCACCCTCTGTGCTTCACTGAAGAGGTACTGGACCACGAACTTCCACAGGGTTTCAAACCCGTGAACATAGAGGCATGTGACGGAACGACAGACCCCGGGTCTGGATTGAGGATTTTATCCTTCACATCCACATAGCTCGTGGGGACAACCTCCATGCCATCAAATACCTTCCCCTCAAGTTGAAGGGACCAGCTCGGCACTGGTTGAAAAGCCTCCCCGAAAATTCAATTGGAAGTTGGGAGGAACTTGAGGGCGCTTTCAAGGCCAATTTTCAAGGAACCTATGTCCGACCTCCGGACGCTGACGATTTAAGTCACATAATCCAACAGCCCGGAGAGTCCGCCTACAAGCTTTGGAATAGATTCCTCTAAGAAGAATCAAATTGTCGATTGTCCGGATGCCGAAGCCCTCGCGGCCTTCAAACACAGTATCTGGGATGAGTGGCTCGCCAGACACCTCGGCCCAGAAAAGCCGAGGACAATGGCAGTATTAACATGCCTTATGACCCGCTTTTGCACGGGTGAAGAAAGCTGGTTAGCCCGTAGAGGCACCAGCAACCCAGGCACATCCAGAATCAGGGGTGGCAACGGGAAGCCGCGGCGCAATAAAAACAAGCGTCAAAATAAAGAAGAAAGTCCGGACAATACAGCGGTCAACACCGGATTCAGGAGCTCTCGACCCGGTCAACAAAAGAAGCCATTTAAAGGCAGCAAAGAGGGACCATCCTGCCTGAACAAAGTCCTGGACAGACTATGCCAAATCCATGGCACCCCCGAAAAACCTGCGAACCGCTCTCACAGAGAATGCTGGGTCTTTAAGCAGGCCGGCAAGTTAAATGCCGAACACAAGAGAAGGGAAACACCAAGTGAAGACGAGGACGAGCCTCGCCAGCCGAACACTGGGGACAGAAGAAATTCCCACCAGAGGTAAAAACAGTAAACATGATCCACGCGACTCACATACCCAAGAGAAGGCGCAAACGCGCGCTCAGAGACGCATATGCTGTAGAGCCCATCGCCCCCAAACTTAACCACTGGTCGGCCTGCCCGATCACCTTTGATCGCAGGGACTACCTGACTATTATGCGGCATGAAGGATCAGCTGCCTTGGTGCTCGACCCAATAATTGACGGATACCACCGTCCTCATGGACGGCGTCAGTAGTCTCAATCTAATATACCAGGACACTGTCCGCAGGATGGGGATAGACCCATCCAGAATCAGCCAAAGTAACACCACCTTTGAAGGGGTGATACCAGGCGTTGAAGCCCGCTGCAGGGGCTCCCTCGTACTGGAGGTGACATTTGGTTCCCCAGACAACTTCAGAAGCGAAAAACTACTCTTCACCATTGCCCCCCTCCAAAGTGGTTATCATGCATTGCTCGGGAGAGCGGCCTTCGCCCGCTTCAACGTAGTACCGCACTGCGCCTACCTAAAACTCAAGATGCCCGGTCCATGTGGCGTCGTCACCGTTAACGGAAATACAGAGCGTTCCTTATGCGCGGAAGAGTATGCGACGGCTCTAGCAGCCGGACTCTAAGCGGCCTCCAATATCAGAATGCATGATTGGTCGTTAAGACCACGAACATGGTTGGACGAGTCCGGCAGCCCAGATAAACCTGAGCTGGGTGCTATACATGTAATCCCATAGAGGACACGAGGGGCTACAGATATTTAATAAAGCCCAACTTTTGGCTTGACCTTATTAACAGGCCAATGTCTTACACTTCTACTATCCATTGATGATAGCTAACTCTTCGCATGCTTACGTCATACTCTTCTACATGAGTTTTCCTTTTTACAGACACCATCCATGCGATACCCTCCCAGCATACGAAACAACGGAGACAAAGGCGCAGACGTGCAGCAGGGCCCCGCTCAAAGGTTTCTCTTTAGATTAAGCCCCTGTGTAAACCTTCTTTATTGTCTCTTGTTGCTTACACATCCCATGGGTACTACACCCACAGGGGATACTGCCGTTATTGGCATTTCGCCACGACAGACTAATGCACGTACCTGGAAATACAGGGTTCATAATAAAGGGCGTTACTCAGCCCAGTATATGTTATAAAGTCCGAATACCTTCGGGAGTTTTCGGCGTCACGAGTTTGGCCTTATATGCATCAGCTCCGAATCATGTCTTTGGTCAAATGTTGGGTTTGCCCGGCTCTTGGGTTTGCCACCTTATGTTCTGTTCTTATCGGCTAAGGCAGCCAAAGGAGAACTACTGCGAATGTGCCCTGGTTATTCTGGATGAGCACCTCAGTAGAGAAAGCCGAAAACTGACTGTCATGATGTAGCGAGAGACTGTTCAACCACTCGAAGACTTAGCGGAATCTTTAGGATTCATCCGCATTAACGAAGGACCATTCCCGGTCATGTACACACGCGCCTGTATTCGGATGCATGCAAAGGTACCAGGGGCTACATAGTAGCCCCACTGTCAAACTCCTATGGCTAAGTGAAGGTGTTAAAGCTATATGTTCTGGTTGCCTAGTTCGACATGCGATCACCTCCTTAATGGACCAAGATGTTGGATCAACTGTGATTACACATATTTTCGCGAACACCCCCTCATTGTATGCGTGGGGGCTGAAGCCAACGACTGCTAACTTTCAGATTATATATACATAAAATGGCCGCACAGGAGGCACAATAACACTTTCGGTCGAAAAGTATAAACATAGCCTTCATAATTACAATAACATTGTTCTTACAATGAAACAATTTGTCACTCGAACATGACATTCTTCGAGCACTGAGCCTCTATTAAATGAGCACCTTCTGTTACCAGCTCCAAGTGGTGCTCGGCTGTATCCTGGCTTCCCGCCCGATTCTGGGTCGCAATGATGGTGGCCTCCATATCTGTCCAATATGCTTTAACACGGGCAAGGGCCATCCGGGCACCCTCTATGCGCGCCGACCTCTTCATGGCATCGATTCGTGATACAACACCAAGGAATTGTTGCACTAAACCAAAATAACTGTCCGGCTTCGGTCCCTTCGGCCATAGATGGTCTATTACAGACCTCATCACAAGACCGGACAACCTATGGAGCTCGGCCCCAGCGGTCATCCTTTCACTCAATGGCAACGGGCGTGTTGGAGCACTAAATTGCGACCAGTACAACTTTTCCACTTCATTATCTTTTTGATCCTCAAAAAACTTGGCCGCATCAGCCGTACTCTTCGCCAGGTCCGCATACGCGTCTGCAGGGCTCCAGTGTCGATCCAGAGGTGCGTACTTTGGATCTAAGAACTTCATCCGCAACAAATAGGGGTTTCCAGCCGTGATTTCTCCGTCCTGTCGAAGCTCCTCCCGTGCATCCCTAATTTTGGAACGCGTCTCCTTGGCTGCATCCAAGGCCTTCTTCAGGTCAGCCGAATTAGCCTGATTCTCTTTTTCAAGGAGCTCATACCGGTTGGCGGCGTTTTTCAGCTCCATAGCCATCTCGGCTATTTTATCTTCGCGTCGGCAATGAGCAGCCTGTTCGGCTCTCAACTCTTCGGCCGCCTTTAGGGCAGCCGCATTGCTAGCCCGGGCTTGTTCCTTGGCTAGGGCAAGTTCCGCCCTCAGGGCCTCCACGGCGGCAGCTCCGCCTGCAGTCCAAGCATATCACATTAACATCATGCTCCTCTTAATATTTCCTATAAAAAAATAATAAGGAAAGCAGAGCACATACTTTGTGACTCGTGAAGCCGCTCGTTCACAAGTGTGATGTCGGCATCAACAACGTCAATCTGCCGCCTCAGTTTGGCGACTTCAATGGACCGGTCGGCTGCCGGACCCTTAGCCACCTGCGCATGAATACAATGCGATCATTACTCAACAATGTGATCCTCCGTTTGCCGCCTAGGGTTGGCAACCAGAGTCTCAGGGGCTACTATCCACATAGAGCACACCTAGCACGTGCGCTATAATCAAATAATTACATATTTCATTACATACCTCAAAGCCTCTAAGCAGGCTCGTAAAAGCTTCATTCAACCCGCTTGTGGCAGATGAAATCTTCCCAAGCACTGTACTCATTAATGAACGGTGATCCTCCGAGAGAGCAGCTCACTCCAGAAGGCCTGTCAGTGTGTCCGGCCGGTCGCCGAACTGTGCTGGACCCTTCTTATCGCTCCTCGTGGGAGCCGAACGCTCCGGGCTGAGGGCGGCCGAAGTACTAGCTTCTAGCCTCGGCAAATCTGGACTCCTCCGTGATGACACCTCGGGGTCGCCCGCCACGTGAGGCGGAGAGGTTGGTGGGGTTTCACTCTCCATCATCTCCGGAAGGAGATCCCCCGAAGACAAACTCTGTCGAGAAGAGATGCTAGCTGGACTGCAAGGAATGGATCCTGGTTATTGTTCTCGGAGGAGGAAGTAGTAGCATTGTATCTACGATTAACTTACAGCTCGGCTGAGGGCTGGCCCGTTTGCGGGCATGGCGCGGAGAGGACGCCCTTCGGGGCAGGGCCCCCTAGTGAAGTTTTCTTCCCTTGTTTGGGCACCTCCGTCTTCAAGTCTTCGGAGGCGGCCCTTTTCTTCCCGCAAGGGGAGGAAACATTAGATTCCCCTCCCCGACTATCCTCCTTTGTGGAGGTAGCAATTCCCCCGGTTCGGATGTGCAATGTGTGAAGTTCTGCTTCTCTGTTCTTCCCTTCGTCTTTCCCCGAAGGCACTTGACTTAGCACATGACTAAGCATCTTGGCTATAGCAGGACTAGGTGAGCCTTCGGGAAATGGCGTCAGACACCTGATTCTCTCCGCCTTGCGGAGCCATTCCTGGCCACGGATGGTTTTCAGAATAATGTTATGATAAATATAAACGAAGTGTTCGGTTTTTGGGTCACTTACTTGGGTATCTGGGCGGTTGTAGCTCAGGCCCACATCCTCAGTGGTGTCCGGACACTTTACTTGTGGTCCGAAGAATAACTTACACATCCCTTCGAGCGTCATGCCGAAGAAGTGCAGAATAGTCCGCGGACCTTCCGGATTGAATTCCCACATCCGGAGAGGCCGGCGTTTGCACGGCAAGATCCGTCGGACTAGCATTACCTGAGTTACGCTGACAAGGCTGATGTCCCTCTCAAGAAGCTCCTGAATGCGGCTCTGCAATGCTGGTACATCATTTGCAGGCCCCCAATCCAGTCCCACATTGGCCCATGACGCCACTTGAGGTGGAGGGCCCGAGCGGAAGTCGGGTCCAGCCACCCACTTTGTGCCTCTGGGAGTCGTGACGTAAAACCACCTCCGCTGCCATAGATCAAACACCTCCGGGAAGAAGCCCTCTGGCCATGGGGCATCAACATTCCTGCTTATTACAGCACCTTCGCACTCCGTGTGTCGCCCTCAATCACCTTCGGCTTCACATTGGAGGTCTTGAGCCATAAGCCGAAGTGCGGGGTGACGTGGAGAAAGGCTTCGCACACGATGATGAACGACGAGATGTGAAGGATGGCGTCCGGGGCTAGATCATGAAAATGTAGTCCATAATAGAAAATGAGCCCTCTCACAAAGGGATCAAGGGTGAAGCCTAAGCCGCGGAGGAAGTGAGAAACAAATACGACGTTCTCGTTGGGCTCGGGAGTACGGATGACCTGCCCTGGAGCAGGAAGCCTGTGCTTGATGTCGGCGGTCAGATATCTGACCTCCCTGAGCTTTGCAATGTCCTCCTCTGTGACAGAGGAGGCCATCCACCAGCCTTGAAGTTTGGATCCGGACATGATTGAAGATCCGAAGTGCTTAGGCTTGGGTTTCGGGTGTTGGGGCTCGAGATGCGAAAATGCGCAATCGTGGTAGAAAAGAGGGATAGGCCTCGGCCCCTCTATAAAGGGGGTGAATATCAAGCGTCCTTAGCGTAACCGCTTGGGACTTACCTAAAAACACAGAGTCATGCCAACATGCGTCGTGGGGTTGCACGGGCCCGTATTGATGAAAGATCCCGCGATAAGAGGAACACGATCTCTGCTTTGGCAAGGTGTGCCAATAAAACTGCCTCGCAACGCGTATCGAGGCAGGCCAAGAAAAACCGGTTCGTGGTGGGCCAGGCCACGGCGTAAGGGCACACCATACAAAAAATTGACAGCAGATCAGATTTGTGAAGTGTCATGCTCTCTACGGTGGTGTGCGGAAATTATCTCGCAGAGTCGGACACAATCCTTAATCTGCTTTGGAGTATTCGGAGATGGAACCCTCCTTGCAATGTCGAAGACAATCTACGCGCCGGACTCATTGCCATTGAAGCCTGGTTCAGGGGCTACTGAGGGAGTCCTGGGTTAGGGGGTATCCAGATAGCCGGACTATATACTTTGGCTGGACTGTTGGACTGTGAAGATACAAGACTCAAGACTTCATCCCGTGTCCGGATGGGACTCTCCTTTGCGTGGAAGATAAGCTTGGCGATCCAGATATAAGATTTCCTTCCTTATAACCAAATCTGTGTAAACCCTAGCCCCCTCCGATGTCTATATAAACCGGAGGGTTTGATCCGTAGAGGGACAATCATAATCATCATAGGCTAGCTTCTAGGGATTAGCCTCTACGATCTCGTGGTAGATCAACTGTTGTAATACTCATATCATCAAGATCAATCAAGAGGGCCCGAACCTGGGTAAAACATCATGTTCCTTGCCTCCTGTTACCATTAGCCTTAGACGCACAGATCGGGACCACCTACCCGAGATCCGCCGGTTTTGACACCGACAGACACACAGAGGGTTGGTCAGGCAAACTCGGTGGGACCGATTCGCTCATCTCGGTTAGACCGAAACGTTACAAAAGGGAAACAGAGAGTTTGCATTGCAATCTCGATGGGACCGATCACTCATCTCGGTTTGACCGAAATGTTACGAAGGGAAACAGAGAGATTACAATCCCATCTCGGCGAGACCGAGATCCCTATCGGTGAGACCAATTTGCCTAGGGTTTGTGGCAGTGGCTATGACATCTGAACTTGGTGGCGCCGGATGGAAAGAATCGGTGGGGCCGAGTTGGACTTTTGGTTTAGGTCATATGTGGATGTGAGAAAGTAGTTGAGGGCTTTGGAGCATATCACTAAGCATTTTGAGCAAGAAAGCTATTAAGCAACACCTCATCCATCCTTGATAGTATTAGCTTTTCCTATAGACTCAATGTGATCTTGGATCACTAAAATAGAAAATGTAGAGTCTTGTGCTTTTAGCTTGAGCCAATCCTTTTGTCCTTAGCATTTTGAGGGATCCACTTTTCTCATCCATGCCATGCCAATCATTGAGCTTTCCTGAAATATTTATCTTGAAATAGCATTAGCTCAATGAGATATATGTTGTTAGGAATTACCAAAACCACCCACGGATAGTTGCACTTTCAGGGGCGCGCCGGGCACCCTCGTGTCCGCCTCGCTTGTTTCTTGACTTCCACTCCAAGTCCTCTAAATCATGTTTGTTCCAAAAAGATCGCTCCCGAAGGTTTCATTCCGTTTGAACTCCATTTGATATTCCTTTTCTTAAAAACACTGAAATAGGCACAAAAAAACAGCAATTCGGGCTGGGCCTCCGGTTAGTAGGTTAGTCCCAAAAATGATATAAAAGTGTAAAGTAAAGCCCATAAACATCCAAAACGGGTAATATAATAGCATGGAACAATCAAAAATTATAGATACATTGGAGATGTATCAGTCTCTCTCTCTCCTACCCAAGAACGGCGCTGGAGGACCTCGTCGGATCTCCATCTCTGACCACTCTCCTCTCGTTTCAACCAGTGGGATCGTTCCCCACCTCGCCCTCTTGCCATGGACCCTAGTATCTCCACTTGTCCCTCTCTCTTTGCCTCTCATTTTGTGCCTCTATGTTTTGGGAGATGCATGTGTAGGTCGTGAGATTCTTGGCTAAATCTTTGCAAGAGGAGATTGTTGGAGAGTGTTTGTGCAGTAGATATGCTATTTGGTGTGATACAACTATGTAGTTTTGATCAAACAGTAGTACCTCCCGTGCGGTAGTACCGCTCCGCCTGGAGCGGTACTACCTCCCGTGGTGGGCCCTGTGCGGTACTACCGCCTCCCTGGAGCGGTACTACTGCCCGAGGCACAAACGTAAAGAATTACTTCCGCTGTAAGCGCGGTACTACCGGGCCAACCCAATGATGTACTACCGTGGTCAGAGCAGTAGTAAATTTTTACTTCCGCATCGTGTTGTGGTACTACCGATTGACTAAAATTACTTTTCTTAGTCACATCCAATCTCATTTCTATGTTTTTTGTTTTGGTTTGGCCTTGGTCTTTGCAATAATCCTTCTCGCTCTTCTCGTGTGTTTGGGTTGTTTGTCATAGGTGAGGGCTCTAGTTCCAGGCGCTCGAATCCCAGCCGTGATACAAGCTCAAAACATCTTCGCAACGAAGAAGTTCCTGAGGGATCCAATGTCCCACCTCACCACGTCAAGACCTCAGCTACCAAGATCATGGAGCCAGTTGTTGGCTTGGATGAAATGCCTCAAGCAGAGTTTCTGATTCGAAGGAAGCTCAACCCCTACGTCAAGACGAGGGAACTCATAAGGGGCAATGACTTGTTTTGGACCAAGCAACAAGATCTCATCTTTCTAGATGTGATCAAGGCCAACTGGAACATCTACTTACCCGTCCAGTGGATTGACATGGTCCATCTGAGGAAGAACCATGCATATTTTGGTGAGCCTCTGGATTTGGTGGAGCAGTTTGGTATTGAGGAGCTCCTCACGTTCCACCTTGACTTTGGCCCGGCGATTGTGGCTCAGTTCTTTGCTTCTGTCCACTTCCACACGAATGTGAAGCAGACCATGACTTGGATGACTAATTAATGGAAAGAGGATGTCTGCTGAGTGGAAGGAGTTCATGGATCTGCTGCATGTTCGTGATGAGGGGCTAGATGTGCCCGTTGGTGTCCGCCCACATGCCAACCCAGAGTCTTCTTCCAAGAACAAGCTTCAACCATACCTTGTTGAGAAGTCTTTACCCAGTGGCAAGAAGGCTTTTGTGCTGAACCCGTTTCTTGACATCATGCACCAGATCTTCCGCAACTCTCTTTTTCCTCGCATAGGCGACAAGGACAAGGTGCATTCTGATCTTGTGGACATGATGCTTATTTGTGAGGACGCGCCTCGTCGGCAACCCAGACCACTTGATGTCTCTCATATCATGTGGCATGAGCTTTAGTTTGCGGTGTTCCACCGCAAGGTTCCCATCTATGGATCTTATTTGCACCTCTTGATTTAGAAAACTTGGGAGAAGGACTTTCCAGGTGAAGAGTTTCATGCTCCCAATTGGATTCACCATGAGCCCATTAGTCTGCGCCACAAGAACAAGTGGGCCAACACCACTTCCTGGGCTGAGGCAAAAGCGGCCCGCATGGATGTTGATGATGATGAGATTGAGGAGGAGGAGGCAGAGGACAGTTCTGAGGGGTATGCACCTCCCTGTGCTGAGCCATGTTGGGCTAAGAAGCTCAAGGCCAAGGTGAAGGCTCTGTTATGCATGCAGGCCAAGGGGAAATACCAGGCGCACGTTGCTCATAAGGAGAGTCGCCAGCGCGACAAGCGGATTTTGAGGAAGCTTGGCAAGCACGTCTTGAGCGGGTCTGAGACGAACATCACTCCCGAGGCTGCTTGGATGTCTAAGCAGGGATATCAGTGGGCTGAGTCAGATGAGGAGACCATTCTTGCTGCTTCCAATGAGGAGACCGTTGGGTGATCACTTCAGTGGTTTCTACCACCTATGTCTTAGGTGTCCTCTCTGCCCTTTTGGTGTCTCGATGCCAAAGGGGGAGAGAGTGTAGGACTTGCGAGTCTTTGCTTTGTCTTGCTTTCGTTTGACATTCTTCGTTTGCTTTGGTTTGTATTAGTTGTGTGTGAGTCCGGAGACTTATCCTATCACATGGTGTAAGACATATGCGCTCACTCTTATCTTCCTATTGTCTAGTATGATTAGTAGCTTGTGGGATTATTTTTATCTTGTGCCCTCATTACCATGCTCACTTGCTATACCTCGCTTCCATGCTTATTGTCACTTATCTTATTGCAAGGATTGCCTTGTCTATAAAATATAGGGGGAGTGTTGATCCTAGTGTGTGTGTTTTGCAGTCCAAAGCATATCTATGGAATGCACACATCTAGGGGGAGCCCGTCTATATTTTATAGATTTTGGGTTTGCCTGTGCTCATTATATATCTTCATGTGCAAATCCCGTATTGTCATCAATCCACCAAAAAGGGCAAGATTGTAAGGGAATATTTCTCCCTAAGTGGTTTTGGTGATTGATGATATTACATTTGCAGACTAATCGTGTGCATTGAGCATTTCAGATATTTCATATCTAGGCATAAGGCAATTCGGTGCCTCTCGGAGCCTATCGAAGACGACTGTTCTCTACGGTTCTTTTTGGTGGATGTGAGTTGTGGGAAAGCAGTACTATTAAGAGGGGGCCCGCTTTGGAAAGGTTAGGGTGGAATCAACACGTACACATCTGTTCCTTTTCACCACCTTTCCTTCGCATCAATGGAGCACCATCTGTTTATCTTTGTCTCTGCAAAATGAAGGCTGCGAAATGCTAAAGTGTCTGTGGGTTGCAGTAGTACTGCTCAAGGGAGCAGTAGTACCGCATGTGCTTGTGGTAGTACCGCAGGGCCCAACAGTAGTACCGCTCTTGGTGAGCGGTAGTACCGCTGCCTCCATTCCTGACACTGATGCATGCGAAAGTAGGTGCGGAAGTAATTTTTTACTTCTTCTCCTACGCGGTAGTACCGCTCCCTGTTAGTGGTAGTACCGTGCCAGATTTTTGCACAGGTCCAAACTCAGTGGAAGTATTTACGGAAGTAATTTATTTATTCCATGTATTTCCAGCTCCAGTTGAGCGCTGCCTTACAGTAGTACCATAGAGGCGCGCGGTAGTACCGCTCCGGCGGTTCTACCGCATGTTGCCTTGTGCAACAGGCCCTCGTCTGGTCACTACCATGCAAGCGATATTATCGCACCAAGCGGGCTGAGTGAGGGGATAACGGTTGGATCTTTTCCCCCACTATATAAAGGGGGTCTTCTTCCCCAGGAAGACCACCTCTTCCCTCCCCAAGCTCCATTGTTGCTCAAACCTCCATTTTCGCCCGATCTCTCTCCCTAGCCAATCAAACTTGTTGATTGTCGGTGTCAAAACCGGCGGATCTCGGGTAGGGGGTCCCGAACTGTGCGTCTAGGAGGATGGTAACAGGAGACGAGGGACACGATGTTTTACCCAGGTTCGGGCCCTCTCGATGGAGGTAAAACCCTACGTCCTGCTTGATTAATATTGATGATATGGGTAGTACAAGAGTGGATCTACCACGAGATCAAGGAGGCTAAACCCTAGAAGCTAGCCTATGGTATGATTGTTGTAATGTATGTTGTGTCCTACGGACTAAAGCCCTCCGGTTTATATAGACACCGGAGGAGGCTAGGGTTACACAGAGTCGGTTACAATGGTAGGAGATCTACATATCCGTATCGCCAAGCTTGCCTTCCACGCCAAGGAAAGTCCCATCCGGACACGGGACGGAGTCTTCAATCTTGTATCTTCGTAGTCTTGGAGTCCGGCTGTCCGGACACCCCCTAGTCCAGGACTCCCTCACTAGCCCCTGAACCAGGCTTCAATGATGATAAGTCCGGCGCGCATAATGTTCGGCATTGCAAGGCGGGTTCCTCCCTTGAATAATCCAGAGAAGATCATGAACACCAGGATAGTGTCCGGCTCTGCAAAATAAATTCCACATTCCACCGTAGAGAGAATAAAATGTACACTAGTTCAATCTGCTGACGTACTGTGCGGCGTGACATCACACCGCTACCAAGCCTTTGTTTGAATCGTTTTTTACTATACCACCTCAGCACGTTTAGTGAAGCGGTTTCCTTGGCACGTCTTGTCGAAGCAGAGATCGTGTTCCCCTTATCCCGGGATTCTCATCAATACGTGCGTGGGTAACCCAACCGCTCCCGTCGCCACGCCTCCTCTATCGAAGGTGAATCCCAAACGGTCACGGAGACGGCTCTTGGTATTTTTCCCCTTTATAAGAGGACCAAGGCTCTCTCTTGTTCTTCAATCTCGCATCGAATCTCCTCCTCGCTCCCAGTTCCAACACCCAGAGCCTCATATTCGAGCACTTCGGATCCTCAACCATGTCCGGCTCCGACCTCCAGGGCCGGTGGATGCCCTCCTCCGCCACGGAGGAGGACATATTGAAGTTACGTGAGGCCAAGTACCTGGCCTACGAGGTTTCGCACAGGTTGCCTGCCCAAGGGCAGGCCGTGCCCGCCCCCGAGCCCGGCGAATACGTCGTCTTCTTATCCCACCTCCATCGGGGTTTAGGCTTCCCGATGGACCCCTTCGTGAGAGGGCTCATGTTCTACTACGGGCTGGATTTTCATGACTTGGCTCCGGAGTCCATCCTCCATATCTCCGCATTCATTATCGTCTGCGAAGCCTTCCTCCGCGTCACTCCCCACTTCGGCGTGTGGCTGAAGACCTTCAATGTGAAGTCGAAGATGATCGGGGGGCGTCAAGCGGAGTGCGGCGGGGCGGCCATAAGCAAAAGGCCGATGCCCCGTGGCCCGAGGGTTCCTTCCAAGAGGAACTCGGACTGTGGCAGCAGGAGTGGTTCTATATCACCGCTCCGAGGGGCAGCAAACAAAAGCCGCCGCCTTCATTCCACCCGGGACCTCCACGCCAACTGATGTCGTGGGTCAACCAAGGGCTCAATTGGGGGCCATCCGAAGACGTGCCCTCACTGCAGGGCCGGATTCGAGACCTCCAAGCGAGGGAGATCAATCTGGTCGTGGTGATGCAGGTTATGCTAATCAGGCATCTTCTGCCCTGCAAACGCCGTCCTCTCCGTCTATGGGAGTTCAACCCGGAGGGACCTCGGATTCTCCAACACTTCATGGGTGCAACACCCGTGGAGATGTACAAGTTGTTCTTCGGACCGTAGGTGGCGTGTCCGGAATTAGCCGAGGACGCAGGCCTAAGCCGCAATCGCCCGGATACTCAGGTAAATAGCTCAGAGTCCGGACATTCTGTTTATCTGCCTTTCTAGAGTTCGCCTCCTGACCCATTACTCTTCACAGGAGTGGGTGGCGCGATCAAGGCTGATAAGGTGTCCGGCCCCCCTCCCAGAGACCGCACTGGAGCCCGTGCTGGACAGAATGTTGGAGGTCACGCCCACAGAAGGGAGCGAAGGGGAAAACAGAGGAGCTAATATTTTGCCCAAAGGGGCGTCTGAAGAGGGGGGAATCAAGAACCCCTCCTTCCAGGGGGAGAAGAGGACCGCCTCCGAAGATCCGGAGGCCAAAGCCCCTAAACGGGGGAAGAGATCTTCCCCGGGGGGTCCGGCGTCCGGGGAGAATCCGGATGCACAATCATTGCCAAAGAATCAACCCTCCAGCGAGCCATGAGTATGAAAAGGGAATTTCATCAGTAAGAAAATACCTCCATTTATGCTTCTGTGGGTGACCAAAATTTTCATTTTGCAGTTCGGATTTGCAGCCTTCGTAGATGAGTTCGTCTTCGGGGGACCTTCTTTCGGAGATGATGGAGAGCGAAACGCCCCCGTCTGCTGCGCCATCAGATAAGGCAGACGAGCCTGAAGTATCGTCACGGAGGGTATCCCCGAGTCCGGAGGGGCCGGAGAGTTCGGCGCCCGCTAGTATCCGGCCGGGAGAACTGAAGAATCTGCTTGAGAGGGCGTCCATCTCAGAAGATCATCGTGCGTTGATGCACATGGTGATTGGAAGGATTTCGTCCGCCGAGAGCGGATTGCGTAATGCCGCTATGAGTTTGCTGGCGGGATTTGAGGTACGCGAAAATGACGCACCTTCTATTTTTGACAGTTTTGCACACAAAAGGATGCCCACTCTGCAATGCGGGCCATGAGGGAGGAGCTGTGCCAGGCCGGAGATATCGTGGCTGGCAAGCCTTATCTGCTGCGTCGCCGGTTTATGGATCAAAAGTATGCTCAATTTCATCGGCTGTGGAGTCCGAAGGATCCGTATATGGACTTAGCGGCAAGTGCGGCTGATGCCGTTGAGCACTTCCGGAGCCAGAAGGATCATAAGACGGAAGAGCTATTTTGGTCTCAATTCCATAGTCCGGATCACTCACTTCCGTTGACCGACCGGTTGGCCGAATGGGCTGAGCTAAATAGGTTGTCCGGACTTGCCATGACTGACATCGTGGCTCATGTCTAGCCAGAGAGGCCCAAGGCGACGAGCTACTTCGGCTTACTGCAGCAATTCCTTGGAGCGGTGCCGCATATCAAGGAGATGAAGCGGTCGGCCTGCATCGGGGGCACGCGGATGGCACTTGCCCGCGTCAAGGCGCATTGGACAGAGATGGATGCCACCGCTGTTGCCGCCCAGGGCTCGGATGAAGACCGGCTCCCCGCCGAGCACTATTTCGGGGAAGTTATGCGTGGCGCTCGTGTAATAGAGTCGATGTGCTCAAAAAATGTCACGTTCAAATGAACGTTTTAGCTTGTAAAACAATGATTATGCTATAACTGCTTTTTATACTTGTGGATCCCAAGTAGTAAAACTTCTCCTATGCGGCCGTTTACGTATACACTTGTATAACCTGAAAGATTGCAGTCTTCGGCTTCAGCCCCCACGCACAAGGTGCGGGGGTGTTCGCAAAAATAGCGCGTTTTCACACTTAATCCGACGTCTCGGTCTTGTTAAGGAGGTGGTAGCGTAGAGAACGAGGCAATCCGGACTATAATGCTTTATCACTTTCACTTAGCCAGTGGAGCTCGAGGCTGGGGCTAGGATATAGCCCCTTGGGGCAACGCACTTCTCCGAGTTCGGGGCGCGTGTGTGCCTGACCGGGAAACGGTCCTTCGTCAAAGCGGGGAATTCTAAACATTCCGGTGGTCGATCGAGTGGTTGACCAGTCTCTCGCTATATCATGACAGTCAGTTTTCGGCTTTCTCTACTGAGGTGCTCGCCCAGCCGAGCTGGGGCACAATCGCAGTAGTTCTCCTAGTGCCGCGTTAGCCGATGATACGGAACGTAAGGCAGCAAAACACAGGAGCCGGGCAAACCCAACATTTGACCAAAGACATGATTCGGAGCTGATGCATATAATGCCTAACTTGAGACGCCGAACACTCCCTGAGGTGTTCGGCCTTTATGATAATGGGCAGAACAATGCCCTAAGCCCCTAGTGTCCAAGTACGGGCATGGTTTTCTGATGTGGCCGATGCCAAAACGTCAGGCTCCGCTTTGGCTATAGGAAGAAACCAAGGGAGAATAACAACAAGAGACATTTAAAAAAGGTCTACGCAAGGTATTAATCTGAAAAGAATCCTCGCAACGGATCCCTAGTGCACGTCTGCGCCTGTGTGTCCGTTGCGCCGTTATCCTGGACGGGAATGCACGTTGTTCATCTGTAAAAAGAGAGGAACGCTCAGTTTGAAAACGATGTGTGCGAAAAATATATGTGTAAAAGAAGAAATATAAATAAGTAAAGCGGGGTTTGTATGAACCCGCGGTTGTTTGTGTGCGCAGCCCCCTGTGAAGAGGTGTGCGGCTAGGGAGCCCCTAGTCTGCTGAAGCCGGACTCGTCTATCCGAGTCCGGGGTCTTTGAGTGACCCTCGCACTGAAATGATGCCACGCGGACCGGGCATCTTGAGTGTAAGAGACGCGTAATGCGGTATGGCGTTGAAACGGACAAAAGCCTTTTGTCCCAATAGTGCTTGATATCCACTTTTAAATGGGACGATGTGAAAAATTAGTTTTTCGCGCCGAAAATTGTTCGGTGATCCGAACACGACTTCTAGTAATATGGAGCCTGTGCACTTGGCATAAGGTCCTGGCGTCACTCCTTTGAAGGAAGTGCGGCTGTGTCAAATTTTCGTAGGGTCTATCCCCATCTGACGGATTGTGTTTGAATACAGCAGGTTTAAGTCGCTGCCTCCGTCCATTAGGACTTTAGTGAATTGTAATCCGTCGATTATGGGATTCAATATCAGAGCAGTCCGTCCCGCGCTTCGAAGGCTTCTGGAATAGTCCAGGTGGTCGAAAGTGATTGGTTTTGATATCCAATCTCTATGGTCTGCTGGGTTGGACCGTGCGAGGCTCTTTTTAGGAAGTGCCACACTATTTTTCCGCATTATCACATGAAGTGAGTTTACTGTTTTGACCTCTTGTGGGAAAGTCTTTTGTTTTCTGGAGCTCTGCTGGTGGGGTTTATCTTCTTCGCTTGACGCGTCGAGCCCCTTGTGTTCGGCGTTTAGTCGGCCGGACTGTTTAAAAACCCAACAATCCCTGTGGGTGTGATTTGCAGGCCTTCCGGGGGTACTGTGGATTTGACATATCCGACCCAAGATCTTGTTTAAGCTGGACAATTCATCGCTGTCATCCTTAAGAGGCTGTGTTTTGTTGTTTGGCCGCGAGCTTTTGAATCCGGCGTTGACTGCCGTGCTCTTTGGGCCTTTCTCTTTATTCCGGCGCTGCTCTTTTCTGCGCCGTGATTTTCCGTTTCCATCTCTTATCCCGGATGTACTTGGGTCGCTGGTGCTGCATCTTGCTAGCTAGCTATCCTCTCCCGCACAGAAGCGGGTCATGAGGCTTGTTAGTGCGGACATTGTCCTCGGTTTCTCTTGGCCGAGGTGCCTGGCAAGCCATTCGTCTCGGACATTGTGTTTGAAAGCTGCTAAGGCTTCGTCGTCCAGACAGTCGACTATTTGGTTCTTTTTGGTGAGAAACCTGTTCCAGAATTTCCGCGCTGATTCTCCGGGCTGTTGAGTTATATGACTTAGATCATCTGCATCCGGAGGGCGGACATAAGTCCCTTGAAAATTTGCTCTAAACGCGTCCTCGAGCTCTTCCCAACTTCCAACAGTGTTTTCTGGGAGGCTTTTAAGCCAATGACGGGCTGGCCCTTTGAGCTTGAGGGGTAGGTATTTTATGGCGTGGAGATCGTCTCCTCTGGCCATGTGTATATGCATTATATAATCTTCTATCCAGACTCCAGGGTCTGTTGTTACATCGTAGGCCTCTATGTTTATGGGTTTAAATCCTGCTGGGAACTCATGGTCCAGCACCTCATCGGTGAAACATAGTGGGTGTGCGGCGCCCCTGTATTTGTGTGTGCCGCTATCTTCGGACACTTGACGTGTTGCCTTGCTTCTTGGGGCCTTCTTCTTTGGCCCGTAGATGGACCTAGCTGGGCCATCTGTCTTTCCAAGTTCGTTGGTTGGTTTATGTGTGGCGCCGCTTTCAGAATTTGGCCTATCATCTGGCCGTCTATCCAACCAGGCAGCCTCTTTATTTTTTGACGGTGGAGGCTCTATGGCCTCCTCGTCGAATTCTGGTAGCAGCTTACGCTTCGGGTAGCTCTTTGATTGGTGGCCATTGCCGTATTTATCTGCGGTTTTGAGCACTTTGCTCCATCTCATTCTGAGTGTGTCTTCCGCTGTTTTGAGCTTCCACTTTTCCTTCTTCAGGCTTCTTGCAGTGTTGACGAGTCTTTTCCGAAGGTTTTTGCTCTCCGGCGGCGTGTCCGGCATGAGGTCGTCCGGACTGTCGTTTTCGCCGGGCCTGGACTGATTATCTGACTCGTCATGTTCGGACGGTTGCTTGTCTGCATGTTCGTCGTCCAATTGTGAGCCCTGCTGTATTACAGGCTTATTGGGAGCGTTGTTGTCGTCGAGGCGGGACTTACGGCGGCGTCTGCGTCACCGTTTTGGTTGTTTATCGGCGGGGTTATCTTCTGCCGCGGCCCGCTGGTCCTCGTCATCGCTCTCCTTTGGGGTATCCACCATGTATATGTCATATGACGAGGTGGTCCTCCCGTGCCTTATAGGCTCTGTTTGTTGTTCGTCTCCGGCATCGTCGTCCATAGTGTCAATGTCGTCGGAGTCGTAGTCTAGCATGTCGGTTAGATCGTCGACAATGGCTACAAAGTGGGTGCTGGGTGGGCTCTGAATTTCTTCGTCGTCCGCATCCCAACCATCCTGGCCATAGTCTGGCCAGGGCTCTTCTGATAATGAGAGATGCTTTAGTGAATTCAGGATGTCGCCAAAAGGCGAGTATTGGAAGATGTCCGCGGCGGTGAATTCCATAACCGGCGCCCAATCCGAATCGATTGGCAGAGGCGTGGGAGGTTCGGAGTCCGGCAAGGAGTCCGGCACCTCGGAATCACAAGTTCCGCGGGGGACAAGATTAGCGTTCAGCTCCATCGCCGTGGAAGTTGAAGCCCCCGAGGCGGTGTCCATCCACCGATCCTCTATCCGGGCGATCGGCTCCGGACTAATGGCCGGAGCGGATTCGTGTGCGGCCACCAAGGCACTGTTCGGCGGCAGAGCTAGATCATGCCCATCGCAATAGTGCGGCGCGCTTGGCTGTGGCTCGGGTCCGTCGAAGATCAAGTCTCCGTGGACATCGGCCGTGAAGTTTAGGCTTCCGAATCTGACCTGACGGCCAGGGGCGTAGCTTTCGATCTGCTCCAAATGGCCAAGCGAATTAGCCCGCAGTGCGAAGCCGCCGAATACGAAGATCTGTCCGGGGAGAAAAGTCTCACCCTGGACAGCGTTGTTGGTTGAAGATGCCATCAAGCCTATCGGTGACGACACAGAGGAACTCTCAATGAAAGCACCAATGTCGGTGTCAAAATCGGCGGATCTACGGTAGGGGGTCCCGAACTGTGCGTCTAGGCGGATGGTAACAGGAGACGAGGGACACGATGTTTTACCCAGGTTCGGGCCCTCTCGATGGAGGTAAAACCCTACGTCCTGCTTGATTAATATTGATGATATGGGTAGTACAAGAGTGGATCTACCACGAGATCAAGGAGGCTAAACCCTAGAAGCTAGCCTATGGTATGATTGTTGTAATGTATGTTGTGTCCTACGGACTAAAGCCCTCCGGTTTATATAGACACCGGAGGAGGCTAGGGTTACACAGAGTCGGTTAGAATGGTAGGAGATCTACATATCCGTATCGCCAAGCTTGCCTTCCACGCCAAGGAAAGTCCCATCCGGACACGGGACGGAGTATTCAATCTTGTATCTTCGTAGTCTTGGAGTCCGGCGGACGATGATAGTCCGGCTGTCTGGACACCCCCTAGTCCAGGACTCCCTCATTGATTTTCTAGGGATTGGTTGAGAAGGCCCCGATCTACACTTCC
This sequence comes from Triticum timopheevii, assembly GCA_963921465.1. Lineage (NCBI taxonomy): Eukaryota > Viridiplantae > Streptophyta > Magnoliopsida > Poales > Poaceae > Triticum > Triticum timopheevii. The sequence goes on from OY997270.1 coordinate 373,806,045, forward strand.
ACCAAGAGAAATTTGATTTCCTCCCTTGCGGATCTTGTTACTCTTGGGTGTTTGAGCACCCTAGACGGTTGAGGTCACCTCGGAGCCATATTCCACTGTGGTGCAGCTTCGTGGTGTCATTGGGAGCCTCCAATTAAGTTGTGGAGATTGCCCCAACCTTGATTGTAAAGGTTCGGTCACCGCCTTCAAGGGCACCAATAGTGGAATCACGGAATATCGCATTGTGTGAGGGAGTGAGGAGAATACGGTGGCCCTAGTGGATTCTTGGGGAGCATTGTGCCTCCACACCGCTCCAACAGAGACGTACTTCCTCTCAAAGGGAAGGAACTTTGGTAACACATCCTCGTCTCCACCGGCTCCACTCTTGGTTATCTCTTACCTTTATTTGTGCAAGCTTTAATTGTGTTGTATTCCGTGCTTGCCTGTGTGCTTGTTGTTGTTGCATCATATAGGTTGCTCACCTAGTTCCACATCTAGACAACCTACTTTGATGCTAAGTTTAATTTGGTCAAGAAAAGCTAAAAATTGTTAGTTGCCTATTCACCCCCCTCTAGTCAACCATATCGATCCTTTCAGCGTTTACGAGACCGGTTCCACTGATAGACATGCAACTAGTTTTGCATAAAGGTGGCTGGCGGGTGTATGTTTCTCCAACTTTAGTTGAATCAAATTTGACTGCAGTCGGTCCTTGTTGAAGGTTAAAACAACAAACTTGATAAATCGCCATTGTGGTTTTATGCCGTCGGTAAGAACGGTTCTTGCTAGAAGCCCATAGCAGCCACGTAAAACTTGCAACAACAAAGTAGAGGACGTCTAACTTGTTTTTCCAGGGCATGTTGTGATGTGATATGGTCAAGACATGATGTGATATACGTTATTGTATGAGATGACCATGTTTTGTAGAAGTTATCGGCAACTGGCAGGAGCCTGATGGTTGTCGCTTTATTGTATGAAATGCAAAAGCCATGTACTTGCTTTACTTTATCACTAACCGGTAGCGATAGTTGTACAAGCAATAGTTGGCGAGACGACCACGACGCCACGATGGAGATCAAAGTGTCAAGCCAGTGACAATGGAGATCATGACATTGCTTTGGAGATCGAGATCAAAAGCACAAAGATGATGTGGCCTTATCATGTCACGTATTTTGATTGCATGTGATGTTTATCTTTATGCATCTTATTTTGCTTAGTACAGGGGTAGCTGAGGGATTCCTGGATTAGGGGGTATCCGGATAGCCGGTCTATGTACAACGTCCGGACTATTGAAGCGTGAAGATACAAGACTCAGGACTTCGGCCCGTGTCCGGATGGGACTTTCCTTGGCGTGGAAGGCAAGCTTGGCGATCCAGATATTATATTTCCTTCCTCGTAACCGACTCCATGTAAACCCTAGCCCTCTCCGGTGTCTATATAAACCGGAGAGGTTGGTCCTTAGAAGGCTGATCACAATTACATTCATACCATCATAGGCTAGCTCCTAGGGTTTAGCCTCTACGATCTCGTGGTAGATCTACTCTTGTACTACCAATATCATCAATATTAATCAAGCAGGAAGTAGGGTTTTACCTCCATCGAGAGGGCCCGAACCTGGGTAAACATCTGTGTCCCTTACTTCTTGTTACCATCAGCCTTGACACACAGATCGGGACCCCCTACCCGAGATCCACCGGTTTTGACACCGACATTGGTGCTTTCATTGAGAGTTCCTCTGTGACGTCGCCGTCAGGCTCGATGGCTCCTTCGATCATCATTAACAACGCTGCCTAGGGTGAAACTTTCCTCCCTGGACAGATCTTCGTGTTTGGCGGCTTCGTGCTGCAGGCCAATTCGCTTGGCCACTTGGAGCAGATCGATAGCTATGCCCCTGTCCCTCAAATCGGGTTCGGAAACCTGAACTACACGGCGGATATCCGCGGAGACTTGATCTTCGACGGATTCGGGCCAGCGCCAGAAGCGTCGAACAGTCGCGATAAGCACGGCTTAGACCTGCTGTCAGACATTGCTTGGGATATCACCGCGGTAGAGGCCTCGGGTCTAGATCCGGGGCAGATGGCCTCGCTTAAGGACAGAGGGCTGGACCCCGCCTAGCAGGCCGTACCCTCATCGGCAATGGAGGCGAACACAGGTCTCACCTCTGAGGGAACCTGTGACTCCGGACCCCCGGATTCATATCCGGATGCAGGTTCCAGTCCGCGCGCTCCCGAGCCCACCGATCCTGGTTGGGCTCCGGTGAGGGAGTTCACCATGGCGGACGTCTCTCAGCATTCGCCCTTCGGCGGCATGCTGGACTTATTGAAGTCTCTCTCCTTGTCAGGAGACTCCGGGCCGAACTATGTTTGGCTCGAGTGGGAAGCAGACAACGACGGAGTTCGTTTCCCACCCACCACCCACTTCATTTCCACGATCAATGATCTAACCGACGTGCTTGACTTCGACTCCGAAGACATCGATGGTATGGACGACGATGCAGGAGGACTACAGGGACCACCGCATACAGGGTAGTGGGCGGCCACCTCCTCATACAATATATATATGGTGGACACCCCAACGGAAACCAGTGGCGACCAGGCAATGGAGGATAACCCCTCGGGGAGAAAGGCAAAACATGTGTGTTATCGGCACCACTCCAAGCCCCACCACACCAAAAACGGTCCCAGAAACAAGAGCAGTCCGGACGGTGCCACAAAGGAATACAACCCGAGCCAGCCTACACTTAAGCAGGCCGGACCAATGATGACGGGATGCTGGGAGAGGGACAATCACACCCCCCTCCGAAGACGAGGCAAGCCTCGGCAACGACGAATTCGGCGTACCGGAAGACCCAGTGGGACAAGTTCGCTTCAAGCGACGGCTCATGGCCATAGCAAGGAGCCTGCAAAGGAAACAAGAGCAACTCACAGCTGACCAAGATGCGCTAGAGGATAGGTGGACCAAGATACTAGCCGCCGAAAAATACGAACTCGAGATCCCAATAAAGGGCACACACGGCACAACTGGCTACCTCAACTTGAGCAAGAAAACCACGGGCACGCACACAGACGCCCACGCATCACTACGGTCCAAGGTGGCAAGCAGCAGACACGAAGAGGCACCCTCAGACCTCGGCATAAAAGTCATAAACATCAAGACAAGGAAGCTGGTGCCAAGTCCAGCAACACTCAGTCCGACAAGTAGGCAAAGAGAAGCACAAGCCTACTCGACCAAAGATACACGCTAGATCAGCTGTGTGAAATTCACGGTACCCCGAGAAGGACAGCAAAGCATACCAATAGAGAATGCAGGATTGTCAAAACAAAGCGGCTGGTCGCACGCCGGAAGCAATAAAGGGGGGACGCCTCGTCAAGCCCCCCCCAGAGCGTAACAGTACGGCCGACCGCCCAGAACCACCTAAATCACGGCAAGTTAATTGCAAGTGCCTCTAGACCTAGTAGTCTGGGGGCTCCATAACACACAAAGCCCACAAGGGTATGACGCCACGGAAAACATCTCCTAAAAGATGTAAGGCACAAAGGCCATGTTCTGTTGGCCCACCACTCCAAATGGTTGCCTTCGGACCACCCAAAAATGCTATGCCAAAGAATAAATCCTCGGCACCTTCCCATACGATAGCTTACCATATGCTAACAGGAGAAGCCACGTCAACTAGATTTTACATGGTAAATCACCCAGGCCAACCATCCGGATATCCACTGCGGAGTCCGTACTACCTCACGGTCTAACGGTTGGGCACACCAGGGCCCGATTAGGGACCCTGGGAGCAACAACAAGAGGACACCTAGCTGTCTTCAAGCATTTTGCATTTGCAAACTAACGATTGACGCAGAACAGAACTGGCGGCATGGAATTATCCCGGACACACAAAGGAAGGAACATACAGGTAGAAGGTAGCTCGGATTCATTCTCGACCTGCTCACAGCCCCCTCCAGTCCGACCATAACAGGTTCCGTCAAACAACACCTCTTTCCATACATTATACTAATATGCATAGACATAAAATTCTACTGCAATGCGTAAATAGCAATTACCGGCTGTCGTTTATCACCGACGCCTTTCTGCCGACAATGACAGCCACGCTCTGCGTTCGCCTGGTTGCACCAGGGGCTCCACAGTACGGCAAGCAAGTCCGACCACCTTTTCGGTCGTTCGGCACCCCGAACTTATAGCACTATATGCATCTGCTTCGAATCATGTCTTGGGTCATTGGTTGGGTTTGCCCAGCTCCCATGTTTTGGTACCTTACGTTCCATTCTATCGGCTAAGGTAGAGCTGGGAGAACTACTGCGATTGTGTCCCGGTTCAGCCGGATGAGCACCTCAGTAGAGAAAGCCGAAAACTGACTGTCATGATGAAGCGAGAGCCGGTCCACTGTTCGAGATGTCATAAAATCCCTAAAGATTTATTCCGCATAATGCCATTATAAATGCTAAGTGCGATGGATCGGTCTTCTGATCAGGCGCCAATAGAGCCCCTAGTTCGGCCTTCCGAACACTAGGGGCTGCGCCGACCATACTCAAATTCCTATGGCTAAGTGGGAGTAATAAAGCCCTATAGTCCGATTGCCTGGTTTGCGGAAAGATACACCTCCTTAAAAGGACCCAACTATGGGATAAAGAGCGTTCAGATATATCCCGAACACCCCCGTATCCTTTTTACGAGGGGGCAGAAGCCGACGACTGGCCAACTCCCAGAATTTGCATACAATAAACAGCCGCACAGGAAGAACATATGTTCAAATAAAATAGGCACTATATAACAAACATGCCATTATCCCATATTACAACAAGTGGCACAGATGCACTCAGGGAAATATGATGTCTTTAGTACACCTGTCTGCCACAAGGCGGGCACCTTTCATCACACCTTCATAATACAGCTCAGGCTTGCGGTGTTCCTTACCCTCCGGCGGCCCCTCAGTGATCAGCTTTTCCGCGTCAAGCCTCCCCCAATTCACTTTCGCATGGGCAAACGCCATACGCGCGCCTTCTATGCAGACCGATCACTTGATAGCATCTAGCTGAGGATAGGCGCCCACAATCCGCTTGACGAGTGCGAAGTAGCTGCTTGGAATCGGATCCACAGGCCATAGCCGGACAACTAAGTCCTTCATGGCTAGTTCAGCCGCCTGGTGCTGTTCGATCAGTTGTTTCATCTGATCAATAAATGGCACCGGATAATTCGGTGCCAGATACTGCGACCAGAAATCCCTCTCCGCAGTCTTCTTCTCCTTGGTGCGATAGAATTGAGCAGCATCTGATATGCTGCGAGGAAGATCCGCAAAAGCCCCTGAAAAAATAAGAATTCAGCCTGCCGCTTGGATTCTTCACATTCTAACATACACGAAGCTATGAATACAGAAGGCCTTACCAGCCACCACTTTTCGGGCATCTTGAATATCCCGCGCAGCACCTCGGGCTTCTTCCCGAGCACCTTCTGCATCCTCGAGAGCTTGGGCGAGCTCGGATTCTTTCCCTTTTAAACTCTGCTCCAAGCCCTTGCTCTTCTTCACAGCTTCCTAGAGCTCCCGCTCAGTGGTGATAACCCTGGCCTCGTGTTTTTCACGAAGCGCCTGTTCGGCCTCGGCCTTCTTGTTGGCATCAGCCAAAGCTTTCTTTAGTGCCTCATATTCAGCACACACTCCTAGAGCACACAATACTAAAACTTTTTATTCTGCACAAACCATTCGTTCGTTCCAACTCCAAGACAAATATTTTCAACATACCTTGCTTGCACTAGTGCAGAACCGAGCATTAGCACCGGTTCGTAAGGCCCTGTAGTGCCGGTTACATAACCGGCACTAAATTGTGGTCACTAAAGGCCCCCCCCTTTAGTACCGGTTCAGCATGAACCGGTGCTAAAGGGCAACCACGTGGCACAAGCCAGCTCCGGGGGCCTGGAGCCCTTTAGTACCGGTTGGTAAGACCAACCGGTACTATAAGGTTTGGGGGTTTTTTAGTTTTATGATTTTTTTTCATTTAATTTTGTGTTTCCATTTTAATTCTTTTTCGTTTGCTGGTATTTTACGATACTACACATTGTACACGTTATGCATATATATATATATATATATATATATATATATATATATATATATATATATAATTTCTAGTAGAACCAATCATGCATATATATATCATCAATGTCTCACAAACCACCATATTAATTAATTCACACATACACACATGTATAGCTATATACAATTTCTCCTACATATGAATGTTGCCTTTGGAGCCAGTGGCATTAGCCTAATTGGTGCCTTCGGAGCACGATGACAATTGGAAGTGGTTTTCATGGGGGCGGTAGCGGGTAATAGAATTCTCCATTCGGATTTATGACCTGGTCGAGCAAAAATCCCGCTATTTCCTCTTGAAGTGCTTCTACGCGCTCCGTTTCTATGAGCTTCTCCCGCACCTCTTTGAACTGTTAAGAAGGAGATCAATATGCATGTGTATTAGTTGTGTGACTAGATATCGATAATGGTGTAAAAATTGTGAATAGTGTTCTGACAAGCGTACCCATTGCTGTCTTTGAGATCTGCTCCTTTCGGATGCCATCATGCGAATGTTCTCGCAAACGCAGAATGCACACAGATCAGTCCCCTGCGCCTGCTTCAGGGCCTTTACGAGAATGGAATTTGATCAGATAATAATAATTAATCAAGCATGATAATTAAAGAGATGGCAGCTAGCTAGCTAGTACTACTTAATTACTTACCTTGGGTCGAAACCATTTAAGTTTTTGTTTCCATTCACCTTCCGTGACGCTGATGAATCTTGCCCAAGCCCTGCCCGCCGACAAAGAAAATGAATAAAGGGGTTATTAAATAGTTCATATCATGAAATGACAAACTAAATAGGCCGAGATATATAGTTAATAATGATTGAAATTACCTGTTGACTATCCCATACAAGATGTTCTAGTCAGTTTTTTCTGAGATTAGTGAGTCCAGTACTTCAACTGTTCCGGCGTCAACTTTAATGATACACAAGACCCAGTGAAATCTGCATGCACACACGTTTGCATGTCTTAATTAAGCGGGCATATGTAAGCAAAAACATGTAGCTAGCTAGTAGGCAAAAACAGAGAATTGGTAGTACAAGACAATGTGACTCACTGGAAGTTGTAAGGAAGTAGTATATCTTCATTGTATTTGAGGCGCTTCAAGAACTCTAGCATGCTGTCCTCTACGTACTTTTTCTGACGTTCGTTTATCTTCCAGGTGTATTCATTAACGGTGTTTGGGTCAATGAACCCAATGCCAAAGCGTCCACCTTTTCTCATTTCATATATCTTCATCATTCTGATTATCATCTGGACCATGTAACATATCGAACATGGTCTGTTCTCCCTCTCTGTCGGTATTGTCTGCCATAGCTTTTGTTTAACTAATCCAAAAGAAATATAAAACAATTTAGTATTCAAATTACATCGTCTCGAATAATAGATATAATCTCGAATACATCGTCTAGAATAATAGATATAATCTCGAATACATCGTCTTGAATAATATATAATATTGAATAGTATATCACTGGCTATTAGCTAATAAAGATCGAATACTACAGAAGAATCTAGGACACTCGCGGTTCCTCCGGCGCAGGCGGTGGACACCCAAAGAGAAGGAACCCTCACAGTATCATAGCTGAAGTGAGATCCCCGAAGATACTGCCACGTATTGGAGAACCTGCCGCCCTCTAACGCAACCATGTAGCGATGGACATGCTCGTCCTCCTCCCCGACACGGTGACGTACCACCTCCGACGTGGCCGAGTCCCTCCGCACCGAAACTGGCCCACGCGAACGCCACCAAACGAGATCAGGGTCGACGACGGGACCCGAGGCCGGGTTCCTCATCAAGCGGCGCGCCCCTCCAAGCAGCACCTCCCAGTGCCAGCCCGGCGGAGCCCAGTCCCGGACATGGGTCGGCTGGACGTCGTCGCGGACGGGTCGACGGCGAGGATGCGGGCCGGGCATCGTCGAGAACAAATACTAGCTATATGCCCGCAAAAAGTAACATTTTTTAATGATTGGATTTTGATAACTAAAATTTCTAACATTTCTATATAACACTAATTATGCTAATCTAAATAATCTAAATAACACTAAAATTTCTAACATTTCTAACATTTCTATATAACACTAATTTCTAACATTTCTACATAATACTAATTTCTAACTGATTAAGCACTAATTATATCCATCTAACATGCATTCATACATATATAATAGTGAAAAAATAATAATCTAAATAATCTAAACTAATTAAACATACAAAATACGTGTGTGTGTGTGTACTAATTAAACACTAATTATCTAAACTATTTAAACATACAAAATAATAATCTAAACTAATTAAAGACTAATTATCTAAACTAATTAAACATGCTTGTGTGTGTGTGTACGGGCTCGGGGCCGGAGGGCTCACAGCGGGCGACGGCGACGGCGAGGCGAGGCAACGACGAGGCGACGGCAAGGCGACGGCCGGGGCGGCGACGGCGGGGACGACGCTATGGGGATGGGGACGGCGCGATGGGGACGGGGACGGGCCCGGGGCAGCGACGGAGACGAGGGCGGCGACGGGGACGGGGGCGGCGACGGGGACAAGGGCGACGACGGAGACGAGCGGCGACGGAGACGATCGAGGGCAGCGGCGACGGCGACGGAGACAACGGAACAGAGGAACGAACAGAGAGGGAAACTAAAATTTTCGTAGCTCTAGCATATGTAGAAGGCACCTTTAGTACCGGTTGGAGCCACCAACCGGTACTAAAGGCCTGTTTTGGCCAGGCCAAGCGGTGGGAAGCGACCCCCTTTAGTACCGGGTGGTGGCACAAACCGGTACTAAAGGCCCCCCTTTAGTACCGGTTTGTGCCACGACCTGGTACTAAAGGGGGTGCACTGGCGCAGGTGCGGTGCGGCAAGTTTAGTCCCACCTCGCTAGTCGAGGGGCTACCGCACTGGTTTATAAGCCCCAGTGCGGTAGCTCCCTCGAGCTCCTCTCCTAACTAGGCCTACTGGGCCTACCTGTCCTCTTCGCCTAGTGGGCCTACTGGGCCTTCGCGGGCCTGCATCCTGGCCCAATGAAAGGTTGTTTCGCTAGTCGTATGCAGGCCGCTTTGGCCCAGTAGGCGGGCTTTTTTTTCTTAAATTTTTTTTGCTTTATTTTTTTTTGTTTTATTTATTTTTGAGTTGTTTTTGCTGTATTTAGTGTTTCTTTGTGAATATTTTTGCTTTAGGTACAAAAAATTACAAACTTTCTGTTAGTGCCGGTAGATTTCAAATTTGAATAGTTTAAATTTTGAATTATTTGAAATTTGTGTGAATCACTAGTTTGTGAATAACTTAACTTTGAAAAAAGTTTTTCAGTGATTCTTTTTTCTTATGTTTAATATTATTGTGTTTTATCATTATATTCAATTTAGTAATGCTTAGGTTATTTAAAAAATGAAATGCCTTTGTAACAGTTCAGTTTTCGTCGGAAACCCTGATACTTCGAAAGAGATTGTCCATTTTGTACACGAAGTGCATCCAGTTTTTGCCGTAACCCTCTCTACTTTCTTGCACATGATATTTGTATGAAATTATGATACCATGCAAACTTTCAACCTTTTCTGAGTTCATTTGAATTGCTTTTCAATTTCAGGGTCATTTAGCTGGAAAAAAATCAGTAAATGCATGAAAAGAATTTGTTTGCACATAAAATTTCTTCGCGTTTCAAATGCCAAAACACATAACTACCCTAACTATTACAGACATTCCCTCCTGGGTGTGAAACACAGAAGAAAGTGATGATAGTGAAGTCGATCACATCCCAGATCTTTGGGTGTGAAACTTTTTCTTCGCGTGTGTCCCTTTGAGCCGTAACCATGGAAAATCTTCATCATTTAACGGGATGCTCGGGTCAATATTCACTGTGAATGGAGCAATTTCATCAAACTTTTCATAATCTTCTGACTTGTCTGTCTTGTCATCCACTCCCACGATGTTTCTCTTCCCAGAAAGAACTATGTGCCACTTTGGCTCATCGTACGATGCATTCGCTTCCTTATCTTTTCTTTTTCTTGGCTTGGTAGACATGTCCTTCACATAGAAAACCTGTGCCACATCATTGGCTAGGACGAATGGTTCGTCTGCATACGCAAGATTGTTGAGATCCACTGTTGTCATTCCTTACTGCGGGTCTTCCGTTACCCCGCCTCGTGTCATATTGACCCATTTGCACCGAAACAAAGGGACCTTTAAACCACGTCGATAGTCAAGTTCCCATATGTCCTGTATATAACCATAATATGTTTCCTTTCCCGTCTTGGTTTCTGCATCAAAGCGGACACCACTGTTTTGGTTGGTGCTCTTCTTATCTTGGGCGATCGTGTAAAATGTATTACCATTTATCTCGTACCCTTTGAGAGTCATTATATTCGAAGATGGTAACTGGGACAACAAGTATAGGTCATCTTCAATAGAGGTGTCATGCATGGTACGTGTCTGCAACCAGTTGGCGAAACTCCTGGTTTGTTCACGTGTAATCCAGTCATCAGACCGCTCTGGGTGTTTGGAGCGTAGCAAATTCTTGTGTTCATCCATATACAGAGCCACCAAGGTGGAATTCTGTAGAACTGTGTAGTGTGCTTCAGTGAGAGAATGTCCGTCCATACATATTATTTGTTCCCCTCCTAGCGTGCCTTTTCCATCCAGTCTGCCCTTATGCCGCGATTCAGGAACACCAATCGGCTTAAGGTCAGGAATAAAGTCAATACAAAACTCAATGACCTCCTCATTTTGATGGCCCTTGGAGATGCTTCCTTCTGGCCTAGCACGGTTATGAACATATTTCTTTAAGACTCCCATGAACCTCTCAAAGGGGAACATATTGTGTAGAAATACAGGACCCAAAACGTTAATCTCTTCGCATAGGTGAACTAGGACGTGCGTCATGATGTTGAAGAAGGATGGTGGGAACACCAACTCGAAACTGACAAGACATTGCACCAAATCATTCTGTAACCTTGGTATGATTTCTGGATCGATTACCTTCTGAGAGATTGCATTGAGAAATGCACATAGCTTCACAATGGCTAATCGAACGTTTTCCGGTAGAAGCCCCCTTAATGCAACCGGAAGCAGTTACGTCATAATCATGTGGCAGTCATGAGACTTTAGGTTCTGGAACTTTTTCTCTGCCATGTTTATTATTCCCTTTATATTCGACGAGAAGCCAGACGGTACCTTAATACTAAGCAGGCATTCAAAGAAGATTTCCTTCTCTTCTTTGGTAAGAGCGTAGCTTGCATGACCCTGATGTATGTCGTCTTCTCCGTGCATACGTTGCTGGTCCTCCCGTGCCTCAGGTGTATCTTTTGTCTTCCCATACACGCCCAAGAAGCCAAGCAGGGTCACGCAAAGATTCTTCGTCACTTGCATCACGTCGATTGCGGAGCGGACCTCTAGGTCTTTCCAATATGGCAGGTCCCAAAATATAGATTTCTTCTTCCACATGGGTGCGCGTCCGTCCGCGTCCTTTGGAACAGGTTGTCCGCCAGGACCCTTTCCAAATATCACCTTCAAATCCTTGACCATATCATGTACATCAGCACCAGTACGGTGGCGAGGCTTTGTCCGGTGATCCGCCTCACCTTTGAAATGCTTGGCTTTCTTTCTTACGGGATGCCTTCTCGGAAGAAATCGACGATGTCCCAGGTACACATTCTTCTTACAACTATTCAAATATATACTGTCGGTATCATCCAAACAGTGCGTGCATCCGCGGTATCGCTTGTTTGTCTGTCCTGAGAGGTTACTGAGAGCAGGCCAATCATTGATGGTCACAAATAGCAACGCCTTTAGGTCAAATTCTTCCCCCATGTGCTCATCCCACGCACGTACACCTGTTCCATTCCACAGTTGTAAGAGTTCTTCAAGTAATGGCCTTTGGTACACATCAATGTCGTTGCCGGGTTGCTTAGGGCCTTGGATGAGCACTGGCATCATAATGAACTTCCGCTTCATGCACAACCAAGGAGGAAGGTTATACAAACATAGAGTCACAGGCCAGGTGCTATGGTTGCTGCTCTGCTCCCCAAAAGGATTAATGCCATCTGCGCTTAGACCAAACCATACGCTCCTTGTGTCATCTGCAAACTCCTTCCCGTACTTTCTTTTGATTTTTTCTCCACCGCGACCCGTCAGCGGGTACTCTCAACTTTCCGTCTTTCTTACGGTCTTCTCTGTGCCATCGCATCGCCTTGGCATGCTCTTTGTTTTGGAACAAACGTTTCAACCGTGGTATTATAGGAGAATACCACATCACCTTGGCAGGAATCTTCTTCCTGGGGCGCTCGCCCTCGACATCACCAGGCTCATCGCGGCTGATCTTATAGCGCAATGCACCACATACCGGGCAAGCGTTCAAATCCTCGTACTCACCGCGGTATAGGATGCAATCATTAGGGCATGCATGTATCTTCTGCACCTCTAACCCTAGAGGGCAGACAACCTTCTTTGCTTCGTACGTAGTCTCGGGCAATTCGTTGTCCTTTGGAAGCATATCCTTTATCATTACCAGCAACTTTCCAAATCCCTTGTCAGATGCACCATTCTTTGCCTTCCATTGCAGCAATTCCAGTGTGGTGCCCAGCTTTTTCTTGTCACCTACGCAATTTGGGTACAACAATTTTTTGTGATCCTCTAACATGCGCTGCAACTTCTTCTTCTCCAAATCACTTGCGCAGTTTCTCTTTGCATCGGCAATGGCCCGACCTAGATCATCAACGGGCTCATCTGATGCCTCTTCTTCAGCTTCTTCCTGCATTGCCGGCTCAGCTTCTTCCCGCATTACCGGCTCAGCTTCTTCCCTTGTATCATCGTATTCAGGGAACCCATGGCTAGGATAGCTGTCGTCGTCCTCTTCTTCTTCATTGTCTTCCATCATAACCCCTCTTTCTCCGTGCTTGGTCCAAACATTATAGTGGGGCATGAAACCGGACTCAAACAGGTGGATGTGAATGGTTCTTGACGTAGAGTAATTGTGACCATTCTTACAGCCAGCACATGGACAAGGCATAAAACCATCCGCCCGCTTGTTTGCCTCAGCCGCAAGCAGAAAAGTATGCACGCCCTCAATGAACTGGGGAGAGCATCGGTCATCGTACATCCATTGCCGGCTCATCTTCATTACACAACACCGAATAGACCAAATTAATACAAGTTCATACATAAAGTTCATACAACACTTTAATGCAACAAACAAATAACTCTCTAGCTAAAGCATTTAAATGCAACAACAAATGCGATCAAGATCGCAACTAAGGTAACAATTGATCCAACAGCATAATGATACCAAGCCTCACTATCGATGGCATATTTTCTAATATTTCTATTCTTCAAGCGCATTTTCTCCATCTTGATCTTGTGATCATCGACGACATCGGCAACATGCAACTCCAATTCCATCTTCTCCCCCTCAATTCTTTTCAATTTTTCTTTCAAGTACTCGTTTTCTCTTTCAACTAAATTTAACCTCTCGACAATAGGGTCGGTTGGAATTTCTGGTTCACATACCTCCTAGATAAAAATATCTATGTCAACTTGATGGGCATAATTTTTCATAAACACGAAATGCAACAAATAGTTTTAAAAGAGAATATACCACATCCGAATCATAACAAGGACGAGGGCCGACGGGGACGGATATCAAAACCATGGCACTATGTATAAAAAACAACGTACGGGTAAGATAATTATTACATGATTAACTATATATCCAAATCACACAAACATCAATTTTTTATATAAAATTTCATGAACAAGAGGCTCACCACAAGGTGGTGCCGGCGACGGGATGGTGCGGGCGATCGACGGTGGTTACAACGGAGATTTAGAAGGCACTAAGTAAACCACACCTACATATGCAAACTAAGTGTTATTTTTGACCTCAGATTGCATATAAATCAAATACTAGCACATATATATATATCCTCCCAAATTACTAAACTCACAAATTAGTAACTATATAAAGCATTGCAAGAGCTAATCTAGCAATGAGAGATGAAAGGACAAAGTTGCTAACCTTTGTGATCATTTGAATGGATGGGGGCCTTCAAATCTTGACAAATTTTGGGCAAAATGTGTGATGAGCTCGAGGGGAAGAGGAAGAACAGAGAGGAGAGGAGAGGGGAAAGGGGAAAGAACAGAGCGAGCTGGACGAAGGGTTTATATGCAGGAGGACCTATAGTACCGGTTCGTGGCACGAACCGGTACTAAAGGTGCTGGAGGGGGCCCAGACTGACAACATCCTGCCACCACCCTCATTAGTACCGGTTCGTGGCACGAACCGGTGCTAAATGTTAGCCATGAACCGGTACTAATGGGAGCGGCCCGGCTAGCCGTTGGAACCGACACTAATGTATACATTTGTGCCGGCTCTAATACAAACAGACACTAATGTGCTGCACGTTTGACCCTTTTTCTACTAGTGTTGTCTTCCAGTTGCTTCCTCACACGGCCGAGTTCTTCCTCGGACCGTGCAAGGTTCTGCTTCAGTTCGGACACTTCCGCATTGAAAGCGGACGTCCTCTCTGCGGATGCCTGTTTTCACACCAAAGGGTATACATCATTTACATAGGCTCTTGTGAAGGCAGGAGGTTTGATCCCCTGCCCGGCTCTGTCTCCTTTGCCGGACAGTGTATCAGGGGCTACTACCTATATTATGACAAATCCTTAAGGGTTTCCTAGGAGACATACCTCAAAAGCCTTTATAAGACTAAGGTAGGACGCGTTCAGCCCACTCTCGGCGGACTGAATCCTTTCAACCACCTCGCCCACAAGGGCCCGATGCTCGTCGACAATAGACGCGTTCTTCAACGCTGTCAATAGACCGCCAGGCAGCTCTGCTTGAATAGAGGACGCCGGCGGCGTAGGCAGGCCACCCGCCATCGGGGGGCTGCTTGCTCGATCCCAGAACCCTAGAGGTCCCGGGGGCCGTATCCATCCCTGCGTGTTCGACACCAGGGATGTGTCCTCCTTGGTCTGGGTCTTGTCGAGACGACACCTCGGTGTCGCGCCCAGACCTGGGGGAAGGGGCCTGCGGAGGCGTCTCGCTCGCCAAAGCGTCCGAGTCCAGTGAATCCTCCGACGCAGACTGGCCGGCGCAGGACCTTGCCGGACTGCACAGTATGTAGGCAACAGTCAAAACCACTATACCCAAAAAACGATCCCGGACTCATATGCGTGTTCGGATACTTACGACTTCTCTAGGGGCTGGGCCCTGGGATCCCACTCCGGGCTGCTATCGGCAGCCGTGGGGGATGCCCCTGGGAGGGAATGTTTCCCCCTCTTGGGCAATCCAGTCTCCAGAGATGCAGAGGCCGTCCTCTTCCTCCCACCATCAGAGTGAGGCTCATCCTCCTCTGCTTCCTCCTCTTCGTCCTCAGATGAAGGATCGTCACTGGAGTCTTTGGATCTGGCGTCCGAAGCCTCGCAACAACGAAGGCCACCCCGGGTCTTCTTGACCTTCTTGGAGGCCTCCTTCTTTGGCGCCTTGTAAGGTGCGGGGACCAACATCTTCGTCAGAAGAGGTCCGGCCGGTTCCTCCAGCAGGGGGGCTGGACAATGTAGCCGGTCCACCTTCTTACCCATCCCTGGGGTTGCAATGAAACACGATTAGGGTGTCTCCCGCATGATGTGCCAATTAAAGCATGAATAGACAGAGTGTGGCTGTGACTTACCGAGCTGGGAGAATGGGATGATTGATACCCGCGGTCCTCAGGCGGGGCCCGGCCATGATTTGCCGGACCTAAAAAGCACCTTCCAGATATCCTTGTGGGTGGAGTCATAAAGCTCCTGAAGGGTTTGGTGCTCGGCCGGATCGAACTCCCATAGGGTACAAGCCCGGCGCTGACAAGGGAGAACCAGGCGAACTAGCATCACCTGGACTACATCGACGAGTTTGACGTCCCTATCGATCACGCCCTGGATGCGTGTCTGGAGCAGTAGCAGCTCGTCGGACGAGCACCTGTTCAGGCCCTTCTCGGGCCAGGACGTGAGGCGTAGTGGAGCTTCGGGTCTGAACTCTGGAGCTGCCGCCCACTTCTTGTCGCGTGGTTTGGTGATATAGAACCATTGCTACTGCCACTCCTTGACGGAGTCGTTGAAAGCGCCTTTTGGCCAAACAACCTTGGGCATCTTGCTTACCATGGCGCCACCGCACTCGGCGTGTTCGCCACTCACCACCTTGGGCTTCACCTTGAAAATCTTCAGCCATAGGCCGAAGTGCGGTGGGATCCGGAGAAAATCCTCGCACACGACGATGAACGTCAAGATATTGAGAAAGGAGTTGGGGGAAAGATCATGAAAATCGATCCCGTAGTAATACATGACTCCCCGAGCGAACGGGTGAAGGGGAAACCCGAGCCCGTGGACAAAATGGGGAAGGAACACGACTCTCTCATGAGATTCCGGAGTAGGGACGACCTGTCCCGCTGGGGGAAGACGGTGGCCGATCTTCTGGGCCAGATACCTGGCTCCCCGGAGCTTCTTGATGTCCTTCTCCTGGACAGTTGAGGCCATCCATTTGCCTCCAGCTCTGGCTCTGGACATCTTCAGAAAACTTCCCTTCGGTGGGGGAGAAGAGTGCTTGGACGTTAGGGCTCGCACAGAGGGGAATGAGCTAGCAGGAGAAGGAGGCGTGGGTAAAAGAGGAAGGAACCTGACCTCCTTATAAAGGTGATAAAGGCTTTTTGTGCTTCCCCACCTGCCTGGTGGAACCCGTCCGCCTCCCACTCGCCGCGATTAGCGGCACGGTTGGATTACCCATGCCCATATTGATGAGAATCCCGTAATAAGGGGACACGATCTCTGCTTTGACAAGACGTGTCACATAAACCGCCTCGTGATATGCGTTGTAGCTAGTTGTGTGGAAACGGTTCAAATAATGGATCCGATCATAATAACGTGTCATGTCATCAGGAAAAGTTATCATCCTCTCTACGGTGGTATGCGAAGATCGTTTCTTCAGATGCGGACATGATTTGAGTGTTCGATGATTACTTTGGAGTATTCAGAGGAGGAACCCGCCTTGCAATGCCGAAGACAATACTGCGTGCCGGACTCGTCGTCATTGAAGCCTGGTTCAGGGGCTAGTGAGGGAGTCCTGGATTAGGGTTTATCCGGACAGCCGGACTGTGTACAACATCCGGACTATTGAAGCGTGAAGATACAAGACTCAAGACTTCGGACCGTGTCCGGATGGGACTTTCCTTGGCGTGGAAGGCAAGCTTGGCGATCCGGATATTATATTTCCTTCCTTGTAACCGACTCCATGTAAACCCTAGCCCTCTCCAGTGTCTATATAAACCGGAGAGGTTGGTCCTTAGAAGGCCGATCACAATTACATTCATACCATCATAGGCTAGCTCCTAGGGTTTAGCCTCTATGATCTCATGGTAGATCTACTCTTGTACTACCCATATCATCAATATTAATCAAGTAGGAAGTAGGGTTTTACCTCCATCGAGAGGGCCCGAACCTGGGTAAACATCTGTGTCCCTTACTTCTTGTTACCATCAGCCTTGACGCATAGATCGGGACCCACTACCCAAGATCCGCCGGTTTTGAGACCGACAGTAGAATTATAAGATGATCCCTTAACTAAATTTCAAGGTATAAGTGTTCTCCCCAAGTATGTACCATTGCGACAGTTCTTCATGCTGAGACACGACGTGATGATCGGGTGTGATAGTCTCTACGTTCACATACAATGGGTGCAAGCCAATTTTGCACATGTGGAATATTCAGGTTAAACTTGATGAGCCTAGTATGTACAGACATGGCCTCAGAACACTAGAGACCGAAAGGTCGAACGTGAATCATATAGTAGATATGATCAATATAGAGATATTCACCATTGATTACTACTCCATCTCACGTGATGATCGGACATGGTTTAGTTGATTTGGATCACGTATCATTTAGATGACTTGAGGGATGTCTATCTAAGTGGGAGTTCTTAACTAATATGATTTATTGAACTTAATTTATCATGGAACTTAGTCCTGATAGTTTTTGCATATCTATGTTGTAGATCAATGGCCCGTGCTACCGTTCCTTTGAATTTTAATGCGTTCCTAGAGAAATCTAAGTTGAAAGATGATGATAGCAACTACACGGACCGGGTCTGTAACTTGAGGATTACCCTCATTGCTGCATAGAAGAATTATGTCCTTGATGCACCGCAAGGTGAAAGGCCTGCCGCAGGAGCAGATGCTGATGTTATGAACGTCTGGCAAGCTCGATCTGATGACTACTCGATAGTTCACTATACCATGTTGTACGGCTTAGAATCGGGACTTCAAAGACGTTTTGAACGTCATGGACCATATGAGATGTTCCAGGAGTTGGAGATAATATTTCAAGCAAATGCCTGAGTTGAGAGATATGAAGTCTCCAACAAGTTATATAGATGCAAGATGGAGGAGAATAGTTCTGTCAGTGAACACATACTCAGAATGTCTAGATATCATAATCACTTGACTCAGCTGGGAGTTAATCTTCGAGATGATAGTGTTATTGACAAAGTTCTCCAATCACTGCCACCAAGCTATAAAGGCTTCGTGATGAACTATAATATGCAAGGGATGGAGAAGACTATTCCTGAGCTCTTCGCAATGCTCAAAGCTGCGGAGGTAGAAATCAATAAGGAGCATCAAGTGTTGATGGTTAACAAGACCACTAGTTTCAAGAAAAAGGGTAGAGGATAGAAGGGGAACTTCAAGAAGAATGGCAAGCAAGTTACCACTCCCGGGAAGAAGGCCAAAGCTGGACCGAAGCTTCAAACTGAGTGGTTCTAGTACAAAGGAACTGGTCACTGGAAGCGGTGCCCCAAGTATTTGGCGGATAAGAAGGATGGCAAAGTGAACAAAGGTATATTTGATATACATGTTATTGATGTGTACCTTACTAATGCTTGTAGTAGTGCCTGAGTATTTGATACCGGTTCAGTTGCTCATATTTGTAACTCGGCACAGGGACTACGGATTAAAAAAAGATTGGTTAAGGACGAGGCAACAATGCGCATCGGGAATGGTTCCAAGGTTAATGTGATCACTGTTGGCACGCTACATCTACATCTACCTTCATGATTAGTTTTAGACCTAAATAATTGTTATTTGGTGCCAGCGTTGAGCATGAACATTATATCTAGATCTTGTTTAGTGCAAGACGGATATTCATTTAAATCCGAGAATAATGGTTGTTCTATTTATATAAGTAATATCTTTTATGGTCATGCACCCTTGAAGAGTGGACTATTTCTGTTGAATCTTGATTGTGGTGATACACATATTCATAATATTGATGCCAAAATATGCAAAGTTCATAATGATAGTGCAACAGATTTGTGGCACTGCCGTTTAGGTCATATTGGTGTAAAGTGCATGAAGAAACTCCATGCAGATGGACTTTTGGAATCACTTGATTATGAATTATTTGATACTTTCAAACCATGCCTCATGGACAAGATGACTAAAACTCAGTTCTCCGGAACAATGGAGCGAGCCAATAACTTATTGGAAATAATACATACCGATGTATGTGGTCTGATGAGTGTTGAGGCTCGCGGCGGGTATCCTTATTTTTTGACCTTCACAGATGATTTGAGAAGATATGGGTATATCTACTTAATGAAACACAAGTCTGAAACATTTGAAAAGTTCAAAGTTTCAGAGTGAAGTGGAGAATCATCATAACAAGAAAATAAAGTTTCTACGATCTGATCGTGGAGGCGAATATTTGAGTTATGAGTTTGGCCTTCATTTAAAACAATGCGGTTTGTCTGAACGTCGTAAACGTACTTTATTAGATATGGTGCGATATATGATGTCTCTTACCGATTTACCACTATGGTTTTGGGGCTATGCATTAGAGACAGCTGCATTCACGTTAAATAGGGCACTGCCAAAATCTGTTGAGATGACACCATATGAACTGTGGTTTGGCAATAAACCTAAGCTATCGTTTCTTAAAATTTGGGGATGCGATTCTTATGTCAAAAGGCTTCAGCCTGATAGGCTCGAATCCAAATTGGAGAAGTGTGTCTTCATAGGATACCCTAAGGAAACAATTGGATACACCTTGTACCACAGATCCGAAGGCAAGAGCTTTGTTTCCAAGAATGGAACCTTTCTAGAGAAAGAATTTCTCTCGAAAGAAGTGAATGAGAGGAAAGTAGAACTTGATGAGGTAATTGTACCTTCTCTCAATTTGGAAAATAGCTCATCCAACAAATCCGTTCCTGTGATGCCAACACCAACTAGAGAGGAAGTTAATGATGATGACCATGAACCTTCAGATCAAGTTACTACCAAACCTCATAGGTCAACTAGAGCACGACCTACACCTGAGTGGTACGGCAATCCTATTCTGGAAGTCATGTTACTTGACCATGACGAACCTACAAACTATGAAGAAGCTATTATGAGCCCAGATTCCGATAAATGGCTTGAGGCCATGAAATCTGAGATAGGATCCATGTATGAGAACAAAGTATGGACTTTGGTGGATTTTCCTGATGATCGGCGACCCATAGAGAATAAATGGATCTTCAAGAACAAGACCCTGATGGTAATGTTACTGTCTATAAGGCTCGACTTGTTGCAAAAGGTTTTCGACAAGTTCAAGGAGTTGACTATGATGAGACTTTCTCACCCATAGAGATGCTTAAGTTTGTCCGAATCATGTTAGCAATTGCCGCATTTTATGATTATGAAATCTGGCAAATGGATGTCAAAACTGCATTCCTTAATGGATTGCTTAAAGAAGAGTTGTATATGATGCAGCCAAAAGGTTTTGTCGATCCTAAAGGTGCTAGCAAAGTGTGCAAGCTCCAATGATCCATTTATGGGCTGGTGCAAGCATCTCGGAGTTGGAATATACGCTTTGATGAGGTGATCAAAGCATATGGTTTTATATAGACTTTCGGAGAAGCCTGTATTTACAAGAAAGCGAGTGGGAGCTCTGTAGCATTTCTAATATTATATGTGGATGAAATATTGCTGATTGGAAATGATATAGAATTTCCGGATAGCATAAATGGATACTTGAATAAAAGTTTTTCAATGAAAGACCTCGCAGAAGCTTCTTATATATTTGGCATCAAGATCTACAGAGATAGATCAAGACGCTTAATAAGACTTTCACAAAGCACATACCTTGATAAAGTTTTGAAGATGTTCAAAATGGATCAGTCAAGGAAAGGGTTCTTGCGTGTATTACAAGGTGTGAAGTGGAGCCAGACTCAATGCCCGACCACTGCAGAAGATAGAGAGAAAATGAAAGTCATTCCCTATGCCTTAGCCATAGGTTCTATCATGTATGCTATGTTGTGTACCGGACCTGACCTGTGCCTTGCTATAAATTTAGCATGGAGGTACCAAAGTAATCCAAGAGTGGATCACTGGACAGCGGTCAAGAACATCCTGAAGTACCTGAAAAGGACTAAGGATATGTTTCTCATTTATGGAGATGACAAAGAGCTTGTCGTAAATGGTTATGTCGATGCGAGCTTTGACACTAATCAGGATGACTCTAAGTCACAAACCAGATACGTATTTATATTGAATGGTGGAGCTGTCAGTTGGTGTAGTTCCAAGCAGAGCGTTGTGGCGGGATCTACATGTGAAGCGGAGTACATAGCTGCTTCGAAAGCAGCAAATGAAGGAGTCTGGACGAAGGAGTTCATATCCGATCTAGGTGTAATACCTAGTGCATCGGGTCTAATGAAAATCTTTTGTGATAATACTGGAGCAATTGCCTAACGATGGAATCCAGATTTCACAAAAATACCAAACACATCAAGAGACGCTTCAACTCCATCCATGATCTAGTCAAGGAGGGAGACATAGAGATTTGCAAAATACATACGGATCTGAATGTAGCAGACCCGTTGACTAAGCCTCTTCCACGAGCAAAACATGATCAACACCAGGACTCCATGGGTGTTAGAATCATTACAATGTAATCAAGATTATTGACTCTAGTGCAAGTGGGAGACTGAAGGAAATATTCCCTAGAGGAAATAATAAAGTTGTTATTTTATATTTCCTTATTCATGATAAATGTTTATTATTCATGCTGGAATTGTATTGACTGGAAACTTGATACATGTGTGTACACAGACAAAACACCGTGTCCCTAGTCAAAGATGGTTAAGTTTCCTAACCATAGACATGTGTTGTCATTTGATGAATGGGATCACATCATTAGGAGAATGATGTGATGGACAAAACCCATTCGTTAGCTTAGCATTATGATCGTTCAGTTTTATTGCTATTGCTTTCTTCATGTCAAATACATATTCCTTCGACTATGAGATTATGCAACTCTCGTATACCGGAGGAATGCCTTGTGTGCTATCAAACGCCACAACATAACTAGGTGATTATAAAGATGCTCTACAGGTATCTCTGAAGGTGTTTGTTGGGTTGGCATAGATCGAGATTAGGATTTGTCACTCCGAGTATCGGAGAGGTATCTCTGGGCCTTCTTGGTAATACACATGATAAGAGGCCTTGCAAGAAAAGTGACTAATGAGTTAGTTGCAGGATGACATATTCCGGAACGAGTAAAGAGACTTGCCGGTAACGAGATTGAACTATGTATAAAGATACCGATGATCAAATCTCGGGCAAGTAACATACCGATGAAAAAATGAATAACATATGTTGTCATAACAGTTCGACCGATAAATATCTTCATAGAATATGTGGGAGCCAATATGAGCATCCAGGTTCCACTATCAGTTATTGACCAGAGAGGTGTCTCGGTCATGTCTACATAGTTCTCGAACCCATAGAGGAAGGAAAGGAGGGGCGCCACAAGGGGTTAATGGGCCGACGAAGGGACATACCAGCCCACAAGGGGTTGGTGCGCCCCTTTCCCTGGCCGCAGGCCCTAGAGGAAGGAAAGGAGGGGCACCACCTATTCCTGCCTTCCCCCCTTGGTGGGAGAAAGGAAAAGGGGGGGGATGCGCCACCTCCCTCCTCCTTCCTTCCCCTCATTGCCAAAAGAAGGAAAGGGGGGCGCCGGCCTAGGGCAGGAGCCCAAGTGGGACCCCTCCTACTTGGGGCGCCCCAAAGGCTGCTCCCCTCCCCTCCCACCTATATATACATGGGGAGGGGGGCGCCTAGAACACACAACATCAATTGTTAGCCACGTGCGGCGCCCCTGATAACCCACAAGTATATGGGATCAATTGTAGCCTCTTTCGATAAGTAAGAGTGTCGAACCCAACAAGGAGCTAAAGGTAGAACAAATATTCCCTCAAGTTCTATCGACCACCGATACAACTCTACGCACGCTTAACGTTTGCTTTACCTAAAACAAGTATGAAACTAGAAGTACTTTGTAGGTATTGTTGGATAGGTTTGCAAGAATATAAAGAGCAGGTAAATATAAACTAGGGCTGTTTACATAAAGAAGCAATAAAGTAAATATAGCAAGTGTGGAAAAGTGGTGGTAGGTGTTGCGGAATTGTCCCTAAGAAATTGACTACTTTACTAGACCGATAGCAAGTTTTATGTGGGAGAGGCCACTGCTAGCATGTCATCCCTGACTGGGAATTCTATGCACTTATGATTGGAACTATTAGCAAGCATCCGCAACTACTATTGTTCATTAAGGTAAAACCCAACCATAGCATTAAGATATATTGGTCCCCCTTCAATCCCGTATGCATCAATTTCTATGCTAGGTTGAAGATTCTGTCACTCTTGCCCACCAACACATAGTCCTATCAACATACAACTAACCCTATGGTGTGATCCACGCGCGCGCTCATGTGACGGGCACCAAAGGATAGCAACATAACCACAAGCAAATTAAACCAATCATAGCAATTCACCAATCACCGAAAGGACAATGAAAATATACTCAGACATCATAGGATGGCAACACATCATTGGATAATAATATGAAGCATAAAGCACCATGTTCAACTAGAGGGTACAACGGGTTGCGGGAGAGTGGACCGCTGTAGATAGATGGGGGAAGGTGATGGAGATGTTGGTGAAGATGGCGGGGGTGTTGGTGTAGATCGCGGTGATGATGATGGCCCCGGCGGCATTCCAGCACCACCGGAAGCAAGGGGGAGAGAGCCCCCCTTCTTCTTCTTCTTCCTTGACCTTCTCCCTAGATTGGAGAAGGGTTTCCCCTCTGGTCCATGGTCTCCATGGCGTGGGAGGGGCGAGAGACCCTCCAAGATTGGATTTGTCTCTCTGTCTCTCTCTGTTTCTGCATTCCGGTATTGTGCCCTTTCACCATTTCTTATATATCCGGGGATCCATAACTCCGATTGGGTTGAAACCTACAAGACAATTTTTTCCCGGAAATTAGCTTTCTTGCGGCAAAAGAAGAGTAGAAACCGCCTTACAGGGTGCCCACGAGGGTCAGCGGCGCGCCCCTGCCTCGTGGGCCCCTCGAGCATCGTCTCGCATTGATTCTTCTTCCCAAAAATCATAAATATTCCAAAAAATATTCTTTGTCCATTTTTATCCTGTTTGGACTCTGTTCGATATGGGTTTTCTATGAAACATAAAACATGCAACAAACAGGAACTGGCACTGGGCACTGGATCAATATGTGAGTCCCAAAAATAGTATAAAAAGTTGCCAAAAGTATATGAAAGTTGAATAATATTGGCATGGAACAATCAAAAATTATAGATACGACGGAGACGTATCAGCATCCCCAAGCTTAATTCCCGCTCATCCTCGAGTAGGTAAATGATTAAAAAAAAGATAATTTTTGATGTGGAATGCTACCTAGCATAATCTTGATCATGTAATATAATCATGGCATGAATATTAAGACACGAGTGATTCAAGGCAATAGTCTATCATTTGACATAAAAACAATAATACTTCGGGTATCCCAACAAGCAATCATGTCTTTCAAAATATCAATGCTAAAGAACGCTATCCCTACAAAATCATATAGTCTTTTATGCTCCTTTTTCTTAACACAAGGTACCCCTCATGCTCATCCCGGTGTGAGCCAAGCAATTGGTTCATACTTTTTAACGTGCTTCAGCCTTTTCAACCCTCACGCAATACATGAGCACAAGCCATGGATATAGAACTACATGTGGAATAGAGTATGATGGTGGAGGTTGTGTGGAGAAGACAAAAAGGGAGAAAGTCTCACATCGACGCGGCTAATCAACGAGCTATGGAGATGCCCATCAATTAATGTCAATGCGAGGAGTAGGGATTGCCATGCAACAGATGCACTAAGAGCTATAAGTGTATGAAAGCTCAAACTGAAACTAAGTGGGTGTGCATCCAACTTGCTTGCTCATGAAGACCTCGGGCATTTGAGGAAGCCCATCATCGGAATATACAAGCCAAGTTCTTTAATGAGAATTCCCACTAGTATATGAAAGTGATAACTCAAGAGACTCTCTATATGAAGAACGTGGTGCTATTTGAAGCACAAGTGTGGTAAAAGGATAGTAACATTGCCCCTTCTCTCTTTTTTTCTCATTTTTTTTGGGTGGGATTCTTTGGCCTCTTTTTTTTATTTGGGCTTCTTTGGCCTCTTTTATTTTTCATAAAGTCCGGAGTCTCATCCCGACTTGTGGGGGAATCATAGTTCCATCATCCTTTCCTCACTGGGGCGATGCTCTCATAATAATGACCATCACACTTTTATTTACTTACAACTCAATATTACAACTCAATATCTAGAACAAATATATGACTCTATATGAATGCCTCCGGTGGTGTACCGGGATGTGCAATGATCTAGCATAGCAATGACATCAAAAAACGGACAAGCCATGAAAATATCATGCTAGCTATCTTACGATCATGCAAAGCAATATGACAATGAATGTTCAAGTCATGTATATGATGATGATGGAAGTTGCATGGCAATATATCTCGGAATGGCTATGGAAATGCCATAATAGGTAGGTATGGTGGATGTTTTGAGGAAGATATAAGAGGCTTATGTGTGATAGAGCATATCATATCACGGGGTTTGGATGCACCGGCGAAGTTTGCGCCAACTCTCGAGGTGAGGAAGGGCAATGCACGGTACCGAAGAGGCTATCAATGATGGAAGGGTAAGAGTGCGTATAATCCACGGACTCACATTAGTCATAATGAACTCATATACTTATTGCAAAAGTTTATTGCATGCTCCTAGGGGGGAGGTTGGTAGGAGTTAACCATCGCGCGCCCCCGACCTTCACGCAAAGATAAACAATCAAAATACAATGCGCGCCAATTTGGTTACATTGTTAGGAGACCATATGTGCATGCTTCGGGAATCACAAACCTTAACACCAATATCCTTCCTAAACACAACCATTTACTAGAACCTCCCACATATTATCATCTCTATATCACAAAACTATTGCAAGGAATCAAACATATCATATTCAGTGATCTACAAGTTTTATGTAGGATTTTATGACTAACTATGTGAATGACCAATTCCTATCATCTCTCTAAATAGATATAGTGAAGCAAGAGAATTTAATTCTTTCTACAAAAGATATGCCCATGCTCTAACAAATTTAAGTGAAGCAAAAGAGCATTCTACAAATGGCAGTTTTCTATGTGAAGAGAAACAGGCAATCCAAACTTCAAATGATATAAGTGAAGCACGTGAAGCATTCTATAAAGCCATACTCAAAAGATTTAAGTGAAGCGCAAACAGCATTCTATAAATCAACCATGGACTATCTCATACCAGCATGGTGCATAAAAGAAAAGTGAAAACTAAATGCAAAAGACGCTCCAAGATTTGCACATATCGCATGAACGAAACGAATCCGAAAACATACCAATACTTGTTGAAGAAAGAGGGGATGCCTTCCGGGGCATACCCAAGCTTAGATGCTTGAGTCTCCTTGAATATTTACTTGGGGTTCCCTGGGCATTCCCAATCTTGAGCTCTTGCCTCTCCTCCTTTTCCTCATATTGAGACATCCTCGATCTTCGAACACTTCATCCACACAAAACTTCAACAGAAAACTCGGTAAGATCCGTTAGTATAATAAAACAAATCACTACTCTAAGTACTGTTGTAAACCAATTCATATTTTGTTTTTGCATTTTAGCTACTGTAATATAACTTTTCCATGGCTTAATCCACTAATAGAAATTGATAGTTTCATCAAAACAAGCAAACTATGCATCAAAAACAGAATCTGTCTTAAAGAGGGCAGTCTGTAGTAATCTGAACATTCACCATACTTCTGGAACCCAAACAATTCTGCAAAATTTAGGAAAAATAAACAATTTGTATATAAAGACAGTGCAAAATGTTTCAGAACCATTTGACGTTCCAGTAAAAAAAGTAAAATCGCGCACTACAGCCAAAGTTTCTGTCCTGCACCGCACAAACCAACAAGCATTGTAAACATCCTAAAGGCAAACCTTAGCACATTATTTTTATAATACAATGGATTTGTACAAGGGGATAATTATTTTTGATGAAAATTTTCTATAATTAAGATTCACAAAGTTTCCGTGAGCGTGAAAAAAGTTCAAGGAGCTCCCCCACTTCAACAATGCTTGTCTCTCTTACTTTCACTTTCCTTTTTGAAAAGTTTTGGGTTCCCCTCTTTTTTTGTTTTTAAACTTTATGAAAGAACACAACAGAAATAAATGACTCTCTAAAACTTCCGGGTTGTCTCCCTGGCAGCGATTTCTTTAAAGCCATTAAGCTAGGCATATAGTGCTCAAGTAATTTTAATTAACAATGATTTGTGATTTAGTAGTGAGCACAAAGTAACATATATCATGCAACAACGAAGTCTAACTCTCTTTCTATGCATCGGCATGTCATAAAAAAACAATTCATGCACACCAAGTAAAGGCCAATGCATAGTATAAGCAGTTTCTTGCAATTCTATCGTGTTGGAAACATAAAGAGGCGGAGATGTAGTTCCTCTCTCATAATAATTGCAAGTAGGAGCAGCAAGCACATGCATATTATATCTATCAAAATCATCATGTGTAGTAGTAAAACGCAACCCATCAATATAATCCTTAATAAGGGAAAACTTCTCCGATATAGTGTAGTCGGGAGAATTCAAAAAGATAACAGGACTATCATGCGTGGTTGCAATAGCAACAATTTCATGTTTAACATAAGGAACTATAGCAAGTTCATATCCATAAGCATAATTCATATTAGCATCTTGGCCACAAACATAGCAAGCATCATCAAAAAGGGGTATTTCAAGAGAATCAATAGGATCATAACAATCATCATAGCAATCATCCTTCGGTAAGCACGAAGGGGAATTAAACAATGTATGAGTTGAAGAGTTACTCTCATTATAAGGTGGGCACGGGTGATCAATCCGCACTTCCTCCTTTTGTTCTTCGCTCTCCTCCTTATCTTTTTCATCCAATGAGCTCACAGTTTCATCAATTCCTTCTTCCATAGACTCCTGCAAAATATTAGTCTCTTCTTGGACAGCGGAGACTTTCTCAACAAATGCATCAATATCAGAATTGTATTCATAATTCTCATAACAATATTTAAGTATAGCAAAATTTTCAGGTCTGTAAACAGCATCATCAAGATTTTCACACTCTTTAAACAAAGATTCAATTTCATAAGCACCCATAAAAGCAACGAATTCTTCTATTTGTTCCACATCATAGTAATCATAGATACCATTAGCATAAGAAGCCAAGGTTTTATCATCATTAAATTGGCATGAAAAGGGAAGGTGTGGAGCCTTCATCCTAGAGCAACAAGTATAATCATATCTCAAGCATAGTGCCGAGCATACGAACGCAACATATAAATTTGATCCCATAATAGCTTCCCTTTTTGAGTCAAGCGATAATCCCTAAAGTATTCACGTTGATCCAACGTGTCTCCCATAACATAATTGAATGGGATTTTCTCGGGATTATCAAAGTAGTACATAATATCTTTCACATAATGAGCATCAAGGGTTTTAGTTGGTTCCCCATCTCCATGAGTAGCAAGTACACCTTTTTTTTGGTACTTCGTGTTCCATATCCATAACTAAAGATAAAGAACAACTTAGAACAGCAAATAAAAATTACTTAGTGATAAAGCAAACAAGCACACATGAGAATATTCACCCCACACTATGACTCCCCGACAACGGCGCCAGAAAAAGGTCTTAATAACCCACAAGTATAGGGGATCAATTGTATCCTCTTTCGATACGTAAGAGTTTTGAACCCAACGAGGAGCTAAAGGTAGAAAAAAAATATTCCCTCAAGTTCTATCGACCACCGATACAACTCTACGCATGCTTAACATTCGCTTATCCTAAAACAAGTATGAAACTAGAAGTACTTTGTAGGTGTTGTTGGATAGGTTTGCAAGAATATAAAGAGCACGTAAATATAAACTAGGGGATGTTTAGATAAAGAAGCAATAAATTAAATATAGTGAGTGTGGAAAAGTGGTGGTAGGAGTTGCGGAATTATCCCTAAGCAATTGACTACTTTACTAGACCGATAACAAGTTTTATGTGGGAGAGGCCACTGCTAGCATGTCATCCCTGACTTGGAATTCTATGCACTTATGATTGGAACTATTAGCAAGCATCTGCAACTACTAACGTTCATTAAGGTAAAACCCAACCATAGCATTAAGATATATTGGTCCTCCTTCAATCCCGTATGCATCAATTTCTATGCTAGGTTGAAGCTTCTGTCACTCTTGCCCTCCAATACGTAGTCCTATCAACATACAACTAACCCTATGGTGTGATCGACACGCGCGCTCATGTGACGGCCACCAAAGGACATCAACACAACCACAAGCAAATAAAACCAATCATATCAATTCACCAATCACCGAAAGGACAACAAAAATCTACTCAGACATCATAGGATGGCAACACATCATTGGATAATAATATGAAGCATAAAGCACCATGTCCAAGTAGTGGGTACATCCGGTTGCAGGAGAGTGGACCGCTGTAGATAGATGGGGGAAGGTGATGGAGATGTTGGTGAAGATGACAGAGGTGTTGGTGTAGATCGCGGTGATGATGATGGCCCCGGCGGTGTTCCGGCGCCACCGGAAGTGAGGGGGAGAGAGAGCCCCCATTCTTCTTCTTCTTCCTTGACCTTCTCCCTAGATGAGAGAAGGGTTTCCCCTTTGGTCCATGGTATCCACGGCGTGGGAGGGGCAAGAGCCCCTCCAAGATTGGATTTGTCTCTCTGTCTCTCTCTGTTTCTGTGTTCTGGTATTCTGCCCTTTCACCGTTTCTTATATATCCGGAGATCCGTAACTCCGATTGGGTTGAAACCTTCAACACGATTTTTTTCCCAGAAATTAGCTTTCTTGTGGCAAAAGAAGAGAAGCAACCGCCTTACGGGGTGCCCACGAGGGTCAGGGGCGCGCCCCCTACCTCGTGGGCCCCTTGAGCATCATCTCGCGTTGATTCTTCTTTCCAAAAATCATAAATATTCCAAAAATATTCTCCGTCCATTTTTATCCCGTTTGGACTCCGTTTGATATGGGTTTTCTGCAAAACATAAAACATGCAACAAACAGCAACTAGCACTGGGCACTAGATCAATATGTTAGTCCCAAAAATAGTATAAAAAGTTGCCAAAAGTATAGGAAAGTTGAATAATATTGGCATGAAATAATAAAAAATTATAGATACGATGGAGACGTATCACCCCCCTCCACATCTTACACCCCGAGTCATATTGTTGTGGTGCTTAGACGAAGCCCTGCGCGGATGACTTCACCATCACCGTCACCATTCCGTCGTGCTGACGGAACTCATCTATTTCCTCGACACCTCGCCGGATCAAGAGGGCGAGGAATGTCATCGAGCTGAATGTGTGTAGAACTCGGAGGTGCCGTACGTTTGGTACTTGATCGGTCGGAGCTAGAAGAAGTTTGACTACATCAACCACGTTGGCAAACACTTCCGCTTCTGGTCTACGAGGGTACATAGACATACTCTCCCCCTCTTGTTCATATGCATCTCCTAGATAGATCTTGCGTGAGCGTAGGAAATTTTTGAAATTGCATGCTATGTTCCCCAACATCTTTGTTCGAAAGATATTTGGGACTACCGTAAGATGTTGGCAAATCAAAGAATGGGACTTTCAAATACACCAAGGATAGGTTGTGGAAACAAGGTTAAGGGGTGGATAGAGAAGTGTATGGCATCTTCTGGAAAAGAAATTCTTATAAAATCAGTAGCTCAAGCTATCCCAAACTTTTCTATGTCTTGTTTTTGTTGCCAAGAGGATTATGTCAACAAATTGATGCCATGTTTAGGAAATTCTTCTGGGGCAGCAAGAATGGGGAAAGAAAGGTGGCATGGGTGTCTTGGGAGGTTCTTACAATGCCTAAATATCAGGGAGGTTTTGGGATTTAGATATACTGAACTTTTCAACTTAGCCATGCTGGCTAAACAGGCGTGGAGGCTTGTCCAAGACCCAAGCTCCCTCAGTGCTAGGATTCTTAAGGCAGTGTATATCCCGAAAAGAAGTGCTACAAGCTGAGTTTGGAATCTACCCATCACAGGTTTGGCGGGCGGTGTTGGGGATATAACTACTGGGTATGACCCGCCCAGGAGGGAGCGGGTCATACCACTGGCGATTTACAATGAGAAGGCCCAAGAAGATGTTGAAGATGGCAGTTCATGAAGCAAGCTTACTGAAGGCCCAAGACTCGGAGGAGACTTGAGGCCCACGGGCATAAACCGCCATAAGTTTAACTTGTATGATAAGGAAGGTTTAGTTCTGTCACCGAGCTGGACACGTTGTGTATGAGCCGACCGGGACTCTGTAAGCCTCCGGGCATCAGCCTGTGTATATAAAGGGGTGACCTAGCAGTGGGTTAGGGTAAGAAACAACATGTCGAGAACTAGGTAAAGCATATTCTCTCCCTGGTAATCGAAACCGAAGCAGGACAACCTAAAGCAGGACTCGGCCTTTACCTCGTTGTGAGGGGCCAAACCTGGGTAAACTCTCTGTGTCCCTTGTCCCGTTTTAACCCCTTCAAGCTAACCTCATAGCGATGGCTCCACACCCAAGTCCTCATGCTAGGGCATCTGCCGTGTCAATTCCACGACAGTTGGCGCCCACCATGGGGCCAGCGCATGGTGGTTTTGAGTTCTTGAAGGGCGGCTTCGCAGGGCTCAAGGGATATGCTGTGGACCGGATGACTAAGATCGTCACGGGAAACTCTACATCGATGATGAGGGCTGGGGCCCCGAGGCCGGCTCAATCAAGTACGGGTACCAGGTCCCCTTCAGCGGAATTCATGTCTTCATCGGCGAGATTGGTGAGTCGGAAGCTAAGCCGGACACCTGAACCAACATCATCGAGATGGCTCAGTGCGCGCGACCTGCCAAGGTTCAAGCCGCCCCAAAGCATGTCTTTGTGGGCTTTACTCAAGCAGTGGATCTAGAATGAGGATTAGAGTCCGGTGGTGAGACGGTCGTCTATTCAAGCAATGAGTCCTCAGCCGGTGAGACCAATTCCGTTTATCAGGTTCAAGATGGTGGGCTTGGGGGCTATTCCGATGGTGACAGTATTCCGGACCCCTATGAGCCGCCACACCGGGTTGCGATCTTCATGGCCGGTACACAGCCAGGACAGAATTCTTCAACTACAACAACGATGATCTCCGGGTCAGCAACGGCAACGGTAGCCGGGGAAGGAGGCCCTGTGCGCCCGTCGGCTCAAGTCTTATCCGATCTATTGGATGCTCTGGTAACACTATTAATGGCGGAGGTAAACCTGGCAAATCAAACGCAGCATAACACGGACGTTGCAAAGTTACATGATGAGATAGCACAAGCCAAGGAGGATCTAAATGCTGAGAACACCCGGATGGCGACGGAGGGAGCCGCCTTGGAGAGGGAGGCGGAATTGGCTTCAAGTAGAGAATTTGCGGATGAGCTTAGACTGGGACGCATCAAACGCGATCTTCAATAGAAGGCATGTGAGTCGACTACCTCCAATTTATGATGCGAGGAATCTTTTCAACACACCTGGGGTAGGAACCAGTAACCCGCCTGGTGTGGATTGGACCGTTGAGGCGCCGGCGGCCGGAGCGCCGGTTCAGTTTGACCCCTCAGCATGTTCCAACGCCCCCGAGTCATTTTTCTAATCCTTTGGATAACATGATAGCTGCGGCTACTCAACTGGCAGCTCTCCCGGTTCAGGATGAGTCGCCAACAACGATGGAAATACAGAGAGCCAGAGAACTTCTTCAGACAGCAGTGGCCCAACAGGCGGCTTATTCATACAGTCATGATTGAATTCACTCAACCCCACATTCAAGCCGGAGATATAGTAGGCACATTGATGAGCCGGCTATATCGAGCAGTGTGCGGCACTGTAATCAACCCTGTCGGCCTAACCTGCCGCACACTGGTAATGATGCTCAGGCTTTGGTGGACCAGGGCAGGGCACAAAAAGAGGCAGAGCTGGCGGCTCAGTTGGCGGCTCAACAACAATCTCTAGTTTATCCGTCAGCATCTGTGGAGGCAGGACTGACCTCTAGAACTTTTGGTGTGTCGTGTTTAGTGCCGGCTCTACGCAAAGAGCGCTTGCCTAAGGATTTCAAGGGTCCCTGTCGGTGTCAAAACCGGCGGATCTCGGGTAGGGGGTTCCGAACTGTGCGTCTAGGCGGATGGTAACAGGAGACATGGGACACGATGTTTTTACCCAGGTTCGGGCCCTCTCGATGGAGGTAAAACCCTACTCCTGCTTGATTGATATTGATGATATGGGCAGTACAAGAGTAGATCTACCACGAGATCAAGGAGGCTAAACCCTAGAAGCTAGCCTATGGTATGATTGTTGTTCCCCCTACAGACTAAAACCCTCCGGTTTATATAGACACCGGAGAGGGCTAGGGTTACATAGAGTCGGTTACAATGGTAGGAGATCTACATATCCGTATCGCCAAGCTTTCCTTCCACGCCAAGGAAAGTCCCATCCGGACACGGGACGAAGTCTTCAATCTTGTATCTTCATAGTCTTGGAGTCCGGCCAATGATGATAGTTCGGCTATCCGGACACCCCCTAGTCCAGGACTCCCCCAGTAGCCCATGAACCAGGCTTCAATGACGACGAGTCCGGCGTGCATATTGTCTTCGGCATTGCAAGGCGGGTTCCTCCTCTGAATAATTCATAGAAGATTGTGAACACCAGGATAGTGTCCGGCTCTGCAAAATAAATTCCACATACCACCATAGAGAGAATAATATTTACACAAGTTCAATCTGCTGACGTATTTCGTGGCGTGATGTCACACCACGGCCAAGCCTTTACTCGAATCGTTTTTACTATACCACCTCAGCATGTTTAGCGAAGCGGTTTCCTTGGCACATCTTGTCGAAGTAGAGATCGTGTCCCCTTATTCCGGGATTCTCATCAATACGGACGTGGATAACCCAAACGCGCCCAGTTGCCCGCCCCCTCCATCAAAGGCGAGTCCCAAATGGTTACGGGGACGGCTCTTGGTATTCAACCCCTTTATAACGAGACCAAGGCATGTTCCTTTTCTTCAATCCTCAATCAAATCCGCCCCTCGCCCTGAGTCCCAACACCCGAGACTCCAGATTCAGGCGCTTCGGACCTTCGACAATGTCCGGCTCCGACCTTCAGGGCCGGTGGATGCCTTCTTCCGTCATGGAAGATGTGCTAAAGCTGAGGGACGCCAGGTATCTAACCGGCGAGATGTCGCATAGGCTGCCCGCCCCATGGCAAGTTATTCCCACTCCCGAGCCTGGCGAGAGCGTGGTGTCCGTGTCTCACTTCTGTCGGGGTTTAGGCTTCCCGATGGACCCCTTCGTGAGGGGGCTCATGTTTTATTATGGGCTGGAATTCCATGACTTGGATCCGGAGTCTATCCTCAACTTCTCATCGTTCATTGTTGTATGCGAAGCCTTCCTTCACACCACTCCTCACTTCGGATTGTGGCTCAAGACCTTCAATGTGGAGCCGACGATGATCGAGGAGCAGCAGGCAGAGTGCGAAGGGGCAGTTATAAGCAAGAGAGCTGACGCTCCATGGACCGAGGGCTATTTTCAAAAGGAGCTCAGTTTGTGGCAACAGGAGTGGTTCTACATCACCGCTCCAAGGGGCACCAGATGGGTGGCACCGCCTGCCTTTCGCTCGGGCCCTCCACAATGGCTGGCGTCATGGGTCAACAAAGGGCTTGACTGGGGGCCGTCCAAGGACGTGCCACTATTGCAGGGCCGCATTCGAGACCTCCAAGAGAGGGAGATCAATCTGGTTGTAGTGGCGTAGGTCATGCTGATTCGGCGCCTTCTGCCCTGCAAACGTCGCCCCCTCCG
This sequence comes from Triticum timopheevii, assembly GCA_963921465.1. NCBI lineage: Eukaryota > Viridiplantae > Streptophyta > Magnoliopsida > Poales > Poaceae > Triticum > Triticum timopheevii. Next base: position 373,841,386 of record OY997270.1, read on the forward strand.
CCTGTGGGAATTCAATCCGGAGGGACCGTGAGCTCTTCAACACTTCATGGGTGCGACGCCCGTGGAGATGTATAAACTGTTCTTCGGATCACAAGAGATGTGTCCGGACTTGACCGAGGATGCAGGCCTGAGCTGCAATCGCCCGGATACTCAAGTAAGTAGTTCTGTGTCCGGACATGCCATACGTTCATTTATCATAGACTTGCCATTTAACCAGCTATCCCTTGAACAGGAGTGGATAGCAAAAGCAAAACTGATACGGTGTCCGGCCCCCTCCCTGAGACCACGCCGGAACCCGTTTTTGTCAAGATGCTGGAGGTTGCGCCTTGGAAGAGGGCGAAGGGGAAAACAGGAAAACTACCACCTCCGCTAAAGAGGCTCTCAAGAAAGGGGGGATCGAGAATCCCTGCCTCCAGGGGGAGAAGAGGACCGCTTCCGAAGATCCGGAGGCCAAGGCCTCCAAGCGGGGGAAGAAATCTTCACCAGAGGGTCCTGCGCCAGGAGAAGCCCTGACGCACCATTTTCCCAAGGGAATTAGCCCTCCAGTGAGCCGTAAGTAGAAAGGGGAGTTTTGTAATAAGGGACATCCCTATTTTTATTTCTGAGGATAACCAAAGTTTTTACCTTGTAGTTCGGATCTCAGCCTTCTCAGCAGAGCTCATCTTCGGGGGATCTTCGTCCGGAGATGATGGAGAGTGAAACGCCTCCATCTGCCATGCCGTCAGGCGGGGCGGACGACCCTGAGGTGTCGTCGCGGAGGGTCTCCCCGAGTCCGGCGGGGCCGGAGAGTTCGGCACCAACTGGTGTATGGCCGGAGGAGCTAAAGGATCTGCTTGGGCGGGCGTCTATCTCAGAAGGTCACCGTACGTTGATGAGTACGATGATTGAAAGGATTTCATCCGCTGAGAGCGGGTTGCATGAGGCCATCAGAAGTTTACTGACGGGGTTTGAGGTACATAAAAATGATATACCTTTTGGCAGTTTTGCACATAGAGTGCGCCCTGTATAGATAGTAGCCCCTGAGACTCAGTATGTTGTCAAAAGCGGCATCGTGCCGAGGATCATAATCTCAGTTATAAGATGTCGCCCTTCCTATTCAGGTGGCGGAACGTTCAGTGGCCAGCCGGACTGATAGAGTTGACGAACTGAAGCGGCAACTTGACGTTGCGGATGCGGACATTGCGCTGGTCAATAAACGACTTGACGAGTCACAAGGTATGTGGCTTCTCTGTGGACACCTTGTAAGGGAGCTTGACGCCCGTGCCTTACAACATGTATGCTTGATGCAGATGGCGCCGCTGCTATGGAGGACCTTCGGGCCGAGCTTGCCCGAGCCAAGGAGCAAGCCAGAAAAAGTGATGTGGCTGCCTTGAAGGCGGCCAAAGAGCTAAGAGCCGAACAGGCTGCTCACTGCCGAAGCAGGGAGGAAATGGCCGTGAAGCTGAAGGATGCTACCGACCGCTATGAGTTTCTTGAAAGAGAACGCCGAGCGGAGCGAGAGGGCCTGAAGAAGGCCACTGCCGAAGCCAAGGATGCCCGCTCCGCGATGAGGGCTATAAAGGAGGAGCTGCGTCAGGTCGGGGATATTGCGGCTGGAAAGCCCTTTCTGCTGCGTAGGAAGTTCACAGATCCGAAGTATGCTCAGTTGGGCCAGTTGTGGGGTGCGGAGGATGGTTATCTGAATTTGGCAGCGAGTGCGGCAGACGCAGTCGCGCATTTCCGAGGCCAAAAGGATCACAGAATGGAAGAGCTTTTTTGGTCTCAATTCCATAATCCGGAGCGTCCACTTCCGTTAACCGATCGGTTGGCTGAGTGGGCTGAGCTGAACAGGTTATCCGGACTTGCCATGAAGGATGTCGTGGTTCATCTGTGGCCGGAAAGGCCCGAGCCGAAGAGTTATTTTGGCTTGGTGCAGCAGTTCCTTGATGCGGTGCCGCATATCAAGGCGATGAAGCGGTCGGCATGCATAGATGGTGCACGGATGGCTCTCGCCCGTGTCAAAACATACTGGGCAGAGATGGAGACCACCAACGTTGCATCCCGGGATTCGGACAGAAGCCGATTACCTGCCGAGCACTATTTTGAGGAAGTTCTGCAGGGCGCTCGTTTAATAGAGTCGCAGTGCTCGAAAAACGTTATGTTCAAATGACATGTATGATTTATGAAACCGTGTTTCAAATATATAATATATGGGCTTTTTATACTTGTGCGTTCAAGCATTGAAATACCTCCTGTGCGGTCGTTAATGTATATGTATATATAACCTGAAAGATGGCAGTCTTCGGCTTCAGCCCCCACGCACATAGTGCGGGGGTGTTTGCAAAAAAGCGCATTTTCACACTTAATCCAATGTCTTGGTCCTGTGAAGGTGGTGATAGCGTAGCAAACTAGGCAACCGGACTATAATGCTTTATCACTTTCACTTAGCCATAGGAGTTCGATGGTGGGGCTACGATATAGCCCCTAGGGGCACCGCGCTCTCCGGATTTAGGGTGCATGTGTGCCTGACCGGGAAATGGTCCTTCGTCAAAGCGGAGGAATTCTAAACATTCCGATGGTCGATCGACTGGTTGACCAGTCTCTAGCTATATCATGACAGTCAGTTTTCGGCTTTCTCTACTGAGGTGTTCACCAGGCCGAACCGGGGCACAATCGCAGTAGTTCTCCTGGTGCCGCGTTAGCCGATAGAGCGGAACGTAAGGCAGCAAAACACAGGAGCCGGGCAAACCCAACATTTGACCAAAGACATGATTCGGAGCTGATGCATATAAGGCCTAACTCGAGACGCCAAACACTCCCTAAGGTATTCGGTCTTTATGAAGACGGGCAGAACAATGCCCTAAGCCCCTAGTGTCCAGGTATGCGCGAAAACTTCTGACGCGGCCGATGCCAAAACGCCAGCCTCCTCCTCGGTTATGGTAAGAAACCGGGGGATGTGTATCAACAAGAGACAGTAAGAAAGGTTTACGCAGGGCCTTAATCTGAAAAGAATCCTTGCAACGGGTCCCTGCTGCACGTCTGCGCCTGTGTCTCCGTTGTGCTGTATCCTGGACGGGTGTAGCACATTGTTCATCTGTAAACGAGAAGAACTTAGTTTGAAAAAAGGTCGTGCGAAAAATGTATTTTTAAACAGAGTATGATTCAAAAATTAATAGAATTGACCTTTATTGGCTCTTATTGTACATGTGTGCAGCCCCTTGTAAAGGGGTACGCGACTGTAAGCCCCTTGTTTATTTATACCGGACTCGCCTAACCGTGTCCGGGGTCTGAATGACTTGTTTAGGGGCTTTGATCAGCAAAGCCGGATTAGTGTGCGACTGTCAAAGCAGTCTCACGTTCTTCCGTAGTCGAGGAACACTCGAAGTTACCCTTTAGTGAGATGATGCCGCGTGGACCGGGCATTTAAGTGTAAGAGACGCGTAATGCGGTATTACGTTAAAGCCTGTGAAAGCTTCGCGTCCCAATAGTGCTTGATAGCTACTTTTAAATGGGGCGATATGGAAGATTAGCTTTTCGCGACGGAAGTTGTCGGATGAACCGAACACAACTTCTAGTAGTAAAGAGCCCGTACAATTGGCATAAGGGCCTGGCGTCACTCCTTTAAAGGAAGTGTTGCTATGGCGAATTTTGGTAGGGTCTATCCCCATTCTGCAGATTGTGTCCTGGTATAGCAGGTTTATATCACTGCCGCCATCCATTAGGACTTGTGTAAGTTGTAGTCCGTCGATTATAGGATCCAATATCAAAGCAGTCCATCCTGCGTTTCGGATACTTCTGGAGTAATCTTGATGGTCGAAAGTAATTGGTTTTGACATCCAGTTTCGGGACTCCGCTGGGGTGGACCGTGCGGCGCGTACTTTAGTAGGCGCCGCCCTATTTTTCCTTGTTATCACTTGAAGTTAATTCATTGTTTTGACCTCTTGTGGGAAATTCTTTTGTTTTCCGGTGCTCTGCTTGTGGGGTTCGTCATCGTCCTCACTTGGTGTGTCGAGCCCCTTGTGTTCGGCGTTAAGTCGGCCGGACTGCTTGAAAACCCAACAATCTCTGTGGGTATGGTTTGCAGGCTTCCTGGGGGTGCTGTGGATTTGGTATATCTTGTCCAAGATTTTGTTTAGGTTAGATAGCTCGTCGTTGTTGTCCTTGGGAGGCAGTGTTTTGTTGTTCTGCCAAGAGCTTTTGAATCCGGCTTGACTGTCGTGCTCTTTGGGTCATTTCCCTTAGTCCGACGCTGATCCTTTCTGCATCATTGTTTCCCATTTCCATCCCTGACCTCGGATGTACTTGCGTCGCTGGTGCTGCATCTTGCCAGCCAGCTATCCTCTCCCGCGCAAAAGCGGGTCATGAGGCTTGTTAGTGCGGCCATTGTCCTTGGCTTTTCCTGGCCGAGGTGTCTGGCGAGCTATTCGTCTCGGACATTATATTTGAAGGCTGCTAAGGCTTCGGCATCCGGACAGTCGACTATTTGGTTCCTTTTGGTGAGGAACCTGTTCCAGAATTTGCGGGCTGACTCTCCGGTCTGTTGAGTTATGTGACTTAAATCGTCTGCATCCGGAGGGCGGACATAAGTCCCCTGAAAATTTGCCCGAAACACATCCTCGAGCTCTTCCCAACTTCCAATGGAATTTTCTGGGAGGCTTTTGAGCCAATGCTAGGCTCGCCCTTTGAGCTTGAGGGGTAAGTATTTTATGGCATGGAGGTCATCTCCTCTAGCCATATGTATGTGTAGGATGTAATCCTCAATCCAGACTCCGGGGTCTGTTGTTCCGTCGTATGCCTCTATGTTTACGGGCTTGAATCCCGCTGGAAAGTCATGATCCAGTACCTCATCGGTAAAACATAGGGGGTGTGCGGCGCCCCTGTATTTGGGTGTACCGTGATTTTCGAATACCCGACGTGTTGTGTTGATTTCTGGGGCTTTCTTTCTTGGCCCATAGATGGACCTGACCGGGCCATCCTATTTGCGAGGATCCTTATGTCGATCGCGTGCCGGCTTGTGTGCGGCGCCGCTTGCCGCTCTTTGTCTGTCATGTGGTCGTCTATTCGACCGGGCGGTTTCTTTGTTTTTTTGATTGTGGGGGCTCTAAGGCCTCCTCGTCAAATTCGGGCAATAGTTTGCGCTTTGGGTAGCTCTTTGCTTGGCGGCTATCGCTGTATTTGTCTGCGGTCTTGAGTACTTTGCTCCATCTCATTCTGAGTACGTCTTCCGCTGTTTTGAGCTTCCGCTTCTGCTTCTTCAGACTTCATGCAGTGGCGACGAGCCTTTTGTGAAGGTTCTTCTGTTCCAACGATGTGTCCGGCGTGAGATCATCCGGACTGTTGTTTTCGCCGGGGATGGGTTGTTTATCCAATTCATCCTATTCAGATGGTTGCTTGGTGGCATGTTCGTCGTCCACTGGTTCGCCCTGTGAGGGAGTCCTGGACTAGGGGATGTCCGGACAGCCAGACTATCATCGTCCGCCGGACTCCAAGACTACGAAGATACAAGATTGAAGACTCCGTCCCGTGTCCGGATGGGACTTTCCTTGGCGTGGAAGGCAAGCTTGGCGATACGGGTATGTAGATCTCCTACCATTGTAACCGACTCTGTGTAACCCTAGCCCTCTCCGGTGTCTATATAAACCGGAGGGCTTTAGTCCGTAGGACACAACATACATTACAACAATCATACCATAGGCTAGCTTCTAGGGTTTAGCCTCCTTGATCTCGTGGTAGATCCACTCTTGTACTACCCATATCATCAATATTAATCAAGCAGGACGTAGGGTTTTACCTCCATCGAGAGGGCCCGAACCTGGGTAAAACATCGTGTCCCTTGTCTCCTGTTACCATCCGCCTAGACGCACAGTTCGGGACCCCCTACCCGAGATCCGCCGGTTTTGACACCGACATTGGTGCTTTCATTGAGAGTTCCTCTGTGCCGTCACCGATAGGCTCGATGGCTTCTTCAATCGACAACGCTGTCCAGGGTGAGACTTTTCTCCCCGGACAGATCTTCGTATTCGGCGGCTTCACACTGCAGGCTAATTCACTTGGCCATCTGGAGCAGATCGAAAGCTACGCCCCTGGCCGTCAGGTCAGGTTTGGGAGCCTAAACTTTACGGCCGACATCCGCGGGGACTTGATCTTCGACGGGCTCGAGCCACAGCCAGGCGTGCCGCACTGTCATGATGGGCATGATCTAGCTCTGCCGCCGAACAGTGCCTTGGTGGCCGCACAAGAATCCGCTCCGGCCCTTAGTCCGGAGCCGATCGCCCAGATCAAGGACCGGTGGTTGGACATCGCCTCGGGGGCTGCAACTTCCACGGCAATGGAGCCGAACACTAACCTTGTCCCCTGCGAAGCTCGTGAATCCGAGGTGCCGGACTCCCCGCCGGACACCGAACCTCCCACGCCCCTGCCAATCGAATCTGATTGGGCGCCGGTTATGGAATTCACCGCCGCGGACATCTTCCAACACTCGCCCTTTGGCGACATCCTTAATTCGCTAAAACATCTCTCGCTATCCGGAGAGACCTGGCCGGACTATGGCCAGGACGGTTGGGATACGGACAACGAAGAAATTCGAAGCCCACCCACCACCCACTTTGTAGCCAATGTCGGCGATCTAACCGACATGCTAGACTATGACTCCGAAGACATCGACGGTATGGACGACGATGTCGGAGATGAACAAGAACCGGCGCCTACAGGGCACTGGAAGACCACCTCATCATACGACGTATACATGGTGGACATCCCAAAAGGAAGCGATAACGAGGACCAACGGGGCGCGGCAAAAGATAATTCCGCCGACAAACAACCAAAACAGCGACGTAGACGCCGCCCTAAGTCCCGCCTCAACAACAACAGCGCTCCTAATGACCCAGCAATACAGCAGGGCAAACCAGTGGACGACGAACACGCAGACAAGCAACCGTCCGAACAGGACGAGTCAGATAATCAGTCCAGGCCCGGCGAAAACAATAGTCCAGACGACCTCACGCCGGACACACCGCCGGAGAATAAAAACCTCTGGAAAAGACTCGTCGCCACCGCAAGAAGCTTGAAGAAGGAAAAATGAAAGCTCAAAATAGCGGAAGATAAACTCAGAATGAGGTGGAGCAAAGTGCTCAAAACCGCAGACAAATACGGCAATGGCCATCAATCAAAGAGCTACCCGAAGCGCAAGCTGCTGCCAGAATTTGACGAGGAGGCCATAGAGCCCCCACAGTCAAAAAACAAAGAGACCACCTGGTCGGATAGACGGCCAGATGACAGGCCAAAATCTAAAAGCGGCGCCGCACATAAGCCGACTAATGACCTTGGAAAAACATACGGCCCAGCCAGGTCCATTTACGGGCCAAAGAAAAGGGCCCCAGGAAGCAACGCAACACGTCGAGTGTCCGAAGACAGCAGTACACCCAAATACAGGGGCGCCGCACACCCACTATGTTTCACCAACGAGGTGCTGGATCATGAATTCCCAGCAGGATTTAAACCCATAAACATAGAGGCCTACGACGGAACAACAGACCCTGGACTCTGGATAGAGGATTATATACTACACATACACATGGCTAGAGGAGATGATCTCCACGCCATAAAATACTTACCCCTCAAGCTCAAAGGGCCAGCCCGTCATTGGCTCAAAAGCCTCCCAGAAAACACTGTTGGAAGTTGGGAAGAGCTCGAGGACGCGTTTAGAGCAAACTTTCAAGGAACTTATGTCCGCCCTCCGGATGCAGATGATCTAAGTCATATAACTCAACAGCCCGGAGAGTCAGCGCGCAAATTCTGGAACAGGTTCCTCACCAAAAAGAACCAAAGTCGACTGTCCGGACGCCGAAGCCTTAGGAGCTTTTAAACACAACGTCCGAGACGAATGGCTCGCCAGACACCTCGGCCAAGAGAAGCCGAGGACAATGTCCGTGCTAACAAGCCTCATGACCCGCTTTTGCGCGGGAGAGGATAGCTGGCTAGCAAGATGCAGCACCAGCGACCCAAGTACATCCGAGATCAGGGATGGAAATGGAAAATCACGGCGCAGAAAGGATCAGCGCTGGAATAAAGAGAAAAGCCCAAAGAACACGGCGGTCAACGCCGGATTCAAAAGCTCGCGGCCAAACAACAAAACACCGCCTCTTAAGGATAACAGCGATGAGCTATCCAACTTAAACAAAATTTTGGGTTGGATATGTCAAATCCACAGCACCCCCGGAAGGCCTGCAAACCACACCCACCGAGATTGTTGGGTTTTCAAACAGTCCGGCCGATTAAACACCGAACACAAGGGGCTCGACGCATCAAGCGAGGATGATGATAAACCCCACCAGCAGAGCACCGGAAAACAAAAGACTTTACCACAAGAGGTCAAAGCAGTAAATTCACTTCATGTGATAATACGGAAAAACAATGCGGCACCCGTTAAAATGGGTCTCGCACGGTCCAACCCAGCGGAACATAGAGATTGGATGTCAAAACCAATCACTTTCGACCACCTGGATTATTCCAGAAGCGTTCGAAATGCAGGATGGACTGCCCTAATATTGGATCCTATAATCGACGGATTGCAATTCACACAAGTCCTGATGGACGGAGGCAGCGACTTAAACCTGCTATATCCAAACACAATCCGCAAGTTGGGGATAGACCTTACTAAAATTCAACACAGCCGCACTTCCTTTAAAGGAGTGACGCCAGGCCTTTACGCCAAGTGCACAGGCTCCTTATTACTAGAAGTTGTGTTTGGGTCACCGAACAACTTTCGACGCCAAAAACTAATCTTTCATGTCGTCCCATTTAAAAGTAGCTATCAAGCACTCTTGGGACAAGAAGCTTTTGTCCGCTTCAACGCCATACCACATTACGCGTCTCTTACACTTAAGATGCCCGGTCCACGTGGCATCATTTCAGTGTGAGGGTCATTTAAAGACCCCGGACATGGCTAGACGAGTCCGACATAAATAAGCTAGGGGCTCCCTAGCCGCACACCCCTTCACAAGGAGCTGCGCGCACAAGCAACAGCGAGCTCACATAGACTCCGCTTTACGTATTTATTTACATTTTTTTCCTTCGTATATATTTTTCGCACGATTTCCTTCCGAACTAAGTTCCTCTCTTTCTACAGATGAACAACGTGCACACCCGTCCAGGATAACGGCACAACGGAGACATAGGCGCAGACGTGCAGTAGGGACCCGTCGCAAGGATTCTTTTCAGATTAAGACCCTGCGTAAACCTTTTTTACTGTCTCTTGTTGTTATAATCCCCTGGTTTCTCATTATAACCAAAGTGGAGCCTGACGTTTTGGCATTGGCCGCGTCAGAGGATCTTGCCCGTACATGGACACTAGGGGCTTAGGGCATTGTTCTGCCCATTCTTATAAAGACCGAACACCTTAGGGAGTGTTCGGCGTCTCGAGTTAGGCCTTATATGCATCAGCTCCGAATCATGTCTTTGGTCAAATGTTGGGTTTGCCCGGCTCCTGTGTTTTGCTGCCTTACGTTCCGTATCATCGGCTAACGCGGCACCAGGAGAACTACTGCGATTGTGCCCCAGTTCGGCTGGGCGAGCACCTCAGTAGAGAAAGCCGAAAACTGACTGTCATGATATAGCGAGAGACTGGTCAACCACTCGATCGACTACCGGAATGTTTAGAATTCCCCGCTTTGACGAAGGACCGTTTCCCGGTCAGGCACACACGCGCCCCGAATCCGAAGAAGTGCGGTGGCCCCAGGGGCTATATCGTAGCCCCACCCTCGAACTCCAATGGCTAAGTGAAAGTGATAAAGCATTATAGTCCGGATTGCCTCGTTTGCTACGCTACCACCTCCTTAACAGGACCGAGACGTCGGCTTAAGTGTGAAAACGCGCTATTTTTTGCGAACACCCCCGCACCTTGTGCGTGGGGGCTGAAGCCGAAGACTGCCATCTTTCAGGTTATACAAACGTATACATAAACGGCCGCATAGGAGATATTTCAATACTTGGAACGCACAAGTATAAAAAGCGGTTACATCATAATCATTGTTTTACAAGATAAAACGTTCATCTGAACGTGACATTTTTCGAGCACTGCGACTCTATTACACGAGCACCACGCATAACTTCCCCAAAATAGTGCTCGGCGGATAACCGGCTTTCGTCCGAACCCAGGGCTGCAATAGCGGTGGCATCCATCTCTGTCCAATGTGTCTTCACACGGGCAAGGGCCATCCGCGCACCTTCTATGCAGGCCGACCGCTTCATCTCCTTGATATGCGGCACCACTCCAAGAAATTGCTGCAATAAGCCAAAATAGCTCGTCGCCTTGGGCCTCTCTGGCCAGACATGAGCCACGATATCAGTCATGGCCAGTCCGGACAACCTGTTCAGCTCAGCCCATTCGGCCAACCGATCGGTCAGCGGAAGTGAACGATCCGGATTATGGAATTGAGACCAAAATAGCTCTTCCGTCTTGTGATCCTTCTGACTCCGGAAGTGCACAACGGCATACGCCGCACTTGCCGCTAAGTCCATATATGGATCCTCCGGACCCCACAGCTGGACAAGCTGGGCATACTTTGGATCCATAAACCGGCGATGCAGCAGAAAAGGCTTGCCAGCCACAATGTCTCCGGCCTGGCGCAGCTCCTCCTTCATAGCCCGCATTGCAGAACGGGCATCCTTGGCCTCGGCGGTGGCCTTCCCCAGGCCTTCTCGCTCCGATAGGCGCTCCTTTTCAAGAGCCTCATTGCGGTCGGTAGCATCCTTCAATTTCACGGCCAATTCGGCCATCTCTTCCCTGCTTAGGCAGTGTGCAGCCTTTTCGGCTTTTAACTCCTCGGCCGCCTTCGAGGCAGCCGCATCACTCCTTCTGGCTCGCTCCTTGGCTTGAGCAAGCTCGGCCTGAAGGCTCTCCACAGCAGCAGCACTGTTTGCATCACAGCATAAATATTGTAAGAGGCAGGCTTTGGCTCCCGTAAATAAGTGACTGCGGAGAATTCATTTACCTTGCGACTCATCAAGTCGCTGGTTGACAAGCGCGATGTCCGCATCCGCCACATCAAGTTGCCGCATTAAATCGACAACTCCACCAGTCCGGCTAGCCCCCGGACTATCCGCCACCTGCATAGGAAAGGCAACATTCAATACCTGCGATTTTGATCCTCGGCACGCTGTCGCTTTCGACAACCTACCGAGTCTCAGGGGCTACTATCTATACAGGGCGCACTTCTATGTGCAAAACTGTCAAAAAGGTGCGTCGTTTCTACGTACCTCAAATCCCGCCATCAAACTCCTGACGGCATTATGCATTCCGCTTTCGGTGGACGAAATCCTTCCAATCACCATGCTCATCAATGCACGGTGATCTTCTGAGATGGACGCCCTCTCAAGCAGATCCTTCAGCTCCCCCGGCCGAACACCAGTCGGCGCCGAACTCTCCGGCTCCACCGGGCTCGGGGATACCCTCTGTGACGATACTTCAGGCTCGTCTGCCCTATCCGATGGTGCAGCAGACGGAGGCGTCTCGCTCTCCATCATCTCCGGACGAAGATCCCCCGAAGACGAACTCATCTGAGAAGGCCGCAGATCCGAACTGTAAGGTAAAAATTTCGGTTATCCTCAGAAGCACAAATAGGGATATTTTCTTATTAATGAACTCCCCTTTCCCTACTCACGGCTCGCTGGAGGGCTGATCCTTTAGGGACGACTGTACGCCCAGGGTCTCCCCGGACGCAGGACCCTCTGGTGAAGATTTCTTCCCCCGCTTAGGGGCTTTGGCCTCCGGGTCTTCGGAGGTGGTCCTCTTCTCCCCCTGGAAGGAGGGATTCTCGATCCCCCCCTCTTCAAGCGCCCTCTTGGGCGAGGTGATAGCTCCTCTATTTTCCCCATCGCCTTCTTCTACAGGCGCTACCTCCAACATTCTGACCAGCACGGGCTCCGGTGCGGTCTCTGGGAGGGGGGCCGGACACCTTATCAGTTTTGCTCGCGCTACCCACTCCTGATGGAGGATAACGCGTTAGAAGGCGAATCATAGAAAAGCAAACAAATGGAACGTCCGAACACTGAGCTACTTACCTGAGTATCCGGGCGATTGCAGCTTAGGCCTGCGTCCTCGGTCAATTCCGGACATGCCACCTGCGGTCCGAAGAACAACTTGTACATCTCCACGGGTGTCGTACCCATGAAGTGTTGGAGAATTCGTGGTCCCTCCGGATTGAACTCCCATAACCGGAGAGGACGGCGTTTGCAGGGCAGAAGACGCCTGATTATCATGACCTGCATCACCACTACCAGATCGATCTCCCTCGCTTGGAGGTCTCGAATCTGGCCCTGCAACAAGGGCACGTCTTCGGACGGCCCCCAATTGAGCCCTTGGTTGACCCACGACATCAACCGTCGTGGAGGTCCCGGGCGGAATGAAGGCGGCGGCTTTTGCCTGCTGCCCTTCGGAGCGGTGATATAGAACCACTCCTGCTGCCACAAGCCGAGATCCTATTGGAAGGAGCCCTCGGGCCACGGGGCATCGGTCCTCCTTATGGCCGCCCCGCCACACTCTGCTTGACGCCCCCCGATCATCTTCGGCTCCACATTGAAGGTCTTGAACAACAGGCCGAAGTGGGGGGTGACGCGGAGGAGGGCTTCGCAGATGATAATGAATGCGGAAATATGGAGGATGGACTCCGGAGCCAAGTCGTGAAAATCCAGCCCATAGTAGAACATGAGCCCTCTCACAAAGGGGTCCGTCGAGAAGCCTAAACCCCGACGGAGGTGGGATACGAAGACGACGTACTCACCGGGCTCAGGAGTGGGTACGGCCTGCCCTTGGGCGGGCAACCTGTGCAAAATCTCGTAAGATAGGTACTTGGCCTCATGCAGCTTTAACACGTCCTCCTCCGTGACGGAGGAGGGCATCCACCGGCCCTGAAGGTCGGAGCCGGACATTGTTGAAGGTCCGAAGCGCTCGAATCTGGGGCTCTGGGTGTTGGAACTTGGGGCAAGGAGAAGATTCGATGGAAGATTGAAGAAAAGAAACGAGCCTTGGTCCTCTTATAAAGAGGGAAAATACCAAGAGCCGTCTCCGTGACCGTTCGGGATTCACCTTCGATAGAGGAGGCGTGGCGAAGGGCACGGTTGGGTTACCCACGCCAGTATTGATGAGAATCCCGGAATAAGGGGAACACGATCTCTGCTTCGACAAGATGTGCCAAGGAAACCGCTTCACTAAACGTGCTGAGGTGGTATAATAAAAAACGATTCAAGTAAAGGCTTGGTAGTGGTGTGACGTCATGCCGCAAAATACGTCAGCAGATTGAGCTTGTGTACATTTTATTCTCTCTACGGTAGAATGTGGAATTTATTTTGCAGAACCGGACACTATCCTGGTGTTCATGATCTTCTCTGGATTATTCAAGGGAGGAACCCACCTTGCAATGCCGAACATTATGCGCGCCGGACTTATCATCATTGAAGCCTGGTTCAGGGGCTACTGAGGGAGTCCTGGACTAGGGGGTGTCCGGACAGCCGGACTATCATCGTCCGCCGAACTCCAAGACTACGAAGATACAAGATTGAAGACTCTGTCCCGTGTCCGGATGGGACTTCCCTTGGCGTGGAAGGCAAGCTTGGCGATACGGATATGTAGATCTCCTACCATTGTAACCGACTCTGTGTAACCCTAGCCCTCTCCGGTGTCTATATAAACCGGAGGGCTTTAGTCCGTAGGACACAACATACATTACAACAATCATACCATAGGCTAGCTTCTAGGGTTTAGCCTCCTTGATCTCGTGGTAGATCCACTCTTGTACTACCCATATCATCAATATTAATCAAGCAGGACGTAGGGTTTTACCTCCATCGAGAGGGCCCGAACCTGGGTAAAACATCGTGTCCCTTGTCTCCTGTTACCATCCGCCCAGACGCACAGTTCGGGACCCCCTACCCGAGATCCGCCGGTTTTGACACCGACATTGGTGCTTTCATTGAGAGTTCCTCTGTGACGTCGCCGTCAGGCTCGATGGCTCCTTCGATCATCATTAACAACGCTGCATGTATGGGTGCTGTCGTTGTCGAGGCGGGACTTCAGGCGGCGCTTGCGTCGCCGTTTCGGCTGTTTTTCGGGGGAATTATCCTTCGCAGCATCCCGTTGTTCCTCGTTATCGCTTCCTTTTGGTGTATCCACCATATATACATCGTGAGTTGAGGTGGCTTTCCAGTGCTCTGTGGGCACTGGTTCTTTATCGTCTCTGGCATTGTTGTCCATACCGTCGATATCTTCTGAGTCAAAGTCTAGCATGTCGGTTAAGTCATCGACAGTGGCTACGAAGTGGGTGGTGGATGGGCTTTGAATTTCTTCGTCATCCGCATCCCAACCGTCCTGGCCATAATCCGGCCAGGGCTCTCCTGATAAAGAGAGGCACTTTAGCGAACTCAGGATGTCGCCAAAAGGCGAGTGCTGAAAGATCTCGGCAGTGGTGAACTCCATGATCGGCGCCCACTCGGGTTTGATCGGTAGGGGCGCGGAAGGTTCGGGATCCGGAGAAGAGTCCGGCACCTTGGAGTCACAAGCTTTACAAGAGACAGGGTCGATATTCGGCTCCATCACCATAGCAGCCCCCGAGGCGGTGTCTAGCCACCTATCCTCGATTGGCATAGTCGGCTCCGAGTTAAGGGTCGGAACGGACTCTTGTGCGGCCTCCAGGGCACTGTCCGGCAGCAGAGCTAAATCATGCCTATCGTGACAGTGCGGCGCGCTTGGCTGTGGCTCGAATCTATCGAAGATCAAATCTCCGCGGATGTCGGCTGTATAGTTCAAACTTCCAAATCTGACCTGATGGCCAGGGGCGTAGCTTTCGATCTGCTCCAGATGGCCAAGCGAATTGGCCCGCAGTGCAAAGCCGCCGAATACGAAGATCTGTCCGGGGAGAAAAGTTTCGCCCCGGACCGCGTCATTGTTGATCATCGAAGGAGCAATCGGGCCTATGGGTGACGACACAGAGGAACTCTCAATTTAAAGCACCAATGTCGGTGTCAAAACCGGTGGATCTCGGGTAGGGGGTCCCGAACTATGCGTCTAGGCAGATGGTAACAGGAGACAAGGGACACGATGTTTTTACCCAGGTTCGGGCCGTCTCGATGGAGGTAAAACCCTACTCCTGCTTGATTGATATTGATGATATGGGTAGTACAAGAGTGGATCTACCACGAGATCAACGAGGCTAAACCCTAGAAGCTAGCCTATGGTATGATTGTTGTTCCCCCTACGGACTAAAACCCTTCGGTTTATATAGACACCGGAGAGGGCTAGGGTTACACAGAGTCGGTTACAATGGTAGGAGATCTACATATCCGTATCGCCAAGCTTGCCTTCCACGCCAAGGAAAGTCCCATCCGGACACGGGACGAAGTCTTTGATCTTGTATCTTCATAGTCTTGGAGTCCGACCAATGATGATAGTTCGGCTATCCGGACACCCCCTAGTCCAGGACTCCCTCAGTCCCCGTAAGGTGCCTAACTACACGGCAGATCAGCCCCCAGAGGCTTGGATTGAGAGTTATGAGATGGCTATGGAGATGTTGGATGTTAGTGATGCTGCATGTGCTAAGTATTTCACCATGATGTTGGATGGGCCGTGTCGGTGTCAAAACCGGCGGATGTCGGGTAGGGGGTCCCGAACTGTGCGTCTAGGCAGATGGTAACAGGAGAAAAGGGACACGATGTTTTTACCCAGGTTCGGGCCCTCTCGATGGAGGTAAAACCCTACTCCTGCTTGATTAATATTGATGATATGGGTAGTACAAGAGTAGATCTACCACGAGATTAAGGAGGCTAAACCCTAGAAGCAAGCCTATGGTATGATTGTTGTTCGTCCTACGGACTAAAACCCTCCGGTTTATATAGACATCGGGGAGGGCTAGGGTTACACAGAGTCGGTTACAATGGTAAGAGATCTACATATTCGTATCGCCAAGCTTGCCTTCCACGCCAAGGAAAGTCCCATCCGGACACGGGACGAAGTCTTCAATCTTGTATCTTCTTAGTCTTGGAGTCCGGCCAATGATGATAGTTCGGCTATCCGGACACCCCCTAGTCCAGGACTCCCTCAGTAGCCCCTGAACCAGGCTTCAATGACGACGAGTCCGGCGCGCATATTGTCTTCGGCGTTGCAAGGCGGGTTCCTCCTCCGAATAATTCATAGAAGATTGTGAACACCAGGATAGTGTTCGGCTCTGCAAAATAAATTCCACATTCCACCGTAGAGAGAATAATATTCACACAAGTTCGATCTGCTGACGTATTTCGTGATATGACATCACACCACGGCCAAGCCTTTACTCAAATCGTTTTTATTGTTCCACCTCAGCGCGTTTAACGAAGCAGTTTCCTTGGCACGTCTTATCAAAGTAGAGATCGTGTCCCCTTATTCCGGGATTCTCATCAATACGGACGTGGGTAACCCAACCGCGCCATTGATTGCGGCGCTTGGGAGATAAGCGAGTTTTACCGGGCTAGTGGGGACGCATAGTTTTGTCTGCCCATATATAAGGGGATAAGGATCCACCTCTTTACCTATGCCTTCTTCCTCCTTTGCTTATCCATCTCCGCGCACTCAAGCTCCAGCGCCCAATTCCGCACATCTCACCTCAACCTTCTCTAACTATGTCCAGAGCGGGAGGCAAGTGGATGGCCTCCTCCGTCACGGAGTGGCACATCAAGAAGCTGCGCAAGGTCGGATATTTGTCCAGCGATATCGCGCACCGGCTCCCCGACGAGGGGCAGCTCATCCCCACCCCCGGGCCCCATGAGAGGATGGTTTTCCTTCCCCATTTCCTCCGCGGACTGGGCTTCCCACTCCACCCTTTTGTCCGGGGGCTCATGTTCTACTATGGCCTGGATTTCCATGATCTGGCCCCGAATTTCATCCTCAACATCTCGGCGTTTATCATCGTGTGCGAGGCCTTCCTATGCATATAGCCCCACTTCGGATTATGGCTAAAGACTTTTAATGTCAAGCCGTAGGTAGTGGGCGGCAGCCAAGCGAAGTGCGGAGGTGCCATGGTGGGCAAGATGCCCAACGTCACGTGGATCGAGGGCGCCTTCGTGGAAACCATCAAAGGGTGGCAATCGGGGTGGTTCTATGTCACCGAGCCGCGTGACCCTGAATGGGCAGTGGTCCCCGAATTCAGATCTGGCATCCCCACACGGCTCACGTCCTGGAAAGAGAAGGGCCTGTTGGGGGGCGATTCAAAGGAGCTGACCGGACTCCAATCCTGTCTCCAAACCCTGGTGAACAAGAAGCTCAAGCTTGTCAACGTGGTCCAGGTCATGCTCATCCGCTGGATCCTCCCGTGCCAACAGTGGGACTTCAACCTGTGGGAGTTCGATCCGGCACAGCACCAGACCTTGAGCAGGCTCTTCGACACTATGTACGAAGAGGCCTGGAGGGTGCTGTTCAAGGGTGCCAAAGCGCCCGCATCTGCTACCGAAGATCGCGGGTTCAGCTTGCAGCGTCCGGCTGGCGAGGTAAGCTATATTATCCTTTACGGGACACTTGCTTTCCATAGTTTGACTCTATGTGGGATCTAAACTCCCAATACCTTTAACAGGCCTGGCAGAAGACATCCGTACAGGTTAACTGTCCGGTTCCCCTTCCAGAAGACCCAGCGGATGCCCGTTTGACAGGGCTGCTGGTCCCGGCGCCTTACGTGGTGCCGGAGAAGAAGGCCAAGAAGAAGGCCACGGGAACCCGGAGGAGTTCCCGGCGCCGGGTGTTATCGGATTCATCGTCCGATGACTCCGAGGCGGACTCCTCTCACGAAGACGAGGAGGAGAAGAAAGAGGTCTCTCCCCCAGCGGGGGGAGAGAAGAAGAGGAAGGCTTCCCCGACGGGGGGGGGGGGGGGCGAAGGGTCCAAGAAGAGAAGGACCTTCCCCGGACTGTTCCACCAACACCGACGATGGCGACGAGGACTGGCCCTCAAGGGCCAAGCCCCTGGCGAGATCGTAAGTGTCCGGACTCCTGAATAACTCATAATTTTTCTTTTTGTCGCATAGCGTCTTCTAACGCCACATACAACCCTGTAGTCCGCCCAAGGACGATCTCCCCGCTTCGTCGAGCGGGTGCTTGGGTTCGTCGGATGTGAATAGTGCTTCACTTTAGACCGCCTCCTCCCCACGTGACGCCGATGACGCCGAGGTGGAATCCCAGAAGGGGACCCACCAGGAGGAGGAGGCCCCGGAGGTGCCACAGGGCAACCTCCCGGACTTTGGACCGGACTCCGCACCGGAACCTTCAGTGGTTCCGGAGTTCGGCGGGCGGCCCCTTCGTAAGAAGGGCAAGACTGTGACGCCGGCAGCCTCTGTCCAACCGGAGGCGCCGGATAACTTGCTGGAGGCGCTCAACAGCGCTTCCATCAACGAGGAATACCGCACTGTCATGAGTGCGGTGATTCAGAAGGTTCAGCTCGCCAAAAGCGGGCTGACCGAAGCCTGCGGCAGCCTTCTAACAGGCTTTGAGGTAAGAATTTTTAAGATATGTAAAATAGTACCGCATAGACAGTAGCCCCTGATGCTCGGTTCGGTGTTCGGAAAGAAAAGCCGTACTGAGGATCTAAAAAGATATATGCAGGAGTCTAACAAAAATATGTCAATGTGGGAATGCAGGCTGCACTGCTGACCTCTGCCGCACTGACTGCGGAGGTCAATTCCTTGAAGCAGAGCCTCGAGCGGTCCGAGATCGAGCTCGGCCGTGCCAAGAAGCAGCTCGAGGACAAGGAAGGCGAGGAACACCTTATTAAAGTTGTACCTTTTGGAAAAGGATTTGGTTGCAAGAAAAAATGACAAGAATAACATGGGTACTCCAGGGGCTACGAACGAGGTCGCGACCCTGAAGGAGGCGGTGTCCGCGGCCGAATGCAATGCGGCCGCGGAACACGCCGAGCGAGAGAAGCAGGAGGCGCGGGTGGCAGAGGTATGGCAAGAGCTCCAGGCTCTCGTGGAAAAACATGAGAGTTTGGAGCGTGACTCGAAGACTCGAGAGTTCGAGCTTGCGTCGGCTCTTGAGAGTGCCAAAGCCGCTAAGGCCGAAGCCCAAAAGGCCCTGCAGGAAATCGAGGCAGTAAAGAAGATAGCGGCGGGTAAGGCATTCTTCATGCAAAGCAAGCATGTAAAAGTGAATTACCTGTTACTTACCCGAATTCGGAGCTCTCCAGGAGCGTTCGCAGATCTGCCCTGTAGCGTGTCCGATGCTGCCGCTTTCTACAGAGCCGAGGAGGGGATCTCGACGGAGAAGGTGTTCTGGTCTCAGTATGCTGAGGCCGGACATCCGGTGCCCCTGAGCGACCAGCTGAAGCAGCTGGTCGAGCTCCACAAGGTGGCCGAACAGGCCATGAAGGGCCTCATAGTTCGGCTGTGGCCCAAAGAAGCCATGCCTGGGAGCTACTTCGGTCTGGTACGGCGGCTAGTGGACGCCTATCCATGGGTTGACGTCATCAAGCACTCCGCCTGCATTGAAGGTGCCCGTCGGGCCCTTGCCCGCGCTAAGGTGCACTGGGGCAAGATGGATGCCGAGAAGCTTGTGACGGACGTGCCACCGCTGGGCAAGGAGTATCGCACGCCCGAGATGTATTATAAGGGTGTCCTGAAGGGTGCCCGCATTATTGCGGGTGAATGCTCCAAAGATGTAATTTTTTAGTAGACTCGCATTTTGTTATCCTGTGCACTGAAAACTTTGTTCATATGCGCTAAGCAACGCTTGTTAATTTAAAATATTACCTTCTATTCGGTCGTTTATCAAATCTGAGAGATGGCAAGTCGTTGGCTTCGGCCCCCATGCCACGAGTGCTGGGGTGTTCGGGATAAACTTGAGCGCTCTTGTTCCCATTTTTGGGTCCTTCTAGGGAGGCGCTCAACACAACAAATGAGGCAACCGGACTTATAATGCTTGAACACCCTCACTTAGCCATAGAATTCTATAATTTTAAATTTCGGCGAAGCCCCTAGTGTTCGGAAGGCCGAATTCGGGGCGCTATCCACGCCTGGGCCGGACAAAGCCGGTTCCTCGAAAAAACCTCTCGAACAGCGACCGACTCTCGCCCTATCATGACGGTCACTTTTAGCTTTCTCCACTGAGGTGCTCACCCAGCTCAACTGGGGCACAATCGCAGTGGTTCTCCCAGCGCTACCTTAGCCGATATAACGGAACGTAAGGTACCAAAACATGGGAGCCGGGCAAACCCAACTATTGACCCAAGACATGATTCGGAGCCGATGCATATAATGCTATAAGTTCAGGGTGCTGCACTTGTGAAAGTGTTCGGACTTATCACACCATAATATGGGGAACTTAAGCCCTTGGTGTATTTAGCCGTACCAAAGTGTACGGATGCAACATGTCATAAGTGAACATATGTATAAAAAAGGAATGCAATGGTAGCCAAAAAGCGGTGCATTGTTTATTCAAAAAATACTGCCATGAATGCAGAACGATACAAATAGTGCGATAAGCAAGGGGTGGGACTATTTAACATGTCCCCCTCCAGGGGTAGGCTGCGGAATGGTGTATAAAACAGGTATAATGCTCGTAATGGAGACCACCTGGATACTCGTCATAGCTTTTCTGCTTCCCTAGCTGTTGTATCGTGAGTTCGGCGGGTCTACTGCCGGACAGGGCTTCTGGTAAACGGAGTCCTGTGGATAAGAAAAAAAGAAGAAAAAAGGATGACACATTTGGGAGCCCCTGGTGTGGTTGAGCCGCACTCTAGGCCTGCCGTGGTCATGCCCCTCCCCCTATGCCCATGGTATCTCCAGAGCGTAGTGATGTACGCGTGGTACTGGTCTCACGATTTTGCGAGGGCTGGGGTTGGGGCCGCATTGCTACGCGTGCTCGGAACGTGCCAGGTGGTCTTGTTGTAGGTTACTCCGGGTGCGCTTGACGGTGTCCGGTCGCTTAGCAGCCGGACTCGAGAATTGCCTTAAGAGGCTACTCTGAACTTCCGCCGCGAGGGCCGCTGTATGCTCCTCCGTTCGGAGAGAGTGTTCGGTGTTTCCGTTGACCGTGATGACTCGTCGAGGGCCTGGCATCTTGAGCTTGAGGTATGCGTAGTGTGGCACCGCATTGAACTTTGCAAACGCGGTTCTTCCGAGCAGTGCATGATAGCCGCTGCGGAATGGGACTATGTCGAAGATTAAATCCTTGCTTCGGAAGTTATTCGAGAATCCGAAGACCACTTCAAGTGTAACTGAGCCTGTACAATTGGCCTCTACACCTGGTATGACGCCTTTGAAGGTCGTCTTTGTGGGTTTAATCCTTGAGGGGTGTCGGTGTCAAAACCGGCGGATCTCAGGTAGGGGGTCCCAAGCAGTGCGTCTTAGGATCAATGGTAACATGAGACAAGGGACACGATGTTTTACCCAGGTTCGGGCCCTCTTTATGGAGGTAAAACCCTACGTCCTGCTTGATTGATATTGATGATATGGGCAGTACAAGAGTTGATCTACCACGAGATCAGAGAGGCTAAACCCTAGAAGCTAGCCTATGGTATGATTGTTGTATATCTTTATCGACTAACCTGGCCTCAGTTTATATAATGCACCGGAGGCCTAGGATAACAAGAGTCCTAGCCGAATACGCCGGTGGGGGAGGAGTCCTTGTCTTGATCGCCAAGTCTTGTAGAATCTTCCTTGTATACGGCACCTGTCCGGACTGGCCCATGAGTATACAGCCGTGGGGGTCCTCGGCCCAATCTAATAGATCGGGAGATGACGTGGTGAGTACCCCCCTAGTCCAGGACACCGTCAGTAGCCCCCTGAACCGGTCTTCAAGTTAGGGACGCTCCTCGATTCTTCCAAACTGTTCTTCATCTTCGGTCGTCGGTCTTGAAAACTGGTTCAACGAATCTTCTTTATCTTCGATCTTGAGGATCGCCGAAATGCATTCGATGGGTTTACACGTCGGGTATCCGAGGAGCCCCTTTAAGTTTCCGGCCTTTATCAATGCCTCGTTATTTTTATGCCACACCTCGGGTTTGAAGTTGTTCCCGGGCGGCAGCGTCCTCTTGCGTCCGAGCTGTAACGCCGGACTCCATTCGAGGTATCTTTTGCAGCCGAGCACCAACGCTGGACCGCT
Organism: Triticum timopheevii; assembly: GCA_963921465.1. Classification (NCBI taxonomy): domain Eukaryota; kingdom Viridiplantae; phylum Streptophyta; class Magnoliopsida; order Poales; family Poaceae; genus Triticum; species Triticum timopheevii. Next base: position 373,863,475 of record OY997270.1, read on the forward strand.
TCCCAGTTTTAACGCCGGAACGTATCCGAGCTCCAACGCCGGATTATGTATCCAAGCTCCAACGCCGGACTATGTATCCGAGCTCCAACGCCGGACTGTATCCGAGGTGTCGTAAATCACCTTGGTTCAAAGAAGTTTGAAGGAGTTTAGCCGAGCTTAATGCCAGAAATGCCCTCTATGGAGCCAGCCATTAGCGCCCGAGTTTTATGCCGGACTGCTTCCGAGGTGGTGCACCACCCCGACTGTGGGCCGATTTTTTGTCAATATTTTTTATTATTGCAATTTATTCTCTGCCGAGATATATAGCCAGTAGCCCTCAAGGTGTGTATCGGTCTAAAACCCGAGATGCACCTGAAGGATGACGTAAGACCGCTGATCCCAGTAGCCGCTGAGACTCAGGTTGATTTGCAAAATCGGCCTGAGGATCAAGTCCAAGCTCGGCAGAATACTTCGGGACACTAAAAGCGGCGTGCTCAGTCCTCGAGACTCAGGTTGGGTGCGGCCGACCAACCTGAGGATCAAAATCTCCTCGGAAACTATATTGCACATAAAATTTTCTGCATTGGGCAAGCACTGCAGTAGCCCCCGAGACACTGGTCGGGTGGCAACACCAGATCAGGGGATCAATATGCCCCTTTGATTTGTTTTAAATAATAAGCCCGAAGCCTAGTAGCCCCCGAGCCTTAATGCGGGCACGGGTGGCCGAATTAAGGATCAATATCCATAGTAAAATCACAAATTATGTGTAATGACTCTATGTATCCAAGTACTTTACGTCATTGATGCTCGGATCCACATTGTACAAAACTTTGTTGACCGACTACCGGCTTCCACCTCCTCGGCCAATAGCTGAGGAGTGTTTGTCCTACTTTATAAAGCCTTTATGAGGACGACAAACAAGGCAATCTGGCCATACGTTTTTATAAACAAAGGTACGCGGAGAGATATATTATATTTCTGTTTAACAGAAGAAATGTCTTCCAAAGAAAATAGTCCCGCTATCGATTCCTTTCTTTGGGTTGTCATGCTAAGCATGATCATAAAACCTCAGCTCCAATGTAAGAGCAAAATATTGAGGATTTAGTTAGGGAGGCTAGTTAATAGCCCCCGGTAGTGTTCGGCGACAGTCGAGGTCAAGCCGTAAACACTTCGGCCAATGTTATGAACGGCCTGTTATTTAACATAGTTATCGGATCGCTGACCAGTTTACGCTTATTGTGACAGTCAGTTTTCGGCTTTCTCCACTGAGGTGCTTAACCATGTGAGATGGAAGCACAATCGCAGTGGTTCTCCCTTTGCACGCCTAGCCGAATAAAACAGAACATAGGAAGCAAGTGCAGGAGCCGGGCAACCCAACTATTGACCGAAGACACAATTCGAAGCCGATTCATATATAGCAATATCCGAGAATATTTTTGCCGAAATCCCTAAAAGGTGTTCGGTGTTGCACTGCGAGACTAATGCCGGAAAAGCACAAATAGTTTAAAAGTGCCAAAAAGCTTGGAAAACCAAGAAACGTCAGTGAAAACATGACGTCCGAACAATATCAAGTGTTCGGTGCCAATCCGAAAATTGGTCTTAGAAAAAAGAAGTGCTTCTGTCGTGCTTTAACATGATACATCCTATCTCAGGACTTCGAGCGGGTCAGCCTACGGCTTCAACCTCCTATCCCGAGGGCGGAGTACTTCTCATCAGGCCAGTTTAGCAAACTAAACTCTAGAGGCTTTGAGAGAGAAATTAGGCTCCCCGGCTAGTGACCGCACACTCGTGTCAAAAAAAGGAGTGATAAATAATAAAAACTTTGCAACGACTAAGGAGAAAAACACTTAGTATAAAATGGCTCAAATAAACATAAGAGCCCCCAAGTGACTTGGGTAAAAGTTGACTATATAATGTAAGGTGACATGTAAAATGCCTTCTAGCCGGATTGTAGATCGTTTGTCGTAGCGAACCTTTTCGCTTCAACCTCTGGACCCAATAGTCCGGAGTGTGTCCGAATACCCTTGCGGTTATAAAAACCAGGGCATGCGTGGAGACCAGGCGTAGGGGTCATTAGTGCTTTATCAAACAAGTGCCCAACTAGTTATGTTATATTACATGGTTAGTAAGAAACATCTTCCAGGGAGAATAGTTCCGTTAGGGGTTCCTTTCCCTGGGAGGCATGCCCTAAAGTGCATGTCCGGACTGCAAAAAGAGCAGAAAAACATCTGGGGGTAGGTAAATAAATAGGTAAGAAATCATCTTTTAGTTCACCGACCGAGTATTCCCTTAAGAACGCTAGCTTTCGGCTTCACCCAGTCTGAGGTACACATCCGGCTGACCCGGCAGTAACAATCGCAGAGGTGCTCCCTTTACCACCTAGCCAAACAATCGGGAATGTAGGGGTAAGCACAGGAGCCAGGCAACCCAGCTTGGCCAAAACTTAAGTCATATCGATGCATATAATGGTGAATAAAAGGTACATGCGGAAGTGTGACACATGTGTTGGGCATAAAGCCCTTATTAATAAGCTTCTGTTAAAGAAGCCCCCAGGTATAATGAGCGCGGATAGCACGTCAAGTGTGTGCAAACAAAGTTTGGACAAGGAAAATTTTTACAAGCCGCTTTTTTCCAAAAAAGTATAATGCTTGGTCGAACCGGACACAAGTTAAAAATTTAAAACTTTGAGCATGAAGACAACTTAGCTGGTTAATGTGTTCGGTATTGACGACGTGGTCCGAGCTTGATGCGGGACAAGGTTCCGTCCCCCAAGCCGGTCCCGAGGTGGCGGAGCAAAGAGCTCGGCATTCCGAAGTGGTGACATAGCTCGGTAAATGCAGAACGGCAGAGTGATGCCGAAGTCCCCGACATGGGGTAATGAAGTGTTGACGAAGCCCCCCGTCCAGCCGAGGTGACGCCAAAGGATATAGTCCGGCTGGATCATTTTCTGTGCACAAAAAATAGTGCAAACCGGAGATAATAGTGATAATAATAATTAAAAAAAATCGTTGCATAATGAATAATTTATGCAAAGTGAGTAATAAAAGAAATATGGCCTGGCGCCGAGGTCGATGTCGATGCAGGGCGTCGGCGTGATGCGGTAAAGGCGTGGCAAAGCCTGAATTCACAGGTCGGTCCGTGCTCCGGATGAGGCGTTCGCCGGACTATGTACGGAGACTGACCGAACCATGATGCGACCGTAGTTAATGTGGCCACCATTTGATAGTCCTGTGAACATATGATGGACAAACCAGAGTAATAATTCCTTGGGAAAAATGAACCCAAACAAACAAAAAATATTAGGATTAATAGCACCTGGTTTATTTATTGTAGCAATCCGAAGGAGGATGATGCTGGCAAAGGTTGGCTTGCCGAGGCAAAGCCCTAGGTCGAACTAATCGTGACGAAGCTGGTCGGCTGGTGACGCTGAAGTGTCCGGAGTAGGTTGATGAAGAGATGATGAATCCTCCGGTCCAGCCGAGATGTCGAAGTAGTTCGGCGTGATGGACACCGGCTTGAAGGAGCAACAGTGCGGCCCTGCCGATGCAGGTCGTGACGTGGTCGATGCCGGCTTGATGAAGCGACCGTGCGGCGATGCCGATATTCTCGCTCCGTGTAATCCGTGGGGCGGCGATGTTGATGATGATTTGATCTTCGTGATGCCGGACTCTTGTTCGGCTTGCCGAGATGATGATCCGAAGAAGTTGAGCTCGGCTCAACAAAGTGACGACGTGTCTAGCGCAGGTCGGCAGCCGTGGAACAATATTGCCGGACTGGTTTGACACCAGCAATGATGTTGAAGATCATGTTCAAAAGATCTTTAAGGTTAGTGGGATGTGTTTGGGAACAATACACAATATCCCATACAAAACTTCCTTCAAAAAGGATGTCTGAAATCCCGTTCATAAAAAAGATGAATTCGGGTCGGATTCGTTCTCGCGCAGAAAACAGATCCAAAAAGTGATGCACTAATCGGAAGGTTCCCGGAGTTCTGACGGTCGGATCGAGCTGAAATTTGGAGGGGTGGTAGATATAGGAATTCCGCAGCCGATCAACGGTTGGATCTTCCAAAGGACATCCGAGCTAGAAGCTGGACACCACGCCCTAAACTCGTCCAGATTCCCGTCCAGATTTGACAGGGCTCCGGTATATCGTGGATTGCGAGAGATTCCTCCATTGGAACTCGACGAAATTTTCCAGGGTTGTTGTAGACTCAATTCCGCACAATTCCACCAAGGCGATCGTCAAAGCGATACTCGAGGAGGTGGTGGCAGCAGATACGAGTTTGCTGTCCAGAAAAACAGCACGGTCGCTTGAGGGCAATGTTGACGTTGAGCCCCCAAGCTCCATGGATGATTCCTCCGTGATCTTGATAGAGATCGGAGTTGATGCTTGATGAAGACCCTCGTCCGAACATGGTGATCCGAACACGGGGCGCAATTCTTGGTCGAACCAAGGTGACCAGTCGAGCTGGTGACGAAGGTGCCGAAGTCGCAGTTGATCTGCAGGCGAGCCATCGATCCTTTTGTCGATCACACAGCGAAACTCTCAATGAAAGCACCAATGTCGGTGTCAAAACTGGCGGATCTCAGGTAGGGGGTCCGAAGCAGTGCGTCTTAGGATCAATGGTAACATGAGACAAGGGACACGATGTTTTACCCAGGTTCGGGCCCTCTTGATGGAGGTAAAACCCTACGTCCTGCTTGATTGATATTGATGATATGGGCAGTACAAGAGTTGATCTACCACGAGATCAGAGAGGCTAAACCCTAGAAGCTAGCCTATGGTATGATTGTTGTATATCTTTATCGACTAACCTGGCCTCGGTTTATATAATGCATCGGAGGCCTAGGATAACAAGAGTCCTAGCCGAATACGCCGGTGGGGGAGGAGTCCTTGTCTTGATCGCCAAGTCTTGTAGAATCTTCCTTGTATGCGGCACCTGTCCGGACTGGCCCATGAGTATACGGCCGTGGGGGTCCTCGGCCCAATCTAATAGATCGGGAGATGACGTGGTGAGTACCCCCTAGTCCAGGACACCGTCAAGGGGTCTATGCCCATCTTGCACACTGTATCCTGATAAAGCATGTTTAGGCTGCTGCCGCCGTCCATCAGGACTCTAGTGAGGTGAAATCCGTTGACGATTTGGTCTAGAACCAATGCGGCGAATCCGCCGTGGCGGATGCTGGTGGGGTGGTCCCTTCGATCAAAAGTGATCGGGCAGGAGGACCATGGATTGAACTTTGGGGCGACTAGCTCCATCGCGTATACGTCCCTGAGCGCATGCTTCCGCTCCCTTTTGGGTATGTGGTTGTGTATATCATGTTCACCGTCCGCACTTGTGGGGGAAAACCCTTCTGTCCTCTATTGTTCGGCGACCGGGTCTCTTCCTCATCATCGCTATGCAGCCCCTTGTCATTGTTTTCGGCAATTAACTTGCCTACCTGCTTGAATACCCAACAATCCCTGTTGGTGTGATTGGCTGGCTTTTCGGGGGTGCCGTGTATCTGGCACGAGCGGTCGAGTATTCGGTCCAAATTGGACGGACCCGGAGTAGTTCTTTTGAATGGCTTTTTCCGCTGACCGGGTTTGGAGCCTCTGAATCCGGCGTTGACTGCCGTATCTTCAGTATTATCGCCGTTAATGCGGCGCTTGTGCTTATTGCAATGCGACCTGCCATTGTTGTCCTTGATATCCGAACTACCAGACTTTTTGGTGAGGTTGTTACTGCGGGCTAGCCAGCTGTGCCCTCCCGCACAGAAGCGGGTCATGAGTGATGTGAGGGCTGCCATTGATTTTGGCTTTTCCTATCCTAGGTGCCGGGCAAGCCACTCGTTGCGGATGTTGTGTTTGAAGGCTGCAAGGGCCTCTACATCTGGACTGTCGACGATTTGATTTTTCTTGGTTAAGAACTGTGTCCAGAATTGTCTGGCCGATTCGTCTAGCTGCTGAATTATGTGGCTTAGGTCATCGGCGTCTGGTGGTCGCACATATGTGCCCTGGAAGTTATCAAGGAATGCGGCTTCCAGGTCCTCCCAACACCAAATTGATTCTGCTGGCAAGCTGTTAAGCCAATGCCGAGCTGGTCCTTTAAGCTTGAGTGGGAGGTATTTGATGGCGTGAAGATCATCCCCGCGGGCCATGTGGATATGAAGGAGATAGTCTTTGATCCAAACCGCAGGGTCTGTTGTGCCATCGTAGGATCCAATGTTCACGGGTTTGAACCCTTCGGGGATTTGATGATCCATTACTTCATCTGTGAAGCATAGTGGGTGTGCGGCGCCTTTGTATTGGGCTATATCACGATGTAGCTCGAGCAAGCTTTGTCTACTGTGTTCGGCCCGGCCGGAATTGCTGTATCAGGCGCGACGGTTGTCGTCGCGTATCGTGGGGCGCCCATGCGATCCGTAGATCGATCTTGATTGTCTTGCCTTATTCTTTAATATGTATCGCAAGTCCGGTGCATTCTCCCGTGGCTTTGTACTTTTCGAGCGATGTCGGGGTGCGGCTTTAGTGGAGGGCCTAGAGGCCTCTCTGTCGCGGCCACAAGGTGGCCGGTCGGCCGTATTGTGCGCTGGTGAAGTAGGTTTATATGCTTCCTCCTCTAATCGGGGAAGCAGCTTGCGTTTGGGGTAGCTTTTGGAGGGGCATTCGAGTTCGTACTCTTCGGCCGCAAGGACTTCAGTCCATCTGTCGGCTAGCAAATCTTGGTCAGCTCTAAGCTGTTGCTGCTTTTTCTTGAGGCTGCTTGCCGTGGCCATAAGCATGCGTTTGAAACGCTCTTGTTCGACGGGATCCTCGGGCACAACAAATTCGTCGTCGTCGAGGCTTGCCTCGTCTCCGGAGGGAGTCATGTAATTATCGTCCTCTTCCTCATTGTCTGCCGCTCTCTCATGAGGGCTGGCTTCTCCATCCTCCTGTGTTGAATCTTGCTGGAGGGGATTGTCTTCGGCACTGTCCGGGGTGTTGTTGTCTTCGGTACCGGAATCTCCATTCTTGCTGTGGCGGGATTTCGAGCGGCGCCGCTGACGTCGGCGCTTAGGCTGTTTCTTGGAGAGGTCATCCTCCGCTATTCCATCGCCATTCCCATCCTTTGGGGTGTCCACCATGTATATGTCGTATGACGAGGTGGCTTTCCAGTGCCCTGTAGGCGCTGGTTCTTGGTCGTCTCCGGCATCGTCGTCCATACCGTCGATGTCTTTGGAGTCGAAATCTTGCATGTCGGTTAAGTCATCGACAGTGGCTACGAAGTGGGTGGTGGGTGGGCTTTGAATTTCTCCATTGTCCGCATCCCAACCATCCTGACCGTAATCCGGCCAGGGCTCTCCTGATAAAGAGAAATACTTTAGTGAATTCAGGATGTCGCCAAAAGGCGAGTGCTGAGAGATGTCCGCAGCGGTGAACTCCATGATCGGCGCCCAATCGGATTCGATTGGTAGGGGCGCGGGAGGTTCGGAGTCCGGCGAGGAGTCCGGCACCTCAGAATCACGAGCTTCGCAAGGGACAGGGTCGGTATTCGGCTCCATCACCGTAGAGGTGGCGGCCCCCGAGGTGGTGTCTAGCCACCCATCCTCGACCGGGCGCAGTCGGCTCCGAGTTAAGGGTCGGAGCGGACTCTTGTGCGGCCTCCAAGGCACTGTCCGGTAGCAGAGCTAAATCATGCCCATCGTGACAGTGCGGCGCGCTCGGCTGTGGCTCGAATCTGTCGAAGATCAAGTCTCCGCGGATGTCAGCCGTATAATTCAAACTTCCAAATCTGACCTGATGGCCAGGGGCGTAGCTTTCGATCTGCTCTAGATGGCCAAGCGAATTGGTCCGCAGTGCAAAGCCGTCGAATACGAAGATCTGTCCGGGGAGAAAAGTCTCACCCTGGACTGCGTCGTTGTTGATGATCGAAGGAGCCATCGGGCCTATGAGCGACGACACAGAGGAACTCTCAATGAAAGCACCAATGTCGGGGTCAAAACCGGCGGATCTCGGGTAGGGGGTCCCGAACTGTGCGTCTAGGCGGATGGTAACAGGAGACAAGGGACACAATGTTTTTACCCAGGTTCGGGCCCTCTCGATGGAGGTAAAACCCTACTCCTGCTTGATTAATATTGATGATATGGGTAGTACAAGAGTAGATCTACCACGAGATCAAGGAGGCTAAACCCTAGAAGCTAGCCTATGGAATGATTGTTGTTCGTCCTACGGACTAAAACCCTCTGGTTTATATAGACACCGGGGAGGGCTAGGGTTACACAGAGTCGGTTACAATGGTAGGAGATCTACATATCCGTATCGCCAAGCTTGCCTTCCACGCCAAGGAAAGTCCCATCCGGACACGGGACGAAGTCTTCAATCTTGTATCTTCATAGTCTTGGAGTCCGTCCAATGATGATAGTTCGGCTACCCAGACACCCCCTAGTCTAGGACTCCCTCAGGCCGGCTCGTACTTGGTTGAAAGGCCTGCCCGCTAACTCCATTGGGTCATGGGCGGAGTTGAAGAGGCGATTTATTCAAAATTTTAAAGACACATGCAAGCAACCTATGTCAATTCTGGATTTGGATTCTTGCATCTAGGGTGAAGGTGAGTCAACAACCAATTGGGTGCGTTGGATCTCAGCTATTATACACTGATCGGATAGTATCAACGCTGGTTCAGTAGTCCTGATGTTAGAGAAGAATTGCCGTTTTCTTCCCCTTAAGCAGAAATTGGGGCGACTTAAGCATAATTGCAACGACATGGGGGAGCTCATGGCGGATTTCGTCAAATATGCTGACTCTGATAGCACGAAAGACCCTGAATCTGATGAGGAGAAGGTTGGGAAGGGGAAGAAGAGTGGCAATGCAATGGGACAACATAACAAAGCGAGTCAAGGTGGCAATGGTAAACATAAGGCGGACGGCGGGTTAGACTTCATGGCTAACACTAATACGTAGGGTCATAACCAGTGTCGTAAAGGTAAAATGCAAGCGCCCCGGTTTTAAGGGACGAAGTTCAACCTTGAGACCATGATGAATGATCCTTGTTCAAAGCACGGAACCCAGGATAAGTCGGCCAGTCATTTGTGGAAGGATTGCTTCATCATGAGGGAGTATAGAAACTCCAATTTTTTCTAGAACAATCATGGCTCGCATGGCGGTTCAGGTTCTGGCTCTCATGGACCTGGTTTTGGAGGTGGCAGTGCAAGCTCTGGCTTTCAAGGCCAAGGTAATCAAGGAGGTTTTAATCAGCAATCTAGCCAAGGGAATCTGTAGCAGTAGCCTGGTTATCAGAGCAATCCAAAGCAGCTGAATAGTGGTCAATATCATGTATTCACCACAAGTCTGTGCAAACGAGATCAGAAAATCCATAAGCGGGCGGTGAACTCAGTTGAGCCGGCGGTGCCTCGTTATTTGAGGTGGTATGAGCAACCTATTGTATGGAGTCGTGAGGATCACCCGCCCCGGGTTGATAATCCAGGTCAGTTGGCATTGGTGGTTGCTCCACGGGTAGGAGGGTATAAGCTTACGAAGGTCCTCATGGATGGGGGTAGCAGTATCAATATCCTTTACTGTGAGAGTTTTCATCGTATGAATTTGACTGACAAAGATCTCAAGACGTCTTCTACTGTTTTCCATGGGGTGGTGCTTGGTAAGTCGGCATATCTAGTGGGTAAGATCATCCTAGAGGTGGCCTTTGGAGATGATCATGATTCCAGAGCTGAGAAATTAACCTTTGAGGTGGTTAAGATCAAGAGCCCGTACCATGCCCTGTTCGGGCAGCCGGCTTATGACAAGTTTATGGCACGGCCGTGTTATGTTTATTTGCAGATTAAGATGCCGAGTCATAAGGGCACTATCACAGTGCATGGTAATAGGGAATTGCTCTGGATTGTGAAGAAGGTGATGTAGCGTATGCTGAGTCGGCTTGTGTCTCTGAGGAATTGAAGTTTTATAAAGACAATGTTGACCCGACAGATATGACGCCTTTGAAAAAGCCAACCATAGAAAATGACCCCCTGTTGAAGTTTAAATTAGCAGATGACACTAAGTTGGTTGATTTTGTGCCTGGCGACTCGTCCAAGCAGTTCAACATTAGTGCTAATATGGATTTGAAATAGGAAAGCGTGCTCATCGAGTTCATCCGTGAGAACCAGGACATCTTTGCATAGAAACCTTCTGACATGCCAGGTGTAACGAGGGAACTCGCTGAGCACACTCTTAATGTGGATCCCAAGTTTAAGCTGGTCAAGAAGTTTCTTCGTCGTTTTAATGAAGAGAGGCGTAAGGCCATGAAGGAAATATGCCCTAGAGGCAACAATAAAGTTGTTATTTATATTTCCTTATATCATGATAAATGTTTATTATTCATGGTAGAATTGTATTAACCGGAAACTTAGTACATGTGTGAATACATAGACAAAACATAGTGTCCCTGGTATGCCTCTACTTAACTAGCTCATTAATCAAAGATGGTTATGTTTCCTAACCATAGACATGTGTTGTCATTTGATGAATGTGGCACCCTGGCTTAGAGCGACCGGCTTACCTTGCATTGCCAACCTAGAGATCATGTCTTGTGGCAACACACAACATCTTGGTACAAAAATCACCGCTTTATTGAAACTAGCGGAAGCATAGTGTTACATTACAACAATTAGTGAGTCCAAGCGACACACTTGGTGCGGCTGAGCAATATGTACATTATTTAGTGAACATAAAGGGGGCCTCGAGCATGACGTCTACACGGCAGCGGAACAACAACGTAGCAGGACTCCATAACATAGGGACACCGATGTGGACACGGTCTAGACACGGCAACACTCCGATCCAGTTAGACTTTCCTGAAAGCTGGCATAACACGCCAGGTCAGTACATTGAATGTACTTGCAAGCTCGCAACTAGCAAAACCGTAATGGCAAACAACATCATGACATTTAAACAAGTTCAATGCAAATATCAACATGCTACTCATGCAGTGACCAAACTTGTGCATCGAGTCACTCGGACTCTCTTCACAACAGGTTGCCTCGCAACCGAAATGTGATCATGATAGACCACGAACGAACCACTCTTGGTTCCACAGGTTACCTCATAACCCAAACAGTGATCATTTCCGAATCACAAATAGCACCACAACCGTCAGTCTTACTAACCTCAATACATCTCAACAATGCAACGCAAATAACTTAGTGTGCAAGATTATTTATGAAAGTTGATCCATGGTGTGACTTACTTATAAACTGGGCCCTTATCTGCGGGCGCGGCTATCAATAGATTAATACACTCTGCAGAGGTAGCTAGCACACTTTACCCATACCACGGAACCCATGGCCTCGCAGTCCCAATTGGGTGGACCAACGGCATTCTGACAGAACCCTCCCATTACCATAACACTCTTACGGCCACTCCGACCAACTCCCCTCTAGGATTAGTCCTGGGTGACCCCGCCTACTAGAGGCCAACTACCACCGTCGTGGCAAATAAACAGTCCCAAACAAGGACCCGGTACCACCACAACAACAGGTCCACAAGGTTATGGCTGCTTACAGGGCTAGGGTAACGCACACCCATAACATTCCCTAGTTGGAGGTACCAACAAGAGGTATGACAACGGAACGACTATGGCCTCCCCATACTAAGGCAAATGTGGTTGCACTTGGCAGCCCGATTCAGTGGCACCATGACCCGACCAACTTTTAAGTTCAAGTTCAATTATCATCAGGTTTAACTTGAAAATAAAAATGCCCGAGTCACAATATGCCATGCTCATGCAACCATGTATGATGCATCATACATCACTTTAACAATACCAGATCAACCTTATCCAAAGTTCTACTTGCACAAACTCAACTTGCAACATTTCTGGTTCTTTCTTACTGGTTATTTCTACTCATTACTTTACTTGGCATTTATCAAATAAAACTCATTTTTCAATAGAAAAAATATTACCCATGCTCATAACACCATAGTCATGACAAAATTTACTTAGATCAACTACTCAAGTTATACTCATTAGTTCAACCATTTTCTTTCTGTTAACTAAGCATTTTGACCATAACCAACTAAATAACACAAGCATCATTTATTTTTAGTACTATATGCAATGAATATCATATAAATTCAAGTAGAAAATCATGGATATTGCAAAGACACCATGATCATGTTGTTGTGGCTTGCCTTAGTGTAGAGGAGCTTCACACTCCTCCTAGATGCCTTCAAGACAAGCTTCACCTTCTGAAAATAGTTCGAATGACAAAAAGAAAATATCAAGACCTTTTCTGAAAATTACCAAAAATTCTAGGCAGCAAGGAAAAATCCCATCTTGGGTGTGCTGCTAGGATTTTCTAGTAGGAACAGAATGCAAAAAGAATCAACTCATTTGGACTTGTAGAATAAAAGCTATAGCTAGTCAAAGTTCTGGTCAAATTTGAACTATATTTGAATTAAAAAGAAAAACCGGGGGGGGGGGGGGGGGGGGACGTCGAAGGCATAAAACGCCAGGGCGCCACCAGTCATACCGCTTCGGGCGCGGCCTGAGTGGCGGACAGGAAGCCCCAGCTGTCAGGCTGGAGGGGGAGAGAGAAAGAAACACAGGCGCATGGCGCGGCGGCTGCGCTTTCTCCGGCGAGGAGTGCCCGACGACGAGATCCAGAGGGATAGGATTGAATAGGAGGTGGATACGCACCTGCCCGTACCCGTAGCGTGGCTAGGGGTGGCCAGGCGAGGTCGGAACGGAGCCCTCCAGCAGCAACAGCAGGCGGAGCTCGTCAGAGATGAGGGCTCCGGCGACGCAGGGCTAGTCCAGCAGCTCCAACAGCACCAGCACGCACCAATGGATCACCACGGACACGCTGGAGGGGTCAGTTGAGCTTGAGCAGCTCTGGAGCGGGTGGGGACAGAGGAGGGGGATCACCGATGAGCTTGGGGCGGGGATGGTGGCCAGAGGCCTGTCCGACCGGGCTACGGCACTCTACGAGTGTGTGGAGGTGTGATGAGTGTGTGTGACGAGAAGAACGAGCTTGGGGGAGCTCTATTTACAGCCGAGGCCGAGACGGGGATCGAGAGCTCATCGGAGTTCTCTGGAGCCTCGCCCTGGAACGAATGGCGTCAGTAAGACAGGAGGAAGACGCCAGAGGTCATGCGAGAGCTATAGGCGAGCTGCGACAAACACAGGAGCACGATACACGACGAGCACAGGGGCACGGGCGCACTATTGTGTTAGCCATGCCGTGCCCAAGCTTGCTGCGGTGAGCTCAGGCATCGGCGAGCGCCAGGGTGCAGTTAAGGGGGCTCAAACGAAGATGGTGGTGTGGTTTGGCATGGTTTTGTAGTGAGGATAGGGAGCACGCGTGAAACAGAGGCGTTGGCGCAATGGAGAGCGCATAGGATGCATGCCAACCACCTTGGACGAACGTGGTCACCGCGTGAACTATGGCATCAGGCTGAGCTAAGCCCAAACAACATGTCTAGCAGCTAGTCCTTAGTGGTTTTAGTTGTTTTGCACGCTTGGTTGAGTCACAGGTGCACTGTGGGAGTGGCTATCTTCCTGGCAAGTTTCTGGACAGAAACTTGTGAGGTTAACTGAGAAAAATCTAGTGGGAGTTAAGGGCTGTGCTTTGGGGTTTAGTGATCTCTTAGGAAGGTAATCAAGCTCAGAGAAGATCAGCCCCAAAAGCTCAAGTAAAAATATACTTGCTGTGCAAAGTGATCATTTTTGTCCAGAACAGAAATGATTTTCTGTAGCAAAAATATTACAAATAGTTATGCAATATTTTTGCTCAGGAAGGTGCCCTAGGGTTCAAAGAATATTTGTGAATTTATCCAGGATCTTTGGAGCAAGAAATCTAGGGGTTGCTTTGGACCTTTCCTCTCTGAAGTGATTTTCAAGGGGGGAAACGAATATTTTCCTTTTATGAAAAATATCCATTTGGCTTTGGTTGCAGTTTTTCAGAGAAGAAAAGGTGAGTTAGAGGTGGATGGGTCACTTGGGTGAAAATCAAAGGTATGCCCAAGTGTTCAATCCAACTGAATTGATTCAAAACACCAAATCCAAAGCAAAGGCAAGTGAAAGTCCGAAAAAAAGAGAAGGCAAAAACCAGGCTGTCACAAACCTCCCCCACTTAAGATGAATCTCGTTCTCAAGATTTGGTTGCTTGGGAAAATAGTTCTGGGTAGTTTGTCCTTAAAAACTCCTCTCTTTCCCAGGTTGCTTTTTCTTCTATGTGATGCTCCCACTGGACCTTGTAAAATTTAATAACTTTGCTGCAGGTGACTATTTCTGCTTCATCCAAGATTCTGAACGGTCTCTCCTCATAAGTTAAATCATTGGCAATCTCAATATCTGACATATTAGTCCTTTTCTCGGGTGGTGAAATACACCTTCTCAGCTGGGACACGTGGAACACGTTGTGTACATCCGATAATTCTGGTGGCAATTCCAACTGATAACCAACGGTGCCAACTCGTGTCATAATCAGGAACGGACCAATATATCTTGGTGCCAATTTGCCTCGGGTCTGAAATCTTTTGACTCCCTTCATGGGGGTGACTCGGAGATACACTTGTTCACCGGGTTCAAAAGTGACTTGTATATGCTTGGCATCATAATAACTCTTCTGTCGTGACTTAGCCAATTGAAGTCTATCTCGAATTTCCTTGACTTGCTTCTCTGCCTCCAATATCAGATCAGTACCAAAGATCCAGCTATCTCCGGTTTGAGACCAATTTAATGGAGTGTGGCACTTACGACCGTATAATTCTTCAAAGGGTGACATCTTTAGGCTTGTTTGAAAACTGTTGTTGTATGAGAATTCTGCATATGGCAGACAATTTTCCCATTTGGGTCCATGGGCTAAGGCACATGCTCGCAGCATATCTTCAAGGATTTGATTCACTCGCTCGTTCTGACCGTCTGTCTGTGGATGATAAGCAGTGCTATATTTAAGAGCGGTTCCCAAAGCTTGATGGAGTCGGGACCAAAATGCGGAGGTAAACAATGAACCTTGGTCCGAAGTGATTGTTCTAGGCACTCTATGCCGACTGACAATCCGAGATACGTACAATTGTGCGAGTTGATCAGCACGAAGGGTGGTGCGGATGGGAATGAAGTGAGCCACTTTTGTAAGTGTGTCCACTATGACCCCTATAGCATCATTGCCTCGGTGAGTCTTGGGTAGGCCGGTGATAAAGTCCAGGCAGACATCGTCCCATTTCCATTGTGAGATGGGTAGAGGTTGGAGAAGCCCGGCGGGTTTATGGTGTTCTGCCTTTACTTTGTTGCAGATGTCACAACAGGCGACAAAATATGCAATGTCTCTTTTTATTCCATCCCACCAAAATATCTGCCGAATATCTTCGTACATTTTGGTGCTGCCTGGATGTATCGAATATGAAGATTCATGCGCTTCTGCCAAAATTTTCTTCCTCAAATCTGCTAGCTTAGGTACGCATATCCTTCCTCAGAACCTGAGTGTACCCTGCGCGTCCTTTGGAAAATCCCGAGTCTTGCCTTCATGTAGGAGTTTGAAATATACTTGCAGACTCTCACTGTTGGCTTGTGCATGCGGATTTCTTCTTCTAGAGTAGGAGTTACTTCCTGTATATTCGCAAGACCGGCATTTACCATTACAAAGTTTAACTGGCTGATCTCTTGCTGGAGCCCTGGAGGCAAAGACTCTAGCATGGCATTTAAATTGGTAGGCTTGTGACTAAGGGCATCAGCGACCACATTAGCTTTTCCCGGATGGTAATTTATTCCTAGATCATAGTCCTTGACCAACTCGAACCATCTTCATCGTCGAAGGTTTAGGTCTGGCTGAGTAAAGAGATATTTGAGACTCTTATGGTTGGTAAATATTTGACATCTCTTGCCAATGACATAATGTCTCCAAATCTTTAGAGTGTGCACAACCGCAACCAGTTCCAAATCATGCGTAGGATAATTTCCTTCATGAGGTCGTAGCTGGCGAGATGTGTAAGCTACCACCTTGCCGTCTTGCATAAGTACGCACCCAATACCTTTTCTGGATGCGTCACAGTACACATCGAAGCTGCGGTAAATATCTGGGAGAGTCAGGACTGGTGCTGATGTCAATCAGGTTTTTAGCGCGTTAAAGCTCTGCTTGCAATCCTCATTCCATTCAAACTTCTTGTCTTTCTTGAGGAGTTCTGTCATTGGCTTGGCAATTTTGGAGAATCCTTTGATGAACCGGCGGTAGTATCCGGCTAATCCAAGAAAACTCCTAACTTCGGATACTGTCATGGGTGCTGCCCAATCAAGCACATCTTTTACTTTGTTGGGATCCACTGCAATACCTTCTGCTGATAGAACATGCCCCAGAAATCTGACTTTTTTGAGACAAAACTCACACTTGCTGAATTTTGCATACAATTGATGGTCACGGAGTCTCTGTAAAACTGCTCGGAGGTGTTCCTTGTGTTCCTCGTCACTTTTAGAGTATATGAGAATATCATCAACAAAAACCACAACAAACTTATCGAAGAATTCCATGAACACCTTGTTCATCATATGCATGAAAAAGGCGGGGGCATTTGTGAGACCAAAGGACATCACCGTATACTCGTAAAGACCATATCGAGTAGTGAACGCGGTCTTAGGAATATCTTCCTTCTTGATCTTCAGTTGATGATATCCGGTCCTTAAATCAATCTTGGAAAATACCTTTGCACCACTGAGCTGATTGAACAAATCATCAATCCTTGGTAGTGGGTATTTGTTCTTGATGGTGACATCGTTCAACTGACGGTAGTCCACGCACATCCTGAGACCACCATCTTTCTTGTCCACAAATATTGCAGGTGATCCCCATGGTGAAGAACTTGGCCAGATATATCCTTTTTGCAGCATGTCATCCAATTGCTTCTTTAATTCCACGAGCTCGGAGGAAGGCATCCGATAATACTTTTTGTACAATGGTGCGGTCCCGGGTACAAGATCAATTGCAAACTCAAGCTCTCTGTCCAGAGGCATTCCAGGTAATTCTTCGGGGAATAAATCGGGAAATTCACTGACTACCGCAATCAGATCCAATTCTTTAGCTACCGCGGTGAAGACCATCTCCCTTTTGGGTATGAATTTGCGGGCATAAAATTCTATGGTGTTTCCTTCCTGATTTGTCAGGGTGACTTCTCGGGTCGCACAATTAATTCATACTTGATACTGAGTCAACCAGTTCATTCCCAAAATTACATCCAACTTGTCAGACTTCATTACTATCACAGTGGTTGGAAAACGGACTCCCTTGATATCAATTGCCAAATTTTGTAGACTAGATTGCTTTTGATGATGGAGCCCGGGGATTGAACCAGCATACTTTTCCCCAAATGCGAGCAAGAAAATTTGTTTGGACAACAAAAAAAGAGTGGGAAGCCCCAGAGTCAAACAAAATTATTGCAGGTATGTTATTAACGAGGAACATACCAATGACAACTTCAGGGTTTTCCAGGGCTTCTTCGGCGGAGAGATTATTAACTTGCCCTTGGATGGGCGGCTGGGTAAGATATGGTCCCATGTGATTAACTTGCGGCTGGAATGGAGCATTTGACTTCTTGGGACACTGTCGAGCATAATATCTAGTCAGGCCGCAACTAAAGCAGACGTTGTTGCGCTGACGCTCTTCATGCACTGGGTTGGTTACAACATTCTTGACTTAAGTAGTGGTTTTGTTCACATTCTACTGCCAATTTGGTTTATACTCCACTTGAGTCTATTGCCAGGTACGGGCCTTCTGAATAGGTTGTCCGTCCTTCTTTGGCTCAAATTTGCGCTTGTGGTCATTATTTGCAGGGCGGTGGTCTTGCACAGGCTTGTACTCTCTTTTGGCAATGAGAGCCTTATTCACCAGGGACTGAAAGTCTGGAAAATCGAGCATGCAGAGAGCACTCCTGAGGTGTTGATTTAATCCCCCAAGGAATCTGTCTATCTTTCTTCTTCTGAGGCCACATCAGAAAGGGAATAACGGGCCAGATGGTTGAACTTGTGCAAATATTCACTTACTGACAGACTGCCTTGAGTGAGGCCAAGAAATTCGCGTTGCTTGACCTTCATGATGCTAGCTGGAATATGATACTTGAGAAACTGGTCCTTGAAATTATTCCACATAATTTCTTCTCCCACAGGCAACAGTGCTTTAGCATTATCCCACCATATAGCAGCGGCTCCTTCAAGATAGTGGGTAGCAAACGGAACCTTGTTAGCTTCATCAGTGTGGGAAATCTCAAGTTTCTTCTCAATGGTTCACAACCAATCATCTTCTTACAAAGGGTCAATTACTTGACTGAAACTAGGAGGCTTAGTCCTTTGAAAATCTGACAGCTTAGAGTGATGTCCATTTGGATTTCCATTTTGTCCAACCATAGCTTGCACACTCATTAACAACTCAATCAAATCATTATTCCTTCTTTCCTCAAACATTCGCATAATTTGTTCAGTGGAGGGTGGATTCAGCGGTGGTTGCGGATGCGGCTCGGGGGAGTGTCCTGCCTGTCTTGCTAAACAACGAACAGGGACATCCTCACAAGCCTGCGAGCTGCTGCCTCACCGCGTCATCCTACTGTTTATTTTTCCCAATAAGAGCAACCGAGATGAGAAACATCCAATCATGGAGAGAAAAGCCAGCGACAAACCCAGAAAGGCGAAAGAACCGAAAACACAGCGAGCGAATAAAAAGTTCCAACATAATTATACATAGACTCATACATGAAAGGTAAACATCATGACGATTGCCACTACTCGCATACATGCATCATAGCTCATACAACTACATCCGTACATCACATGACCACTGCCGATACTCAGACGCTCTAAGACTCTGCTGGTGCTACCGGATCCTCTCCTGAGTCAGACCCAGATCCTGAACTGAGGACTCCAACTGAAACCTCCGGGTTAAAGGTAACACGATGATGCTGCCTCGAGGGCTCTCCCTCAGGGGCATGTGCGCAATGAGAAGCGATCATGGGGCTAACCGGAGAAACAGGCGAGCTAGAATTGGGCACAATATAAGGAGTAAACCCCATAGAAGGCGGAGTAGGGTAGGATCTAGCGGCGGCTAAAGTAGAACAAGCATGATTCAGCTCTCGAGCCAACTCATGAATTAGAAGATAACTAGCAGTGATATATCGAGAAAGATGGCTAGAGTCATTATCGGACGCCGGATCAACAGAGTGAAAGCGAACACGACCATCATCGTGCAGGGATGGGTAGAAACAAAAACATGGGTGGTTCTGCATCCGGGCCTCAGCATAGCGTAACTCCACAAGAATCTCGAACGTAGCATACTGGACGGCCTGAGCTGTGGTGGATGCATAACCGCTCCGAGAGGTATGCGTGTAAGAACCCGCTGACGAACTGGTGCGCAGAGTAACCACGGCATGATACTCATACACGGAGTCGGCTAGACGCTCCCGGTACACCCGATATGCTGGGTCGTCACTGTGAGGGTACAGTCGACACCATACGCTACGGAGGAGATGCAGAGAAGTGTAGGGAATCAACTGCAACTAACATGGATACAACACCAGAGCCATCTACACTCACAACCATTAACATGTTAGAAATAACAATAAGTCAAATGCATGCAATGCAGTGTAGCACCCAGATGCCAATTCAAACGGTACTCAATTAACAACTAACTACCGTTCTCTTCGCATGTCAGGGTCTACGTGTCCTACAATCAGCACGGCTCTGATACTAAGCGTTGTGGCACCCTGGCTCAAAGCGACCAGTTTACCTTGCATTGCTAACCCAGAGATCATGTCTTCTAGCAAGGCACAACATCTTGGTACAAAAATCACCGCTTTATTGAAACTAGCGGAAGCATAGTGTTACATTACAACAAGTAGCGAGGCCAAGTGGCACACTTGGTGCGGCTGAACAATATGTACATTATTTAGTGAACATAAAGGGTACCTCGAGCACGACGTCTACAGAGCATCAGAACAACAACATAGAGGGACTCCATAGCACAGGGACACCGATGTGGACACGGTCTAGACACGGCAGCACTCCGATCCAGTTAGACTTTCCTGAAAGCTGGCATAACACGCCAGGTCAGTACATTGAATGTACTTGCAAGCTCGCAACAAGCAAAACCATAATGGCAAACAACATCATGAGTTCATGATATTTGAACAAGTTCAATGCAAATATCAACATGCTACTCATGCGGTGACCAAACTTGTGCATCGAGTCACTCGGACTCTCTTACAAACAGGTTGCCTCGCAACCGAACAGTGATCATGACAGACCAAGAACGAACCACTCTTGGTTCCCCAGGTTACCTCGTAACTCAAACAATGATCATTTTCAGATCATAAACAGCACCACAACCGTTAGTCTTACTGACCTCATTACATCTCAACAGTGCAATGCAAATAACTTAGTGTGCAAGATTATTTATGAAAGTTGATCCATGGTGTGACTTACTTAGGAACTGGGCCCTTATCCACGGGCGCGACTATCGATAGATTAATACACTCTGCAGAGGTAGCACACTTTACCCACACCACGGAACCCATGGCCTCGCACTCCCATTTGGGTGGACCAATGACATTTCGACAGAACCCTCCCATTGCCATAACACTCTTACGGCCACTCTAACCAACTCCCCTCTAGGACTAGTCTTGGGTGACCCCGCCTACCAGAGGCCACCTACGACCATCGTGGCAAATAAACAGTCCCAAACAAGGATCTGGTACCATAACAACAACAGGTCCACAAGGTTATGTCTGCTTACCGGGCCAGGTTAACGTACGCCCATAACCTTCCCTAGTTGGAGGTACCGACAAGAGGTATGACAACGGAACGACTACGTTCTCCCCATACTAAGGCAAATGTGGTTGCACTTGGCAGCCCGATTCAGTGGCACCATGACCCAACCAACTTTTAAGTTCAAGTTCAATTATCATCAGGTTTAACTTGAAAATAAAAATGCCCGAGTCACAATATGCCATGCTCATGCAACCATGTATCATGCATCATACATCACTTTAACAATACCAGATCAACCTTATCCAAAGTTCTACTTGCACAAACTCAACTTGCAACATTTCTGGTTCTTTTTTACTGGTTATTTCTACTCATTACTTTACTTGGCATTTATCAAATAAAACTGATTTTTCATATAGCAAAAATATTAATCATGCTCATAATACCATAGTCATGACAAAATTTACTTAGATCAACTACTCAGGCTATACTCACTAGTTCAACCATTTCTTTCTGTTAACTAAGCATTTTGACCATAACCAACTAAATAACACAAGCATCATTTATTTTTAATACTATATGCAATGAATATCATATAAATTCAAGTAGAAAATCATGTATATTGCAAAGACACCATATGATCATGTTGTTGTGGCTTGCCTTAGTGTAGAGGAGCTTCACACTCCTCCTGGATGCCTTCAAGACAAGCTTCACCTTCTGAAAATAATTCAAATGACAAAAAGAAAATATCAAAAACCCTTCTGAAAATTACCAATTCTAGGCAGCAAGGAAAAATCCCATCTTGGGTGTGCTGCTACGATTTTCCAGTAAGAACAGAAAGCAAAAAGAATCAACTCATTTGGACTTGTAGAATAAAAGTTATAGCTAGTCAAAGTTCTGGTGAAATTTGAACTATATTTGAATTAAACAGAAAAACCCGGGGGGTGACGTCGAAGGCGTAAAACGCCAGGGCGCCACCACTCATACCGCTTCGGGCGCGACCTAAGTGGCTAACAATGGGCCCCACCTATCAGGTCGGAGGGAGAGAGAGAGAATCAGAGGCGGGCGGTGCGGTGGTGGTGCTTTCTCCGGCAAGGAGTGCCCGACGACGAGATCCAGAGGGATAGGATTGAATAGGAGGTGGATACGCACCTGCCCGTACCCGTAGCATGGCTAGGGGTGGCCCGGACGGGGTCGGAATAGAGCTCTCCAGCGGTGGCAGCGGGTGGATCTCGTTGGAGATGATGGCTCTGGCAATGCAGGGCCAGTCAAGGAGCTCCAACAGCACCAGCACACACCATTGGTTCACCACAGACACGCCGGAGGGGTCAGTTGAGCTTGAGTGGCTCTCGAGTGGGTGGGACAGAGGAGGGGGATCGTCGGCAAGCTTGGGGCGGGGACGGCGGCCAGAGGCCTGCCCGGTCGGGCTGCGGCGCTCTACGGGTGTGTGGAGGTGTGATGAGTGTGTGTGAGGGGAAGAACGAGCTCGGGGGAGCTCTATTTATAGCTGAGGCCAAGTCAGGGATCGAGAGCTCGTCGGAGTTCTCTGGAGCCTCGCCCAGCGACGAATGGCGTCAGTGAGAGAGGAAGAAGACGCCGGAGGTCATGCAGGAGCTGTAGGCAAGCTACAACGAGCATAGGAGCGTGGTACATGACGAGCACAGGGGAACGGGCGCACTATTGTGTTGGCCGCGCCATGCCCGTGCTCGCTGGGGCGAGTTCGGGCATAGGCGAGCGCCAGGGTGCAGTTAAGGGGGCTCAAACAAAGATGGTGGCATGGTTTGGCACGGCTTTGCAGCGAGGGCAGCGAGCACGCGTGAAACAGAGGCATTGGCGCAATGCAGAGCGCGTCGGATGCATGCCAGCCACCTTGGACGAACGTGGTCACTGCGTGAACTATGGCATCAGGCTGAGCTGAGCCCAAACAACATGTCTGCCAGCTAGTCCTTAGTGGTTTTAGTTGTTTTGCACGCCTGGTTGAGTCACAGGTGCACTGTGGGAGTTCCTATCTTCCTGGCAAGTTTCTGGAAAGAAACTTGTGAGCTTAACTGAGAAAATTCTAGTGGGATTTAAGGGCTATGCTTTGGGGTTTAGTGATCTCTTAAGAAGGTAATCAAGCTCAGAAAAGATCAGCCCCAAAAGCTCAAGTAAAAATATACTTGATGTGTAAAGTGATCATTTTGTCCAGAACAGAAATGATTTTCTGTAGCAAAAATATTACAAAAAGTTATGCAATATTTTTGCTGAGGAAGGTGCCCTAGGATTCAAAGAATATTTGTGAATTTATCCAGGATTTTTGGAGCAAGGAATCTAAGGGTTGCTTTGGAGCTTTCCTCTCTGAAGTGATTTTCATGGGGGGAAATGAATATTTTCCTTTTATGAAAAATATCCATTTGGCTTTTGTTGGAGTTTTTTAGAGATGAAAAGATGAGTAAGAGTTGGATGGGTCACTTGGGTGAAAATCAAAGGTATGCCCAAGTGTTCAAGTCCAACTGAATTGGTTCAAAACAACAATTCCAAAGGAAAGGCAACTGAAAGTCCGAAAAAAGAGAGAAGGCGAAAACAAGACTGTAACAATGAATGGGATCACATCATTGGGAGAATGATGTGATGGACAAGACCCATCCGTTAGCTTAGCATTATGATCGTTACAGTTTCATTGCTACTGCTTTCTTCATGACTTATACATGTTCCTCAGACTATGAGATTATGCAACTCCCGAATACCGGAGGAACACATTGTGTGCTATCAAACGTCACAACGTAACTGGGTGATTATAAAGATGCTCTACAGATGTCTCCTAAGGTGTTTGTTGGGTTGTCATAGATCGAGATAAGGACTTGTCACTCCGTGTATCGGAGAGGTATCTTTGGGCCCTCTCGGTAATGCTCATCACTATAAGCCTTGCAAGCAATGTGACTAATGAGTTAGTTGCGGGATGAAGCATTACAGAACGAGTTAAGACACTTGCCGGTAACGAGATTGAACTAGGTATGATGATACCGACAATCGAATCTCGGGCAAGTAACATACCGATGACAAAGGGAACAATGTATGTTCTTATGCGATTTGACCAATAAAGATCTTCGTAGAATATGTAGGAGCCAATATGAGCATCCAGGTTCCGCTATTGGTTATTGGTCGGAGATGTGTCTCGATCATGTCTACATAGTTCTCGAACCTGTAGGGTCCGCACGCTTAACGTTCGATGACGATTTGTATTATGAGTTATGTGTTTTTGATGACCAAAGTTTGTCCGGAGTCCCAGATGAGATCACGGACATGACGAGGAGTCTCGAAATGGTCGAGAAATAAAGATTGATATATTGGAAGGTTATATTCGGACACCGGAAAGGTTTCGGAAAGGTTCGGGCATTTTTTGGAGTACTGGGAGGTTACCGGAACCCCCCGGGGGATTAATGGGCCTTCATGGGCTTTATTGGAAGAGAGGAAGCAGCGGCCAGGAGGAGGCGCATGCCCCCCTAGCCCAAACCGAATTGGACTAGGGGAGGGGACGCGGCCCCCTTTCCTCTTTCTCCTCCACCTCTTCCCCTCTCTCCCCCTCTTGGAAAAAGGAAGGGGACTCCAACTAGGATTGGTAATCCTAGTAGGACTCCCCCTATAGGCGCACCCCTCCTTGGCCGGCCTCCTCCTCCCTCCTTTATATACGGGGGTAGGGGGCACCCCAAGGGACAACCGTTATTCTCTTAGCCGTGTGCGGTGCCCCTCCACAGTTTAACACCTCAGTCATATCATCGTAGTGCTTAGGCGAAGCCCTGCACCAGTAACATCATCAACACAGTCGCCACACCGTCATGCTGATGGAACTCTCCCTCGCCCTCAACTGGATCAAGAGCTCAAGGGACATCATCGTGCTGAACATGTGCTGAACACGGAGGTGCCGTACATTCGGTACTTGGATTGGTTGGATCATGAAGACGTTCGACTACATCAAACACGTTACTAAACACTTCCGCTTTTGGTCTACGAGGGTACGTGGACACACTCTTCCATCTCGTTGCTATGCATCTCCTAGATAGATCTTGCGTGATCGTAGGAAAATTTTGAATTACTATGTTCCCCAACAGTGGCATCCGAGCCAGGTCTATGCATAGATGTTTTATGCACGAGTAGAACACAATGAGTTGTGGGCGATAATAGTCATACTGCTTACCACCAACATCTTACTTTGATTCGGCAATATTGTTGGATGAAACGGCCCAGACCGACGTTACATGACTGCGTTCATGAGACTGGTTCTACCGACGTGCTTTTGCACATAGGTGGATGGCGGGTGTCTGTTTCTCCAACTTTAGTTGAATCGAGTTTGACTACGGCTAGTCCTTGTTGAAGGTTAAAACAACACACTTGACGAAAACTCATTGTGGTTTTGATGCGTAGGCAAGACCGGTTCTTGCTAGAAGCTTGTAGGAGCCATGTAAAACTTGTAACAAGAAAGTAGAGGACGTCTAACTTGTTTTTGCAGGACTTGTTGTGATGTGATACGGTCAAGACATGATGTGATATAAATTGTTGTATGAGATGATCATGTTTTGTAACAGAGTTATGGGCAGCTGGCAGGAGCCATATGGTCGTCCCTTTATTGTATGAAATGCAATCGCCATGTAATTCATTACTTTATCACTAAGCGGTAGCGGTAGTCGTAGTAGCAATAGTTGGCGAGACGACAACGATGCTACGATGGAGATCAAGGTGTCAAGCCGGTGATGATGGAGATCATAATGATGCTTCGGTGATGGAGATCATGAGCACAAGATGATGATGGCCATATCATGTCACATATTTTGATTGCATGTGATGTTTATCTTTTTATGCATCTTATTTTGCTTAGTACGACAGTAGCATTATAAGATGATCCCTTACTAAATTTCAAGGTATAAGTGTTCTCCGTGAGTATGCACCGTTGCTACAGTTCATCGTGCCGTGACACCACGTGATGATCGGGTGTGATAAGCTCTATGTTCACATACAACGGGTGCAAGCCAGTTTTGCACATGCAGAATACTCAGGTTAAACTTGACGAGCCTATCATAGTGAGACCAAAAGGTCAAACGTGAATCAGATAGTAGATATGATCAACATAGTGATGTTCACCACTGAAAACTACTCCATCTCACGTGATGATCTGACATGGTAGTTGATTTGGATCACGTGATCATTTAGATGACTAGAGGGATGTCTATCTAAGTGGGAGTTTTTAAGTAATATGATTAATTGAACTTTAATTTATCATGAACTTAGTCCTGATAGTTTTTGCATGTCTATCTTGTTGTAGATCAATGGCCCGTGCTACCGTTCCCTTGGATTTTAATGCGTTCCTAGAGAAAGCTAAGTTGAAAGATGATGGTAGCAATTACACAGACTAGGTCTGTAACTTGAGGATTATCCTCATTGCTTCATAGAAGAATTATGTCCTAGAAGCACCGCTCTGGGTGCACCACCTGCGCCAGCAACTGCAGACATCGTGAATGCCTGGCAGACGCGTGTTGATGACTACTCGTTAGTTCAGTGTGCCATGCTTTACGGCTTAGAATCGGGACTTCAAAGACGTTTTGAATGTCATGGAGCATATGAGATGTTCCAAGAGTTGAAGTTAATATTTCAAGCAAATGCCCGACTTGAGAGATATGAAGTATCCAAGAAGTTCTATAGCTGCAAATGGAGGAGAATATAGTTCTGTCAGTGAACACATACTCGGAATGTCTGGGTACCATAACCACTTGACACAGATGGGAGTTAATCTTCCTGATGATAGTGTCATTGATAGAGTTCTTCAATCACTGCCACCAAGCTATAAAGGCTTCGTGAGGAACTATAATATGCAACGGATGACGAAAACAATTCCCGAGCTCTTCGCAATGCTAAAGGTTGCGAAGGTAGAAATCAAGAAGGAGAATCAAGTGTTGATGGTCAACAAGACCACTAATTTCAAGAAAAAGGGCAAAGGGAAGAAGGGGAACTTCAAGAAGAATAGCAAGCAAGTTGCTACTCCTGGGAAGAAACCCAAGTCGGGACCTAAGCCTGAAACTGCGTGCTTCTACTACAAAGGAACTGGTCACTGGAAGCGGAACTGCCCCAAGTATTTGGCGGATAAGAAGGATGGCGAAATGAAAGGTATATTTGATATACATGTTATTGATGTGTACCTTACTAATGCTGGTATTTGATACTGGTTCTGTTGCTCATATTTGACACTCGAAACAGGGGCTACGGGTTAAATGAAGATTAGCTAAGGACGAGGTGACGATGCGTCTTGGAAATGGTTCCAAGGTCGATGTGATCGCTGTCGGCACGCTACCTCTACATCTACCTTCGGGATTAGTTTTAGACCTAAATAATTGTTATTTAGTGCCAGCGTTGAGCATGAACATTATATCTGGATCTTGTTTAATGCGAGACGGTTATTCATTTAAATCAGAGAATAATGGTTGTTCTATTTATATGAGTAATATCTTTTATGGTCATGCACCCTTGTTGAGTGGTCTATTTTTATTGAATCTCGATCGTGGAGATACACATGTTCATAATATTGAAGCAAAAAGATGCAAAGTTGATAATGATAGTGCAACTTATTTGTGGCACTACCGTTTAGGTCATATTGGTGTAAAGCGCATGAAGAAACTCCATGATGATGGACTTTTGGAATCACTTGATTATGAATCACTTGGTGCTTGCGAACCATGCCTCATGGGCAAGATGACTAAAACTCCGTTCTCCAGAACAATGGAACGAGCTACTGACTTATAGGAAATAGTACATACTGATGTATGTGGTCCAATGAGTGTTGAGGCTCGTGGCGGGTATCGTTATTTTCTTACCTTCATAGATGATTTGAGCAGATATGGGTATATCTACTTAATGAAGCATAAGTCTGAAGCATTTGAAAAGTTCAAAGAATTTCAGAGTGAAGTGGAAAATCATCGTAACAAGAAAATAAAGTTTCTACGATCTGATCATGGAGGCGAATATTTGAGTTACGAGTTTGGTCTTCATTTGAAACAATGTGGAATAGTTTTGCAACTCATGCCACCTGGAACACCACAGTGTAATGGTGTGTCCCAACGATGTAACCATACCTTATTGGATATGGTGCGATCTATGATGTCTCTTACTGATTTACCGCTATCATTTTGGGGTTATGCTTTAGAGATGGCTGCATTCACTTTAAATAGGGCACCATCGAAATCCGTTGAGACTACGCCTTATGAACTGTGGTTTGGCAAGAAACCAAAGTTGTCGTTTCTTAAAGTTTGGGGCTGCAATGCTTATGTGAAAAAGCTTCAACCTGATAAGCTCGAACCCAAATCGGAGAAATGCGTCTTCATAGGATACCCAAAGGAAACTGTTGGGTACACCTTCTATCACAGATCCGAAGGCAAGATATTCATTGCTCAGAATGGATCCTTTCTAGAGAGGAGTTTCTCTCGAAAGAAGTGAGTGGGAGGAAAGTAGAACTAGATGAGGTAATTGTATCTTCTCCCAAATTGGAAAGTAGTTCATCACAGAAATCAGTTCCAGTGATTCCTACACCAATTAGTGAGGAAGCTAGTGATGATGATCGTGAAACTTTAAATCAAGTTACTACCAAACCTCGTAGGTCTTCCAGAGTATGGTCCGCACCAAAGTGGTACGATATTCCTGTTATGGAAGTCATGTTACTAGACCATGATCAACCTATGAACTATGAGGAAGCGATGATGAGCCCAGATTCTGTGAAATGGCTTGAGGCCTTGAAATCTGAGATGGGATCCATGTATGAGAACAAATTATGGACTTTGGTGGATTCCTAATGATCAGCAAACCATAGAAAATAAATGGATCTTCAAGAAGAAGACTGGCGCTAACGATAATGTTACTGTTTACAAAGCTCAACTTGTTGCGAAAGGTTTACGACAAGTTCAAGGAGTTGACTACGATGAGACTTCCTCACCTGTAGTGATGCTTAAGTCTGTCCGAATCATGTTAGCAATTGCCGCATTTTATAATTATGAAATTTGGCAGATAGATGTCAAAAATGCATTCCTTAATGGATTTCTGGAAGAAGAGTTGTATATGATGCAACCAGAAGGTTTTGTCGATCCAAAGGGTGCTAAGAAAGTGTGCAAGCTCCAACGATCCATTTATGGACTGGTGCAAGCCTCTCGGAGTTGGAATAAACACTTTGATAGTGTGATCAAAGCATATGGTTTTATACAGACTTTTGCAAAAGCATGTATTTACAAGAAAGTGAGTGGGAGCTATGTATCATTTCTTAATATTATATGTGGATGACATATTGTTGATTGGAAATGATACATAATTTCTGGTTAGCATAAAAGGATACTTGAATAAGAGTTTTTCAATGAAAGACCTCATTGAAGCTGCTTACATATTGATCAAGACGCTTAATTGGACTTTCACAAAGCACATACCTTGATAAAGTTTTGAAGAAGTTCAAAATGAATCAGTCAAGAAAGGGTTCTTGCCTGTGTTACAAGGTGTGAAGTTGAGTCAGATTCAATGCCCGACCACTGTAGAAGATAAAGAGAAAATGAAAGTCATTCCCTATGCTTCAGCCATAGGTTCTATCATGTATGCAATGTTGTGTACCAGACATGATGTGTGCCTTGCTATAAGTATAGCAGGGAGGTACCAAAGTAATCCAGGACTGGACCACTGGACAGCGGTCAAGAACATCCTGAAATACCTGAAAAGGACTAAGGATACGTTTCTCATTTATGGAGGTGACAAAGAGATTGTCGTAAATGGTTACGTCAATGCAAGATTTGACACTGATCCGGATGACTCTAAGTCACAATCTGGATACGTATTTATATTGAATGGTGGAGCTATTAGTTGGTGCAGTTCCAAGCAAAGCGTCGTGGCGGGATGTATGTGTGAAGCGGAGTACATAGCTGCTTCGAAAGCAGCAAACGAAGGAGTTTGCATGAAGGAGTTCATATCCGATCTAGGTGTTATACCTAGTGCATCGGGTCCAATGAAAATCTTTTGTGACAATACTGGTGCAATTGCCTTGGCAAAGGAATCCAGATTTCACCAGAGAACCAAACACATCAAGAGATGCTTCAATTCCATCCGGCATCAAGTCGCGGAGGGAGACATAGAGATTTGCAAAATACATACAGATCTGAATGTTGCAAGCCCGTTGACTAAGCCTCTTCCACGACCAAAACATGATCAGCACCAAGATTCAATGGGTGTTAGAATCGTTACTGTGTAATCTAGATTATTGACTCTAGTGCAAGTGGGAGACTAAAGGAAATATTCCCTAGAGGCAATAATAATGTTGTTTCTTATATTTCCTTATATCATGATAAATGTTTATTATTCATGCTAGAATTGTATTAACCGGAAACTTAGTACATGTGTGAATACATAGACAAAACATAGTGTCCGTAGTATGCCTCTACTTACCTAGCTCGTTAATCAAAGATGGTTGTGTTTCCTAACCATAGACATGTGTTGTCATTTGACGAATGGGATCACATCATTAGGAGAATGATGTGATGGACAAGACCCATCGGATAGCTTAGCATTATGATCATTACAGTTTCATTGTTGTTGCTTTCTTCATGACTTATACATGTTCCTCAGACTATGAGATTACGCAACTCCCAAATACCGAAGGAACACCTTGTGTGCTATTAAACGTCACATAATAACTGGGTGATTATATAGATGCACTACAGGTGTCTCCTAAGGTGTTTCTTGGGTTGTCATAGATCGAGATTAGGATTTATCACTCTGTGTATCGGAGAGGTATCTTTGGGCCCTCTCGATAATGCTCATCACTATAAGCCTTGCAAGCAATGTGATGAATGAGTTAGTTGTGGGATGAAGCATTATGGAACGAGTAAAGAGACTTGCTGGTAACGAGATTGAACTAGGTATGATGATACCGACGATCGAATCTCGGGCAAGTAACATACCGATGACAAAGGGAACAACGTATGTTGTTATGCGGTTTGACCGATAAAGATCTTCATAGAATATGTAGGAGCCAATATGAGCATCCAGGTTCCGCTATTGGTTATTGACCGGAGATGTTTCTCGATCATGTCTACATAGTTCTCGAACCCGTAGGGTCCGCACGCTTAACGTTCGATGATGATTTATATTATGAGTTATGTGTTTTTGATAGCTGAAGTTTGTCCGGAGTCCCGGATGAGATCACGAACATGACGAGGAGTCTCAAAATGGTCGATACATAAAGATTGATGTATTGGAAAGTTATGTTCGGACACCAGAAAGGTTTTGGAAAGGTTCGGGCATTTTTCGGAGTACCGGGAGGTTACCGAAACCCCCCGGGGGATTAATGGGCCTTCATGGGCCTTAGTGGAAGAGAGGAGGTAGCGGCCAGGAGGAGGCGCGTGCCCCCCTAACCAAACCGAATTGGA
The DNA here is from genome assembly GCA_963921465.1 of Triticum timopheevii. Classification (NCBI taxonomy): domain Eukaryota; kingdom Viridiplantae; phylum Streptophyta; class Magnoliopsida; order Poales; family Poaceae; genus Triticum; species Triticum timopheevii. The sequence continues at coordinate 373,894,567 of OY997270.1, forward strand.
CTAGGGGAGGGGGCGTGGCCCCCCTTTCCTGTTTCTCCTCCACCTCTTTCCCTCTCTCCCCCTCTTGTAAAAAGGAAGGGGACTCCAACTAGGATTGGGAATCCTAGTTGGACTCCCCCTATAGGCGCGCCCCTCCTTGGCCGGCCTCATCCTCCTCCCTCCTTTATATATAGGGGCAGGGGGGCACCACAAGGGACAACAATTATTCTCTTAGCCATGTGTGGTGCCCCCTCCACAGTTTAACACCTCGGTCAAATTGTCATAGTACTTAGGCGAAGCCCTGCACCGGTAACATCATCGACACAGTCGCCACACCATTATGCTGACGGAACTCTCCCTCGCCCTCAACAAGATTAAGAGCTCGAGGAACGGCATCGTGTTGAACGTGTGCTGAACACGAAGGTGTCGTACATTCGGTACTTGGATTGGTTGGATCATGAAGACGTTCGACTACATCAAACGCGTTACTAAACGCTTCCGCTTTCGGTCTACGAGGGTACGTGGACACACTCTCCCGTCTCGTTGCTATGCATCTCCTAGATAGATCTTGCGTGATTGTAGGAAAATTTTGAATTACTACATTCCCCAACAGGCCATTGGTGAAGAAGTGGACCGGCTCTTGGCGGCAGGGATTACCACTGAAGTTTTTCATCCTGAGTAGTTGGCTAACCCGGTGCAGGTACTTAAGAAAAATGGCAATTGGCGTATGTGTGTGGATTATACAGACCTTAACAAGGCTTTTCCGGCTAATCCTTTTGCTCTCCCTCGTATTGATCAGATTATTGACGCTACGACGGGTTGTGAGCATTTGAGCTTTTTGGATGCTTATTCTGGCTATCATCGGATAAAGGTGGCAGTAAAGGACCAGGAGAAGACAACTTTCATCACTCCCTTTGGAGCCTTCTGCTATGTGTCTATGCCTTTTGGGCTCAAGAGTGCCCATGCAACTTACCAACGGTGTGTTCAGAATTGCCTTCATCGCTAGATTGGGCGCAATGTTCACGCATATGTGGATGATATTGTTGTGAAATCCAGGAAGAAGGAGACCTTGATAGATGATCTGAAAGAGACCTTTTACAATCTCTGGGTTTATAAAATGATGCTTAACCCAGCCAAGTGTTTCTTTGGCGTGCCAGCGGGCAAGTTATTGGGTTTCCTGGTTTCTGAGAGGGGCATTGAAGCTAACCTAGAGAAAATCAGGGCTATCACTTCTTTGGCTAAGCTGGCGTGTATCAATGACGTCCAGCATTTGGCGGGTCGTATTGCGGCTTTGAGCCGGTTTATAAGCCGCCTAGGAGAGAAGGCTGATACCTCCATTTTGCATCATGCTTTTATATCAATATTTATTGCATTATGGGCTGTATTACACATTATATCTCAATACTTATGGCTATTCTCTCTTATTTTACAAGGTTTACCATGAAGAGGGGGAATGCCGGCACCTGGAATTCTGGCTGGAAAAGGAGCAAACATTGGAAACCTATTCTGCACTGCTCCAAAAATCCTAAAACTCCACGGAACTTATGTTTGGAATTAATAAGAATTATTGAGCGAAATAAACACCAGAGGGGCCCACACCCTAGCCAGGAGGGTGGGGGTGCGCCCACCCCTACTGGGCACGCCCCCTGTCTCCTGGGCCCCCTGGTGGCCCTCCGGTGTCCATCTTCTGCTATATGAAGGCTTTTACCCTGGATAAAATCGTGGGCAAGCTTACGGGACGAAACCCCGCTGCCACGAGGCGGAACCTTGGCGGAACCAATCTAGAGCTCCGGTAGAGCTGTTCTGCTGGAGAAACTTCCCTCCGGGAGGGGGAAATCATCACCATCGTCATCACCAACGATCCTCTCATCGGGAGGGGGTCAATCTCCATCAACATCTTCACTAGCACCATCTCCTCTCAAAACCCTAGTTCATCTCTTGTATCCAATCTTGTATCAAAACCACAAATTGGTACCTGTGGGTTGCTAGTAGTGTTGATTACTCCTTATAGTTGATGCTAATTGGTTTACTTGGTGGAATATCATATGTTCAGATCCTTAATGCATATTATTACTCCTCTGATTATGAACATGAATATGCTTTGTGAGTAGTTACGTTTATTACTGAGGACATTGGTGAAGTCTTGCTATCAGTAGTCATGTGAATTTGGTATTCCTTCGATATTTTGATGAGATGTATGTTGTCTTTCCTCTAATGGTGTTATGTGAACGTCGACTACATGACAATTCACCATTATTTGGGCCTAGAGGAAGGCATTGGGAAGTAAAAAGTAGATGATGGGTTGCTAGAGTGACAGAAGCTTAAACCCTAGTTTATGCGTTGCTTCGTAAGGGGCTGATTTGGATCCATATGTTAATGTTGTGGTTAGGTTTACCTTAACACTTCTGTTGTAGTTGCGGATGCTTGCAATAGGGGTTAATCATAATTGGGATTCTTGTCCAAATGAGGATAGTACCCAAGCACCGGTCCACCCACATATCTAATTATCAAAGTACCGAACGCAAATCATATGAGCGTGATGAAAACTAGCTTGACGTTAATTCCCATGTGTCCTCGGGAGCTCTTTTCTCATTATAAGAAATTGTCCAGGCTTGTCCTTTGCTACAAAAAGGATTGGGCCACCTTGCTGCACTTTATTTACTTGTTACTCGTTACAATTTATCCTATCACAAAACTATATGTTACCTACAATTTCAGTGCTTGCAGAGAAAACCTTACTGAAAACCGCTTATCATTTCCTTCTGCTCCTCGTTGGGTTCAACACTCTTACTAATAAAAAGGACTACGATAGATACCCTACACTTGTGGGCCATCAAGACTCTTTTATGGCACTGTTGTCGGGGAGTGTAGCGCTTTTGGTGAGTGGAATTTGGTAAGGAAACATTCATATAGTGTGCTGAGATTTTCTGTCACTTGCTACTATGGAAACTAATCCTTTGAGGGGCTTGTTCGGGGTATCTTCACCCCGACCAAAATAGCAAAGAGTTGCTCCTCAACCTACTGAAAATATTTACTTTGTGATTCCTTCGGGTATGATAGAGAAACTGCTAGCTAATCCCTTTGCAGGAGATGGAACATTGCATCTCGATTTACACCTTATCTTTGTGGATGAAGTTTGTGGATTATTTAAGCTTGCAAGTATTCCCGATGATGTTGTCAAAAGGAAGGTCTTCCCTTTATCTTTGAAGGGAGATGCATTGACATGGTATAGGCTATGTGATGATACGTGATCTTGGAATTATAAACGATTGAAGTTGGAATTTCACCAGAAGTTCTATCCTATGCATCTTGTTCATCGTGATCGTAATTACATATATCATTTCTGGCCTCGCGAAGGAGAAAGCATCGCTCAAGATTGGGGGAGGCTTAAGTCAATGTTATATTCATGCCCCAATCATGAGCTCTCCAGAGAAATGATTATTCAAAAAAGTTATGCTCGACTTTCTCTCAATGATCGCAACATGCTCGATACTTCCTGTGCTGGTTCTTATATGCTGAAGACTATTGAATTCAAATGGGACTTATTGGAAAGAATTAAACACAACTCTGAAGATTGGGGTTCCGATGATGGTAAGAAGTCAGGTATGACACCTAAGTTTGATTGTGTTAAATCTTTTATGGATACCGATGCTTTTCGTGGATTTAGCACTAAGTATGGACTTGACTCTAAGATAGTAGCTTCTTTCTGTGAATATTTTGCTACTCATGTTGATCTCCCTAAGGAGAAGTGGTTTAAATATAATCCCCCGATTGAAGTAAAAGTAGTTGCACCTATTACAGTTGAAGAAAAGACTGTCACTTATAGTGATCCTATTGTTCCTACTACTTATGTTGAGAAACCTCCTTTTCCTGTTAGGATAAAGGATCATGCTAAAACTTCGGCTATTGTTCATAAGAGTAATACTAGGACTTATACACCTCCTGAGCAAATCAAAGTTCAACCTAGTATTGCTATGGTTATAGATCTCTTGGATGATGATTTAAATGGGCATGTTATTTATTTCTGTGGTGAGACTCCTAATATTGTTAAACCAGATGCTAAGATTCATAGACCTATTGTAGGCATGCCTGTTATTTCTGTTAAAATAGGAGATCATTGTTATCATGGTTTATGTGATATGGGTGGTAGTGCTAGTGCAATACCCTATGACTTATATAAAGAAATTATGCATGATATTGCACCCGCTGAATAGAATACATTGATGTTACTATTAAGCTTGCTAATAGGGACACCAATTAACCAGTTGGGATTGTTAGAGATGTTAAATTCTTGTGTGGGAAGGTTAAATATCCTGCTAATTTTCTTGTTCTTGGTTCCCCACAAGATGACTTTTGTCCCATTATTTTTGGTAGACCCTTCTTGAGTACTGTTAATGCTAAGATTGATTGTGAAAAGGATACTGTTACAATTGGCTTAGAGGGTATGTCTCATGAGTTTAATTTTGCTAAGTTTCGTAGGCAACCTCGTGATAGAGAATCACCTAGTAAGGATGAGATTATTGGTCTTGCTTCTATTGCTGTACCTCCTACTGATCCATTAGAACAATATTTGCTAGACCACAAAAATGATGTGTTTATGAGGGAAAGAAGGGAAATAGATATAGTGTTCCTTCAACAGGAACCTATTCTGAAACATAACCTTCCTGTTGAAATTCTAGGGGATCCCCCTCCACCCAAGGGTGATCCCGTGTTTGAGCTCAAACCATTACCAGATAATCTTAAGTATGCTTATCTTGATGAAAAGAAAATATATCCTATTATTATTAGTGCTAACCTTTCAGAGCAAGAAGAAGAAAGATTATTGAAAACTCTGAAGAAGCACCGTGCTGCCATTGGATATACTCTGGATGATCTCAAGGGCATTAATCCCACGTTATGCCAACACAAAATTAATTTGGAGGATGATGCCAAACCAGTTAGAGATCCTCAACGACGATTGAATCCTAAGATGAAAGAAGTGGTAAGAAAGGAGATACTAAAGCTCCTTGAGGCAGGTATAATTTATCCCGTTGCTGATAGTGATTGGGTAAGCCCTGTCCATTGTGTTCCTAAAAAGGGAGGTATTACCGTTGTTCCTAATGATAAAGATGAATTGATCCCGCAAAGAATTATTACAAGTTATAGGATGGTAATTGATTTCCGTAAATTAAATAAAGCTAGAAAGATCATTACCCTTTACCTTTTATTGATCAAATGCTAGAGAGACTATCCAAACACACTCATTTCTGCTTTCTAGATGGTTATTCTGGTTTCTCTCAAATACCTGTGTCAGCTAAGGATCAATCGAAAACTACTTTTACTTGCCCTTTTGGTACCTTTGCTTATAGACATATGCCTTTTGGTTTATGTAATGCACCTGCTACCTTTCAAAGATGCATGATGGCTATATTCTCTGACTTTTGTGAAAAGATTTGTGAGGTATTCATGGATGATTTCTCCGTTTATGGATCCTCTTTTGATGATTGCTTGAGCAACCTTGATCGAGTTTTGCAGAGATGCGAAGACACTAGTCTCGTCTTGAATTGGGAAAAGTGCCACTTTATGGTTAATGAAGGCATTGTCTTGGGGCACAAGATCTCCGAGAGAGGTATTGAAGTTGATAAAGCTAAAGTTGATGCTATTGAAAAGATGCCATGTCCCAAGGACATAAAAGGTATAAGAAGTTTCATTGGTCATGCCGGTTTTTATAGAAGGTTCATTAAGGACTTTTCTAAAATCTCTAGGCCTCTGACTAATTTATTGCAAAAAGATATTCCTTTTGTCTTTGATGATGATTGTGTAGAAGCATTTGAAATACTTAAAAAAGCTTTGATCACTGCACCTATTGTTCAACCACCTGATTGGAATTTACCCTTTGAAATTATGTGTGATGCTAGTGATTATGATGTAGGTGTTGTTCTAGGGCAAAGAGTTGATAAGAAATTGAATGTTATCCAGTATGCTAGTAAGACTCCTGATACTGCCCAGAGAAATTATGCTACTACTGAAAAAGAGTTCTTAGCAGTTGTGTTTGCATGTGATAAGTTTAGACCTTATATAGTTGATTCCAAAGTTACTATTCACACTAATCATGCTGCTATTAAATATCTTATGGAAAAGAAAGATGCTAAGCCTAGACTCATTAGATGGGTTCTCTTGCTCCAAGAATTTGATTTGCATATTATCGATAGAAAGGGAGCTGAGAACCCCGTTGCAGACAATTTGTCTAGGTTAGAGAATGTTCTTGATGACCCACTGACTATTGATGATAGCTTTCCTGATGAACAATTAGCAGTCGTTAATGCTTCTTGTACTGCTCCTTGGTATGCTGATTATGCTAATTACATTGTAGCTAAATTTATACCTCCTAGTTTCACATACCAGCAAAAGAAAAAGTTCTTTTATGATTTAAGACATTACTTCTAGGATGACCCACACCTTTATAAAGAAGAGTAGATGGTGTTATTAGACGTTGTGTACCTGAGCATGAACAGGAACAGATCCTATGCAAGTGTCACTCTGAATCATATGGAGGACACCACGCTGGAGATAGAACTGCACACAAGGTATTGCAATCCGGTTTTTATTGGCCTACTCTCTTCAAAGATGCTCGTAAGTTTGTATTATCTTGTGATGAATGTCAAAGAATTGGTCATATTAGTAGACGTCAAGAAATGCCTATGAATTATTCTCTTGTTATTGAACCGTTTGATGTTTGGGGCTTTGATTATATGGGACCCTTTCCTACCTCTAATGGTTATACACATATTTTAGTTGTTGTTGATTACGTTACTAAGTGGGTAGAAGCTATTCCAACAAGTAGTGCTGATCATAACACTTCTATTAAAATGGTTAAAGAAGTTATTTTTCCGAGGTTTGGAGTCCCTAGATATCTTATGACTGATGGTGGTTCACATTTTATTCATGGTGCTTTCCGTAAGATGCTTGCTAAGTATGATGTTAATCATAGAATCGCATCTCCTTATCATCCGCGGTCTAGTGGTCAAGTAGAGTTGAGCAATAGAGAGCTCAAATTAATTTTGCAAAATACTGTCAATAGATCTAGAAAGAATTGGTCCAAAAAACTTGATGATGCATTATGGGCCTATAGAACTTCATACAAAAATCCTATGGGTATGTCTCCATATAAGATGGTTTATGGAAAAGCTTGTCATTTACCTCTAGAACTTGAACATAAAGCATATTGGGCTATTAAAGAGCTCAACTATGACTTCAAACTTGCCGGTGAGAAGAGGTTATTTGATATTAGCTCACTTGATGAATGGAGAACCCAAGCCTATGAGAATGCCAAGCTATTCAAAGAAAAAGTCAAACGTTGGCATGACAAAAGGATACAAAAGCGTGAGCTTAACGTAGGTGATTATGTGTTATTATTCAACTCTCGTTTAAGATTTTTTGCAGGAAAACTTCTCTCTAAATGGGAAAGTCCTTACGTTATCGAGGAGGTCTATCGTTCTGGTGCCATAAAAATCAACAACTTTGAAGGCACAAGTGCGAGGGTGGTGAACGGTCAAAGAATTAAACATTATATTTCAGGTAATCCTATCAATGTTGAAACTAATATCATTGAAACCGTAACCCCGGAAGAATACATAAGGGACAATTTCCAGAACGTTCCAGACACCGAAAAGGAATAGGTATGTGGTATGGTAAGTAAACCGAGTCCAAAACAATTCTAATGGTAACTTTTATCAGTTTTGGAATATCTAACAATTTTAGGAAGAAAGAAGTAGTCCGGGAGGGACAGGAGGCCTCCACGAGGGTGGAGGGCGCGCCCACCCTTACTGGGCGCGCCCCTGACTCGTGGACACCTCGTGTGCCTTCCGGACTCCATTTTCGTGCACGTTACGTATTTTGGTCGGTAAAAATTCATTATATAAACTCCCGAAGGTTATGACCACCGAATCACGCAAATATCCTATGTTTTCGTTTCGAGCTGATTTCTGTTACAGATCTAGAGCATCATGGCGTCTCCAAGTGCTCCCAAGGACAAGTTTTTCGAGAGGGTTATCAACCTCTATCTCACAGAGGTGCTGCAACACCCTCAAACCATTGAGATGCGTGAGGGGGTGCTGCACATCCGCGATGTGGAGGGACCAAGGCGTACCCGAAGCATGGAGACAAAGCTCGAAGCCATGGAGCAGCAAGTTTTCAAGTGCCAAGGGATGGTTGAACATGGACTCAACGCTAACCAGATGATGATCACAGAGTTCACCAAGAACCACAAGCTAGATGCCAAGGTCATTGGGGAGACCATCTTCAAGCTTCAAGAGAAAATCGAGCACCTCCAAGACCAGATCTATGACCTGCAAAACCAAAATTGTGAGTATGAATATAGATTCAAGAGGATGAGTTTGGCTGCAGATTTAAGAATCCCGTAGACTCGATCATCCTTCTATGATGGTGAGCAGATGCCTTGGAAGATGGACGACAAGCCTACATCATCAACAACTCATACTTCACCACCTCCGAGGACATAATTACATGGGTATGGGCACTCCCCTTGGCAACTGCCATGCTTGGGGGAGGTGTCCCGGTATTGTATCACCACCACACTCCTATCTTTACCATTTTATTTAGTTTGATCCTTTTAGTAGTATCTTGATCTAGTAGATTGAAGTTTTGATATCAAGTAGTTTTGAGTTTTGCTTTGTGATCTCTTTATGTAATCGAGTCCGTGAGCTATTTATAATAAAGATTAGTGTTGAGTCAAGGGCTTTGCTATCTTGCTATGATCTTGAGAAAGTAGAGATAAAAGAGTTCATATTGATCTTATGGTTAGTGATGACTTCACACATAGAAAGTATGAGGCATAAAAGTTGTTGAGAGTTGATAAACGTAGTCTTGGTCATCGTTGCAATTAATAGGAAGTAATAAGGAAAGAGAGGTTTCACATACAAATATATTATCTTGGACATCTTTTAGGATTGTGAAGCACTCATTAAGTATGACATGCTAAAAGAGTTGACGTTGGACAAGGAAGACAACGTAATGGTTTATGTTTTCTCACATCTCAGTTAAAGTATATTGTCATAGACCTTCCAAACACGTTGAGCTTGCCTTTCCCCCTCATGCTAGCCAAATTCCTTGCACTAAGTAGAGATACTACTTGTGCTTCCAAATATCCTTAAACCCAGTTTTGCCATGAGAGTCCACCATACCTACCTATGGATTGAGTAAGATCCTTCAAGTAAGTTGTCATGTTGCAGGCAATAAAAATTGCCCTCTAAATATGTCTGACTTATTAGTGCAGAGAAAATAAGCTTTATATGATCTTGTTATGGAAGCAATAAAAGCGACGGACTGCATAATAAAGGTCCACATACAAGTGGCAATATAAAGTGACGTTCTTTTGCATTAAGATTTCATGCATCCAACCCTAAACGCACATGACAACCTCTGCTTCCCTCTGCGAAGGGCCTATCTTTTACTTTATGTTTTTACTTTATGCTTGAGTCAAGGTGATCTTCACATTTCCCTTTTTCATTTTATCCTTTGGCAAGCTCCTCGTGTTTGAAAGATCTTGATACATATATACAATTGGATGTAAGTTAGCATGAACTATTATTGTTGACATCACCTAAAGGTGAATACATTGGGAGGTAGCACAATAAGCCACTATCTTTCTCAATGTCTGGTTGAAGCTCCATAACCACAAGTATTGTGTGAGTGTTAGCAGTTGTAGAAGACTACATGATAGTTGAGTATGTGGACTTGCTAAAAAGCTCTATTTTTGACTCTTTCTGACGTTATGATAAATTGCAATTGCTTCAATGACTGAGATTATAGTTTGTTAGTTCCCAATGAAGTTTCTGAACCATGCTTGACATTGTGAATTGATCGTTACTTGAACATGGTAAATCATATGACAAAATCTATTTATGTTGATGCTATAAGAATGATCATGATGCCCTCATGTCCGTATTTTATTTTTATCGACACCTCTATCTCTAAACATGTGGACATATTTTTCGATTTCGGCTTCCGCTTGAGGACAAGCGAGGTCTAAGCTTGGGGGAGTTGATACGTCCATTTTGCATCAGGATTTTGTATCAATATTTATTGCATTATGTGCTGTTATTGCACATTATATCTCAATACTTATGGCTATTCTCTCTTATTTTACAAGGTTTACCATTAAGAGGGGGAATGCCGGCAGCTGAAATTCTGGCTGGAAAAGGAGCAAACATTGGAAACCTATTCTGCACTGCTCCAAAAATCCTGAAACTCTACAGAACTTATTTTTGGAATTAATAAGAATTATTGAGCAAAAGAAACACCAGAGGGGGCCCACACCCTGGCCAGGAGGGTGGGGGGCGCGCCCACCCCTACTGGGCGCGCCCCCTGTCTCCTGGGCCCCATGGTGGCCCTATGGTGTCCATCTTCTGCTATATGAAGGCTTTTACCCTGGAAAAAATCGTGGGCAAGCTTACGGGATGAAACTCTGCCGCCACGAGGTGGAACCTTGGCGGAACCAATCTAGAGCTCCGGCAGAGCTGTTCTGCCGGGGAAACTTCCCTCCGGGAAGGGGAAATCATCACCATCGTCATCACCAACGATCCTCTCATCGGGAGGGGGTCAATCTCCATCAACATCTTCAGCAGCACCATCTCCTCTCAAAACCCTAGTTCATCTCTTGTATCCAATCTTGTATCAAAACCACAAATTGGTACCTGTGGGTTGCTAGTAGTGTTGATTACTCCTTGTAGTTGATGCTAATTGGTTTACTTGGTGGAAGATCATATGTTCAAATCCTTAATGCATATTATTACTCCTCTGATTATGAACATGAATATGCTTTGTGAGTAGTTACGTCTGTTCCTGAGGACATGAGTGAAGTCTTGATATCAGTAGTCATGTGAATTTGGTATTCGTTCGATATTTTGATGAGATGTATGTTGTCTTTCCTCTATTGGTGTTATGTGAACATCGACTACATGACACTTCACCATTATTTGGGCCTAGAGGAAGGCATTGGGAAGTAATAAGTAGATGATGGGTTGCTAGAGTGACAGAAGCTTAAACCCTAGTTTATGCGTTGCTTCGTAAGGGGTTGATTTGGATCCATATGTTTAATGTTGTGGTTAGGTTTACCTTAATACTTTTGTTGTAGTTGTGGATGCTTGCAATAGGGGTTAATCATAAGTGGGATGCTTGTCCAAGTAAGGACAGTACCCAAGCACCAGTCCACCCACATATCAAATTATCAAAGTATCGAACGTGAATCATATGAGCGTGATGAAAACTAGCTTGACGATAATTCCCATGTGTCCTCGGGAGCTCTTTTCTCATTATAAGAAATTGTCCAGGCTTGTACTTTACTACAAAAAGGATTGGGCCACCTTGCTGCACTTTATTTACTTTATTTACTTGTTACTCGTTACAATTTATCTTATCACAAAACTATCTGTTACCTACAATTTCAGTGCTTGCAGAGAAAACCTTACTGAAAACCGCTCATCATTTCCTTCTGCTCCTCGTTGGGTTCGACACTCTTACTAATCGAAAGGACTACGATAGATCCCCTACACTTGTGGGTCATCAAAGGCTATATCCCTTTGTATCAAATGATGAAGAAGACAGATGAATTTGTTTGGAGCGATGCTGCTAATGAGGCGTTTGAGGCGCTTAAGAGATAGCTGGCTGAGCTGCCGGTTCTTGCAGCTCCTATTGAGAAGGAGCCCTTGCTTTTATATGTGGCTACAAACAACAGAGCTGTTAGTGTGGAAGTTGTGGTTGAAAGGAAGGATTCAGGCAAGGAGTATCCGGTTCAGAGGCCGGTTTATTATGTCAGTGAGGTGCTCATTGAATCTAAGCAGAGATACCCACATTGGTAGAAATTGGTTTACAGTGTGTTTATGGCCAGTCGCAAGTTGAAGCAGTATTTCCTTGGTCATCCCATCACTGTGGTTAGTTCTGCTCCCTTGGGGGATATTATTCAAAACAGACAAGCCACTGGTCGGGTATGTAACTGGGCCATTGAGCTTGGCCCCCATGGCTTGAAGTATGTGCCTCAGACGACTATAAAATCTCAAGCACTTGTGGACTTCCTCAAATGATTGGATAGAGCTACAGATGCTTGAGGATAAGTCGGATAATACATATTGGACTATTCATTTTGATGGATCCAGGCAATTGGAAGGCTCGGGGGCTGGAGTTATATTGACTTCCCCACGAGGTGATAAATTTTGTTATGCTTTAACACTACAAGAAATATGTCAACTTATGACCTTCTGTCAGTGACCCTCGAAGAATTGGTCATAAATTTATGACCATTTTAGACCAATTGGTCAAAAGCTGTTCAGGGGGCTCCAAACTCTAAACCATTGCGACCATTTTGGTCAGAAAGGTCGTAATTTCCTTACACGAAATGGTCACAAAGCAAACAGTGCTAGTCCGCTGCCTTATTTCTAGTTGTTAATGACCAATATAGATGGTCATAGCCTTGTAGATTGTGGTGGGTTGTGATGACTAGGCGCCATCTCATCAGTTTTGCCTATGTGTCATGTCCATGTGGCAGTTTTTGCCCTAGATTGTGAAGCAACCTATATTTCTATCATTCCCAAAATTCCCAAAAAAATCTCATAAATTCTTTGGGGCATATCTTCATCAAATATGTAAAAATCCTTCCTTGCCTAGTTCAAGACTAATTCAACAATATTTATTTTCCTATTCTGTTCACAACAACACTTTATGAAGGAAGTGCTATTTTTATATTCTTGATTGCCCTCGGAATTTTTGGGCACTCTTTCCTATCCAAATCATTACCGCATGACAAAATTCAGCTCCATTTGCCTAGCAAATCTTCCTCGGCAAATTTCCAAAGTTTTTGTCCACCTAGAAGCATTGTGAAGGAAGTACCTTTTTTATATCTCTAAATGACATGAAATTTATACAGTTCCTTCATATGCCCAAATTATCACCCTCCTCCAAATTGTAGCTCAGTCAAATCATCTATGTGAGCCCAGGTTCAATTTATATTTTATGGCCAAATTGGCACATTGCAAAGCAAGTGTTATATAGACCCCTCCTATTACCCTCAAACTTTTTGGACACTCTTCCATACCCAAATAATTGCCACATGATAATATTCAGCTCAATTTTCCTAGTAAATATTTCTCAGGAAATTTCCAAAGTTTCTACCTCGAGAGAAGCTTTGTGAAGTAAGTATTAGCTAGGCTTACCCAAATGATCTGAAAATTTACCAGCGCATGACCATACCTATGTAACTTACCTACACCAATTTTTAGCTTATTTCATTCATCCAATCTCTCTCACTAGTTTTCCCAAGTTTTTGTCCATAGAAGAGCATTGTGAAGGAAGTACTACTTTGGCATGTCAAAATGATATCAATTTTCTCCAATGCTTTCCTATGCCCAAATAACCATCCTCCACCAAATTTCAGCTCAATTCATTCATTATTTTGAGCCCAGCTTCAACATTCATATTTTTGTCCAGTGTGGTACTTTGCAAAGCAAGTACTACCTAGGCTCCTCCTTTTGAGGTGAAAATTTGTGAATACATTATCCTTAGTAGATGATCATCCTCGGCCAAAACTCACGCCCATTGGCCATGTGCATTTCCCGTACCGCAAATCAAACACTTGGCTGCTTATTCATGTTTGAGCATCGATCGGTCTCCTCGTGAGAATCTTATGTTGTGATTTTCTTCCTAGCACCTACCTGGGGAGTGCCCAACCCACTAGACATGCCTAGGCCGCACATAACACATGGCAACGCCACGGTCACGCGGTGACCACGCAGCGAGCATGCGAGCTTACACGCTCTAGAGTTGGGGCCCTCGGCCACCGTCCAAACCTCGATGTCTCGCCATCAAACCATGTATTTCTGATTAAATAGATACTTATTTACCTAGAAATGATTTTTGGAAAAAATAAAGAGCAAACTATGAGGCAGCTGCAGTTCAAATTTGACCCGCTTCCAGCTGAATCAACAGGAATTTGTCTTTTTCACCAGAGGTGGATCAAAATTTTGACACCCAACCATTTTGTCAATTGTGCATTAAATATGGCCTAGTATTTTATAAAATTGATTAGGTACAATTTTGCAACAAATATATGGTAGGTCCTTCACAAAAAAAACTCATTTCAGGCACTCAGAAAATGGAAAATGGTTTTTCGTCCAAAGAAAATGAAAACTTCCTTAGGCAACATTGTTTGCCATTCCAATATGCACCCTTGTGCACAATATTAGATCATTTGAACAAACTATGCCATGAATGTGGCCATAAGATTGATCATTTGGCTTGAAAGCCATGAATCTTCACACTTGATAGCTCATTTCTGAGAACACTTTTTTAAAATAATTACTGTATTACAAGTTTATTATTTTTCCTGGAAACTTGGTCACATATAATGACACAATGCGAAGGTTTTCCAATTTTTTGATTTTTTTTGAATTTTTTATGCCCGTTTCAAAATGCGGTCAAAACGTCGGGAATGACCGTTCCTAGCTAGTGGTTGAATCTTGGAGAACTTTTGGTATTTCTATGATTAAATAGATACTTATGTACCTAGAAATGATTTTTGGAAAAAATAAAGGGCAAACTATGAGGCGGCTGCAGTTCAAATTTTACCCGCTTCCAGCTGAATCGGCGTGAATTTGTCTTTTTCACCAGAGGTGGATAAAAACTTTTTACACCCAACCATTTGGCCAATTGTGCATTAAATATGGACTAGTATTTTAGAAAAATGATTTGGTCCAATTTTGCAACAATTATTTGGGAGGTCCTTCAACAAAAAAACCTCCTTTTGGGCACTCGAAAAATGGAAAATGGTTCTTTCGTCCAAAGAAAAAAAATTTTCCTTAGGCAACATTGTTTGCCATTCCAATATGCACCCTTGTGCACAATATGAGATCATTTGAACAAACTATGCCATGAATGTGGCCATGAGATTGATCATTTGGCTTAAAAGCCATTGATCTCCACACGTGATAGCTCGTTTCTGAGAACACTTTCTTAAAATAATTGCCGTATTACAAGTTTGTTATTTTTCCTGGGAACTTGGCCACATATAATGACACAATGCGAAGGTTTCCCAATTTTTTGATTTTTTTTGAATTTTTTATGCCCGTTTCAAAATGCGGTCAAAACGGCGGGCTTGACCGTTCCTAGCTAGTGGTTGAATCTTGTAAAACTTTTGGTGTTTCTCTGATTAAATAGATACTTATGTACCTAGAAATGATTTTTAGAAAAAATAAATAGCAAATTATGAGGCAGCTGCAGTTCAAATTTGACCTGCTTCCAGCTGAATCGGCGGAAATTTGTCTTTTTCACGAGAGGTGGATCAAAACTTTTTACACCCAACCATTTGGTCAATTGTGCATTAAATATGGCCTAGTATTTTAGAAACTTGATTTGGTCCAATTTTGCAACAATTATTTGGTAGTTCCTTCACAAAAAAACCTCCTTTTCGGGCACTCGGAAAATGATTAAAAATAGCTAGAAAGATCAGAAATGCATCCAAATGGGTCCTTATCCATAAAATGTGGTCTAACTCTAGTGAAAATTTGTGTGGTGCCCTTTTGAAAAATATTTTTGATATCTACTTCACAAAATCCCTTTATTTTTAATAGTTCAAAACTATTTTAAACCATTGATTTTCCAAACCAATCAGAACACTTCCCACGGATTGATGACATGGCGTCCATCCATCCATCCATCCCACATCCATCCATCCATCTTTCTACAAAAAAAATAAAAAAAAAAGAAAACAAAAAGAGATACCCCCCATCCGCAGCCCAAACCCTAGCTCAGATCGATCGCTTCCTCCCATCTCCGCGCCACCGCCGCCCCCCTCCCGATCCAGTCCTCTCCCGCGCGGCAACCCTTCCTAATCACCCACCGCCCCGACCTCACTGCCCCCACATCACCGGATCCGCACCTCCTCATCCATATCGACGATGACGGCCCCCCGTCGCCGCCCCATCCTTCCCCACAACGCTCCGTCGAACCCTAGCGCTCCAGATCCACCTCATGCGCTCCCCCTCGTCTTCCACATCGCCGCTGCCACCCAGTTCCCCTCACTTCTCCGTCCAGGCGCCGTCATCATCGATCGATCTCCCGAGCAAGCAACCTCCCTCCCCCGCCGTCAAGGGGCCTCCATGAACCAAGGCCGGGAGCAGGCTTCCTCACTCTACTCCTTCTTCGGCGACGACCTTCCCCTCCGTGCGCGCGTTCCAGCAGCGGGCTTCTCCTTCCGCTTGCTTCGCGCCGCGGAGCCGCGGAGGAAGACCCACGGGCGCGGCGCCATCGTCGTCAACAACTACCACATCCCCGAGTTCCTGCTCAAGACCGTCACCCTCCACTACGTCCCGGCCGCGGCAACCTCTGCTTCATCGCCAGCTCCTGGATCTACCCCGCCGGCAGCTACACCTACAGCCACGTCTTCTTCGCCAACGATGTGAGTGAGCCTTAACTTTCCTCTCCTTTCATTTTCATTTCACCCGCCGTCGTCATTCATGGTCGTCAAGTCTTCTTTGAGATAAGATAAGATTAGTAGGTGCAGAATTTATTCCCTGTTGGTAGAGAAAAGATATGGCTAGGTGCAGAGGATTGAATGAAACCGGCACCGTGGCACCCTGGTAGGTGAAGAGAACTATTGCACTTGAACAATTGTGCGGCCTGCTGCTGCCGGTTTATTTCTTTGAGATAAGACACGTACGTGGGTTCACAACGCATACATGGCTCCACCACCATGGGACGACCTCGGTCGCTACATGGCCGCCTCAGAACCAGAAGAAACTTTTAAAAGATGTTGCATGATACAGTAGTAGCACTCAATCCGGTTTACTCTACCGAAATAGTATAACATTTTAATCTGGAATCCCACCTAGCAGTATTCTAGGTGCCTTCCAGTCAACTCATCATATCATATGAGCCCAAAAACATCGACAAGATCACACTTGTACTAATTTTCTCAGTATTTAAGCAAATCAGGAAGAACAGATCTTATTGGCTATAAGCGTGCTTTCTAGTACTTATTAGCTGTGTTGCAACTTGCGAGCAAGTTGTGGGGTTTCTGTACATACTCTGTGGTGCTATGTGTCATGCGATTCTTGGTTCTAATAAGTATTGGCCAGTTCATGTTCACGTTATAATCCTATAAGATTGGGCTATAGTTGCGAATGCATCTCTGTGGCAATGGATTCTGTCTAAGGCTTTTGCTCTTTGGTGTCACCCTACTAGTGCATCACTTAGCATAGTCTGTATGTTAAGATGCTCAAAGCGAAGGGCGCAATAAGTTTTTCCTTTGCATATGATTGGTTACTGATGATGATACTGCTTCTTGAATAAATAGGTGGGATCCTCAAGGTCCATTCAAACCATTGCATTTGATGAATCCGGCAAGACTATCTTTTATTCACTCCATACTCTATAGACATTTCAGGTACACTTAACGTATCTTGCATATGATTGCTTTTTTTGCAGGTTCGTGAAGAGAGCTGATCTGGTTTTGTGAAGGAAGGGCAAGAAAGATTATGTGGGGATCAGATTTTCCATGGCGACCTAGGAGGAGTTGCACCATCTCAGGTTCATCACTTGCTCCTCCACTTCTCTTATCTTCTTCTTCTCCATCTCCCCATCTAATTAGTGAGTTCCTTTGCAGGTTGCTCCGATCTAGTTGTGTGAAGCAACATGCAAGTTCTGCTACTGCTGTTGTGCTCCCTTGAATGATCTGGTGAAGGACAATTTGGTCCATAGGTCGTCCCCCCATGCTATCTCTCTCTGCTGCATAGTTAGGTTCAGTTTTTTTGTTCTCTTTCTAGTTTAAGCGTAAGGATTCCAGTAGGTCTCTATGTATGTAGCTCATGAGTTAGAACATCTAATCTAATTACGGACTGCATACTTGCTATGTCATGTGCAAACTTGTTTGCATTCAGTTCAGAAAATTTCTGAATTCTCTGGTGTTTGCTTTCACTCAATGATTGTGGTACTGGTAGTCAAATTAGATGCCTCCTTTGCTGTAATTCACTCGTTTCCCTGTCATGGTTTATCTTGAATTTTGGTAGTGTGACAAACACATTAGCAAATCTAAATAACTTTGACATATTTGTTGTATTATCTTGCGCTGGATTGGCACCTTTCATTACCCTGTACAAATATATCTCAATTCTGCTAACACTGATCCTTGTGTATGGTCTTAAACCCTTTTGGTTGCATGATACTTCTATATCTGTAGCCTTTAATGAATTCAATGTATGATTGTGATGAGAATTATATGATACCTACCTGTTTTTATCCTTGATCAGTATCATTTATGGTCTCTGTTCTTATTACTTGTTGTGTACGTTTAGTGCCTATACATCGTTGTGTTTAGCGGGTCTAGTCCTTCACTGTTATAGTTTGAAACCACTTCATAACTCATAATTTGTTTGTCATGATTCATTGCTTATGAAAATTATTACAAATATGTTGAAAATTGCATAGAATAATTTTGTGCCATCTCTGTAACTGTGCTAGATGTGATGTTCCTGAAACTTATTATGGTATATGTACTGTCCTTATGTTGCAACACTACAGTTATTATTTTTCATCCTTACGCAGACAAGAAAGCTAACTTTGCCCTAGCCTTCTCATCCGTGCCTCCACTAGAGCATGGATCAGCCGTGCAGGACGTGGAGCTCCGCATGGATCACGACTTGGTCGTCGTGGGGGCCTGGACCATCAAGCTCGCGGGCGAGATGGACGGCCTCGGCAATGGAGGCGCGTGTGAGATCCTGGGGTTGACCAATCCATGAGGCGCCAGATCTTCCCTCGGGGTCGCCTGCTATAGACATACTGTCGCTGGATCTCCTCCCCCCCTCTCTCTGCGTGTTTTTCTGTCAATAGCTAGTAGCATAAGTTGGAGCAGGCTGTAGCTGGAACTTAATCTGCATTTATTCAACTAGATCAAGTACAAGTACATTAGTTCGTAATCTGCTATTAATACATCTCCTAGTCATAAATTTCCTGAAGTAGTGCATGTATATATTTAGGTGCTAGTTAATTAGAAAGTGGATGTGATTTCTAACTTGATTGTTGTAGGCTACAAGATATATCTCTGTTGGTTCATCTTGCTGTAGAATATGCCCCTGCTCATTCATTTATGTGTATTGCTATTTACCTCTGGTGACATGTGATAAGCGCTCATCTATATGTTTATATTTTGAGCAGCTGGGTACAACTACAGTTGTAGAATCATCTAGCCAAATTTTGGGAGGATGGCATAAAAGATTAGATAACGCATGCTTTTGAAATCATGGTAAGCTTCACAAGCTTGTAAGGTGTTTTCTATTTTCAAGCGACTTTACATCAAGTTACTGTTTCTTAACAGAAATTCTAGACTCTGTAGCTTTTTATTGTTCTCTCCACTTATTTGTACAGCCAAGGATGCTTACTTAATTGTATAGTTGTTTATTGTTCTTTTCTAGGTATTCTATTTATGCTCCATTCTGAAATCTATTGTGCATTGCCAAGTCTATGAGGCGAAGCGTCACTGCTCAACTATTTCTTTACTGAACTGGGAGCAACAAAGGCAAGATATTCGAAACAAGCTGAAGTCCTTTTGATTCTTGATTTCTAGCATACACATGCAACCTGCTTGGTGATGTTACTATAGATATGATGTAGGTTCAATGCTTACAATTTTTTGATGTGATGCATGTTACCTTTTGAAATATGAAGATGCATGTAAGCACTGTTGCTGGCAATCTGGCATATCATAACAGTCTTACCCCTTGTTCTGTCACTAGCATACACCACAGTTTTAGATAAAAGGGGGCATATCATTTGCTCTATAAAATGGATTGTTTATTAATTTATTTGGACTTGCACACATTACGTAAGGAAGGATCGCCAATCTGGGTGTCCAAATGATAGTAAAACCTAGGGCTCTTGCACGGTTCTTGGATTTATTTTTATCATATATTACCCATATTGAGACTGAACATGTGGCTTTTCTTCTCATCTACAGGAGAGTTATGTGCTGATTTTTTTTAAGAAGCTAGAAGTCCAATTCAATGACTTGCTTTATGTGTTTGTTGTAATGCTGTATTTTCTGGGAATTTGGATGTATTGTTGATCTGGCTGAGAATTTGGTGTATATTTGCTTGCTGAACTTACAAATGCTAGGATATATGTACAAATTCTTGGAATATTATTCTATGTTTACTTGAAATGTATTCTTGGATTGAAAGTGGTCAAAAAGAGAATATATTGTTGTAAATTGTATTTGAAATAAAGAGGTGTGGCCCAAATTAAAAACTGGCCGAAATGTCTATTGGACCAAATGAAAAACTGGTTGAAATGGCTACAGCCCTAAAAAATTGGATCGCAAAGAGGCCAGGGCCCAAAAAATGGATCGCAAAAAGGCCAAGGCCCCAAAATTAAATGCACTATAAAAATCGTGAGGCCCAAATTTAAAATGGACCGCAAAATGCCCAAAGCAATTGACCAAAATTGGCAGGAAAAAAAATCATAAATGGGCCGAATTAATGGGCTCGGCCCATGTAGAAAACCGAATTGGACCGGGCTGAATCTTGTGCCACATCAGCTTGCCACGCTGGATGCCTACGTGGCCTAGGGGAGGTTGCTAGTGACCAAAACGCCACAGTAGGAATATTTTGGTCGTAAACGTCTTTGACCATTCCAGAAGAAAGGTCGCTATAGTCAGTTTACGACGGCCAGCTTTTGACCTTCTGTTTTTGGTCACAAAAAGGTCATAAATGGAAATTTGTGACCTTTCAGTGACCAATAGTGGTGGTCATAAGTTGACATATTTCTTGTAGTGTAAGGTTGATGTTCCCTTGTACTAACAATGCAGCTGAGTATGAAGCCTTACTCCATGGTCTTCGGATGTCTAAAGAGATGACTCTAAGCCGGGTAAGGTGCTTTGGCGACTCAGGAACTTGAGATTCAAAGGACCCACTCATGGCGGCTTATCGCCGCGAGGTTGACACTATTGCTGGTCATTTCAAAGGTTATCAAGTGGAGCATGTTGATCGCAGGAAAAATGAGGCTACTGATGCTTTAAGCCGGCTGGGGTCTCAGCGTAAGCCGGTCCCCCCTAATGTTTTCCTTGATGTTTTGCCTAACCCATCAGTTAAGTTGCCTACGGAGGAGGACTTGGCAGTTCCTGACCCGGAGTCACAGTTGGTGGCGGCTGTCCATGTCATCCCTGATTGGACTGTTCCATATTTGGCTTATATGACCCGGTGCGAGTTACCTGAGGATGAAACCTTGGCCAGGCAAATAACCCGGAGGTCTAAGTCAATGACTATTGTCAATGGAGAGCTACACAGATGCAGTGTTACAGGAGTGTTTCAACGATGCATTTCTCCTGAGGAGGGCCGTGAAATTCTAAGGGAGATTCATGAAGGAGATTGCAGTCATCATGCCGGCTCATGCTGATGCGGAAGATCTGGTTAGTAAATTTGATGGCTATCAAAAATTTTCAAGACGAGCTCATGTGCCGGCTCAAGAATTGAGGATGATTCCAATTACTTGGCTGTTTGCAGTCTGGGGACTGGATATGGTTGGGCCTTGTAAAAGGTCCAAGGATAAAAACACTCATCTCCTGGTAGCTATTGTTAAGTTTACAAAGTGGGTTCAAGCTGAGCTGGTCAGCAAATGCGATGCAGCCACGGCGGTTCAATTCATCTAAAAGGTTATCTTTCGTTTTGGATACCCTCATAGTATCATCACTGATAATGGTACTAATATGTCTAAGGCTGCAATGAAAGAGTTCTGTCAACAAGAACATATCCGGCTTGATGTACCGTCGGTGGCTCACCCCCAGTCTAATGGTCAAGCTGAAAGAGCCAATCAGGAAATCTTGAAAGGTATTAAACCCCGGCTTATGGTCCCTTTGCAGAGGACACCGGGTTGTTGGGTGGAAGAGTTGCCCTCAGTGCTTTGGAGTATCAATACCACCCCCAACAGATCTACGGGTTACACGCCTTTCTTCATGGTTTACGGAGCAGAGGCGGTTCTCCCTAGTGACATACGTCACGACTCACCCCGTGTGGCGGCTTATGTTGAAGCTGATAATGAGAAAGCACGTCAGGATCGCAAAAAAACTTGGGGGCTTCCTGCTCATTGAGCATAGCTATGACTACCCTACTGGTCTGGCTTGTACGCTAGATCGAAATATTACTTGGGGGATTCTTGTTAAGTGAACAAAAGCTTTGTTGTCCCTTGTAATAGGCTTGGACGCCGGGTGTATTCACCAAAAAATCGGGTTATCCTGCCTTTGTATGCTTGCCACTCTGACCAGGTAATCCTGGAATGACTCATTGTACTCTTGATAGTTAAATTTTTTAAAGACCCTGAACTTGTCAAAGTTGAAACGGCGATTGGTCATGTGAGGCCCGGCTTACATGTTTGAATTAATGAGTAACTCCATGGCTGTGCAACCCTTGAATAGCACTTGATGTTGAGGCTTGGCAGCCTTTGAATGCCTTGATCTTATGTTTCTTTTTCTTTTGAATCTTTTTGGTGATTTATGTTTGGGCCATATTGATATATGGTTGAAATTTGATTCAGGCCATGATGCCTTGATCTTTATTTGATAAATATTTGGTGTTTTGTTAACCCATCCTGGCTTTGGACGTTAAGTCACCAGTGTATGATGATCATATGTTTGGAGTTTTATACTCTAAAAATTTGGGATACCATCTTTTGCTGTCTCCGGCGTTGTAAGACGGCAGTGTGAATAAATTGCACAGAGCACTAAGCTCTGAGTTTGGGTTATTACGCTTATTTCATATGGCATGATAAGCCAGCAATATACATAAATATCACATGTATGATATTTGTTTTTTTATGATTCTATAAGGTTTTGATAAACCGGCCCTGGTTATGGACGTTACAGTCACCAGTGGCTTGTTATATGGGGCTTTTTTGACCCGCCTTGGGGTAAACCGCCAAGGCACTTGTGCCCTATTTGTATGCAGGGTTTATGACAATGTGCTTAGGCAAAATTGATAATGAGTATGAGCATAAACATTGGATCGTCAAAAAAGATCAAAACAACTCATCAGTGTTATGCAGATCAACATGCGCAATGGCATGACAGATAATTGTTTAAAGCTAGCCTATTACAAGGCAACAGACGGCCCAAAAGAATAAGTGTTTTTACAAAGTATCACAACTGGCAGATGTTAAGCCGGCCTGCGGCTCACTGGTCTTGGCCTTGGCGAGTTGAGGATTGTGGGTCATCCAGCACTGGTTCATCCTCCTCCACTTCACCCATTGGCTGGAAGTTAGAGGTTGCCCAGTTGATCCCAGTCAAAGCTTTGAATACATCCTCATCACTAATAAGTGTTGACGGGTCAATGTCCGGAGCAAAAGTGTGCTTACGAATTGGAGGAGTAATTTCTTGTGAATCATGGATTGGCGCCTTGACCTTCTTGTTGTCAGTGTCGTAAACCGCCTGATAATGTGATAGCTAGGTATCTTCAGCTAGCATGCTTGCTAGAGGATGCATTTCCCTTGCTATTGAAGCAAACTCCTCTATGCTGAAGGGAGACACGTCCTCTTTCACGCTGGAACAGCCGTTAGCCAAGTCTGCCGGGTCGAGATCTGATTGTCATGCTTTAGCCCGGGTTAGCGCGATGAGTGCACCGGCTCTTGTAGCTGATTTCTTAAGCTCGTCGACCCGCAAGGGTAGCACAGATAGCTTCTCCAGTGTGTCCTTGATGAGGGTTGGTGGTTGTTTCTTATGCGCAGCTGTGCAAATGGCGTGTTGTGCGCCAGTATATAATTGCTCTACAAGGGTGTAGTCGGCTTTCAGCTTCTTGCGCATATCTGAGCCGAGGTGGGCGATCCTGGAGCCTGTATCAATAAATAAATCTATAAGCTGGATGAATAGTGATTACAATGTATTGGTAGTAACAAATTGAGATGATGTTACTTACCGAAGATAGCAGCAATTATGGCATTTACTTGATGTTTTAAACCAGCGAGTTCTTCAGCCACCGGCTTAAGAGCTGCTTCGGCATCTTCTGCTCTTTTCAACTGAGCTGATTTCTCTGTCTCCCAGCCTGCCTGGTCAGCCTTGAAGTCTTTTTTCAGCTTTTCCCTATCTGCCAAAGTAGTGGTCAACTCGGCTTTGGCCTTGGAGGTTTCAGATTGTTGAGACTTTATATTCTCTTGAAGATTAGCAACTTGGGAGTCTTTGACAGTAAGTTCAGCCTACATGATATAAACAATAGCCGGAGTAAAGTCATCTTATTGGAAAAGTCCCAAGCACAATACAAGTATTTTACTTGGCACTTGGGGGCTAATGCATATTGCTCTTTTTTGAAGACGGTTTTATGATGACCCAGTTAAGGTATGGTGGCTATAGCCGGTTCATGGGGGTTATATGCTTGAATTTTGTGGACACATATGATAATGAGACCCGACTTGTCTTGACAGATTAAGCCGGCCCTTGAGGGCTACAGATGTGAAATTGACTCATTAACATTAAAAGTCCCGGCTCATCTTGGCAGATTAAGCTGGCCCTTGGGGGCTACATGTGCAAAGTTGAAATATTATTATTGGAAGTCCCGGTTTATCTTGAAAGTATAAGCCGGCCCTTGGGGGCTACTGGATTTGATCTATAAAGCTATTTAAAGTCTACATCACATTCTATTCTATCATGTCCAGTAGACTTGGCGGCTAATGGAAGTTTATTCATATGAAGAGAGCCGTAGTGTTTACCTCAAAGCGCTCCTTCATCAAGTTTACTAAACCGGCTTCAAAATCACGGCCTGTGTACATGCAGTTCAAGTACCCAGAGTGGATCTCTTGGGCACTGAAGTGGGCATAGCTCTCTAGATTGGCTGACCACTTGCCTTTGTCAGCAACATAAATTTCTTCTTTGGCGCTGTGCTTTGACAAGACAGTAGGGTTGCCTAGCTCCGTATAACCATGCCAAGTGATGGTAACATCATCAGCCTTTTCTTCAGCAGGCTTGGTAGGGCTTGGAGGCTTAATGGGGCTTCGCGGATTGGTGGTAGCTGGATCAACATCCATCTGGTCCATGTCAACGTTGTATTCCGACCAGTGGCGGTTCATCGATTGTGGCTTCAGAGGCTTGGTGGGAGGTCTCTGCTGACTGCTGCTCCAGCTCAGAGGGGTTTTCAGTGGTTTTTGTCACCTTCATTTTCTTGCTGGTCTTTGCCATAGCCCTGTGAATGAAACACAAGATGAGGTTAGTACAACAATTGACTATATAATTGAAAGCAAAGACTTGACAGTCTTACCCAGGCACAGGTTTGAAGGCCGGGACATGAGTCCCCATTGAGTCGCCAGAGGAAGAATGAGATGTTCCCTGATAATTTGATTCAGAAGGATTAAGAGGTTGTCGAAAAAGATTGGCCCTGGGATAAGTTAAGTCAGAGTTTGTTGAGACCTCTGGACGATGCTTGCAGGGAGCTGGAGTGTTCGGTAAGCCGGAGGAAAGGATCCCGCTTCCGATGTTCCAGGTTGTGCGGCGAGCTTCATGTTGCTGCTTCTTCAAAATAAAGTTGGGATCCAAATAAGCCAAAGGATGAGAAAACCTTAGTTTCTGGCTTGCTTGGCGAGTTTTCTGTTTTTGCAGAGATTCTGAGCCGGAGGAAAGGACAATTACCTCTTCATCACCTGCGCGGCTGGCTTCCGCTTCATCCTCATAACAGTCATTGTCAATGAGATGTACAAAAAATGAGCCAAGAGAGTCAAGTTCTACCTCCGACTCATCATCATCACCATCGTCATCCAAGTTCAGTAACTCGGAGGGATCGGTCTTCTTCTTGGCAGGCTTCTTTGTGGCCTTGGTTTTGGTCTGGGTCGGCTTGGCCGGCTTGTCTTGCAGCTTCTTCGTCCAAAACGGAGAATCATCCTGTGGAGGTTAGATGATCATAAGTGAACAGTGTTAATGAAAACATGATTCAAATTAGAAACATGATGTACAATACTTACAGCTGGCGGCATGTTGAAAGTGTAGAAAGGACTAAGTCCGATTTTATTGCATTCTGCACAGCTTTCATTCAACAAAGCTTTGGTCACTTCATTGACTTTAGCATTAGACAATTGCATTTCGCATTGGCGTTGGGGATCTTTCAAGTCGCCAGTGTAATCGCACATTAAGCCGAGGCGACGACTTAAGGGCATGATCCTCCAGGAGACCCCGCCCGAACAAGGTCGACGCCAGTTAAGCCATTAGCCTTGAAGGCTCTGATCTTTGAAAAAGTGGGCGCATACTTGGCCCGTTCCTTCATGCTGATCCGCTGTGGGAGCGGATGTCTGTTGCTAAGCCGGTGGTCACGATAACCCGACAGGGGATTCTCACCCGTTGGAGATGTGTCTTGGCAATAAAACCAAGTCTGGTTCCAGTCCTTAGGATGACTGGGCGGTTTGGCATATGGGAAGGAGGCTTCTTTCCTCTTCCGAATTGAAACCCCGCCTAGTTCCAAACTGGGCCCGTCGGTAAACTCTGTCTGTCGGTTTAAGTAGTAAAACTCTCTGAACAGTTCAACAGTTGGCTCTTCTTGAAGATAAGCTTCACAAAAGACTTGGAAGTTGCAAATATTGGAAACACATTGGCCTCAATATCTTGAGGACGAAGTTGGAAAAAGTGCAGTATGTCCCAAAAGAATTTTGAACCGGGTGGGGTAAACCCCCGGATCATGTGGTCAGTGAAAACAATTACTTCTCCTTCCTTGGGCTCAGGAGGATTTTCAAGACCTGGGACCCTCCAGTGGATGACATTTTTCTTGGATAAGACGCCAGTTGCAACAAAGTTGTTCAAATCTTCCTCGGTGACCTGGGGTGATGCCCAGTTGCATGCAGTGAATGTCTTAGTCATTGTTGATGATGATCTGAAAAGAAAAGTTTGCCGGTTTAATATTATGTGGTTAAGCCGGCCGTTGGTTCAAGGGTAAGAACAATAAGCATGCAGTATGTTAAGCCGGAGGATACCGTTGGAGTTATGCACGACAAAATATTGGCGGCTTAAGAGGGGACTAATGGTACCTAGCGGGTTATGGTTTATAAGTTAAGCCGCCCACACAACTATCAATTTTCAGATCTATGAGTGAAAAATTGCTAAGTGTTGGATAAACAACTTTCATAGATTGATGCTATAATTGTGG
Organism: Triticum timopheevii; assembly: GCA_963921465.1. Classification (NCBI taxonomy): domain Eukaryota; kingdom Viridiplantae; phylum Streptophyta; class Magnoliopsida; order Poales; family Poaceae; genus Triticum; species Triticum timopheevii. The sequence goes on from OY997270.1 coordinate 373,921,686, forward strand.
ATCTACAGCAGGTCAAATAATGAAGAAAATTATAAACCTAAGTTGCGGCAGCAGAGCAGTTTCATGTGCTTAGATGGGATCTCTCACGGAGAGGAGGCGTTCAAATATCAAAAAAGTGTTCTAAAGCTGATGCCGCACAAGATGTGCATTAAACTCAGATCAAAACTACAAGAAACAGGAAAGAACAAAGAGGAATGGAGATGAACTCCGACAAACTCGAACAAACCCTAATGGGATCTACGGTGAGGGAAGGAGAAAAGCTTACTGGGGCTGTTGAACAGTGGAGGCGCGTGGATAAGCTCTAGAACGTTCAGGTTGATGCAGTGGCCGAGGTCGAGGCAGTGGACGAAGGTCAACGGCGGCGGCGGAGCTCGGGCGCTGGAGGCGTTGTGAGGAAGAGGACGAAGATGAGGAGGCAAGGGGGGAAATGAAAGGGACCACTGGCCCTATTTATAAGGCAGAAGGATAAGTGGCATGCGCGGGAATCAAGGAGGCCAAAAAAGATTGTGACAGCAAAGATGCCTCGATTTTTGGAAATTCATTAAAAGTGAAGGCATATTGAGATTTGGTCTTCGTGTGATATTAATACGAGATGACGTCATGTCGGCTTACCACGATTCTGTGAGCTGACATCACGGCGGGTTATAAGATTTTGCAAGGACTGGCGAGGAAGGATTTTTTCTAAGTGTGGAAGATTGATATGAACAAGTTCACATCAGACTGGGGCCTAATGTTGGAGATATAACTATTTGGTATGACCCGCCCAGGAGGGGCCGGGTCAAACCACTGGCGGTTTACAATGAGAAGGCCCAAGAAGATGTTGAAGAAGGCGGTTCATGAAGCAAGCTTACTGAAGGCCTAAGACCCGGAGGAGACTTGAGGCCCACGGGCATAAACCGCCATAAGTTTAACTTGTATGATAAGGAAGGTTTAGTTCTGTCACCGAGCCAGATACGTTGTGTATGAGCCGGTCGGGACTCTTTAAGCCGCTGGGCATCAGCCTGTGTATATAAAGGGGTGGCCCGGCGGCGGGTTAGGGTAAGAAACAACAAGTTGAGAACTAGATCAAGCGTATTCGCTTCCTGGTAATCGAAACCCAAGCAATACGACTTAAAGCAGGAGTAGGCCTTTACCTCGTTCTGAGGGGCCGAACCTGGGTAAACTCTCTGTGTCCCTTGTCCTGTTTAAAACCTTCAAACTAACCTCGTAGCGACGGCTCCACATCTAAGTCCTCATGCTAGGGCATCTGCCATGTCAATTCCACGACAGACAGTTTGTGCTGGCATTGATGTGTTGAAACAAGGTGTAATCAGGAGGGTTGGGAATGGAAGTTCAATTCATGCGTAGGAGGAGAACTGGGTGTCTCCTGACTTCATGCTAAGAACGCTGCACCCGGGAACGATTGACCCGTCGGAATTTGTCTCGGATTACATTGATGATCATACACGCTCGTGGAATTGAAACCTGGTAATGCAACATTTCCAGCCCCCGGATGCACAATTGATACAGCGCAAAGCATCTTTACCGTCCACTCGGCATACAGAGTGTTGATTGATACAAAAAACGGCGTGAGGATTGGCTTGAGGGTCGGCCGTCATCGTCAAATACAAGCGCTGGCCAGAACCAGTGGAGGAAATTGTGGAGAGTTAAGGTTCCAGCCAAAGTCAGAAGCTTTGCGTAGCAACTTGCCAGGAACTCAATTCCTACAGAATTTGTCCGGAACAGGAGGAACATGGCAGATTTTAGTGAGTGCCCGATCTGCAACAGCGCGGGAGACAATTGGCGACATGCGCTGATAGATTGTAACATGGCAAAATGTGTCTGGTCGCTAATGGACGAGGAGCTCGTTGAACATCTTATCAGTGTCAGCACTCCTGATGCATGAATCTGGCTGATAGAGATGATGGACAGTCTGATGGAGAACGATTTTATTCAAGTCATAGTTACATTATGGGCTATTTGGTGGACACGGGGGAAAGCAATACATGAACAGGAGTATCGATCCTCGCTGAGCACGTTTAGTTTTGTGAAAAAATACCTTGCTGATCTAGCAGTGATCCCAACCCAGCAGAAACAAGGTAGAGTTTCAGTTATCAATAACTCAGTTCAACGTCTGTCAAAAGGAGAATGGAAACCACCGATCCAGGAGTGCATGAAATTAAATGTGGATGCAGCGGTGGGAAGACATGCAGATAGAGGCTCGTGTGCTTTTGTTTGCAGAGATCAAATGGGAGTATACATGGGCGCGTCTGCCTTGATTGCTGAAGATATGATAGATCCTGAGATGCTTGAGGCGATGGCAGTTAGGGAGGCGATGGCTTTGGCTTCAGACCTGCACCTCAATAGGATACATATTGCTACTGATTGGGCGGCCATAGTTAACAATCTCAGGGCATCCACAATGTGTGTATTTGCTGCCTCTAAGGCTGCCTCCAGATGTATAAAGGTTGCCTCTATACATTGCATCCCCAGCCTCTAAAAAAAAAAAGGCTTAGAGACGCCTTCAATCTTAGCGCCCGTCTCCAACTCTCCTTGCCGAATAAAATATTCCAATGTCCCCACTTGTCAGCCACTTATTTGTACGTGGAAGCCATAGCTTGCTAGGTAAAGGCAACATATAATATTCAGTTATAGGTACAGGTTTGGCACTAGAACAAGAGGCAACACATTGCGTGATTTTCATCTAGGATTAGAGGCAAGACCATGGGTCCCAGTTTAGAGGCAACCTTGCCTCTAGACACTGTGGATGCTCTCACAGGGAGATATATGGCTCGCTGCAGCCCTATTATCAATGATATTCAGAAGGGAATGGCAGATTTGGTGGAGATTCACATAGTGCATGAGAAGAGAGAGCATCTTTGGGAGGCTCATGACTTAGCTGAATCCTCTGTTAGTTTAGATGTGGGGCGCCACCTGTGGTTGCTTAACACACCAAACTTTACGTGTATGCCACTATCCGTTTTTGATTAAATAAAGTGTGGTCACACCCCTAAAGAAAAACCTTAGTCTATTGACTGGCTACCTCTTTCCTATTCCACCATAGACCCATGGACCAAAATGACCTCTCCTGCTATTTTATCATCTCAAGGGTAACATTGGTCATTTGTCAATGCCCCCTAGCGGGCATGTAACTCGTTCATTCTCACTTGAATAATAATCAAGGGGGGTCGCGCATTGTTTGGGGAGTTCTAGGGCAATGTCCGATGAGCCTCGTTCGTTTCGGCTGTCATTGAGAAAAAGAAGTTTGGAGAGGGTACCGAGGAGACTCGTTTGACTATTGCTTGCGACTAAACCTCCCTCGACGGCTTCCTAAATAGAACTAGGTTTCACTCCTTCAAGGTAATTGAACTTTCTCAAAAAACCATCGTCGTGCTAATTTTTTTAGCGAACAACGACCTTCGCTATAAGGATGTTGTAAACACCCCAATTAAAATGTTTGATGTGCTCGCCTTACAAGCGATCGAAGCTACGGCGCATCAGTGAATTAGAGGGCGCCCAAGTAGTTCTTCAGGGCAGCAGCATGTTTAGTGTTGGGCCGGCCGGGACGCTCAAGGTAGAGTGATAAAAAAGGCCGCAGAGCACTTGCAGTGGAACGACCGGAATATTGACAACGTTGAATGAGTTTATCGGACGGTTCAGAGTGTCAAATCACTGTGAAAGAGCTTAGGTGACTCAGTTTTAGTGGTTTTTAACACACAAAGCTTTTCCATGTTATGGGAAAAAAATGTGTGTGCGTATTACGCCTCATTGAACACTTGTGATTCACAATCATTGAATCCTGGGCCCGTCGCATCGACATTATGGGCCTGTTCGGAGACGCTGCGCTCCACGAGGCCACTCCGGAGCGGGCGGAGCTCTAGTTAAAAATCGCGGAGCTGGCAAGTGGGTGCTCCACAGATTCCAAATTTCAGGGAGCAGGTGGACATCCGAACAGGCCCTATATATAACAGGGAGAAAAGAAGAAAAGACACTTGTTTTGTTTGCATTCCGATCAGCAAATCTTTACAAGGTTCTCGCGCGAGGACATATATATCTCGGGTTACCTACATAGTAGTACATGCTTCTTGACATTTGCTAATGGAAAAAGCATGGTCCGTGACATCCCGATCCCGGTTCCGATATCGATCGATCCATCATTCATCACCCGATGACTAGAGCGCGAACCACTTCTCCCGGAAGTTGGACTGGTAGGAGACCATGACGATGAGCAGCACGAGCAGGAGCCCGACGCCCCACGGCGACCCCCCGGCGCGGTGGATGGAGTCCCGCTCTGGCATCGACATGGACATCAGCTGGTCGACGCGCCGCCCGTCGCCGTCGCCGCCCGACAGCAGCCGCACCGCAAGGAGCAGCGCGAGCGGGGACACCATGAGCAGGAGCTTGCCCTGGTCGGCGAAGGTCTCCGCCACCGACTCGTAGCTCATGTACCAGGAGAAGCCGAGGAAGACGAACAACACGAGCAGGAAGAAGCAGAGGTGCAGCGGCAGCTCCGGCGCCTGCAGGTGCCCCGACGACGAGCCGCCGTTGCTGTACGAGTTCCCCATAGGTCACTGGCCTCACCTACTACGGCTTCTTGATCGATGGAACTGAGGCGATGATTTTGCAGGTGGTTTTTGAGGTTTTGAGAGAGGCGGAAGCTTTGGGATTCGACGATGGAGAGAGTTGGGGAGTGGACGATCGAGCGGGCGCTTATTTATACACGAACCCGGGGCGACACGTGGCGAGGGCGCCGGCCAATCGGAGCAGCCGCCCCAGCGCGGAGCACGTTCCGGCGGACCGGCCGGCCGTGGAGCGGCTGACACGGCATGTCGGCACGCACGCACGTGGGCTCCGCGACGCGAGCGCTTTGCTTAGCCCGATCCCCGGCGCGTCGGGGCTAAGTAAAGCGCGCCCGTGCAGCACGGGGGCCACCGGTCGGTGACGGTGGGCGCAGTGGGGGGAGCGTGCGTCGTGGGGCGGAGGGTGCGCTGGCCGGTGCAGCGTCGACGGGATCTGTACATTTGTTATCTGAGCCGGTGTCCCCTTGAGCTCTGGCAAGATCTGCGGCCCCTGCGTCGTTAGTGGTTAAGAAAGCCCATCTTAAGTGGATACAACACAGCAGGTATGTCTTCTAGCAGTCGTGTTCCTGTGTATCATATCACTGCCCATGGCGAAAGATAACAAGATCCGGGACAGTCCACTGCAGCGCTATAGTATTTATTTATTATTACTACGGGCAACACGTACGTACGGATCGACCGCTGTCCTGCTCCCTGCGTGATGGTCACGTGTGGCATGTTATCTCTCGCCGCATCTCTTTTTTGCACTTATGTTTCGGACATGATCTGATCGACTGAAGGGATACTTGCGAGTGCTGCTGCACTGTTTTTTTTTTTGTTTTTTTTGTTTTTTTTTTTTTGAGGGATGGTGCTGCACTGCTGATTCGTTTCAAGGAGAATTTTATTTTGGAGGGGATTCGTTTCAGGAAGATGAAAATCAGAGGAACCGGCAGGAGAACGGGCCATCTTCTCGGAAGAAACTAAGCCCACGCAGATAGAACAGGCCGAGACTCATTCATGACGTATAGAATAACAGGAAAGGCTATATCTCGCTTACAGCGAGCCCGATGGAAAACTCGCCTGAAGGGTCCTAGATGGAGAAAAATAACCGGTCTTCAAATGGTTTTTCGGGGGTTTTCTTGTTGTTGTTTTTCCTTGTTTTTTCAGCTGGTCTTTTTTCGTTTCTTTCTCTGTTTTTCCTTTCCTTTTTTTCCTTCTTTCTTTTACTTTTTCACAAGATTTTTTATTTTATTTCTTTTTGTATTCATTTGTTTTTCGGTTTTGCTTATTTATTTTCATGTTTTTCATTGGTTTTCTTTTGTTTTCTTTTGGGTTTTCACTGTTTTTCTATGCAAATTTTGGTATATATCTAATACAAGTTTAACATTTTCAAGTACAAATTTAGATATTTGAATACATGGTCAATTTTCTTTTCTAGACGCATGTTTTTAACATTATTCAAATCGCTGATTAACATATGAGATTGACATATAATACATAATCAACATTTTTTTATACGTTTTAAACCTCATTTTGATTAACATTTTCGAAATAAAAATATTAAATTTTTTAATACATGGTCAATATTTTTTATACACACATTTAACATTTTTCAAATACTTGTTCAATATTTTTTAAATGCTTGATTAGAATTTTATATACATGATCAAAGTTTTTCATAACTTTTTTAGTACATGGTCAAATTTTTTTATGTACATATTTAACATTTTTCAAATGCTTGATTAACATTTTTAAAATACTTTTTCATAATTTATTTCAAATGCGTGATTAAAAAAATCTATATACATGATCATGTTGTTTCTTCATTTTTTGATACATGGTCAATATTTTTTATAAACATTCAATTTTTTTCAAATACTTGATTAAAAAAATTCAAATACTTTTCCAACATTTTTTTAAATTCTGGATTAACATTTTGTAAATACATAATCCATTTTTTCAGAAACATTGTTTTTTGTATACATGATAAACATTTTCTCTATAGACATTTAATATTTTTCAATTTTTTGTAGCGTGTTTTTTGTAATATTTATTTAGAATATTTTAAAGTATAATCAAAAGTAAAAAAATAAAGCAAAAAAAGAAAAGAGAAAATGTGAAAAAACAGAAGAAAAAGGGAGGTTGTAGCATCCCACGTGTATGGGCTGGCCCATCTCGATGTCCCCTTCAACGAGTCTTCCCTCACACTAAGTGAGGTATAGACACACCCGTAGAATAACCTAACCCTCTTCTCAGTACTAGGCAGCGTCAGCTCATGAGCCGGCCTAACGCTCCCAGGGTTTGGGTGGCCATCTTTCATTTCATTTCATCTCAAAGCACAAAGTGCTTCACTAAAGGCAAGACTTAACTAAGGATTCCTTGAGATAATCCACTTAGGCAATCAGGTCTGCATGCGGGTGATTAACACCCTCCATGACGAGTCTAGAGCCCCTTATGTCGATGAAATACGGGCTAGAGAAGATGAGTTTAAGGATATCATGTTTTGTCATGAAGGGAGGATCTCAAACAAAGAAGTGCACAGATTGGTTCAATCTTCTTTAAGAAATGGTATCATCTAACATGTCTGCCGATAGATCCTCCTGACAAAATGTGTATCAAGAATACTTTTGTTATTTGATCAATAAATGGGTACAATCTTTTCTCAAAAATAAAAAACTCAGGCAATTGGGTTGAATGAAATTTCTTCCAAGCTCTGGGATCAGAGTATAAACATCACAAGGATAGTTTGTCTCATGTCGATGAATTGGCCGGCGACACATGGTCGAGCATCTAAAAGGTACTTGAGGTCCACTCCACAACATGATTACACCTCGCTCGATAAGGGCTCACGGCCAAGTCTGATTCTCTAGGGTGCATGTCGATTTGTTGCACAGTTTTGTTAACAATCCCAATTGTGACAGTTGCTAGCATCACAAACAGTCAAACAAATCTAGCGATGAATATTCACCGCCTACTCATATTTTTTTGTTTTCACTTCAACAACAAGCACAATCATGTATAAGCAACAATATTTATGTTTGGAATTATTTTATCAAGATTTTGAATGGTTAACTTGATTGCCAAACTATGTTGTGCTCGACTAGCATGTAACTTAAGCGGTAAAAAAGTTGCCATCATGTTCGAAAAGCTTCAATTAAGCACCTTATTTTTCACTATTATTGCATGGGTCCATGGTCTAGGTGCCCTTTAATTTCTATCCCCTAGGAGTGCTTCAATATGCATGTTTGATAACTAGTTGCATGAAGTTGAAGATAAATTAAGATCAAATCTTTGTCGGAATGGTAGCTCTTTCTTGTTTACTATGCAAGAATGATTCGCATGGCCATTCACAACAAGAATGTCTTTTCTCCATTGTAGGTTATAGTATTACACATGCATTGATTTCATACTTATTATTTCTGCGAGAAATGTGAGTCATGAGTTGGTGGCATTGGTGTCTAGTTTACATGTAAATTGAGCAATAGCTAGAGGTGTTTACCTAGCATGGATGACAATATTGTTTATAATTGTGGCTCCACCTATGATATTCATACATTTTTCACTTATGGTTAAACTGTGTTTGCTTCTATACTTTTGTCTCATTAAATTGATGCGGTCATGAGATGAATATACTCTTTTGATACTGATATTTTTTGTAAAATAAATTTATTTTAGATAAATGCACCTAAATGATGGTAAAAAAACTACACTGTTGGATATATCTTTTTTTTCTCTTTGTGAGAGCACAATTTAAACATCTTTTGCTGAAAGTATATAGCCAAATCTGCCAAACCATTTAAAAAGACGTGGTACCATAATCAACCATAAATACAATATGTTTTTTAAACAACAAGTACAATATATGTCGGACGATAATTTTGAAGTTGGAGATTTTTTTATGTTCCACCCGGTACCTAATTTAGCAGTCATGTCACATCATTGATGTTTGTTTGGGCAAATAGAAATGTGATATTTCATCTATGAACATCGATGTCCGTTAATTCCTACATAGTGCCATATTATATTTAATAAAATACATATAGTTCTCCACGAGTGCCGAAATCATAGTTGTTTTTTTCACATAAATCCAAATGGTTTTCCAACAATATATATAGGTTTATTCTTTGTTTTTAAATTATCATTAAAAATATATTAATTTGGAAGTTATATATAGAAGAAAATTTTGTGCACAAACATGAATGATAACTCTATTTCTGGATCACATATTGAAATGTGTATCAATATATTTTTGTATGTACATATCATGCATCCGGAATTCTACATATATACATTTAGATCTTTTCAAAATTAACTGAGATTCGAAAATATAGTTTTTGATTCCTTACACCATTGTAGTGTATGTTGTTTTTGTTGTTCATTACTTGCTAGTTCCTAGTATTCATCATTCATCTCCAAATTATGCGAACAAAGATCATGGCGTCATTTATGTGTCTCTTTCCGTTACCTACTACCCCATCAGTTCCTAAATATAAGCCCCTTTTAGTGATTCCAATAAAATCTACATGCGGAGTGAAATGAGTGAAAATGTACACTCTAAAATACGATATGTAGTCCATATTGCAAACTCTGAAAAGGCTTATATTTAAAAACAGAGGGAGTACAATCTATGTGTGTGTTCATTGTGCATGTACACCTAGGAACATGAAAGTAAGCTTGAAAACAAAATTACCACATAAGAGTTCTAGTTTTGCATGCAAGTGAGAAAAGGAAGTCACAGAAAACAAAATAAGCAATAAGGCAGGGAAGTGGATTTTCCGCCCTTGGGAGCATGAAAATATATGTACTGTATTGAGTTCGGTATGTACCAGGAAAACTATGTGGAAAATAATTTATTTGTGGTCTTGGTGAAGGAAAAAAGTGCATTATCCTCGCATGTAAGAGTGTTTCGATCTGTTATTTTCTGCAGCTCACAAATGAAATACGATTTTTACAAAAGTTGAAATCTAAAAACACACTTGAGTCATTTGTATATTTGATTTTTTGTTAAAACTTTATGTGTGTGGATATCATAGCCAGTAGGTTAAGGGAATACAAGGACTGGTGGATGCACATGTCACATTCATGCGCGGATGCAGGCGTAGACGATGTGCATGGGCAGGTGCTGTTACTGCTGTGCATGTTGGGAGTGCCCGTTCAGATTTGTGCACATGCATCACTGCATAGTACAGTTTCCGTGGGCAACACACACACTAGTCTGCATTATGTTGCCAAAAGGAGATAGAATCCACAGATGGATCCTAAATCTTGAATCCAAGGAGCACCCACTTTCGGATGCCGATAACAGTTCGACACTGTGGAGACAATCAATTCGGTAGCTGGGAAATGCATGCATGGTCAATTTGCAGGCAAGAATCATTCAAGTGGTAAGCAGCGCATGGACATTCGTTAGGCTGGCCTTGCGTCTTTGGGCAAATCCTCGGAGTAAATGTTGTCAGCAACCGCTAGGTGCTGCTAGCAGCTGCCGCAGCGCTGCATGCTGGCACTACTCCAAAAAGCAAATGATAAGGATAACTGTCAGCTAAAGTGGCAAAAACTGAATAGCATTTCGAGGATGGAGACAAGTCCCTAGAGGAAAAAAGGGCAACTTTTGGTTTGAATGGGCAGACAGACGCACCAGAAAATTAGTGCTAGGACAGACATATGCATCAGCCCATATATACTTATCGATGTGAAATTGGACAGAAGATTAAAAATGGCTGGAAAATGTACTCAAGAATATGAATATGAAAATGACAACACTCCCCATTTTCCCTTTCGTTCCATTTATTTCCCCTCCGTTTTTCCTTACAAAGCAATCTAAAGCGATGCGAGAAGAGCAGGACGAATGAGTACGTACTCTAGTAGGAGAAAGAAAACACTGCAAAAATTGACACCCAAGGAAAAAGAATCTCTCCGCTGATCGATCGAGCTAAACGAATTCACGAGCTAGAGAAAAAAAAAAAGAAGAATTAACCTTCGTTCTTGGTCTGCACGAACCCGCTAATTAATCAACCGCGCCGTTCTTGGAGAATTACAGGGTGAGATCCAGGCTCACGTTTGCCCTGTTCTCGGCGGCTTCTCCCCCGTGGCGCGCGGCCTCATGCTGCGAAGACGACGACGCTGATGACGCCGACGACGCCGAGCCAGCTTGTCCCCTTCTTTCCCACGCCACCGCCATGTCGTCACGCCCGGCAAGAGTCAAGGGCGTTGGCCGCTCTTGCGGCGGCGCTGCTGGTGTCGCCACGCTGACGCCCGGGACCCGCCAGAGCGCCGACGCCGGCACCGGACTGCCGTTGATCGGCTGGGACACGGAGCCGGGGCCGCTGCCGTAGTACCTGGGCACCGCCGCTGGCATGGTGGGCGCCAGGTGGTGGTGGTTGGACCACGAGGGGTAGTGCGGCGGCGGCTCGTAGCGGCTCATGTGCGGCGGCCCGGCGACGAAGCGGTGGTGGTAGCCGCTGCCGAAGGCGGGGTACGCGTGGGCTGGGTAGTGGCCTTGCATGGCCATGGCGCTCTGGAACTGCGCGCGCTTTGCGTGCTGCCGCTCCCTCTTGTGCGCGTTCTGGTGTCCCCCCAGCGCCTGCGACGTCGGGAAGTTCCGGCAGCAGTAGTGGCACTCGAACTTGCGGCCACCGCTGCCGCCACTTGCACCGGCCGCCGCCGCCGCCTGGCCTGGAGCGGTGGAGCTGACAGCGGCAGCATCGCCGTCGGTGACGGAGGACGCCGCCCCGTCGGGCGGGAAGTCGAAGCCGAAGAGGCGGATGGACGACGTGGGGCTCGACCCGCCGGCCTCCATCGCCGGGGGCGGCTTGGGCCGCACGAACGGGAGCTGCGAGAAGGAGTCGATGTCGACGGCGCCGTTCGCCGCGTCCCCGGGAAGGCTGTTCGTGGCGTGCTGCCCATCTTGCTCGCTCATGGCCATGGAAGAGCGCGAGCCGGCCTCACTCCTCCTAGCTAGGGTAAGCAAGCAGTGTCGCCAGCCGTGTCGCGCGCTAGGGATGGAGGGGGGCGCTAGGTAGCGCTGCAGCTACAGGGGATTCTTCTCTTGGTCTTCCTATACTGTTGCGCGATGGTAATATGTTGGGATCGATGGAGCTGCGGAGCTAGCGAGCTGCGTTGATGTATGGGCCATCTTGTTGGAGGGGTTAACTTCGGGTGGGGTGGAACGGGACCAGTTTTGAGGTAGGGTTGACAACGAAACTGTTTAATGTTTTTGTGTAGTTGGTCACATTGGAAATGTGCTATTGGTTGAACCATGTTATGTGCATCTTATGTAATATCTCTATTTCCATGCTATGCTCGAATAAATATTTGTTGTCGTTTTCGCGGCGGATCTGTATTTATGTGCTGCACCAATCTAAAAACCAATCTGAATGTGATACATCATGATGTCAAATGCATCATGCCAGAAAAAGAAGCGGGTAATAAATTTAAGGCACAAATCATCCAAATTCAAATTTTTAATTTGTCTCAAGCCACCCCGTGGTCTGACATTATCGTCCTTCGGCTAAACTAGCTTTGCTAGGATGCACCCCCATTTTCTGGTCAACTTTTTGACTGGTTCAACCAAACCAACGTCCTCTTAGGACAAGTATGTGTTTTAACCCTCAACTATGAGTGAGTGTACATATTATTGTGCAGAATTTTACAAGTGGACAAGTCCTACCACATCACCTCAATTTGGGTAAAATGCTAACATGAAACCATCCCTAACTGGCTTTAGCCATTTACTTGTCCTGCAAACATGTCACCTATATGTGTCTCACACTTCTCATTCAAAAACCAGAATATAAAAAGAAGTTCCTTTTAAAGCTTCAAAATTATAAATATTTGCATCAATTAATATATGTAAAAATATTTCCTTCATATTTAAAATAAAAAATTAATTAACCCCCTCCCCCCCCCCCCCCCCCCCCCAAAAAAAAAATTGGAACTCGTACCAGTGTTTCATAATTTTTGTGAAAATAAAACTAGGGAGTTATAGTTTCCATCGACTTTCCGCATTTTTGGAAGTAAAAAATCTGGGAGTTTTAGGGCTCTTTGATTTGTAGGATTCTAAATATAGAGGAATAGGAAATTGATTCCCTTCAAGAGGTTTGGGTGAATTCTAAAATTCATATGAAGTGTACACAAAATTCCTTGGGCAAAAAACACTTTCGCATTGAAACCTTTGACATTGAAACAGATGTATTAAACTCCCTTGCATTGTTTAGCATTATTTATGCCATCTCATGTGTTAGAACAATTCAATTGCCGAGTGGAAATAGTAGGTTGTTGCTGGACCATTTCATTGAAAAAATCGCTTAATTGTGTCCTTTTAACACGCGAGAATTCAATTTGTGTCTGGGGAGCAAAAATATTTCATCACGGTGCAGAACCATTACAATGGACTGGGCTCTGTCCCACTTTTCTATCTATAATATATGATACGCACGCTATGAGTATTCGAGACTTTTTTTAATGAAAAATCACTACTAGAAGAACCAACCATCGGTGTTTGCGGCTAGTGAGTTGGTTGGATCCCTAAACCTTTTAGGAATAAACCCTTGATCCGGAGGCATATTTTTGCTAGTATGAGGCCATATATGTTTCATCATAGTGCATTGTCTGTGGCGACTTTGTCATAATCCCCATGCCCAACGAGTCCAATCTTCAGCGAGCATTGTGTGAGTGAGTGAGTGAGTGAATGCGTGCGTGCGTGCATGCGTGTAGGGTGGGTGGCAGTGGGTGTGTGTGGATGTGGGCGCGCACGCATATCTGCACTGCACTTGGCTTGACACCTCAAAAAAGTCTTTGGGAAAAATTCTGTATGGCAATATGTCATTCCCTACTTGGAATAGACACCATTTTCATACTAAACTGTGAGTCCATCTAATTAAGTGAAAACAAGGAAATAAAGGGTTAATGAGTGGTTCTAAGGTCTCATCTCACTTGGCGAGTTAAACTTTTTAAATGCTGGTGAAAAAGAAAATTATATGAACTCTGAACATGGAGATTCTCACATTCTAAAATGACATAAAGTAATTCCACATGGCTATATATAACTTAATAGGTGATCTCCACTAACCCATTTTTTAAATGCAAGCAATGCAACCTCAGCATGCAACTATGTACGGGAAAAAGCTCACCTAAACATGCAACCATGCATGAAATATATGCTACTTATAATAAACCAATATTTTCAACTACACAATAATTGATTACAAAAAACATGTGTATTTTCAGTTTCAGTTCTTACAGTATTAATTTAAATATTCACATTCCAAATAACTAAATCTCACTAAAATATATTGCAACAAATATCCGCATCAACATGTGGGGTATCATCTAGTTATGTTAATTCATATGCAATATCTTCTTATAGCTTCTTAATCTCCACCTTATAACAAGATGATTCCTCACGAATTCCTACGGGCAAACTCATAGACTTGTAGCTAACTAGCTATGGAATATGTCTGCACCCCAAACGCAAATTGTGTTCAGTTAGCAACGTAATGGTTCGGAGGATTTGGCAATAAGTTGAATTCAAACATTTGATGAAAATATTGATTGTCCCAAGTCGGATTAATACTTCATACTTTTCGTTTTTTAGACCCATCTCCAAAATCTCTTGTACAAAAAAGATTGGTTCAATATTTAGCGATAGATGAATCGTCCAACCAATAATTTTATGCATGTTCTGCCTTCTCCACTCCCTCTTTTTTTTCACGAATTTTCTCCACTCCCTATTTCACCCTTTAATCCGAATCACAACGATCAATGTGTAGCGCCTACATGCATGAGATGGCAGGTTGATGATGTTGATAACTGTGACAATGAAAATAAAATGAAGTGGCAAACATATGTGACTTACTACTATGTAACAGTGCTGTATGAATACAACAAATAGTTAGGTGGAGGAATAGAGGGTTTCAACTCTACGTTCGTGATGTCTGGGAGCACAAGCAAACCTACAACTGGATCGGTTAACTCCACTGGGCTTGTATTGAAAGCTGACATAGAGTTGTGCATGTGTTAGGCTGGTTGTAATGGGGAGTATCATATACTAGTATCATGCATATGATACTAGTGTGTGATACTACCTCCCTAATGCATAATATCATATATTAGTATCATGTAGTACTATATTTATTGCCATGCATGACACAAAGTAGCATAGCATTTAATATGATACGGTATCATGATATGATACTACACCCTTTCTTTCTTCATTTAATGCTATGACACCTCATCAAAATTGCCTAGTTGGCATGCATGATACTAGCTATGATACTACCATTACGACCAGCCTTAAGGATTGGGGAGCACAGCATGATAATGAATCGTGATATTTAAAACCTTGGTATGCGTAGTTATCATGCGCGGGCAAATTGTCAGCAAGAACTGCTGCATCACACAGCAGGGTGGACGCATGTGTATGTAGCTACCCCGACGACCGACAACTAACATACTAAATACCGTCCATAGGTACCTACCTAATAGCGGCAGCAGGATGCAGACGCTACATCCATACCAAGTGCATCCGCTATAAGTCCATGGTTTGATTGGAGTACGGTGAATTGTCGAATTGTTACGGGCATCTCCTACGCGGGCTCCTAAAACGGGAACTGTGTCTTTGTTCGCGCACAGTGATACGGAAGCTGGTTATTCAACCGTGTCTGCATACATTTCAAAGTGAATTTAAATAAACCGGACGATTTTCATGCAAACACGATGATTTTTATTTAAGCCGGACCAAATTCATTACATTTTGACATATTTTAACTAAACAAAAGCGGACGACACCTTTTAACGTAATCTAAAATCTTCGCCGGCGTGGAGGCATCTGTGTTCCACATGTTGTCTTTCCCATGTCCGGCAAGCTAAATGGCTGTGAGCCCTGGTAAGTGTAGCTGTGCGAGAGGAAGCATAGGACACCCAATATGGCCCACATGGGACACTAGGCATGCCCACGTTCGTGTGCCACCTTCTATTCTTCCTCGCCGGAGTTTGTCGTGTGGACGATGCCAGACGTGGACGGGTCGGCCACGAGGTCATTGCAGGCGGGCACGAACCATGCCGGTGGTGCAACCACGTGGAGCTGAGTATGTCCTGCGCCTGCGCCTCCTCTTCGTCCGCCTCCGCGTTGATCTCCACGAACAGGGCTTCCCTTGAAGGAAATATGCCCTAGACGCAATAATAAAGTTGTTATTTTATATTTTCTTATTTCATGATACGTGTTTATTATTAAAGATTTTAGAATTGTGGAAACACTAGCACCCAAATCACATAAAGTAAAGCACTCATAATTTTTAATCTTGACTTTAAAGGTAGGTTCCCATTCATCATGTAGTTTTCTAGGTATTGAAATATCTTATTCCAAATTTTCTTCTAAAGCTTTCATCATGGCGTCAACAATATGTTGAGTAAAAACTTTATTTTTCTCATAAGCAGGGGGTGAATTTATCATGGATTGCAACAAAGAAATACATTTAATCAAAGAGCAATTATCATAATTAAGTTCTTTGTAATCCAAAAGAGCGGGCACATCACTAGTTAAAGTTTTGACCTCTCCAAACTCATTTTTATCAAATTTTCATCAAGTTTTTCACCCTCCGAATCATGGGGACTCCTTTTACCTAAAGTTGACTCTTTTCCAGTCCCTTGATCATCAATTTTAATTTCACTAAAAAAGAAATTAATAGAAGAAACACCAATTACTTTAAGATTTTCATCATTATGAAAGCAATTGGTAAAAAACGCTCTTTCTAAAAATTCTCTTTTAACTCTAAGCATAGCAGTTCTTTTTTTACTATCATCCATAGAAACATATAAAGCCTTAATTGATTCACTGACGTCAACCTTAGGTGGAAAATTTTTAATCTTGAGATTTTCTACATCATGGAAAATTCTATCAATGCTTCTAGACATATCATCAACCTTATTCAACTTTTCTTCTATCGTACTATTGAAAACTTTTTGAGAATTGATAAATTCTTTAATATTACTCTCAAAATCAGAGGGGTTCCATAGGAATTACTCTCAAGAATTACCATAGGAATTACCATAATTATTAGAGGAATTTTCAGGAAAAGGCCTAGGATTAAAATTACCTCTATAAGCGTTATTATTGAAATTGTTTTGCGAGATAAAATTCACATCTACGGGATCACTATTTTGCTCAATCAAAGTAGACAAAGGAACATCATTAAGATCAATAGGAGCATTTTTACTAGCAACCAATTTCATAAGAGCATCAATTTTTTCATTCAAAGTACTAATTTCTTCAATTGAATTAACTTTTTTACTAGTAGGTGTTCTTTCGGTATGCCATTGTGAATAATTTGCCATGATATTATCTAAAAATTTAGTAGCTTCACCCAAAGTAATCTCCATAAAAGTACCACCCGCGGCGGAATCTAAAAGATTTCTAGAAGCAAAATTCAATCCCGCATAAAGTTTTTGTATAATCATTGAAAGATTTAAACCATGGGTAGGACAATTCTTAGCATCAATTTCATTCTTTCCCTAGATTGTGCAACATGTTCATGCTCAGGTTGCTTAAAATTCATGGTTTGGGTTCTAAGGGAAATAATTTTCGCGGACGGAAAATACTTAGTAATAAACGCATCCTTGCACTTATCCCAAGAATCGATACTATTGCGGGGCAAAGAAGAAAACCAAATTTTAGAGTGATCCCGCCAGGAGAAAGGAAATAATTTCAACTTCACAATATCATTGTCCACATCTTTTTTATTTTGCATATCACACAATTCTACGAATGTGTTTAGATGGGACGCGACATCCTCATTAGGAGTATTGGAAAATTGATCTCTCATAACAACATTCAACAAAGCGACATTTATATCACAAGATTCCGCACTAGTGGCGAGAGGAGCAATCGAAGTGCTAATAAAATCATGCTTATTGGTATTGGAAAAATCACATAATTTGGTATTTTCTTGAGATATCGCAACTACGCAAACAAGATTGCAAACAAAGAAGAGATCTGGCGAGAAAAAGTCGAACAGAAAAGAAGGTGAATAGAAAGGAAAAACTTTGTGAAGTGGGGGAGATAAAAATGAGAGGCAAATGGCAAATAATGTAAATTGGAAGGAGATGAGATTTGTGATTAGGAACCTGATAGATGTTGATGATGTCTCCCTAGCAACGGCACCGAAAATTCCTTTTGACGTGGCTTGAAACTACGTCGGTATTTGCCCAAAGAGGAAGGGATGACGCAACACAACTATGATAAGTATTTACCTCAGTTATGAAACCAAGGTTATCAATCCAGTAGGAGAACCAGACAACTCTATGTAAACGATACCTGCACACAAAGAATAAATACTTGCAACCTGACGCGTAAGAAGGGTTGTGAATCCCTCCTTGGTAAAAAGATAGATTAAATTGTATGAGATTGGATAAATAGATCAGAATAAAATGCCAAATAAAATAAGGAAAGAAAAAGTGCAGCAAGGTATTTTGGGGTTTTTGAAATAATAGATCTGGAAGCAAATATGATGAAAAATAGATATGAAAGAAATATGATAAAAGATAGACCCAAGGTGGTAGATTTCACTAGTGGATTCTCTCGAGAAAATAGCATACAGTGGGTAAACAAATTATTGTTGGGCAATTGATAGAAGATCGAATAATTATGACAATATCCAAGGCAATGATCATGTATATAGGCATCACGTCCAATATTAGTAGACCGAAACGATTATGCATCTACTACTATTACTGCACACATAAACCGCTATCCATCATGCATCTAGTGTCACTACTGCAGGATGCTGCTAACGCGACACTACGATCACCCTTCGAGAAACTGTGTGTGATGCAATAATCGCAAATGGTGGTGTCAGAGAACCGTCAAAAATGTCCAAAACGTTTGCGATGACGGATGCATCAAATACGGTTCAGATTTTAGTTGCGTGTGCGATGCACGGCATACGGTTCAGTTCAATGAACTGTTTGCGATGAGGAAGAACAAAAGAAACGGACAGCCAGATGAAGGCGTGTGCGATACACAACATACGATTCACTCGGATTAACTGTTTGTGATGAGTCGGATCAACAGAAACGGACAGCTAGATAAAGGTGTGTGCGATTGAGGGCATATGCTTCAGAAGGATTAACTGTTTGCGATTAGGAAACAGAACAAAAACGGTCAGCTAGATCAAAAGTGTGTGCGATTGATGGCATACACTTCACACGGATGAACTGTTTGCGATTAGCCACAACAAATAGAAACAGTTAGACAGATCAACGTGTGCGCGCTAGATGGGCACACATTCTAATTAAAAGAAGTGTGCGCGATGGTAATAACGAGAGCGCATGGTTCTTGGAACAAGACATGTGCCGACATTGCCTATTGCGGTGCACCAAACACCATGTACGCGGCCGAGAAAGTGTTCCCACATTACGCTGTCCGGGAATAGTGCCACACTTAGAAATTATAGAACCGTTAATAAATTTTGAGCCTACGAACCTGTTCACACCGATCAAAACCTAAACGATTTCCCACTTAGAAGCGTATTAGTACTCGGTTATAAATATTGTACTATGCCAAGATGACTGCACATTCCTTCCTCACCTCCTCATCCACAAAATCAAACAAGTCATTCAACATCGTTCTCTTGCGTCTACCATGGCCAGATTGAGTTCTCGGCTAAGAGATTACCACCACAGAGAGGCGAGCATGGAAGCGGAAACATGAGAGATGTCTCGCTTAGCCGCGAAGCAGCCGACATGTCCCGCCGCGCCGCCGAAGCAGCATGAAGGTCTCGCCGCGCCGCCGAAATAGCGCGGAGGTCCCGCCGCGCCGTCGATGCAGTAGACTGGTCCGGTCGCTCCGCGGAAGCAGCAGAGATGTCCTGCCGCACCGTGAATGATGTGAGATGTTCTCCCGCACCGTGATGACCTGGGAAAATCTCTCGCGGGCAGGCGAGGACTCTTACAGGCGCATGCATGCGATCGTCCATAGCCAGATGGATCAGATCTCCGGCTGGATGAAGCTGCAGGACGAGTTTTGGATCAGATCTCCAAAACACCTCACCCAGCTTAGATTCGTCTCTTTAGCCATCCGAAGACCATGGAGCAAGGCTTCATACTCGGTTGCATTTTTAGTACAAGGTAACATCAACCTCAAAACATAACAAAACTTATCACCTTGTGGGGAAGTCAAAATAACTCCAGCCCCCGAGCCTTCCAATTGCCCGGATCCATCAAAATGAATAGTCCAATATGTGCTATCCGGCTTTTCCTCGGGCATCTGAAGCTCTGTCCAGTCATTGATGAAATCCACGAGTGCTTGAGACTTGATAGCCGTCTGAGGCATATACTTCAATCCATGAGGTCCAAGCTCAATAGCTCACTTGGCTACCCAACCTATGGCTTCTCTATTTTGAATAACATCCCCTAAGGGAGCAAAACTAACCACAGTGATGGGATGACCAAGGAAATATTGTTTCAACTTACGGCTAGCCATGAACACGCCATAAACCAATTTCTGCCAATGTGGGTATCTCTGCTTAGACTCAATGAGCACCTCACTGACATAATAAACCGGCCTTTGAACCGGATATTCCTTACCTGACTCTTTCCTTTCCACCACAATTGCCACACTCACAGCTCTGTTGTTTGCAGCCACATATAAAAGCAAGGGCTCCTTCTCAATAGGAGCTGCAAGAACCGGATGTTCAGCCAACTGTCTGTTAAGCGCCTCAAATGCCTCATTAGCAGCATCACTCCAGACAAAATGATTTGTCTTTTTCATCATCTGATAAATAGGAATAGCCTTTTCTCCCAGACGGCTTATAAACTGGCTCAAAGCTGCTATATGACCCGCCAAATGCTGGATGTCATTGATACATGCTGGATTAGCCAAAGAAGTGATAGCCTTGATCTTCTCCGGGTTAGCTTCAATGCCTCTCTCAGAAACTAAGAAACCAAACAGTTTGCCTGCCGGCATGGCAAAAACAACTTGGCCGGGTTAAGCATCATCTTATACACCCGATGATTGTCAAAGGTCGCTTTCAAATCATCTATCAAAGTCTCCTTCTTCCTGGATTTCACAACAATATCATCCACATAGGCGTGAACATTGCGTCCAATCTGGTCATGGAGGCAATTCTGAATGCACCACTGATAAGTCGCCTGGGCACTCTTGAGCCCAAAAGGCATAGACACATAGCAGAAGGCTCCAAAGGGAGTGATGAAAGCCGTCTTCTCCTGGTCCTTCACTGCAATCTTGATCTGATGATAACCAGAGTAAGCATCCAAAAAACTCAAACGCTCACAACCCATCGTAGCATCAATAATCTGATCAATATGAGGGAGATCAAAAGGGTCAGCCGGACATGCCTTATTAAGATCTTTATAATCCACACACATACTTTGGATCCACATTAAGAGTGAGCTCAGCGAGTTCCCTCGGTACACCTGGCATGTCAGGAAGTTTCCATGCAAAGACGTCTCGGTTCTCATGGATGAACTCGATGAGCGCGCTTTCGTATTTCGGATCCATATTAACACTGCTGAACTGCTTGGACGAGTCGCTAGGAACAAAATCAACCAACTTAGTATCATCTGCTGACTTAAACTTCAACAAGGGGTCATTCTCTGTAGTTGGCTTTTTCAAAGGTGTCATATCCGACGGTTCATCATTATGTTTATAAAACTTTAACTCCTCGGTGGCACATGCCGACTAAGCATACACAACATCACCTTCTTCACAATCCAGAGCGATCTTCCTGTCACCGTGCACCGTGATGGTGCCCTTATGACCCGGCATTTTAAACTACAAATAAGCTGTCAGGACCCCGATCCTAAGTCACACCGATCTAGCATGTAACACATCATATCACTTTGTGGCCTCACGCACGGTATTCCCATGGGTGCCACCTTACCTGGCCAGGGACAGTTTGCGCCTATTGGCTCACGTATATGATAGTGCCGTTAGTATCCATATGACGAAGAACCCGGCCGACATGACTAGTCGTAAACCCAAGGTGGCGCTAACTTACAGGGACATGTATACATGACCCAACAACGAACGTGTTGATCAACAACGTATGAACCCAAGTCGTAGCAAGCTACAAAGACTTAAAGGAACAATGCATGACATTTCCCTGAAGGGACAGGCACAGGAACAAAGAAGGATACATGTCGGCCAGCCTAAGTGTTCCGGAGCAGTAGCAAGCTACCATGGCTCTGTGGAAACACTAGGAGACATTTCCCGGTAAGAGAGGCTACCAAGAATAAAGAACTAGGTTGTCGGGTCCCACACATACCAAGCATTTCAATAACATACACACAATATGCTCGATATGTGCAAATACAACATGGCATCACAACAAGACTCTACAACTCATAGTATTTATTCAATAGGCTCCGAGGAGCCAAGTATTACAATCATGGGTATCATGACCCAAAATTCAGAGCATACAAACCAAAAGCACATGCGGAAGCTTAACATGTCCGAGTACAGACAACTACAAATGAAAAGGGCTGAAAAGCCTGACTATCTACAAGACCCTCCAGAGGGCACAAGATCGTAGCTGAGGTAACAAGCTAAACGTCAAAGTCCACGCAGAACTACTAGTGAGATTGGAGTCTCTCTGCAAAACATAAATTAAGCAAACGTGAGTACAAATGTACCCAGCAAGACTTACATCAGAACTAGCTACATATGCATCACTATCAACAAAGGGGTTGGTGGAGTTTAGCTGCAGCAAGCCAACTTTGACTCAGTGGCTATCATGTACTACTACTGCGAGCAACTCTTTTGAGGTGGCTGATGACCCACAAGTATAGGGGATCTATCGTAGTCCTTTCGATAAGTAAGAGTGTCGAACCCAACAAGGAGCAGAAGGAAATGACAAGCGGTTTTCAGTAAGGTTTTCTCTGCAAGCACTGAAATTGTAGGTAATAGATAGTTTTGTGATAAGATAAATTGTAACGAGTAACAAGCAATGAAAGTAAATAAAATGCAGCAAGGTGGCACAATCCTTTTTGTAGCAAAGGACAAGCCTGGACAATTTCTTATAATAAGAAAAGGGCTCCCGAGGACACATGGGAATTATCGTCAAGCTAGTTTTCATCACGCTCATATGATTCGCGTTCGGTAATTTGATAATTTGATATGTGGGTGGACCGGTGCTTGGGTACTGCCCTTACTTGGACAAGCATCCCACTTATGATTAACCCCTATTGCAAGCATCCGCAAGTACAAAAGAAGTATTAAGGTAAACCTACCCACAACATTAACAGATGGATCCAAATCAGCCCCTTACGAAGCAACGCATAAACTAGGGTCTAAGCTTCTGTCACTCTAGCAACCCATCATCTACTTATTACTTCCCAATTCCTTCGTCTAGGCCCAAATAATGGTGAAGTGTCATGTAGTCGACGTTCACATAACACCACTAGAGGAAAGACAACATACATCTCATCAAAATATCAAACGAATACCAAATTCACATGACTACTGATAGCAAGACTTCACCCATGTCCTCAGGAACAAATGTAACTACTCACAAAGCATATTCATGTTCATAATTAGAGGAGTAATAATATGCATTAAGGATCTGAACATATGATCTTCCACCAAGTAAACCAATTAGCATCAACTACAAGGAGTAATCAACACTACTAGCAACCCACAGGTGCCAATTCGTGGTTTTGATACAAGATTGGATACAAGAGATGAACTAGGGTTTTGAGAGGAGATGGTGCTGGTGAAGATGTTGATGGAGATTGACCCCCTCCCGTTGAGAGGATCGTTGGTGATGACGATGGTGATGATTTCCCCCTCCCTGAGGGAAGTTTCCCCGGTAGAACAACTCTGCTGGAGCCCTAGATTGGTTCCGCCAAGGTTCTGCCTCGTGGCGGCGGAGTTCCGTCCCGTAAGCTTGCCTCTGATTTTTTTCCAGGGTAAAAGCCTTCATATAGCAGAAGATGGGCACCGGAGGGCCACCAGGGGGCCCAGGAGACAGGGGGCGCGCCCAGTAGGGGTGGGCGCCCCCCCACCCTCCTGGCTAGGGTGTGGGCCCCCTCTGGTGCTTTCTTCACTCAATAATTCTTATTAATTCCAAAACTGACTTCCGTGGAGTTTCAGGATTTTTGGACCTGTGCAGAATAGGTTTCCAATATTTGCTCCTTTTCCAGCTAGAATTCCAGCTACCAGCATTCCCCCTCTTCATGGTAAACCTTGTAAATAAGAGAGAATAGCCATAAGTATTGAGATACAATGTGTAATAACAACCCATAATGCAATAAATATTGATATAAAAGCATGATGCAAAATGGACGTATCAACTCCCCCAAGCTTAGACTTCGCTTGTCCTCAAGCGGAAGCCGAAATCGAAAAATATGTCCACATGTTTAGAGATAGAGGTGTCGATAAAAATAAAATACGGACATGAGGGCATCATGATCATTCTTATAACAGCAACATATATAGATTTTGTCATATGATTCTTATGCTCAAGTAACAATCAATTCATAATGTCAAGTATGGTTCAGAAACTTCATTGAGAACTAACAAACTATAATCTCAGTCATTGAAGCAATTGCAATTTATCATTACATCAGAAAGAGTCAAGAATAGAGCTTTTCAGCAAGTCCATATACTCAACTATCATATAGTCTTCCACAATTGCTAACTGTTGGGGAACGTTGCAGAAAATAAAAAATTTCTACGCTTCACCAAGATCAATCTATGGAGTCATCTAGCAACGAGATAGAGGAGTGCATCTACATACCCTTGTAGATCGCGCGGAAGCGTTCAAGAGAACGGGATTGAGGGAGTCGAACTCGTCGTTATCCAAATCACCGATGATCCTAGTGTCGAATGGACGGCACCTCCGCGTTCAACACACGTACGGTTAGGAAGACGTCTCCTCCTTCTTGATCCAGCAAGGGGTAAGGAGAGGTTGATGGAGATCCAGCAGCCCGACGGCGTGGTGGTGGATGCAGCAGCGATCTCGGCAGGGCTTCGCCAAGCACAGCGAGAGGGAGAGGTGGTGCGTGGGGAGGGGGAGGCGCCAGGGACTTGGGTGCGACTGCCCTCCCTCCCCCCTCTTTATATAGGGCCAAGGGGGGGCGTCGGCCCCCTGGAGATGGGATCTCAAGGCGGGGGGCGGCCAAGGGGGGTGGCTTGCCCCCAAGCTAGATGAGGCGCCCCCACCCCTAGGGTTTCCAACCCTAGGCGCAGGGGGGCCAAAGGGGGGCGCACCAGCCCACCAGGGGCTGGTTCCTCCTACGTCTCGAGCTTGCGTTGGTTTTCCCCGAAGAGGAGAGGATGATGCAGCACAGTAGCGTAAGTATTTCCCTCACTTTTTGAGAAGCAAGGTATCAATCCAGTAGGAGGTCACACGCAAGTGCCTCATACCTGCACAAAACGATAGCTACTCGTAACCAATGCGATTAGGGGTTGTCAATCCCTTCACGGTCACTTACGAGAGTGAGATCTGATAGATATAATATTTTTGGTATTTTTGGTGTAAAGACGCAAAGTAAAAAGTAAAAGCAAAGCAAGTAAATAAAGTGATGGAGATTGATATGATGAGAATAGACCCGAGGGCCATAGGTTTCACTAGTGGCTTCTCTCAAGAGCATAAATATTCTACGGTGGGTGAACAAATTACTGTTGAGCAATTGATAGAATTGAGCATAGTTATGAGGTTATCTAGGTATGATCATGTATATAGGCATCACGTCCGAGACAAGTAGATCGAAACGATTCTGCATCTACTACTATTACTCCACTCATCGACCGCTATCCAGCATGCATCTAGAGTATTAAGTTAAAAACAGAGTAACGCCTTAAGCAAGATGACATGATGTAGAGGAATAAATTCATGCAATATGATAAATAACCCATCTTGTTATCCTCGATGGCAACAATACAATACGTGCCTTGCAACCCTTTCTGTCACTGGGTAAGGACACCGCAAGATTGAACCCAAAGCCATGCACTTCTCCCATTGCAAGAACTACCAATCTAGTTGGCCAAACCAAACGGATAATTCGAAGAGACTTGCAAAGATAACTCAATCATACATAGAAGAATTCAGAGAAGATTCAAATATTATTCATAGATAAGCTGGATCATAAACCCACAATTCATCGGTCTCAACAAACACACCACAAAAAGAAGATTACATCGAATAGATCTCCATGAGAGAGGGGGAGAGCATTGTATTGAGATCCAAAAAGAGAGAAGAATCCATCTAGCTACTAGCTATGGACCCGAAGGTCTGAAGTAAACTACTCACACTTCATTGGAGGGGCTATGGTGATGATGTAGAAGCCCTCCATGGTGGATGCCCCCTCCGGCGGAGCTCCCGAACAGGCCCCAAGATGGGATCTCGTGGATACAGAAGGTTGCGGCGGTGGAATTAGGTTTTTGGCTCCTGTTCTGACCGTTCGGGGATACGTAGGTATATATAGGAGGAAGGAGTACGTCGGTGGAGCGTCAGGGGGCCCTTGAGGTAGGGGGCGCGCCCAGGGGGCGCCCTCTACCCTCGTGACCGCCTCTGGCGCTTCTTGGAGTAGGGTCCAAGTCTCCTGGGTCACGTTCGGTTGGAAAATCACGATCCCGAAGGTTTCATTCCGTTTGGACTCCGTTTGATATTCTGTTTCTTCGAAATACTAAAAAGGCAAGAAAAGAACAATTCTGGGCTGGGCCTCCGGTTAATAGGTTAGTCCCAAAAGTAATATAAAAGTGAAAAATAAAGCCCAATATAGTCCAAAACAGTAGATAAAGTAGCATGGAGCAATCAAAAATTATAGATATGTTGGAGACGTATCAGGCATCCCCAAGCTTAATTCCTACTCGTCCTCGAGTAGGTAAATGATAAAAAGAGAATTTTTGATGCGGAGTGATACTTTGGCATAATTTCAATGTAAATCTTCTTAATCATGGTATGAATATTCAGATCCGAAAGATTCAAGACAAAAGTTCATATTGACATAAAAATAATAATACTTCAAGCATACTAACAAAGAAATTATGTCTTCTCAAAATAACATGGCCGAAGAAAGTTATCCCTACAAAATCATATAGTCTGGCTATGCTCCATCTTCCCCACACAAAGTATTTAAATCATGCACAACCCCGATGACAAGCCAAGCAATTGTTTCATACTTTAACATTTTCAAAACTTTTTCAATCTTCACGCAATACATGAGCGTGAGCCATGGATATAGCACTATATGTGGAATAGAACGGTGGTTGTGGAGAAGACAAAAAGAGGGAAGATAGTCTCACATCAACTAGGCGTATCAACGGGCTATGGAGATGCCCATCAATAGATATCAATGTGAATGAGTAGGGATTGCCATGCAACGGATGCACTAGAGCTATAAGTATATGAAAGCTCAACAAAAGAAACTAAGTGGGTGTGCATCCAACTCGCTTGCTCACGAAGACCTAGGGCATTTTGAGGAAGCCCATCATTGGAATATACAAGCCAAGTTCTATAATGAAAAATTCTCACTAGTATATGAAAGTGACAAAATGAGAGACTCTCTATCATGAAGATCATGGTGCTACTTTGAAGCACAAGTGTGGTAAAAGGATAGTAGCATTGTCCCTTCTCTCTTTTTCTCTCTCTTTTTTATTTGGGACTTTTCTCTTTTTTTTATGGCCTATTTTTTTCGTCCGGAGTCTCATCCCGACTTGTGGGGGAATCATAGACTCCATCATCCTTTACTCACTTGGGACAATGCTCTAATAATGATGCTCATCACACTTTTATTTTTCTTACAACTCAACAATTACAACTCGATACTTAGAACAAAATATGACTCTATATGAATGCCTCCGGCGGTGTACCGGGATATGCAATGAATCATGAGTGACATGTATGAAAGAATTATGAACGGTGGCTTTTGCCACGAATACGATGTCAACTACATGATCATGCTAGCAATATGACAATGATGGAGCGTGTCATAATAAACGGAACGGTGGAAAGTTGCATGGCAATATATCTCGGAATGGCTATGGAAATGCCATGATAGGTAGGCATGGTGGCTGTTTTGAGGAAGGTTTATGGTGGGTGTATGATACCGGCGAAAGGTGCGCGGTATTAGAGAGGCTAGCAATGGTGGAAGGATGGGAAAAAGTGCGTATAATCCATGGACTCAACATTAGTCATAAAGAACTCATATACTTATTGCAAAAATCTAGAAGTTATCAAAGCAAAGTATTACACGCATGCTCCTAGGGGGATAGATTGGTAGGAAAAGACCATCGCTCATCCCCGACCGCCACTCATAAGGAAGACAATCAATAAATAAATCATGCTCCGAGTTCATCACATAACGGTTCACCATACGTGCATGCTATGGGAATCACAAACTTCAACACAAGTATTCTTTAAATTCACAACTACTCAACTAGCATGACTCTAATATTATCACCTTCATATCTCAAAACAATTATCAAGCATCAAACTTATCTTAGTATTCAACGCACTCAAAAGGAAGTTTCACATATCTTGAATACCAAGTATATTCACATTAAGCAAATTACCATGCTATTAACAACTCTCAAAATAATCTAAGTGAAGCATGAGAGATCAAGTTTCTTTAAAACAAATCCACCACCATGCTCTAAAAGATCTAAGTGAAGCACTAGAGCAAAAATTATCACGCTCAAAAGATATAAGTGAAGCACTATGAGCGAACTATCAAGCTCAAAAGATATATGTGAAGCACATAGAGTATTCTAACAAATTTCAATTCATGTATGGCTCTATCAAAAGGTGTGTACAGCAAGGATGATTGTGGTAAACTAACAAGCAAAGACGCAAATAATACAAGACGCTCCAAGCAAAACACATATCATGTTGGTGAATAAAAATATAGCTCCAAGTAAATTACCGATGGAAGTGGACGAAAGAGGGGATGCCTTCCGGGGCATCCCCAAGCTTTGACTTTTTGGTGTCCTTATATCTTGGGGGTGCCATGGGCATCCCCAAGCTTAGGCTCTTGCCACTCCTTGTTCCATAATCCATCAAAAGAATTCACCCAAAACTTGAAAACTTCACAACACAAAACTCAACAGAAATCTCGTGAGCTCCGTTAGAGAAAGAAAACAAAAGACTACTTCAAGGTACTGTAATGAACTCATTCTTTATTTATATTGGTGTTAAACCTACTGTATTCCAACTTCTCTATGGTTTATAAACTATTTTACTAGCCGATGCATCAAAATAAGCAAACAACACACGAAAAACAGAATCTGTCAAAAACAGAACAGTCTGTAGCAATCTGTAACTAACGCAAACTTCTGTAACTCTAAAACTCCTACCAAAATAGGGAGTCCTGGAAAATTTGTTTATTGATCAGAAGAAAAAATAATCCATGCAAAAGCACGTTTATGTGATTTAACAAAATTAAATTTGTGCGTGCAAAGTTTCTGTTTTTCAGCAGAATCAAATCAACTATCATCATAGGTTATCCTATAGGTTCTACTTGGCACAAACACTAATTAAAAGATAAAAACACATATAAACAGAAGGTAGATGCAAAATTTATTACTAAACAGGAACAAAAACAAAAAACACAAAGAAAATTGGGTTGCCTCCCAACTAGCGCTATCGTTTAACGCCCCTAGCTAGGCATAAAAGCGAAGATAGATCTAAGTAGTGCCATCTTTGGCACTTAATTCATATGTAGCTCGCATGATAGATTCATAAGGTAATTTTACTTTCTTTCTTGGAAAGTGCTCCATGCCTTTCTTTAATGGAAATTGGAATCTAATATTCCCTTCCTTCATATTAATAATCGCACCAATCGTTCTAAGGAAAGGTCTACCAAGAAAGATTGCAATCTATATCAAGAACGATAAAATCTACGGGCACCAAATTTCTATTTGCAACAATGAGAACATCATTGATCCTTCCCATTGGCTTTTTAATGGTGCAATCCGCAAGGTGCAAATTTAAAGAGCAATCATCAAGATCATGGAAACCTAGAATATCACATAAAGTTTTCGGAATCGTGGAAACACTAGCACCCAAATCACACAAAGCAAAACACTCATGATCTTTAATTCTAATCTTTATAGTAGGTTCCCACTCATCATTAAGTTTTCTAGGTATAGAAACTTCCAAATTAAGTTTTTCATCATAAGATTGCATCAAGGCATCAACAATATGTTTGGTAAAAGCTTTATTTTGACTATAAGCCTGAGGAGAATTAACAACGGATTGCAACAAGGAAATACAACCTTCTAAAGAACAATTATCATAATCAAATTCCTTTAAATCCGAGATAGTTGGTTCAATACTATTTAAAGTCATGACCTCTCCAATCTCACTTTTACCAAATTTAGCATCAAGATCTAAAAACTCTGAATTCTTGGGACGCCTTCTAAATAAAGTTGACTCATCTCCAGTCTCATTATTATCAAGATTCATATTGCAAAAAAAAGATCTAATAGGAGACGCATCAATAACTTTAAGATCTTCATCATTATTTTCATGGAAACTAGAAGAACACGCTTTTACAAAGCAATCTTTCTTAGCATGCAATCTAGCGGTTCTTTCCTTGCACTCATCAATGCAAATTCTCATTGCTTTGAGAGATTCATTGATATCATGCTTAGGAGGAGAAGATCTAAGTTTAAGATAATCAACATCAAGCGAAAGTCTATCAACGCTCCTAGCCAAATCATCAACTTTGAGCAAATTTTCTTCAAGCAAGGCATTAAAATTCTTTTGAGAAATCATAAATTATTTCACGCTATTCTCAAAATCAGAGGGCGTCTTATTAAAATTACCATAAGAATTATTGTAGTAATTTCCATAATTATTAGAGGAATTACTAGGGAATGGTCTAGAATTAAAGTTTCCTCTATAAGCATTGTTTCCAAAACTATTCCTACCAACAAAATTCACATCCATAGATTCGTTATTATTCTCAATCAAAGTAGACAAAGGCATATCATTGGGATCAAGAGGAGTATTTCTAGTAGCAAATAATTTCATAAGTTCATCCATCTTTCCACTCAAAACATTCATTTCTTCTATAGCATGCACTTTTTTACTAGAAGATCTTTCGGTGTGCCATTGAGAATAATTAGCCATAATATTATCAAGAAGTTTTGTAGCATATCCTAATGTGATTTCCATAAACATGCCTCCCGCTGCCGAATCTAAGAGATTTCTAGAAGCAAAGTTCAAACCGGCATAAAAAATTTGTATGATCATCCATAGATTCATGAAAATAAGCAAACAACACACGAAAAACAGAATCTGTCAAAAACAGAACAGTTTGTAGCAATCTGTAACTAACGCAAACTTCTGAAACTCTAAAAATTATACCAAAATAGGAAGTCCTGGACAATTTGTGTATTGATCAGAAGCAAAAAGAATCAATGCAAAAGCACATTCCTGTGATTTATCATAACTAAATTCGGGCTCGCAAAGTTTCTGTTTTTCAGCAGAATCAAATCAACTATCATCGTAGGTTATCCTATAGGTCCTACTTGGAACAAACACTAATTAAAACATAAAACCACATCCAAACAGAAGGTATATGGATTATTTATTACTTGGCAGAAAGGATAAATATTGGGTTGTCTCCCAACAAGCGCTTTTCTTTAAAGCCTTTTTAGCTAGGCATTGAGATTTCGAAGATGCTCACATGAAAGACAAGAATTGAAGCACAAATAGAGCATCATATAGCATGTGACAAACACATCTAAGTCGAACATACTTCCTATTCATAGGCATATTATAGGCAAACAAATTTGCAAGGCAAGCAAAAACTAGCATATGCAAGGAAGAAGAAGGTGACGATAGCAATCTCAACATGAAGAGAGATAATTTAGTAACATGAGAACTTCTACAACCATATTTTCCTCTCATATAATAATTACATGTAGGATCATAAGCAAATTAAACAAAATATCTATCACATAACATATTCTTAACATGATCCACATGTATGCAAAGTTTACACTCTTCCAAAATAGTGGGATTATCATTAACTAAAGTCATGATTTCTCCAAACCCACTTTTATCAAAAATTTCATAAGATTGAATGTTATCCAAATATGTGCTAAAGTTGACACTCTTCCAAACCCACTTTCAATATTATTTCAAACAATATTATCAATCTCATATTCATCATGGGGCTTAAATAAATTTTCAAGATCATAAGAAGAATCACCCCAATCATGATCATTGCAACAAGTAGAGGACATAGCAAAACTAGCATCCTCAGGCTTAGGGTTTTGCATATTATTAGCACAATTGACATCAAAAGAATTTATAATAAAATCATTGCAATCATGCTTTTTATTCAAAGATCTATCATGAGTCACTTCACGGATTTTAGGCAAAACCTTATAAAGATAATCTAGTGCATCCAAATCACTAGGAATTGATTCATCATAATTGGATCTCTTAAAAAGATTGGCAAGCGGATCAGGATCCATAGATATTGGCTTCTTTGTTTAGGAATAAATAATCATCTAATCCAACCAAATGAGAAACGAAAGGGCAAGCAAAAGAGAGGAGGAGATTGGGAAAGAGAGGGCGAATAAAACGGCAAGGGTGAAGTTGGGGGGAGGAAAACGAGAGGCAAATGGCAAATAATGTAATGCGAGAGATATGGATTGTGATGGGTACTTGGTATGTTGACTTTTGCGTAAGCCTCCCCGGCAACGGCGCCAGAAATCCTTCTTGCTACATCCCGAGCTTGCGTTGGTTTTCCCCGAAGAGGAGAGGATGATGCAGCACAGTAGCGTAAGTATTTCCCTCACTTTTTGAGAACCAAGGTATCAATCCTGTAGGAGGTCACGCGCAAGTCACTCGTACCTGCACAAAATTATAGCTACTCGCAACCAACGCGATTAGGGGTTGTCAATCCCTTCATGGTCACTTACGAGAGTGAGATCTGATAGAGATAATATTTTCGGTATTTTTGGTATAAAGATGCAAAGTAAAAAAGTAAAAGCAAAGCAAGTAAATAAAGTGATGGAAATTGATATGATGAGAATAGACCCGGGGGCCATAGGTTTCACTAGTGGCTTCTCTCAAGAGCATAAATATTCTACGGTGGGTGAACAAATTACTGTTGAGCAATTGATAGAATTGAGCATAGTTATGAGGTTATCTAGGTATGATCATGTATATAGGCATCACGTCCGAGACAACTAGATCGAAACGATTCTGCATCTACTACAATTACTCCACTCATCGACCGCTATCCAGCATGCATCTAGAGTATTAAGTTAAAAACAGAGTAACGCCTTAAGCAAGATGACATGATGTAGAGGAATAAATTCATGCAATATGATAAATACCCCATCTTGTTATCCTCGATGGCAACAATACAATACGTGCCTTGCAACCCTTTCTGTCACTGGGTAAGGACACCGCAAGATTGAACCCAAAGCTATGCACTTCTCCCATTGCAAGAACTACCAATCTAGTTGGCCAAACCAAACGGATAATTCGAAGAGACTTGCAAAGATAACTCAATCATACATAAAAGAGTTCAGAGAAGATTCAAATATTATTCATAGATAAGCTGGATCATAAACCCACAATTCATCGGTCTCAACAAACACACCGCAAAAAGATGATTACGTCGAATAGATCTCCACGAGAGAGGGGGAGAACATTGTATTGAGATCCAAAAAGAGAGAAGAAGCCATCTAGCTACTAGCTATGGACCCGAAGGTCTGAAGTAAACTACTCACACTTCATCGGAGGGGCTATGGTGATGATCTAGAAGCCCTCCATGGTGGATGCCCCCTCCGGCGGAGCTCCAGAACAGGCCCCAAGATGGGATCTCGTGGATACAGAAGGTTGCGGTGGTGGAATTAGGTTTTTAGCTCCTGTTCTGATCGTTCGGGGATACGTAGGTATATATAGGAGGAAGGAGTACGTCGGTGGAGCATCAGGGGGCCCACGAGGTAGGGGGCGCGCCCAGGGGGGTGCCCTCCACCCTCGTGACCGCCTCTAGCGCTTCTTGGAGTAGGGTCCAAGTCTCCTGGGTCACGTTCGGTTGGAAAATCACGATCCCGAAGGTTTCATTCCGTTTGGACTCCGTTTGATATTCTGTTTCTTCGAAATACTGAAAAAGGCAAGAAAAACTGCAATTCTGGGCTGGACCTCTGGTTAATAGGTTAGTCCCAAAAGTAATATAAAAGTGAAAAATAAAGCCCAATATAGTCCAAAACAGTAGATAAAGTAGCATGGAGCAATCAAAAATTATAGATACGTTGGAGACGTATCAGTTCCCCTCCCACTTCAGCCCATGGGGCCCTCTGGGATAGGTGGCCCCACCCGGTGGACCCCCGGGACCCTTCCGGTGGTCCCGGTACAATACCGGTGTCCCCCGAAACTTTCCCGATGGCCGAAACTAGACTTCACATATATAATTCTTCACGTCCGGACCATTCCGGAACTCCTCGTGACATCCGGGATCTTATCCGGGACTCCGAACAACTTTCGGGTTACCACATACTTATATCTCTACAACCCTAGCGTCACCGAACCTTAAGTGTGTAGACCCTACGGGTTCGGGAGACATGCAGACATGACTGAGACGACTCTCCGGTCAATAACCAACAGCGGGATCTGGATACCCATGTTGTCTCCCACATGCTCCTCGATGATCTCATCGGATGAACCACGATGTCGAGGATTTAATCAATCCCGTATGCAATTCCCTTTGTCAATCAGTATGTTACTTGCCCGAGATTCGATCGTCAGTATCCAAATACCTCGTTTAATCTCGTTACCGGCAAGTCACTTTACTCGTACCGTAATTCATTATCCCGTGACCAGACACTTGGTCACACTGAGCTCATTAATATGATGCATTACCGAGTGGGCCCAGAGATACCTCTCTGTCATACAGAGTGACAAATCCCAGTCTCGATTCGTGCCAACCCAACAGACACTTTCGGAGATACCCGTAGTGCACCTTTATAGTCACCCAGTTATGTTGTGACGTTTGGCACACCCAAAGCACTCCTACCGTATCCGGGAGTTGCACAATCTCATGGTCTAAGGAAATGATACTTGACATTTGGAAAAGCTCTAGCAAAACGAACTACACGATCTTGTGCTATGCTTAGGACTGGGTTTTGTCCATCACATCATTCTCCTAATGATGTGATCCCGTTATCAATGACATCCAATGTCCATAGTCAGGAAACCATGACTATCTATTGATCAACGAGCTAGCCAACTAAAGGCTCACTAGGGACGTGTTGTGGTCTATATATTCACACATGTATTACGATTTCCGGATAACACAATTATAGCCTGAACAATAGACAATTATCATCAACAAGGAAATATAATAATAACCATTTTATTATTGCCTCTAGGGCATATTTCCAATAGTCTCCCACTTGCACTAGAGTCAATAATCTAGTTACATTGTGATGAATCGAACACCCATAGAGTTTTGGTGTTGATCATGTTTTGCTCTAGGGAGAGGTTTAGTCAACTGATCTGCTACATTCAGGTCCGTATGTACTTTACAAATATCTATGTCTCCATCTTGAACATTTTCACGAATGGAGTTGAAGCGACGCTTGATGTGCCTGGTCTTCTTGTGAAACCTGGGCTCCTTGGCAAGTGCAATAGCTCCAGTGTTGTCACAGAAGAGTGTGATCGGCCCCAACGCATTGGGTATGACTCCTAGGTCGGTGATGAACTCCTTCACCCAGCTTGCTTCATGCGCTGCCTCCGAGGCTGCGATGTACTCCGCTTCACATGTAGATCCCACCACGACACTTTGCTTGCAACTGCACCAGCTTACTGCCCCACCATTCAAAATATACACGTATCCGGTTTGTGACTTAGAGTCATCCAGATCTGTGTCAAAGCTAGCATCGATGTAACCCTTTACGACGAGCTCTTCGTCACCTCCATATACGACAAACATATCCTTAGTCCTTTTCAGGTACTTTAGGATATTCTTGACCGCTGTCCAGTGTTCCATGCCGGGATTACTTTGGTACCTTCCTACCAAACTTACGACAAGGTTTACATCAGGTCTGGTACATGTCATGGCATACATGATAGACCCTATGGCTGAGGCATAGGGGACGACGCTCATCTTTTCTCTATCTTCTGCCGTGGTCGGACATTGAGCCGAGCTCAATTTCACACCTT
Source organism: Triticum timopheevii (assembly GCA_963921465.1). NCBI lineage: Eukaryota > Viridiplantae > Streptophyta > Magnoliopsida > Poales > Poaceae > Triticum > Triticum timopheevii. Next base: position 373,957,372 of record OY997270.1, read on the forward strand.
GCAACAGAGGCAAGAACCCCTTCTTGGACTGATCCATATTGAACTTCTTCAATATATTATCAAGGTATGTGCTTTGTGAAAGACCTATGAGGCGTCTCGATCTATCTCTATAGATCTTGATGCCTAATATGTAAGCAGCTTCTCCAAGGTCCTTCATTGAAAAACACTTATTCAAGTAGGCCTTAATGTTGTCCAAAAGTTCTATATCATTTCCCATCAAAAGTATGTCATCCACATATAATATGAGAAATGCTACAGAGCTCCCACTCACTTTCTTGTAAACGCAGGCTTCTCCATAAGTCTGCATAAACCCAAACGCGTTGATCATTTCATTAAAGTGAATGTTCCAACTCTGAGATTCTTGCACCAGCCCATAGATGGAGCGCTGGAGCTTGCATACCTTGTTAGCATTCTTAGGATCGACAAAACCCTCCGGCTGCATCATATACAGTTCTTCCTTAAGATGGCCGTTAAGGAATGCTGTTTTGACGTCCATTTGCCATATCTCATAATCATAGTATGCGGCAATTGCTACATGATTCGGACGGACTTCAGCTTCGCTACGGGAGAGAAAGTCTCATCGCAGTCAACCCCTTGAACTTGTCGATAACCCTTAGCGACAAGTCGAGCTTTATAGATGGTAACATTACCATCCGCGTCCGTCTTCTTCTTAAAGATCCATTTGTTTTCTATCGCCCACCGATCATCGGGCAAGTCTGTCAAAGTCCATACTTTGTTTTCATACATGGATCATATCTCGGATTGCATGGCTTCAAGCCATTTGTTGGAGTCTGGGCCCGCCATTGCTTCTTCATAGTTCGAAGGCTCATTGTTGTCTAACAACATGACTTCTAGGATAGGGTTTCCATACCACTCTGGTGTGGAACGTGTCCTCGTGGACCTACGAAGTTCAGTAGCAACTTGATCCGAAGTACCTTGATCATCATCATTAGTTTCCTCTCTAGTCAGTGCAAGCACCACAGGAACATCTTCCTGAGTTGTGCTACTTTGAAGAGGCAGTACTTCATCAAGTTCCACTTTCCTCCCACTTACTTCTTTCGAGAGAAACTCTTTCTCCAGAAAGGACCCGTTCTTGGCAAGAAAGATCTTGCCTTCGGATCTGAGGTAGAAGGTATACCCAATGGTTTCCTTAGGGTATCCTATGAAGACGCATTTTTCCGACTTGGGTTCGAGCTTTTCAGGTTGAAGTTTCTTGACATAAGCATCGCATCCCCAAACTTTTAGAAACGACAGCTTAGGTTTCTTCCCAAACCATAATTCATACGGTGTCGTCTCAACGGATTTAGACGGTGTCCTATTTAAAGTGAATGTAGTTGTCTCTAGAGCGTAACCCCAAAATGATAGCGGAAAATCAGTGAGTGACATCATAGATCGCACCATATCCAATAGAGTGCGATTACGACGTTCGGACACATCGTTACGCTAAGGTGTTCCAGGCGGCGTGAGTTGTGAAATGATTCCACATTTCCTTAAGTGCGTACCAAATTCGTGACTTAAATATTCTCCCCCACGATCTGATCGTAAGAACTTTATCTTTCGGTCATGTTGATTCTCTACCTCATTCTGAAATTCCTTGAACTTTTCAAAGGTCTCAGACTTGTGTTTCATCAAGTAGACATACCCATATCTACTCAAGTCATCAGTGAGAGTGAGAACATAACGATAGCCGCCGCGAGCCTCAATGCTCATTGTACCGCACACATCAGTATGTATGATTTCCAATAAGTTGGTTGCTCGCTCCATTGTTCCGGAGAACGGAGTCTTGGTCATTTTACCCATGAGGCATGGTTCGCATGTGTCAAACGATTCATAATCGAGAGACTCTAAAAGTCCATCAGCATGGAGCTTCTTCATGCGCTTGGCACCAATGTGACCAAGGCAGCAGTGCCACAAGTATGTGGGACTATCGTTATCAACCTTACATCTTTTGGTATTCACACTATGAATATGTGTAACATCATGTTCGAGATTCATTAAGAATAAACCATTGACCAGCAGGGCATGACCATAAAACATATCTCTCATATAAATAGAACAACCATTATTCTCGGATTTAAATGAGTAGCCATCTCGTATTAAACGAGATCCAGATACAATGTTCATGCTCAAAGCTGGCACTAAATAACAATTATTGAGGTTTAAAACTAATCCCGTAGGTAAATGTAGAGGTAGCGTGCCGCTGGCGATCACATCGACCTTGGAACCATTCCCGACTCGCATCGTCACCTCGTCCTTTGCCAGTCTCCGCTTATTCCGCAGCTCCTACTTTGAGTTACAAATATGAGCAACCACACCGGTATCAAATACCCAGGAGCTACTACGAGTGCTGGTAAGGTACACCACCAATAACATGTATATCACATATACCTTTGGTGTTGCCGGCCTTCTTGTCTGCTAAGTACTTGGGGCAGTTCCGCTTCCAGTGACCACTTCCCTTGCAATAAAAGCACTCAGTCTCAGGCTTGGGTCCATTCTTTGGCTTCTTCCCGGCAACTGGCTTACCGGGCGCGGCAACTCCCTTTCCGTCCTTCTTGAAGTTCTTCTTACCCTTGCCTTTCTTGAACTTAGTGGTTTTATTCACCATCAACACTTGATGTTCCTTTTTGATCTCTACCTCCGCTAATTTCAGCATTGAATATACCTCAGGAATGGTCTTTTCCATCCCCTGCATATTGAAGTTCATCACAAAGCTCTTGTAGCTTGGTGGAAGCAACTGAAGGATTCTGTCAATAACCGCGTCATCCGGGAGATTAACTCCCAGCTGAGTCAAGCGGTTCTGCAACCCAGACATTTTGAGTATGCGCTCACTGACAGAACTATTTTCCTCCATCTTACAACTGAAGAACTTGTCGGACACTTCATATCTCTCGACCCGGGCATGAGCTTGGAAAACCATTTTCAGCTCTTCGAACATCTCATATGCTCCGGGTTGCTCAAAACGCTTTTGGAGCCCCGGTTCCAAGCTGTAAAGCATGCCGCACTGAACGAGGGAGTAATCATCAACACGAGACTACCAGGTGGTCATAACGTCTTGGTTCTCTGGGATGGGTGCTTCACCTAGTGGTGCTTCTAGGACATAATCTTTCTTTGCAGCTATGAGGATGATCCTCAGGTTCCGGACCCAGTCCATATAGTTGTTGCCATCATCTTTCAGCTTGGTTTTCTCAAGGAACGCGTTGAAGTTGAGGGCAACATTAGCGTGGGCCATTTGATCTACAAGACATATTGTAAAGATTTTAGACTAAGTTCATGATAATTAAGTTCATCTAATCAAATTATTCAATGAACTCCCACTCAGACAGACATCCCTCTAGTCATCTAAGTGAAACATGATCCGAGTCAACTAGGCCATGTCCGATCATCACGTGAGACGGACTAGTCAACATCGGTGAACATCTACATGTTGATCGTATCTTCTATACGACTCATGCTCGACCTTTCGGTCTTTCGTGTTCCGAGGCCATGTTTGTACATGCTAGGCTCGTCAAGTCAACCTAAGTGTATTGCGTGTGTAAATCTGGCTTACACCCGTTGTATTCGAACGTTAGGATCTATCACACCCGATCATCACGTGGTGCTTCGAAACAACGAACCTTCGCAACGGTGCATAGTTAGGGGGGACACTTTCTTATAATTATGCGAGGGATCATCTTATTTAAGCTACCGTCGTTCTAAGAAAATAAGATGTAAAACATGATAAACATCACATGCAATCAAATAGTGACATGATATGGCCAACATCATATTGCTCCTTTGATCTCCATCTTCGGGGCGCCATGATCATCTTCGTCACCGGCATGACACCATGATCTCCATCATCGTGTCTTCATGAAGTAGTGATGCCAACAATTACTTCTACTTCTGAGGCTAACGTGTTTAGCAATAAAGTAAAGTGATTTACATGGCGTTATTCAATGACACGCAGGTCATACAAAAAATAAAGAAAACTCCTATGGCTCCTGCCGGTTGTCATACTCATCGACATGCAAGTCGTGATTCCTATTACAAGAACATGATCAATCTCATACATCACATATGTTTCATTCATCACATCCTTTTGGCCATATCACATCACAAGGCATATGCTGCAAAAACAAGTTAGACGTCCTCTAATTGTTGTTGCAAGTTTTTTACGTGGCTTCTATAGGTTTCTAGCAAGAACGTTTCTTACCTACGTAAAACCACAACGTGATATGCCAATTTCTATTTACCCTTCATAAGGACCCTTTTCATCGAATCTGCTCCAACTAAAGTGGGAGAGACAAACACCTGCTAGCCACCTTATGCAACTAGTGCATGTCAGTTGGTGGAACCTGTCTCACGTAACCGTACGTGTCAGGTCGGTCCGGGCCACTTCATCCCACGATGCCGCCGAAGCAAGATAAGACTATTAGTGGCAAGAAAATTGACAACATCTACGCCCACAACAAGTTTGTGTTCTACTCGTGCATAGAAACTACGCATAGACCTAGCTCATGATGCCACTGTTGGGGAACGTTGCAGAAAATAAAAAATTTCTACGCTTCACCAAGATCAATCTATGGAGTCATCTAGCAACGAGATAGAGGAGTGCATCTACATACCCTTGTAGATCGCGCGGAAGCGTTCAGGAGAACGGGGTTGAGGGAGTCGTACTCGTCGTGATCCAAATCACCGATGATCCTAGTGCCGAACGGACGACACCTCTGCGTTCAACACACGTACGGTTGGGAAGATGTCTCCTCCTTCTTGATCCAGCAAGGGGGAAGGGGAGGTTGATGGAGATCCAGCAGCACGACGGCGTGGTGGTGGATGCAACAGCGATCTTGGCAGGGCTTTGCCAAGCACAGCGAGAGGGAGAGGTGGTGCGTGGGAGAGGGAGGCGCCAGGGACTTGGGTGCGGCTGCCCTCCCTCCCCCCTCTTTATATAGGGCCAAGGGGGGGGGGTGCCGGCCCCCTGGAGATGGGATCTCAAGGGGGGGCGGCCGCCAAGGGGGGCGGCTTGCCCCCCAAGCCAGGTGAGGCGCCCCCCACCCCTAGGGTTTCCAACCCTAGGCGTAGGGGGGACCAAGGGGGGTGCACCAGCCCACCAGGGGCTGGTTCCCCTCCCACTTCAGCCCATGGGGCCCCCCGGGATAGGTGGCCCCACCCGGTGGACCCCCGGGACCCTTCCGGTGGTCCCGGTACAATACCGGTGACCCCCGAAACTTTCCCGAGGGCCGAAACTGGACTTCCCATATATAATTCTTTACCTTCGTACCATTCCGGAACTCTTCGTGACGTCCGGGATCTTATCCGGGACTCCGAACAACTTTTGGGTTACCGCATACTTATATCTCTACAACCCTAGCGTCACCGAACCTTAAGTGTGTAGACCCTACGGGTTCGGGAGACATGCAGACATGACCGAGATGACTCTCCGGTCAATAACCAACAGCGGGATCTGGATACCCATGTTGGCTCCCACATGCTCCTCATGATCTCGTCGGATGAACCACGATGTCGAGGATTCAATCAATCCCGTATGCAATTCCCTTTGTCAATCGGTACGTTACTTGCCCGAGATTCGATCTTCGGTATCCCAATACCTCGTTTAATCTCATTACCGACAAGTCACTTTACTCGTACCGTAATGCATGATCCCGTGACCAGACACTTGGTCACAATGAGCTCATTATGATGATGCATTATCGAGTGGGCCCAGAGATACCTCTCCGTCATAAGGAGTGACAAATCCCATTCTCGATTCGTGCCAACCCAACAAACACTTTCGGAGATACCCGTAGTGCACCTTTATAGTCACCCAGTTACGTTGTGACGTTTGGCACACCCAAAGCACTCCGACAGTATCCGGGAGTTGCACAATCTCATGGTCTAAGGAAATGATACTTGACATTTGGAAAAGCTCTAGCAAAACGAACTACACGATCTTATGCTATGCTTAGGATTGGGTTTTGTCCATCACATCATTCTCCTAATGATGTGATCCCGTTATCAATGACATCCAATGTCCATAGTCAGGAAACCATGACTATCTGTTGATCAACGAGCTAGTCAACTAGAGGCTCACTAGGGACGTGTTGTGGTCTATATATTCACACATGTATTACGATTTCCGGATAACACAATTATAGCATGAACAATAGACAATTATCATGAACAAGGAAATTTAATAATAACCATTTTATTATTGCCTCTAGGGCATATTTCCAACACTAACACTCACGTAATACTTGTGGTTATGGAGTTTTAATCGGACACTAAAAAAGATAGGGGCTTATTGTGTTGCCTCCCAACGTATTCACCTTTGGGTGATGTCAACAATAATAATTCATGCTAACTTACATCCAATTGGATATATATATCAAGATCTTTCAAACACTAGGAGCTTGCCAAAGGATAAAATGAAAAACGGAAAGGTGAAGATCACCTTGACTCAAGCATAAAGTAAAAACATAAAGTAAAAGATAGGCCCTTCGCAGAGGGACACAGAGTTTGTCATGTGCTTTTAGGGTTGGATGCACAAAATCTTAATGCAAAAGAACGTCACTTTATATCGCCGCTTGTATATGGACCTTTATTATGCAGTACGTCGCTTTTATGGCTTCCATAACAAGATCGTATAAGGCTTATTTTCTCTGCACTAATAAGTCATACATATTTAGAGAGCAATTTTTATTGCTTGCAACATGACAACTTACTTGAAAGATCTTACTCAATCCATAGGTAGGTATGGTGGACTCTCATGGCAAAAACTGGGTTTAAGGATATTTGGAAGCACAAGTAGTATCTCTACTTGGTGCAAGGAATTTGGCTAGCATGAGGGGGAAAGGCAAGCTCAACATGTTGGGAAGATCAATGACAATATACTTTAACTGAGATGTGAGAAAACATAAACCATTACATTGTCTTCCTTGTCCAACATCGACTATTTTAGCATGTCATACTTAATGAGTGCTCACAATCATAAAAGATGTCCAAGATAGTATATTTGTGTGTGAAAACCTCTCTTTCCTTATTACTTCCTATTAATTGCAACGATGACCAAAACTATGTTTGTCAACTCTCAACAACTTTTATGCCTCATACTTTTTATGTGTGAAGTCATTACTATCCACAAGATCAATATGAACTCTTTTATTCTTTTTATTCTTTCTACTTTCTCAAGATCATGGCAAGATAGCAAAGCCCTTGACTCAACACTAATCTTTATTATAGATAGCTCACAGACTTGATTACATAAAGAGATCACAAAGCAAAACTCAAAACTACTTGATACTAAAACTTCAATCTACTAGATCAAGATACTGCTAAAAGGATCGAACTAAATAAAACGGTAAAGATAGGAGTGTGATGGTGATACGATACCGGGGCACCTCCCCCAAGCTTGGCAGTTGCCAAGGGGAGTGCCCATACCCATGTGATTATGTCCTCAGAGGTGGTGAAGTAGGAGTTGTTGATGATGTAGGCTTGTCGTCCATCTTCCAAGGCATAGGCTCACCATCATAGAAGGATGATCGAGTCTCCGGGATCCTTAAATCTGCAACCAAACTCATCCTCTTGAATCTATATTCATACTCACAGTTTTGGTTTTGCAGGTCATAGATCTGGGCTTGGAGGTGCTCGATTTTCTCTTGAAGCTTGAAGATGGTATCCCCAATGACCTTGGCATCTAGCTTGTGGTTGTTGGTGAACTCCGTGATCATCATCTGTTTGGCGTTGAGTCCACGCTCCACCATTCCTTGGCACTTGAAAACTTGTTGCTCCATGGCTTCGAGCTTTATCTCCACGCTTCCGGTAATCCTTGGTCCCTCCACATCGCGGATGTGCAGCACCCCCTCACGCATCTCAATGGTTTGAGGGTGTTGTAGCACCTCCGCGAGATAGGGGTTGATAACCCTCTCGAAAAACTTGTCCTTGGGACGCTCGGAGACGTCATGATGCTCTAGATCTGTCAGAAAAACAGCTCGAAACGAAAATAGAGGATATTTGTGTGATACCGTGGTCAAAGCCTTCGGGAGATTATATAATGAATTTTTACCGACCAAAATACGTAACGTGCAAGAAGACGGAGTCCGGGAGGCACACGAGGTGGCCACGAGACAGGGGGCGCGCCCAGGAAGGGTGGGCGCGCCCTCCACCCTCGTGGAGGCCTCATGTCCTTCCCGGACTACTTCTTTCTTTCCAAAATTCTTAAATATTCCAAAACGGATAAAAATTGCCATTAGAATTGTTTTGTAGTCGGTATACTTACTGTACGACATACCTATTCCTTTTCGGAGTCTGGAACGTTCTGGAAAGTGCCCCTTATGTATTCCTCCGGGGTTACATTCTCAACAATATTAGAATTTAGCAACAATGTTGTCGGTGTCAAAACCGGCGGATCTCTGGTAGGGGGTCCCGAACTGTGCGTCTAGGCGGATGGTAACAGGAGACGAGGGACACAATGTTTTACCCAGGTTCGGGCCCTCTCGATGGAGGTAAAACCCTACGTCCTGCTTGATTAATATTGATGATATGGGTAGTACAAGAGTAGATCTACCACGAGATCAAGGAGGCTAAACCCTAGGAGCTAGCCTATGGTATGATTGTTGTAATGTATGTTGTCCTACGGACTAAAGCCCTCCGGTTTATATAGACACCGGAGAGGGCTAGGGTTACACAGAGTCGGTTACAATGGTAGGAGATCTACATATCCGTATTGCCAAGCTTGCCTTCCACGCCAAGGAAAGTACCATCCGAACACGAGCCGGAGTCTTCAATCTTGTATCTTCGTAGTCTTGGAGTCCGGCGGATAATGATAGTCCGGCTGTCCGGACACCCCCTAGTCCAGGACTCCCTCAGTAGCCCCTGAACCAGTCTTCAATGACGATAAGTCCGGCGTGCATAATGTTCGGCATTGCAAGGCGGGTTCCTCTCTTGAATAATCCAGAGAAGATCATGAACACCAGGATAGTGTCCGGCTCTGCAAAATAAATTCGACATTCCACCGTAGAGAGAATAAAATGTACACTTAGTTCAATCTGCTGACGTATTATGCGGCGTGACATCACACCGCCACCAGGCCTTTGTTTGAATTACTATACCACCTCAGCATGTTTAGCGAAGCGGTTTCCTTGGCACGTCTTGTCGAAGTAGAGATCGTGTTCCCCTTATTCCGGGATTCTCATCAATACGTGCGTGGGTAACCCAACCGCGCCATTGATGGTGGCACTTGGGAGATAAGCGAGTTTTACCAGGCTGGTGGGGGACGCATAGTTTCGTCCGCCTATATATAAGGGATAAGGATTCACCTTCTCACCTACGCCTTCTTCCTCCTTTGCTTATCCATCCCCGCGAACTCAAGCTCCAACGCCCGAGCTCGCGCATCTCGCCTCGACCTTCTCCGAATATGTCCGGAGCGGGAGGTAAATGGTTAGCCTCCACCGTTAAGGAGGAGGACATCACCAAGCTGCGCAGCGCCGGATACCTTTCTGGCGATATCGCGCATCGGCTGCCCGACGAGGGGCAGCTCATCCCTACCCTCGGGCCTCATGAGAGGGTCGTCTTCCTCCCCCACTTCCTCCGCGGACTGGGCTTTCCGCTTCATCCATTTGTCCGGGGGCTCATGTTTTACTACGGCCTGGATTTCCATGATCTGGCGCCGAACTTCATCCTCAACATCTCGGCGTTTATCGTCGTGTGCGAGGCCTTCCTATGCATCCAGCCCCACTTCGGCCTGTGGCTCAAGACCTTCAACATCAAGCCGAAGGTTGTGAAGGGTACGCAAGCGGAATGCGGAGGCGCCATGTTGGGCAAATTGCCCAGCGTCCCTTGGCTGGAAGGGACCTTCGTGGACTCCGTCAAGGGGTGGCAATCGGGGTGGTTATACATCACCGAGCCGCGCAAATCCACATGGGCGGCGGCCCCCGAGTTTAGATCTGGCATCCCCACGCAGCTCACCTCCTGGAAAGAGAAGGGCTTGCAGTGGGGGAATCCGGTGGAAGTGACGGGACTCCGAGCATGTATCAAGAAGATGGTGAGCAATAGGCTCAGGCTCGTCGACGTGGTCCAAGTCATGCTCATCCGGTGGATCCTCCCATGCCAAGAACGGGCATTTAATTTGTGGGAGTTCAATCCGGAATAGCACCAGGCGCTAAACGGGCTCTTCGATACAACATACGAAGGCGCCTGGAGGGTGCTGTTCAAGGGCGCCGAAGCCCCCGCGTCCGCGATCGAAGACCACGGATTCAGCTCGCAGTATCCAACTGACGAGGTAAGTGATTCAACCCCATTGCGGGACACTTGTGATAATTAGATTGACTCTAGTGAGGTTTCATTCTGCCTCTTCCTTTGACAAGAATGGATGGAGAAGGCCAAGCTGCTCATTAGCCCGGCTCCCATGCCAGAAGACCCAGTGGACGCCCGCTTAACAGGGCTGCTGGTTCCGGCACCGCACGTGGTGCCGGAGAAGAAGGCCAAGAAGGTGGCCGCGGGGACTCGAAAGAGTTCCCGCAATCAGGCGTCTGATGACGATGAGGACTCCTCCCCCGAAGACGAGGAGGAGTACTCTCTCCCGGAAGAGGGAGAGAAGAAAAGGAAGGCTTCCCCCATCGGGGAGGCCGAAGGGTCCAAGAGGGGGAGAACTATCCCCCCGGACAGTTTTGCCAACATCAGCGTTGGTGAGGATGAGTGGCCTCCAAGGGCCAGGCGTCCGGGAAGATCGTAAGTATATGGATCCTTGATGTGTAATTTCTTTTATGTCGCGTAGTATCCTTCTAACGCCGCATTCTGCCCGTAGTCCGGCCAATGATGATCTCCCCGACTCATCGAGCGGGTCATTGGCCTCGTCGGATGTGAATTCCATCCCGACTGCCTCCACCCCACGCGCCGACAAGAACGTCGAGGTGGGATCCCAGAGAGGGACCCATCAGGAGGAGGCTCCGGAGGCGCCATCAGGCAGCCTCCCGGACTTCGTGCTGGACTCTACATCGGAACCCGTAGTGGTTCCAGAGTCCGGCAAGCGGCCCCTTCGAAAGAAGGGCGGGACCGTGACGCCGGCGGCCTCCGTCCAACCGGAGGCGCCGGATAACCTGCTGGAGGTGCTTAAAGGCGCTTCCATCGAGGGAGAACACCGCACTATCATGAGTGCGGTGATTGAGAAGGTTCAGCTCGCTAAGAGCGGGCTGTCCGAAGCCTGCAGCAGCCTTTTAACAGGCTTTGAGGTAAGAAGTTAAAATTATGTAATGTAATACCGCATAGACAGTAGCCCCTGATGCTTAGTTCGGTGTTCGGAAAGAAAAGCCGGACTAAGGATCTTTAACAAGATATACGCAGGGTTGCCTAAAATATGTCAATATGGGTTTGCAGGCTGCGCTGCTGACCTCTGCCGCACTAACGGCGGAGGTTGACGTGCTGAAGAAGGATCTCGAGCGGTCCGAGCAAGAGCTCGGCCATGCAAAGAAGCAGCTCGAGGAAAAAGAAGGTGAGTAACACCTCTTTGAATAAGTACCTTACAGAAAAGGATTTTGGTTGCAAATAAAATTAACAAGGATAATATGTGTATTGCAGGGGCCACTAACGAGGTGGCAGCCTTGAAGTATGCTGTGTCCGCGGCCGAATGCAGTGCGGCCGCGGAACGGGCTGAGCGAGAAAAGCAAGAGGCACGGGTGGCGGAAGTTCGGCAAGAGCTCCAGGCTCTCATGGAAAAACATGAGAGTTTGGAGCGTGACTCCAAGACTCGAGAGTCCGAGCTTGCCTCAGCTCTCGAAAGTGCCAAGTCCGCCAAGGACGAGGCCCGTAAGGCCCTTCAGAAGGTTGAGGACATAAAAAAGATAGCGGCGGGTAAGGCGTTTTTCATGCAAAGCAGGCATGTTAATGTGAACTACCTGACACTTACCCGCATTCGGAGCTCTCCAGGGGCATTTGCAGATCTGCCGCGTAGTGCGTCTGATGCCGCCACATTCTATCGTGGCGAGGAGGGGAGCTCGACGGAGAAGGTCTTCTGGTCTCAGTATACTGAGGCCGGCCATCCGGTGCCCCCAAGCGACCAGCTGAAGCAGCTGGTCGAACTCCACAAGGTAGCTGGGGAGGCCATGAAGGGCCTCATAGTCCGGCTGTGGCCTGGACAAGCCATGCCTGGTAGCTATTTTGGCCTCGTGCGGCGGCTGGTAGATGCATGCCCCAGGCTGGATGTAGTCAAGCGCTCCGCCTGTATCGAAGGCGCTCGTCGGGCCCTTGCCCGCATAAAGGTGCAATGGGGCAAATTGGATGCGGAGAAGCTTCTCACGGACCCACCGCCGCCGGGCAAGGAGTATCGCACGCCGGAGAAGTATTATAAAATTGTCCTGAAGGGAGCCTGCAATATTGTAGATGAGTGCTCCCGAAATGTAATCTTTGAGTGAACTCGCTGTTTATTTATCCTGTGCGCTGAAAACTTCGTTCATATGCGCCATGAGCAACGCTTGTTTAATTTAAAATATTACCTTCTGTGCGGCCGTTTGTAAAATATGAGAGATGGCAAGTCGTTGGCTTCAGCCCCCAAGCCACAAGTGCTGGGGTGTTCGGGATAAACTTGAGCACTCTTGTTCCCATTTTTGGGTCCATCTAGGGAGGCGCTCAACACGACGAACAAGGCAACCGGACTTATAATGCTTGAACACTCTCACTTAGCCATGAATTCTATAATTTTAAATTTCGGCGAAGCCCCTGGTATTCGGAAGACCGAATCCGGGGCGCTATCCACGCCTTCATCGGACATTATCCGGAACTTCGCTCGAAGCGGCGTGAGTCTTTAAGGACCCGAAAAAACCTCGCGAACAGCGACCAGTCTCTCGCCTTATCATGCCAGTCAGTTTTAGCTTTCTCCACTGAGGCGTTAGCCCGGCTCAACCGGGGCGCAATCGCAGTGGTTCTCCCAGTGCCACCTTAGCCGACAGAACGGAACGTAAGGCACCAAAACATGGGAGCCGGGCAAACCCAACTATTGACCCAAGACATGATTCGGAGCCGATTCATATAATGCTATAAGTTCGGGGTGCCGCACTTGTGAAAGTGTTCGGACTTTATCACACCATAGAGTGGGGAACATAAGCCCCCGGTGTATTATGCCGTACCAAAATATACGGGTGCCAGATGTCATATAATGAGCATATATATATATAATGTGATGCAATTGCGATCATAAAGGTGCTGCATTATTAATGAAAGAAAAGTCTGCTAGTAGAGCGGACTGATACAAATAGTGCGGTAAGCAAGGGATTTGGACTAAATAAACATGTCCCCCTCCAGGGATGAGCTGCGGATTTGGTGTATATAATCGAATTTAATGCTCGTAATTGAGACCACCTGAGTGTTCGGCGCGGCCTTCTTTAGTCCCTGACTGTTGCATCATGAGTTCGGCAGGTTCACCGCCGGACAGGGCTTCTGGTTAACAGAGTCCTGTGTACAAAAAAGAAGAAAAATAATAAAAAAAGAGGGGCACATTTGCGAGCCCTCGGTGTGGTCGAACCGCACTCTGGGTCCGTTGTGATCGTGCCCCCTCCCCTGTGCCCATGGTATCTCCAAAGCGTAATGATGTACGTGGAGTGTTATTCTTGCGATCATACGCGGGCGAGGGTTGGGGCCGCATTGCTACGCGTGCTCTGACCGCGCCAGGTGGTCTTGGTTGGCATTGCTTCGGGCGCGCTTTGCTGTATCCGGCCGTTTAACGGCCGGACTCGAGAATTGCCTTAGAAGGCTGCTCTGTACTTCTGCCGCGAGAGCCGCTGTATGTTCCTCCGTTCGGAGGGAGCGTTTCGTATTCCCATTGACCGTGATGACTTCACGAGGGCCTGGCATCTTGAGCTTTAGGTATGCATAGTGTGGCACCGCATTGAATTTGGCAAACGCGGTTCGCCCGAGCAGAGCGTGATAGCCGCTGCGAAACGGGACTATGTCGAAGATTAATTCTTCGCTCCGGAAATTATCCGGGGATCCGAAGACCACTTCCAGTGTGATTGAGCCTGTGCAGTTGGCTTCCACTCCTGGTATGACACCATTAAAGGTTGTCTTTGTAGGTTTAATCCTTGATGGGTCTATGCCCATTTTGTGCACTGTATCCTGATAAAGCAGGTTCAGGCTACTGCCACCGTCCATCAGGACTCTCGTGAGGTGGAACCATCGACGATTGGGTCTAAGACCAATGCGGCGAATCCGCCATGGCGTATGCTGGTCGGATGGTCTCTTCGATCGAAAGTGATCGGACAAGAGGACCATGGGTTGAACTTTGGGGCGACTGGCTCCATCGCACAGACGTCCCTTAGTGCGCGTTTCCTCTCCCTCTTGGGTATGTGGGTAGCGTATATCATATTCACCGTCCGTACTTGTGGGGGAAAACCCTTCTGTCCTTTGTTGTTCGGCGGCCGGGTCTCTTCCTCGTCGTCTCTATTTATCCCCTTGTCATTGTTTTCGGCAATTAACTTGCCGGCCTGCTTGAACACCCAGCAATCTCTATTGGTGTGGTTAGCTGGCTTTTCCGAGGTGCCATGTATCTGGCATGAGCGGTCGAGTATTCGGTCCAGATTGGACGGACCCGGAGTGGTTCTTTTAAATGGCTTCTTCTGCTGACCGGGTTTAGAGCCTCGGAATCCGGCATTGACTGCCGTATCCTCCTTATCGTCGCCGTTAATTCTGTGCTTGTTTTTGTTTCGACGTGACCTGCCGTTGTTGTCCTTAGTATCCGGACTGCCAGAATTTTTACGGAGATTGTTGCTGCGGGCTAGCCAGCTGTCCTCTCCCGCACAAAAGCGGGTCATTAACGATGTGAGGGCTGCCATGGATTTCGGCTTTTCCTGCCCCAGGTGCCGGGCTAGCCATTTGTCCCGGATGTTATGTTTGAAGGCTGCAAGGGCCTCGGCGTCCGGACAATCGACAATTTGATTTTTCTTCGTCAAGAACCGTGTCCAGAATTGTCTAGCCGATTCGTCTGGCTGCTGAATGATGTGGCTTAGGTCGTCGGCGTCTGGTGGTCGCACATATGTGCCTTGAAAGTTATCAAGGAATGCGGCCTCCAGGTCTTCCCAACACCCAATTGACTCTGCTGGCAAGCTGTTAAGCCAATGCTGAGCTGGTCCTTTAAGCTTGAGTGGGAGGTATTTTATGGCGTGGAGATCGTCGCCGTTGGCCATATGGATGTGGAGAAGATAGTCTTCGATCCAGACTGCGGGGTCTGTTGTGCCATCGTAAGATTCGATGTTTACAGGTTTAAACCCTTCGGGGATCTGATGATCCATTACTTCGTCAGTGAAGCATAACGGGGGTGCGGCGCCCCTGTATTGAGCGATATCGCGACGCAGCTCGAGAGAGCGCTGTCTGCTGTGTTCGGCCCGGCCGGGGTTATTGTATCCGACACGACGGTATTCGTCGTGGGTCGTAGGGCGCCCACGTGATCCATAGATGGATCTGGATTGCCTTGCTTTGTCCTCCAATATGTCTCGCAAGTCCAGCGCGTTCCCTCTTGGCTTCGTACTTTTGGAGCGATGCCGGGGTATGGTCTTGGCTGGGGGCCTGGATGCCTCTCTGTCATGACCACGGGGTGGTCGGTCAGCCATATCGTGCGCTGGTGATGGAGGTACGTATGCTTCCACCTCTAATCGGGGGAGCAGCTTGCGTTTTGGGTAACTTTTGGAGGGACGTTCGAGTTTATACTCTTTGGCCGCGAGGACCTCGGTCCATCGATCGGCCAGCAGGTCCTGATCAGCTTGAAGCTGCTGCTGCTTTTTCTTTAGGCTATTTGCTGTGGCGATAAGCCTGCGCTTGAAGCGCTCTTGTTCGACGGGATCCTCGGGTACGACGAATTCGTCATCGTTGAGGCTTGCTTCGTCTTCGGAGGGAGGCATATAATTATGATCCTCAACCTCTTCGTCTGCCGCCCCCTCATGAGGGCTTGCTTCTGCATCCTCCTGCGCTGAGTCTTGCTGGAGGGGATTGCCTTCGGCACTCTCTGGAGTATTATTATCTCCTGTGCCGGAATCTCCGTTCTTGCTGTGGCGAGATTTAGAGCGGCGCCGTTGACGCCGGCGCTTGGGCTGTTTCTTTAAGGGATCTGCCTCCGCTGTTCCTTCGCCGTCCCCATCTTTTGGGGTATCCACCATGTATACGTCATATGACGAGGTGGCCTTCCAGTGCCCTGTGGGCGCTGGTTCCTGTTCGTCTCCGGCATCGTCGTCCATAGCGTCGATGTCTTCGGAGTCGTAGTCTAGCATGTCGGTTAGATCGTCGACAGTGGCTACAAAGTGGGTGGTGGGTGGGCTCTGAATTTCTTCGTCGTCCGTATCCCAACCATCCTGGCCATAATCCGGCAAGGACTCTCCTGATAACGAAGATGCTTTAGTGAATTCAAGATATCGCCGAAAGGCGAGCATTGGAAGATGTCCGCGGCGGTGAATTCCATAACCGGCGCCCAATCCGGACCGATTGGTAGGGGCGCGAGAGGTTCGGAGTCCGGCGAGGAGTCCGGCGCCTCGGAATTACGAGTTTCGCAGGGGACAAGATTAGTGTTCGGCTCCATCACCGTGGATGTTGGAGCCCCCAGGGCGGCGTCTATCCACCGGCCCTCGATCTGGGCGATCGGCTCCGGGCCAATGGCCGGAGCGGACCCGTGTGCGGCCACCAAGGCACTATTCGGTGGCAGATCTAAATCATGCCCGTCGTCACAGTGCGGCGCTTGGCTGTGGCTCGAGTCCGTCGAAGATCAAGTCTCCACGGACGTCGACCGTGAAGTTTAAGCTTCCAAATCTGACCTGACGGCCAGGGGCGTAGCTTTCGATCTGCTCCAGATGGCCAAGTGAATTGGCCCGCAGTGCGAAGCCGCCGAATACGAAGATCTGTCCGGGGAGAAAAGTCTCACCCTGGACAGCGTTGCTGGTTGAAGATGCCATCAAGCCTATCGGTGACGACACAGAGGAACTCTCAATGAAAGCACCAATGTCGGTGTCAAAACCGGCGGATCTCGGGTAGGGGGTCCCTAACTGTGCGTCTAGGCGGATGGTAACAGGAGACGAGGGACACAATGTTTTACCCAGGTTCGGGCCCTCTCGATGGAGGTAAAACCCTACGTCCTGCTTGATTAATATTGATGATATGGGTAGTACAAGAGTAGATCTACCACGAGATCAAGGAGGCTAAACCCTAGAAGCTAGCCTATGGTATGATTGTTGTAATGTATGTTGTCCTACGGACTAAAGCCCTCCGGTTTATATAGACACCGGAGAGGGCTAGGGTTACACAGAGTCGGTTACAATGGTAGGAGATCTACATATCCGTATTGCCAAGCTTGTTTTCCACGCCAAGGAAAGTACCATCCGGACACGAGCCGGAGTCTTCAATCTTGTATCTTCGTAGTCTTGGAGTCCGGCGGATAATGATAGTCCGGCTGTCCGGACACCCCCTAGTCCAGGACTCCCTCAAATGTAATTAGCATAATTAGCATACCAAGGAGCAGTACGAGAAGCATTAACAACCGCTAATTGTTCATCAGGAAAGCTATCATCAATAAGTAGTGGGTCATCAAGAACATTCTCTAACCTAGACAAGTTGTCTGCAACGGGGTTCTCAGCTCCCTTTCTATCAATAATATGCAAATCAAACTCTTGAAGCAAGAGAACCCATCTAATCAGTCTAGGTTTAGCATCTTTCTTTTCCATAAGGTATTTAATAGCAGCATGATCAGTGTGAATAGTAACTTTGGAACCAACAATATAAGGTTTGTACTTATCACATGCAGACACAACTGCTAAGAATTCTTTCTCAATGGTAGCATAATTTCTCTGGGCAGTATCAAGGGTTTTACTAGCATACTAGATAAAATTCAATTTCTTATCAACTCTTTGCCCTAGAACAGCACCTACAGCATAATCACTAGCATCACACATAATTTCAAAGGGTAAATTCCAATCAGGTGGCTAAACAATAGGTGCAGTGATCAAAGCTCTCTTAAGTATTTCAAATGCTTCTACACAATCATCATCAAAGACAAAAGGAATATCTTTTTGCAATAAATTAGTCAGAGGCCTAGAGATTTTAGAAAAGTCCTTAATGAACCTCCTATAAAAACTGGCATGACCAAGGAAACTTCTTATACCTTTTATGTCCTTTGGACATGGCATCTTTTCAATAGCATCAACTTTAGCTTTATCAACTTCAATACCTCTCTCAGAAATCTTATGCCCCAAGACAATGCCTTCATTAACCATAAAGTGGCACTTTTCCCAATTCAAGACGAGACTAGTGTCTTCGCATCTCTGCAAAACTTGATCAAGGTTGCTCAAGCAATCATCAAAAGAGGATCCATAAACGGAGAAATCATCCATGAATACCTCACAAGTATTTTCACAAAAGTTAGAGAATATAGCCATCATAAACCAAAAGGCATACGTCTATAAGCAAAGGTACCGAAAGGGCAAGTAAAGGTAGTTTTTGATTGATCCCCCGCTGACACAAGTATTTGAGAGAAACCAGAATAACCATCTAGAAAGCAGAAATGTGTGTGTTTGGATAGTCTTTCTAGCATTTGATCAATAAAAGGTAAAGGGTAATGATCTTTCTTAGTAGCTTTATTTAATTTACGGAAATCAATTACCATCCTATAACCTGTAATAATTCTTTGCGGGATCAATTCATCTTTATCATTGGGAACGATAGTAATACCTCCCTTTTTAGGAACACAATGGACAGGGCTTACCCAATCACTATCAGCAACGGGATAAATTATACCTGCCTCAAGGAGCTTTAGTATCTCCTTTCTTACCACTTCTTTCATCTTAGGATTCAATCGCCGTTGAGGATCTCTAACTGGTTTGGCATCTTCCTCCAATTTAATTTTGTGTTGGCATAGCGTGGGACTAAGGCCCTTGAGATCATCCAGAGTATATCCGATAGCAGCAGGTGCTTCTTCAGAGTTTTCATATCTTTCTTCTCCTTGCTCTAAAAGGTTAGCACTAATAATAACAGGATATATTTTCTTCTCATCAAGATAAGCATACTTAAGATTATCAGGTAATGGTTTGAGTTCAAACACGGGATCACCCTTGGGTGGAGGGGCATCCCCTAGAATTTCAACGGGTAGGTTGTGTTTCAGAATAGGTTCCTGTTGAAGGAACACTTTATCTATTTCCCTTCTTTCATTCATAAACATATCATTTTCATGGTCTAGCAAATATTGTTCTAACGGATTAGTAGGAGGAACGGCAATAGAAGCAAGACCAATAATCTCATCATTACTAGGTGATTCTTTATCACGGGGTTGTCTATGAAACTTAGCAAAATTAAACTCATGAGACGTATCCCCTAAGCCAATTTCAACAATATCCTTTTCGCAATCAATCCTAGCATTAACAGTATTCAAGAAGGGTTTACCAAAAATAATGGGACAAAAATCATCTTGTGGGGAACTAAGAACAAGAAAATCAGCAGGATATTTAACCTTCCCACACAAGACTTCAACATCTCT
Organism: Triticum timopheevii; assembly: GCA_963921465.1. Lineage (NCBI taxonomy): Eukaryota > Viridiplantae > Streptophyta > Magnoliopsida > Poales > Poaceae > Triticum > Triticum timopheevii. The sequence goes on from OY997270.1 coordinate 373,976,840, forward strand.
AACAATCCCAACTGGTGAAATAGTATCTCTATTAGCAAGCTTGATAGTAACATCAATACCTTCCAATTCAGCGGGTGCAATATCATACATAATTTCTTTATATAAATCATAGGGTATTGCACTAGCACTAGCACCCATATCACATAAGCCATGATAACAAAGATCTCCTATTTTAACAGAAATAACATGCATGCCTACAACAGGTCTATGTATCTTAGCATCTGGTCTAACAATATTAGCAGTCTCACCACAGAAATAAATAACATGCCCATCTAAATTATCATCCAAGAGATCTTTAACCATAGCAATACTAGGTTCAACTTTGATTTTCTCAGGAGGTGTATAAGTCCTAGTATTACTCTTACGAACAACAGTCGAAGTTTTAGCATGATCCTTTTGTTGGGGAACGTAGCAGAAATTCAAAATTTTCTTACGTGTCACCAAGATCTATCTATGGAGAAACCAGCAACGAGGGGAAGGAGAGTGCATCTACATACCCTTGTAAATCGCTAAGCGGTAGCGTTCAAGAGAACGGGGTTGAAGGAGTCGTACTCATCGTGATCCAAATCACCGGAGATCCTAGTGCCGAACGGACGGCACATCCGCGTTCAACACACGTACTGCCCGATGCCGTCTCCCATGCCTTGATCCAGCAAGGAAAGAGGGAGAGGTTGAGGAAGACTCCATCCAGCAGCAGCACAACGGCGTGGTGGTGGTGGAGGAGCATGGTGATCCAGCAGGGCTTCGCCAAGCACCGCGAGATATGAGGAGAAAGAGAGGTAGGCCTGCGCCAACAGGAGAAGAACTTCGTGTGTTGGGCTGCTCCTATGCCTCCACTATATATAGGGGGAGAGGGGGCTGCGCCCCCACCTAGGTTTCCACCCCCTAGGGGCGGCGGCCAGCCCTAGATCCCATCTAGGGGGGCGGCCAAGGGGGGAGAGGGGGAAACTTGCCCCCCAAGCAAGGTGGGGCGCCCCCTCCCCAAACCCTAGGCGCCTTGGGCCCTTGTGGGGGGGGGGGGCGCACCAGCCCACCTGGGGCTGGTACCCTCCCACACTTGGCCCATGCTGCCCTCCGGGGATGGTGGCCCCACTTGTTGGACCCCCGGGACCTCCCGGTGGTCCCGGTACGTTACCGATAAAACCCGAAACTTTTCCGGTGACCAAAACAGGACTTCCCATATATAAATCTTTAACTCTGGACCATTCCGGAACTCCTCGTGACGTCTGGGATCTCATCCGGGACTCCGAACAACATTCGGTAACCACATACAAACTTCCTTTATAACCCTAGCGTCATCGAACCTTAAGTGTGTAGACCCTATGGGTTCGGGAACCATGCAGACATGACCGAGACGTTCTCCGGTCAATAACCAACAACGGGATCTGGATACCCATGTTGGCTCCCACATGTTCCACGATGATCTCATCAGATGAACCAGGATGTCAAGGACTCAATCGATCCCGTATACAATTCCCTTTGTCTAATGGTATTGTACTTGCCCGAGATTCGATCGTCGGTATACCGATACCTTGTTCAATCTCATTACCGGCAAGTCTCTTTACTCGTTCCGTAACACATCATCCCGTGATCAACCCCTTGGTCACATTGTGCACATTATGATGATGTCCTACCGAGTGGGCCCAGAGATACCTCTCCGTTTACACGGAGTGACAAATCCCAGTTTCGATTCGTGCCAACCCAACAGACACTTTCGGAGATACCTGTAGTGCACCTTTATAGCCACCCAGTTACGTTGTGACGTTTGGTACACCCAAAGCATTCCTACGGTATCTGGGAGTTGCACAATCTCATGGTCTAAGGAAATGATACTTGACATTAGAAAAGCTTTAGCATACGAACTACGATCTTTGTGCTAGGCTTAGGATTGGGTCTTGTCCATCACATCATTCTGCTAATGATGTGATCCCGTTATCAACGACATCTAATGTCCATGGTCAGGAAACCGTAACCATCTGTTGATTAACGAGCTAGTCAACTAGAGGCTCACTAGGGACATGGTGTTGTCTATGTACCCACACATGTATCTGAGTTTCCTATCAATACAATTATAGCATGGATAATAAACGATTATCATGAACAAGGAAATATAATAATAACTAATTTATTATTGCCTCTAGGGCATATTTCCAACAGTCTCCCACTTGCACTAGAGTCAATAATCTAGTTCACATCGTCATGTGATTAACATTCACACGTCACATCGCCATGTGACCAAAATCCAAAGAGTTTACTAGTGTCATTAAACTAGTTCACATCATCATGTGATTAGGACTCAATGAGTTCTGGGGTTTGATCATGTTTTGCTTGTGAGAGAGGTTTTAGTCAACGGGTCTGCAACTTTCAGATCCGTATGTACTTCGCAAATCTCTAGGTCATTCTGTAAATGCTGCTTCCTCGTTCCACTTGGAGCTATTCCAAATGGTTGCTCCACTATACATATCCGGTTTGCTACTCAGAGTCACTCGGATAGGTGTTAAAGCTTGCATCGATGTAACCCTTTACACCGAACTCTTTATCACCTCCATAATTGAGAAACATGTCCTTATTTACTCCAAGGACAATTTTGACCGCTGTCCAATGATCCATTCCTGGATCATTCTTGTACCCCTTGACTGACTCATGGCAAGCCACACTTCCGGTGTGGTACACAGCATAGCATATAGAGCCTACGTCTGAAGCATAGGGGACGACCTTCGTCCTTTTTCTCTATTCTGCCATGGTCGAGCTTTAAGTCTTAACTTCGTACCTTACATCTTAGGCAAAAACTCCTTCTTTGACTAATCCATCTTGAACACCTTCAAGATCATGCCAAGGTATATGCTCATTTGAAAGTACCATTAAGCGTTTTGATCTATCCTTATAGATCTTGATTCTCAATGTTCAAGCAGCTTAATCCAGGTTTTCTATTGAAAAATACTTTTCAAATAACCCTATATGCTTTTTAGAAATTCTACATCATTTCTGATCAACAATATGTCAACAACATATACTCATCAGAAATTCTATACCGCTCCCACTCACTTCTTTGGAAATAGAAGTTTCTCATAAACTTTGTAGAAGCCCAAAATCTTTGATCATCTCATCAAAGCGTACATTCCAACTCCGAGATGCTTACTCCAGTCCTTAGAAGGATCGCTGGAACCAGCATACCTTTTAGCATCTTTAGGATCGACAAAACCTTTCTGATTGTATCACATACAACCTTTCCTTACGAAGACTGGTAAGGAAACTCGTTTTGACATCCATCTGCCAGATTTCATAAATGCAGCTAATGCTAACATGATTCCGACGGACTTAAGGATTGCTACGGATGAGAAAATCTCATTGTAGTCAACTCCTTGAACTTGTGAAAAACTCTTCGCCACAAGTCGAGCTTCATAGATGGTGACATCACCGTCCATGTCCGTCTTCTTCTTAAAGATCCATTTATCTCAATGGCTTGCCGATCATCGGGCAAGTCCACCAAAGTCCATGCTTTGTTCTGATACATGGATCCTATCTTGAATTTCATGGCTTCTAACCATTTGTCGGAATTTGGGCCCACCATTGCTTCTCCATAGCTCGTAGGTTCATTGTTGTCTAGCAACATGACCTTCAAGACAGGATTACTGTACCACTCTGAAGCAGTACACATCCTTGTCACCCTACGAGGTACGGTAATGACTTGATCCGAAGTTTCATGATCACTATCATAAGCTTCTACTTCAATTGGTGTAGGTGCCACATGAACAACTTCCTGTGCCCTGCTACACACTAGTTGTAGTGACGTTTCAATAACCATATCAAGTCTCCACCATCCTCCCACTCAACTTTTCGAGACAAACTTTTCCTCGAGAAAGGACCCGATTCAAGAAACAATCCCTATTGCTTTCGGATCTGAATTAGGAGGTATACCCAACTGTTTTGGGTGTCCTATGAAGATGCATTTTATCCGCTTTGGGTTCGAGCTTATCAACCTGAAACTTTTTCACATAAGCGTCGCAGCCCCAAACCTTTAAGAAATGACAGCTTAGCTTTCTCTAAACCATAGTTCATACGGTGTCATCTCAACGGAATTACGTGGTACCCTATTTAAAGTGAATGTGGTTGTCTCTAATGCCTAACCAATAAATGATAGTGGTAATTCGATAAGAGACATCATGGTACGCACCATATCCAATAGGGTGCAACTATGATGTTCGGACACACCATCAAACTATGGTGTTCCAGGCGGTATTAATTGTGAAACAATTTCCACAATGTCTTAATTGCATGCCAAAGCTCGTAACTCAGATACTCATCTCTATGATCATATCATAGACATTTTATCCTCTTGTCACGATGATCTTCAACTTCACTCTGAAATTACTTGAACCATTCAATAATTCAGACTTGTGTTTCATCAAGTAAATATACTCAACATCTAATCGAATCATCTGTGAAGTAAGAACATAACGATATTCACTGCATGCCTCAACACTCATTGGACTGCACACATCAAAATGTGTTACTTCCAACAAGTTGCTATCTTGTTCCATCTTACTGAAAACGAGGCTTTTCAGTCATCTTGCCCATGTGGTATGATTTGCATATCTCAAGTGATTCAGAATCAAGTGAGTCCAAACGATCCATCTGCATGGAGTTTGTTTATGCGTATATACCAATAGACATGGTTCACATGTCTCAATCTTTTCAAAAACGAGTGAGTCCAAAGATCCATCAACATGGAGCTTCTTCATGCATTTTATACCAATATGACTTACATGGCAGTGCCACAAGTGAGTGGTACTATCATTACTATCTTATATCTTTTGGCATGAAAGTGTGTATCACTACGATCGAGATTCAATAAACCATTCCTTTAGGTGCAAGACCATTGAAGGTATCATTCAAATAAATAGAGTAACCATGATTCTCCTTAAATGAATAACCGTATTGCGATAGACATAATCCAATCATGTCTATGCTCAACGCAAACACCAAATGACAATTATTCAGGTTTAATACTAATCTTGATGGTAGAGGGAGCGTGCGATGTTTGATCACATCAAACTTGGAAACACTTCCAACACATATCGTCAGCTCACCTTTAGCTAGTCTCCGTTTATTCCGTAGCCTTTTATTTCGAGTTACAAACACTTAGCAACCGAACCGGTATCTAATACCCTGGTGCTACTAGGAGTACTAGTAAAGTACACATTGACATAATGTATATCCATTATACTTCTATCGACCTTGCCAGCCTTCTCATCTACCAAGTATCTAGGGTAATTCTGCTCCACTGATTGTTCCCCTTATTACAGAAGCACTTAGTCTCGGGTTTGGGTTTAACCTTGGGTTTCTTCACTAGAGCAGCAGCTGATTTGCCGTTTCATGAAGTATCCCGTCTTGCCCTTGCCCTTCTTGAAACTAGTGGTTTCACCAACCATCAACAATTGATGCTCCTTCTTGACTTCTACTTTCGCGGTGTCAAGCATCGCGAATATCTCAAGGATCATCTCATCTATCCTTGATATGTTATAGTTCATCACGAAGCTCTAGCAGCTTGGTGGCAATGACTTTGGAGAAACATCACTATCTCATCTGGAAGATCAACTCCCACTCGATTCAAGTGATTGTTGCACTCAGACAATCTGAGCACAAGCTCAACGATTGAGATTTTCTCCCTTAGTTTGCAGGCTAAGAAAATCGTCGGAGTTCTTATACCTCTTGACGTGGGCACGAGCCTGAAATCCCAATTTCAGCCCTCGAAACATCTCATGTTCCGTGACGTTTCGAAAAAATGTCTTTGGTGCCTCAACTCTAAACCGTTTAACTGAACTATCACGTAGTTATCAAAACGTGTATGTCCGATGTTTGCAACATCCACAAACGACATTTTGGGGTTCAGCACACTGAGCGGTGCATTAAGGACATAAGCTTTCTACTGCCGCATAATTGCTACTGTCAACTTTCAACTATATTTTCTCTAGGAACATATCAAAAACAGTAGAACTAAAGCGTGAGCTACGACACAATTTGCAAGAATCTTTTGACTATGTTCAGGATAATTAAGTTCATCTTTATGAACTCCCACTCAGATAGACATCCCTCTAGTCATCTAAGTGATTACATGATCCGAGTCAACTAGGCTGTGTCCGATCATCACGTGAGATGGACTAGTCATCATCGGTGAACATCTTCATGTTGATCGTATCCACCATACGACTCATGCTCGACCTTTCGGTCTCTTGTGTTCCGAGGCCATGTCTGTACATGCTAGGCTCGTCAAGTCAACCTAAGTGTTTCGCGTGTGTAAATCTGGATTACACCCGTTGTATGTGAACGTAAGAATCTATCACACCCGATCATCACATGGTGCTTCGAAATGACGAATGAGGGAGTCTTGGACTAGGGGGTGTCCGGACAGCCGGACTATCATTGTCCGCCGGACTCCAAGACTACGAAGATACAAGATTGAAGACTCCGGCTCGTGTCCGGATGGTACTTTCCTTGGCGTGGAAGGCAAGCTTGGCAATACGGATATGTAGATCTCCTACCATTGTAACCGACTCTGTGTAACCCTAGCCCTCTCCGGTGTCTATATAAACCAGAGGGCTTTAGTCCGTAGGACAACATACATTACAACAATCATACCATAGGCTAGCTTCTAGGGTTTAGCCTCCTTGATCTCGTGGTAGATCTACTCTTGTACTACCCATATCATCAATATTAATCAAGCAGGACGTAGGGTTTTACCTCCATCGAGAGGGCCCGAACCTGGGTAAAAACATCGTGTCCCTCGTCTCCTGTTACCATCCGCCTAGACGCACAGTTCGGGACCCCCTACCCGAGATCCGCCGGTTTTGACACCGACACTGGTGCTTTCATTGTGAGTTCCTCTGTGTCGTCACCGATAGGCTTGATGGCATCTTCAACCAGCAACGCTGTCCAAGGTGAGACTTTTCTCCCCGGACAGATCTTCGTATTCGGCGGCTTCGCACTGCGGGCCAATTCACTTGGCCATCTGGAGCAGATCGAAAGCTACGCCCCTGGCCGTCAGGTCAGATTTGGAAGCTTAAACTTCACGGCCGATGTCCGCGGAGACTTGATCCTCGACGGACTCGAGCCACAGCCGAGCGCGCCGCACTGTGACGACGGGCATGATCTAGCTCTGCCGCTGAACAGTGCCTTGGTGGCCGCACACGGATCCGCTTCGGCCATTAGCCCGGAGCCGATCGCCCAGATCGAGGGTCGGTGGATAGGCGCCGCCCTGGGGGCTTCAACATCCACGGCGATGGAGCCGAACACTAATCTTGTCCCCCGCGAAACTCGTGACTCCGAGGCGCCGGACTCCTTGCCGGACTCCGAACCTCCCGCGCCCCTGCCAATCGATCCGGATTGGGCGCCGATTATGGAATTCACCGCCGCGGACATCTTCCAATGCTCGCCTTTCGGCGATATCTTGAATTCACTAAAGCATCTCTCATTATCAGGAGAGTCTTGGCCGGACTATGGCCAGGACGGTTGGGGAACGGACGATGAAGAAATTCAGAGCCCACCCACCACCCACTTTGTAGCCACTGTCGACGATCTAACCGACATGCTAGACCTTGACTCCGAAGACATTGACGGAATAGACGACAATGCTGGAGATGAACAAGAAACAGAGCCTATAAGGCACGGGAGGACTACCTCGTCACATGACATATATATGGTAGACACCCCAAAGGAGAGCGATAACGAGGATCAACGGGCCGCGGCAGAAGATGACCACGCCGATAAACGACCAAAACGGCGGCGCAGGCGCCGTCCTAAGTCCCGCCTCGACAACAACGCTCCCAAAGAGCCCGCAATACGGCAGGGCTCACAAACGGACGACGAACACGCAGATACGGAACCATCCGACCATGACGAGTCAGATAATCAGTCCAGGCCAGGTGAAAACAACAGTCCGGACGACCTCACGCCGGACACACCGCCGGAGAGCAAGAACCTTCGGAAAAGACTCGTCAGTACTGCAAATAGCCGGAAGAAGGAAAAACGGAGGCTCAAAACAGCGGAAGACACACTCAGAATGAGATGGAGCAAAGTGCTCAAAACTGCAGATAAGTACGGCAATGGCCACCAATAAAAGAGCTACCCGAAGCGCAAGCTGCTACCAGAATTCGACGAGGAGGCCATAGAGCCCCCACCGTCCAAAAATAAAGGGGCTGCCTGGCTGGATAGACAGCCAGATGATAATCCAAATTCTGACAGCGGCGCCACACATAAACCAACCAACGAACTTGGAAGGATAGATGGCCCAGCCAGATCCATCTACGGGCCAAAGGAGAAGGCCCCAGGAAGCAAGGCAACACGTCAAGTGTCTGATGATAGCGGCACACACAAATACAGGGGCGCCACACACCCACTATGTTTCACTGACGAGGTGCTGGACCATGAATTCCCAGCAGGATTTAAACCCATAAACATAGAGGCCTATGATGGAACAACAGACCCTGGAGTCTGGATAGAAGATTATATACTACATATAAATATGGCCAGAGGAGATGATCTCCACGCCATAAAATACCTACCCCTCAAGCTCAAAGGGCCAGCCCGTCATTGGCTTAAAAGCCTCCCAGAAAATACTGTTGGAAGTTGGGAAGAGCTCGAAGACGCGTTTAGAGCAAATTTTCAAGGGACTTATGTCCGTCCTCCGGATGCAGATGATCTAAGTCATATAACTCAACAGCCCGGAGAGTCAGCGCGGAAATTCTGGAACAGGTTCCTTACAAAAAAGAACCAAATAGTCGACTGTCCGGACGCCGAGACGAATGGCTCGCCAGGCACCTCGGTCAAGAGAAACCGAGGACAATGTCCGCACTAACAAGCCTCATGACCCGCTTCTGTGCGGGCGAGGATAGCTAGTTAGCACGATGCAGCACCAGCGACCCAAGTACATCAGAGATAAGAGATGGAAACGGAAAATCACGGCGCAGAAAAGAGCAGCGCCGGAATAAAGAGAAAAGCCCAAAGAGCGCGGCAGTCAACGTCGGATTCAAAAGATCGCGGCCCAATAATAAAACACAGCCTCTTAAGGATGACAGTGACGAATTGTCCAACTTAAACAAAATTTTGGGTCGGATATGCCAAATCTACAGTACCCCCGGAAGGCCTGCAAATCACACCCACAGGGATTGTTGGGTTTTTAAACAGTCCGGCCGACTAAATGCCGAACACAAGGGGCTCGACGCGTCAAGCGAAGAAGATAAACCCCACCAGCAGAGCACCGGAAAACAAAAGACTTTCCCACAAGGGGTCAAAGCAGTAAACTCACTTCATGTGATAATACGGAAAAATAGTGCGGCACTTTCTAAAAAGAGCTTCGCGCGGTCCAACCCAGCAGACCGTAGAGATTGGATATCAAAACCAATCACTTTTGACCACCTGGACTATTCCAGAAGCGTTCGAAATGCGGGATGGACTCCCCTGATATTGAATCCCATAATAGACGGATTGCAATTTACTAACGTCCTAATGGATGGAGGCAGTGGCTTAAACCTGCTATATTCAAACACAATCCGTAGGATGGGGATAGACCCTACCAAAATTCGATACAGCCGCACTTCCTTCAAAGGAGTGACGCCAGGCCATTACGCCAAGTGCACAGGCTCCATATTACTAGAAGTCGTGTTCGGATCGCCGAACAATTCTCGACGCGAAAAATTAATTTTTCACATCGTCCCATTCGAAAGTGAATATCAAGCACTCTTGGGACGAAAGGCTTTTGTCCGCTTCAACGCCATACCGCATTACGCGTCTCTTACACTCAAGATGCCCGGACCGCGTGGCGTAATTTTAGTGCGAGGGTCACTTAAAGACCCCGGACTTGGATAGACGAATCCGGCATCAATGGGCTAGGGGCTCCCTAGCCGCATACCCCTTCACAGGGGGCTGCGCGCACAGATAACCGCGGGTTCATACAAACCCCGCTTTAATTATTTATATTTCTAATATTTTTTTCGCACGAACTGTTTTTAAAACTAAACGTTCCTCTCTTTTTACAGATGAACAACGTGCATACCCGTCCAGGATAACGGCGCAATGGAGACACAGGCGCAGACGTGCAGTAGGGACCCGTTGCGAGGATTCTTTTAAGATTAAGACCCTACGTAAACCTTTTTTACTGTCTCTTGTTGTTATTCTCCCTTGGTTTCTTCCTATAGCCAAAGTGGAGCCTGACGTTTTGGCATTGGCCGTGTCAGAAGACCATGCCCGTACCTGGACACTAGGGGCTTAGGGCATCGCTCCGCCCATTATTATAAAGACCGAACACCTTAGGGAGTGTTCGGCGTCTCGAGTTAGGCATTATATGCATCAGCTCCGAATCATGTCTTTGGTCAAATGTTGGGTTTGCCCGGCTCCTGCGTTTTGCTGCCTTACGTTCCGTATGATCGGCTAACGCGGCACCAGGAGAACTACTGCGATTGTGCCCCAGTTCGGCTGGGCGAGCACCTCAGTAGAGAAAGCCAAAAACTGACTGTCATGATACAACGAGAGACTGGTCAACCACTCGATCGACTATCGGAATGTTTAGAATTCCCCGCTTTGACGAAGGGTCGTTTCCCGGTCAGGCACACGCGCTCCGACTTCGGAGAAGGGCGATGCCACCAGGGGCTATATCGTAGCCCCACCCTCGAGCTCCACTGGCTAAGTGAAAGTGATAAAGCATTATAGTCCGGATTGCCTCATTCGCTACGCTACCACCTCCTTATAACAGGACCGAGACGTCGGATTAAGTGTGAAAACGCGCTATTTTTGCGAACACCCTAGCACCTTGTGCGTGGGGGCTGAAGCCGAAGACTGCCATCTTTCAAGTTATACACAAGTATACGTAAACGGCCGCACAGGAGAAGTTTTACTACTTGGACGCACAAGTATAAAAAGCAGTTATAACATAATCATCGATTTACAAGCTAATGCGTTCATTTGAACGTTACATTCTTCGAGCACTGCAACTCTATTACATGAGCGCCACGCATAACTTCCCCGAAATAGTGCTCGGCAGGGAGCCGGTTTTCATCCGAACCCTGGGCAGCAACAGCGGTGGCGTCCATCTCTGGACAATGCGCCCTCACACGGGCAAGAGCCATCTGCGCGCCCTCTATGCAGGCCGACCGCTTCATCTCCTTTATATGCGGCACCGCTCCAAGGAATTACTGTAGTAAGCCAAAGTAGCTCGTCGCCTTGGACCTCTCTGGCCAGACATGGGCCACGATGTCAGTCATGGCAAGTCCGGACAATATATTTAGCTCGGCCCATTCGGCCAACTGGTCTGTCAATGGAAGTGGGCGATCCAGACTGTGGAATTGAGACCAATATAGCTCTTCCGTCTCGTGATCCTTCTGGCTCCGGAAGTGCTTAATGGCATCGGCCGCACTTGCAGCTAAGTCCATATACGGATTCTCCGGACTCCACAGCCGCTCAAATTGAGCATACTTTCCATCCATAAACCGGCGACGCATCAGAAAAGGCTTGCCAGCCACGATCTCTCCGGCCTGGTGCAGTTCCTCCTTCATAGCCCGCATTGCAGAGCGGGCATCCTTGGCTTCGGCGGTGGCCTTCTTCAGGTCTTCCCGCTCCGATAAGCGCTCCTTTTCAAGAGCCTCATTGCGGTCGGCAGCATCCTTTACTTTCATGGCCAATTCAGCCACCTCAGCCCTGCTTAGGCAGTGCGCAGCCTTTTCGGCTTTCAACTCCTCGGCCGCCCTCGAGGCAGCCGCTTCACTCCTTCGGGCTTGCTCCTTAGCTCGAGCAAGTTAGGCCCGAAGGCCCTCCACAGCAGCAGCACCGTCTGTACAAACAGCATATAATTTATCAAAGGAGGGCTTCGACCCCCTTAATAAAGCGACTGCGGAGAACTCTTTTACCTTGCGACTCGTCAAGTCGCCTGTTGACAAGTGCGATGTCCGCATCTGCCAAGTCAAATTGCCGATTTAACTCGGCAAACTCACTAGTCCGGCTAGCCCCCGGACTATCCGCCACCTGCATAGGACCGACGGAATTCATTCCTTTAGATTTCGATCCTCGGTATGTTGTCGTTTCCGACAACCTACCGAGTCTCAGGGGCTACTATCTATACAGGGCGCATTTTTTATATGCAAAACTGTTAAAAGACAAAGGGGTGCGTCATTCTCGCATACCTCAAATCCCGCCAGCAAACTCATGGCGGGATTACGCAATTCGCTCTCAGCGGACGAAATCCTTCCAATCACCATACGCATTAATGCACGGTGATCTTCTGAAATGGACGCCCTCTCAAGCAGATTCTTCAGTTCTCCCGGCCGGACACTAGTAGGAGCCGAACTCTCTGGCCCCTCCGGACTCGGGGATACCCTCCGTGATGACACTTCGGGTTCGCCTGCCTCATCTGGCGGCGCTGCGGACGGAGGCGTATCGCTCTCCATCATCTCCGGAAGAAGGTCCCCCGAAGATGAACTCATCTGAGAAGGCTGCAGATCCGAACTGCAATATGAATATTTCGGTTACCTACAGAAGCACAAATGAAGGTATTTCCTTACTAATTAACTCCCTCTTTCATACTCACGGCTCGCTGGAGGGCCGATCCTTTGATGATAATTGTGCGTCCGGATTCTTTCCGGGCGCCGGACTCCCCGGGGAAGATCTCTTCCCACGCTTAGGGGCTTTGGCCTCCGGATCTTCGGAGGCGGTCCTCTTCTCCCCCTGAAGGGAGGGGTTCTTGGTTCCCCCCTCTTCAGTCGCCCCTTTGGGCAAAATATTAGCTCTTCTATTTTCCCCGTCGCCCCCTTCTGTGGGCACAACCTCCAACATTCTGACCAGCACGGGCTCCAGTGCGGTCTCTGGGAGGGGGGCCGGACACCTTATCAGCCTTGATCGCGCCACCCATTCCTGTAAAGAACAAAGGGTCAGGAGGCGAACTCTAGAAAGGCACATAAACAGAATGTCCGGACTCTGAGCTACTTACTTGAGTATCCGGGCGATCGCGGCTTAGGCCTGCATCCTCGGCTAAATCCGGACACGCCACCTGCGGTCCGAAGAACAACTTGTACATCTCCACGGGTGTCGCACCCATGAAGTGTTGGAGAATCCGAGGTCCCTCCGGGTTGAACTCCCATAGACGGAGAGGACGGCGTTTGCAGGGCAGAAGATGCCTGAGTAGCATAACCTGCATCACCTTGATCAGGTCGATCTCCCTCGCTTGGAGATCTCGAATCCGGCCCCGCAGTGAAGGCACATCTTCGGACGGCCCCCAATTGAGCCCTTGGTTGACCCACGACATCAGTTGGCGTGGAGGTCCCGGGCAGAATAAGGGCGGCGGCTTTTGCTTGCTGCCCCTTGGAGCGGTGATATAGAACCACTCCTGCTGCCACAGTCCAAGTTCCTCTTGGAAGGAACCCTCGGGCCACGGGGCATTGACCTTTTTGCTTATGGTCGCCCCGCCGCACTCCGCTTGACGTCCCCCGATCATCTTCGGCTCCACCTTGAAGGTCTTCAGCCATAGGCCGAAGTGGGGAATGACGCGGAGGAAGGCTTCGCAGACGATAATGAATGCGGAGATATGGAGGATGGACTCCGGAGCCAAGTCTTGAAAGTCCAGCCCGTAGTAGAACAGGAGCCCCCTCACGACGGGATCCGTCGGGAAGCCCAAACCCCGACGGAGGTGGGATACGAAAACGACGTATTCACCGGGCTCGGGGGCTGGCACAGCCTGCCCTTGGGCAGGCAACCTGTGCGAAACCTCATAGGCCAGGTACTTGGCCTCACGCAACTTCAATATGTCCTCCTCCGTGACGGAGGAGGGCATCCACCGGCCCTGGAGGTCGGAGCCGGACATGATTGAGGATCTGAAGCGCTTGAATCTGAGGCTCTGGGTGTTGGAACTGGGAGCGGGGAAGAGATTCAATGCGAGATTGAAGAACAATGGTGAGCCTTGGTCCTCTTATAAAGGGGAAGAAATACCAAGGGCCGTCTCCGTGACCATTTGGGATCCCCCTTCGATAGAGGAGGCGTGGCGACGGGAGCGGTTGGGTTACCCACGCACGTATTGATGAGAATCCCAGAATAAGGGGAACACAATCTCTGCTTCGACAAGACGTGCCAAGGAAACCGCTTCGCTAGACATGCTGAGGTGGTATAGTAATTCAAACAAAGGCCTGGTGGCGGTGTGATGTCACGCCGCATAATACGTCAGCAGATTGAACTAAGTTTACATTTTATTCTCTCTACGATGGAATGTGGAATTTATTTTGCAGAGCCGGACACTATCCTGGTGTTCATGATCTTCTCTGGATTATTCAAGAGAGGAACCCACCTTGCAATGCCGAACATTATACACGCCGGACTTATCGTCATTGAAGACTGGTTCAGGGGCTACTGAGGGAGTCCTGTACTAGGGGGTGTCCGGACAGCCGGACTATCATTGTTCGCCGGACTCCAAGACTACGAAGATACAAGATTGAAGACTCCGGCTCGTGTCCGGATGGTACTTTCCTTGGCGTGGAAGGCAAGCTTGGCAATACGGATATGTAGATCTCCTACCATTGTAACCGACTCTGTGTAACCCTAGCCCTCTCCGGTGTCTATATAAACCGGAGGGCTTTGGTCCGTAGGACAACATACATTACAACAATCATACCATAGGCTAGCTTCTAGGGTTTAGCCTCCTTGATCTCGTGGTAGATCTACTCTTGTACTACCCATATCATCAATATTAATCAAGCAGGACGTAGGGTTTTACCTCCATCGAGAGGGCCCGAACCTGGGTAAAAACATCGTGTCCCTCGTCTCCTGTTACCATCCGCCTAGACGCACACTTCGGGACCCCCTACCCGAGATCCGCCGGTTTTGACACCGACAACGAACTTTCGCAACGGTGCACAGTTAGGGGGAACACTTTCTTGAAATTTTAATGAGGTATCATCTTATTTACTACCGTCGTTCTAAGCAAATAAGATGTATAAACATGATAAACATCACATGCAATCAAATAGTGACATGATATGGCCAATATCATTTTGCTCTTTTTGATCTCCATCTTCGGGGCTCCATGATCATTGTAAGTGCATCTAGTGCCCCTTAGTGATTTTGGTGTATTGAAGACTTATAGGTTAAGGGACTGATGCATTTGTGAGTGTACACAGGTCTATAAGTCTATGAGGAGTTTGATATTTACAGAGAAAGTCGACCCCTAAAAATGAAGTTCTTCGACTGAAGACTTTGATATTCTGAAGACTTTCTGAAGACTTTGAAAGTGAAGAAATTGGTGTGACCTTGAAGACATGATATTCACTTGAGGAACATGAAGCGTGAAGACTTTTGTTTTCGTAGTTTCATTTTCTCTTTCTTGAGTCATAGGAAACACCGTACTGTTAAAGGGGGTCGAGGAAATACTAAGGAAAAAATTCCATGTGATGCTCAACTCAAAATCCTACACCTACCAATCCCTTCGAGTGAAGCCATTGGAAATCTCATACAGTTCAGTCATTTTCTTCAGTGACAGAGACGCAGTTCTTCTGGTCACTGAGGACTTTGCTCTGACTGAGGAGTTAGGAATTCGCCAGTGTGAATTGCCTACACAGTGAGGAACATGATAGCCCTGAGGAATTTGAGAGTCAAATTTCCGACCGTTGCTGTGCTGCACGCCGGCTGTCCCAAAATATCTTATCCACCTAACGGTCATATCATTGAAGGGCATTTATGTCTTATCATGTCGAGCTGCTCCCTAGGCTATAAATAGCCGCCCCCCACAACCACTAGCTGGTTGGCTGCTCCGAGAGAACTTGACACTTGTCATTTGAGAGCAACCCATCCTCCGAGGACTTTGAGCGAAAATCATCAAGTGAGGAAAACCCAAAACCAAACCCCCACAAACCCAAAGTGATTGAGCATCACTGAAGAAATTGATCCTGCGTGGATCCGACGCTTGTTACCTTTGAAGACTGTGCTTCTTCTAGACGGTTAGGCGTCAAGGTCTAGAGCATCCAAGAGGAATTGTGGATCGCCGAGTGACCAAGTCTGTGAAGGTTTGGAAGTCACCTAAAGACTTACCATGAGTGATTGGACGAGGTCTGTGTGGCCTTAGTTCAAGGAGAATATGTTGAGGACTGGGTGTCCTGAGCTGTGGCTCAGCGACTGGGTGTCCGGGACTGCGTGTCCTCGAGTTTAAATACTCAGCCGCTCCAACCAGACGTACAACTGAGACAGCAGTTGGAACTGGTTTACCAAATCATTGTCTTCACCAACTAACTGGTTCTATCTCCTCAACCCTTTCATTTCCTCATTACAGTGTTGAGTGTTTGTTCATATCTGTGCTTGAAGACTTTGACTGAAGACTTTCTCAAATTCCTCAGTTCAATTTCTTCAGTCTGTTTGTCTTCATCTTGTGTTATCCTGTGATTACGCTTTCTGTACTCTGTGCTTGTCTTCATTTCATCATGATGACCATGCTTGTATTCTGTTATGCTTACTTCTGAGTACTTATTCCGCTGCAAGTAGTTCTTCGCTAAGGAATTTCCTCACCAGCAAATTCCTCAGTGAAGAATTCATAAAAATCGCCTATTCACCCCCCTCTAGTCGATATAACGCACTTTCAATTGGTATCGGAGCAAGGTACTCCCTTGTTCTGTGTGATTTTGGTTTAACCGCCTGGAGTTTTAGTTATGTCGACCGCAGGTATGAAGAAAGTGACATGCCCTATCTTTGACGGTCACGACTATCCCAAGTGGAAGGCCATGATGAGGAAGCGCCTCATGGCAATGAACAGCAAGCTGTGGACCATCACTAAGATTGGTCTTACTGATCTATGCAAGATGGCGGACGCTGATGATATTCGCAAGTACAGTCGACTTGACCTCATGGCGAAGGATATCATCTGTTCCTGCCTATCCAGAGATCAATTCGGGCGCATTATGCATCTTGGCAATTCGAAGCTTATCTGGGACCGAATCTCTGATGTCTATGAAGGTCATCGAACCCGTCATGATCCCTGGTTTGAGGACTTCAAGGAATCTCTCAAAACGATGACTTTCGAGCCAGAATCATCATCTTCTGCATCATGTCTCATGGCAGACGGTGCTGAGGTAACCGAATGCCCCTCATCCGAGTTTTGTGACGATGAATCTGATAATGATGAATCTGATAATGATGAATCTGATGATGATATTGAATCTTGTTATACCAAACTTGTTTGCATTGCCACTAAACAACAAACAGCTTTGGAACAAGTTCAAAACATGCTAGACAAAAGTGATGATATGTTGCGTAAAGAAATGGATCAGTCAAAAGCATTGGGTGAATGTCTTCAGAGAATTCACTCCAAGTTTGACGCCCTTCAAGATCAACATAATACCCTCTTGACTGATCATGAGAAGCTTTCCTCTGAATCTCTTCAAAGAAAGGAAGATCTTGAAAAGCTAAGAGTGTGTTATGAAGATCTTCAGAAGGAGCGCGATTCATTACTAGCTCAACAAATCAGCGCTTCTCAGGAAGAATTTGTTCCTCCATGCTTAAAGTGCATTGAACGTGAATCTGCTAATTCTTCACCTGAATGTTCAAATGCTTCAAATGTTACAAATTCTTCATCTGCCTCTGCTATCACTAATTCCTCACCTGAGGACATTGCTAGTATCACTGACAATGCAGGGCTGAAGGAATTGTACATGACAGGCATGTACAAAAGCCTCAAAGGGCATCAGACTCTTTGTGATGTGCTTAAAAAGCAGATCCTCAACAGAAACCCTAGGAAAGAGGGTATTGCCTTTGAGAGGAAACTCAATGCTGATGGAACATATTGGAAGCCTGAGCAGTACCCCAAAACCTCATAGGTTGCTGCAAAGGGACCTCCAGTTGATCCATCTAACTTATCTGGCTTTACATGTGAATCTCCTCATTCTTCTGATGAGTCATTTGACTCCAACTATAAACTGTTCAAAAATCAGAACGGTGAAGTATTTGCTAGATATGTTGGCACTAACTGCAGGAACGGTTCCCCTATGAAGAAAATCTGGGTTCCCAAAAGTTATGTTGAAAGTCTTCAGGTGAATGTCCTTATGACACCACATGTGAAGAACAGGAACCCCAGATCAAATTCTTCATATGGACCAAACTCTTCATATGGATCCAAGTCCTCATACGGACCAAATTCCTCACATGGATCAAATTCCTCAAAAGGATCAAAGTCCTCATATGATTATCATCGTGCTAACAACTCTGTCTCGTAGGGTAGAGCTAAGGGCTATGAATATGTGCATTATTCTTCAAACCATTATGTTCATAAGTCCTCGAGGAATTACTCTGCTTATTCATATGCTTACCCTAACCCCTCTTATGTGAAACGAAACGGTTTGGCATCTTTGCCACCTTTCTCATATGGTGCTCGCAGAGTGATGAATTCTTTGCCACCCCTCCAGATGTGGGTGGTGAAGAAAGAGAACTAATCTCTTCTGTAGGGTCAGGTCTCTAGACGTGCTTTAACGTCTGAAGAATTTGCTGGGGACCTGACAAAATGCCTGAAAGGACGCAGGCGAATCATGATGAAATGAAATTTCATTTCACATGTCCTCATACTGCTATATCTGTTTACTGCTTAATGAAATTCATCTGATGAACTTGATATCATATTCTTCACTGATGAAGCATATGAGATTGTAAGCTACACTAATTCATCGGCAGGATGATCAACCCAAAACTACTGAATGGGTCCTCGATAGTGGATGTACGAATCACATGACTGGTGACAAGAATCTATTGATGGATGCTCCCTTATCACCGTCACCCCTGAAGCATATCATCTTTGCTGACAAAGGCAAAAGTCGGGTATTGGGTCTTGGTAAGGTTGCGATCTCTAAGGATAAACACATGGACAAAGTCATGCTTGTTGAGTCCTTAGGATACAATCTCATGTCAGTCTCAATGCTTTGTGATCTTGATATGGTTGTTGTTTTTGGCAAGTATCGCTGTGTTGTGATTATGGAAGCTGACAATTCCAACGTCTTCGAAGGCTTCAGGAGAGGAGATTTGTATATTGTTGATTTCTCTACAGGACCACAACCAGCCGTGTGTCTACTTGCAAAAGCTTCAGAAGGCTGGCTATGGCATCGACGACTTGGTCACGCAGGCATGAGGAATTTGCACACGCTTGCGAAGAAGAAGCATGTCATTGGCATTGAGAATGTCAAATTCCTCAAGGATCACTTATGCAGAGCCTGTGAAGCTGGAAAAATGACCAAGGCCAAGCATCCAGCGAAGACTATCATGACCACTACCCGTCCATTCGAATTGCTTCATATGGACCTCTTCGGACCTAATCATTACTCAGCAGTCACTAATGATGCATCTCTATATGGTTTTGTCATTGTTGATGATTACTCTCGATATACATGGGTACACATTGTTACTTACAAACATGAAGTGCAGGAAGTCTTCAAACGATTTTCCTCGAGGGCTTCAACCAACTTTGGTGTGAAGATCAAGCACATCAGAAGTGACAATGGAACTGAGTTCAAGAATTCCGGTCTTGATGCCTATCTTGATGAACTTGGTATTACTCATGAGTTATCTGCTCCTTATACTCCTCAGCAAAATAGCGTCGTGGAGCGCAATAACAGAACTCTTGTTGAGATGGCTCGCACTATGCTTGATGAATACAAAACGCCTCAGTGTTTTTGGATTGATGCAATTGATACTGCATGCCACATCATCAACAGAGTATATCTTCACAAATTCTTCAAGAAGACGGCCTATGAACTCCTCACTGACAAGAAACCCAATGTGAGTTATTTCAAAGTCTTCGGTGCTAAATGTTGGATTAGAGATCCTCACCACAACTCTAAATTTGCACCAAAAGCACATGAAGGTTTTATGCTTGGTTACGGAAAGGACTCGCACACCTACATAGTCTTCAACATTGCTCTTCACAAGATTGTTGACACTGTAGATGTGCGGTTTGATGAAACTAATGGCTCGCAAAGAGAGCACCTACCTTCTGTGTTAGATGAACCAGCACCTGAGGATTCTATCAAGTTCAAGGAAACTGAGGATGTCATTCCTACTGAAGAATCTGTTGAAGAATTCATTCCTGTTCATGAAGAACGTCGAGCTGATGCACCTGAAGAACATGATGAGGAAAATGGTGCTGAAGAAAATACTTATAAAATTCCTTAGCGACAACCAGCTCATCCTCACGTTGCAACAAAAGAAGTGCAAGTGGAGAAGATCATCGATGACATTAGCGCACCAGGTCCTCTCACACGCTCAAAAGCTTCACATTTATCTAACTTTTGTGGGCACTATGCTTTTGTCTCTATCACAGAGCCCACTAAGGTAGATGAAGCATTTCTGGAGCCGGAGTGGATTCAGGCTATGCAAGAAGAATTACATCAGTTCGAGCTTAACAATGTCTGGGAACTGGTCAATCGCCCAGATCCTCGCAAGCATAATATCATTGGCACAAAGTGGATCTACCGCAACAAGCAAGATGAGAATGGCCTTGTGGTGAGGAATAAGGCACGACTTGTAGCTCAAGGCTACACACAGGTTGAAGGAATTGATTTCGATGAAACTTTTGCACCTGTTGCTAGACTTGAGGCTATTCGCATATTACTTGCTTACGCTAACCATCATGATATCATCTTATATCAAATGGATGTGAAAAGTGCATTCCTCAATGGTAAGCTTGAGGAAGAAGTATATGTTGCTCAACCCCCAGGTTTTGAAGATCCAAAGAATCCTGACAAAGTCTTTAGACTTAATAAGGCCCTGTATGGCCTCAAGCAAGCCCCTCGGGCGTGGTATGATACATTGAAGGAATTCTTCGTGAAGAATGGCTTCACACCCGGTTCACTCGACCCTACTCTCTTTACTAAATCTTATGATGGTGAACTGTTTGTGTGCCAAATATATGTTGATGATATTATCTTTGGCTATACTGACCAACGTTATAGTGATGAATTTGCCTATATGATGAGTGAAGAATATCAAATGTCTATGATCGGAGAGTTGAAATTCTTCTTAGGTCTTCAAATTCGTCAGCAGCGCAATGGCATATTCATATCTCAGGAGAAATACCTCAAAGATGTACTGAGGAAATTCGGCATGCAAGATTGCAAAGGCGTCAAAATTCCTATGCCCACAAATGGCCATCTATGCACTGATGAAAATGGTATTGACTTTGATCATAAGGTATACCGCTCCATGATTGGTTCTTTATTGTACTTATGTGCATCTAGGCCAGATATAATGCTTAGTGTTTGCATGTGTGCCCGATTTCAAGCTGCACAGAAGGAATCACACCATAAGGCTGTGAAGCATATTCTTCGATATCTAGCTCACACACTAACACTAGGATTATGGTAACCCAAGGGCTCTGCTTTTGATCTCATTGGATATTCTAACTCTGACTATGCTGGTGATCGTGTGGACCGCAAGTCAACATCTGGTACTTGTCATTTCCTCGGACGATCTTTGGTCTGTTGGTCCTCGAAGAAATAGAACTGCGTATCACTGTCTACTGCTGAAGCTGAATACATTGCTGCTGGTTGTTGCTGTGCTCAACTACTTTGGATGAAGCAAACCCTCAAGGACTATGGAGTCAACGTGAAGAATGTGCCTCTCCTCTGCGACAATGAGAGTGCCATCAAGATTGCACACAACCCAGTTCAGCACTCGAAGACAAAGCACATTCAGATTCGTCATCATTTTCTTCGTGATCATGTGTTGAAGGGCGACATCTGCATCGAGCACGTGAAGACTGAAGAACAGCTAGCTGATATCTTCACTAAGCCCTTGGATGAGAAGAGATTTAGCAAGTTGCGGTGTGAGCTAAATATCTTAGAGTCTTCGAATGTTCTTTGAAAAGGACACACATCCTAACACTTATGCAAAATTGATGACTTAGATGTGCAACACATGAAGAAACGTTTTTCTTCAATCAATGAAGAATAACACTCTAAGTGTGAAGAAATTAATGAAGAATTTGATTCCCAGAACCCTACGACAATTGTACGCGGTGTCTGAAATCATCATTCTTATACGGTGAGTCACGCCACCACAAAAAGTTGAAAATCTTCAATTTGAGTTTTTCCTCATTTTTAAAATTCTTCAGTTCTTCAAATTCTTCAACCTTGCAAAATCTTCACTGTTTCCGTCATTTTTCTTCATTGGCTATATATATATATGAGTTTAGGTCCTCTACAACATTCACTTATGGCTATTTCTTCAAGTTGTGTTTTCTGCTAAGTGAATGTGATCGGACCCTTCCCCCTCTATGCTATACTCAACCCAATCTATTCACAAATTCTTCATGTGCGTTCTAATTGAAACTCGTTCAAAATCTTCACTGTGTCCTTGTCAGCTGAAGAAATTGCGAACAAAACTTTAAAACAAATCTTATCCAGATTTCCGGTTTTGCCGCTCAAACCGTTCCGCATCCCACGATGCATTATTATATTCACCCACGATCTTACACGATCTCATCTGCACAGTACGTGGGTGACACATGTCGCGTGAAGGAGAAAGGGCAGGGGCATGTTCGTCCCAAAATCTTCGGGCAAACAGTTTTTCAACGTGGCTATAAATACCCCTCTCCCCTTCCTCACTTCATTTACTCCGCTCGACCGCGCTCTCTCTCGCTCGAGCTCCTCAAACCCTAGTGCCGCCGCTACTCCATCGTCGCCGGTGAGGAAGAGCTTTGCTGCCTCGACCTTGTCGCCGTCGTACTCGCGCCGGTTGCGGAAATCTTCACTCTGCCGCCGCCGTAGCTGTCTCCCTCTGCCAAGTTAGGGCGTGGGAGATCTAACTTGACGAAATTCACCTCTGTTCATCTCAGTTCGTCGTGTTCTTCAGTTCGGGTAATTAAAAGTTACTTTTATTACTCACTTTGATTCTCAAGCTTTCCTGAAAATCTTCAAAGGTGTTTTATTCTTCAAATCTTCACACATCTGAACACCTCACACACTGTATGCTCTTGATCCATTTCTCTAAGCACTCATTTTCTTCAAGATTCCTCAATTGTGTGGATCTTCGATCTGTACAACTCTGGAACCTAAGACAAGAACGCTTAGTGAAATTCCTCAAGGCTCAACTGGTCAAATTCCTCAAAACTTGTCTTTTTGAAAAACCTTCTGAGAACGCATATGACCTCTCCAAATTCCTCGCACCTACACTCTGTTCACAGGTACTCATGTCCGCTGCTGAATCACTAGGTTCTCATCAACTTAACTCATTTGCAACATTCCTCGAAGAAAAGCTGCATACTTCTTCAGAGTGTTCAATTGTTCAAATTCCTCATCTGAAGAATATGGCTGAAGGAAAGAGACCGCAGAAAGGAGGAAAGAAACCTGAGGTCATGACTGCTTTCGAGATCCCTGATGACATATACAAGGACTATTGCACACCTGATGAAGCCAAATTTGGCAAAGAGAACAAAAATCAGTGCAAGGTGCGCATTCAAAGGATTGAACGAAGATGGGCAAGAGAATGGAGGGAGTACAGATATGTAACTCCAAAGTACATGAAGAAATTCGCTTTAAATCCTCCATGCCCAAGAGCTCCATTGGCACCTGGCCAAGTAGCTGATCCCACCAGCATCAAGCGTGGTGAGGACTTCCCTGAAGAATGGGCTAGGCGCCAAGCTAAATTGGCAAGACAAGCCAAGGAGGCAGTGAGGAAATTCAATGAGGATTCTGCCGCTGCTGCTGCTGCTGAGACCTCGGTCAAACCGAGGAAATCAATGCCAAAGAAGCCTGCTCGCAAGCCAAGTGCTTCACCAACAGCGCCCTCACGGCCAAGTTCCTCAGCTATGCCCTCACGGCAAATTCCTCAGACCGCTACTGCTCCACCAAAGTCCTCAACTCCTGTGCATCTGGCTACATGTCAAAGGACTACGGGTTTCTCGATTGCTTCTGGTGTCTCAGCAAGTTCCTCGGCTGCACCAATGTCCTCATCAGGCCCCACACTGTTGAAGACTAAAGCAATAGCTGGACGCGGTCCTCGGCCAAGTCCAAGGAAGAAACAGGTCGCATTCCAAGTGCCCTCTGATGATGAACTTGCAGAAATCATCAGAGACAGGCAAGTGAAGGCCGCTACAGCAAAAGGCACATCGGTGCCACTGCTTTTGGATCCAAGGAAAATCCTCGACTACATTGACCTCTGGCACAAGGATCCAAACACCCCCATGCCTGACTTTCAACTGACTCCTGGTCAAAGTCACATGTTGACCCATTTCATCACTCAAGAGAAATGGAAGTTTGAAAAGGCCAGAGAGATCAAGAAGGCTCAATACAGGAAGGAGAAGCTCCTGAAGAAAAATATTGTCAGAATGACACCTGAGGAACTTCTCCAGGCTCAGTCTGAAATCCAAGCCCTCAGCAAAGACTTCGATGCATACTATGCTGATTGGCAAGGAGCCAAAGTGAGATTCGTCAACCTGACGAAGAAAATGACAACTGTTGCAGCCCCATCGCAACAAGAAAATCTTCAGGCTGCAGACTCTGCTCAGCCTGCTGAAGAACATACCAGCACCGCTGATGACTTTCAGCCTGCTGAAGAAAATGTAAGTTCCAGGGATGATGACTCCATTCCAGCCGCTGAAGAACTTTCCAGGGCATCCACTAGTGGTGCGCCTGAAGAAACTGAAGAGATCAGGGCAACTGCATCAGTTGCACCTAAAGAAAATCAACCAGATTCCTCAGCTCCTCCCGCGCCTACACCAACTCCAATTCTTCCTTCTGCCTATGAAGTGAAGAAGACTAAGGCTGTAGAGCGAGCTGCAGTGAAGAGAAGGAAGGCATCAGCTGCGTCAAATTCTTCAGCTGCGAAGAAAATGAAGCCAATGACCAGCTCACTTGAACATCCAATTGATGTCGTTCTGATTTCCTCCATGTCATCAAAGGAAATTGTTCCTTTTGGAGAAGACTACAAGATTCCAAGCGGATCTGATGAAGAAAATCATTCTGCTGCTTCGTCAGAGTAGATTGATGAAGAAATTGAAGTGGATACCATCCCTTCAACGACAGTCAATTCCTCACCTATGCCTCAGTTCACGGCTGAAGAGGCTGGTGTTGAGGAAATTGAAGATGAAGATGTGGATATCGGATGCTCCACACCAGTGATGAATGATGACTTTTGGGAAAGTCAGCATCCCAATACTCCTCTATTCACACCTATCCAACAGATTCCTCAGTCCCCGGCAACAACTGTTCAAATGGGCTCTGAAGAAACTCATCCCACTTCCTCTGTTCATGAAGATATTCCAGCCGCTAGTGCTGAAGAACCTGCTGCTACGGATCCACAGATTGCACAAGAAGAGGAACCAGAAATTCCTCATCCTGAAGAACCTGAGCTCGCGATTCCTGAGGTGGTACTGCAAATCACCGACACCCCCTCTGCCAAAGCCGAAGAATCCGTTCTCAAGCAAACAGAAGTTCAAGGCTGAAGACTTCTTTTCTGAGCATGTATTCTTCACTGATTACAATCCCTATGACTCTGCTCGCATAAGGAAGAGGCGTTTCTGGACTGCTAGTCAAGCCAACTTCTATTCCTCAGTGCTATTTGACAAGGACAAAATCTTCGATCATGAACATATTCCTCACGTGGATATGGAATCTCTGCCATGCTTCGAGCCAGTCCTCAGTGTTCTTCATGATGCAGGATTACTGAATTTCTGCACTGACATTTGCGATTAGAATGAAGAACTCATTCTTCAGTTCTACTCCACACTGCATATCACTGGAGATGCTGAAGATGTCAATTCTTGGGTGTTGGATTGGATGACCGAAAACACTCACTACAAGGCACCGACAACTGAATTGCTTCGTGTCCTTCCTCTCGATCCTCCCCATGACAGTGCATGTTGCATCTACAATGACCCTGAACTGACAAATCATTATATGCAAGTGCTCATGAAGCCTTTGAAGCCTGGGCAGGCCCCACGAACCAAATTCCTCGTCAAGGAATTGCTATATGTGCCTCGGACTGTCTATCGCATCCTGACAAAGACAATGAGTTCTATCAAAGGCCACGACTCAAATGATGAAGATGTCGTTGGCATCATGAAGAATATGCTTTTCAACATCATTCATGGCGTTCCCGTCAACTTCCATGATTTCTTCATGACGACTCTGGCCAATGTTGCTATGTCACCTTTCGAGCTGAAGCCCTATGCGCCTTGGATTATGAGATTCATATGGGCAAGATCTTCACTGAATTACAAAGCTGACACTCTGAACCATGGTAGCTACTTGCCTCCCATTGAAGTCCTCAAACGGACAGTTTCTTCACCTGATGATAAAGGCAAGGCAGCTGCTGTGATCGATGAAGGCATTCGTCCATTGGATGGTCAATTTCGCCTGGCTACATCTTACTCTACCAATGACGATTCTGCCACACATGACACTGCCGCAAATACCTCAGCTAAGCAAAATCCTCAAGCCACAACACCCAGGGTGATGACTGACCGTGAGTTACTCCTTAGTCTTCATCAGAAGGTTGATCGTAATCACAAATGGGTGAAGCATCAGTTTGGTGCACTTCTTCACAATATGACCTCAACACACAATGCAGTGAAGAAAAACCACTACTACCTTCATGAAACCCTCAACCGCACCTGGGCTGTCCTCACTCATGTCTATAGCGCTGAAGAACTGAAGACTATGGGTCTCAAGGAAGAATTTGACTGGTCTGCACCTCCTCCGAGGAAATTCAAGAGGGTCAAAGTTCCTGATCTGGTGGCCAGCTCTTATTCTTCATCGCGTGAAACTGATGAGTATGAAGATTTGGACGACACTGCGGCAGGCCCTGCTACAACAAACAACCCCGACAACGCTGGCGCTCCTCCATCAACTTGAAATTCTTCAGGGGCGTTAGTCCTCAGTTTCAATCCTTTTGGTCATTTGATGACAAAGGGGGAGAAATCTGAGTTAGTCTTCAAGTGGGTCTATATTAAGGGCGTTTTTTTAAGTTACAACTCTCGTTCTTCCGAAACTTTTATTGGATCGAGTTGTAATCTTAAACCCGATGGTGCTCTGATACTTTTGGATGGTGCTCTGATACTTTTGTTGCACTATACTCCGATACTTTTGATGCTTTCGGCATGCTTATTCCTCGTTAATATTATTGCACGCATGCTGAATTTCATCAGGCACCATATTTCATCATGCATTTCAAATTCTTCATATTATATATCAAATGCGTGTATGAATTACAAGATATAGGGGGAGATCTCCATGATTCAACTCTTCAAATGTGCATTGCCTCAAAAGCAAATTCCTCACTATGCACATCTTCAGGGGGAGTTCTTCTATATCTTGCAATCAAATTCCTCAATATCAGTAGTTACACTTCATATGTTTATCCCCGTTGAGAACTTAACCTATGTTGTCATCAATCACCAAAAAGGGGGAGATTGTAAGTGCATCTAGTGCCCCTTAGTGATTTTGGTGTATTGAAGACTTATAGGTTAAGGGACTGATGCGTTTCTGAGTGTACACAGGTCTATAAGTCTATGAGGAGTTTGATATTTACAGAGAAAGTCGACCCCTAAAAATGAAGTTCTTCGACTGAAGACTTTGATATTATGAAGACTTTCTGAAGACTTTGAAAGTGAAGAAATTGGTGTGACCTTGAAGACGTGATATTCACATGAGGAACATGAAGCGTGAAGACTTTTGTTTTCGTAGTTTCATTTTCTCTTTCTTGAGTCATAGGAAACACCGTACTGTTAAAGGGGGTCGAGGAAATACTAAGGAAAAATTTCCATGTGATGCTCAACTCAAAATCCTACACCTACCAATCCCTTCGAGTGAAGCCATTGGAAATCTCATACAGTTCAGTCATTTTCTTCAGTGACAGAGACGCAGTTCTTCTGGTCACTGAGGACTTTGCTCTGACTGAGGAGTTAGGAATTCGCCAGTGCGAATTGCCTACACAGTGAGGAACATGATAGCCCTGAGGAATTTGAGAGTCAAATTTCCGACCGTTGCTGTGCTACACGCCGGCTGTCCCAAAATATCTTATCCACCTAACGGTCATATCATTGAAGGGCATTTATGTCTTATCATGTCGGGCTGCTCCCTAGGCTATAAATCGCCGCCCCCCACAACCACTAGCTGGTTGGCTGCTCCGAGAGAACTTGACACTTGTCATTTGAGAGCAACCCATCCTCCGAGGACTTTGAGCGAAAATCATCAAGTGAGGAAAACCCAAAACCAAACCCCCACAAACCCAAAGTGATTGAGCATCACTGAAGAAATTGATCCTGCGTGGATCCGACGCTTGTTACCTTTGAAGACTGTGCTTCTTCCAGACGGTTAGACGTCAAGGTCTAGAGCATCAAAGAGGAATTGTGGATCGCCGAGTGACCAAGTCTGTGAAGGTTTGGAAGTCACCTGAAGACTTACCACGAGTGATTGGACGAGGTCTGCGTGGCCTTTGTTCAAGGAGAATACGGTGAGGACTGGGTGTCCTGAGCTGCGGCTCAGCGACTGGGTGTCCGGGACTGTGTGTCCTCGAGTTTAAATACTCAGCCGCTCCAACCAGACGTACAACTGAGACAGCAGTTGGAACTAGTTTACCAAATCATTGTCTTCACCAACTAACTGGTTCTATCTCCTCAACCCTTTCATTTCCTCATTACAGTGTTGAGTGTTTGTTCATATCTGTTCGTGAAGACTTTGACTGAAGACTTTCTCAAATTCCTCAGTTTAATTTCTTCAGTCTGTTTGTCTTCATCTTGTGTTATCCTATGATTACGCTTTCTGTACTCTGTGCTTGTCTTCATTTCATCATGATGACCATGCTTGTATTCTGTTATGCTTACTTCTGAGTACTTATTCCGCTGCAAGTAGTTCTTCACTAAGGAATTTCCTCACCAGCAAATTCCTCAGTGAAGAATTCATAAAAATCGCCTCTTCACCCCCCCTCTAGTCGATATAACGCACTTTCAATCATCATCATCACCGGCATGACACCATGATCTCCATCATCGTGTCTCCATGAAGTTGTCTCGCCAACTTATTACTTCTACTACTATGGCTACCGGTTAGCAATAAATTAAAGTAATTACATGGCGTTGTTCAATGACATGCATGTCATACAATAAATAAAGACAACTCCTATGGCTCCTGCCGGTTGTCATACTCATCGACATGCAAGTCGTGATTCCTATTACAAGAACATGATCAATCTCATACATCACATATCATTCATCACATTCTTTTGGCCATATCACATCACATAGCATACCCTGCAAAAACAAGTTAGACGTCCTCTAATTGTTGTTTGCATGTTTTACGTGGCTGCTATGGGTTTCTAGCAAGAATGTTTCTTACCTATGCAAAAACCACAACGTGATATGTCAATTGCTATTTACCCTTCATAAGGACCCTTTTCATCGAATCCGATCCAACTAAAGTGGGAGAGACTGGCACCCGCTAGCCACCTTATGCAACAAGTGCATGTTAGTCGGTGGAACCTGTCTCACGTAAGTGTACGTGTAAGGTCGGTCCGGGCCGCTTCATCCCACAATGCCGCCGAATCAAGATTGGACTAGTAACGGTAAGCATATTGAAAAAAATCAACGCCCACAACTACTTTGTGTTCTACTCGTGCAAAGAATCTACGCAATAGACCTAGCTCATGATGCCACTGTTGGGGAACGTAGAAGAAATTCAAAATTTTCCTACGTGTCACCAAGATCTATCTATGGAGAAACCAGCAACGAGGGGAAGGAGAGTGCATCTACATACCCTTGTAGATTGCTAAGCGGAAGCGTTCAAGAGAACGGGGTTGAAGGAGTCGTACTCGTCGTGATCCAAATCACCGGAGATCCTAGTGCCGAACGGACGGCACCTCCGCGTTCAACACACGTACAGCCCGGTGACGTCTCCCATGCCTTGATCCGGCAAGGAGAGAGGGAGAGGTTGAGGAAGACTCCATCCAGCAGCAGCACAATGGCATGGTAGTGGTGGAGGAGCGTGGTGATCCAGTAGGGCTTCGCCAAGCACCGCGAGACATGAGGAGAAAGAGAGGTAGGGCTGCGCCAACAGGAGAAGAACTTCGTGTGTTGGGCTGCTCCTATGCCTCCACTATATATAGGGGGAGAGGGGGCTGCGCCCCCACCTAGGTTTCCACCCCCTAGGGGCGGCGGCCAGCCCTAGATCCCATCTAGGGGGGCGGCCAAGGGGGGAGAGGGGGAAACTTGCCCCCCAAGCAAGGTGGGGCGCCCCCTCCCCAAACCCTAGGCGCCTTGGGCCCTTGTGGGGGGGGGCGCGCACCAGCCCACCTGGGGCTGGTCCCCTCCCACACTTGGCCCATGCTGCCCTCCAGGGATGGTGGCCCCACTTTGTGGACGCCCGGGACCCTCCCGGTGGTCCCGGTACGTTACCGATAAAACCCGAAACTTTTCCGGTGACCAAAATAGGACTTCCCATATATAAATCTTTACCTCCGGACCATTCCGGAACTCCTCGTGACATCTGGGATCTCATCCGGGACTCCGAACAACATTCGGTAACCTCATACAAACTTCCTTTATAACCCTAGCGTCATCGAACCTTAAGTGTGTAGACCCTACGGGTTCGGGAACCATGCAGACATGACCGAGACGTTCTCCGGTCAATAACCAACAGCGGGATCTGGATACCCATCTTGGCTCCCACATTTTCCACGATGATCTCATCGGATGAACCATGATGTCAAGGACTCAATCGATCCCGTATACAATTCCCTTTGTCTAACGGTATTGGACTTGCCCGAGATTCGACCGTCGGTATACCGATACCTTGTTCAATCTCGTTACCGGCAAGTCTCTTTACTCGTTCCGTAACACATCATCCCGTGATCAACCCCTTGGTAACATTGTGCACATTATGATGATGTCCTACTGAGTGGGCCTAGAGATACCTCTCTGTTTACACGGAGTGACAAATCCCAGTCTCGATTCGTGCCAACCCAACAGACACTTTCAGAGATACCTGTAGTGCACCTTTATAGCCACCCAGTTACGTTGTGACGTTTGGTACACCCAAAGCATTCCTACGGTATCCGGGAGTTGCACAATCTCATGGTCTAAGGAAATGATACTTGACATTAGAAGAGCTTTAGCATACGAACTACGATCTTTGTGCTAGGCTTAGGATTGGGTCTTGTCCATCACATCATTCTGCTAATGATGTGATCCCGTTATCAACGACATCTAATGTCCATGGTCAGGAAACCGTAACCATCTGTTGATTAACGAGCTAGTCAACTAGAGGCTCACTAGGGACATGGTGTTGTCTATGTACCCACACATGTATCTGAGTTTCCTATCAATTCAATTATATCATGGATAATAAATGATTATCATGAACAAGGAAATATAATAATAACTAATTTATTATTGCCTCTAGGGCATATTTCCAACACCTTTATCCTAACAGGAAAAGGAGGTTTCTCAACATAAGTAGTAGGAACAATAGGATCACTATAAGTGACAGTCTTTTCTTCAACTGTAATAGGTGCAACTACTTTTACTTCAATAGGAGGATTATATTTAAACCACTTCTCCTTATGGAGATCAACGTGAGTAGCAAAAGATTCACCAAAAGTAGCTACTATCTCAGAGTCAAGTCCATACTTAGCGCTAAATCCACGAAAAGAATTGGTATCCATAAAAGATTTAACACAATCAAACTAAGGTGTTATACCTGACTCCTTACCATCGTCGGAACCCCAATCTTCAGAGTTGCGTTTAATTCTTTCCAATAAATCCCATTTGAATTCAATAGTCTTCAGCATATAAGAACCAACATAGGAAGTATCGAGCATGTTGCGAGCATTGGGAGGAAGCCGAGCATAAAAATTTTGAATAATCATTTCTCTGGAGAGCTCATGATTGGGGCATGAATATAACATTGACTTAAGACTCCCCCAAGCTTGAGCGATGCTTTCTCCTTCTCGGGGCCAGAAATTATATATGTAATTACATGATGAACAAGATGCATAGGATAAAACTTCTGGTGAAATTCCAACTTCAATCGTTTATAATTCCAAGATCCCATATCATCACATAGCCTATACCATGTCAATGCATCTCCCTTCAAAGATAAAGGGAAGACCTTCCTTTTGACAACATCATCGAGAATGCCTACAAGCTTAAATAATCCACAAACTTCATCCACAAAGATAAGGTGTAAATCGGGATGCAATGTTCCATCTCCTGCAAAGGGATTAGCTAGCAGTTTCTCTATCATACCCAAAGGAATCTCAAAGTAAATATTTTCAGTAGGTTCAGTAGGTTGAGAAGCAACTCTTTGCTCTTCTGGCGGGGTGAAGATAGCCCGAACAAGCCCCTCAAAGGATTAGTTTCCATAGTAACAAGTGACAGAAAATTTCAGCACACTATATAAATGTTTCCTTACCATGTTCCACTCACCAAAGGCGCTTCACTCCCCGGCAACGGCGCCAGTACAGAGTCTTGATGACCCACAAGTATAGGGGATCTATTGTAGTCCTTTCGATAACTAAGAGTGTCGAACCCAACAAGGAGCAGAAGGAAATGACAAGCGGTTTTTAGTAAGGTTTTCTCTGCAAGCACTGAAATTGTAGGTAACAGATAGTTTTGTGATAAGATAAACTGTAATGAGTAACAAGAAATGAAAGTAAATAAAGTGCAGCAAGGTGGACCAATCCTTTTTGTAGCAAAGGACAAGCCTGGACAATTTCTTATAATGAGAAAAGCGCTCCCGAGGACACATGGGAATTATCGTCAAGCTAGTTTTCATCACGCTCATATGATTCGCGTTCGGTAATTTGATAATTTAATATGTGGGTGGACCGGTGCTTGGGTACTGCCCTTACTTGGACAAGCATCCCACTTATGATTAACCCCTATTGCAAGCATCCGCCACCATAAAAGAAGTATTAAGGTAAACCTAACCACAACATTAAACAGATGGATCCAAATCAGCCCCTTATGAAGCAATGCATAAACTAGGGTCTAAGCTTCTGTCACTCTAGCAACCCATCATCTACTTATTACTTCCCAATGCCTTCCTCTAGGCCAAACTAATGGTGAAGTGTCATGTAGTTGACGTTCATATAACACCACTAGAGGAAAGACAACATACATCTCATCAAAATATCGAGCGAATACCAAATTCACATGACTACTAATAGCAAGACTTCACCCATGTCCTCAGGAACAAACATAACTACTCACAAAGCATATTCATGTTCATAATCAGAGGAGTAATAATATGCATTAAGGATCTGAACATATGATCTTCCACGAAGTAAACCAATTAGCATCAACTACAAGGAGTAATCAACACTACTAGCAACCCACAGGTACCAATTTGTGGTTTTGATACAAGATTGGGTACAAGAGATGAACTAGGGTTTTGAGAGGAGATAGTGTTGGTGAAGATGTTGATGGAGATTGACCCCCTCCTGATGAGAGGATCATTGGTGATGACGATGGTGATGATTTCCCCCTCCCGGAGGGAAGTTTCCCCGGCAGAACAGCTCTGCTAGAGCCCGAGATTGGTTCTGCCAAGGTTCCGCCTCGTGGCGGCGGAGTTCCCTCCCGTAAGCTTGCCTCTGATTTTTTTTCCAGGGTAAAAGCCTTCATATAGCAGAAGATGGGCACCGGAGGGCCACCAGGGGGCCCAGGAGACAGGGGCGCGCCCAATAGGGGTGGGCGCACCCCCACCCTCCTGGCCAGGGTGTGGGCCCCCTCTGGTGCTTTCTTCGCTCAATAATTCTTATTAATTCCAAAACTGACTTTCGTGGAGTTTCAGGATTTTTGGAGCTGTGCAGAATAGGTTTCCAATATTTGCTCCTTTTCCAGCCAGAATTCCAGCTGCCGGCATTCCCCCTCTTCATGGTAAACCTTGTAAAATAAGAGAGAATAGCCATAAGTATTGAGATATAATGTGTAATAATAGCGCATAATGCAATAAATATTGATATAAAAGCATGATGGAAAATGGACGTATCGGTGGTGCACATGAGTCCACATATTCACCAATCAATACACCACTCTGGATCCGCACCCGTCTCCCTACAAGAATGCCATCCATAGCACTCACGCTTATCTTGCATATTTTAGAGTATCCACTTTCACTTGTCTATGAACTGTATAGGCAACACAGAGGTCCTTTACCACGGACACGACTATTCGAATAGATCATTTAAAACCCTGCAGGGGTGTACTTCTTCACACATGTTTCCACCACTTAGCGCCTGCACACGACATGTGCTCGGCGGGCTTCAAGCAAAAGCCGGCGTGGGTGTAGACCTCGACCTGACTAACCACACAAGTCCCTAGTCCAGGTTTATCGCCTATTCAGGTTCCATCCACAGGGAGTCCAGCCAAGGTTTCCACATACGGCCCCGAACAACGTGTGCAGGATTCCTGGGTCACCAAACGGGCGACTTGGTACACCGGGCCACGTGCCTACCGCATCACAGCCCATCCCTCGGGTCAGCGCTGCGCACGACCTCCAGCATACTACAAACACCAGAAACTACTTGCAACTCCTGGACAGAGGACATGGTCGGTTAATAAGTCGAGCAGGGTCATATTTCAGGGCCCAGCGTGTGGTAGTAGCTGTTCATGGATCACAAACACAGAACTCAGTTCCCGAGGACGGTTTCAATGAGACAACCCACCATGTACTCCTACATGGCCTCTCACCACTACCTTTACCAAATCATGTTCACACACTTAGCTCTCAACAATAGGACATGTTCACTACATTCCAATTCATCCCCGATGAATCATACCTGACTCTACTCTAAGCAGTAGCAGGCATGACAAACAAGCATGAATGAGTAGGCACATCAGGGCTCAAACAACTCCTACTCATACTAGTGGGTTTCATCTATTTACTTTGGCAATGACAGATCATGCAGAGGAAAGGAGTTCAACTACCGCAGCATGTAACAGTTGAATCGTTGTTGTCCTAATGCAGTAAAAGAGAGCAGGAGCAAGAGAGTGGGATTGTATCGGAATGAACAAGGGGGTTTTGCTTGACTGTCACTTCTGAAGATAGTTTAGCTCTTCATCAGTGTCATCGATCTCATCATCGGAACCATGTCTACTAAGAGGGGACAAATACCGGCAAACAAGGAAGAACACCATTAATGCAATGCACAATATGATGCATGATCATGACATGGCAATATGCTGTGATTTGAGCTAATGCAACTTACCAGAATGGATTGAGTTATTTTGAACCCAAGGTTCAAGTTCAAATCCAAACTATGAGCTTATTAAGTGCATTATCATGTTTTGATCTAAACAGCAAGGTTAGGTTGCTTTATCATGCATGAAACCAATACAGATGGATAGATTAGATTTTTCTGATCATTTTTTTGTATAAATTATTTCATTTGGAGTTATAGATTATTTTCTATGATTTTTCTAAGTTTATAGCATTTTTTGGAATTTCCTGGATTATTCTCAATCCAGAAAATAATTACTGTGTCAAGGTGATGTCAGTAGGTCAACTGGGTTGCCCAGGGTCAAACCTGACTAGTGGGATCCACTGGTCAGTTACACAACTAGGTCAGTGTTAGGTTAAGCACTAACCTAGGTTAATTAGGGCTGGGCCCACATATCAGTGTCTAGACTAACTGTCAGGGTTAATTAGCCCTAAACTAAACCTAACCAAGAATTAACAGGGGCGGGCCCACGCTTCAGTGACCTTGGGGAGGTCAAACAGGGGTCAAACCTGGGTCAACTCGCTGGAGTTGACCCGCGGCTCGTCGCCGGCAAGGCCAGAGACGGCGGAGGGCGTCGGGTTTCGTCCCACGGCGACCAAAATGAAGGCCGAGGCCATCTATGGGACGAGGCGACTCATCCGCGTCGAACAGTGCGAGCGGGGGAGCTAAGGGGGAGCAAGCTCGCCAGAGTCGAGCTCGTGGCGGCGGCCGGAGCTACGGTCGTGCTCGGTTTGGAGCTAGGGGGCACGACAGGGGGCACGGAGAGATGTTGCAGGCTCCTGGGGGCATGGCGAACGCGGTGACACACTCGGTTTCGAGCTCGCATGGCTGTGGCCACGACGGCGGCGTGCACAGGCGGCGGCATGTGCGGGCGAGCAAGATGCAGTGGCTACGGCACACAAGAGCAAGAACGGAGAGCGGGAGAAGGGTCAGTGGCTCACGACGAGTGCAGGGGAGCGAATGGCGAGCTCGGGGAGGCACGGACGGCGACGTAATGGCGATGGCGATCTCGAGTGCTAGAGGGTGAAGAAGACGACGCCAAGGGCGAAGCAGAGATTCCCGGCTTGCATGGCTCGGTAGGGGTGACGGGAACGATGGCGTGGAGCTCACGGACATGTCAAAGGGGCGAGGGGGAGGCGGTGGCTACGGCAGCAGCGAGCGGTGGTGACGGCTGCGCTCGGTGGAGAGAACAGAGGAGGGGGGAGCGTTTGGGGGGAGAGAGAGAGAGAAGTCCAGGGCGTCTAGGCGTTGCACTGGCATTGTCTAGGCGCGACGAGAGGGAGCCAGGCAAGATGGGAGGGAGGAGGTGGCCGGCGTGCGTCGGGGACACGCTCTGCGTCCTCCTGGTAGCAGCTTGACGACGGCGCGGTGTGGGCTGGGCCTACAACAGTGCTAGGCCAGCTGGGGCACCAGGTAAGCTGGCCCAGGTGTGCTTTCTCTCTTTTTTTATTTTTAGTTTTCTATTATTCTGTAACTTGATGGCTTTATTAGAAATACTAAAACAAGCTCAAAATTCATGCAACTGCTTGAGGCTACTATTTGGATTATTCCCAACAGTAAACATTTTAGTTCATGATTATTTGGACATTTAAAATATTATATATCATTTAAAAGCCCAAATGCAAATAGAATATGATTTAACTCAGTGACCCAATGTTGTCCTAGAAAAATGTGAACCATTTTTGTCAAAGGTTCTAGACCAAGGCAAAGATGATAAACATTTTTGAAGGGCATTTCAGGTTCATTGAAAAATTATTTTAGTAACCCTAGTTGGATTAAGTGGTGCTGGGGATTTCTGCCATCCCCATTTCCAAGTTTCTGAGGAATTTAAACATGATGCAGGGTTCACGCAGTGTCAGGCAAGTCCTAAGCTAGGGTTGTGACATAAACATAACGAGGTTGTGCCATAAATTTGGCATAAGTCGGCCGCCCGAAAAAAGCGTGATACGGGCTCTTGATCTTGACCACCTCAAAGGTCAATTTCTCAGCTCTATAATCATGGTCATTGTCAAAAGCCACTTCTAGGGTTATCTTACCCACTGGATACGCCGACTTACCAAGAACCACCCCATGGAAAACAGTAGAAGACGTCTTGAGATCCTTGTCAGTCAAATACATACGACGAAAAGTATCGTAGTAAAGGATATTGATACTAATGCCTCCATCCATGAGCACCTTTGTGGGATTATATCCTCCTACTTGAGGAGCCACCACCAATGCCAATTGACCTGGATTGTCAACCCGGGGTGGGTGATCCTCACGGCTGTAGCGACTAGACCTCAAACAGCCTGATCTCTGTGCACCAGTGTTATCCCTGGATCGGTAATGCTGACACGCACAATACTTGAAGGATTTATAACAGAGTAGCAATCACACACTTATTACATCGAATGTCTCAAAAGAGAACTTATTACAATAAATATGGCTTAAGGCCATCTAAATACGATAACAGCGGAAGGCTTGGCAGATAAAGTGAGTCCATCAACTCCAACGGCATCACTGAGTGAAAGGCAACGACCTATGGCACCTTACTCGTCGTCTGAAAAGTCTGCAACATGAACGTTGCATCCCGAAATGGGTCAGCACATGGAATATGCTGGCAATGTAACACAAGAGAGTAATGAACAGAATAATTGCTATCACTACATGCATATATGGCTGGTGGAAAGCTCTATGGTTACAGTTTTTGCATAAAGCCAATTTTCCCTACAACAAAGGAATAAATTTTATTTAACTATCATGGTGGTTGTTAAACATTGAGAAGGTTCCTCCAACTCAATCCCAATTAAACATCATAACTAAACCCAATAAAATTATATTAAGAGTGATGACATCAACATGATAATCCAAGAACTAGATACTCAAAACGTCCATAAGCGGGGACATGGCTAACCATGATTAGTTTGTACACTCTGCAGAGGTTTGCGCACTTTTCCCCACAAGACCCGAATACATCCATGGTCAGAGAATTGAGACACAATCTTTCTAAAACAATAACTCTTTACTCTGGGTGGACAGCTACACCTACTTTCCCCTACATCTGCTAGCCCACCACTGAAAGAGGTCTTGCAACTTACTCAACTATGCTAGAGCCCATAATAGCTTGTGGCTGCACACGGAAGTTTCTAGCATGAATAATCTTATGATCCCTTTGAGCCTGGGTGGCAGACCGTAGGATGATCACACGGGTACTCCGGGATATCCTTGGACAACACTGGATTCTCCAGGTGCCCTGACAACCACTGGGTACTCCAGGGTGCCTCCAAGCAATCCACCCAGATGTGTATTAAAGTAGCCACCTTAAGTTAACCATTAAGTAACAACACTCACATTTTTCAGGAATCACTCGAACCAAACCACGTCTACAAGCATAGCATAGCAATATAAGCAACATAGAAGTAACTCCCAAGGTTTGATAATAAACAGGACAATAGGTACTACCTCATCTACTTCCCAAAACCCACATGTTAATCAGATCCTAACCATGAAATTGTTTGAGGATTGATCTAATGCAATAAAACTGGGTAGTGAAGAGGTATGATCAAAGTGTTACTTGCCTTGCTGATGATCCGTGAAACCTAGAGACTCGTAGTAGCACGCTTTGCACTCCGGGTACTCTAACGCAAACAAACAAGCATACAATAAGCACTCATCTAGAAGCATGGGTAAAACTCAAATAAGAGATCTAACCAGAAAGTTCAACATAAGAACTCTGGTTTGCAAAAAGAATCAAATCAAACGAAGCAACGAAACTCAAACTGCGAAAGAAACAAGCTCTGTTTACTAATCTGGTCTTAAGTCAAATTTTACTATAGCAAAATCATGTTTAAGTTGGTAAAACAGAGAGAGGGCTTCGAGACGAAGATCTAGGCGCTTGAATCTCCTGATTCCGATAAATGAGTGAAAAGAAAAACTAAAACAAAAATCAGGGCAGAAATCGCGATCGAAAATAATCGCGGAAAATCCCTGGAAAAAGAAAAACTGACGAAAAGGCTAACGAACAAACATTCGCTGTCTGCGGCTAACGGGTGAAAACCGTTTGTTAAAACAAATGAACGAACGAGCGTTCGCTAATTAGCTAAACCGGAAAAAAATAAACTGATCTAAAAAAACAACCGCGGGTTTAAAAAAAGGGCGGTTTTCTAGAGAAAACCGGCGGCGGCGGCAGCGGCTCCGGCGGCTACCATGGCGGTACGGCATCGGCGGGCGATGGCTCCGGCGTCGAGCTGCGGGGCGACGGCACGTGGCGGCGAGGTCGGCGGCGGTGGTTGGCGGCGGCAACGGGCGGCGGGGCGGCGAGGGCGGCGGCAGTCGGGGCGGCGACGACGAGATCCAGCAGCGGCTGCGGCACACGGCGGCGGCGGCGGTGAGTCGCAGCGGCAGCCAGGGTTTCGGGAGGCACGGGCGGCTGGGCTGGGGGTCCGGGCGGGCCTTTTTAAGAGGCCGGCCGGATGAGTCCGGGTCCGGTACGGCCCGACTAAGTAGGTTCTTTTTTTAAAATAATTCCGCGCAGAAAAACGAATAAAAGAAATACTAAATGGACTCCAAAAATCCTGAAATAAAATTTCCCCGTCCTCTAAAAATATAGTTGATAAAGTGACATTTATTCGGGCCTCTAATGCAATTTTGAAAAACACATATTTTTCCTAATTACATAAAATAACGATAAAACTCTGAATAAAATTCTTATTTGATTTTATTATTAAATCTCCAATATTTTTTTTGGAAAGTCATTTTATCCCCTCTCTTTTATTTTTATAAAAGAAATATTTGAAGAGAAAATAATTAAATCAAACGATCCTCTTTTCAAAATTTGAGAAAAACTGAAATATGAAAATAACGAAATTCCCAACTCTCTCCGTGGGTCCTTGAGTTGCGTAGAATTTCTAGGATCAAGCCAAAATGCAATAAAATATGATATGCAATGATGATCTAATGTATAACATTACAAATTGAAAATTTGGGATGTTACAAACCTACCCCCCTTAAGATGAATCTCGCCCTCGACATTCGGGTTGGCTAGAAAATAGGTAAGGGTGGTCCTTCCGTAGGTCTTCCTCTCGCTCCCAGGTGGCTTCATCCTCGATATGGTGGCTTCACTGAACTTTGCAGAACTTGATAACCTTGCTGCGTGTGACTCGGCTGGAAAACTCGAGAATCTTGACTGGTTTCTCCTCGTAGGTCAAATCACTATCCAACTGAATCGCTTCCAGTGGCACTGTATCTCTTAGAGGAATATCAGCCATCTCTGCGTGGCACTTCTTCAACTGGGAAACGTGAAACACATCATGAACTCCTGACAGTCCTTCAGGCAACTCCAACTTGTAAGCAAATTCTCTCATACATTCCAAAACTTTGTATGGTCCCACAAAACATGGTGCTAACTTTCCCTTAACTCCAAAACGCTTAACTCCTCGAAGTGGGGACACACGAAGATAAACTCTGTCTCTGACTTTGTAAACTGTCTCCTTGCGTTTAGAATACGCATAGCTCTTCTGCCTGGACTGGGCTACCTTGAGTCTATCGCAAATCAGCTTAACCTTCTCTTCAGACTCCTTTATCAAATCTGGTCCAAACAACTGACTGTCTCCAACTTCATCCCATAACAATGGTGTCCTGCACCTCCTTTCGTACAAAGCTTCGAAAGGGGCCATCTTCAAACTGGCTTGATAACTGTTGTTGTAACAGAACTCTGCATATGGAAAATTGTCGTCCCAACTAGATCCATAATCTAGCGCACAAGCTCTCAACATGTCCTCCAGAATCTGATTGAGTCTCTCGGTCTGTCCATCTGTCTGTGGATGAAAGGTTGTACTAGACTCTAGCCTGGTACCCAAAGTTTCGTGCAACTAATTCCAGAACTTTGAGGTAAAATGGGTTCCTCTATCTGATACAATGGTCCTCGAAACTCCATGCAGACATACGATCTTGGTCATGTATATCTTTGCCAACTTAGCACTCGTGTAAGTGGTCTTCACTGGGGTGAAATGAGCTACCTTCGTCAAACAATCGACTACAACCCATATTGAGTCACAGCCTGAACGAGTCCTGGGCAATCCTATGATAAAATCCATGACTAGCTTGTCCCACTTCCATTCGGGTATCGGCAATGGCTGTAGCAATCCGGCTGTTTTCTGATGCTCTGCCTTCACTCTCTGACATACATCACAAACTGCTACATACTCCGCAATATCCTTCTTCATTCCAGTCCACCAGAAACTGTCCTTCAAATCAAGATACATCTGGGTGTTTCCTGGGTGAATCGAATACGGTGAATCATGGGCCTCTTGCAGAATCAACTTCCTGATGTCCGGATCATTAGGCACATATACGCGGTCCTCAAACCATAAGGTATCGTGCTCATCCTCACGAAATCCTTTAGCCTTTCCTTTGCTCATCCTTTCCTTTATTTCAGCAATCTCCTAGTCCGTCTTCTGAGCTTCTCTGATCTTATCCATCAAAGTAGATTGAATCTACAATGCTGCTACATAGCCTCTCGGAACTATCTCCAAACATAGCTCACGAAGATCCTCTGCTAACTCCTGGGGTAATTCTCCGGTCATGAGTGTATTGACATGGCTCTTGCGGCTCAACGCATCGGCTACTACGTTAGCCTTTCCGGGATGATAGTGCAATCTCATATCGTAATCATTGATGAGCCCCAACCATCTCCTCTGCCTGAGATTCAATTCCTTCTGCGTGAGGATATACTTCAAACTCTTGTGATCCGTGTACACCTCACAATGGTTTCCGATGAGAAAATGTCTCCAAGTCTTCAACGCATGCACTACGGCTGCTAACTAAAACTCGTGTGTAGCATAATTCAACTCATGGGCTTTAAGCTGTATTGAGGCATATGAAACAACTCTTCCCTCCTGCATAAGCACTGCTCCAAGTCCTCGACGAGAAGCGTCGCAATACACTTGATAATCCTTGCGTTGATCTGGCAGAATCAACACTGGAGCTGTAACCAAGCGTTTCTTCAACTCCTGAAAACTGGCCTCACATTCCTCAGTCCGTTTGAACTTGGTGTCCTTCTTCAACAACTCTGTCATAGGCTTTGCAATCTTCGAGAAATTCTCAATGAATCTCTGGTAGTATCCTACGAGTCCAAGAAAACTCTGGATCTCTCCAACTAACGTGGGTGCTTCCCAATTTGTCACAGTGACAACCTTGGTGGGGTCTACTGCTATTCCTTCTCCGGATATAACATGTCCGAGGAATCCAACTTCCTTCAACCAAAACTCACACTTGCTGAACTTGGCATATAACTGATGCTCTCTGAGCTTCCCAAGTACCAAGCGCAAATGCTCCTTATGCTGCTCTTCATTCTTCGAGTAGACCAAAATATCATCAATGAACACCACAACAAACTTATCCAAAAACTCCATAAACACCTTGTTCATCATGTTCATGAAATAGGCAGGTGTGTTAGTCAGACCAAATGACATAACGGTATACTCATATAGCCCGTACCTTGTGGTAAAAGTTGTCTTAGGTATATCTTGCTCTCGAATCTTCAGCTGGTGGTATC
The DNA here is from genome assembly GCA_963921465.1 of Triticum timopheevii. Classification (NCBI taxonomy): domain Eukaryota; kingdom Viridiplantae; phylum Streptophyta; class Magnoliopsida; order Poales; family Poaceae; genus Triticum; species Triticum timopheevii. Next base: position 374,019,585 of record OY997270.1, read on the forward strand.
ATGATCGCAGATCGATCTTGGAAAATACTTTAGCTCCTTGCAACTGGTCAAACAAATCATTGATCATCGGCAGTGGGTACTTGGTCTTGATCATTACTTCATTCAATCCACGATAATCAACAACCATCCTCAATGATCCATCCTTCTTCTCCACTAGAAGCACTGGTGATCCCCAAGGTGACGAACTTGGGCGAATATAGCCTTTATCCAGTAACTCATTAATCTGCTTCTTAATTTCTTCCAAATCCTTTGCGGGCATCCTGTACGGTCTCTTAGATATTGGCCATGTGCTTGGCAAACGCTCAATCAAAAACTCAATGTCTCTATCCGGTGGCATGCCTGGCAACTCTTCTGGAAATACATTCGGGAAATCGTTCACCACTGGTACTTCCTCCTGTACAACTCTTGATAAGGAATTTACTTGAGTCCTCTTTGGCACATGCCAGGATACATACTTAATCCTCCTTCCTTCTGGGGTGGTGAGCATAATCGACTTACTGTCGCAATCGATGTTTCCTCCATACATCGATAGCCAATCCATACCCAAAATCACATCCAAACCTTGTGTCCAAAATTATCAGGTCTGAGGGGAAAACATGCCTACCTATGGTCAATGGCATCTGAAAACATCCTTGGCTCGCCATATGCTCCGCTCCTGGTGAGCTTACTAACATAGGTGTTCTAAGAACTTTGGTGGGCAGTTTATACTTATCCAAAAATCCCCTTGATATGTATGAATGCGATGCACGAGTATCAAAAAGAACGATTACAGTAAATGACTTAACCAAAAACTTACCTATTACTGCATTGGGTTGCGCTTCAACCTCCTCCACGCTAACGTGGTTCACTTGTCCCCTGTTGAAAGTGCTGGGCTTCTTCACAGAACTTCCATTGCCATTTCCATTATTTGCTTCAGAACACTCCGTGGCGTAATGTCCATTCTTCCCGCACTTGAAACAAGTAATGTGACTTAGATCCTTCTTGGCGGGCGTTGCTGGGTTGGAACGGTTCTGGCCGTTGCTTCCTCCATTACCATTACCATTCTTGGGGCCACTATGGTTATGCGAACTCCCTCCATTGTGATTGTGACCTCCATGGTTATGTTGAAGGGGTCCTCCCGAGTTCGGGGTAAAACGGGGCCTCTACTGAACTCTAGAATTGTACTTCCCTAGTCCATACTTCCTCTTGCGGTTGTCAATCTACTGTTGCTTCCCTTCAATCATGAGAGCTCTATCTACCAACTCATGGTAGTTGTTGAAGGTTGCCACCATCAACTGCATACTCAGCTCATCATTCAATCCTTCCAGAAACTTCTCCTGCTTAGTTGCATCTGTAGCAACGTCATCTGGGGCATAACGTGCTAACTTACTGAATTCATCCACATAGTGGCCCACTATGTGTCCTCCTTGGCGCAAGTTGTAAAACTCACGCTTCTTCATGGCCATAGCTCCTGCTGAAACATGGGCAGTACGAAAAGCCTGCTGAAACTGGTCCCATGTGACAGTGTCGATGGGGTAAGTGGCGGTGAAATTTTCCCACCATGATGTTGCGGGTCCATCAAGTTGATGTGCGGCAAAACGCACTCTCTCGGCATCTGTGCATCCTGCAGTGGTCAACTCCCTTCCAATCTTGCGGAGCCGATCATCTGCAACTATCAGCTCGGTGCTACTGGAGAACACCGGCGGATTCAGCCTTAAGAAACGGGCTAAGTGATCAACAGGTGGTGGTGGTGGTGGATTGTTGTTGTTGCTGTTCCCCTGATTCTGATTCTGGACTAGTATCTGCATCAATGCATTCTGTTGCTGGATCAACTGAGTGAGCTCCGGTGGGAAAGCAAATCCATTGTTGCATCTCGGAGGTATCTGATGGGTTTAGAAAAGATGAGAAAATAGAATAGAATGAGGTCTAGAGGGATAACACTACCCATATGCACATGAGACAAACACAATCATACCACTTCAATCAAAGCAAACAAGGGCACACAATCGGTCTAACTATTGTTACAAAAGTGCTTGGACTATACTATGTACATGGGGGAATACTACTACTGATATGGTGGTCAACTAGAAAAACTGATCGGTAGAAGACTCCATGATATCTGCTCCAGCTTCATCAACAAAGTCGTCATTGCTATCATTAGGGTCCGAGTCGGTGTCGTCGATGATTATGTAGTTCTCCTGGCAAGTAGAATCGTCGTCTTCTCCTCTTGGCGCGGGGTCTCCCGCGAATACTCCTAGCTTCTTGATCAGATCGTCATTCTTCTCCACGAGTATCGTCATTTCCTCCTCATATCCATCGCGTGTAGACTTCAGTTATTCCTCCAGCTCCGTGATCCTGGTCATTGCCTTCTTCAGATCTATCATGCCTGCACACATCTGGTTCTCCTAGCGACGAATGTGTTGGTTTAACTCCTGGATGAAAGCTACAATAGATCTATCCTTCCTGGTGCTGATCATCTCCCATTGCTCATCTCGGCGCCCACAAATCTGGTAGATAGTATCCTTGAGATCCTTGTGGTAAACTTCTCCAATGCGTCCCATGGTGATGTGGGCTGCCATGCTCTTTCCTAGACTCCAGGTTGGTGCATCAAGGGAAAACTCTATGGGCTCAGTGACTGGCATGAACGTTCTTCCTGGAACTTGAACTCGAATCATCCAACGCTCCTCTTCTGGTAAAGTGGTGATGTAGGTCCCGGTGAAGCTTCTTATTCTGATGTTCAGGTATCTAGTAACTTCCTTCAAGTGTCGTCCAAAAGGTGTATCCTCATCCGGTTGCGTGAACTTGTTCCTTGTATCTGCCATCCTAAAGAGTAGAAGAGGGAGAGGGGTCAGAAATGAGAAGAGAGTAGTGATTTCTGGCTTTAGCTTAGTGGTCGTGTCCTATATTCAGTGTGTGCTCTGATACCATCTTGTAGCAACCAGACCTCAAACAGCCTGATCTCTGTGCATCAGTGTCATCCCTGGATCGGTAATGCTGACACGCACAGTACTTGAAGGATTTATAACAGAGTAGCAATCACACACTTATAACATCGAATGTCTCAAAAGAGAACTTATTACAATAAATATGGCTTAAGGCCATCTAAATACGATAACAACAGAAGGCTTGGAAGATAAAATGAGTCCATCAACTCCAACGACATCACTAAGTGAAAGACAACGACCTATGGCACCTTACTCGTCGTCTAAAAAGTCTGCAACATGAATATTGCAGCACGAAGCGGGTCAGCACATGGAATATGTTGGCAATGTAACACAAGAGAGTAATGAACAGAATAATTGCTATCACTACATGCATATATGGCTGGTGGAAAGCTCTATGGTTACAGTTTTTGCATAAAGCCAATTTTTCCCTACAACAAAGGAATAAATTCTATTTAACTATCATGGTGGTTGTTAAACATTGAGAAGGTTCCTCCAACTCAATCCTAATTAAACATCATCATTAAACCCAATCAAATTATATTAAGTGATGAGATCAACATGATAATCCAAGAACTAGATACTCGAAACGTCCATAACCAGGGACACGGCTAACCATGATTAGTTTGTACACTCTGCAGAGGTTTGCGCACTTTTCCCCACAAGACTCGAATACATCCATGGTCGGAGAATCGAGACACGGTCTTTCTGAAACAATAACTCTTTACTCTGGGTGGACAGCTACACCTACTTTCCCCTACATCTGTTAGCCCACCACTGAAAAAGGTCTTGCAACTTACTCAACTATGATAGAGCCTATAATAGCTTGTGGCTACACACGAAAGTTTCTACCATGAATAATCTTATGATCCCCTTGAGCCTGGGTGGCGGACCGTAGGATGATCACACGGGTACTCCGGGATATCCTTGGACAACACTGGATTCTCCAGGTGCCCTGACAACCACTGGGTACTCCAGGGTGCCTTCAAGCAATCCACCCAGATGTGTATTAAAGTAGCCAACTTAAGTTAACCATTAAGTAACAACACTCACATCTGTCATGAATCACTCGAACCAAACCACGTCTACAAGCATAGCTAGCAATATAAGCAACGTAGAAGTAACTCCCAAGGTTTGATAATAAACAGGAGAATAGGTACTACCTCATCTACTTCCCAAAACCCACATGTTAATCAGATCCTAACCATGCAATAAAACTGGGTAGTAAAGAGGTGTGATCAAAGTGTTACTTGCCTTGCTGATGATCCCTGAAACCTAGAGACTTGTAGTAGCACGCTTCGCACTTCGGGTACTCTATCGCAAACAAACAAGCATACTATAAGCACTCATCTAGAAGCACGGGTAAAACGCAAATCAGAGATCTAACCAGAAAGTTCAACTTAAGAACTCTGGTTTGCAAAAAGAATCAAATCAAACGAAGCAACGAAACTCAAACTGCGAGAGAAACAAACTCCATTTACTAATCTGGACTTAAGTCAAATTTTATAGTAGCAAAATCATGTTTAAGTTTGTTAAACAGAAAGAGGGCTTCGAGACGAAGATCTAGGCGCTTGAATTGCCTGATTCCGATAAACAAGCAAAAAGAAAAACGAAAACGAAAATCAGGGCAGAAATCGCGATCAAAAATAATCGCGGAAAATCCCTGAAAAAAGAAAAACTGACGAATAGGCTAACGAACGAACGTTCACTGTCTGCGGCTAATGGGTGAAAACCGTTCATTAAAACGAACAGACGAATGGGCGTTCGCTAATTAGCTAAACCGAAAAAAATAAACCGATCTAAAAAACCGCGGGTTTAAAAAAACGGGCGGTTTTCTACAGAAAACCGGCGGCAGCGGGCGGCGGCTCTGGCGTCGGGAAGCGGGGCGAAGGCAGGTGGCGGCGGGGTTGGCGGCGGTGGTTGGCGGCGGCGACGGACAGCGACTGGCGGCGGCGGTCGGGGCGGCGGCGACGGGATCCGGCGGCACACGGCAGCGGCGGTGGTGAGTCGCGGCGGCAACTAGGGTTTCAGGAGGCGCGGGCGGCTGGGCTGGGGGGGTCCCGGGCAGGCCTTTTTAAGATGCCGGTCGGACGAGTCCGGGTCGGGCACGGCCCGGCTAAGTGGGTTCTCTTTTGTTTTAAATAATTCCGCGCAGAAAAATAAATAAATAAAATACTAAACGGACTCCAAAAATCCTGAAATTAATTTTCCCCGTCCTCTAAAAATATAGCAGACAAGGTGAACATTTATTTGGGCCTCTAATGCAATTTTGAAAAACGCATATTTTTCCTAATTCAAATAAAATAGCGTTAAAACTCCGAATAAAATTATTATTTGATTTTATTATTAAATCTCCAATATTTATTTATTTTTGGGAAAGTCATTTTATCCCCTCTCTTTTATTTTTATAAAAGAAATATTTGAAGAGAAAATAATTAAAATCAAACGATCCTCTTTTCAAAATTTGAGAAAAACTCAAACATGAAAATAGCGAAATCCCCAACTCTCTCCGTGGGTCCTTGAACTGCGTAGAATTTCTAGGATCAAGCCAAAATGCAATAAAATATGATATGCAATGATGATCTAATGTATAACATTCCAAATTGAAAATTTGGGATGTTTCAACGGCTCCATACGATAGGCTGCTCCGACCACCTCAAATACCGAGGCACCGCCGGCTCAACTGAGTTCACCGCCCGCTTATGGATTTTCTGATCCCGTTTGCACAGACTTGTGGTGAACACATGATATTGACCACTATTCATCTACTTTCGGTTGCTTTGATAACCAGATTGCTGCTGTTGATTCCCTTGGCCAGATTGCCGGTTAAAACTACATTGATTGCCTTGGCCCTGAAAATCACAGCTTGAACCGCCACCTCCAAACCCAGGTCCATGAGAGTCGGATCCTGAACCGCCATGCGGGCCATGATTATTTTGGAAAAAAATAGAGTTTCTATACTCTCTCATGATGAAGCAATCCTTCCACAGATGACTGGTCGGCTTCTCTGGGTGTCATGCTTTGGGCAAGGCTGATTCATCATAGCCTCAAGGTTGAACTTAGGCCCTCCAAACCGGGGTGCTGACGTTTTCCCCTTACGACGCTGATTATTACTCTGTGTATTGGTGTTAGCCACAAAGTCTAAATCGCCATCATCCTTGCGCTTACCGTTGCCACCTTGACTCACCGTATTATGCTGTCCTTTTGCATTGCCACTCTTTTTCCCTTTGCCAGCTTTCTCCTCATCAGACTCAGGGTCTTTAGTATTATCAGAGTCAGCATATTTTACTAGAGCCACCATGAGCTCCCCCATATCATTGCAGTTGCGCTTAAGCCGCCCAGTTTCTGCTTCAAGGGAAGGAAACGACAATTCTTTTCCAACATCAAGACTGTTGAACCGGCGTTGATACTGTCCGATGAGTGTATAATGGCTGAAATCCTGCGCACACAATTGGTTGTTGACTCGCCCTCACCTTGGACGCAAGAGTCTAAATCCAGAATCGACATAGGCTGCTTGCATGTGTCTTTAAATTTTTGGATAAAACGTGTTTTCAACTCCGCCCATGATCTAATGGAGTTAGCGGGCAGCCCTTTCAACCAAGTACGAGCCGGCCCATCCAACATCATGGTGAAGTACTTAGCACATGCAGCATCACTAACATCCAACATCCCCATAGCCATCTCATAGCTCTCAATCCAAGCCTCCGGGGCTGATCCGCCGTGTAGTTAGGCACCTTACGGGGGGCCTTGAAATCCTTAGGCAAGCACACGTTGCATAGAGCCGACACTAAACATGGCACACCCAAGGTTCTAGAGGTCACTCCTGCCTCTACAAACGCTGATGGATAAAACGAAGATTGCTGTTAAGCCGCCAATTGATCCGCCAGCTCAGCCTCACGTTGTGATCTGCCCTGGTCCAGCAAAGCCTGAGCATCATTACCAGCACGCGGCAGGTCAGGCCAATGAAGCTGATTGTGTTGTTGTTCACTGCTCGATACAGCCGGTGAATCAATGTGTCTGCTGTAACTCCGGCTTAGACACGGGGTTAAGCGAATCAGCACACGACCGTATGAATAAGCCGCCTGTTGAGCCACAGCCGTCTGAAGAATTTCTTTGGCTCGCCGTATCTCCATCGTAGCTGGAGATTCATCTTGAACAGGGAGAGCCACCAATCGAGTAGCCGCGGCTATCAAATTATCCATAGGATTAGAGTAATGACCCGGGGGCGTCGAAACATGCTGAGGGGGGGTCAAATTCAAACATGGGGGGGGGGGTCTGCAGCATGTGGCTAAACCAATGCCCCAGCGGCCGGCGCCTCAACGGCTCCATCCACAACAGGTAGGTTACTAGTTCCTGCCCTAGGTGTGTTGAAGAGGTTTCTCGCATTGTAAACTTCGGGTAAACGGCTTGCATGCCTTCTGTTAAAGACGGTGTTTGATGCGTTCTGGTCCAAGCTCAAGTGAAAATTTTCTGCTTGAATCGGCTCTGCTTCCCTCTCCAAGGCGGCTCGTTCTGTCGCCATCTGGGTGTTCTCGACATTAAGATCCTCCTTAGCTTGAGCTATCTCATCATGTAACATTGCAACGTCCACATTATGTTGCGCTTGGTTCACCGGGGTTACCTCCACCGTCAGCATTGTTGCCAGAGACTCCAATAGCGCAGATAAAACTTGAGCTGGCAGGCGCACAGGGACTCCTGCCCCGGCTGCCGTAGCAGTCGCTAAACCAGAGATCATTGCTACCGCAGTTGAAGAATTCTGCCATGGCTGCGTACTGGCCATGAAGATCGCAACTCGGCTCGGTGGCTCATAAGGGTCCAGAATACTATCGCCATCGGAACAGCCCCCAAGCCTACCATCCTGTACTTGACACAAGGAGTTAGTCTCGCCGGTTGAGGACTCATCGCCTGAATAGACGTCCATCTCTCCACCAGACACAGATCCTCCTTCCAGATCCACTCCTTGAATACAGCCAACAAAGACACACTTCGGGGCAGCTTGAACCTTGGCGGGTCGCGTGCACTGAGCCGTCTCAACGATGTCGACTTAGGTGTCCGGCTCAGCTTCTGACTCACCAATCTTGTTGATGAAGACATGAATCCCGCAAAAGGGGACCCGGTACCCGTACTCGATTGAGCCGGCCTCGGGGCCCCAGCCCGCGTCCTCGATGTAGAGCTTGCTGCGATGACTCTTAGTCATTCGACCCACGGCGTATCCCTTGAGCCCTGCGAAGCTGCCCTTCAAGAACTTGAAAACACCATGCGTGAGCCCCACGGTTGGCGCCAACTATCATGGAATTAACGCAGCAGATGCCCTAGCAAAAGGACTTAGGTGTGGAGCCATCGCAACGTAGTTAGCTTGAAGGGGTTAAACGGGACAAAGGACACAGAGAGTTTTACCCAGGTTCGGCCCCTCTCAACAAGGTAAAGGCCTACTCTTGCTTTGGGTTGTATTGCTTGGGTTTTGATTAACAGGGAGCGAATACGCTTGACCTAGTTCTCGACTTGTTGTTTCTTGCCCTAACCCGCCGTCGAGTCACCCCTTTATATACACAGGTTGATGCCCGGCGACTTATAGAGTCCTGGCCGGCTCATACACAATGTGTCCGGCTTGGTGACCAAACTAAACTTTCCTTAACATACAAGTTAAACATATGGCGGTTTATGCCCATGGGCCTCAAGTCGCCTCCGGGTCTTGGGCCATCAGTAAGCTTGCTTCATGAACCACCATCTTCAACATCTTCTTGGGCCTTCTCATTATGAACCGCCAGTGGTATGACCCGGCCCCTCCTGGGCGGGTCATACCCAATAGTTATATACCCAACAAGTATAAGTATTTCCCTCAGTTATGAAACCAAGTTATCAATCTTGTAAGAAAACCAAGCAACACTATGTAAACATCACCTGCACACAAACAACAAATACTTGCAACCCAACGCGTAGAGGGGTTGTCACTCCCTCAATGGTTACGAGAAAGATAATTATATAGTTTTTTATAGATAGATCTGACAAAAATGCAAAATAATATAAATAAAATAAAAATGCAACAAGGTATTTTTAAATTTAATATATGATAAAAGATAGACGTGGGGCCATAGTTTTCACACGAGGCTTCTCTCGAGGAAATATCACATGGTGGGTACACAAATTATTGTTGAGCAATTGATAAAAAAGCAAATTATTACGATGATATCCAAGGCAATGATCAAACATATGGGCATCACTTCCAAGATTAGTAGACCAAAACGATTCTGCATCTACTACTATTACTCCACACATCGACCGCTATCCAACATGCATCTAGTGTATTAAATTCATGAAAAAATGGAGTAATGTTTTAAGCAAGATGACATGATGTAGACAAGATAAACTCACGTATGAATAAACCCCATCTTTTTACCCTTAATAGCAACGATACATACGTGTCATGTACCCTTCTGTCACTAGTTAGCCAAACCAAACCAATAAATTGGAGAAGAAATCCAAAGCTATATTAATCATGCAAAAATGAGTTCAGAGAAAACTCAAATAATATTCATGGATAGATCTGACCACAAACTCACAATTCATCGGATCTCAACAAACACACCGCAAAAGGTCATTAAATCAAATAGATCTGCAAGAACAATAAGGAGAACATTGTGTTGAGAATGAAAAAGAGAGAAGAAGCCATCTAGCCACTAACTATGGACCCGTAGGTCAGTGGTAAACTACTCATGCATCATCCAAGGGGCAGCAAGGTTGATGAAGAATCCCTCCATGGTCGTTTCATCCTCCGGCAGAGTGCTAGAAAGGGTCCCCAGATGGGATCTCTCGAGAACAGAGGCTTGCGGCGGCGAAAAAAGTATTTCGTGGACTCCCTGGTAGGTTTCCTGATTTTAGAGTATTTATAGAGGCGGAGTTAGGTCAAACGGAGGGTTGTGGACCCACTACCCACCAAGGCGCACCAGGTGCATGTGGCGCGCCCTAGTGCCTAGTGGGCCACTCTTCCATCTTCTCATGGGCTCCAGAAGCTTCCATGTCTCTTATTTCCAGAAAAAAAAACTCCAAAAAGTTTTGTGGCGTTTGAATTCGTTTGTTATTGATTTTCTGCAAAGTAAAAAACAAGCAAAAAACAACAACTGGCACTGGGCACTAAGTTAGTAAGTTAGCCCCAAAAATTGATATAAAGTTGCTTGTAAATGTATATAAAACATCCAAGACTGATACTATAATAGCATGGAACAATAAAAAAATTATAAATATGTTGGAGACGTATCAACACACATATGATTTTTCAACCAGGTTTGGTGCACTCGAGCATGTGCATGTAGTTCAAATTTGAATTATGCACATTAGATGCTTATAAAACTCAGTTAGTGTATAAAAGGCCAGATGAACCCGGATTAATTCCTAAAATTAGCATGATACTCCTATTGGTCTATGTTGCCTCTGTAAAAAAATCAAGGCGGGAAGAGGCGGTCTATGTCGTTTCGTACATAGAGGTGACACGCCCCCTCTCAGAACCATGAGGGTTCTTGAGAGAAGCTCCATTTTGTAAGAAGGTTACACCAAAACTTGTCCCAAATCAGACAATCTTTTTTACCACAGCATGTTGGTGCCATTTCATGATACCATGCCAAGTTTCATGATTTTCAGGCAATTTTTGGATTTACAGGAATTTAAAAACCAAGTATCTCAATGTTTCCAACTGTGCCACGATGCCGAGGTGTTTGAAATTAATTTCCATTTCTTGCATGGGACCTCAACATTCACCCAAGGACACATATATGATTTTTCAACTCATTTCGGTGCACTGGAGCATGTGCTTGTAGTTCAAATTTCAATTATGCACATTAAATGCCTAGAAACTCAATTAATGTATTAAAAAGGCCAAACAAACCCTAAATAATTCCAAATTTTAACACGCCACTCATATAGTTGCATGTTCACTGTAGAGAACTGTTCTAGCAATTCAAACACCGCCCTTTCTCTATGTAACACCATTTTGTCTTTCAAATCAAAATGAAAAAAATTAGGTACACCACAAACAGTTTACTAGCAAGAATCATGTGCGATGCGATATAAAATATCTTGGCGCACCCTCTTGTAGGGCTTACGCCGGAAGCTTCATTATCTATGGTCCACCGCCCGTGCTTCAACCACACCTGCGCACCAGTTTCTCACGGCACCGAGTGAAATTTGTTGGCAACCGCGGAAATATCTAGCTCCCTGCCCCCTCCCCCTCACTAAAAGCTACCTTCCCACCGTTCCTCCTTCCTTTTCAAGCTCAAACCTTCACTGCTAAATTGAAGCACTGCCTCCTCGCCGGCGACCCTTTTTCTTGTTGAGCGGCCTCGTCAATATAGTTAGGTAATCCACACCGCATCCCCATCCTCTTCCTCCTTCTCCATCCCACATGCCACGACTGACGGTGCAACACCTTCCGCCCAAATCACTGCCCCGTCCTCCAAATAAGCACCGCCCACTGCCATTTTGCATGCAGTATAACGAGGAGCTTAGGAGCATCTGGCAGGGGAGAAAGATATCGTGGCCACACGCGCGGATGAGGTTGCAATGGCTGCCACGCATGCCGACCACCAGATCTTGCATGAGCACCTCGCCTTCGAGGCCACCGTCGACACTGCCACATGGTTGGCTACTTTAAAAAAACCGTTCATTGTATTTTCTAGACACCACCGCTGGTGCCTTCTAGTGAATTGTCCTGTGTAATGTTTGAAGGAAATACGCCCTAGAGGCAATAATAATGTTATTATTTATTTCCTTATTTCATGATAAATGTTTATTATTCATGCTAGAATTGTATTAACCGGAAACATAATACATGTGTGAATACATAGACAAACATAGTGTCACTAGTATGCCTCTACTTGACTAGCTCATTAATCAAAGATGGTTAAGTTTCCTAACCATAGACATGAGTTGTCATTTGATTAATGGGATCACATCATTAGGAGAATGATGTGATTGACTTGACCCATTCTGTTAGCCTAGCACTTGATCGTTTAGTATGTTGCTATTGCTTTCTTCATGACTTATACATGTTCCTGTAACTATGAGATTATGCAACTCCCGTTTACCGGAGGAACACTTTGGGTGCTACCAAACGTCACAACGTAACTGGGTGATTATAAAGGAGTACTACAGGTGTCTCCAAAGGTACATGTTGGGTTGGCGTATTTCGAGATTAGGTTTTGTCACTCCGATTGTCGGAGAGGTATCTCTGGGCCCTCTCAGTAATGCACATCACTATAAGCCTTGCAAGAAATGTAGCAAATGAGTTAGTTACGGAATGATGCATTACGTAACGAGTAAAGAGACTTGCCAGTAACGAGATTGAACTAGGTATTGGATACCGATGATCGAATCTCGGGCAAGTAACATACCGATGACAAAGGGAACAACGTATGTTGTTATGCGGCTTGACCGATAAAGATCTTCGTAGAATATATAGGAGCCAATATGAGCATCCAGGTTCTGCTATTGGTTATTGACCGAGAATAGTTCTAGGTCATGTCTACATAGTTCTCGAACCTGTAGGGTCCGCACGCTTAAGGTTTCGATGACAGTTTTATTATGAGTTTATGAGTTCTGATGTACCGAAGGAGTTCGGAGTCCCGGATGAGATCGGGGACATGACGAGGAGTCTCGAAATGGTCAAGATGTAAAGATCGATATATTTCACCGTTATGAGCACTCGTGCTTAAAGGTGGCTGGCGGGTGTCTGTCTCTCTCACTTTAGCTGAATCGAGTGTGGCTACGCCCGGTCCTTGTGAAGGTTAAAACAGCACTAACTTGACGAACTATCGTTGTGGTTTTGATGTGTAGGTAAGATCGGTTCTTGCTAAGCCCGTAGCAGCCACGTAAAATTTGCAACAACAAAGTAGAGGACGTCTAACTTGTTTTTGCAGGGCATGTTGTGATGTGATATGGTCAAGACGTGATGCTATATTTTATTGTATGAGATGATCATGTTTTGTAACCGAAGTTATCGGCAACTGGAAGGAGCCATATGGTTGTCGCTTTATTGTATGAAATGCAAACTCCCTGTAATTGCTTTACTTTATCACTAAGCGGTAGCGATATTTGTAGAAGCAATAGATGGCGTAAAGACAACGATGCTACAATGGAGATCAAGGTGTCGCGCCGGTGACGATGGTGATCACGATGGTGCTTTGAAGATGGAGATCACAAGCACAAGATGATGATGGCCATATCATATCACTTATGTTGATTGCATGTGATGTTTATCCTTTATGCATCTTATCTTGCTTTGATTGACGGTAGCATTTTAAGATGATCTCTCACTAATTATCAAGAAGTGTTCTCCCTGAGTATGCACCGTTGCGAAAGTTCTTCGTGCTGAGACACCACGTGATGATCGGGTGTGATAGGCTCTACGTTCAAATACAACGGGTGCAAAACAGTTGCACACGCGGAATACTCAGGTTAAACTTGACGAGCCTAGCATATACAGATATGGCCTCGGAACATGGAGACCGAAAGGTCGAGCGTGAATCATATAGTAGATATGATCAACATAGTGATGTTCACCATTGAAAACTACTCCATCTCACGTGATGATCGGACATGGTTTAGTTGATTTGGATCACGTGATCACTTAGATGACTAGAGAGATGTCTGTCTAAGTGGGAGTTCTTAAGTAATATGATTAATTGAACTTAAATTTATCATGAACTTAGTCCTGGTAGTATTTTGCAAATTATGTTGTAGACCAATAGCTCGCGTTGTTGCTTTCATATGTTTATTTTGATATGTTCCTAGAGAAAATTGTGTTGAAAGATGTTAGTAGCAATGATGCGGATTGGATCCGTGATCTGAGGTTTATCCTCATTGCTGCACAGAAGAATTATGTCCTTAATGCACCGCTAGGTGACAGACCTATTGCAGGAGCAGATGCAAACGTTATGAACGTTTGGTTAGCTCAATATGATGACTACTTGATAGTTTAGTGCACCATGCTTAAACGGCTTAGAATCGGGACTTCAAAGACGTTTTGAACGTCATGGACCATATGAGATGTTCCAGGAGTTGAAGTTAATATTTCAAGCAAAAACCCGAGTTGAGAGATATGAAGTCTCCAACAAGTTCTATAGCTGAAAGATGGAGGAGAATCGCTCAACTAGTGAGCATGTGCTCAGATTGTCTGTGTACTTCAATCGCTTGAATCAAGTGGGAGTTAATCTTCCAGATAAGATAGTGATTGACAGAATTCTCTAGTCACCATCACTAAGTTACTAGAACTTCATGATGAACTATAGTATGCAAGGGATGACGTAAACGATTCCCGAGCTCTTCGTGATGTTGAAATCAACGAAGGTAGAAATCAAGAAAGAGCATCAAGTGTTGATGATTGACAAAGATCACTAGTTTCAAGAAAAGGGCAAAGGGAAAGAAAGGGAAACTTCAAGTAGAATGGCAAACAAGTTGTCACTCCCATGAAGAAGACCAAAGCTGGACCAAAGCTTGAAACTGAGTGCTTACACTACAAAAGAAATGGTCACTGGAAGCGGGAATGCCCTGAATATTTGGTGGATAAGAAGGATGGCAAAGTGAACAAGGGTATATTTGATATACAGGTGTTTGACGTGTGCCTTACTAGTGTTTATAGTAGCCCCTGAGTATTTGATACTTGTTCGGTTGCTAAGATTAGTAACTCGAAACAGGAGTTACATAATAAACAGAGACTAGTTGAGGGGAAGTGACGATGAGTATTGGAAATAGTTCCAAGATTGATATGATCATCATCACACACTCCCTATATTGTCGAGATTGGTGTTAAACCTAAATAAATGTTATTTAGCGTTTGCGTTGAGCATGAATATGATTTGATCATGTTTATTGCGATATGGTTATTCATTTGAAGTTAAAGAATAATTGTTATTCTGTTTACATGAATAAGACCTTCGATGGTTATACACCCAATGAAAATAGTTTGTTGGATCTCGATCATAGTGATACACATATTCATAATATTGATGCCAAAAGATGCAAAGTTAAAAATGATAGTGCAACTTATTTGTGGCACTGCTGTTTGGGTCATATCGGTGTAAAGCGCATGAAGAAACTCCATAAAGATGGATTTTTGGAATCACTTGGTTATGAATCATTTGATGCTT
Organism: Triticum timopheevii; assembly: GCA_963921465.1. NCBI lineage: Eukaryota > Viridiplantae > Streptophyta > Magnoliopsida > Poales > Poaceae > Triticum > Triticum timopheevii. Next base: position 374,034,643 of record OY997270.1, read on the forward strand.
GCGAACCGTGCCTTTTGGGCAAGATGACTAAAACTCCGTTCTCCGGAACAATGGAATAAGCTACTGACTTATTGGAAATAATACATACCGATGTATGCGATCCAATGAGTGTTGATGCTCATGGCAAGTATCGTTATTTTCTGACCTTCACAAGATGATTTGAGCAGATATGGGTATATCTACTTGATGAAACATAAATCTGAAATAGTTGAAAGGTTCAAAGAATTTCAGAGTGAAGTGGAAAAATCATCGTAACAAGAAAATAAAGTTTCTATGATCTGATCGCGGAGACGAATATTTGAGTTACGAGTTTGGTCTTCAATTAAAACAATGTGGAATAGTTTCACAGCTCACGCCACCTGGAACACCACAACGTTATGGTGTGTCTGAACGTCGTAACCGCACTTTATTGGATATGGTGCAATCTGTGATGTCTCTTATCGGTTTACCACTATCATTTTAGGGATATGCATTAGAGACAGCTGCATTCACGTTTAATAGGGCACCATCTAAATCCGTTGAGACGACACCATATGAACTATGGTTTAGTAGTAAACCTAAGCTGTCGTTTCTTAAATTTTGGGGTTGCGATGCTTATGTGAAAAAGTTTCAACCTGATAAGCTCGAACCCAAATCGGAGAAGTGCGTCTTCATAGAATACCCAAAGGTAACTGTTGGGTACTCCTTCTATCACAGATCCGAAGGCAAAACATTCGTTGCTAAGAATGGATCCTTTCTAGAGAAGGAGTTTCTCTTGAAAGAAGTGAGTGGGAGGAAAGTAGAACTTGATGAGGTAACTGTACCTTCTCCCGAATTGGAAAATAGTTCATCACTGAAATCAGTTCCAGTGATTCCTACACCAATTAGTGAGGAAGCTAATGATGATGATCATGAAACTTGAGATCAAGTTACTACAGAACCTCATAGGTCTTCCAGAGTACGGTCCGCACCAGAGTGGTACGGTAATCCTGTTCTGAAAGTCATGTTACTAGACCATGATAAACCTACGAACTATGAGGAAGCGATGATGAGCCCAGATTCCACAAAATGGCTGGAGGCCATGAAATCTGAGATAGGGTCCATGTATGAGAACAAAGTGTGGACTTTGGTGGACATGCCCGATGATCGGCAAACCATAGAAAAATAAATGGATCTTCAAGAGGAAGACGGACGTTGATAGTAGTGTTACTATCTACAAAGCTCGACTTGTCGCAAAAAAGTTTTTGAGAAGTTCAAGGTGTTGACTACAATGAGACTTTCTCAACCGTAGTGATGCTTAAGTCTATCCGAATCATGTTAGCAATTGCCACATTTTATGAAATCTGGCAAATGGATGTCAAAACTGCATTCCTTAATGGTTTTCTTAAAGTTATTATTTATTTCCTTATATTGAAGAGGCAATAATAAAGTTAACCGGAAAAAATATGCCCTAGAGGCAATAATAAAGTTATTATTTATTTCCTTATTTCATGATAAATGTTTATTATTCATGCTAGAATTGTATTAACCGGAAACATAATACATGTGTGAATACATAGACAAACATAGTGTCACTAGTATGCCTCTACTTGACTAGCTCATTAATCAAAGATGGTTAAGTTTCCTAACCATAGACATGAGTTGTCATTTGATTAATGGGATCACATCATTAGGAGAATGATGTGATTGACTTGACCCATTCCGTTAGCCTAGCACTTGATCGTTTAGTATGTTGCTATTGCTTTCTTCATGACTTATACATGTTCCTGTAACTATGAGATTATGCAACTCCCGTTTACCGGAGGAACACTTTGGGTGCTACCAAACGTCACAATGTAACTGGGTGATTATAAAGGAGTACTACAGGTGTCTCCAAAGGTACATGTTGGGTTGGCGTATTTCGAGATTAGGTTTTGTCACTCTGATTGTCGGAGAGGTATCTCTGGGCCCTCTCGGTAATGCACATCACTATAAGCCTTGCAAGCAATGTAGCTAATGAGTTAGTTACGGAATGATGCATTACGTAACGAGTAAAGAGACTTGCCAGTAACGAGATTGAACTAGGTATTGGATACCGACGATTGAATCTCGGGCAAGTAACATACCGATGACAAAGGGAACAACGTATGTTGTTATGCGGTTTGACCGATAAAGATCTTCGTAGAATATGTAGGAGCCAATATGAGCATCCAGGTTCCACTATTGATTATTGACCGAGAATAGTTCTAGGTCATGTCTACATAGTTCTCGAATCCGTAGGGTCCGCACACTTAAGGTTTCGATGACAGTTTTATTATGAGTTTATGAGTTTTGATGTACCGAAGGAGTTCGGAGTCCCGGATGAGATCGGGGACATGACGAGGAGTCTCGAAATGGTCGAGACGTAAAGATCATTATATTCGGAGTTCGAAAAGGTTCCGAGTGATTCGGGTATTTTTCGGAGTACCAGAGAGTTACAGGAATTCATATTGGGCCTCAATGGGCCATACAGGAAAGGAGAGAAAGGGCCAAAAGGGTGGTCGCACCCCTCCCCTTGGACTAGTCCGAATTGGACTAGGGAGGGGGGGGCCCTTCCTTCCTTCTCCTTCTCTCTTCCCTTTCCTTCTCTCCTACTCCTACTACATGGAAGGGTTCCTAGTTCTACTAGGAAAGGGGGAATCCTACTCCCGGTGGGAGTAGGACTCCCCTAGGGCGCGCCATAGAGAGGGCCGGCCCTCCCCCTCCTCCACTCCTTTATATAAGGGGGCAGGGGGCACCCCATAGATACACAAGTTGATCTTCGTGATCATTCCTTAGTCGTGTGCGGTGCCCCCCTCCACCATATTCCACCTCGGTCATATCGTTGCGGTGCTTAGGCGAAGCCCTGCGTCGGTAGAACATCATCATCATCACCACGCCGTCGTGCTGATTGAACTCATCCCCGACACCCTGCTGGATCGGAGTCCGGGGATCGTCATCGAGCTGAACATGTGCTGAACTCGGAGGTGCCGTACGTTCGGTGCTTGGATCGGTCGGATCGTGAAGACGTACGACTACATCAACCGCGTTGTCATAACGCTTCCGCTTACGGTCTACGAGGGTACGTGGACAACACTCTCCCCTCTCGTTGCTATGCATCACCATGATCTTGCATGTGCGTAGGAATTTTTTTGAAATTACTACGTTCCCCAACAATGTTAATATGCAATCTGATCTTCTGAAATGTAATGTTCAGTTAATAGTTTGGTCCAACAATTGCTTCATTTCCTAGTAGTTATCAAGCATTATTGGTTTGGTTAATTGTCTTATCTCACAGTATATGTTTTTGTGTGCAATGTGGTGCTCAGTTAACTGTTTGGTTCATTTGTTCCATTGCCCAGTTAACTGTTTGGTTCAATTCTGCAATCTAATGTTCATTTGTGGTGGGTACGGTTTTGTATTGTCATGCATGTGAGAAATAAATCGAGTTTGGTTGTACTAAATACACGAGAAACATATACAATTGCTCTATTTCCAAGTTGTTTAACAAGGTTTGTGTTATCCTTTGGTCTCCATAGTGTTGTAGAGGTCTTCGGCGTTGGTGTGTAGCGGCTTGGTGGCTCTGTGATTTGCCTCATCGCCAGTGGCATGAGGTTGGTCTAGGTTGAGTTAATCTGTTGGATCTGCAATTTGTTTATTTTTCATTAACATATTCTATGATAGTATGCCAACTCTCAGATAACCTGATCAAGATCTGCCATATATGTGTTGCAGAGAAACAATGGGAGGCAATGAGGTTGACCATAGAGGTTTGCACATGCATGGTCCTTAATAGCACATTATTGTGCAGTTGCAGGAATCATTCTAATATTTAGGTTTTTTAACAATTTGGCCTTGCACATGTAGGTCCTGCTGTCAGAGGCTTAGACCGACCGTTTGACCCATTTTACATATGGGGAAATGAGATGTCCATGAATATCAGTCAAGTCAAGAAACTTAGAAAGATTGTTAGGATAAAAAAACTTGTGATGAATAATAGCAAGATCTTTGTTTGCACAATGAAGAAGACATCAGTCAACTATAGGATGGTACTAACTCATTTACCTTGTTTTTCCCCTTGTGCCATTTCAAATTTTAGAACAACTATTTATGCATATCTTTGTTTTCAGTACTTACCAAAGCAGTTCACTGATGATTACCTCTCAAACTACCTGCATGGTCAAGAGGCGAGGAAGGTATTCATTCAACACCCATGGTACAATATTGAAGTCTTCCTCAAGAGGACGAAGGTTGGGCGAGCAATTATCCATAGCCACTAGCCTAAAGTTGCAAGGACATTCAACATCACTGAAGGCTCAATATTCGCCTTCCGCTTCAACAGTTTTCTAGATGAGATTCATCTGTCAATTTACCGTGTATGATGCTACTTTCCAAATGCTTTCGATGTTGCATGTGAAACTTGGTGCTTTTGTGTAATGGCGTGGCTAGCAATATGCGTATATGGTGTAACTGAGTGCTGAAGCTATCTGACGTAGTTCAATTATGAAATCCTGGTTGCTGTAATATAGATATGAATACACGGTGTGTTTTATAAGAAATGTCAATATGATTACAAAATGGATTATCAATAATAGGCCAATTAGCCTGCTTATTGGGGTTTTCTGTTGCAGACGGTTTCTCAGACAACACCGTGGGCGACTCAAACAACCCACAAGGTTTATAGAAAGTAGGTGTGTTGGATCAATGAAGAATCACACATGACTTTGGCCAAAGAACTATTTGCGTTAGGCCACCTTGCACAACGTTTCCACATAAAAAATCGTGTGTGATATACATAGGATCGGAAACGTTTTTTTGGGATTCACTGTGCAGGATGTACATATGAAGGGAAACGATTAGGCCTGCATAATTGTCTTCGATGCCTCGCCCTATCGCACACGAGCTCATTTTGCCCCGCGTGTGTGACCGGAGGACCTATGCCCGATGGTTTCTGGGTCATGTGGGAAGGACCCCCCCCCCCCCCCTATCGCACACACTGGCCAGGCGATGGTTTAAAACTCCATCACGGAAAGGGGTTAAAAACCATTTGTATAGGACGTCTTTGCACCAGTGCCCCCTTGTGTCAAATCAATAAATTTGGGTGAAATACTACCCTCGAAGACTGTCGTGGTCCCCTATACTTGTGGGTTATCATCCGCCTACCTGCATTCACAACTGACTTGACTGGCACCACAAACAAGAAGCCTACTATGGATGCCCACATTCACTTTGGTGGGGCTACCAAGAAGGGCCCCTCCTCAGGAAACCCCACCCGCACAATCCTCCTTGTCTCCCACACTTATACTGGTGGCCACACACCATCACACATCCAGTTGCCACGATGGGCAAAGATTCTGACGCCGAGAAGATCTGGGTGTGGTGGATGCCGGGTGGCTACAACTCTAACCATTTGCAGTCGCGCCAGGAGACCAGATCTAGTGGAGCTCCAGGTCCAGCCCGCGCCATTGCTCATGGTCAACGGGCGGCCCCTCATCGTCCACAACTTCGATCGCCTTTGTAAAAGTGGAGACCTGTTTGGACGAGGAGGAGGAGGAGCATAAGCCTCCCCTGCTCACCACGGCTGCCCTGAAGGATGACGAATTCACGACACAAATGAAGGAGGTGATGCACTGGTGGTTGATCTTACAGGGTCCAGGGTCGCGCCCGATTGACAACCATGACATCCAAACGAGTGTCACGTGAAGGCTGAGCTGCCATCCCCTCAGGCCAACCATGATGTCCAAATCTGACACCGCCTGGAGGAGGAGCCCTTGTCCTCACTACATCTTAGTAGAGCAGTCAATGAGATTGGATCGTCGGCATCGTCAAGGAGGAGCCCGTGTCCCTGATACGTCTCCAACATATCTATAATTTTTGATTGTTTCATGCTATTATATTATCACTTTTGTATGCGTATATACCATTTTATATTATTATTTTTGGACTAACCTATTAATATTGTGCCCAGTGTCAGTTCCAGTTTTTTTTGCTTGTTTTTGGTTTTCTAGAAAATCCATACACATAGAAGTCCAAACACGACAAAATATTTTGATGATTTTTTCTAGAACATAAGACCCTAGAAGGTTCAACGAGGACGAGAACACCCACGAGGGCCCCATAAGCGAGTGGGTGTGCCCTAGGGGTAGGGCGCGCTACCTTGAATTGTGGACCCCTCGTAACTCCATTTGCCCTAATTCTTGGCCTATAAATATCCATATATACAGAAACCCTCAAATCGAGACCCAAAATAATTTTACCATGCCGCAAGCCTCTGTTCTAAAGAGGTTCCATCTGGAGCCTTGTCCTGGCACTGCCGGAGGGGGGTAATCATTGTGGAAGCCATCATCTTCAATATAATGATCTTCTCTAAGATCTATCTGATGTAATCTTTTGCGGTGTGTTTATTGGGGTCTGGTGAATTGTGGGTTTATGATCAGATTATTCATTGAATTAATTCAAGTCTCCTGAGATCTCTTTGCTACGTAATTTTATAGCTTTGTATTTCTCTCTGATCTATCCGTCTGCTTTGGCAAGTTAGATTGATTAATCTTCAGCGAGAGAGGTGCTTTATGGTAGGTTCAATCTTGCGGTGATCTTGCCTTGTGATAGGAGGGGCAAAGTCGTGTATTGTATTGTTGCTACTAAGGATAAAATGATGGGGTTTGATCATATTGTGTGATCTTATTTTGTCTATATTATATTGTCTTGCTTTACTCTATTTTCCATGAACTTAATACTTTCAGATGCATGTTGGATAGCGGTCTTGGGGTGGAGTAGTAGTACTAGATGCAGCTGGACTAACAGACAACTTGTCATAGATGTAATGGCTATGTAATGATTATGCCATGGATGATCATCATAACTGTCGGTGTCAAAACCGGCGGATCTCGGGTAGGGGGTCCCGAACTGTGCGTCTAGGCGGATGGTAACAGGAGACGAGGGACACGATGTTTTTACCCAGGTTCGGGCCCTCTCGATGGAGGTAAAACCCTACGTCCTGCTTGATTAATATTGATGATATGGGTAGTACAAGAGTAGATCTACCAGGAGAACAAGGAGGCTAAACCCTAGAAGCTAGCCTATGGTATGATTGTTGTAATGTATGTTGTCCTACGGACTAAAGCCCTCCGGTTTATATAGACACTGGAGGGGGCTAGGGTTACACAGAGTCGGTTACAATGGTAGGAGATCTACATATCCGTATCGCCAAGCTTGCCTTCCACGCCAAGGAAAGTACCATCCGGACACGAGCCGGAGTCTCCAATCTTGTATCTTCGTAGTCTTGGAGTCCGGCGGACATTGATAGTCCGGCTGTCCAGACACCCCCTAGTCCAGGACTCCCTCAGTAGCCCCCGAACCAGGCTTCAATGACGATAAGTCCAGCGCGTTTACAGTCTTCGGCATTGCAAGGCGGGTTCTCCCTTCGAATTCCATGTACCTGCCGAACAGTGTCCGGCTTCATCTTGAATATTGTGTTCCTCGGCTTCTACGCCGAATAATGGCCCTCTTCCATGCGTCGCACGAATGCAAAAAGCCAGGGTGTCTTTTGCATTTCACCCCCCAATTGTGCGAGTCGCCCGCCTATAAAAAAGGCAAGAATCCAGATCCAAACCACACCGTCTTCCTCCCGCGAATACTCCATCAAAGCGCCTTTGACCTAGAAATCCATTCCACCATGGATCGCCAACACGGCTCTTCTTCGCGCGCTCCCAGCCCACCGCCGGGGAATTGGAGGAGGTGCTCTATTTCGCACAACGAGCTCGTGAAGCTCCAAACGGGGGGATTCCTCCCTCCGGCCATTATGATCCCAGTCCGGGCTGGACTGGTTACTTATCAAGGTGGGAGACAGGCGGAGGACACTCCAAGCCCCAATAAGGGGGAGCGAGTATGTTTTGTCCCTTATCTGACAAGGGGACTCGGATTTCCAATACATCCGTTCCTCCGCGGGCTCCTGAAGTTCTACGGACTCCAGCTCCACCACCTCACGCCCGCCTCTGTCCTGCATATCGCGGGCTACGTAGCTCTTTGCGAGCTATTCCTGGGCATTGAGCCCCATTTCGCATTGTGGAAGAGGTTGTTTTGCCTCGTGCCCCGTTCTTACCAGGGGTCCATATATCAAGTGGGCGGCGCCGAAATATGGCGCATCGCCGGGACCGGATACCTATCCGGCACTCCCAAGAAGGCGTCCGTAGACTGGCCCTCGGAGTGGTTTTATATAGAAGACGCCCCGCTGCCAGACCCAGTTCGGATCGGCCTCCCGGAGTTTAGTGCTGCTCCCTTGAAGAAATGCCTCAGCTGGCGCCCGCGGAGCCCCCGATTGGAGAAAGACAAGAGCGTCCACTACTTGATGGGCCGGATAAGATTAATGGCTCATTCCGGCTTGACCATGATCGGAGTCATGGCGACATGCATCAAGCGAGGGGTACAACTACTGCAATACAGAGGCCACCCCATGTGGGATTTCAACGGGGAAGACGATGCTACCCGGCACGGCCGCAAAGGGCCGGATTCGGACGAGGATCTGGTGAAGATCCTGTCCAGCCTGTACAAGGGGGAGAAGGAGGATTTCCTTCGAACGGACCCTTTGAATGGGTTTTCCATGATCAACCCCAGAGGATGGGTAAGTGAACACCTTGAAGGGCCCAACCCATGCTATCGAAGTTTAAGCTTCTTACATTATGTCTTCGGCGCAGGGTCTACACCGGATTGTGGAGGACATGGTGAGTCCTGCTCCGCAACCTGAGGATTCAGAAGGATCCCTGGATCCGGCCTCCGAAGAGGACCCGGATATCGAGGTGGAGCTGATCGACGGGGTGTATCACCAGCTCAGCATAGACAATGCTTTGGTCGCCATTACGGCGGACTACCCCGGGCTAAGTCCGGCTTCCCAGGTGACCGCGACCGAAGTCCGGACACCATTATCTCATCCCTGCCCATTTCTGACCTTCGCGACCGATGGTATTTTGCAGGAAGCGCCTTTACGGCAGGAAGCCGAGCCCGCGGCGGCCGACCAACAGAGGTTAGTCCGAACCAGCAGGCGGAAAAGGAGCGCAGTGCGGACGGAAACGCCGCAAAGGTATAGCTCGTATTTGAATTTTTAGAGCAACGTTCCGAGGAAACGTCTGAGTGCTCATGATCTTTGTAGGAGAAAAAGCGCTCGCCGGACTGCGAGCGCAGGAATTGCCCATCCGACCAACCCCGGCCAGGCTCCAGCGCCCGGCCTGGAGGGGGAGGCAAGCGCAAGACGCGAGCCGGATCCTTCTCCAACGGAGGATACCGACAGACTGTCCGCCACTAAGTCTGAGGTGGAGAGCGCCATGAACCATAGGCGCCGCCAGACAGTATTTCAAGAAGCGTGCTTTTCCCCTGAGGCATTGGATGCTTTTAACGCAGGGGACGCGCATCTCCGTGCTGCTCAAAATGGTTTTACCAAAGCCACGGAGCAGTATGTGAAAGACATACGGGTAAGGGAATTTTAATGATTGTATATACCAGTAGCCCCCGAGACTTAAAGTAGTTATGCTAACTGATTTAAGGATCATTGGAAATTTCAGGCACTTAACGAGAAGAACGCCCAGCTGTCTCGGGAGTTGCAAGATTGCAAGGCCCAACTTGAGGCCGCACTTGCTGCCGCAGGAGGAGACGGAAAGACCCCTCCTGGTAACACATTTTTATTAATAAATATAAGCGTTGTGCGGCGTGCGCGCGAGTCTAATAATGACATTTGCAGGTACCGCCGGACAAGATCCGGACAGGCAAGCATTGCTACGCCAGCTAAAGGCCGGCGAGAGTGTGCTGAATAGAGTTCAGCAGGAAAGGAACAAGCTCCAGGATGCCAATGCCAAGCTCGGAGAAGAGCTGAAAGGCGCTCAGGCTGAGCTGTCCGGCTCCGTTAAGGAGAATCAGCGGCTTCGTCGCGGCATTTATAGTAAGTGCTTGAGCGAACTCTTTTGAAAAGAAAAGTTCGGCGAGGAAGCATTTTGACATGATATGTCTTGTAGGTATACTCACGGGTCGTCCTGCAGAGGAGATGCCCATATCAATGGGTGATCAACTTCCCAAACTGTTGCAGCTACTCGAACGAGTTCGGCAGGCAATGAGCGGCGTCGTTCAGGCTTTATGGCCAGCCCTCACCCTACCCGAGGGCCTCGGGGAGCTTACGGAGAAGCTGCAGGGAGTGCGGCAGCGCTTCCGTTTGTGGAAGATTTCGGCTTGCCGTCAAGGTGCCAGGGAGGCTTGGGCCATGGTGAAGACGCAGTACAAGAAGGCGGATCCCAACCACATGGCCGAAGTTGGACCGGTGGGCCGATGGGAAGGAGATCCCTGTGAGTTTAGTGTATAGCCAAGTAGAGTTGGCTGCTAAATTTTCCCAACAGGACTATAAACTAGACAGCCTGTTAGACGGGATTGAGGAGGAATACAATCAGTAAATTTGACAATGTATGTTATCCTTTAAAGTGACATGTGAAATGCCTTCTAGCCGGATTGTAGATCGTTTGTCTTTGCCGACCTTTTCGCTTCGACCTCGGGACCCTAGAGTCCGGAGTGTGTCTGAATACCTTTTTGGTTAAGAAACAACCGTGGTATGCATGGAGACCAGGCGTAGGGGTCATTAGTGCTTTATCAGACAAGTGCCCAACTAGTTATGTTATATTACATGGTTAGTAAGAAACATCTTCCAGGGAGAATAGTTCCGTTAAGGGTTCCTTTCGCTGGGAGGCATGCCCTAAAGTGCATGTCCGGACTGCAAAGAAAGCAGTAAAACATCTGGGGGCAGATAGATAAATAGGTAAAAAGTCATCTTTTAAGTCACCGACCGAATATTCCCTTAAGAACGCTAGCTTTCGGCTTCACCCAGTCTGAGGTACACATCCGGCTGACCCGGCAGTAACAATCGCAGAGGTGCTCCCTTTACCTCCTAGCCGAACAATCGGGAACGTAGGGGTAAGCACAGGAGCCAGGCAACCCAGCTTGGCCAAAACTTAAGTCATATCGATGCATATAATGGCGAGTAAAAGGTACATGTGGAAGCTTGACACATGTGATGGGTATAAAACCCGTATAATTGAGCTTCTGTAAAAGAAGCCCCCTGGAATAATGAGTGCGGATGGCACATCATGCGTATAATTGAGCTTCTGTAAAAGAAGCCCCCAGGAATAATGAGTGCGGATGGCACATCATGCGTATGCAAAGAATGCAAAAATAGGCCCGGAGGGGCTTTTAAGTGAAAAGGATAAAAAGAGAAACAAAAGACAGCCGAAGTGTAAAAGTTTGGACGGGGGAAGGGGACGAACTCTTAGTCCGGCGCTAGGCATAGAATCGTCAGAGGCGGGCTGCGTTCCATGGGTTCGGCTCGAGTCGGTGATCCGACGCATTTCATAGACGGTATGCTCCGCCAGTCAGTACTTGATCGATAATGAAGGGGCCCTCCCATTTGGGCTTGAGCTTGTCCTTTTTCTTGTCCGGCAGGCGTAGAACTAGTTCGCCAACGTTGTAAGTCTTGGCCTGTACTTCTCTGCTTTGATATCTTCGGGCCTGCTGCTGATAGAATGCGGAACGAGCCTTCGCGACATCACGTTCTTCCTCCAATGTGTCCAAGCTGTCCTGCCGATCAAGCTCGGCCTCTCTTTCCTCATACATGCGCACTCGAGGTGAGTCATGAATAATGTCACAGGGCAAGACTGCCTCTGCGCCGTATACCATAAAAAATGGTGTGAATCCGGTAGTACGGTTAGGCGTTGTCCGCAGCCCCCAGAGTATGGAGTCGAGCTCCTCGACCCATTGTGTGTCGGATTTAGTGAGTGACCTCACTAGTCTGGGTTTAATGCCGCTCATTATTAGACCATTTGCTCTTTCCACTTGACCGTTGGTTTGAGGGTGATAGACTGATGCATAGTCGAGCTTGATGCCCATATTTTTGCACCATGACTTAACCTCATCGCCTGTGAAGTTCGTGCCGTTGTCGGTGATGATGCTGTGAGGGACTCCGTAACGGTGTACCACCCCTGATATAAAGTCTATCACTGGTCCGGACTCTGCCGTTTTGACCGGTTTGGCCTCTATCCATTTGGTGAATTTATCCACCATGACCAATAGGTATTTTTTCTTGTGGGTTCCCCCTTGAAGGGGTCCAACCATGTCAAGCCCCCAGACCGCGAATGGCCAGGTAATGGGTATGGTTTTGAGGGCTTTGGGTGGCATATGGCTCTGATTAGCAAAGAGCTGACAACCAACGCATCGCTGGACCAAGTCCTGTGCGTCTGCCCGAGCCGTCGGCCAATAAAATCCTATACGGAATGCCTTTCCTACAAGGGCCCGGGCTGCTGCGTGGTGTCCGCCAAGTCCGGCATGAATTTCAGCCAGGAGGTTTCGCCCTTCTTCTTCGGAGATACATCTTTGAAGGACTCCGGTGGTACTTTTCTTATAAAGTTCTCCCTCATGGACCTTGTAGGCCTTCGATCGCCGGACTATGTAGCGGGCCTCATTTTGGTCTTCGGGAAGTTCCTGCCTAAGTAAGTAGGCTAGGAAAGGTTCTGTCCACGCGGCAATTACTGCCATTATGACGTGGGCGGAGGGTGTTATGTCGTCTGCCAAATCACCAGTTGGTGCGGTTTTCTCCGATTTGTAGCTACCGGGCTCCTCTTCCCATAGTACGGATGGCTTGAAGAGCCGTTCTAGGAAGATATTTGGAGGGATAGCATCACGTTTCGCACCGATGCGTGCCAGGACGTCGGCCGCTTGGTTATTATCTCGGGCTATGTGATGGAATTTGAGTCCTTCAAACCGAGCTGACATTTTTAGGACAGCGTTGCGATATGCTGCCATTTTCGGATCCTTGGCGTCGAAGTCTCCATTTATTTGGGATATTGCAAGGTTTGAGTCCCCGCGCACCTCTAGGCGTTGAATGCCCATGGAGACCGCCATCCGGAGACCATGTAACAGGGCCTCGTATTCGGCTGCATTGTTGGAGTCCGTGTACATTATTTGAAGTACATACTGGACTGTATCTCCGGTGGGGGACGTCAGTACGACGCCAGCCCCCAGTCCGGCCAACATTTTGGAGCCGTCGAAATGCATAGTCCAATTGGAGTATGCGCCGTACTCTTTAGGGAGTTCGGCTTCAGTCCATTCGGCGACGAAGTCAGCCAAAACTTGTGACTTTATAGCTCGTCGAGGTTTGTAAGTGATGTCGAATGGTAAGAGCTCAATGGCCCATTTTTCTATCCTGCCCGTTGCGTCGCGGTTATTTATAATGTCATTGAGTGGTACTTCAGAGGCCACTGTTATCGAGCACTCTTGAAAGTAGTGCCGGAGTTTTCGAGACGCCATGAACACCGCATAAGCTATCTTCTGATAGTGCGGGTAATGGGATTTGCAGGGGGTTAACACAGTGGATACATAATACACTGGTTTTTTGAAGAGGGAATTTATGCCCTTCTGTCGCTCGTTCGACGACGAGGACTGCGCTCACAACTTGATGTGTTGCTGCGATGTATAACAACATTGGTTCGCCCAGAGTGGGCGCAGCCAGGACCGGATTTGTTGCCAGTATGGCCTTTATTTCTTCGAGTCCGGCAGTGGCAGCATCCGTCCACTCGAAGTGTTCGGTGCGCCTGAGGAGGCGATAGAGGGGAAACGCCTTTTCTCCTAAACGGGAGATAAAGCGGCTTAAGGCTGCCACGCATCCTGTTAATTTTTGTATTTGCTTGAGGTCTTTTGGAATATCCAACTGTGACAGAGCTCGGATTTTGGCCGGATTTGCTTCAATTCCTCTACCGGGTACGATGAAGCCCAGCAGCTTTCCGGCTGGTACGCCGAAGACGCATTTTTCCGGATTCAGCTTGATGTCATATGCTCTGAGGTTGTCGAATGTGAGCCTCAAATCGTCTACTAAAGTTTCGACGTGTTTTGTTTTGACGACTACGTCGTCTACGTATGCCTCGACTGTTTTGCCGATCTGGGTGGCCGGACATGTTTGAATCATGCGCTGATATGTTGCGCCGGCGTTTTTGAGTCCGAAGGGCATCGTGTTGAAGCAGAATGGTCCATATGGAGTGATGAATGCCGTTGCGGCTTGGTCTGCTTCCGCCATCTTGATTTGATGATAGCCAGAGTATGCGTCCAAGAAGCACAACGAATCGTGCCCTGCTGTGGCATCGATAATTTGATCGATGCGGGGGAGAGGGAAGGGATCCTTTGGGCAAGCTTTATTGAGGTCTTTAAAATCGACACAGAGGCGCCAGGATTTATCCTTCTTTGGTACCATCACCAAATTTGCTAGCCAGTCCGGATGTTTGATATCTCTAATGAATCCGGCTTCCAATAGTTTGGCTAGCTCTTCTCCCATTGCCTGTCTTTTGGGCTCGAAAAATCGTCGAAGAGCCTGTTTGACTGGCTTGAATCCTTTTAGGATGTTGAGGCTGTGTTCTGCCAACCTGCGAGGGATTCCGGGCATGTCTGAAGGATGCCAGGAGAAGATATCCCAATTTTCCCGAAGGAATTCGCGCAGTGCGGCGTCTACTTCGGGGTTCAACTGTGCCCCAATGGAGGCCGTCTTTGTTGGGTCCGTTGGATGGACCTGGAATTTTATTATCTCGTCTGCTGGTTTGAAGGAGGTGGACTTGGATCTTTTATCGAGTATCACATCGTCCCTGTTCACCGTAGAGCGCAGCGCGGTGAGTTCCTCTGCCGCTAAGGCTTCGGATAGTGCCTCGAGGGCTAGTGCGGCTGTCTTGTTTTCGGCGCGGAGTGCTATGTCCGGATCACTAGCGAGAGTGATTATTCCGCTGGGCCCAGGCATTTTGAGCTTCATGTACCCGTAATGAGGTATTGCTTGAAAAATTGTGAATGCCTCTCGTCCTAATATGGCGTGATACCCACTGCTGAACGAGGCCACCTGGAACGTGACTTCTTCGGATCTGTAATTGTCCGGAGAGCCGAACACCACATCGAGTGTGATTTTTCCGGTGCAGCGCGCTTCCCGGCTAGGGATTATTCCTCTAAAGGTTGTGCTGCTTCGCTCAATACGGCTCCAATCGATTTCTATTTTTCGCAGAGTTTCCTCGTAAATGAGGTTTAGTCCGCTGCCGCCGTCCATGAGGACTTTTGTCAGTCGAAAGCCGTCCACTATGGGACTAAGTACCAGTGCGGCTGGGGCTCTGGTTGTTCGGAATGTGGGCTCGTCGCTGCCATTGAAGGTAATAGCTGTGTCGCTCCATGGATTTGCTGTTGCTACTTGGTAGACTTCGGCGAATTCGCGGATTGGTCGTTTTCGCATATTATTTGATGCGAAAGTCTCGAAGACTGTTGATACCGTGCTGGTATTGTTGGAGTGGTTTCCCGGAGCTAGAAGCTCTTCGCCACTTTTGGCCACCTGCCGTAATATCCAACATGCTCGAAGGCTATGCGTTGGGACGGCTCCCTCTGTATTATGAAGCTTATAGGGTCCATTGAGCCATCCCTCCAGTACAGTTCCGTTTCCCTTATTGGGTTTTTGGTTTTTCGTTTTTGCATCTGGGGCCTGAGTGTAAGGCACCCTTTTACTGCAGACTGGGTTTGGGGCCGGATTATCCCAAAATTGATTTTCGGTTTTCCGGAAACTCTCCATCGCACAGTACTTTCGTACAATGGATGCCAGATCGGTGAAGCGCGTAATTTTGCGACGATCAATGGCGTTTAGTATTCCCTTGTCCGTGCAGTTATTGCGGAAGATTGATATTGCGTTTTCCTCTCGGCAGTCCTTTATCCTGTCCATGACCAGGAGGAATCTGGCCCAGTAGTGATGTACTGTTTCTATAGGCTCTTGCCGTATTAGAGATAGATCGCATATGTCTGGGCGGGTAGGTGGAATAAAATCCGGATCCCTGCCCATCTTGAGGCTCAAAGGCCAAGGGGTTTCCGAATTCGAAAGTGTGGTTTGCTGGGGACAATCCAGCGAGTCCGGGGCGATGCATGATTTTAAGTTCAATGCTCGATCGAAGTCCGTCCCCCCGCGGGAATCCGGCATGGAGGGTACGGGAATCCGGACATGAATTGTTTTCAATACTGGCAAAGAGTTGCCGTATTGCTCTTCTACCACTGCGACGTGGTGGGTGGCCTGGGGAGAGTTAATCTCTCTCAGATCGGTTTTAAGCCCAATCTGGTTGTAGTCCGTAGCGACTCCCAGGACGGCGATGCGATCCAAGAGCTCGTTAACAGACGAGAGCTCTATTGGATCTAACTGTTCGGCAGCTTTAGGGCTGACGCGAAGATTGCTTTCGACGACTTGAGAAGTCATTGCTGAAGCGGCGGCCGGACAGGCGGTCATGAGAAAACCACCAAGCCGGATAGTTTGGCCGGCGGCCAAGGCCCCTCCAGCGAAAACACCGTCTTTGAAGACGGGTGGAGGCATCCTCTCTATCGATGACGACACAGGGGAGCTCTCAATGAAAGCACCAATGTCGGTGTCAAAACCGGCAGATCTCGGGTAGGGGGTCCCGAACTGTGCGTCTAGGCGGATGGTAACAGGAGACAAGGGACACGATGTTTTTACCCAGGTTCGGGCCCTCTCGATGGAGGTAAAACCCTACGTCCTGCTTGATTAATATTGATGATATGGGTAGTACAAGAGTAGATCTACCACGAGATCAAGGAGGCTAAACCCTAGAAGCTAGCCTATGGTACGATTGTTGTAATGTATGTTATCCTACGGACTAAAGCCCTCCGGTTTATATAGACACCGGAGAGGGCTAGGGTTACACAGAGTCGGTTACAATGGTAGGAGATCTACATATCCGTATCGCCAAGCTTGCCTTCCACGCCAAGGAAAGTACCATCCGGACACAAGCCGGAGTCTTCAATCTTGTATCTTCGTAGTCTTGGAGTCCGGCGGACATTGATAGTCCGGCTGTCCGGACACCCCCTAGTCCAGGACTCCCTCAATAACTTTTCTCAATTCTATCAGTTTCCCAACAGTAATTTGTTTACTCATTGTTGCTATGCTTTCGAGAGAGATGCCACTAGTGAACCTATGGCCCCCGGGTCTATTCTCCATCAATACTAAAACTCCTACAATTGCTTTGTTCCTTTCTTTTATTTTCTTTTTTTACTTTGTATTTCTTTGCCTATCACTACAGTTTTAATCTTTTAACCGGCAACAACAAGGGGAGTGACGACCCCCTTGCCTTTCTTGGGTTCAAGCAATTGATGTGTCTTCTTGTGGGTACTCTCCACGTTGCTAATGTGGTGCCTCCTACTGGTTCGATAAACCTTGGTTCTTAACTGAGGATAATACTATCTACTACTATACTACTTCACCCTTTCTCTTCTGGGAAATCCAACAACTCCATCGAGAGTAGGAATCCACATCCCATCGTTGGCCGCTCTCCAATACTACCCTCAAAGTCATCGACACCGGCGCCTCGTCAACCAAGAGCAAAGCTAAGGTAGAGGCGACGCACCCAGATTGGCGCAACGCAGCGCGCAGGATGGCGTTTGTAAACAACCAAGTTGACCGGTGCAAGACCCCTGTCGAGTCCGACAACCAACTCCACAAATTAGGGCTGGTGGAGATCAAGCGCACCACCTTCATCCAAGCTTTCAGCGCCGCCAAAGAAAAGCGGTTGTAAGGCAGGCATGTCAGGACACTTGGTGAGCCTTCCGCAACTGGTGCAACGACGACGACGATGACAAGGACGGTAGTGCGGACAACAGCTCAAGAGACAGCGTGGACTGCGACGGAGGCGCAAGTGGCCTCGGAGACCTTGCGTACGAGGTCATCATCCGACACCTCACCTAGTTTAGTTTTGTTACATTAAATTTAGTTTGAAGTTTGGCATTTTTTGTCTGTTTGGTTGCAATATATGAAACTTGCTTTAATTTGTCTGTTTAGCTTAAATTTTGTCAGTATTTGTGTTCGACCCATTTGCAATGGACCAAAAATTTGGTGGCTACTGTTGGTTGGTCGACGATGTCCCCACTATCTGTAGAGATGTCTGGACCTATTCGCGGAAATTTGGTGTCGTCCGGCTAGTGATCCGCTAAGTGATACAGAACTCACAGAAAAGCTTAAGGGCATCCCCAACACCATTCATCAAATTGAACACCTCAAACGTTCACGGACACATCCAGACTTGTCTGCATAGCGATAGCAGAGCCGGCCATCCAACCCGGTGCACCAAAGGTCCACTCCTTTAAAAAAATAAACTAAATGTCCGCCATGCATCGTCAATTTGAATCATCAATTGACAGCAATTCAATCATACATTTATATCCTAATAAAAGCTCCATACATTTAGCAAGATTTCAAATTCATCAATCTCATATTCAACCAAACCCCTCAAAAGTGGCCTTATCTCAAGCTTTTCTCCTTGAGGTTGAACTACTTCGTTGACACATGTTGTTTGCCCACATGGGTTCCTTCATCCAGCAATGCGATAAAGTTAAGGGCTTGCCCTCCATCCTTTGGTACATCGTGACAACGTATGTGAGCCATACAATGACGTGATCACCAAGTTGCAACATTGAGTGAATCAAATAATTGACCAACACGTAGAGCAACAAGAAGCAAAACCGGCAATCTTCATGATTGACACGTCCACCGGCAACATTCTTTTCATTTGTGCAACCACATCACAATACTTCATGATGATGTTTGAAATGTTGTACCACCATTGGAGTAGAGTAGCGACTTCACAATGCGATCATAGAGCATATCCAAATTGCAGGGCTCGTAGTGCTTGTGTTCATGAAACTAAGAATGCACATGTTGCCAAAATATCGTGTCCGTTTGGTTCATGGCTACAAACCCCTTATTTGTGGCCAACAAAGTGTTGTACAAAAATGCATCCTCCGTCACAGAATACCTCGCCATCGTGCTAGCTTCATGTTAAACAAGGAGAATGTAAAAAAAATCTGAATGCCATTTAACCAAACACTTGTCGGGAGTGGTGTCCGCCTTGGACGGCGTCGGCATAGGGAGGATGTTACCTAGGCCACGGATGGATCCAGGGGTGCAACGACAGCGAAGTAGAAGGCGCCTGGGTGGAGCAGCAGTGGTTGGGCAAGAACTGGGTGGTGGCCAGAGTGGTGCAGAGGATGTGGCGTTTTGGTGGGTTTGGATAGAGGGCAAGAGGGGAAGGGCAGAGTGAGGGAAAGGGCTCCTAAAGGGGGGGGGGGTTGTGTGGGCCGGATATGTCGTAGTCTGGCATGGCTATCGTTCGGACCCCCCCCCCCCCTCCCCAACAAAAAATCTCCCCAACCTTGTTTTCGGTTTTGCGGAACTCAAACGTGCAAAACGGTCCATGAATGCTCCATACACGGCGTTGGATGCCATAAAGTGTCCGGACTGTGCTATACAGATGTTTAGCAGTGTTTGGATGGACAGCCGAGATGCCCGAAGGTAGTGGGCCAATGTGTGAACTGAAAAGACTAGTAGAAGAACTCCAAGCCAATGGACCAGTCTATTTTGTCCAGTCAGCATTTCCCTATTTATTTTTCATCCACTAGTATTATTTTTAGCTTCACCACCAAAACAATTGTGCAACCATGAACGGCCAAATTTCATATTTTAACCATTTTTTAAAAGTTAATCGAGATCTGGCCCCAGCTTGTAAAAAATTCAGGATCTGACCCTTTTGCTACCGCCAGGGCCCTTGGCGGTAGGAAACGCCCCTACTGCCAAACAGACTAGCGGTAACCTGTACAACCCTACCGCTAAGGTGTCCGGTGGTAGGTGCGAGCCTACCGCCAGAGATCTTGGCGGTAGGCTATTATACCCTACCGCCATGGATCCTGGTGGTAAGAAAAGAGTCAGATTCTGGAATTTTTGCAAGAGAGGGCCATCAGATCTTGATCGAGTTTTGAAAAATGATCAAAACACGAAATTTAGCCACCACGAGCCGAAACTGAGCACTACACTGATTAATAAGTCATTTAAACGGCGTGAAACCTCGGCGGAACAATTTAAGCGGCATGAGCAGGCATGCAGACGACGCTGGCAGCGGCAGGGGACAGGTCGCTGCCTCCGGCGCAGCTCCTAAAATTGGCAACCAGGGAGGCGGACCGCTTAAAGGCACGCTCCGGATGCGTCGTGGCTGTCGATCGGCCCCGGCCGGGCATCGGATGCCGACGTCCAAAAGCGGGTGCATGCGCGCCACAGCGAGTGCGCGCGTCCAACTCGCGTCGCCGTCCGGGACGCCGACCCCCGGACCCGCTCGCCATCGCCCGGGATGCGCCCGATCCCGCCCGACGCCGACGCCACGGCCCCCGTCGCTGGTAACTGGTGACTGTCAAAACCCCAAACTCAAAACCGGCCAGGTACCAGGTGCCGCCCGCCGACGTGGCCGCGCGCTGGCCTCTCCGTCCGGCGGATCCTCCTTTCGGTCCGTCCCTCTCCGCACGAGACCGATAGCTCGTGTTCGGTTGCGCGCGCGCGCGCACCACAGACAGAGCGCGCGCTGTCGATCGAGCTGTTTGGCGACAGTAATAAGCCGGTAGATGCCATCAACCAGGCTGTGGACAAGGACGTACGTACGTGGCGTAGGTCGGAATATAACGCCGTTGTCTGCCTGCCTGCCTGGGGCTCCCTCCTCTGAGCTTGGCCACCTGCAGGTCAAGCAGCTAGCTCCCCACATCGGCGGGCCAAGTGGTCTGAACTGTCGAGTTGCGCGGGCCGCCAAAAGCAGTACTCAGTGGCCGTGGTTGGATTGGAGCAAAGAGACGCCGGACAGGACGGTGCAGGTTTGCCGCTAGCGATGGTACACGTCTGGTCTCACACGCGCTCTATGTCGCGGCGTCTCGTGAATGATTAGGCATGCAACAAGCGGCCTTTCCTCTTTGCTTGGACGTTATGCAACCAGCTAGCTAACCAAGCCTGTCCGGCTCTCTGATTTTGTCAGGCTTAGTTTACGGCATCTGGATCTGCTCCCCTGAACCCGTCAATCATGCAGGTCCTCTCGGCAGTCTCATGTTTCCCACTGTGCAAATTGAATCGGCGGCACGCAGCAACAGTGGTGGCGACACCTTAATGGCCGCAACCATCAGATTCAGGTGTGCCGTGTGTCCACACAAATTAGGACGCGCAATGGCAGATCGGATCAGCGGTCGAGCACGCGTACCTACGTACGTACGCACGTACGCGGCCGGTGTAAATCCGGTGGGTGAGGTGGGTCTTGGGGGTTCACAAGGGCGCTGCTGCCGCCATTACTCTGCTTCTCGTTTCTAGATCGACATGCGCATGGTCCCGTACGTGGGTCGTCCTATCTGCCGCCGTTGTGCCACACGCACCGGCGTGGTGGGTTGAAGGCTTCAAGTGCCAAAAGTACTTTGAACGAGGGTGTTCTACTGGAATTGGCATAAATGTTCCGCGATCCACACTGGTTGGGGCTTGAAGAAATGGCCTGGTTGGCAGCGTGTGCTGCACCAACCGTGATTTAAGCTGTTTGCATCACAGTGCAAAGCAAATTCCACTTCGGCCTAGA
Organism: Triticum timopheevii; assembly: GCA_963921465.1. Lineage (NCBI taxonomy): Eukaryota > Viridiplantae > Streptophyta > Magnoliopsida > Poales > Poaceae > Triticum > Triticum timopheevii. The sequence continues at coordinate 374,056,077 of OY997270.1, forward strand.
TGTATGTCCCTCCCTGTTCCATAGCTCGCATTTTCCGCAGCGCCTTGTGCCTCCTTCGGCGGCGGCCATAGCTCCCCTTTCGCGTTAACTACTTGTCAGGTGACTAAATTTTAATTTTCGGTCAGTCAAATTTAAGGCCGTTGATTCAAAGTGCTTTGTGAATGCGATATTCCCTCCGTTCCAAAATAGATGATCCAACTTTGTACTAATACAAAGTCGGATCATCTATTTTGGAACGGAGGGAGTACGTGTGTAGCCAGTCGACTGACTCTGGGTTTTTTTTTTTTTTTGAGTAAATTGACTTTGTTACTTGTTCAGTCGATCTTTTGCTTATCCTTCTTGCTGGATGCATGATGCAGCCTCCATGCATGCATGCGTGCATCCAGTTCGTGGCTCTTGCACGCACATTAATGGATGAAATGCATCCCAAATTTAGGGCCTCTTTGATTCGTAGGATTGCAAAAACACAGGAAAAGAAAAAACGTAGGATTGAAATCACATGTTCTTTGGATCCCTATAGGATTTGAGTTTGTTTGCTTGTGTCATGGAAAAAGCAAAGGATTTATTTCAAGAGGTTGGAGTGGAAGTTAGAATTGCTGTGAAATGTATACAAATAGATCCTTAGGAAAAAATCCTACAAGATTCAATCCTACGAATCAAACAACCAACATAGGAAAAATTCCTAAGGATTCTAATCCTTAAAAAATCCTATGGTGATCCTTTGAATCAAAGAGACCCTTAGTGTGTTTGCATGCTTTTTCACCTTGTGTTTGCTTTTGTTGTCTACACGTGTTTGATTTGTTTTCTATTTTGTATTTTTCAATTGAGTTTTGTTTTTTCTTTGCGTGTATTTTTGGATGTTGAGTGTGTATAAATTTACACCCAAGTACTACATGTAGAAATTACATTAGAGTATGGAAACTTCACTCTTAGTATATGCTTATTCTACATATTATATATTATAAAATGTGCATTTTTTTTGTGCTAATTGTCTGGATTTTTTGTTGTTTCTTTCATTCTCTTTGTTCTTTAAGGGTAATACCAATGTTAATTTTTTGTACTAATTCATTCTTTCTTAGAAAATATATTTTTCTCTAATTATTTTTGTGTATGTATGCATGCAAGTACTATACAATACATGTGCAAATTATACTAGATTCCGGAGGTTGCATTATTATATGTGTATTCGCTGCATATTACAACTTGCAATTTCAATCAAAGTTGTGTCAAAGTTTTTTTCTTTCTTCTTAAGAGTAATACCAATGTCACTAATTCATTTTCTCTTAGAAAACTTTGTTTGTTTTACTATATTCTAGTTTGAATTTTATTTTATTTTAGAGGTTAATACCAATGCCACTAATTTATTCCCTATTTAAAAACATATTTTTTCTAAATTTCACTATTACTATGTTTATTCTTAAATATACTAAAAAGTGCAATTTATGTGTAAATTATGTGCGAATTTTATCATTTTTTCTTTTTTTCACTTTGTTTCTTCTTAAAGGGTAGTACCACTGCTACATTTTTCATGATAGGTGTATCTACACCTAGGAGCCATTTATTCTTATAATTTCTTTTTGTGTTTGTAAGTAAGTATTGACGCAAGTACGATACACCATGTGTGTAAATTATAGTAGAGAGTGAAAATGCACTATATATGTTTATTTTTTGCATATTAAAAAATGTGCAATTTCAGGGCAAACTTGTAAGAAAGTTTTTTTATTTCATTTTTTCTTCAAGGGTTTCATTTATTTCATTGTTTTGTTTTTGTTGTTTTTTATTTTTGATGATGAAGGGCAAACTTCATCATTTTATTTTTGTTTTTTATTTTCTTTCTTCTTAAAGGGTTTCATTCTTCCATAGGAAACTTCATTATTTTGTTTTTGTTTTTGTTTTGTTTTCACTTTCTTTCTTCTTAAAGTGTTTCATTCTTTCCTAGAAAACTTCATTGTTTTGTTTTAGTTTTAGCTTTTTATTTTGTTTTTTCTTAAAGGGTTTCATTCTTTCCTAGACAATTTAATTATTACATTTTTGTTTTTTAATTTTTGTTTCTTCATAAAGGGTTTCATTACCTAGAAAAATTCATTATTTTTTATTTTGTTTCAATTTTTATTTTATTCCATTTTACTTATTTAAGGGTGATACCAATATCATTCAAGTATTATATGGTAATTCTTGCATATTATAAAAAGCGCAATGTATGTGTCAAATGTGCGCAAATTTTGACATTATTTCATCTTCATCTTCTTAAAGGGTAATACCAATGCCAACAATTCATTCTTTCTTAGACAACTTCATACTTTATTTCCGTGTGAAGGTATGCACGCAAATACTATACAATATGTGTAAATTATACTAGATTGTGAAAATTGCACTATTATATGCTTATTCTTTGCGTATTACAAAAAATGCAATTTGAGTGTAAAGTTGTTTGCAAGTTTTAGCGCGCCCACCCCCAAGGCCATGCCATGTGTCCATATGGCTGGCTCATGGGTCCCCTCAATCTCTCCTGAAGCTTATAGAGTCCTTCGTTGTCTAGAAAGAATCGTCAAAAATTGGTATCGTATTTGGACCTTCTTAGATATGAATTTTCTGCGAAACAAAAAACAAGTAAAAAAACAAGAACCGGCACTAGGCATTAAACTAATAAGTTAGTCTAGAAAAATAATATAAAAATCATATAAAAGTGATAATATAATATCATTTAACAATAAAAAGATATTGATACGTTGGAGCGGTATCATTGTACACTTTAATCGGTGGGTCTCAGCTGCCAGATGGAGATAACTCTTTTTTGCGCTTAATAAGGAGGCATTGGCTTGCATGCAGTCATCAGCCTTTCCACGTACAATCATCTTCTAATGGTTGCCGTTTTGTTGAACACGTTGATAACGCCGCGCCTAGCGCACCAAGGTGGTTGACAAGGGTGAGGCCTCGGACGCGAACGACCCAGAGCCGGGCAAGACGCACCAGTGGATTTCCAGGTGGATAGGAGTACCTGGGTTGACTGGTTCGGTTGCGGGATGGGTCTGCCATCGCTGGAGCATAATAGAAGTCGTGTGGTAGTAGAGAGATGGTCTAGCCGGAGGTTTAGGGTGGGTGGGGCGGCGAGGCGTGTGAGTCCGTGTCGCTAGACATGGGAGGGGGTAGCAAACAGTCATGCCGACGCTAGTTTGGGCGGCTAGAGGAACAAGATCAAAGATTGAAGAAACATGCTAACCTTTGGATGTCCATCCAAGAGCTATTACTTCCAGAATCATTTGTTGCCTAAGTTGATAAAGAATTGAATAGTCTACAACCTAGTGGGCCTGGCATGTTAGCATACTAATATGTGGAAGACATACAACCCACTTTATTTTATTCTATAATATACAACCCATTTGCTAGGTAGGTCAACCTTAAGACTGAAAGTTCCTCCGAGGCCCATCCCTCCTCTTCTTGAAAGATTTGCAGCCCGACGGGACGGATAAGAAAAAGTTGGGTCGGCCTTATTTATTTTCCAGAACTTACATCACATGCTTTTTAAGATTTACAATCCATTTGATGGGTGGGCCAACCTTAAGACCTATAGTTCCTTCAAGGCCCAAAATCATCACTCCTCTTGCTAAAAGATATGTAGTCAATTTGGGCGGAGAAAAAAAAGTAGGGTTGGGCTGGGCATTCTTAAAAAGAAAGAGCTAGGCTAGCCTTTTCCAAAAGAAAAAAAGATGGGTTGGTCATGTTATAAACCAAAAATCGGAGTCTGGGCTAGGCAGGTCATAGCCCCCGCACAACCCAATTGATACGAACGCTACCAAAAAGTAATGCTTGTATGGTCCGAGATGTCAGTCTAGGAACCTGTTGGGTCCACCTAACATGTGAAAATATGTTGGACTAAAAAATATACATGGGGAATATGTTAATTTTGGTAACTAAGGGCATCTCCACTGCATACCCTAAAACGTACACGTATAGCGACGAGAGCCGGACATCCAACCCTGTCCCTGAAACGTCTACACACATTTCAAACTGAGTTTGAACAAACAGGACAATTTTAATGCAAACCGGATGATTTTCATTTAAATCAGACCAAATTCGTTACATTTTTCACATATTTCAACTAAACATAAGCATGTGTGGATTTGTGAAAAGAGTGCATGTGTGGATTGGATCTTGTCTTGAGTATGGTTCTTGTGGTTTCCCTTGTTTCCAATTGTTCTTGAGTGTTCTCTCAACTCCACCTACAAATTGTGAAATATTGGGCAACCTAGGGCTTGGCCCTACATCACCCTCTCCCTTCACATGTCACTCCAAAATGGAGGGGACGGGGACCCCGATGCTTCAGTCCAATGGAGGAAGGGTTAGGATGAAATTAAGGGTTTGGTCTCCAACCAATGGCGATGAAACGATGGTATCACTATCGACGTGAAATAAGGTCTTCCCACCTTGCACTAATTATAATGGTGTCTCTTCATATCTTCAGGAGGCGTGTGGGGATGGTGTGTTCGCTGATTTAGTTATCCCAGCTGGGAATTTTCTTTCGCATGCTTGTCTTTGTTGCGATGTCATGCCGAGTGAAAAACATGAATGTGTGTCTTGGTCATCTCACTCTAGTTCTGACCAAAGAAGGTTGGCCATCTTCGGCCTTGTTGGGGAGCATGTGAGAATTGTGGTACTCGACACCATCTAGTCAGACCTGAAGCGTTTCATAGACCCTCGCGGGTGTTTTATTTTCCAGGGCGACGATTTGCCTCGCAGATCGTGGTCGCCGACATCTTCTGGTATACATCAATGAATTCCCGACCGCTGCTTCTACAAGCTCCTAGGTTCCAACAAGTTTGCTTCTTGTAGACAAAGGTCCAGAGACAGCAATGAGAAAGAATACTTCAACATCCCTAAGAAGTTGAATGCATTTTTAATTTCTGTAAGGATGATTTTATTTCTAAGGCTTTTTGCTACTTAATATATGATCTTTGGTCTTGCTGCAAAAAATACTCTCTCTATTCGACCTTACCGTTTCTTTCTGTATTAAGTACTTTTTGTAGCTATGTTTGGTTTTTGCAAACTTGTGTCATAGTTGATGGGCTCTCTAATTCCTTTTGGCTATCTTTATTTTTGTAATAAAACTTTGACGGTGTGTTCAGTTTCTTTAATGGAAAACGATGAGAAGGCTCGGTGTGTAAAAAAAATTCAAACCGGCGAATTGACGAGTGGAAAGGAGGGACTGCGAGGTGCAAAATACATGTAGTTATTCACATAACACATGCCTTGTTGATATCTACCACCCACATGACATTCACATCATCAAGTAAATGCCAATTCATCGCCACATCAGCTGAACCTGTAGGGTCAAAAACTCAGAACGAAAACCAGATGTTAAACTAGTTCGAATTAAAAGTTTGGTGCTCAGATCCAAACTACACTTCATAAATATCATTAATAAATCTAATCTAATGTTAACAAATTTCTGGTCCAAAGTAAACATTGCAACACAAATCCAATGTAGCATCACAATGAGGCATTTTACGATTTGCCACTTATAAATTGCCGTATAATCATGTAGAAGCACTACTCCATATAGAGACACTACTTTGAGGTACAAGAGAGAAAACATCTTTAATATAGAGACATTTGTTGAGTCATCTTTATCAGAAATACGGAATGCACACTTAGAGACGTTTTATGAGGCACTTCAAAAATTGCCGCAAAAAAAACCAAATAAAGTTGTTTTTGAGACACTCGATATAATATGCTACTCATAAGAGTTGCTCAAGGCTTCCATGTTATTTGATTTTTGATTTTCTTATAAGAGAGTACAAAGAAATAGAGTATTTGCCAATGGCGCTCGGGCACCTTGGTGCCCGTTTTCAAAATAACATTTTCTACAACACAAACTGAAGTGTTTTGTAAACACAGATACACATTTATACTACGTATGTGCAAAATTTCATAAAATTTTACTTTCATAGCTGGCGTATAAAAAGACAATTGTGTATTTTCAAATGTGCCGTTTTTTGTTGTTGTTGTTGGGCCAGAATTTTGTTTCTTTGTACAGCTTACAAATTATATTTTTTTTCAAAACAAAATTTCATGGATCCGTAGTGAACATGTACAAGTTTGCACAAAATTGTTTTCAATCTTTTAAAAACTTCTAAATATGGTTTTGATTACTTTTTCCTGACAAAACAGCCTCCCATGGTGCCCGAGCATCATAACATCGCACGACAACATATATAATAGGCTAGGGTAGTCCAGCAATAGAAATATTCATATAAATGTATTTACTTTCAAAACAAACAACATTTTATTTAGGCTATGGGGAAATTCCGCAATGGTTTAAATTACCACATGTGCCATTTAATTTGGGTTTAATGCATCAGAAAAGGTTTTAAGTTGTTGTTATTAATTTTATTCTTGGAGGATTTTTTTGTTGCACGGTCTCCTGTTTAGAGTGGACTATAAATTATGTTGCATAGGTAAAACTTCTCTTTATATAATCACTGGACCTCATGTTTGACTTTGCAATGGAAGTTGTAAAAACAGTTTGGGGGCACACATGGCAGTTGAAATTTTCGTTGAAATTAGAAGGTTGTTTCGTAATTTTAGCTAAGTGTGTGTTGTAAAAGTGAAACGTAACTAATGTTAGGGGCGAGTCTGGTGGTGATCGTTCCAAAATGCATAATGTTTTTACCTAATAGAGTTAGTATAATGTTATGTGTATTGTAGGTATTAAAATACAAAACTAACAATCGTCTATACACACCATTTATATTGTGAGTGCTAAGATCGGTACCCCTGTGCTCAAACTCTACATCAACCACTGCTTAAAGCCTAAATGCTATAAAACTGATGTAAGATTTTTTTGGCAATCCGTGGGAATAACCTAAGGAATGTCGGATCCCGGTCACTCCCACGTATCCCTCCGGAGAGAATTGCGAGCTGACAGTGAAAATGGTTCGCTCAGGATGGCAATTTGAGCGAACACATTTGGGATGACTATTTCAGTTTTTAGAGCATGACAATTTTCAACGTGGCAATTTTTACCATTGCTGACATGATACAAATGGCCTTCCTCTTCAGATTTATTTAGAGTCCTTTCAGTCAGAGTTCAACTCTTCAGCGAAAGTGCAAAGACAGCGGGAGAGTTCAAGATTGGAATAGCTTTACTTTAAAACATAGCAAATCCTTTACAACAAGACGATAAATTCATTTGTTTTCGCATCATAATTCTAGATTGTTCGTTGGGAGTGGTTTTTTCTTTTTGAGGAAACGAAAACGTTCATTCGTTCCTCCCTGCCTGAGGGAACGATTGTTCGCTCTGCTTATCCCCCTAACATGACACCAGATGGTAATTTTATTCTTGTCGGATATTTTCTTGTATGGTCTTCGAGCTATCTTAACATGGTCTCTCTTATCTCCTCTTTTCACATGAGAGGTAGGAAGATAAGAGTTAGTGAGACCCACTATTTAATTAATTAACGCTTGGATCTATTATGTACTCTTACCTCTATGTCAAAAGAGAAGGCAAGAGAGACCATGTTAAAATTTTCCATGGTCTTTTGTTTGCGATCGACTATGAATTCGGCTATGCACATCCCCAAGACCTCTTTGCAGTTGTCACTTCTTTTTAACTTGGATCTATTTGATCAAGTCATCGGTGCTAATTTTACAAATCCTAGTCAAAAGCTTTGCCTAACTAACTAAATTAAGAAGAAATTAGTGATACGCACACCAGCTTTCATCTGTGAACGTCAGCATCAAGCACATGAACAAGTGAACAGGAATAATAAGCATTTTGGGGAACATTAGAAGCAACACTTATAAACACTGGCCAAGGAAGTCGAAGGAGACATAAACGCATCGATTGCCAAAAGTTTGGAGACTGACAGGTACGCGCGCGGACGGACGCGGACGCGCACAACTGTGAGACCCTATCGTTTACCTGCAGATGGCTACGCGACCCGCAGCAGGCACCTCACCATTTGTAGCAACCAACCAAGCAAGCAAGCAAGCACAGATCGTAGACGTTGATCGGATCGACCCAGCAAACCACACACCCTGCCTGCCTTTACAGCGATGGCCGCCCAGCACCTGTCCACGAGCAGGAAGGAGGAGCTCGCTCGCTCCCTCCTCGCCCCCACGGCACAGCTCGGGGAAAGCGACCGCCTCCCCTGCCCCCTCTGCTCGCTGCTTCCCCGGCGCGCATCCCGGCCATGGACGGGTACAAACGTACAGCTGCCGGTCCAGGCCAGACGGACGGATAGATGAGGGAGAAAAGTCTCGGGCTCGGAACTCCGCTTTCGCTTGCATCGTAGTCCCAAACACGCACTGGCAGCGGTACGGGCGCTGCTCCCCCTCGTCTCCGGACCAGCTCCTCTTGCACAGCTGCATGCATGCCACTGTGTGATGAGCTAGGGTCCGTCCCTGAACCGGAAAGCGGCCAATGGGGTGGAGAAAACGATGAACGGTCCAAGTACGACGCATGCAGCTGGCCACGTAGTACGTGCGTGCACAGTGCACCTGCTGGCTGCAGCATGCGCCGCTTCGCTCGGCTTTACCGAAGTGGCAAAACGGGTGCGTGCGTGCGTGCATGCATGTGTGTGTGTGTGTGTGTGTGTGTGTGTGTGTGTGTGTGTGTTACCCTGCTGTCCGGTCTCTCTCGGATGGTTAGGCCCCAACCACACCATTTAATTAATCTAATGGAGTGCGCACGACTAGATCGCTCGATGGTTGCGGGTCGATCGACGCATGCATCAAGTGCGGTACTTCGACGCGGCAAGCCAGCTACTTGTGGTTTGCGCGCGTTTGCTATTACTACGTCGATGGCGACCGGTCGAACTGGGGCGTGTTGCACGATCCACCGCGTTGGTTGGCCACTGGCCGGCCAGTGCAGGAGCACGTCGCCGTCGGCCACTCTCGCGGCCGGTGTCCGCCTGCCCGGCTGCCCGGGACGTGAGGCGCAGGCAGGCCGGGTCCGTACGCACGCGCGCGAGAGAGAGGCATCGGCGCCGGTGATTGGCGTGTCTCCTGGGCTGGGTTGGACGGCGACGGGCTAGCGGTGGGCGCTGGCCTAGACGCCTAGTAGTTCATGTGAGCTGCACTGGTTTGGTTTTAGTTTCTTCTCTAGTTCTGGTGGAGTGTGTTTGTAACCCGGCCGTGTGCCTGGCCTAGATCGGTTTCTCGGTTGATAGATAGGATAGCGAAACGAGCTGATTCCACAGATGCATGGGGCCTTGCCAAGTGAGGGCCGTACGTTGCCGTACATAGCCTTTTCAGGTGATTAATTTTTCATCAAGTGCATGTCCCACGCATCTTTACCTTGTAGTAGTAGATCAGTCGTAAAGTTGATGCTGTGATTCCCAGTAGTGCAATGCAAGTTGGTCATAAAGATCAAGTTGGACTTCCGTGACATGGTAAATCGATCGATCTTATCAGTTACTGTGCCACTGACTCAGTCATGGCATGTATGGGCTCATCCTAATTTGTTAATCAACCATCATGCATGATGTAAAGCATCCATGCGGGGTGCAAACAATATTCATGATACGGGATTGCTAAATCTCAGTTGACCGAGACTTGGTTAAATCTCAATCGACTGAGATCTAGCCACACCCTTCTTGATAATATACTACTCCTAGACTCCTACCATATTTGTTCTCCATTGGCACTGATATTTTGTTATGAGTAGAAGTCCTGCCTTGTTTCTAGGAAGAGGGGACGGAGGACCACATATATACCATGGGTGCACGTCCCACCGCATCATTGAAGGTGCATGCAGGGATAGATCGATGGTGCTACTGATGTTTCTGAACACTGAACTGGCCGGCCCGGGAGGGAGGGAGGGAGGCGGCAGGGCATGCATGTACATGCATGCAGCGCGCAGCAGCAGGGGACTACCTCATCTCTGGAGATGCATGGATCAGCTCCCCCGTCCAGCCTAGCTCGCTGCACCTGCATGCTGCCTCACTGGCCATTATTACGCGTCTCCTTCAGCTTTGCACGCTGAGCTAGCGCCGCATGATGCACCGCCCAGCCCAGCAGCAGTCAGCAGAAGCTTAGCTTTAGCGCGAGATCGGCAGCGATCACAGTCGATGGGCCGCTGCTGCCGGCCGGACTGGCGCCCTGCATGGCAGCCATGCATCGCGACGAGAGGTCTCTCCCGGGCGGGACCATGCGTGCGTGCGTGTGTAAGCATCATGATCGTCGTCATTATCATCGCGTATGAAGAGGAAGGAGACGAGGTGCGACGCGTTGGGCCGCGTGTGCGCGTGCCAGCTGAGGCCGGACGGGCCGCTCTCTGGTGCATGGTCATCGTGCGTCGATGCCTGACCGGGCCAGTCAGTCCGTCCACGGCCGGTATGGTTACAGTGCAGCTAGCTAGCGGAGTAGCTGTGATGGATGCTTACATGCGTGACGCGGTACGTGGTGGTGGCTACGCGCGTAGGCCTCGTCAGGCTGCTGCTCGTGCCGCCCGGCGCCCGCGACGTGTCGCGCGCCAGCGCGGGTGGGCACGCCGGACGGCGCGGGACTACAGCCATGTATACAGTACGTACGGTGGGCTTTTGATTCTTACCCTTGAGGTTCAGCCGGCCAGCAAGATCAGGTGGTTTTCTGTAGGCCCATTCCGGTTTTCAGAGTGGGAGGGAGTACGACGATTATCCCAGCAAAGCAGATGCACCATAGCCCATTCAATGCCACTAACATGAAGAGAAGTATAATTAGGGATTTTCCACTTTTAAAAAAAGTAGGGATTTTCCTGACTATCAGAAAATAAAACTAGGGAATGATTTTTATTTAATTTTTAATTCTTAATACATGATTGTTTTCGAAAATTCTTATTTTTCTAAATCCATGGACTTTTTTTATCTAAGATTTTTTTATCCATAAAAAACCAGAAGTCCGTTTTTCCCTGAATCGATAGTGGTTAGTTTTCTCCATGAATCAGTGGAAGCGAGCCGATCAAGCAAGCAAGCGAGACGGCACAAGGTCAAGCAAGGCGAGCGAGCGAGAAATATATATGGCGCGAGCGAGCAACATCCAGACTTCTCCGCGTGTGCGCCAGCATGTTTGGCGGCGCCTTAAGCAATTAAGGAGCTCCATACCGCGAGAACTATATCTTGCTTACATCGAGATGGAATGAGTTCTCGCATCTAGTTCACCGCCAGCAGGTTGGCCCATTAACGTTGTTACTCGCTTACTGTAGTTTGCTCGCTGTATGTTCGCTCCTGCTCCGGTTTTCTCCTTTGTTTTATTTTTCTTTTTCTTTTTAATTTTTAACCGGTTTTCTTTGGATTTTATTTATTGTCTGATCTAACTTTGGTTTTAGTTGTTTTTTCTTGGTTTTCACTGGTTTTTTCTTTTCTTTATTTTTTTGTTTTTCTCGATTTTTCACTAATTTTTTATTTTATTTATTTTATTTCATTTCTTTTTCTTTAGTTTCCTTTGTTTCTTTCTTCCATTTTGTTGATTTTCTTTGATTTTCTTTACTTCTCTTTTTTCGTTGGTTTTCTTTGGATTCTTTCATTTTATGTGTTTTCTCTATGGTTTTCGTACTTTTGTCTTCGGTTTTAGAACCTTTTTATTGAATTTTTTCTATGTGTTGTTTGTATCATTTTCCTCGGTTTTCTATCTACATGTGATACATTCCGTTATACCTGTTAAACATTTGTTAAATACACATCTAAAATAAATTGAGCAAATATTTTTGATGTCTACCTCGTTGTAGACATAAAGAACATTTTTTATAGAAGTTTAACATTTTTTTCGTATGTGATTCGATATTTTGCAATGATTAACATTTCTTTCAAATACATGTTCAGTGTCGTCTTTTTTTCATAATATTTTATATTTCCCATATACAATTGAAATATTTATTTGATATATGTTTAACATTTCCCAAACACTTGATTAATCTTTTTGATAATGTCACGTACAATTTTTTGAAATGCTTTAAATTTTTTTAATGTAACAAAAAAAATTGTATGCAATCAACATTTTTTATATACATTTAGAAATTATTTAAATATTCTTAACATTTTTCTGAAATATACAATTAAAATTTTGACATCAAATATATGATTAATTTTTTGAAATCAAATATATGTGTAACTTTTTTACAATGTCATGTACACTGTCTGAAACACGTGAACATTTTTAAAATGTCACAATATTTTTCTAATATGTTACTTCCTCTCACTCTGATCCATATTACTTGTTTCTTAAATGGATGTATCTCGGCATATTTCAGTGCTAGATACATCCATTTGAGCAAGTAAAATTGATTGGGCGGGGTCCCAACATTTTTCATATACATTTGAAACATTTATTTTATATACACTTAACATTTTCTCAAATATAATGAGACATACAATTTTTGAAAAACGTGAATATTTTAACAATGTAGAACATTTTTTAATATGCTATCAACATTTTTTATGAATTAAGCTAACAATCGTTTTACATTATGTTAACTTTTTTTTTACAGTTTATGATTTAAATTACTTTTTTATGTTTTTAAATATAATTATTTACAATATTGTCTAAAATAAATAATAAAACCTAAAAAAACAATGGAAAACGGTAGAAAAGACGAACTCACCTTGTACCTACCTGGGCCGGGCCATTTTGCGACTACCTGACTCGAACCGTTGCTCCACCTCGTGTCAGGCGATGTATAGTCGCTCCCGCTCTCTATAACTAGGTCCCCGTCGGCCATGGCCCCATGCATATGGAGGATAATTGGACCAGCCCGTTATTGGTATACATGACTACATTTTAAAAATCATTATATGTTAATCACATTAGTAAAAAATAGAATGCATAGAATGTTTTTCCTGAGATGTGTTACAATGTGGAAATTTTCAAGAAGAAGTTTTTTTTTTGAGACAATCTCGCGAAGCTTTATTTAACCGGACCCAATGTTTGTAGGTACAAAAGAGAGATCGCCGGGGTGTCCTAACCAAACATGGCGGCCCACCCCTAATCTCAAAACATGCTTCGCTAAATTGTGAGCCTCGAAATTCAAGCTCCTAAACTCATGAATAAAATTACACGCTAAGAAAGAATAGCTATGGTCTATGATTTCATGTAAAACAACACCATATCTTGCTTTGTTTCCTTGCTTGAGATCCTCCAAAACCACCATACAGTCTGACGCCAGATGTACTCGTCGAAGATTAAGATCGTCAGCAATAGCTAAAGCTTCCCGTATAGCCAGAGCTTCTAAAGTTTGAGGATCACATACTCCCTTGAAGACTATAGCTGATGCCCCTTGGAAACTGCCGTTTTGATCTCTGCAAATAGCAGCAGCAACTCCTCGTCCCCGATTGTTTGCAACTGCAGCATCAACATTTATTTTGTAAAAAGTTCTCCGGAGGGGGGATCCATTGCGATCGGCTGGCCCGATAAGTCCTTGCACTACTTGCAGCTTGTTCCTCAATAGATCTCAAATCCGCTAAGTAGGACTGAATAAACTGGTATGTTGCTTGTGGACTCTGAAAAACTCCTTCATATATTGCCTTCCGTCTTGCTTTCCATACAGCCCATAATGTTACTACCAGCAGCATGAAATCCTTCTGGGATAGTATATCATTCATTGCAAATATCCAGTTTTTTGCATTAGGATCCTTGTTCTGGCTCATTGCTTCCGTCAAGGAAACTTCAGCTAAGGTCCATATGCATCTTGACATAGTGCAATTCAGCAGGGCATGCCTCCATGAATCCTCGCACCCACACAGGGCGCATAAATGAGAAGTGGACATATTGCGGTGTTGGAGAAGATTCGCTGTCGGCATCGAATGCCTTGCAAGCCGCCATAAAAAGACTTTAACTTTTGATGGAACCCTAGTATGCCACAGCGACGTCCATGCCTTAGAACTTTTTGATAAATCTGACGCTCCAGCATGCTCATAAAGCCAATTCTCTCGGTGCTCTTTCTTGTTTAGGATCATTCTATAGGCTGATCTGACCGAGAAAATGCCGTTCCGCTCACCTGACCAAGCCCAAAAATCATCCACCGCCCTTGTGCAGAGCGGCAGACCCATGATTACCTCCGCGTCGATGGGTAAGAAAGTGGCCCGAATCACCTCCTCCCGCCAAGTTGCTGATGTGTGATCAATTAGTTCAGCTACTAGCGTGGGTGGGTTCGTTGAAAGTGAAACTATCGGTCGCAGAGGGCCTATCCTGGGGAGCCAGTTTGTCTCCCATATATTCGTTCCTTGGCCATTCCCAATCCTCCTAATTATGCCCTGTTTCAGTATGTCCCTGGCATCCAGTATAGCTCGCCATATCTGCGAGGGTTGGGTACCCAATTCTGCCTCCAGAAAATCATCATTTGGAAAGTACACCGCTTTTAGAATCCTTGCACTCAGCGATTGTGGTGACTCCAGGAGCCTCCATGCTTGACGGGCAAGCAGAGATAGGTTAAAAATCTCAATGTCTCTGAACCCCATCCCACCAAGGTACTTCGGCTTCGTCATTACACCCCAAGAGACCCAAGCTGGTTTCCTTCGACCTTGTTTACTGCCCCACCAAAATTGTCTGATTATAGAGGTAATATTCTCACACAAACCCTGTGGCAATCTAAAACAAGCCATTGAGTATACTGGTATAGCTTGAGCAACTGACTTGATGAGAACCTCTTTTCCAGCTGCTGACAGAAGCTTCTCCATCCATCCTCTGACTTTCTCCCACACCCTGTCTCTCAGGTACTTAAACGTACCCAACTTGGACTGTCCAACATCTGTGGGCATACCCAAATATCTATCAGACAAAGATTCATTGTGCACATTAAGACATTGTTTGATACTGTCTCTGACTCCTTGAGGGCACCCTCTACTAAAGAAAATAGAAGATTTAGCATTGTTGATCTTCTGGCCCGAAGCACTGCAATATTTGTCCAATAGGTTTGAAACCATCATAGCCCCCTCAACACTTGACTTAAAAAGCAACAGGCTATCGTCAGGAAAAAGGAGGTGGTTAACAGACGGAGCCGTTGAGGCCACCTTGATTCCTTCCAGAACCGACGACTGAGAACTAGTTTTCAAGAGGCACGAAAGGCCCTCTGCTGCAATTAAGAAAAGATAAGGAGAGATTGGATCTCCCTGTCGGATACCTCTAGTCGGTGTAAATTGCTCCAGCTTCTCACCATTGAATAATACCGAAAACGATACAGATTGCACCATACCCATAATTGTTTGGACCCAAGAATGTGCAAAACCCAATTTTCCATTATAGCTCGAAGATAAGGCCACTCTAGCCTATCATAGGCTTTCATCATATCCAACTTCAACGCACAAAAATTATTCCTCTTTGCTCTGTTCTTCTTTATAAAATGCAGACACTCATATGCACATATTATGTTATCTGTGATTAATCTACCTGGGACGAAAGCTGACTGCTCCTCAGATATAATGTCCGGTAGAATCATCTTCAGCCTATTAGCAACAACCTTGGATGCAATTTTATAGATAACCTTGGATGCAATTTTATAGGGCGGAACTGAGAGAGTTGAGTTGGATTAAGGACCTTTGGAATAAGCACCAGGACTGTATCATTCACACACTGAGCATCCTCCTCACCTCTGACAATTCTCAGGACCGCTTTTATTACTTTATCTCCACATATATCCCATTGTCGCTGATAGAAATGAGCAGGAAAACCATCCGGACCCGGTGCCTTAGTCGGGCCCATTTGGAATAACGCCTTTTTAACTTCTTCTTTGGTGTAGGGCTCAAGAAGCATAGAATTCATTTGGTCAGTAACTTTGACAGGCACGTTTGCTAGTACCTCCTCTACACCTGCAACACCTTCCGAAGTGTATAAATTCTGATAGAACTCATTAACTAGTGCCTTCAACTCACCTTGATCCTCCGTTAGAACTCCCAATGAATTAGCAAGAGCTTTGATCATATTTCTCTTGCGGCGCTGGCTAGCCCGAAGGTGAAAAAATCGTGTGTTTCTATCCCCAGCCGACAGCCACTCCAGCCGGGAGCGTTGTCTCCACATCAACTCCTCCCTGTGATACATCTCCACAAGTTTCTCATTGATTTTCAGTTCAATGTGAGACGGCGCCGTTCTCCCTGGATCACTTCGAAGGCGTTCTAATTCGGCCTTTAAGTTTTTTATCTCCTTCCTCACAGAACCAAAAGTGTTCTTGTTCCACGAGCCTAGCTCACCCGATATTCGACTTAGCTTTGCTCGCAGCTCCTCCATGTGCTCCGTTGGGTCTCCCATAGTCCAGCACGACGGAATCGTATTTTCCCATGTCTCATGTGTCTCCCACATTAATTCATACTTGAACTCTCTCTTCCTCCTTCGTGGTCCCGTCGCATGCAAGTTCAATAGAATAGGGCAATGGTCTGAATTTGCTGCTGTGAGGTGCCGTACGTGAGCATCTGTAAACCTTTCATTCCACTCCGCCGAGGCTAAGGCGCGATCCAGCCGCACCTGGGTATAACTTCCTCCCACCACTTTCTTCTCATAAGTCCAGAAGTGCCCCTGAAAGCCAACATCCATTAACATGCAAACATCAACCGCCTCACGGAAGCCTTGTATTTGGGCATTGCTTCGCTCCCCAACTCCTTCATGTTCGTCCGGACGAAGCACCTCGTTAAAATCGCCTAAACACACCCAGGGTAGATCACTCAAAGAGCTGGTCCCTTTCAATATGTCCCACGTTTGGAACCTTAGGGATGTTTGAGCTTCCCCATAGAACAACGTCATTCTCCATGGATCACTCCCTGGTTCTTCCACAGAGCAATCAATATGGTACACAGAGTAACCAAGAATCTCAATATTTATTGGATTATTCCAGAAAATACCGAGTCCACCACTTCTACCTTGACTACTTGCAGCATAGCCATTATCATAACCGATCGAACCAGCTAAGTTTTCTACCCTAGATCTCTCAATCTGAGTCTCAACAATGCATAACAGGGTAGGGGCAAAATCCTTCGCGAAATCGTGAAGTTCTCGAACCGTCGCAGCGTTGCCCGCGCCACAACAGTTCCAACTCAGGATACTCATTGCGCCCGGCGGTGCTCCTCGAAGGAGCCTGCCGATTGTGCTTCATTGGTATTGGTGGCTTCGCCTGTCTCCACCGTCATTCCTGACTCATCCATCCCTTTCTTTGGCCTTTTCCTCTCCTTCCTTGGTGACACATAAACTGGTGGGAGAGGGGGAACTTTAGGTTGTATAGGAATCAGCGCTAAAGTGTCATCCTGGGATCCTTCCACACTGTCGCTCGTCGATGTACTAGCCATGTTCTCCACAGAGATGCGTTTATTTGAGTTCTGAAACTGCTCCTTCCCCGTACTCATCAACCCTTGGGTCGCTCCATCCGCAGTCCCACCTTTCTCCTTCTCTGTGTTCTCTGCCGTCCTCCTGTTCTGCTGCTATTGAGCGTTAAAACGCCAGCTTCGCTCTGGGTTATACTGTTCACGTCCTCTCCCACGACCGCCCATCCCCGGGCCGCCTCTGCCATGCTGCGGAGCAGGGTTCCCCCGGCCAGAGGGCCTGAACCGAACATTATCAGCAAAGAGAGAATCACCCCACTTGAAAGACGTCTCATCATGTACACCATCTCCGCACTCCTCATGCCAATGACCAAACTCCCCACAGTTGTAGCAGAAGATAGGCAGCTTTTTATACTTAACTTGATATTTGATCCTCTCATCTCCCTTTTTTCCTGTTACGAAACGCTTGATCTTGTCATTGATATCTATCTTTATCTTCACCCTGACAAATTCCCCAAAGTAGCCCGCAGGCAGCTTCAGTTGTACTTCCTCCACTACGCCGATTCTCGAGGCCAGCCCTTTCACTGCTGGTTCGATCAGAAAATTATTAGGAAGCCGGTGGATCTGAGCCCAAACAGCCAGCCTGTCAAGTTTAAAAGAATCAGGGTTTCTAAATCTGTCATATTCCTCCATGATAACCGCCTGATCTCTAAACAACCAAGGCCCCTCAAGCATGGCCTTATTCCAGTCACCAAGGCATCCAAATTGCGTTGTGAAGAGATTTTCCTTGATTTTTCTCCACAATACCGGTCTAGCCGGGTTCCAGGCCGCCCGCATATCCCCGTAGAGGGCATTAGGGCTAAACGATTTCGGCGTGTGGACGCGGGCAATCGCCAACCACTTCGCAGGTTCTAAACTGTCAGGCAACTCTTCCTCCCAGACGAAATCATCCTCTTCCTCTTCCGCAAAGTGAGCCTTGCCAGCAGTTCTTCCGCCGTCTCTCTTCCCGATCTACGCTGTGATCCCGCGCTCTCCGTCACCCTTGGCGGTCGTCCAACGGCTAGAGACAGCGCCGAGTCTTGGCAGCCGGGGGTGCGTGGGCACGACGGGAGAAAAAGGTAGATTCCGACGTAGATCGCTGGAAGAGATCGAAACCCTAGGGTTTTTCGCCTAGGGGAAAAGCTATTTTCAAGAAGAAGTAGATATACTTTCCGAATGCATGCTAAAAAATTGGCCGATAAGAATGGGCCGATGTTACCCACTGGGACACTGGGCTTGACCCAATGTTTCATGGCCAATAATAGGTCTTTTTCGATCTGTTTCATGTGGAAACTGGGCAGGGAGCCGGTCACCACCGTCCCATCGTGACAAGCGGGTAGACCAAAATTGTTACACAGGATTGATGAGTATGTCGTTACAATAGCACATGCCTCCGCAAAGGTTGTTAGCGTCCTATTTATAGGTAATTTTTGAACGGTTGGCACAAGATTACTTTTGTTTCAGAGTTATAAATCTGAGAACTTTTGGTGCTAACGTTTTCATGGTTGTGACGCCCGGATAATTAAGCTACAGTAACCCTCTACTGATGAGGCCATGTCACCACGATTACTATTGATAAACTCGTGCTGATTCAAACCCCGTCCAAATTCTAATTTAAAATCAAGTCAACTATAAAAGTTTTCAAATGTCAAAGATAAAATGTTCATAATGTTGAAAATAACCCTCAAGTAATTTTCTTGAAGAAATAAAATAAAATTGGAATTTATTTTGTCCCTAGCAATATTTTGGTGGCCCAGCAACATTTATTTTGGACGTTTATAATTCCAACAAGTAGTCTTACATTTCCCAAACCACTTGAAACTTTGTGGGCCTCTCCAAACTAATGACCACTAGTTATTTGACAAGTTTCATGTTGAACAAAACTCATTTGGTGATAAATTAAAATGTGAAACAGTGGTGAAATGAATAAGTAGAATTATCATATGAAGGATAATTGGACCAGCCCATTATTTTTATACATGACTACATTTTAAATTCATTATACCTAAATCACATTAATAAAAAAAGAATTCATTGAATGTTTTTCTAAGATGTGTTACAATCTGTAGAAATTTTCAAGAAGAAGAAGATATACTTTCCGTATGCATGCTGAAAACAATGGCCGGTAAGAATGGGCCGACGTTACTCACTAGGACACTGGCCTGGCCCAATTTTTCATGGCCAATAAAAGGACTTTTTCGGTCAGTTCCATTTGGAAACTGGGCCAGGGAGCTTGCACCACCGTCCATACAAGCGGGTCGACCCATAATTGTTACCCTGGGTTGGAGTATGTCATTACAATAGCACATGCCTCCCAAGGGGGTTTTATCCTTCTGTTTATAGGTGATTTTTGGACAGTTGGCCCAAGATTACTTTTGTTTCGGAGTTATAAATATGCATTTTTTTGGTGCTAATGTTTTCATGGTAGAAAATAAAAATGAATTTCCATATGTACCTTTTTGTGTTCTTTGAACGAATAAACTCTAGAAATCCTAACTTGCTGAAAATTCCTTCTGCTAAGTGATGCTGTGTGAAATGATATTGTTGTATTGCTGCTATTTTTGTGTGGAAATCTAGTGCAAATTTGTTTGAGTGAGATAGTACCAACTTGTCCAACGAGACATGAGGCCAGTCATCACTGGACTATTGAACCAGCTCCATGCCCATGAAGAGAGGAGAGGGCCCGATAGGGACCATATCTAGGCCGGAGAGGGCCGACCCATTCCCATTCTTAGTCGCATTGATCATGATGAACAACAAAATTGTTGAAAAAACCATGGTGCACTAGTATCTTGCCTTGGCATTATTATTTATCTCCTTAGAGGACCTAGCTAGGTAGTGAGTACATATAAGCCATGCATCATGATATTAGTTACTGACATAAAATAGATGATGCTTCAAGCACTGATGTCGACATGGTCTCGAACAAATATCACTCCTCCACATGTAAATACTTTTACAACTCTTAAAATAGAGCTACATTGTGTACTTATTGTTCATGATATATCTATGATACTCCATTCGTTCTAGAATGTAGTGCGTCCACGTTTCTCGAGATCCAAATTTGACAGTAAATTTAACCAACAAGACTGATTGCAGCGGGGACAAAAATTATAATTCAGTGGTACAATTCTTGGCCCCGTCGCAGTCGGTCTCGATGGTTAAATTTACGATCAAAATTAAATCTCGAAAAGCACGGGCGGACTACATTGTGAAATGGAGGGAGTACTATTTTAGTTCTTTATGTTAACTGTACAATTTTAATTTTCTAATGTAATTAGTATCTTGTATGCTAGTGGTCAGATTTAGAAAAGCTTCAGGGGTTGCCAACCCCTTTTAGTACAGTATCCTGGAAGCGAAATCCAATGGCCGAAGTTCACTGATAGTCTAAGAGGGCTAAAAATGTGCCGGTTTTACTATCCCACATTAGGAGTTGTAATTTTTTTTGGGGTACTTCACTTATTAACATCAAACTAGTGGTTTGGGCGCCATCCTGTGGCGCCGCTTAAGAGGAAGCTGTGCGCATGTTTTCATTTAAAAAAATACAAGTCCTCGCCTCCGTCTAAAAAACATCTTAAAAAAAATTCTCACCTTCATCTAAAAAAATGTAATAAAAAATAAAAGAAAAAAATAAAACCGCAACCTACCAGCGAGTGTCACTTTGCATAACCCTTCATTTAAAAAATACGAGAGGTCCTCACCTTCATCCAAAAATAGAAAATACATTTAAAAAACAATCCGCACCTTCTTCATTTAAAAAAAAAAAATCCAAAACTCACCGCAGCCAACCAGCTTGCGCCAGTGGCATAGCTGGTTGGCCACACTGTAGTTTAATGGGTTTAATGATGCTTACTGCATTCTCTTCACCTGTCCTTTCTCCAGACGCTGAATTCAGCTTCGCTTTAATCTGTATAAGATAAGATGCCCATCATCGCTCTGCTGTTTCATCAGCGTTTGTCTTTACTCAGGCCCGGCGGACTTAACGGTTTTTGCCACCAGAAAGCTCCGGCAGATTTGCCTAGCCGCCAGACGCTAACCTCAGCGCTTAGGTGGTTTCTGCGTTGGCCGCTAATTCTAACCTCCTTTGTTTAGTAAAAAAAAAGTAGCGAGTACCAATATGAACTTAGCTCTGTGATGGAAAGTAGTCTAGATACCGTATGTGACATTCGGCAGGTGTTGACTTCGGGCTTGATTGGAAATTGGGAAATTAGCGGTCAGTCGTGGCAAGTTAGAGATTCTTGCAAGGCAAGGAAGCGAGCTTTCATTGGCATCCCATCCGAAACCCAGGGTGGTAATTTTTTTTTTCAGATAACACTCACGAGTCAGGACGGTAGATAATGCTCAGGATTTTGTTGAACGATGTACTCTAAACCTTCTTTTTTTTTTTGCTAACTCCTGCCTCCGAACTCTTTTGAGCAACAGTGTTTTTCCTTTAGTTGCAAGGGTGCTTTTTCAGGTCTTGATGAACAATTCAATTTCCTTTTGGATATTATGCATGAAGAATTCATCATTGGTGTTAATTTAGTCCTCGAGCGCCCCGAAACGGAGGGTACAATAAAAATGACAGAAATAAATATAGGAGAGTGAGTTGTGTTCCAAGTTCACAAGTCGTATCCTTCCTCGGTTAGAAAAAAAGAAGTCATACCCTTTCAGCCTTTCTAGAACGTGGTTGTTCTGTCATTACTCGGTTCACAGGAAGCACAAGACCGGCAATGAGAAAAACCGGTTGGCGGTTGCTGCCCAGAAACCGACCCCGACCAAAAGCGCAGCCATACGTGAGCTCCGTCGCCCCGCGGCCAGGTCAGAAAAGTGCAGCCAAACTAGTCCCGCCCCGGCGGCGCGACACGACCGGGACTTTCCGCGGCCGCCGTGCTTCTAGTAGACGGATCGCGTGAACCACGGCGGCGCCAGAGTGTGGCCGGCCGGGGATGACATGTCACCGCTCGGCGCAGCCAGCGCGGTAGCTGTCGATCATACATACATACACACGTCACGCCGTCACGGTAACACAACTCGAACACGGGCACAGCGGGAGCCGGGCTAACGTCAAACCGTTGAAACACCAGCACGGCTGCGGTGGACAGTTGAACTCCATGCTGTAGAGGATTTAGGGGTGAAAAGGAGACGTGGGTTTCCGTTTGAGCGTGTACCTCTCTCCGCTTAATTGTGCGGGTGCAAGTTTTTGAAGCACTTCACCAAAATCCCTCCAAGTATATTACTTGCCACCTCCTTTTAGGCATCAAAGGGTGGGTGGTGCGTCGACGAGGGAAGTTCACCAGGAGTTGGTGTTGTCTTCGGAGGTAACCGGCGATGGTCGAGACGCGGCGATGTTGCTCTGTTTTTGCACAAGCTTTTTTTGCTTTGTAGTTGTGTTGTTGGTGGTGGCTGTCTTCGGACTAGCCCTGGTGTGGTATGTGAACTATGCTCGTTGTTTGCAACAAGTTGTAGTCTTCTTATAACTCAAATTCTGCCTTTTATAAAAATATGGTACGCATTCGCATGCTCTTGAAAAAAAAAAGACCGCTTCAAGTATTTTAAAACAACTTCCTGGGCTTATACGGTGTTAGGGCATCTTCAAAGGCGACCCGCAGATTTGCTCTCACGTCCGTCTGCAGACAGGGGGCTAGTCCACGGACACGGATGCGGGAGTCGGCCATCCAATGCTATCATGTATATGTCCGCCGGAAAGGTCAGTTTGAAATTTAAATTTAGTCCGGTCCACATAGCGCGTCGGATCAAACCAACGACGGATCGCATGTCGGATCACAGCCAAAAAGAGGCAAGTATATTTAGTTTTTACATGCCCGAATCCAAATGTACATCAGTCCAGCAGTCTATGCAATTTTCTGCCCTACCGGACCAGCACCCAGCGATCTGCTCTCCGATCAAGGTGCCGTTGCCGCCGCGTAGGCCGCCTTCGCGTTAGTCCCCGCCTAGTCCTCGTCGTCCGCCACTATCAACTGATCTTTTTGCCGCTATAACATCTGGTAGCGGATGGATTGCACGATCCTTCTTGAGTCGGGATTCAAAGAGTCTAGATTCAAGGTCAATATCTTGGTGTCCTTCGCATTGGCGGCGATCTTCAACTTCTTTTCCTCCAGCTCGGTCTTCCTCTCTTCGATTATGGTCCTCCTCTATTTGAGCTTGAACTTCTGGTTCGTCGCCTCCATCAACAATGTGAACCTCTCCGCCCAGGGGCGGAGCCAGGATTTGAACATAGGGGGGGCGAAAAGACAATGATCATGCAAGACATAAAACCGCAATATACCGAGTATCAATATAATATAGCATTTGTATAATATATTTCCTGGTAGACAAATCTTCGTTTGATATGAATTTTGAGTTTTCTCACTACATGTGCAACATATGGCAACATATGTTTGTAGTATATAAACCAAGGAATTTACTGTTGGTGTGTTCTTTTAATCCTTGAGGCATTGCATAATTAGAAAAAAATACACATCCAATTAGTACTATTCAATTGCTTTAGATACTTTCTATAGATTGTATATACTGGAGTAACTTCAGAATTGAGTGTTTATTAAGATAATCATGTAGTACAAGTTCATACCTGCTTGATCGACGCTGTGACGGCCGGTAGAATCGGGGGCACCGAACCGAGGCAGATCGAGCCAGCCGGTAGTTCGTCAGGATCAGCACAGCGTGGATGGAGAAGGTGCTAGCAGCGGCTGCACCGCTCCCATTGTCTTAGTCAGATCACATGGCTCCTTCCGATGGCGAGTGGGCGAGATCGGCGGCAGGCGGCGGACGCCGTAGCAGGAGTTCGATCTTCTTTAGGGTTGGAGAGAGGATTTTGATATGCGAAAGGAATGTCTACGATGGCATAATTAAAATGGAGAGCTGGGCTGTTAATTTTCGTGGGCTTCTAGCCATACGCACGTAGCCACGGGCCAGCCAATATAGATTAGGCCTAATTCTAATCAAGTCAGGCTAGCTAGTACACATATACGTACGTATGTATTGTTGAGGGGGGCCGATCGTTGGGGGGGGGGGGGGGGGGGTTCTAGCCCCTGCTCGCCCCCCTGTCTCCGCCTTTTTATCCTCCTTGAGGTTCGAACACTTCATGCATGCCTCCTTCTTCGACAAGATGTCAAGATGTCCTCGAACCTCTCTATCAGCTTGGCCGCCGCACCTTCTCGCTTTGCCCTCTCCTCCTCTGACTCCTTCCCCCGTAAAAAATTTCTAACCTTCGGTGGTTCTTGGATTGGGTCGATAGGGTCGTTAGTTTTCTTCCTCGATGGCTTAGGCGGCGGTCATGGCCATGAAAAGGTTCCACTTCTATTGCCCATTCAATTTCAACCAACAATGAGCAACAAAACTAAGCATGTCGGGCTAGTGAGCAACAAAACTAAGTATGTCCAGCAAGTGATCAACTTACTTGCACGGTGATTTGTGCACCACTAGGACATCATGTGATGAGATGCTTCAAGTGCCCGCAATACTTGGACATGGCCTCTTGGATGGTGTACTATGGATGGTTGATGGACTTTGATTCACGATTGCGGATGATAGCGTCAGAGTAGGGGCGAAATGCCTGTGTACGTGGAACCAAATGTGAATGTTGTTCCAAAATATTGTGCACTTTTTCTCCGTGGTACGGATCGAATCGAGGCTAGTGGCCAACCATACATCGCACAACAACTCGTCCTCCCGCATGTTAAAGCCTTCTCCTCTACCCTTCTTCTTCGGGTCATCGGTTGTATCATCCGGATCATCGTCCTCGTTGTCCTCCCCTCCTCCTTCCCCCTCCTGTTGTTGTTGTCCGGTGGCCCAATGCTGCTCTTGTTGTGTGCCCATGCCGGTCTAGGTGTAGCACTGTTGCGTTCCCGTCTGGGTGTAGAACTGTTGCTGCTGGTAATTGCTGGACTAGGTGGGATCTAAATCTTCCACCCATCCGTCCTCAGAGCCACATCCTCCTCCTTCGCCTCCGTCGTGGATGATGTCGACCACCTCCCTATCCGGGTTCTCCTCGTACGCCGGATCCCCTGCTCTAGGCATTGCCGTGAACAGCGTGCAGGCACCCATCTGCTCTCCAAACGCCGTCTGCACTCGAACAAGTTGCGGCGAAGAATACTCGAAGAAGAGCGGCACCGCGTTTACGTCAATGTTGTAAGGCACCTTCCCATCGGGTGTTCTGAGCTACTTGGTGGTGTAGAAGTACGAAGGCTTGTAAGGCTCTAGCCATGGCGCCATCTGTATTGTGGGCGCCCCCGTCTGGGCATCGCGCCCTCCGCCGCGACGTCCGACACGAGCACCATGGCCACTACCACTACCACGCCCACCGTCGGCCATCCGCTTCTAGCGGTTCTCTTCCTTTGCGGCCTTCGCCTTCACGCGACGAGTTTGCCGCGTAGCCGAGCTGATCTTCCAAGCGAGTGTGATGCTCTGATCCTCCGGCACCATCGCCGCCTCCATCTCCCACAAGTTCTCCCGCAGTTTCCATGCATGGGCGGTTGAAGGAAGAAGAGGGTGGAAGAAAAGGGCGGGAATTGGGTGGACAGCTGTGGGGGATGGAGAGTGGGGGATTTTGGTGTGAAAGTAGTGTGGGTTGCTACAAAAGCATGAGCTCCGCCTTCCTTTTGGGTGGGCCAGTGCGGTCAGAGTATTACGTTTAGCGTATCCGTACTGCTGCATCCCCCACACACACATTTGGTTCCGATTTGCGGGAAAATCATGGTCCGGACCACGCCGCGGACCGATACAGGATCCTGTTGGATGGCTTCCGCGATCCAGATAGCATGGTCCGGATGTATGCAGGCGGTTTGAGGGTCGCCATTGGAGATGCCCTTAGAGTGTCTAGATCTAGACCCCTCATACCCGCTACAAACGCCTGGGCGGGCTGTCCGAATGAAAAAAATGCCACCCAACCGGAGGCTCATATCCGGCCCAAATGCCTGGACTAATCGGCATTCTGCATACCCGGCCCAAATCTAGGGCGGATATGGAAATGCCTAGACGCGCCCGCCATATCGGACTGATTGCTAAGGACTACGCCAATTCACCCATATTCGATCCCTCCTTGCCCTACCAGCCCTCCCCTCTTCTTTGTTGGACCCCGTCCGCACAACCGCCACCGGAGTTCCGTCACCATCATGGCTTCGTCGTCATCCCCAACCCAAAGCTTTGCCACCGAAGGCCACAACCCATACCGCTGCCGACAGGCCTCAATCCAGTCAAGGTCGCCACCACCGGACCCTGCCCCTGTATCCCCAACTCCCCCATATATACACCTCGCACTTTATGTGTTCGACGAAATGTCGGAGCTGGAGTTTTATTATTTCGTTCATTATTTCTAGGTCACCAATGGATTCGTTGTGGAATGATGGTTATGGGAACCCCGGCATTGATGAATTCATATTCAACGAGTTCATCGCCTCATCGGATTCAGATGATGAGGATGTTGAAATGATGATGATGAGCATCCCAGAGGAGTTGGAGAAGGAAGAGGAGCTTGTCCTAAACTTCAAGGGTTCCTTAAAGGGCCGAAGAGTTATTCCCCATGATAGGATTGCGGGTGCAATGCTTTTGCACACAAACTAGTTCACGGTGGACCCAACATTCGCTGAAAGTTTCACATTGGTACCGAATGAGCAAAAATTTGTCCTTACGTATAGTGACTGCCGTGGAGAAGGCTGATGACAACTTCAAGTTGAGGAAGGATTGTTGCGGAGAACTTTCTTTCTCTCCTCTGCAGAAGTGCATGATTGCTCTCAGGATACTTGTTTATGGGAAGGCCGCAGATGCAATTGGTACTGAAATCAGGATGGGAGACAACACAATCCTGGCGACCATGATACAATTTGCATGCACTATGGTGAACGTGTTTGGTGTAGAGTACCTGAGAGAGCCAACTGTGGAGGACACAGAAAAATTGTTGACAATTGGAGCAGCAAGAGGATTCCCAGGTATGTTAGGTTCAGTTGATTGCATACACTGGCAATGGAAGATCTGCCCAAAAGGTTTGTGTGGGCAATATCAAGGTCACGTCAAAGAAACCACCATCATACTTGAAGCAGTGGCATCGAAGGACTTGAGGATTTGGCATGCTTTGTTTGGCACGCCAGGTTCATGCAATGACATTACTGTGCTCGAAAGGATCTCCTTTGTTCAAGAGACTTTATGACGAGGAAGCTCACCATGCAAGTACACTGTCAGCAGACACAACTACACCATGGGGTACTACCTTGCCGATGGTATCTATCCTCGGTGCAAGGTATTTGTGAAGACCATATTTGATCCCCAAGGCAACAAAAAAGCCGAATTGCAACAATGCAAGAGGCAACTAGCAAGGATGTGAAGAGGGCATTTGAACTGCTCCAAGCTCATTGGGCTATCGTTCATGGAGCTATGATGATGTGGGAAGCGGAGACACTTTCGCAGCTCATCACATGTCTGTGGCAATCGTGTTATCGACGTGTAAGTACCCTACCAAATGTCCTTTACCTAGACATCATCTTTGGCTTAGGCTTATACAACCTTACACAAACAAACCAATATAATCTGGAGGAGAAAAAAGGAAGATGTTTGTGTTGGGAAAGCAATATGTGTTAATATTACCAATAAACACTGAGCATGCTTCATGAGGAGATGTGAAAATCCATACCATCGACGATTTGGTAAAAGGAGACGTCCAGTTTAATTATATGTGTGCAAAGTATCCTACGAAATGTCCCTCATCTAGGCACCATCCTATAGGCCTACACGTCTTTATGCAAGCAAACAAAAATAGTCGAAGAAGCACAAGAAAGATAGCGTTCTAGGTTTATATGGTCACTACACCATGCCAATAGCCAACAAGTAGTTGGTCGGGAAAGATACCCAATAGCCAACAAGCAGTCGTTCGGGAAAGATATGTCGAACAGTACAGGGTTTTCCCGTATGGACATTCCCCAACAGACACGATCGATCAGCAGTAGTCTTTCCCAACCGACTGTCTGTTGGCGGAACTTGTATTCCCAACGAACCTGGCTGTTGGGGATGTAGTGTTGTGGTGTAGTGGGTCTTACACGACCAAACACACCAACATGAGTCGGATGTGCCAAAACGAGAGATGTTTTTCGTTGAGAAGTAACTTTTCTATTGAAAACTTTAGTTGATGTGGACATTCCAAAATCCCTGCCGTGGAGATATAAGATATAAGTGACGTGAGTTCCATTGGCTAACGAATTATTGAAGTGTAAGTACCCTACCAAAATGTTGGGGAACGTAGCAGAAATTCAAAATTTTCTACGCATCACCAAGATCAATCTATGAAGTAACTAGCAACGAGAGAGAGGGGAGTGCATCTTCATACCCTTGAAGATCGCGATGCGGAAGCGTTGCAAGAACACGGTCGGTGGAGTCGTTCACTAAGCGATTCAGATCGCAGCCGAATCCGATTTAAGCACCGAACAACGGTGCCTCCGCGTTCAACACACGTACAGCCCGGGGACATCTCCTCCTTCTTGATCCAGCAAGGGGAGAGGAGAAGTTGAGGGAGAGCTCCGGCAGCACGACGGCGTGGTGGTGGAGCTTGCAGTTCTCCGGCAGAGCTTCGCCAAGCACTACGGAGGAGGAGGAGGTGTTGGGGAGGGAGAGGGCTGCGCCAGGGGAAGGGTGAAGCTCCCATGCACCTCCCCACTATATATAGGGGTGGAGGGGGCTGGTTTCTTGCCCTCCAAGTCCATTGGGGCGTTGGCAAAGGTGGGAGGAAAGAAATCCCATCATTTCCTTCCCCACCGATTGTTATCCCCCTTTTTTAGGGATCTTGATCTTATCCCTTCGGGATATGATCTTATTCCTTCTAAGGGGGGATCTTGTTGCGCCTTGACCAGCGGTGTGGGGCCTTGACCCTACTACCCACGTTCATGTGGGTTCCCCCATGCAGGTGGGCCCCACTCCGGAACCTTCTAGAACCTTCCCGGTACAATACCGAAAAATCCCGAAATATTTTTCGGTGGCCAAAATAGGACTTCCCATATATAAAACTTTACCTCCGGACCATTCCAGAACTCCTCGTGACGTCTGGGATTTCATCCGGGACTCCGAAGCTGCCAAAAAAATTCTAAGTACATGAAGGGGCTTCAAAAGAGGAACATTGGGAGCCACCACCTCGGAAGCCGTGGTTACAGCGGAAAGAGGTCCAAATGGGCCAAGGAGGACGCGGAAGCCACGAGTCTGGGCATCCCAGACCCCTTGGCGGATTTCACCGTCCCGCAGGAGCGTGACGTCCTGAGGGCCCGGCACCATTGGGACCCAGTGAAGAAGGTTTACGAGACAACACCGGTCATTACGGAGTTCATGAGACTGCTGGTAATTTTAGTTTCTAATCAATTCGACTGCACACGTTAGTCATATTTGTAAACGATCCTTGTGCCTTTTGCAGAGAGAGCAGCACCGGATTGCGGCCGAAAGCGACTCATCGTCTGAGGCATTGGCGAGGCCCAAGTGGGATACTCGACCGTCGTATGGACGCGTGCACAGTGTCGGAGACGGTGCCACATGGAAGAAGTACTACCGTGAGACCACGGAGGAGAAAAAGGAAAGATGGAGGTTAACTGAAGAAAGCATCGTCAAGAAGGTTGAGATTGCGGTTGAGAAGAAATCATCTCAGACAGTCGCAACAGCGGTAGCTGCCGTAAAACAGGCGATTGCAGATATATCTACTTCCTTGGTGACGGGCGTTTACACTTGGAGAAGGCAAAATCCAGAAAAAAATGCAGAGGACTTTCCCCTTGCTGACTTCTTGGGAGCACCTGCTCCCGCACCGGCTCCCGTACCTGCTCCCGCACCGGCTCCCGTACCTGCTCCCGCACCGACTCCCGCACCTGCTCCCGCACCGGCTCCCGTACCTGCTCCCGCACCGGCTCCCGCGCCGGCTCCCGCACCAGTCGTGCTCGGTGGTGCCTCCTCTTTGGCTGAGCTCGATGCCCTCACGGTATCTTTCACATCGGCCCCCTTCAATATAAATGTATAATCTCCCGTTTTCGTTGCCTTTCGGATGTCTCACGTCGCAGACTTTTCTTTGCAGGCCGACGAAACCCCGTGCACCACATTGTACACCATCGGTGAACAGAAGGTGTACATGGGGAAGGGGACGATAATGGAGCCGAAGGAACCATTGTTCCACAGCCGGTCGATCCCCGCGAACGTCTTCAAGGTTTCCGTGGCCAATATCAAACCGGGCCACGAGAATTTGCCTCCTCTAATACTAGTGGGGGATGACGACGAGACCCCACGGCGGCTTGGTGATTGTTGCCATGGGTGGGTCCTGTTGTGGCCAAAGAGTCTGCTTCGTCTGGAGGCTGCCGGAGCACACCCACGAGCACGTAGCCTTAGCAAGTTATGAACATCAACACCCCCCCTACCCAATTAGCGTCGGGTGTCGGGTTGGGTGATAGCGGACGGGGTAAGCAGTAGATGATATGCTATTCTCGCGTATATCATTGTTTAGATGGATGACGATGTATTTGCAAGTAATCGAGACTTGTATCGCTATTTTCGAGATTGATGACGAGAGACCACTTTGTGTTGGATGATGATTATGATGATGACATGATTTGATGAGACTAATTGTATGTATATGCTATGATTACATTTGTATGTGGATGATATGCTAAAGATTATTGTATAAAGCCTATTAAAATACAAAACAAATAAAAACAAATATGCAGGAAAAAAACTAATAAAACTAGTACTAGCGAGGGGGGGAAATTTAGCAGTAGCGCCGACTTACCAGTAGCGCTTCCTGCTAAACAGCGCTGCAGATAATATCAATAGTGCCCTTTTCCAAAGAGCGCTACAGCTATTCATCAGTAGCAGTAGCGTGGGTCAACAGGCGCTACTGCTATACGTTAGCTGTAGCGCCTTATTAGTAGCGCCGGTACCCGCGCTACTGAGAGGGCCAAAACCCGCGCTACTGCTAGGCTTTTCCCTAGTAGTGCCATGTTGTCTCCTACATGTTCCATGATGATCTCATCGGATGAACCACGATGTCAAGGATTCAAGCAATCCCATATACAATTCCTTTTGTCAATCGGTACGTTACTTGCCCGAGATTCGATCGTCGGTATCCCAATACCTTGTTCAATCTCGTTACCGGCAAGTCACTTTACTCGTTTCGTAATGCATGATACCATGACTAACTACTTAGTCACATTGAGCTCATTATGATGATGCATTATCGAGTGGGCCCAGAGATACCTCTCCATCACACGGAGTGACAAATCCCAGTCTCAATTCGTGCCAACCCAACAGACACTTCCGGAGATACCCGTAGTGCACCTTTATAGCCACCCAGTTACGTTGTGACGTTTGGCACACCCAAAGCATTCCTACGGTATCCGGGAGTTGCACAATCTCATGGTCTAGGGAAATGATACTTGACATTAGAAAAGCTTTTAGCAAACGAACTACACGATCTTGTGCTATGCTTAGGATTGGGTCTTGTCCATCACATCATTCTCCTAATGATGTGATCCCGTTATCAATGACATCCAATGTCCATGGTCAGGAAACCATAACCATCTATTGATCAACGAGCTAGTCAACTAGAGGCTCACTAGGGACATGTTGTGGTCTATGTATTCACACATGTATTACGGTTTCCAGTTAATACAATTATAGCATGAACAATAGACACTTATCATGAACAAGGAAATATAATAATAACCATTTTTTATTGCCTCTAGGGCATATTTCCAACAGTCTCCCACTTGCACTAGAGTTAATAATCTAGTTCACATCACTATGTGATCGTAATGAATTCAACACCCATGGGGTTTGATCATATCTCGCTTGTGAGAGAGGTTATTAGTCAATGGGTCTGAACCTTTCAGATCCATGTGTGCTTTACAAATCTCTACGTCATCTTGTAGATGCAGCTACCACGCACTATTTGGAACTATTCCAAATACCTGTTCTACTATATGAATCCGGTTACTATTCAGAGTCATCCAGATTAGTGTCAAAGTTTGCATCGACATAACCCTTTACGACGAACTATTTTACCACCTCCATAATCGAGAAAAATTCCTTAGTCCACTAGTCACTAAGGATAACTTTGACCGCTGTCTTGTGATCCATTTCCGGATCATTCTTGTACCCCTTGACTGACTCATGGCAAGGCACATTTCAGGTGCAGTACACAACATAGCATACTGTAGAGCCTACGTCTAAAGCATAGGGGACGACCTTCGTCCTTTCTCTCTCTTCAGCCGTGGTCAGGTCTTGAGTCTTACTCAATACTCACACCTTATAACACATCCAAGAACTCCTTCTTTGCCGATCTATTTTGAACTCCTTCAAAATCTTGTCACGGTGCATATTCATTTGAAAGTACTATCAAGCGATTTTTGATCTATCCTTATAGATCTTCATGCTCAATGTTCAAGTATCTTAATCCAGGTTTTCCATTGAAAAACACTTTTCAAATAACCCTACATACTTTCCAGAAATTCTACATCATTTCCGATCAACAATATGTCAACAACATATACTCATCAGAAATGCTATAGTGCTCCCACTCACTTCTTTGAAAATACAAGTTTCCAATAAACTTCGTATAAACCCAAAATCTTTGATCATCTCATCAAAGCATATATTCCAACTCCGAGATGCTTACTCCAGTCCTTAGAAGGATTGCTGGAGCTTTGCATACTTGTTAGCATCTTTTAGGATTGACAAAACCTTCTGGTTGTATCACATACAACTTTTCCTCAAGAAAATCGCTGAGGAAACAATGTTTTGACATCCTATCTGCAAGATTTCATAAATAATGCAGGAACTGCTAATATAATTTCAACAGACTCTTAGCATCACTACGAGTGAGAAAGTCTCATCATAGTCAACTCCTTGAACTTGTCGAAAAACATCTTAATGACAAGTCGAGCTTTCTTAATGGTGATACGTACCATCATTGTCCGTCTTCATTTTAAAATCCATCTGTACCCAACAGCCTTACGACCATCAAGTAGTTCTTCCGAAGTCTATACTTTGGTTTCATACATGGATCCTCTCTCGGATTTTATGGCCTCGAGCCATTCATCGGAATCCAGGCCCACCATCGCTTCTCCATAGCTCGTAGGTTCATTGTTGTCTAGCAACATGACCTTCAAGACAGGATTACCGCACCACTCTGAAGCAGTACGCGTCCTTGTCGACCTACGAGGTTTGGTAGTGACTTTATCCGAAGTTTCATGATCACTATCATCAGCTTCCACTTCAACTGGTGTAGGCGCCACAAGAACAACTTCCTGTGCCCTGCTACACACTAGTTGAAGTGACGGTTCATTAACCTCATCAAGTCTCCACCATCCTCCCACTCAATTCTTTCGAGAGAAACTTTTCCTCGAGAAAGGACCCGATTAGAAACAATCCCTTTTGCTTCCGGATCTGAGACAGGAGGTATACCCAACTATTTTTGGGTGTCCTATGAAGATGCATTTATCCGCTTTGGGTTCGAGCTTATCAGCCTGAAACTTTTTCACATAAGTGCCGCAGCCCCAAACTTTATAAGAAATGACAGCTTAGGTTTCTCTAAACCATAGTTCATACGGTGTCATCTTAATGGATTGTGTGGTGCCCTATTAAAGTGAATGCGGTTGTGTCTAATGCCTAACCCATAAATAATAGTGTTAATTCGATAAGAGACATCATGGTATGCACCATATCCAATAGGGTGCAGTTACGATGTTCGGACACACCATCACACTATGGTGTTCCAGGCGGTATTAGTTGTGAAACAATTTCCACAATGTCTTAATTGTGTGCCAAACTCGTAACTCAGATATTTATCTCTATGATCATATCATAGACATTTTATCCTCTTGTCACGACGATCTTCAACTTCACTCTGAAATTACTTGAACCTTTCAATAATTCAGATTTGTGTTTCATAAAGTAAATATACTAAGAATCTACTCAAATAATCTGTGAAGTAAGAGCATAACGATATTCACTGCGTGCCTCAGCACTCATTGGATTGCACACATCAAATGTATTACTTCCAACAAGTTGCTCTCTTGTTCCATCTCACTGAAAACGAGGCCTTTCAGTCATCTTGCCCATGTGGTATGATTTGCATGTCTCAAGTGATTCAAAAACAAGTGAGTCCAAACGATCCATCTGCATGGAGTTTCTTCATGCGTATATACCAATAGACGTGGTTCGCATGTGTCAATCTTTTCAAAAACGAGTGAGTCCAAAGATCCATCAATATGGAGCTTCTTCATGCGTTTTATACCAATATGACTTAAGTGGCAGTGCCACAAGTATGTGGTACTATCATTACTATCTTATATCTTTTTGCACGAACGTGTGTATCACTACGATCGAGATTCAATAAACCATTCATTTTAGGTGCAAGACCGTTGAAGGTATTATTCAAATAAACAGAGTAACCATTATTCTCCTTATGAATAACCGTATTGCGATAAACATAATCCAATCATGTTTATGCTCAATGCAAACACCAAATAACAATTATTTAGGTTTAACACCAATCTCGATGGTAGAGGGAGCAGGCGATGCTTGATCACATCAACCTTGGAACACTTCCAACACACATCATCATCTCACCTTTAGCTAGTCTCCGTTTATTCCGTAGCTCTTTTATTTCCAGTTACTAACACTTAGCAACTGAACCGGTATCTTAATACCCTGGTGCTACTAGGAGTACTAGTAAAGTACACATTTAATACAATGTATATCCAATATACTTCTGTCAACCTTGTCAGCCTTCTCATCTACCAAGTATCTAGGGTAGTTCTGCTTCAGTGACTGTTCCCTCATTACAGAAGCACTTAGTCTCGGGTTTGGGTTCAACCCTGGGTTTCTTCACTAGAGCAGCAACTGATTTGTCGTCTCATGAAGTATCCCTTCTTGCCTTTGCCCTTCTTGAAACTAGTGGTTTTACTAACCATCAATAATTGATGCTCCTACTCGATTTCTACTTTCGCGGTGTCAAACATCGCGAATTGCTCAAGGATCATCATGTCTATCCCTGATATGTTATAGTTCATCACGAAGCTCTAATAGCTTGGTGGCAGTGACTATGGAGAACCATCACTATCTCATCTGGAAGATTAACTCCCACTCGATTCAAGTGATTGTAGTACTCAGACAATCTGAGCACATGCTCAATGATTGAGCTTTTCTCCCTTAGTTTGCAGGTTAAGAAACTTGTCGGAGGTCTCATACCTCTTGACGTGGGCACGAGCCTGAAATCCTAATTTCAGCTCTTGGAACATCTCATATGTTCTGCGATGTTTCAAAAATGTCTTCGCTGCCTCAATTCTAAACCATTTAACATTACGCACTGAACTATCACGTAGTCATCAAAATGTGTATGTTAGATGTTCGCAACATCCACAAACGACGCTCGAGGTTCAGCACACCGAGCGGTGCATTAAGGACATAAGCCTTCTGTGCAGCAATGAGGACAATCCTCAGTATACGGACCCAGTCCGCATAATTGCTACTATCAACTTTCAACTAAAATTTTCTCTAGGAACATATCTTAAACAGTAGAACTAAAGCACAAGCTACGACATAATTTGCAGTCCTTTTGACTATGTTCATGATAATTAAGTTCATCCAATGAACTCCCACTCAGATAGACATCCCTCTAGTCATCTAAGTGATACATGATCCGAGTTAACTAGGCCGTGTCCGATCATCACGTGAGACGGACTAGTCATCATCGGTGAACATCTCCGTGTTGATCGTATCTACTATACGACTCATGTTCGACCTTTCGGTCTCTTGTGTTCCGAGGCCGTGTCTGTACATGCTAGGCTCGTCAAGTCAACCTAAGTGTTTTGCGTGTGTAAATCTGGCTTACACCCGTTGTATGTGAACGTTAGAATCTATCACACCCGATCATCATGTGGTGCTTCGAAACAACGAACTTTCGCAACGGTGCACAGTTAGGGTGAACACTTTCTTGAAATTTTAATGAGGGATCATCTTATTTATGCTACCGTCGTTCTAAGCAAATAATATGTAAACCTGACAAACATCACATGCAAATCATAAAGTGACATGATATGGCCAATATCATCTTGCGCCTTTGATCTCCATCTTGAGGCACGACATGATCAACTTCGTCACCGGCATGACACCATGATCTCCATCATCATGATCTCTATCATCGTGTCTTAATGAAGTTGTCT
Source organism: Triticum timopheevii (assembly GCA_963921465.1). NCBI lineage: Eukaryota > Viridiplantae > Streptophyta > Magnoliopsida > Poales > Poaceae > Triticum > Triticum timopheevii. The sequence goes on from OY997270.1 coordinate 374,092,501, forward strand.
CGCCAACTATTACTTCTACTACTATGGCTAACGGTTTAGCAATAAATTAAAGTAATTACATGGCGTTTTCAATGACACGCAAGTCATACAATAAATTAAGGCAACTCCTATGGCTCCTGCCGGTTGTCATACTCATCGACATGCAAGTCATGATTCCTATTACAAGAACATGATCAATCTCATACATCACATATATCATTCATCACATTCTTTTGGCCATATCACATCACATAGCATACCCTGCAAAAACAAGTTAGACGTCCTCTAATTGTTGTTGCATGTTTTACGTGGCTGCTATGGGTTTCTAGCAAGAACGTTTCTTACCTATGCAAAAGCCACAACGGTGATATGCAAATTGCTATTTACCCTTCATAAGGACCCTTTTCATCGAATCCGATCCGACTAAAGTGGGAGAGACTGGCACCCGCTAGCCACCTTTATGCAACAAGTGCATGTCAGTCGGTGGAACCTGTCTCACGTAAGCGTAGGTGTAAGGTCGGTCCGGGCAGCTTCATCCCATGATGCCGCTGAATCAAGATAGGACTAGTAACGGTAAGCAAATTGAACAAACCAACGCCCACAACTACTTGTGTTCTACTCATGCATAGAATCTACGCAATAGACCTAGCTCATGATGCCACTGTTGGGGAACGTAGCAGAAATTCAAAATTTTCTACGCATCACCAAGATCAATCTATGAAGTAACTAGCAACGAGAGAGAGGGGAGTGCATCTTCATACCCTTGAAGATCGCGATGCGGAAGCGTTGCAAGAACACGGTCGGTGGAGTCGTTCACTAAGCGATTCAGATCGCAGCCGAATCCGATTTAAGCACCGAACAACGGTGCCTCCGCGTTCAATACACGTACAGCCCGGGGACATCTCCTTCTTCTTGATCCAGCAAGGGGAGAGGAGAAGTTGAGGGAGAGCTCCGGCAGCACGACGGCGTGGTGGTGGAGCTTGCAGTTCTCCGGCAGAGCTTCGCCAAGCACTACGGAGGAGGAGGAGGTGTTGGGGAGGGAGAGGGCTGCGCCAGGGGAAGGGTGAAGCTCCCATGCACCTCCCCACTATATATAGGGCTACAGGGGGCTGGTTTCTTGCCCTCCAAGTCCATTGAGGCGTTGGCAAAGGTGGGAGGAAAGAAATCCCATCATTTCCTTCCCCACCGATTGTTATCCCCCTTTTTTAGGGATCTTGATCTTATCCCTTCGGGATATGATTTTATTCCTTCTAAGAGGTGATCTTGGTGCGCCTTGACCAGCGGTGTGGGTCCTTGCCCCTACTAGCCACGTTCATGTGGACCCCCCATGCAGGTGGGCCCCACTCCGGAACCTTCTAGAACCTTCCCGGTACAATACCGAAAAATCCCGAACATTTTCTGGTGGCCAAAATAGGACTTTCCATATATAAATCTTTACCTCCGGACCATTCCGGAACTCCTCGTGACATCCGGGATCTCATCCGGGACTCCGAACAACATTCAGTAACTGCACACTAATTCCCATAACAACTCTAGCGTCACCGAACCTTAAGTTTGTAGACCCTACGGGTTCAGGAATCATGCAGACATGACCGAGACAGCTCTCTGGCTAATAACCAACAGCGGGATCTGGATACCCATGTTGTCTCCCACATGTTCCATGATGATCTCATCGGATGAACCACGATGTCAAGGATTCAAGCAATCCCGTATACAATTCCTTTTGTCAATCGGTACGTTACTTGCCCGAGATTCGATCGTCGGTATCCCAATACCTCGTTCAATCTCGTTACCGGCAAGTCACTTTACTCATTCCGTAATGCATGATACCGTGACTAACTACTTAGTCACATTGAGCTCATTATGATGATGCATTACCGAGTGGGCCCAGAGATACCTCTCCGTCACACGGAGTGACAAATCCCAGTCTCGATTCGTGCCAACCCAACAGACACTTTCGGAGATACCCGTAGTGCACCTTTATAGCCACCCAGTTACGTTGTGACGTTTGGCACACCCAAAGCATTCCTACGGTATCCGGGAGTTGCACAATCTCATGGTCTAAGGAAATGATACTTGACATTAGAAAAGCTTTTAGCAAATGAACTACACGATCTTGTGCTATGCTTAGGATTGGGTCTTGTCCATCACATCATTCTCCTAATGATGTGATCCCATTATCAATGACATCCAATGTCCATGGTCAGAAAACCATAACCATCTGTTGATCAACGAGCTAGTCAACTAGAGGCTCACTAGGGACATGTTGTGGTCTATGTATTCACACATGTATTACGATTTCCAGTTAATACAATTATAGCATGAACAATAGACAATTATCATGAACAAGGAAATATAATAATAACCATTTTATTATTGCCTCTAGGGCATATTTCCAACACAAAAGTCCTTTACCTAGACATCACGTTTGGTTAGACCTATACAACTTTACACAAACAAACCAATAGAATTTAGAGAAGAAAAAGTAAGATGTTTATGTTAGGAAAGCAATATGACATTTGCAAATCCATACCATGGAAGATTAGGAAAAATGAGACATGAGTTCCAGTGTGTGCCTCCAGTTTAATTATATGCGTGCAAGTACCCTACGAAATGTCCCTCGTCTAGACACCATCCTAGGCTTACATGACATTATGCAAGCAAACAACAATAGTCAAAAAAGCAAGACAAAAAGATAGCGTTATGGGTTTATATAGTCTTACACAAGCAAACACAACAATATGAGTCGGATCAGCCAAAAAAAAGACATGTGCTTTTCGTTGAGAAGTAATTTTTTATCAAAAACTTTAGTTGTCATGGACATTTCAAAATCCATGTCTTGGAGATATAAGATATAGGTGACGCGAGTTAAAATTTCTAACGAATTATTGGCGTGTAAGTACCCTACCAAATGTCCTTTACCTAGGCATCATCTTCGGCTTACACTTACATGGCCTTACACAAACAAACCAGTAGAATCTAGAGGAGAAAAAGGCAAGATGTTTGTGTTGGAAAAGCAATGTGTATTAATATTACCAAAAACACCGAGGAGGATTCACGTGGACATATGAAAATCCATACCGTCAATGATTAGGGAAAAGAAGACGTGAGTTCCAGTATGTACATCCAGTTTAGTTATATGCGTGCAAGTATCCTATGGAATGTCCCTCGTCTAACACCATCTGGGCTTACACGACGTTATGCAAACAAACAACAATAGTCGAAGAAGCAAAACAATAAGATAATGTTCTAGGTTTATATGGTCTTACACAAGCAAACACACAACATGAGTCGGACGAGCTAAAACAAAAGAGAGATGTCTTTCATTGAGAAGTAATGTTTTTTATGGAAAACTTTAGTTGTCGTGGACATTTCAAAATCCCTGCCGTGGAGATATAAGATATAAGGGACGCGAGTTCCAATCTCTAACAAATTATCGACGTGTAAGTACCCTACCAAATGTCCTTTACCTAGACATCATCTCGGGCTTAGGCTTATACGACCTTACACACAAAAACCAATAGACTCCCAAGAAGCAAAGAACAAGATGTTTATGTTGCGAAAGCAATATGTATTAATATTGCCAAGAAACACCTAGCATAGTTCTCGTGGACATATGAAAATCCCGACCGTCGACAATTGGGGTGGATGGGGCTTTGGGGCCACTAGATAGAAAATTGCTCTTGTCAAAAGCATCCAGTAACGAACGCATGCATGAGTAAATTGGTATTACAGACAGAGGACATCAAAATAAACACCTTCCTAGAACAACCATGCCGCTAGAACAAAAAATAATAAAAAAATTAACCACCGACCTTAGTGAGAAATGTGTAATGTAGTCAAACTATAAAGACAACGGCTTGATTATCAACACTAGTTGAACTAGTACTAACGTCAGAGGATCTCATTCTCATCACTATATTATCTTAACTCGTGTACTCAACAATTTTCAAGAGAATAAATAATTAGTCGTATTACACCGCACGCAAATAAAAGAGAATAAAACCCTGATCTTGCTCATCTCTCTCGTGTGCGCGCTTGTGTGCCCACAGTCATCAAGCTACAGTGAATCTCATGCTAGCCATCATGCCATGGCAAGTTCCAGGGTTTCCGGTTCTCGTGTTTACCTGAATCTCATGTTGTGTTTGCTTCCTAGGGCTAAGTGGGCCCATGACACTTGCATCCAACCGCAAGATCAATTTTTATTGGTCTCCAGCAACAAGAAATTGTGTTTCCCTTTTGCAATGAGCTCTCACACACGAGATGCCATTTTGGAATTTTCTGGTGGTATAATTCTGTGATTGCACATTGCTCCAGTTAACCTACTATATTATGTTTGAGTATAAATGCAAAACCTTTCTACCATGTATCCATGTATGTAGGATATTGTGTAATCATTCACACCCACATTAAATCTTGCGTCAGCCTTTGCTAAAAGCCCAACTTTTTAACCTGTTATTTGGATACTTGTGTGCATAGCCTTGGATTTTTTCCTATAGAGAGAGAAATTAGTCTCTGGTTAGAACAGTGAGTCGGCACTTGAGGTTCTGCCAGCCAGGAATATGCCCTTTATTTGTAACCTTGGAATTTTCCTGTAGAGAGAGAAATTAGTCTCTGGTAAGGACTATTTTTCGTTCTTTGGCATCATTTTAGCTTGTAAGTTGAAGGTTTCAAGAAAATGCAAAACATGTGTCTTGATTCTTTACTTATTGTCAGGCTCTTTTCCAACTACAAACCTACAGATAAGCAATGTGCAATCGGAGACTGCAGAGTTTCAGTTTGTGTGGATTAGCAATCGACTTTAAGTCCAGAATTTCATGTTGGATGCTTCTCACTTTCCCAGGCTACTACCTTCAAGCAGATTTTTTTTGCTTCATAAAATCCGAGCATTGAAGGACTGTTGGAGGCTTCTCACTCTGCTACACCTTTGTGTTAAACATGGGCTGGTTATACTTAGATTTTTGTGTGCTTGTGTTGGTCGATTGGAGAACTGTTTGCTCCTTTGCATTGTTAAAACACATGCCTTTTTTAATACTTATGTGCTGTGTACTGGCCATTGAGCCATGCTACTTGTGAGATTGATTATCATAGTATGGTGCCATGCTTATTTAAATAGGAATGTTTAAGTGTGTGCACTAGGCTTTAATAAATGCCCTCTGGTTATGCTTCCTCTATGTTTGATTATTCATTGTACATGCTGAAATGCGGCAAGGCTTGTCTGACTTGATGCGTCCAAGCTCATGATGAACTCAATATACATGTTATCAAGTGTCGAAGCTACTACCTTCATGTTATACATGTGTTGGTTTTATGTGGATTTAGATGTGTCTGTGTTGGTCTATTGAGCAACCATTTGGTCCATTCCATGTAAAATGTGTGTTTTTATTAAAGAACTACATGCTGTTTGCCACCCATTGAACTGTACCTACCTATGTGTGCATTGTTTAAATACTCCCTCCGTCCGGAAATACTTGTCATCAAAATGAATAAACGGGGATGTATCTAGATGTATTTTAGTTCAAGATACATCCCTTTCTGTCCATTTTGATGACAAGTATTTTCGAACGGAGGGAGTATGTGTTTTGGTTCGTTTCCAGTTGCTCTTCTCCACTGATGTTTCCTCACGCAGGTGCAAAAAGAGATCGCCGAGCACGGGCTGGTTTACGAGGACGGCAAGCACGATGTGTGCCGGCGGAGGATGAGGGTGCTTTCTCTACCTTGTTCGTATCGCCTCCACCGACCCATGTGCTTCTTCTTCAACTCTGGTGTAGGTAAGCCCATCCACCCCTCTCCGCTCTATGCTCTCTCATGTGCGTGCTTGTGTGCCCATGGCTATCTCATGCTGGCCGTTGCGGCATGTGAAGTTCTAGGGTTTTCGGTCATGACATACATGAATCTCATGCTGTGTGTGATGCCCTTCTCTAGCTTGTTTGATTCCTAGGGCTAGGTCCATGCCCATGACACTTGCATCCAACCGCAAGGTCAATTTTTGTTGGTCTCCAGCAACAACCAAAATTGTGTTTCTCTTTTGCAGTGAGCTCTCACACACGATATGCCATTTTGGATTTTTCTACTGGTATGATACTGTGATTACACATTGCTCCATTTAACTTACTCCCTCCATCCCATAATATAATAGCATTTTTTAAAGTACCGTAGTGTCAAAAACGTTCTTATATTATGGGACGGAGGGAGTACTATATTATGTGGAAGTATAAATGCAAAAGTTTTCTACCGTGTATCCATCAATGTAGGATATTTTGTAATCTTTCACACCCACATTTTTTTTGAGGGTCATTCACACCCACATTAAATCTTGCGTCAACCTTATCTAAAAGACCAACTTTTTAACCTGTTACTTGGATCCTTGTGTGTCAACCTTGGATTTTTTCTGTAGAGAGAGAAATTAGTCTCTAGTTAGAACAGTGAGTCACCAGTAGAGGTTCTGCCAGCCGGAAATGTGCCCTTTATTCAGGACTTCTTTGCATGCTTCGGCGTCACCATTTCGGCTTATTAGTTGAACGTTTGAAGAAAAGGCAAAGCATGGGTCTTGATTCTGGACTTATTATTCTTAGGCTCTTCTCCAACTACAAGCCTGCAGATACGATAAACCTGACCAATTTTTGGGGTACTTTCTAGGATTAGCATTTAAATATAACATCTTTTAGAATTAGCATTTAAATTTAACATCTTTTGGGTACTAGATGCAATTTTGTTTGGCGCTTGAACCACTCAGCTTTACATGGTTTGCTAAACAAAATGGAGTTTTCCATAGAGTGAATTATCTGGTGTTCAGATTTCTATCACTTGAAGCACATCAATTTGCTGTCTTGTTTACTTTTCCAATGAATGGCTTATGCTTTCCACTTTAATAAATCTTATCAGAAACCTGCACTGTTATGTGTTCTGCCCATCATGATCGTTTTGAATTGAAAGTTGAAATTTGTCTCATTTATGAGAAAGTTGTTCTGCCTATATTATGCTCATCAGCTCAAGTTTACTAGATAGCATGGTTATCATATTTTTTTTCATGGCACATCGTCCAGCACCAACAATGGCGGTGGGCTCTCTCTCCTTCCTCTCCTTTTTGATTTCACAACCTCTATGATTCCAAGTTTTTGGGAGAAGTCGTTGATGGTTCAAGTGTTACTGGCAGTGCCTCGTGTGCGGAGTGATTGTGTCCCACAGAAACTTTCCTAAAGATTCCCTGTTTTTCCTACTGCTCAGTTGTAGAGAGTCTTTGTCGTCCTGATGCAGGGGAATAGCTCTCCTGTTTGTTACTATTGGCGCATCTCTCCGTCCGTGATTTGGTTCTGCGTATGGGGTTTCCTCCCTTCCTCTACGTGTTATAGGTAGTAGTAGAATCGGATCAGCCTGAACTATTGATTTTCTCATTTTTTTTGTCACTCGGCGTTTGATCGATTATGCTAATTTCACGTTCCGGATGACTGTCACATGGTCTTTTGTTTCTTATGTTGTATTGACGCATTGACACTCATCATGACCGTTTTCAATTGAAAGTCGAATTTTGTCTCCTACTTCTTGAGAAAGCTGTTCTGCTTGCTAAATAATGTTCTCCCTCCATCCCAAAATAAGCGCCTTGACCTTGGTACAACTTTGTACTAAAGTTAGTATAAAGTTGAGACACTTATTTTGGAACGCAGCGATTATATGTATATGGTAATAGCAGGTAGTTTAGAAGCTATGGTTTATTTATGAGTTCCTTTTAGCATCACGATGCATTTGTCTTGAATATTGTTGACATATTCCTTACTTCGTCTGTCTTTTTGATGTATGAACAGGTTGGTGCTGGCGTCGTTTTCACATGGACCAGCGGCTCTTATCGGCATTAGCCATGTCTTCCCACCTTTGCGTGGTTGAAGGCTTGGTTCAGTGCATGTACCCTCGTCTGTGTTTCCTCCTGCTGTGCAACGGCGACGGCGACATCGGTGTTGATGTATGGCTTCGGCTTCAACTGTTCTGGTAATTCCTAGTTTCCCTGGGTCCTCCCCTTGGTTCCACTAGCTCTGGGACCTAGCCATTGAGCCGCTGCTACTTGTGACATTGTAAATGCTGAAATGCGGCAAGGCTTGTCTGCCTTGATGTGTGCTGGCCATCGAGCCGCTGCTACTTGTGACATTGATTATCAGATTATGGTGCCACGCTTATTTAATCTAGGATTGTTTAAGTGTGTGTATTAGGATTTAATAAATGTCCTCTGATTATGCTTCCTCTATGTTTGAATATTCATTGTGCATGCTGAAATGCGGCAAGGCTTGTCTGCCTTGATGCGTCCAAGCTCAGGATGAACTCAATATACATGTTATCAAGTGTTGAAGCTGTTACCTTCATGTTATACATGTGTTGGTTATATGTATTTTGATGTGTCTGTGTTGGTTGATTGGGCAACCATTTGGTGTTTTGCATTGTTAAACATGTGTTTTTATTAAAGAACTACATGTTGTTTGCCGCCCATTGAGCCGTACCTACCTATGTGTGCATTGTTAAATATGTGTTTTGGTTCGTTTCCAGTTGCTCTTCTTCACTGATGTTGTTTCCTCACGCAGGTGCAAAAGAGATCGCCGTGGACGGGCTGGTTTACAAGGATGACAAGCACGACGTGCGCCGGCAGAAGATGAGGGTGCTTCCTCTGCCTTGTCCGCATCGCCTCCACCGACCCCTGTGCTTCTTCTTCCACTATGGCGCAGGTAAGCCCATCCACCCCTCTTGTGTGCCCACGGCTATCTCATGCTGGCCATTGCGCCATGTCAAGTTCTAGGGTTTTCGGCTCACGTGACATACATGAATCTCATGCTGTGTCAATGCCCTTCCCATGACACTTGCATCCAACCACAAGGTCAATTTTTGTTGGTCTCCAGCAACAACCAAATTGTGTTTCCCTTTTGCAATGAGCTCTCACACATGAGATGCCATTTTGGATTTTTTGGGAGAAATCGTTGATGGTTCAAGTGTTACTGGCAGTGCCTCGTGTGCGGAGTGATTGTATGCCACAGAAACTTCCCTGAAAAATTCCTTTTTTCCTACTGCTCAATCGTAGAGAGTCTCTGTCGTCCCGATGCGGGGGAATAACTCTCCTGTTGTTACTATTGACACATATCTCCGTGCGTGATTTGGTTCTGTGTATGGGGTTTCCCCCTTCCTCTATGCGGTACATGCAATGTTTTAAATAGTGGGTTATGCCAAATATAGGTGGTCCTCCAAATCAGCTATAGTGGGGCAATGGCAGGCTGTAACCGGCTATTAGCGTGTTGTTTTCAGTGAAGCGGTTCTTCAATGTTGGAATCGCAGTTTGGTGTGGTGGGTGACCGAACGGTCGCTGTTGTGCCCCTTGGCTTTGTGCCAACATCGACGGAATGACGATGGCTGTTTTGTAATCTCCTTGTCTGGCTACCACAGCTCGGAGGACTACCCCAGCTTCTTGTTTCTGGCGAGTCCCTCCTCTGTATCTCCATATGCCCTAAGATGGTCCGGTCATCGAGGCGTGGCCGGTTGTGGTGCCTGCCATCGAGACAACAGTTTAGGGCTTGGTTCTGTAGTCACGTAGCCTGATGGTGGAGATCATGATGATTTTGTTGTTGAAATTGGTCCTTATGCTACTGTATATGTTGTTTTGTTGGGTTTTGATTCTTATTCAGGATTTTGGCATGCTACTGTTTATGGCGTAGAATGAACCTTAATGTAATTGCATACAACGTCACATAACTATACTTTTAGTTCATTAATTCTGTTGGAGTTACCATCTTACTGGCAGGTAGAGAACATGATACTAGAGCCCCAGTGTTTCTTTTAGTTCTTGTTGTATCGAAAGACATGATTTTTCTTGGTGCTCAAACAGATTTCATCTTCTTATCAATAGATGTGCCATCTAATTCATGCTTGCTTGAATTTTGGTTAGTCTTGTCTAATTTATTGCTTGTTTTACTTATTCTAAACGGGATTGCAAATTGTTAGTACAATGGTACATAACTAATCATATGCGCTTGTCCAGTAACTCTGGAATAGCTCTACTAAACCCTATGTTTGTGAGAATCTTTATATGACTGGAACGAAGTGTGTCGAAAAATCAATCAGATTTGTATATATTATTTCCAAAGGAGGTATCTTTCTTGATAGTTATTTTCTATGTCCATATCTTCCTCCATGTTCCTGCGACACCACATAACCTTAGAACCACATAACTTCCAATGCATTTGGCAAATGAATATTTTCTTCATGCGCTGTTATTTGAGGCCGATTTGTTCTTCTTTCCTGATTTGTTTTCCGTGCGCAGGTGCACAAGAGGGCAAAAGATCACCAGCAAGTTTGTTGGCCTGCACCGACACTCACTCCAATACCTGCTGCTTTTCCCCTCCGATGGCCACTTATGTTCTGGCATAGGTAAGATCTGGTTCCTCTCTGTTCTCTCCCATGCTCTGTGTGCCCACGGCCATCGAGCCATGGTAAATTTTGTGCTGGCCATCACGCCATGGAAATTTCTGTGGCTCTTGGTTGTGGTGATGCCTGTGCTTCTCGTGATTCTGTCACAGTAGTTAGTGTCACGGTTTTAGTGGATTTAGCCACCAAGTAGAACAAGAACACCCAATTTACATGCGTGGCTTTGTGTCCTACATATTTCCTTTCTAAATTCTATGATTTGTATTGTGTTAAACTGTTCTTGACTTGTTGCATGTGTTGCACTTCAGATGCAGATGCACGGCAGTGAAAATTGATGATGCCAACTTCGTTACCCCCAAAAGTGGCAAGGCGCCCAAGGGCTGAGATGTGGAAGCATTATTGTGCAAAAAGGCAAGATGTGGAAGCATCATGGTTTTCCAATCGAGCTCTTTTTTATTGAAGCCCTAACTTTTTTTGGCCTGAGGAAGCAACGGGTGATACCCTGACCCTGCATAGGTTTCTCATCTCATGAAAAATAGAAGATCACAAGAGATCGGGCGCCTTCTCTGCTTTGTTGTATCCATCCATGTTTGGGCAGCTACCATAACGACCCCCCTTCTTTTTCCATCGCAGGTCGGCTCATGGCCTCAACAATGGGTAAAGGAAAGGGATCGACCTGTGAACAAGGCGGCGATGGCGATTCTCAATCTGGCAAAGCAATGCTAAGCTCAATCCCAGACCTTCCTGAGGTACCGACTACCGAAGGTGTTAAATTCTGATGATTGCAACAATAGTACGTATGTATCATGGCATGGGGACTAATCCCATGACTCCATCAGACTAATTCACTGCATAATACGATTTATAAACAGAGGAAAGATCTTTCTGGTCACATCCTATTGTTTATTTTTCCTGGTCGCATCCTAATGTTGACACAGAAAGGACGTTTTTTACTGAATGAGTGAGAAATCCGATGATTCGTTCCTGTAACTCTTCTATCTGCAAATCAAGGCTGGTGACGTGCCCAACACAATTCTCCAGAATTTGACGCACAAGCTGACAAGCCGGCCGCTTTATGGTACTACTATAACTGGTGTGGTTTAGTAATTATTCCCTCCGTTGTTTTCTTATAAGGTGCAGTTTGGCTGTCCAGAATCTAACCAAATTCACGCCTTGACCAACAAATTGTCTAAAATTACCTCCGTTCGGAAATAGGCGACATTGTTTGAACTATAAAAGCATCACTTATTTCCAAACGGAAGGAGTAGTAAACTGTGAGTCATGTGCATTTCAAAAGCACTTGCTGACCATTATGATTTTCTCTCCTCTGCTCTCTCCCATGCTCTGTGTGCCACGGCCATCGAGCCATGGTAAATTTTGTCCTGGCCATCACACCATGGAAATTTCTGTAGCTCTTGGTTGTGGTGATGCCTGTGCTTCTCGTGATTCTGTCACAATAGTTAGTGTCATTAGCCACCAAGTAGAACAAGAACACCCAATTTACCTGTCTGGCTTTGTTTGTGTCTTGCGTATTTCCTTTCTAAATTCTAGGATTTGTCATGTGTTAAACTGTTCTTGACTTGTTGCATGTGTTGCGCTTCAGATGCAGATGCATGGCAGCGAGAGATTGATGATGCCTATGTGGTTACCCCAAAAAGTGGCAGCGCGCCGAAGGGCTGAGATGTGGAGGCATTATTGTGTAAAAAGGCAAGATGAGGTGGACTTGTGTTGTTTTTCTTTGTTGGCCGGTAGCTGTGGAAGTGTGCTAAATGAAATGGCTGGTGATAGAAGGGCTTGGTTTGTTGGCTGGTAGCTGTACAAGTGAGCTCAAGTGTTGAATATTGATGTCTACCACCTTGTTTATGTTGTTCCCAACTAGTAAAGCAATGAACTCGTGAGGGACTGAAACTTGGCGGTGCAAATTTCTCACATGTGTCGGGTCTATCTTCAAGTAGTTCAATCAGGATGAGCAACATCTTCAAACTGAATGTGAATAATGTTTTCTGGCTCAAGAATTTCGGAATCAACATGCATATATATAGTTCTCGGTGTGTGCTTGTATGCACCACTGGAATCAGCCTAGATCAGTGTGAGATGTAATCTAGGTTTATCTACAGGTCTGTTTGTATCTAAAATGATGTGCCTTGACATACATTGGATTGAACCATGATTTGAAAATGAAAACTCATGTTGCATGGTTACTGATAATTGTAGTGTGCAATGCATTGATTCGATTGGAAACGCATACAAGCTCTAGCGCTTTCCTTTTTTGTTGGAATTTGAAGAATGATGAAATGACAAAGCAGCATCAGGGAGAGATCAAACAAAGTGACAAGGGAGTGGCATGAGAATGTTGGCCTCGATATTCCAAAATGTGGACATGGGACCCTTTTGAATGTTTACAATTTTCGGTTGAACATGGGCACGGCAGCCATGCATGCAGTTGGCGCCTCTCAACTACTCCCTCCGTCCCATAACCCATAATATAAAAACGTTTTTGGCACTAGTGTAATGTACAAAACGCTCTTATATTATGAGACAGAGGGAGTACTACATGAGACATGTTTGAGGCTGCTACCTACTCTTTTCTTTGTTTCTTTGATTTGTAATATGTGTTTTAGTGCTGCTCTATTTATTTTTATTGTGCTACTAAATAATCACCATACGGAACAATGCTTCATTTTCAAATACGTACAAAGCTAGAAAAGTAACCCACCCATCCCATCCATCTATCTGTGGTGTGCCAGTTACTCAACGGCATATGCACGTGGACGCCTGAGTAACCCACCCATATGCATGTGGCCGTCCAGAGACGCGTAATAATTGTGTGTGCGGGAAACAAAACGAAGCGGTCATTAAGTGGCCTAGGGATGCCCGTGCGGAGATGCGGGCTTGCGCCATCTCACCGATCCGCAGCACCCGGACTCTTATCTTCACCATGCCTTGTTCTAAGGCCGTGACTATCCATCCGCGTGCGGGGTGCGCGTGCGACTTAGGACTTGGGTGAGGCGATGGCAGGGAGCAGGAGCCCGCGGACGGACGAAGCATGATGATCTCCGTTGGCCGGTAGCTGGCGAGGTGCAGACGAAGCGTTGGTGGCCTGGGCCGGTTTCTCTCGTCGCCGGCGTTGTTGGTGTGGTAAGGAAGGAAGGAAGGAAGGAAGGAACGCCCCGTGCCCGCCACCGGTGGTATTGTAGTTGAGGGTGAAAAAGAAAAGGAAAGATGAACTCGTGAGGATGGACGACGGATATGCGCGCGAGGAATGAATGAAGGACTAAGTCGCCGGAATCGACGACGGACGATCAATCCGTTCCGGCGGCGCGGCACTGACCGGAGGAGGGGAGAGCAAAGGAAGTAGAATGAAAAGGCCGGAGCGTGCGTGGTTGAATGGGGCAGTTAATTGGAAAGATGGATCGAGTTGTGACATCCGGAACGGAATTGCAAGCGATTAATTCGTTGCATACGAGCGAGCGAATACGAGAGGGAGGGAGGCAAGGAAACAAGCTTTGACGGATTGGATCCATCCTTGTTCTTCTTCTTGTTTGGCTTGCGTACGTGCGTGCGTGTGTGAACCAGCTGCTGCCTAGCGAGGAAAGGGGGAGTCCGCTCGCCGCACGCATCGTCCATCGAGTTGGATCTGCATGCCTTCCTCGTATCTACGCCAGTCACTCACTCGTCTCAGGATCAGGAGTTGACTTCAGACTCGAATGAGGCTTACAGGGCCGCGCGCGATCCTTCCTTCGCCGTCGCGAATGGAAGCCCAAGCAAGTAAGCAAAACAGAATGAGAAAGGGACTATCGCTGAGCTTCGAACAACACATCACTGCTGAAGTGCTGCCGATCGAGGTTGTCCAAATCCATTTGTAAAATAAAAGAACTTTTCAAACCTTGCAAGCCACCGGAACTCTCCAGAGAGTCGACCATCCAACCTTCTTAAACCCCATGGGCCATGATGGTTCCCATCAACCATTCAAACTCCAAACGCAGCTCATCACCACCAGCATTTAAGTTTCCCTCCTCGCCGCACTCCGTATCCCCGATTGCCCGTCCCAGCTCCTCGCAGCCGCCGTAGCCATGGGCACCCTCGTCGGCCACGTCGCGCCGGGCGCTGGCTTCCTCCTCATCGGCCTGTGGCAGCTGTTCAACCACATCCGGCTCTTCCTGCTGCGGCCCGGCTCCTACGTCGCGGCGCTCTGGTTCCCCGCGCGCGGCGTCCGCCACCTCGAGCTCATCCTCATCATCGTCGGCACGTCGGCGTCCATCCTGATGGAGCTCGTCATCGGGCCCGCGAAGCACCAGCCGTTCGACGACGACGGCACCATCCCGTCCGACCACCTCCACAACTTCGAGCACGCGTCCATCTCGCTCGCCCTGCTCGCGTTCGCCGCGGTCACCATCCACATGGACAGGGTGCGCGCGCCCATGCGGGACGCCGTGTCGCAGCTGGTCGCCGCCGCGGCGTTCGCGCAGGAGCTGCTCGTCTTCCACCTCCACTCCACGGACCATATGGGCGTGGAGGGGCAGTTCCACTGGCTGCTGCAGACCGTCATCGCCGTCACGCTGGCCACCACGCTGCTGGGCATCCCGTACCCGCGGAGCTTCGTGGTGAGCCTGGTCAGGTCGGCGAGCCTCGTGCTCCAGGGCGTGTGGTTGATTGTCATGGGCGTCATGCTCTGGACGCCGGGGCTCGTCTCCAAGGGGTGCTTCCTCAATCACGAGGACGGCCACGACGTGGTCCGGTGCCGCACCGACGAGGCGCTCCACCGCGCCAAGGCGCTGGTCAACCTGCAGTTCAGCTGGTACCTGACGGGCACCATGGTGTTCGTCGTCGTGCTCTACCTCCAGGTCAGCAGGCTGTATCCCGAGGAGCCGCAGTACTTGCCGCTGGTCAAGGGGCGACACGCCGACGGCCGGTTCACCATCGGAGACGATCACGAGGACGATGACGACGAGGATGACCTGGAGGACGAGAAGCGTGGCTACGGAGACGTAGTCAGCGGTGGCACAAAACCCATGGAGGTAGAGAGGTAAAACTGAAGACGTGTACCGTATGAAAGGAGGGAACGGTCAAGATGCAGGGTCATACGTACATTACAGTGGGTATATATGTTCAGTAATCAGTAGGATTGGTGTGCTGTAGATTGTGTAGTTCCTTCACTTTTGTGGATTCGGTTTTCACCGAGTGAACTGACCCGTAAATGCGGGTGAAGTTCGTGTTTGGTCACTTCAATTTTGGCTTGTTGGTCTGATCATCGGAGTACAATGGATTCATGGCTGGCTTGTGGATGGAGAGTGGACTTGCACCCTTTTTTTTGTGTGTGTTCTTGATGATTGTACCTTAAAGCTTGCCGTAAATGACTTCTTCTGGACCCGGCAGTCGTCGCCGGCGCTTTCATTCGTCGCAGTCTTTTCTCAGCAACCTCCGAGTCCGATCCGTCGTGTCGCTCTCTGGTTTGTTTGATGGGATCGCTGCACCTCCATTCCCCTGCAAAAAATAAAATAAAATAAAAATCACCGAGTGCAAACATGGAGTTTTTAACAGATAAATGTGAATTAAGATTGCGTCTGCACGATTGTCTGTAAACTCGCTTGATTCCCTGCAGTTTCTTGCATGATTTTAACTTTAAGCTCCCGAAACTTAGTGAGTTTATCATTCGCTGTTACCAAGTCTAACTAGGACAACGTAATCGAAAGACAAGGACATAACCAAGCAATGGATGTCAAAAGACAATGAAGGACACTGTTTAACTAAGACTAAATAGTTCGATAGCATACATTTAACTAACACTAGATAGTTCAATAACATAACTAATAAACTAGGATTGCACAGGGGAAATCCACCGATGACCGCCCATACCTGTGCCTTTGCCCTTGTCTTCTATGTCACCGAAGACGCACTCAAAGATAACGTAGGGGTTGAGGCGGATCTGCTTGTTGAGTATGTATTTTGTACTGCACGTATATTGAAGTTGTGGCCCACCTCCTAGTCTTGTATAGTTTAGGTAGAGGCCTTTCCTTGTATTATATATGCGTGTATCAGCACCCCAATCAACAATTGTATTGCAAATCATCTCTCCACATGGTATCATCTTTTTCGGTCTAACCCTAGGATAGCCGCCGCTGACAGGAACTAACTAGCTCTGTCACTAAATTCTCACACGACAGGAAGAAAATCACTCAATTGTTGGCCAGAATTTGGGGATCGATTTCATTCACTCAAGAGGGAGTTCTAGGGTTTGTGGCCAGCCGGAACACGGCGGCTCAAGGGCCAAGCCCAGATACAAGTCGAGAGATGCCCTCTCCACAAACAGGAGGCGAGCTTAAAAGGGGTTCAGCGAGGTAAAAGCAACGACAACGACCTGTTCAGTAAAAGGACAACAATCAGTAACTTTCAAAAAGGTAAGTGAAACGGCAGCAGCCGTCCGTTCTCAGATGGACGGTTGTGACGACAACCAGGGCCGCGAAGCGGTATCCATCTCCCGCTTCCCTTGGATGATAGATCGACGGCTGACGTTGGACTTGGCTAACTGAATCACTACTGTTGCATTTCCAGTGTCGACAATAGAGCGGTCCTGACAATTCCCCCCGACAGAGTCCAGACTTGCCCTCAAGGATGGAAACCAGGGAACACCTTTTGAATGAAAGCTGAGTCCTCCCAAGTTGCGTTTTCCACTGGTAGGTTGGGCCACCTGATGCGCCATTGGACCACGGGAATGCTGATATCTCCTTGAACCCTAGGGATCAGTTTCCTTTCCAGAATTGCTTCAGGTTGTATCAGGATGTTTCCATGCTCATCTAGCAGTGGTAGTTTTGGGTTTGGCACTGCTTTCGGACCGAGATGCTTCTTGAGCTGGCTGACATGGAAAGTGGGGTGCAGTTGACAGCCCTCAGGCAGTAACAATCTGTAAGCCACTGCTCCAACCTTCTCCATAACTCTGAAGGGACCATAGTATTTGGAGTGCAGTTTCAGGTGTCTGTGGATACTCAAACTGGTATGCCTGTATGGTTGTAGCTTGACATAAACCATGTCACCCACTGCAAGCTGTCTTTCTGACCTCTTTCTGTCAGCAAAGAATTTCATTCTTTCCTGGGCCTTGAGCAAGTTGTCTTTGATCTGCTGTGCTATTGTGTCTCTTTCCACTTGAGCTTGGTGATCCTCTCCTTCTGCTGGTGGGAGGAGCAGTTCAGAAATCATTGGGGGAGGCCTAGCATATAGAGCTTGAAATGGTGTCATTTTCAATGAAGTGTGGAATGAGGTGTTGTACCACCATTCAGCCATGGACAGCCAAGTATCCATTTCTTGGGATGAGCAAAAGCCATGCACCTCAAATAGTTTTCCAAGCACTGATTTACTCTTTCTGTCTGACCATCAGATTGAGGGTGGTAAGATGTGCTCATGTGCAGTTTAATCCCCATCTTGTTGAACAAACTCTGCCAAAGGTGGCTGGTGAAAATTCTATCTCTGTCAGTCACTATGACTGAAGGTAATCCATGTAATTTGAAGATGTTGTCAGTAAAAGCTTGGGCTACTGTTCTGACTGTGATGGGATGTTTCATAGACACAAAGTGAGCATACTTGGTAAACCTGTCAACAACCACCAGAATTAAGTTTTTGTGCTCAGATGTGGGTAGTCCTTCCACAAAATCCATGCTGATGTGAGTCCAAGCAAAATCAGGTACTGGAAGAGGTTGTAGCAAACCAGGAGGTGCCACATGTTGTGCTTTGTTCAATTGACATACAGGACACTGTTGCATAAATTTTTGGACATCTTTTCTCATGCCCGGCCAAGTGAAAAGGATCTTTAACCTGTGATAAGTGGCTCTCTCTCCAGAATGGCCACCCAATTCAGACTTGTGGAAGGAAATGAGCAGTGAATTTCTTAATTCAATGTTATTGCCAATAACAATTTTTCCCTTGAATCTGAGTACTCCACTAGTGAGAGTATAAGGGGCCTGACCAGTTGGATCAAGTGCTAGCTTAGTGATGAGCTCAGAGCACTTAGCATCATCCTTATAGCTATTGACTACTTCAGTAATCCAAGTGGGAATGGCAGTACTGGACCCCATGGCAAGGAGAGCATGTTTAACTCTAGAAAGAGCATCTGCTACTCTGTTTTCCTTTCCTTTCTTGTACTCCACTGTAAATTTGTATCCCATTAACTTGATGAGAAGCTTGTGTTGTACTCCTTCAGTTACTTTTTGCTCTTGGATGTACTTCAAACTCTGTTGATCAGTTCTGATTATGAGAGAAGATGATGCAAAATAGTGTTTCCACTTTTTAATTGCTTCAATGATTGCAAGAGCTTCTTTGTCATATGTAGACCAACCTGCAGCTTTGGGGCCAAGAGCTTTACTCAAATATGCAATGGGCTGGCCTTTCTGCATGAGTACAGCCCCAATGCCATAGCCTGATGCATCGGCTTCAAGAACAAAAGGCAAGGAGAATTCAGGTAGGGCCAGAACTGGTGCAGTGGTCATTTTGTTTTTCAATAACTGGAAAGCAGTAGCTTGTTTTTCTATCCATTTAAAAGCATCCTTTTTTAGTGCATCAAACAGGGGTTTGCAGATCAGTCCATAGTTTTGCACAAATCTCCTGTAATATCCTGCTAGTCCCAAAAAGCTTCTCAGGTGTGTCACATTCTGAGGTGTGGGCCAGCTCACAATAGCTTCCACTTTAGCAGGGTCTGTTGAAACCCCCTTGTCAGAGATTACATATCCCAGGTATTCCACCTTAGATTGTGCAAAGGTGCACTTAGAAAGCTTGGCATACAATTGGTGTTTCCTGAGGGCTTCCAACACTAAAGCCACATGTTCTAAGTGTTCCTTGTAAGATTTACTGAAGATTAGGATATCATCAAAGAACACTAGTACACACTCTCTCAGTAAGGGACCCAAAACAGTCTGCATAAGCTCTGTAAATGAAGGAGGGCCATTTGTTACTCCAAAGGGCATGACCAGAAATTCAAAGAGTCCAATGTGTGTACTAAATGCAGTTTTGCCAATGTCTTCCTCTTTCATTCTGATTGATGGTATCCACTTCTCAGGTCCAACTTTGTAAATATCTTTGCTCCATTTAATTCATCTAGGAGGTCTTCAATCATTGGTATAGGATATTTATTTTTAATTGTGTGGGCATTGAGTTTCCTATAATCAATGCACAACCTCCAAGTCATGTCCTTTTTCTTTACCAGAATTGCAGGAGAGGAATAAGGGCTATGACTTAATCTTATAATTCCTTTCTTAAGGAGATCTTTGATAATTTCCTCTAAGGCATCTTTCTGATGGTGTGGTAATCTATATCCTCTTTGATTGATCACAGGGGCTCCAGGCTCTAAGTTGATTGCATGATCACAATCCCTTTTTGGAGGTAGACCAGTAGGTTCTTCAAAAACATCCTTGTAGTTTGCAAGAACTTTGGCAATTTCAGGTTTTTGTACTGTTTCCATCAGTGTCTCCACTTGCACTGGTTGCATCCACATGAGTGCCCCAGAGAGCATATTATCTAATATTTTCTCCATATCCTGCAAGAGGGGGAGTGCAAGGAGTGTTGGGCAAACTCTCATCCAGGAAGGTTTTTGATTCACCATTAACCAATTTAATCCCCAAGGACATGTTTGGTAAATCAAAAGTAACAGGGCTGTGTTTGTACATCCAATCTGCTCCCAATATTATGTCATATCCAGTGAGCTGCAAAAACCTGAAGTCAGAAACCATTTCAACTCCTTGAATGTTGTATGAAGTGTTGTGAAGGGAGAAATCACTGTATAATTTTCCCCCATTTGCTACAGTCACTTGAACTTGTTTCACTGGAGTAGCAGGGCACCCAGATTGTGCAGCTAGGGCAGGGGAAATGAAGGTAGTAGTGCTTCCACTATCAACTAGAGCCAATCCAACAGTGTTTCCAATTTTGACTTGTAGTGCGAAGGTTTGCTTCTTCTTGTCTTCAGGTAAGCCAGTGGCTGCATGCATGGAAATTTTGAGTTCAGTGTAGTCAGGGGGCTCCTCTTCCACATCAGATTGGACCTCTTCTACATCCACTATATATATGATCTCAGGATTTCCAGTTTGTTCTTGCAGTGCTTGGATCTGAGATTTTTGGGACATTTTGCAAACTTGTTTATGACCAGGAAACCAAGGTTCTCTGCACTTATAACAAATGCCCTTCTCTCTTGCTTGTTGTATCAGGGTAGCAGGAGTTGTACTGGTTGCCACTTGAGGTTTTGGCAATTCTCCCTGGACACTTTTTCTGAAACTTGGAATATAAGGTTTCTGAGTAGTGGGAGGGGGACAAGATTTCTCAATTCTTCTTGCTAACCACATAGCCTTCTGCATATCAGCAGGTTCTAAGCATTCTAGATGGCTCTGAATGTAGGGGCTTAGTCCTGATATGAAACTGTGCAAGTAGTAGTTGTCAGGAACTGCTGGGTTGTCTCTTCTCATCAGATTCATTTGCTGCTCAAATTCAGAGATATATGAGCAACAGTGGTCTGTTGAGTTAACTTGTGGAAAGCTCTCACATTTTCACATACAGATGTGACAGCAAACCTTTGTGTGATTGCAGAGCAGAATTTGTGCCAAGGCATATTACTGACAATAAACCCAGTTCCTCTCCACCATTGTATAGCTTCACCCTTCAGATAAGATACTGCTATTTCAGTTCTTTGTTCAATTGGTGTTCTAGCAGCTGAGAAGTACTGTTCTATGTTCTGTATCCAAGAATCTGCATCTACTCCTTCAAATTCAGCAATGTTTAGTTTGGCAGGTTTGACAGAAAGGATGTTCCTTCTGGTTTCAGGAGCATATGGTCTGTGTCTGTCTCTTCTGAACTCTGCATCTTGAAATTCCTCAATTGTCATTAAGTGCTGCACTCCCTGAACTTGCTGCTGCTGTGGTGTGTGAAACTCCTGCTTGTTGGCAGTATGATTTGGATGCCTGTAAGGTCCTTTTGGAGTGCCATCTAAGTTCAGTTCTCTGCCTGTAGTTTTGTCTACTAACACAGCAGACCCCCTTGTAACTGGCTCCTGTTTCTCCAAGTGGTTGTTTGGTAATTGTTTTGGCCTGCCAGGTGGAACTGCAGTACTACCTTGTCCAGAGATAGGATCTGGTCGTTCCTCCTCTTCCTCTTCTTCTTCTTCTCCAGACTGCTCAGTGGCCATTTTCTGCAGAGTGCTCTGTATTTTCTTGAAGTTTCTCTGTATGCTGGCAAAGTTCTTGTTTACTGACTCTGTCAAATTATAGAACTCTTTCCTATCCTCTTCTCGCTCGTGCCTTAGGGTTTTGATGTCCAATTGTAAGGACTCAAGTTCTAACAGGTCAGTGTCTTGGGTCTCTCCGGCCATGTCTGCAGGGTCCTTGTTGGTCATACCTTGCAGAGCCAACCTGAATAATCAGTTGGGTAGGAGGGGAGGGATTTTGCACCGGTTGCCCGGAAACCGACCCACCAAGTTGCAACCTTAGTCTGTAATTGCTGGGACGCCGCATCGCCGGAACAAGCCACACTGAAAGGGAGGGTTGGGTGGGATTTTACTTCTGAAGAAAGTTTCTCCAGAAACCACTACTCCTTCCTCTCTGCTGCCGATCGGTCTACCGCCGCCAATCGCCGCCTCGCCGCCGCCACTCACTCAGATCTGGGCCTCAGATCTCGCCGCCAAGGACAACAACCAACGCATCTGATACCAATTGACAGGAACTAACTAGCTCTGTCACTGAATTCTCACACGACAGGAAGAAAATCACTCAATTGTTGGCCAGAATTTGGGGATCGATTTCATTCACTCAAGAGGGAGTTCTAGGGTTTGTGGCCAGCCGGAACACGGCGGCTCAAGGGCCAAGCCCAGATACAAGTCGAGAGATGCCCTCTCCACAAACAGGAGGCGAGCTTAAAAGGGGTTCAGCGAGGTAAAAGCAACGACAACGACCTGTTCAGTAAAAGGACAACAATCGGTAACTTTCAAAAAGGTAAGTGAAACGGCAGCAGCCGTCCGTTCTCAGATGGACGGTTGTGACGACGACCAGGGCCGCGAAGCGGTATCCATCTCCCGCTTCCCTTGGATGATAGATCGATGGCTGACGTTGGACTTGGCTAACTGAATCACTACTGTTGCATTTCCAACGTCGACAATAGAGCGGTCCTAACGCCGCCTCCACGCGCCGCCGCCGCCGCCGCCGCACCCCACCACCCGCTTCCGCCCGCGCGTCCCACGCCGCTGCAAGCCGCTGCACGTCGGTTCTACTGCTGCTATGCGTGAGTCTCATGTGTGCGTGCTCGTGCATGCTTTCTAGGTGCTGGATGCTTGCGTACGGCTACATCCTTGCATGCGTGCATGAGTTGCTTCGCTAGCTGCCGCCCCCGCGCCGCTCTGCTTTTCCACCTGCGCCGCCGCTTCTTCAGCCGCCGCGCCTTTCTCTAACCCTAGCCGCTGCCTTCGCCTTTCGTTTCCTAGGCCCGCGCCGCCCGTTGGCTTGCTACACTTCTGCACGCGCGTCCCGAAGCCGCTGCTACCCGTGCGTTCCGCGCCGCTGCAGCCGCTCCGCGCCTTTTCCATCGCGTGCTGTCGCTTCCCGCCGCCGCCGCCGCGGCGCAACGCTTCCTCGCGCGCGCCGCGCCGCTCCCCACCGCCGCCGCCGCCGCCGTGCAGCGCTTCCTCGCGCGCGCCGTTGCCGCCGCTCCCCACCGCCGCCGCCGCCGCGCAGCGCTTCCTCGCACGCGCCGCCGCCGCCGCTCCCCACCGCCGCCGCCGCCGCGCCGCGCCTTCCCGTGCGCGCCGCCGCCACCGCCGTCCATGGACTCTCCGGACTACTTCACCACCTGCGGTGGAACCACTCCACCGGCCGCGCCAATCCGGTCGCGTCCTCCCGCACCCGCCGGGTGTTACCCGTTGGCGCCACCATCGCCTCCCCCGCAGCACCCGTAAGGGGGAGGGGGCCGATGCAACCGGCGTGGCAGCGGTCGCCGCCGTCTGCAGAAGCAGCGGGCTCAGGACGCCAGGGGGGCGCCGCCCTATCAGCAAGCTCTCCCCGCTGGCCACCAGGCGTTCATCGGCGCGCCCTTCCAGCCGACTGGCGCCGGCTACGGCGCCCTCCTTGCGCCGCCGCCCCTCGGTGGTTATGGCCCGACCGTCCCGGCGCCGCCCTACGGGGGCCTTCCGCCGCCGCTGGTACATGTGCCATGGGACCCCACCCTCTTTGCCGCTCAGCACTCCGCGCCGTCGCCGAGTAGCTCTGTCGATGGAGCCGACTGGTACATGGACTCAGGTGCTACTGCACACATGGCAGCTCATCCCGGTAACCTAACCTCCTCCACTCCCGTTCACACACCCACTCGTATCACTGTCGGCAACGGCTCCTCCTTACCTATTACTCATATTGGTAGAACTAGCTTTCCCTCCACTTCCACACCCATCACTATGTCTAATGTTCTTGTTGCACCTGATCTAGTCACGAACCTAGTTTCTGTTCGTCGTCTTACTCGTGAAAACCCACTTACTGTTGAATTTGATGGTGTTGGCTTTTCTGTGAAAGACGCCCGTACCCGGATGGTCCTTCACCGATGTGACAGTCCCGATGAGCTCTACCCCGTGCACGCCGGCGCCTCCACCTCCACACCCGTCGCCCTTGCCGCCCGCGTTGACCTTTGGCACGCTCGCTTGGGTCACCCCAACCATACCGTCTTACGTCAAATTCTTAGGAGTTTCTCTTTCTCATGTGATAAGCTCGATGAGCACTCTTGTGAGGCTTGTCGCTTAGGCAAGCACGTTCGTCTTCCCTTTAGTGCGTCTTCTTCAGTTTCCACTTTTCCGTTTCAATTACTTCATACTGATGTTTGGACATCTCCCGTTGCGAGTAACACGGGCTATCTTTACTACTTGGTGATTTTAGATGATTACTCTCATTATGTGTGGACTTTTCCCCTTCGTCGTAAATCCGATGCTTTAGCCACACTCACCGCCTTTTACTCCTATGTCACCACCCAGTTCGGTCGCCCAATACTCGCACTCCAAACTGATAACGGAAAAGAGTTTGACAACGTCGCTCTTCGCACACTTCTCGCCTCTCACGGCACCACCTTCCGTCTGACTTGTCCCTACACTTCCCAGCAGAACGGCCGCGCCGAGCGCATTCTCCGCACTCTTAATGACTGCGTTCGCCCACCTCCTAGTCTTGTATAGTTTAGGTAGAGACCTTCCCTTGACTGCGTTCGCCCACCTCCTAGTCTTGTATAGTTTAGGTAGAGACCTTCCCTTGTATTATATATGCGTGTATCAGCACCCCAATCAACAATTGTATTGCAAATCATCTCTCCACACTGCTTGTGTGCCAAAACTAGATGTGTCGGAGGAGGCACCAATCATGTTGGGGGGACGTTGTCCGAGTCCAAGTCAGTCTGACATCTCAAATTCATGGTGCATGCATTAATGACTTGTAATTAATGGTACCGGCAAAAATTAGGTGCACACATGACATATGTTTGAGCTCGGCTCGATCACGAAACACAACACGCATGGAGCGATTCGGCGGAGGAAGAGCGTATGGGATGGTAAATCCTTATAAAGGGGTCTCAATTCCTTTCCACTTGTGAGATGAGACTAAACTTCCACCACATTTATCATGATACCTACATAGCCCATTAGTGATTTTTCTGAAGTTGTTACGGGTGTAGAGACCATCTTATATTTCAACATAGCTGACATTCACATGTCTCTGATGCTATAAATATGATTGTGTGCATCACTATGATGCATAGGCGGGAGGTTTAACCTCCTTTTTGGAAAAAAAAACTGTTGCCAGATCCACGACTAGCAGACCATGCGGTGTTGAAATTAGTTTAGAGTTTACCCAAGTTACGCCACCGAGGCTACGAACGTTACTCCTGCTCAGCTACTGGAGATTGCCTTGATAGCCTAGTTGCTAGTAGGTGACAGCCAGTTCTGTCGGATAAACCCTCGCCGATAGCGAGCACAAATAAGAAAAGCAAAGCGTGCAAGCCATCTGATTTCCACAGAGACCTAAGCAATGTTCATGTGCATGCGAAAACTAATCCGGCCGTCGTCGATCGGTCTATCACCTTGGCAAGAAAGCGAACGAGGAGCACGAGAAGGATAAACATTTGGTTTCCTTTTCTTCTACGTACTAGATAATATAATATAGATAGATAAACATTTGTCTAGCTGGTTTTGCTTGGACCGCCTCGCCACTTATCCAACGCTTCCTTGCTGGAGAATTTGCTTGCTGCGCACACAGCTGCTGCTGCCTCTCCTTCAGAGCTGAGACGTGCACTGTCTCGTGCCTCTGCTCTCAAGCTAACCATAGCGCCCCGTGTCTCGTGTCTCTTTTTGTTTGGGGCTACGGCGTCGGATCAGTTCAGGTAGCTTGAGCGGGCTGCCATCTGCTAAACATGGCGAACTGACGGCTAGGACGGAGCTTTCGGCGTATTGCGCTTTGCTGATTAGTTTGTCAAGGTCACGGCTCACAAGTACTGGAACGGAGAGGCTTCGGTAATCACCGGTCCTGTTTTAACAATGGACGGCCGGGCAGCAGGGCAAGAAACTTGCAAGCTGCTGCTTCCAAACGAAAAGACACAACTTTTATTTAGGGCAAAGAGGGTTTACTACTTTTTTTTATTGACAGCCGATTGACTATACTATACTTTCTCCCTCTAAAAGTTCGCTAGATTACGTCTTCGGCCAAAAAACGCTCGATTTTTTTAATATGTGATTTATGTCATATAGAATCAAAACATAATTAAGCATTTGTTTTAATATGTCTTTGGCCAACAAACACTCGATTTTTTTAATATGTGATTTATGTCATATAGAATCAAAACATAATTAAGCATTTGTTTTAATATGACTTTGGCCAACAAACACTCGATTTTTTTAATATGTGATTTATGTCATATAGAATCAAAACATAATTAAGCATTTGTTTTCACATAAATTCGATGATATAATTTTCATGATACATACACTACATATTAACAACGTAATTTATGTGCACAAAAAGAAAGTATACTTGATAAAAGCATTGTCCAATTCATCGGGGGACCTCGGGAGGGGTGTTTTGGCCCCCGGGAGCACATGTTCCCGGGTGAATATTAAATTCAGAGAAATGTATTTTTTTTAAAAAATTTAAATTATTTGTAGATATTCGTGTTAGTGTTGCAAGCACGCTTGACAAATTTCATGAGGAACGGAGCAACAATGTTTTGTCGATGAAAAAATAAAATTGGGATGACATTTGGTTTTCAATTTGTTTTCTTTTCTGCACATGCCAAAATGCTTAACCTTTTTGCCTCAAAATTTGCAGGTAGCATTTGGATGTGACTAAGATCACAAAAAATCTTATCTTATTTTTTTTGACATTTGACATATGTTGAGATGGATGTGTGGCCACACGACGAAGGATCGAGTCCGGAATGATAACATATGAGATAGAGTTGGGGTAGCACCAATTGAAGAGAAGCTTGTCCAACATCGTCTGAGATTGTTTGGGCATATTCAGCGCAGTCCTCCAAAAGCTTCAGTGCATAGCGGACTGCTAAAGCGTGCAGAGAATGTCAAGAAAGGTCGGGGTAGACCGAATTTGACATGGAGGAGTCCATTAAGAGAGACATGAAGGCTTGGAGTATCACCAAAAAACTAGTTATGGACATGGGTGCGTGGAAGCTTACTATCCATGTGCCAGAGCCACGAGTTGATCGCAAAATCTTATGGGTTTCACCTCTAGCCTACCCAACTTGTTTGGGACTAAAGGCTTTGCTGTTGTTGAAAAATTACTTTGGGCCCTGGAGCCAAATTGATTTTTCGAGACTTTTATGCCATCTTACATTACACAAAGAGAAGGATAAAAAATAGAAGGTGGACAATATGCTTTTTAATGCAATTTGATAATTGTTCATGCATTGCAGCGAGATATAAATATTATAGTGCGTTAGCCCGTAATTTTTCTGTCCATATTAATGTGGATGTGTAAATAAATGTTTATCAAATCCTGTTCACATCTACCTACCTAAATAAATTTGAGAATTTTATTCGGTAAGGACTTATTGGCTTATAGAAAAAAACAATTTTATTTGGTAAGTCAATAAAAGGTGGGATAATTAAGATGTTTATCAAAGAAAACCGGTGAAAACCAAGAGTTAGGAGGGAAAAAAAATCAAAATTAAGGGAGGGAAGGAGGAGCATGTGTAAGGTTGGACGAAGCGTTCTGTCCGGTAGGAATGGGAACCTTCCATCTTTTTTAAGTAGTAGAGGTAGATATTTTATTTTTTGCTGGTCGTTTTCTGTCTTGTTGTGTTTCCATTATATTGATTACTATTTTCCTTGTTAATTATTTGTATAATGTGCCTTTTGAGTGTATCTTCTCAACAATAGAAAAAGGAAATAATGAAAAACAGAGTGCAAAAAGAATGTTTAGTTGATCATTGAAAGCCCACAAAGTAATGGTAAGAATAAAGCAGGCCCACCATTGTCTATAAGGGTACTCTCTAGTTGGGCTTCCCAGGGGTACTCAAGGGGGAGCACGGCGGTGAGCGCTCCAGTGCCACCATGTGTCGCGCACTGGCGCTACCCACCCAGGATTTTTTTCTATTGCTTTTTAATTTTTTTTTACCTTTCTAATTTTTGCTCGGTTTTATTGTTTTCCCCTCAATTGTCCAATATTTTTGGGTTTGTGCATTTTTTGGGTTTTTTCAGGGTTTTCTACTTATTTTCTCGTTTTTTTTTCTGGTACACGGCTATAACATGCAACTGTAGGCCTTACGGTGAAGAACTAGTTAAAGGAAAGAGCAGGTGATCCATGGTGAAGTAGGAAAGCACATGCGTGCTCCAAGAGGAAGCACACGTGTACTCCATAGGGAAGCAATAGTTAAAAGGAAAGGACAAGGTGCACTAGGCTCGCAGCACACAATGCACTACACGGGAAGCACACAACTGCACTACACGGGGAGCACAAAATGCACTGCACATAGAGCACAAATACACTATGTGTAGAGAACAAAAAGCGCTAAACGAGAGCACAACTACACTTACACCGAGAGTGCAATTTTAGTATGTGGAGGAGTACAAATTTATTATAGTAGGGAGCATGAGTTACCTTGAACAAAATTCGTCGAAATCTATCAATAAGGTTCTACCTGAACATCTCGACGAAAGGAACACAATGGTAAAAACAGTACGTAATTTGGGAAATGATTCAAGAGATATATCATTCTGAAAGAAACGGACCAACAAGATATAAATTACGTACATCCAACCTTCTCATCCCCTCCCATGGGTAAAACCGCACAGAAACCCTCTAGTGTCGATAAGTGGCGCACATGTATTACGCCACTTGCCATCACCAGAGGCGTTTCGGGATAACCTTCAAAACAGGCACCCCTTAAATAGTGATTTCATAACCTTTTTCATCAGCCTTATGCGAGCGTAAATTTAAGGCTTAAGACAACTAGGTCGGCCTAATAACAGGAATTTTCTTTTTGTTTATTTTTCTCTTTTAACCTTCTTCTTCTCTTTTGTTTTCTTTTATAGTTAATTTTTATTTTCTTGTTTATTTTTCTTTAACGTTTATATTTCTTATAGATGTTTTACTTTTATTTGACTTGTTATTACTTTTATGTTTATTTTAATTGTATTTTTTGCATTATATTAAGAATGAATTATTATTTTTTCATTACCATTTTACTGTAATAAAAGAAATTTTCTTAAGTACATCAATATGTTTTTGTAAATATGAAACATTGTTTTGGCAATACATAAAATTCTACGGGCTAGTGAATATACTTCTGATATTCAAATGCATTTTATAAATGAAAAAAATATTACCAAAGAAAGTAAAATGAATTGTGTATAATGTAAAAGTATCTTTATATAAATATTTTTTGATATTCCGAAATGTCATTCTAGTAGCTTGAGTATTTTATTTAGTGTTCGTTAACAAATATCATAGTGGTACGAACAAAAACAAAAATCAGTCAGACATTTATTCTTGATATATTCAAGTGTCTTTTAATGTTTATTTATTAAAGTAATTACTGTAAATATTTTTTATTTGCAAAGACATATTAAAAATTACTCTTGAAAAAAAGCTTAGTATTGGGTTGCCTGAATTCAACTACCGGTTCATTCAACATTGTCTTTCTCATTATATTCAGCGCTAGGAGAGCCGCCTAGCCAAAACATGCGCCTACCGCGTGGGCCGGCCCAACTAAACAAGCAGTTCACTCTCACCCTTCATCCGCTTGGTTGACAGGTAAACTTGGCCGGCTGGCCGTTGACTTTCGGAAAAATAAAGTAAATTTAAATAAGAACCTATTTTTTCTTGAATAAAGTAAAAAAGTGAAATTGTTTTGGAAAAATATGAATTTAGAAAAATTTCACGTTATTTATTTTTTCATGTGAATTAGAAAAATTTCTTGAATTATTTTTTCATGTGAATTAGAAAAGTGAAATTGTTTTGGAAAAACATGCGCCTACGGTGCAGCGCCTAGCTAGCGGGCGTTGCACGCCAGTCACCGTGGCAGCCCTGGACCCCGCACCCAGCTGTGCAACGCCTCGGTGCTAGGCGGCACACAATGTGCAGCGCCTAGCCGTCGGGCGCTGCACTATGAGTTATGTCCTGCCGCGGCGGCCCTCTCCTCCCCCCACCCACCCCATTGCAGCAGTTACAGAAACAAAAGAAGCCGCGGCGGCGGCCTTATCCACTCCCCCTCTCAATCCCCTCTCTCAAATCCTTCAAATCCGACGATTTGGTCCGTGGATTTCGTCACCAATCCATCCTAGAAGGTACTCTCCTCCGATCCCCTCCTTTCTATCCATAGAAAATGTAGTATTTTGAAGATTTGGGGAACCTTTGTTTGATTTGATTAGATTAGATCTTGCATGTATTATAATCCTGCATGTATTAGAACTCTTGTTTGTTTGATATCGGGAACCCTAGTTTAGTTTATTTTTTCGAAAAAATATGGTTGGATACATAGGTTGACATGTTATTTCTATGGAAAATATATTTGTATGAAGTAGGCCTAGTTTAGTTTATTTGTGTTGAACTTATATTTTTTTGACAAAAATGCTTTGGATACATATGCTTTGAATTTTGCATCTAGTAGGCGTAGTTTAGTTTATTTGTATTCGAAAGATAATTGTGTTGGCAAGAAAGTTTTCTTTAAATTGTTAGGATGGTTTGGCTTCTCGATGATCACTGGGACAAACAACACCGATCGTATGCTATGTCGGTGGAGCAGCGGGTAATAATAAAAGTTGCTGGTGTTATGAATTTCATGTTTATTTCAAACACAAATGCCCCATATGTAATGATTTGTTTGTTTGTTTGTAGGAGCTTGCACCTTTGAAGATTCGGTCTCACGGGGTCACCCTTGGGTGGATGCGCTATGATGAGCGGTACACACCGTATGTAAGGGAGACACGACTTCTCCCTTTCATTCAGTTGGTCAGCCGGTAGACGCTACCCAAGAATGCTGCAGCACTCACCGCGCTTATTGATCATTGGAGGCCGGAGACACACACTTTCCATCTTCGGACCGGGGAGATGACCATGATGTTGAAAATATGCCCTAGAGGCAATAATAAAATGGTTATTATTATATTTCCTTGTTCATGATAATTGTCTATTGTTCATGCTTAATTGTATTAACTGGAAACCGTAATACATGTGTGAATACATAGACCACAACATGTCCCTAGTGAGCCTCTAGTTGACTAGCTCATTGATCAATAGATGGTTATGGTTTCCTGACCATGGAGATTGGATGTCATTGATAACGGGATCACATCATTAGGAGAATGATGTGATGGACAAGACCCAATCCTAAGCATAGCACAAGATCGTGTAGTTCGTTTGCTAAAAGCTTTTCTAATGTCTAGTATCATTTCCTTAGACCATGAGATTGTGCAACTCCCGGATATCGTAGGAATGCTCTGGGTGTGCTAAACGTCACAACGTAACTGGGTGTCTATAAAGGTGCACTACGGGTATCTCCGAAAGTGTCTGTTAGGTTGGCACGAATCGAGACTGGGATTTGTCACTCCGTGTGACGGAGAGGTATCTCTGGGCGCACTCGGTAATGCATCATCATAATGAGCTCAATGTGACTAAGTAGTTAGTCACGGGATCATGCATTACAGAACGAGTAAAGTGACTTGCCAGTAACGAGATTGAACGAGGTATTGGGATACCGACGATCGAATCTCGGGCAAGTAACGTACCGATTGACAAAGGGAATTGTATACGGGATTTCTTGAATCCTTGACATCGTGGTTCATCCGACGAGATCATCGTGGAACATGTGGGAGCCAACATGGGTATCCAGATTCCGTTTTTGGTTATTGGCCAGAGAGCTGTCTCGGTCATGTCTGCATGATTCCCGAACCTGTAGGGTCTACACACTTAAGGTTCGGTGACACTAGAGTTGTTATGGGAATTAGTGTGCAGTTGCCGAATGTTGTTCGGAGTCCTGGATGAGATCCCGGACGTCATGAGGAGTTCTGGAATGGTCCGGAGGTAAAGATTTATATATGGAAAGTCCTATTTTGTCCACCGGAAAATGTTCGTGATTTTTCGGTATTGTATCGGGAAGGTTCTAGAAGGTTCCGGAGTGGGGCCCACCTGCATGGAGGACCCAGATGAACGTGGGTAGTGGGGGAAAGGCCCCACACCCCTGGTCAAGGCACACCAAGATCCCCCCTTAGAAGGAATAAGATCATATCCTGAAGGGATAAGATCAAGATCCCTAAAAAGGGGGGGGGGGGATAACAATCGGTGTGGAAGGAAATGATGGGATTTCTTTCCTCCCACCTTTGGCAACGCCCCAATGGACCTGGAGGGCAAGAAACCAGCCCCCTCCACCCCTATATATAGTGGGGAGGTGCATGGGAGCTATACCGCTTGCCCCTGGCGCAGCCCTCCCCCTCTCCAACACCTCCTCCTCCTCCGTAGTGCTTGGCGAAGCTCTGTCGGAGAACTGCAAGCTCCACCACCACGCTGTCGTGCTGCCGGAGCTCTTCCTCAACTTCTCCTCTCCCCTTGCTGGATCAATAAGGAGGAGACGTCCCCGGGCTGTACGTGTGTTGAACGCGGAGGCACCGTTGTTCGTTGCTTAGATCAGATTCGGCCGCGATCTGAATCGCTTAGTGAACGACTCCACCGAACGCGTTCTTGCAACGCTTCCGCATCACGATCTTCAAGGGTATGAAGATGCACTCCCCTCTCTCTCGTTGCTAGTTACTCCATAGATTGATCTTGGTGATGCGTAGAAAATTTTGAATTTCTGCTACATAACCCAACAGTGGCATCATGAGCTAGGTCTATTGCGTAGATTCTATGCACGAGTAGAACAGAAGTAGTTGTGGGTGTTGGTTTGTTCAGTTTTCCTACCGTTACTAGTCCTATCTTGATTCGGCGGCATCGTGGGATGAAGCGGCCCGGACCGACCTTACACGTACGCTTACGTGAGACAGGTTCCACCGACTGACATGCACTTGTTGCATAAAGGTGGCTAGCGGGTGCCAGTCTCTCCCACTTTAGTCGGATCGGATTCGTTGAAAAGGGTCCTTATGAAGGGTAAATAGCAATTGGCATATCACCGTTGTGGCTTTTGCGTAGGTAAGAAACGTTCTTGCTAGAAACCTATAGCAACCACGTCAAAACTTGCAACAACAATTAGAGGACATCTAACTTGTTCTTGCAGCATATGCCGTGTGATGTATATGGCCAAAAGGATGTGATGAATGATATATATGTGATGTATGAGATTGATCATGTTCTTGTAATAGGAATCACGACTTGCATGTCGATGAGTATGACAACCGGCAGGAGCCATAGGAGTTGTCTTAATTTATTGTATGACCTGCGTGTCATTGAATAACGCCATGTAATTACTTTACTTTATTGCTAAACCGTTAGCCATAGTAGTAGAAGTAATAGTTGGCGAGACAACTTCATGAAGACACGACGATGGAGATCATGTGATGGAGATCATGGTGTCATGCCGGTGATGATGATGATCATGGCGCCCTGAAGATGGAGATCAAAAGGAGCAAAATGATATTGGCCATATCATGTCACTATTTTATTGCATGTGATGTTTATCATGTTTTTACATCTTATTTGCTTAGAACGACGGTAGCATAAACAGGATGATCCCAAGCTAAAATTTCAAGAAAGTGTTTCCCCTAACTGTGCACCGTTGCAAAGGTTCGTTATTTTGAAGAACCACGTGATGATTGGGTGTGATAGATTCTAACATTTGAATACAACGGGTGTAAGCCAGCTTTACACAAGCAAAACACTTAGGTTGACTTGACGAGCCTAGCATGTACAGACATGGCCTCGGAACACAAGAGACCGAAAGGGCAAACATGAGTCGTATAGCAGATACGATCAACATGAAGATGTTCACCGATAATGACTAGTTCGTCTCACCTGATGATCGGACATGGCCTAGTTGACTCGGATCATGTATCACTTAGATGACTAGAGGGATGTCCATCTGAGTGGGAGTTCATTAAATTAGATGAACTTAATTATCATGAACATAGTCAAAAGGTCTTTGCAAATTATGTCGTAACTTTCGCTTTACTTCTACTATTTTAGATATGTTCCTAGAGAAAATTTAGTTGAAAGTTGATAGTAGCAATTATGCGGACTTGGTCCGTAAACTGAGGATTGTCCTCATTGCTACGCAGAAGGCTTATGTCCTTAATGCACCGCTCGGTGTGCTGAACCTCGAACATCGTCTGTGGATGTTGCGAACATCTGACATACATGTTTTGATGACTACGTGATAGTTCAGTAATGTTAAACGGTTTAGAATTGAGGCGCCGAAGACGATTTTGAAACGTCGCGGAACATATGAGATGTTCAAAGGGCTGAAATTGGGATTTCAGGCTCGTGCCCATGTCAAGAGGTATGAGACCTCTTACGAGTTTCTTAAGCCTACAAACTAAGGGAGAAAAGCTCAATATTTGAGCATGTGCTCAGATTGTCTGAGTACTACAATCACTTGAATCGAGTGGGAGTTAATCTTCCTTAAGAGATAGTGATGGTTCTCCAAAGTCATTGCCACCAAGCTACTAGAGCTTCGTGATGAACTATAACATATCAGGGATAGATATGATGATCCTTGAGCTATTCGTGATGTTTGACACCGCGAAAGTAGAAATCAAGAAGGAGCATCAGTTGTTGATGGTTAGTGAAACCACTAGTTTCAAGAAGGGCAAGGGAAAGAAGGGATACTTCATGAAACGACAAATCAGTTGCTGCTCTAGTGAAGAAACCCAAGGTTGTACCCAAACCCGAGACTAAGTGCTTCTGTAATGAGGAACGGTCACTGAAGCAGAACTACCCTAGACACTTGGTAGATGAGAAGGCTGGCAAGGTTGACAGAAGTATATTGGATATACATTGTATTAAATGTGTACTTCACTAGTACTCCTAGTAGCACCAGGGTATTAAGATACCGATTCGGTTGCTAAGTGTTAGTAACTCGAAATAAAAGAGCTACGAAATAAACGGAGACTAGCTAAAGGTAAGATGTCGATGTGTGTTGGAAGTGTTTCCAAGGTTGATGTGATCAAGAATCGCCTGCTCCCTCTACCATCAAGATTGGTGTTAAACCTAAATAATTGTTATTTGGTGTTTGCACTGAGCATAGATATGATTGGATTATGTTTATCGCAATATAATTATTCATTTAAGGAGAATAATGGTTACTCTGTTTATTTGAATAATACCTTCAACGGTCTTGCACCTAAAATGAATGGTTTATTGAATCTCGATCGTAGTGTTACACATGTTCATGCCAAAAAAAGATATAAGATAGTAATGATAGTACCACCTACTTGTGGCACTGCCATTTGAGTCATATTGGTATAAAACGCATGAAGAAGCTCCATGTTGATGGATCTTTGGACTCACTCGTTTTTGAAAAGTTTGAGACATGCGAACCATGTCTATTGGTGTATACGCATGAAGAAACTCCATGCAGATGGATCGTTTGGACTCACTTGATTTTGAATCACTTGAGACATGCAAATCATACTACATGGGCAAGATGACTGAAAGGCCTCGTATTCAGTGAGATGGAACAAGAAAGCAACTTGTTGGAAGTAATACATTTTGATGTGTGCAGTCCAATGAGTGCTGAGGCACGCAGTGGATATCGTTATGTTCTTGCTTCACAGATGATTTGAGTAGATGCTAAGTATATTTACTTGATGAAACACAAGTCTAAATTATTGAAAGGTTCAAGTAATTTCAGAGTGAAGTTGAAGATCGTCATGACAAGAGGATAAGATGTCTATGATATGATCATAGAGATGAATATCTGAGTTACGAGTTTGGCACACAATTAAGACATTGTGGAAATTGTTTCACAACTAAAACCGCCTGGAACACCATAGTGTGATGGTGTGTCTGAACGTCATAACTGCACCCCATTGGATATGGTGCATACCATGATGTCTCTTATCGAACTACCACTATCGTTTATGGGTTAGGCATTAGAGACAACCACATTCACTTTAAATAGGGCACCACGCAATTCCGTTGAGACGACATCGTATGAACTATGGTTTAGAGAAACCTAAGCTGTCGTTTCTTAAAAGTTTGGGGATGCGACGCTTATGTGAAAAAGGTTTCAGGCTGATAAGCTCGAACCCAAAACGGATGAATGCATCTTCATAGGACACCCAAAACAGTTGGGTATACCTCTTGTCTCAGATCCGGAAGCAAAAGGGATTGTTTCTAGAATCGGGTCCTTTCTTTAGGAAAAGTTTCTGTCGAAATAATTGAGTTTGAGGATGGTGGGGACTTGATGAGGTTGTTGAACCGTCACTTCAACTAGTGTGTAGCAGGACACAGGAAGTTGCTCCTGTGGCACCCACACCAATTGAAGTGGAAGCTGATGATATTGATCATGAAACTTCGGATCAAGTCACTACCAAACCTCGTAGGTCGACAAGGATGTGTACTACTTCAGAGTGGTACGTAATCCTGTCTTGGAGGTCATGTTGCTAGACAACAATGAACCTACGAGCTATGGAGAAGCGATGGTGGGCCCGGATTCCGACGAATGGGTCGAGGCCATAAAATCTGAGAGAGGATCCATGTATGAAAACAAAGTATAGACTTTGAAAGAACTACTTGATGGTCGTAAGGCTGTTGGGTACATATGGATTTTAAAAGGAAGACGGACAATGATGGTAAGTATCACCATTAAGAAAGCTAGACTTATCGTTAAGATGTTTTCCGACAAGTTCAAGGAGTTGACTACGATGAGACTTTCTCACTCGTAGTGATGCTAAGAGTCTGTTGGAATTATATTAGCAATTACTGCATTATTTATGAAATCTTGCAGATAGGATGTCAAAACATTGTTTTCTCGACGATTTTCTTGAGGAAAGGTTGTATGTGATAAAACCAGAAGGTTTTGACAATCCCGAAAGATGCTAACAAGTATGCAAAGCTCCAACAATCCTTCTAAGGACTGGAGTAAGCATCTCGGAGTTGGAATATACGCTTTGATGAGATGATCAAAGATTTTGGGTTCATACAAAGTTTATGAGAAACTTGTATTTCCAAACAAGTGAGTGGGAGCACTATAGAATTTCTGATGAGTATATGTTGTTGACATATTGTTGATCAGAAATGATGTAGAGTTTCTGGAAAGCATGTAGGGTTATTTGAAAAGTGTTTTTCAATGGAAAACCTGGATTAAGCTACTTGAACATTGAGCATCAAGATCTATAAGGATAGATCAAAATCGCTTAATAGTACTTTCAAACGAACACATACCATGACAAGATTTTGAAGGAGTTCAAAATAGATCGGCAAAGAAGGAGTTCTTGGCTGTGTTATAAGGTGTGAGTATTGAGTAAGACTCAAGAACTGACCACGGCAGAATAGAGAGAAAGGATGAAGGTCGTCCCCTATGCTTGGACGTAGGCTCCATAGTATGCTATGTTGTGTATCGCACCTGAAGTGTGCCTTGCCATGAGTCAGTCAAGGGGTAAAAGTGTGATCCAGGAATGGATCACAGGACAGCGGTCAAGGTTATCCGTAGTAACTAGTTGACTAAGGAATTTTCTCAATTATGGAGGTGGTAAAAGAGTTCGTCGTAAAGGGTTACGCTGATGCAAACTTTGACACTAATCTGGATGACTCTGAGTAGTAAACCGGATTCGTATAGTAGAGCCGTTATTTGGAATAGTTCCAAATGGCGCGTGGTAGCTGCATATAGGATATGACATAGAGATTTGTAAAGCACACACGGATCTGAAAGATTCAGACCCGTTGACTAATAACCTCTCTCACAAGCGAGATATGATCAAACCCAATGGGTGTTGGATTCATTACAATCACATAGTGATGTGAACTAGATTATTGACTCTAGTGCAAGTGGGAGACTATTGGAAATATGCCCTAGAGGCAATAATAAAATGGTTATTATTATATTTCCTTGTTCATGATAATTGTCTATTGTTCATGCTACAATTGTATTAAATGGAAACCGTAATACATGTGTGTATACATAGACCACAACATGTCCCTAGTGAGCCTCTAGTTGACTAGCACGTTGATCAATAGATGGTTATGGTTTCCTGACCATGGACATTGGATGTCATTGATAACGGGATCACATCATTAGGAGAATGATGTGATGGACAAGACCCAATCCTAAGCATTACACAAGATCTTGTAGTTCGTTTGCTAAAAGCTTTTCTAATGTCAAGTATCATTTCCTTAGACCATGAGATTGTGCAACTCCCGGATATCATAGGAATGCTTTGGGTGTGCCAAACGTCACAATGTAACTGGGTGGCTATAAAGGTGCACTACGGGTATCTCCGAAAGTGTCTGTTGGGTTGGCACGAATCGAGACTGGGATTTGTCACTCCGTGTGATGGAGAGGTATCTCTGGGCCCACTCGGTAATGCATCATCATAATGAGCTCAATGTGACTAAGTAGTTAGTCACGGGATCATGCATTACAGAATGAGTACAGTGACTTGCGAGTAACGAGATTGAACGAGGTATTGGGATACCGACGATCGAATCTTGGGCAAGTAACGTACCGATTGACAAAGGGAATTGTATACGGGATTGCTTGAACCTTGACATCGTGGTTCATCCGACGAGATCATCGTGGAACATGTGGGAGCCAACATGGGTATCCAGATCCCGCTGTTGGTTATTGGCCAGAGAGCTGTCTCGGTCATGTATGCATGATTCCCGAACCTGTAGGGTCTACACACTTAAGGTTCGGTGACGCTAGAGTTGTTATGGGAATTAGTGTGCAGTTGCCGAATGTTGTTCAGAGTCCAGGATGAGATCCCGGATGTCGCGAGGAGTTCCGAAATGGTCCGAAGGTAAAGATTTATATATGGGAAGTCCTATTTTGGCCACCGGAAAATGTTCGGGATTTTTCGGTATTGTACCGGGAAGGTTCTAGAAGGTTCCGGAGTGGGGCCCACCTACATGGAGAACCCAGATGAACGTGGTTAGTGGGGGCAAGGCCCCACACCCCTGGTCAAGGCACACCAAGATCCCCCCTTAGAAGGAATAAGATCATATCCTGAAGGGATAAGATCAAGATGCCTAAAAAGGGGGGGATAACAATCGATGGGGAAGGAAATGATGGGATTTCTTTCCTCCCACCTTTGGCAACGCCCCAATGGAATTGGAGGGCAAGAAACCAGCCCCCTCCACCCCTATATATAGTGGGGAGGCGCATGGGAGCTATACCGCTTGCCCCTGGCGCAGCCCTCCCCCTCTCCAACACCTCCTCCTTCGTAGTAGTGCTTGGTGAAGCTCTGCCGGAGAACTGCAAGCTCCACCACCACGCCGTCGTGCTGCCGGAGCTCTCCCTCAACTTCTCCTCTCCCCTTGCTGGATCAATAAGGAGGAGACGTGGCTGTACATGTGTTGAACGCGGAGGCACCGTTGTTCGGTGCTTAGATCAGATTCGGCCGCGATCTGAATCGCTTAGTGAACGACTCCACCGACCGCGTTCTTGCAACGCTTCCGCATCGCGATCTTCAAGGGTATGAAGATGCACTACTCCATAGATTGATCTTGGTGATGCGTAGAAAATTTTGAATTTCTGCTACATAACCCAATACGTGACGCTCCAGGATATGGCTATGATCACCGGTCTTCCTATCGATGGGAACCCTTTGTTTATGAACACCGATTCTTATGGGTGGCGCGCGCAGATGCATGCCCTTATCGGTATGGTTCCTCCGGAGCCTCGTGAACCAGAAGCAGAAGACAAGAAGAAGGAAAGAGTCGCAACTGGTGCTCCTTTCACGTGGATTCAATCGAACTTTGGTACTTGCCCTGAGGATGCTAATGAGGACACGGTGAAGACATATGCTCGCGTCTACATGTGGTACGTGATATCCAGGACTATGTTTGCTGATGGCACAGGCAAGAATGCTCCATGGATGTGGCTGAAGGTGTTGACCGTCTTCGATAGCAAATGGAGTTGGGGTTCGGTGACACTGGCTTACTAGTATCGACGTGTATGAAGTTGTTTCCTTTTCACTTCATTGCTACATGATCAATGCGATCTTGCTGTTAATTCAACCATGTTCTCTTTTATGCGCAGCTGGACGAAGCCTGTTGTAGGCCATCTGGAGGTATTGGTGGTTGTATGCTCGCACTTTCCATATGGAGCTGGGAGCGTTTGCCGGTTGGACGACCGAAGATCGTGAAGTACGAGGATTGGGACGACAAACATGACCCACTACGGCGCCCCATGAGGCTCTTGGAATTGGTCGTTGCCCACTTCACGGCAGCCACCATGGCCCCATCCATCCATGTCGCCTCTAAGACGCTTTGTCTTACGTCTACCCCGTTTAACAACCTTCAACACCGGATCCGGCCATAGTTGAACACCATGGTACTCCGGCCATTGTGATTGGTCAAGATATGGGTGAAAGCGGGGAGCCCATGTTTTCTTGACCGTCATGATTGAGAACTCCGACTCCCTCATGGTGCGTGGGTGATTGACGTCCACATTCCTAACGCGACCTGCGGTATACAAGTGTGAGCATGGGAGATGAAGCAACAGTGGCCTCCCATAAGAGCAATCACATTGTGTTAACGACACCTTGAAAGCCCGACCTCCATGTTGGCGGCCATCGTTTGTGGTTCCTCCTGGCTCTTTCACTTAATACTTCCACTCTTTGTTGTCATATAATATAGCTTCTTCCGAGTCCACCTTCCATGATTGAAATGCCAACCATTCATCAACCTTGGGTGGGAACTTGTACTTGTACTTGCGCGGGTTCTCACCCGCTATCTGTGCATCCGTTTCCATCGAGTACTTTACAAAGTATGCATTCATCTTGTCAAATGTGTATTGAACTATTGCCGTCACGGGTAATCCACGTGCACCTTTGAGCACCCTATTGAAGCATTCGGCCATATTGCTTGTCATTTGACCGTATCTCCGGCCATCTTCATCAAAAGCACGTGCCCACTTGTTCTGGTATTGAATGTGCCTATTGAGAAAGTATTGACCCCTGGGATCAAGTTTTTTTTGTGTGCAAGCAATTTGTTGTACAAAGTGGTGAAGCGCTTGTCGGAGAAAGCGAGACAACAATCTTCAAGATCATCGGCCAACTCCTTAAGGCCACATGCCCTATAGAAGTTCGAACAAAAGTGCCTCATGCACCATCGATGGTGCAATGGAGCATGCCCAGGAATGTCAATCTCCATCGCGTTAAGAATACCTTGATTCTGATCCGATA
Source organism: Triticum timopheevii (assembly GCA_963921465.1). Taxonomy (NCBI): domain Eukaryota; kingdom Viridiplantae; phylum Streptophyta; class Magnoliopsida; order Poales; family Poaceae; genus Triticum; species Triticum timopheevii. The sequence continues at coordinate 374,133,644 of OY997270.1, forward strand.
TGACACAAATTTCCCTCTGAGCGGGTGACACCTTCGTCCTCAAAAGACGCAAAAACCACTCCCAGTTGTCATTGTTCTCCACCTCAACCAAAGAAAATGCCAATGGCAACACCCGGTTATTGGCATCACTTGCTATCGCAACCAACAAGGTGCCCTTGTATTTTCCGGTCAAGAACGTGCCATCAATGGCGATGACCGGCCTAGAGTGTTTGAAAGCCCTCAAGCATTGCTCGAACGCCCAAAATGCACAGCCAAATACTCGGACTTACCTTCCTTCATGAACCATTGTTTGGTGCCCATGAGGCTCGACCACATGAACCATGCTCGGGTTTGTCGCGGCCATGGCTAACAACAACCTAGGGATTCAGTTGTATGCTTCCTCCCAAGTACCATACAACATCTTAAATGCGGCTTCTTCGCCTTCCATGCCTTGCTGTACTTCACCTTGTAATGAAAGATGGCTTTCACAAGGTCAATGACATATTGGACGCTCATTGTTGGAAGTGTGGATATTGAGTTGGAGAGCCTGTAAGCGATGAACTCGGACATGAGTTGTTTGTGGTCTTGGGACACAATCTTGCCATCCACCCTTTTGCCTTGACACATGTGAGCTGGCACACAACTCACTACGTGCCAAGTGGGACCTCCTTTCCATGGTCTTGCACGCACAATCCACGGACATATTTCATCTTCACATGCACATGCAACCGTGTAGCGCACATTGACGTCCGAGTGCACCACCTTGTGTGGACGATAATGCGTAACCGAGTAGTTGTCGAGCCACATCTTCAATTCCAAGAAGGTTTCGAACTTAGACCCTTTTGCAATCCGGTTCTTGTCATCTCCCAAATCACAGTGAGAGCTTGGCCTAACCCCAACAGATATACATTGGCCACCATCTACCACGGCTTCATCCACGAGACTAACATCCTTGAACAGTGTAGTCCGATGATCACGACCGAATACCTTCTCGAAAGCTTCAGCCTCCTTCACCGTGAACCCCTCCGCATCAACTTGTTCGTCGAGACCATCGTCATCTGAGTCCGATGCATATGCACGGGAAAAAGGGATGGAATGGTCCATTGTCTCTTGCAAATGATATTTGTCGAGATCACCCACATTGTTGTCATGGAGATCAACTTCATTGTCATCGTCCGCATACTCATCATTCTCCTCTTGCAAAGCTTCATCTTGGTTGCTTGTAAATGGGCTCAATGTTGGCCTCACTTCTTGGGTCAAAAGAGGTTCAACAATTTCATCTCGCTTCAATGGTGGGGGGCTACTAGCAACCAAAGGGGAGGGGCTCCGGTTCAAGTCCAAATGCAACCTTGAATCAACCTTCTTCGTTGCAAATAACTCAAGAGCCTTGTCTAGTGATTTGGCCACCGTCTCCTTGTATGCAACCCAACATTGCTCCGAGTTGACACGCATTGTCTTCCAACGGATGTGCATTCCAAAACCAACATTATGCCTTCGTTCCAACTCAACGATATCACTAGGGTCCATCCAATTCAAATCTTTCCTAACTTGTTGCAAGAGCTCCGCATAGCTAGGACTACTATCAAACACCATGTCAAGCTCATCCGGGTCCGGTTGAATATTGCCTTTCAAGAAGGCGTCTTTGTCCCCATGATGAACAAACACACATGTTCTTTCCATCCCTATAAGCATTCAAAGAACACAAGGTAACATTGCTTCCATGAGTACTAATCCAAGGATACAAACCCTAATATATATATGAAACAACAACCCTAACCCTAACCAAAACCATAACCCTAGCCCTAAAACTAACCCTAGCACCAACATAAGAACACCCATAAGAATAACCCTAACATACTAACAAAGCCTAATCATAGGAAATTGGCAAACAAACATCTCACATCTCCATGCAAATCTCTAGATCCAAACAAAACTAGGGTTTCCCCAAACTAGCAACAAATGAGCAATTTGATAACATACTTGGATCAAAACAAGGGGATCGGAGAAGATTACCTTGAGGGAGGGTTTGACTTCAAAATCCACGGACAAATTCTTCAGATTTGCAAGGTTTGGGAGAGGATTTGAGAGGGGGAGAGAGTGGGAGAGGGGGCAAAGCTCGGGTTGGGAGTGGGAGAATGTGTGGTGTGTGTGTGTGTGTGGGGGGGGGGGGGGAGGGCTAGCCAGATAAGTCACAGTGCAGCGCCCAAGCGCTAGGCACTGCACTTTAAATGTGTGGCGCCTAAGCGCTAGGCGCTGCACATTGTGTGGCACCTAGCACCGAGGCGTTGCACTGCTGGGTGCGGGGCCTAGGTCTGCCACGGTGGATTGGCGTGCAACGCCCATGAGCTAGGTGCTGCACAGTAGGGTGTGGCGCCAGCGTGGCGGGCGCTACACAAAAGGGTCAGGGGGTGAAATAGTTTCACAACCAGTTCATTCTGTGAATTGATTTCGTCCACAGGTCAAAATTGTCAAATTTGCCGGATTCGGGGGGAGCTCCGTGATGTTTCAGACATTGCTCCTGTAAATCTTATTCCCAATTTCACATACCCTCTCACACTACTTAGGGCGACCTAGTCATTATTCGACAAAAATAGGGTGACCTAATCATAGTGTATACTAGTATTTTTCTGCAATTTGTTTTTCTTTTCATGTTTCTTTTGACATCTAGATTTATTCATTTCTTCTTTTGCAAATAACTTATTATCTTATTTTATGTATAGCCTTCTACGTGTTTCATCATTGTTTCCTTTGCACAATTTTTTGTAATAATGTTCATCAATGTATATAGTTTGGTCAAATAGTGTTTTTTATGTTCCAATAAAAATAGAAGAAAATTTAACCATCCCCCGCTTATTAACTTTTATGAGGCTTTAGTGTTTTTTTCGTAATCTTTTTTCTTATTATTTTGCTCCTTTTATTTTTTTCACCTTTAGTTTAATTGTTTTTTAGGAGTACTATTTATTCCTTTTTAGGTTATTATATTTTTCCTTATCTCAAACTGCAAGGCCTCTCCCCTTTTCCTCGAACCTTTCTTACAAACACACAAACATTAATTCTAATTGAATATTTTTTGTGAAAAAATACTATTCTTTTGAATATACGTGTGGTATATGAGTTTTTTCTCACTACATATAGAAAGTGCTTGTATGTGTCATATATAATGTTCATGCTAGTCTGAAAATTTGTTATGATAGATGGAAATGTAGTTAGTTAAACGAAATACTCAACGCACTCACATGAACACAAAAATTTAATATTTTAAAAATAAAAATGTTAACACGATAAAGGACCTACGCTACAAATATACAGACAATAAAATAACTATTATTAAAAAAACATTCACACAAGTAAATACATATAGTTGAACAGAGAGTATATATCATGCTTTTTCACAAAATAATGCTAGCAAAATTTCATTGATAGAAACAATAAAAATGAACAAAAGGAATTCGAAAGCAAAGAATGAGAATATAAAAAGTTGACGAAGAAATATGATGTATAATAAAAAGAGATAAAAATAAATAACAAAATAGAAGGAATGAAATGAAGAAGAAGAAAATTAGAAGGGAAAGGGAAAATAGCATAGACCTTTATGCTAGAAAAATATGAAACGAAACACTCACGAAGTTAACTTTCTTATGTACTTTACTTAATATATAATAAGAATGACTATGTGCATCATAATGATTCGGAGGCCAGGGGTTTCAACCTTCTTTTTGAATGAAAATAATAATAATAAGAGAAGTGTAGAATTAGGGGGAATTTCACGTGCCAAAAGTCATACTTGTAACTCTCTTTGATGAGTGCAACCTGGCAATAGCTCAGTCTAACTTGGTATCAGACGCCTCATGGCTGATCACGACCAACCTTCCTCCCCCGCCGCGGACTCTCCCTCCTCCCAGGCCATGTCCTCGGCCACCTCCTCGACCCTCTCCCAGCCAATCTCTCCGGGCCTTCTCTGGGGCATCTTCTCTTCCTTTTCTGGTGGGCCAACTACGACGCCTTTGCCTGTGCCTCCCCTCCCGACGCCTCTCTTCACACTCTCTACGCCCCTCGTCACCAGTTCCACCCCATCAACCATCGTCTTCACACCTCCTGCCTCTCACTATGCCAATCTGTTCAACGACCATATCACCAACCACTTGAAGTTCAAGCTCGATCAGGCTCAGCACAACTACCATAAGTGGCGCATTTTCTTTCTATTAGTTCTCCTCAAGTACAACACTTCCCACCATGTCCAGCAGTCCATGCCGGTCCACCGCAATGATCTTTGCCGTGTTGCTAATGTCCACATCGCCCTATGAATCTACTCCATCATCACCGATTCCTTGTTCGACCTGCTATTCATGGAGGACGACACCACCGCGTATCAACTATAGCGCCGCATCCACGACTTCTTCCTTGCCAATCGCGGCGCCAAATACATGCAGCTGAATGGCCAGTACCGGAGTTTGAAGCATGACGATCTTCCCATCGCCGAGTACGCTCGACGCTTCAAGGTACTCGCCGATGGCCGTACTGATGTTGAACAGCCCTCTCCCACACAGATCTCACCATGCAACTCCTACATGGGCTCGACCGACGCCTCGAGACCATTCACATCGTCCTGGACGACATTGTGCCCCTCCCGCCATTCTACGTCATCCTCTCTTGCCTGCTTCTCACGGAGGAGTCTTTCGCGCAGTGCGTGGCGGATGAAAGTGCTTTAGCTCTCACCCTCAGCACTGGCGGCCCTCCTGGTTGTGGTGCCGATCACGTCCACTACACTGCTGATCATGCGCCTAAGCCCGGCCAACCTGGGCGTGGCCCTGGACATAGCAACGACAATGTCTTCACCAACAATGATGACCCTCATAGCCCACCAACGGAGATCGCGGCAGAGGTTGTTGTTGCGGCCGTGGCCGCGATGGCCTCGACAACTCGTAAGGCCGTGTCGGCCAGTAGCAGAAGCAACCGTTCACGGGGTACTTTGCCCCCTATGGCATGGCTATGTCCTCTCCTAGGGGCGGGTGGGTGCCTCCCCCCCCAATGCGGTCGACATCCTTGGGCCCCGCCTCGGCAGCCTCGCCCATGCCTATCCGCTCCTATAGCAGGCTCCTCCACTGTCGTATGCGCCACACCGCAGCAGTACCAGCCCGCCCCTCCCTCATGGGATCAGCTCGCCATGATCAACTCCGCCTACAGCAACGATGGCTTCCCAAACAACGGCTCCGAAAGGTACATGGACACCGGAGTGTCATCCCACGTCACTGGCAACCCTGGTAACTCGACCTTGTTCCATTCTTCTTTAAATCATGCCCCTACTAGCATACTTGTTGGCAATGGTCATTGTCGGTGTCAAAACCGGTGGATCTCGGGTAGGGGGTCCCGAACTGTGCATCTAGGCGGATGGTAACAGGAGACAAGGGACACAATGTTTTTACCCGGGTTCGGGCCCTCTCGATGGAGGTAAAACCCTACTCCTGTTTGATTGATATTGATGATATGGGTAGTACAAGAGTAGATCTACCATGAGATCAGAGAGGCTAAACCCTAGAAGCTAGCCTATGGTATGATTGTTGTTCGTCCTACGGACTAAAACCCTCCGGTTTATATAGGCACCGAAGAGGGTTAGGGTTACACAGAGTCGGTTACAATGGTAGGAGATCTACATATCCGTATCACCAAGCTTGCCTTCCATGCCAAGGAAAGTCCCATCCGGACACGGGACGAAGTCTTCAATCTTGTATCTTCATAGTCCAGGAGTCCGGCCAAAGGCTACAGTCCGGCCATCCGGACACCCCCTAATCCAGGACTCCCTCAGTAGCCCCTGAACCAGGCTTCAATGACGACGAGTCCGACGCATATTGTCTTCGGCATTGCAAGGCAGGTTCCTCCTCCGAATACTTCATAGAAGATTTTGAACACAAGGATAGTGTCCGGCTCTGCAAAATAAGTTCCACATACCACCGTAGAGAGAATAATATTTACACAAATTCAATCTGCTGACGTATTCCGTGGCGTGACATCACACCTCGGCCAAGCCTTTATTCGAATCGTTTTTTACTGTCCCTCCTCAGCGCGTTTAGCGAGGCGGTTTCCTTGGCACGTCTTGTCAAAGCAGAGATCGTGTCCCCTTATTCCGAGATTCTCATCAATACGGGCATGGGTAACCCAACCGCGCCATTGATTACGGCGCTTGGGAGATAAGCGAGTTTTACCAGGCTGGTGGGGATGCATAGCTTCGTCCGTCCATATAAGGGGATAAGGATCCACCTTTTTACCTACGCCTTCTTCCTCCTTTGCTTATCCATTCCCGCGCACTCGAGCTCTAGCGCCCAAGTCCGCACATCTCGCCTCAACCTTCCCCGGCCATGTCCGGAGCGGGAGGCATGTGGATGGCCTCCTCCTTCACGGAGGGGCACATCAAGAGGCTGCGGAAGGCCGGATTCTTGTCCAGCGACATCGCGCATCGGCTCCCCGACAAGGGGCAGCTCATCCCCACCCCCGGGCCCCATGAGAGGGTGGTGTTCCTCACCCACTTCCTCTGCGGACTAGGTTTTCCACTTCACCCATTTGTATGGGGGCTCATGTTCTACTACGGCCTAGATTTCCACGATCTGGCCCCGAATTTCATCCTCAACATCTCGGCGTTCATCGTCGTGTGCGAGGCCTTCCTCTGCATCCAGCCCCACTTCGGCTTATGGATAAAGACCTTCAATGTCAAGCCGAAGGTAGTGGGCGGCCACCAAGCGGAGTGCGGAGGTGCCATGGTGGTCAAGATGCCCAGCGTCCTATGGCTCGAAGGCTCCTTTGTGGAGACCATAAAGGGGTGGCAATCGGGGTGGTTCTACATCACCGAGCCGCGTGACCCTAAATGGGTAGCGGCCCCCGAATTCCGATCTGGCTTCCCTACACGGCTCACCTCTTGGAAAGAGACGGGCTTAACATGGGGTAATTCGGAAGAGCTGACCGGACTCCAATCCTGCGTCAAAACCTTGGTGAACAAGAAGCTCAAGCTCGTCAACGTAGTCCAGGTCATGCTCATCCGCCGGATCCTCCCGTGCCAACAACGGGCCTTCAGCTTGTGGGAGTTTGATCCGGCACAGCACCAAACCTTGAGCAGGCTCTTCGACACTACGTACGAAGATGCCTGGAAGGTGCTGTTCAAGGGCGCCGAGGCTCCCGCATCCGCTACCGAAGATCGCGGATTCAGCTTGCAGCGTCAAGCCGGCAAGGTAAGCGATTTTGCCCTTTACATGACACTTGTTTTTCATAGTTTGACTCTATGCGGGATCTAAACTCCCTTACCTTTGACAGGCCTGGCAAAAGACGTCTGGGCAGGTTAACTGTCTGGCTCCCTTGCCAGAAGACCCACCGGACGCCTAATTAACGGGGCTGCTGGTTCCGGTGCCTTACATGGTGCCGGAGAAGAAGGCCAAGAAGAAGGCCACGGGAACCTGAAAGAGTTCCCGGCGCCAGGTGTTATCGGACTCATCGTCCGATGACTCCGAGGCGGACTCCTCCCGCGAAGACGAGGAGGAGGAAAAAGAGGCCTCTCCCCCAGCGGGGGAAGAGAAGAAAAGGAAGGCCGCCCCAACTGGGGAGGCCGGAGGGTCCAAGAAGGGAAGGACCCTTCCTCCGGACTACTCCACCAACGCTGACGATGGCGAAGAGGAGTGGCCACCGAGGGCTAAGCTCCTGGCGAAATCGTAAGTGTCCGGATAGCCGAATAACTCATGGCATTTCATTTGTCGCACAGGATCTCCTAATGCCAAATATAACCCTGCAGCCCGCCCAAGGACAAGCTCGACACTTCAACGAGCGGCTCCCTAGCTTCGTCGGACGTGAATAACACTTCACTTCCGGCCGTCTCCTCTCCTCGCGCTGCGGATGACGCCGAGGTGGGATCCAAAAGGGGCCCAGCCAGGAGGAGGGGGTCCCGGAGGCGCCACAAGGCAACCTCCCGGACTCTGGGCACAAGGGGGATCAAACCCCAAAGGGCTCTAAGTCCGGCCCTGGGCCAGACTCCGCACCAGAACCTTTAGTGGTTTCGGAGTCCGGCAGGCGGCCCCTTCGTAAGAAGGGCGAGACTGCGACACTGGTGACCTCCGTCCAACCAGAGGCACCAGATAATTTGTTGGAGGCGCTTAACGGCGCCTCCATCGCCGAGGAGCACCGCACTGTTATGAGTGTGGTGATCCAGAAAGTTCAGTCCGCCAAGAGCGGGCTGACTGAAGCCTGTGCCAGCCTTCTAACAGGCTTTGAGGTATGTATTTAAGATAGGTAAAAATATTACCGCATAGACAGTAGCCCCTGATGCTCAGTTTGGTGTTCGGAAAGAAAAGCCGAACTGAGGATCTAAAAAGATGTACGCAGGAGTCTAACATAAGTAAGTCAATATGGGAAATGCAGGCTGCGCTGCTGACCTCTGCCGCACTGACTGCGGAGGTCAATGCATTGAAGCTGAGCCTCGAGCGGTCCGAGAACGAGCTCGACCTTGCCAAAAAGCAGCTCGAGGACAAGGAAGGTAAGCAAGACCTTAGGGAAGTATATAAAAGATGTGGTTGCAAAAAATGACAGGAATAACGTGAGTATTGCAGGGGCCACGAACGAGGTGGAGACCCTGAAGGAAGCGGTGTCCAAGGCCGAAAGTAATGCGGCCGCGGAGCGCACCGAGCGAAAGAAACAGGAGGCGCGGGTGGCGGAGGTGCGGCAAGAGCTCCAGGCTCTCGTGGAAAAACACGAGAGTTTGGAGCGTGACTCAAGGACTCGAGAGTCCGAGCTTGCCTCGGCCCTTGAGAGCGCCAAAGCCGCTAAGGCCGAAGCCCAAAAAGCCCTTCAGGAAATTGAGGCGATGAAGAAGATAGCGGCGGGTAAGGCATTCTTCATGCAAAGCAAGCACGTGAAAGTGAATTACTTGTTACTTACCCGAATTCGGACCTCTCCAGGAGCATTCACAGATCTGCCCTGTAGTGTGTCCGACGCTGCCGCATTCTACCGGGCCGAGGAGGGGAGCTCGACGGAGAATGTGTTCTGGTCTCAGTATGCTGAGGCCGGACACCCGGTGCCCTTGAGCGACCAGATAAAGCAGCTGGTCAAGCTCCATAAGGTGGCCAAACAGGCCATGAGGGGCCTCATAGTTCGTCTGTGGCCTAAGGAAGCCTTGCCTGGGAGCTACTTCGGGCTGGTGAGGTGGCTGGTGGACGCTTGTCCCTGGATTGAAGTCGTCAAGTGCTCCGTCTGCATTGAAGGTGCCCGTAGGGCCCTTGCCCATGCTAAAGTGCATTGGGGCAAGATGGACGCTGAGAAGCTTGTGATGGACGCTCCACCACCTGGCAGGGAGTATCGCAAGCCCGAGATGTATTATCAGGGCGTCCTAAAGGGTGCCCGCCTTATAGCGGGTGAATGCTCCAAAGATGCAATTTTTGAGTAAACTCGCATTTGTTATCCTGTACGCTTGAAAACTTGTTCATATGCGCTAAGCAACTCTTGTGAATTTAAAATATTACCTTTTGTGCGGCCATTTATGAAATTTGAGAGATGGCGAGTCGTCGGCTTCTGCCCCCATGCCACGAGTGATGTGGTGTTCGGGATAAACTTAAGCGCTCTTTTTCCCATTCTTGGGTCCTTCGAGGGAGGCACTCAACGCAACGAATGAGGCAACCAGACTATAATGCTTGAACACTCTCACTTAGCCATAGAATTCTATAATTTTAAATTTCGGCGAAGCCCCTAGTATTCGGAAGAGGGCACTATCCCCGCCTAGGCCGGACAAAGCCGACTCCTCGCTCTAAGCGGCATAAGTCTTTAGGGACTCGAAAACCTCTCGAACAACGACCCACTCTCGCCCTATCATGACGGTCAGTTTTAGCTTTCTCCACTGAGGTGCTTAACCCAGCTCAACCGGGGCACAATCGCAGTGGTTCTCCCAGTGCTACCTTAGCCGATATAACGAAACGTAAGGTACCAAAACATGGGAGCCGGGCAAACCCAACTATTGACCCAAGACATGATTTGGAGCCGATGCATATAATGCTATAAGTTCGGGGTGCCGCACTTGTGAAAGTGTTCGGACTTATCACACCATATTTTGGGGTACTTAAGCCCCTGGTGTATTCGGCCGTACCAAAGCGTACAGATGCAACATGTCATAAGTGAACATATATAGATAAGAAAAAGGAATGCAATAATAGGCAAAAGTTGTGCATTGTTTATTAAAAAAGCTGCGGTAAAAGCAGAATGATACAAATAGTGCGATAAGCAAGGGACGGGACTATTTGATATGTCCCCCTCCAGGAGCGAGCTGCGGGATGATATGTGAAACAAGTATACTGCTCGTTATAGAGACCACCTGGACACTCGACGTAGCTTTCTGCTTCCCTGGCTGTTGCATCGTGTGTTTCGGCGATTCTACTGCCGGACAGGGCTTCTTGAGAATGGAGTCCTGAAAGTAAGAAAAAAAAGGAATGACACAATCGAGAGCCCCTGGTGCGGTTGAGCCGCATTATGGGCCTGCTGTGGTCGTGCACCTCCCCCTATGCCCATGGTATTTCCAATGCGTAATTATGTACGCGTAATACTGGTTTCGCAATTTCGCGAGGGCTGGGGTTGGGGCCGCATTGCTACGCGTGCTCGGAACATGCCAGACGGTCTTGTTGTAGGTTACTCCGGGCGCGCTTGACGGTGTCCGGACGTTTGATAGCCGGACTCGGGAATTGCCTTGAGAGGCTGCTTTGTACTTCTGCCGCGAGGGCCGCCGTATGCTCCTCCATTCGGAGAGAGCGTTCAGTGTTTTCGTTGACCGTAATGATTCCTCGAGGGCCTGGCATCTTGAGCTTGAGGTATGCGTAGTGCAGCACCGCATTGAACTTTGCAAATGCGGTTCGTCCGAGTAGTGCGTGATAGCCGCTGCGGAACGGGACTATGTCGAAGATTAACTCCTCGCTTCGGAAGTTATCTGGGGATCCGAAGACCACTTCAAGTGTAACTGAACCTGTACAGTTGGCCTCTACACCTGGTATGACGCCTTTAAAGGTCGTCTTTGTGGGTTTAATCCTTGAGGGGTATATGCCCATCTTGCGCACTGTATCCTGATAAAGCAGGTTGAGGCTGCTGCCGCCGTCCATCAGGACTCTAGTGAGGTGAAATCCGTTAATGATTGGGTCTAGAACCAATGCGGCGAATCCGCCATGGCGGATGCTAGTGGGGTGGTCCCTTCGATCAAAAGTGATCGGGCAGGAGGACCACGGATTGAACTTTGGGGCGACTGGCTCCATCGCATATACGTCCCTTAGTGCACGCTTCCGCTCCCTTTTGGGTATGTGGGTTGCGTATATCATGTTCACCGTCCGCACTTGTAGGGGGAAGCCCTTCTGTCCTCTATTGTTCGGCGGCCGGGGCTCCTCCTCGTCATCGCTATGCAGCCCCTTGTCATTGTTTTCGGCATTTAGCTTGCCTGCCTGCTTGAACACCCAACAATCCTTGTTGGTGTGATTGGCTGGTTTTTTGGGGATGCCGTGTATCTGGCACGAGCGATGGAGTATTCGGTCCAAATTGGACGGGCCCGGAGTATTTCTTTTGAATGACTTTTTCCACTGACCGGGTTTTGAGCCTCTGAATCCAACATTGACCGTCGTATCTTCAGCATTATCACCATTAATGCGGCGCTTGTGCTTGTTGCGACGCGACCTGCCGTTGCTGTCCTTGGTATCCGAATTACCAGGGCTCTTGGTTATGTTGTTACTGCGAGCTAGCCAGTTGTCCTCTCCCGTGCAAAAGCGGGTCATGAGTGTCGTGAGGGCTGCCATGGATTTCGGCTTTTCCTGTCCTAGGTGCCGGGCAAGCCACTCGTCGCGGATGTTATGTTTGAAGGCTGCAAGGGCCTCTGCATCTGGACAATCGACGATTTGATTTTTCTTGGTTAGGAACCGTGTCCAGAATTGTCTGGCCGATTCCTTTGGCTGCTGAATTATATGGCTTAGGTCATCGGCGTCTGGTGGTCGCACATAGGTGCCCTGGAAATTGTCGAGGAATGCGGCTTCCAGGTCTTTCCCACAACCGATTGACTCTGCTGGCAAGCTGTTAAGCCAATGTCGAGCTGGTCCTTTAAGCTTGAGTGGGAGGTATTTGATGGCATGTAGATCATCACCGCGAGCCATGTGGATATGAAGGAGATAGTCCTCGATCCAAACCGCAAGATCTGTTGTGCCATCGTATGATTCAATGTTTACGGGTTTGAAACCCTCAGGGATTTGATGATCCATCACTTCATCTATGAAGCATAGTGGGTGTGCAGTGCCTCTGTATTGGGCTATATCACGACGCTGCTCAAATGAGCTTTGTCTACTATGTTTGGCCCGGCCGGAATTGCCATATCCAGCGTGACGGTTATCATCACGTATCATGGGGCGCCCACGCGATCCGTAGATCGATCTTGTTTGCCTTGCCTTGTCCTCCAGTATATCCTGCAGGTCTGGCGCATTTTCCCGCGCCTTGGTATGTTTTGAGCGGCGCCAGGGTGCGGCTTGAGTGGATGGCCGAGAGGCCTCTCTGTCGCGGCCACGAGGTGGCCGGTCGGCCGTATCATGCGCTGATGATGTAGGTTTAGGTGCTTCCTCCTCTAATCGGGGTAGCAGCCTGCGTTTTGGGTAACTCTTGGAGGGGCGTTCGAGTTCGTACTCTTCGAGCGCCAGGACTTCAGTCCATCTGTCGGCTAGCAAATCTTGATCAGCTCTAAGCTGCTGCTGCTTTTTCTTGAGGCTGCTTGCCGTGGCCATAAGCCTGTGTTTGAAACGCTCTTGCTCGACGGGATCCTCAGGCACGACAATTCGTCGTTGTTGAGGCTTGCCTCATCTTCGGAGGGAGGCATGTAATTATCGTCCTCTACCTCTCTGCCTGCCGCTCTCTCATGAGGGCTGGCTTCTCCATCCTCCTGCCCTGAATCCTGCTGGAGGGGGTTGTCTTCGGCACTGTCCGGGGTGTTATTGTCTCCCGTGCCGGAATCACCGTTTTTACTATGGAGGGATTTAGAGCGGCGCCGCTGACGCCGGCGCTTAGGCTGTTTCTTGGAGGGGTCATCCTCCGTTGTTCCATCGCCATTCCCATCTTTTGGGATGTCCACCATGTATATGTCGTATGACAAGGTGGCCTTCTAGTGCCCTGTAGGCGCTGGTTCTTGGTCGTCTCCTGCATCGTCGACCATACCGTCGATGTCTTCGGAGTCGAAGTCGAGCATGTCGGTTAAATCATCGACAGTGGCTACGAAGTGGGTGGTGGGTGGGCTTTGAATTTCTTCGTCATCCGCATCCCAACCTTCCTGACTATAGTCCGGCCAGGGCTCTCCTAATAAAGAGAGAGATTTTAGTGAATTCAGGATGTCGCCAAAGGGCGAGTGCCGAAAGATGTCCGCGGCGGTGAAGTCCATGATCGGCGTCCAATCAGCGATTGGCAGGGGCGCGGAAGGTTCGGAGTCCGGAGAGGAGTCCGGCGCCTTGGAGTCACGAGCTTCGCAAAGGACAGGGTTGGTGTTCGGCTCAATCGCCGTAGAGATAGCAGCCCCTGAGGCGGTCTCCAGCCACCCGTCCTCGATAGGCGCAGTCGGCTCCGAGCTAAGGGTCGGAGCGGACACTTGTGCGGCCTCCAGGGCACTGTCCGGCGGCAGAGCTAGATCATGCTCATCGTGACAGTGTGGCGCGCTTGGCTGCGGCTCGAACCCGTCGAAGATCAAGTCTCCGCGGACGTCAGCCGTATAGTTCAAACTTCCAAATCTGACCTGATGGCCAGGGGCGTAGCTTTCAATATGCTCCAGATGGCCAAGCGAATTGGCCCGCAGTGCAAAGCCGCCGAATACGAAGATCTGTCCGGGGAGAAAAGTCTCACCCTGGACCGCATCGTTGTTGATGATCGGAGGAGCCATCGGGCTTGAAGATGACGACATAGAGGAACTCTCAATGAAAGCACCAATGTCGGTGTCAAAACCGGCGGATCTCGGGTAGGGGGTCCCGAACTGTGCGTCTAGGCGGATGGTAACAGGAGACAAGGGACACGATGTTTTTACCCAGGTTCGGGCCCTCTCGATGGAGGTAAAAACCTACTCCTGCTTGATTGATATTGATGATATGGGTAGTACAAGAGTAGATCTACCACGAGATCAGAGAGGCTAAACCCTAGAAGCTAGCCTATGGTATGATTGTTGTTCGTCCTACGGACTAAAACCCTCCGTTTTATATAGGCACCGAAGAGGGTTAGGGTTACACAGAGTCGGTTACAATGGTAGGAGATCTACATATCCATATCGCCAAGCTTGCCATCCACGCCAAGGAAAGTCCCATCCGGACATGGGATGAAGTCTTCAATCTTGTATCTTCATAGTCCAGGAGTCCGGCCAAAGGCTATAGTCCGGCCACCCGGACACCCCCTAATCCAGGACTCCCTTAGTCATCACACGCCGATCACATCCACTGGTTCTACCACTCTTCACCCACAAAACTTCACCCTTCGTGATGTCTTAGCTTTTCCTTTCTTTCATTACAAATTTGATTTTTGTTCACAAGTATACTATTGACAATTAGGTATCGGTTGAATTCTTTTCTTATGGCTTTGTTGTGAAGGATCTTCGACCAATAAAATCGTCATGATCTCCAGTAGCACGGGCGACCTATATCCAGTCCTCGGTGATAATTCTCCTCGCCGTGCTATCCTCATAGCAACTAGCCGACTACATCCACCTCAGATTTATGGCATCGACGTTTGGTTCACCCTGACGGCTCCTCTCTAGCTCGTTTAGCCCGTGATTTTCTCCCCGACTGTAATAAAACTCACTCCCATTTTATGAGGCTTGTCAGTTAGGTCGTCAACCGTGTCTTTCTTTTCCTTCATCCCGTAGCTTTACAACTGCACCGTTTCAGCTTATTCATTGCAAGTTGTGGACCTCCCTGGTTCTAAGCTTTTCTAGATTTCAATATTACTTAATAATTCTTGATGATTACTCGAATTACTCGTGGTCTTTTCCTCACCGCAACAAGTCTGACACGCTTCAATGTTTCTTCACCTATATTCATACTCAATTTCATGTGGTTATTTGGAGCATGCAATGTGATAATGGATGCGAGTTCATTAACGGTGCTCTACGATCTTCTTCTCTTCTCACGGCGTTTCCTATAAGTTCTCTTTCCTACCCACATCCCCTCAAAACAGGAAAGCCGTACGCATGCTACGAACCACCAACGACATTGTCCGCATGTTCCTCCTTCAAGCATCCCTTCCTCCCTCCTTTTGGGTTGAAGCCCTCCACACCGCTATACATCTTCCCAACAGGCGGCCATCAAGCTCCATCAACCACATCACGCCATACTTCCTCCTCTTCCATGAGCATCCGTCCTATGCTCACCTCCAGGTCTTCGGTTGCTTATACTTGTACACCACATAGCCTCACAAGCCCCCCCCCCCCCCCCCGCGCGCTCAACACGTTGTGTTTTTATTGGTTATCCCCTCGAGCACAAGAGATACCGATGCTTTGATTTAGCCACACGGTGCGTCATAATTTCCAGACATGTTTTTTTTGACGAAAAATAAGTTTCCATATAGTGCTCCCATACCCCCGCCTACACCTCCGCTGCCCGCACCAGATCCCGCCACGGATCTCGCTTTTGTTCCCCGATCCTCCTTGGACCGCGCATTCTCCATTTTTCAAGTGTACCCTACCATAGTCTTAACATGTTCATGTGGAAATCTACTCCCAAAGCCTTTCCCTAAAATTTCCCAATTGATATGGCTATGTTAGGTCTGGTGCAAAAGTGAAAGTACAATATTGCAATTGGCATGCAACCTTTTCTTAGAAGACATTTCTGGTTATCTTTTTTTGTGGAAACAGTAACGGAGGTCTAACTTGCCACATGAACAGGACAGTGAAGCACACTAGTGCTGACTTACAAGCAACTCCTTTGCATGTTTATCACTTACTCAAGGACCGCTCCCTCCGGCCATCAACACGACCAACCCTGCTGGAACTTCATACAAACTGCCACCTTTTATGCCTGACCAATGTCCCGAGCGCACCACTCAAACGAAACGGTCAATCGGTCCAACCTGTGTCTCCCTAAACTCTAGCTCGAACGAGAGAGAGAGAGAGAGGGGATTCTGAGAGAAAGAACACACAGAGACACTGAAGTTTTTGTGCTGCGCTCAACACCTGCAGCTTTCCTGTTTTGCTCTTCTTATTCATCAAGAGTACACCAACGTGCCCGAGCAACGTGCTCCACTACTGACCACGTCCATCCCCATGATCCGAGCTTCGTGCTGGGCTACTACGACTGAGCCAAGGCGCACAAGACGCAACCAATTGGCGAGAAAAAAAATGCTAACAGAAAAACGACTAGCTACTGTCGAAACTGAATCTGTCTAGCGACACTTATCTGAAGAAAACAAACTAAATTCAGAGAAGGCCGAGGGAGACAGGGTTTAACCTACAATCTCCCCCTCAACCCTGGTGAACGAACTTGACGTCGACGATCCCAATCTTGCCAAGCAGCTCCTGGAAGCGAACACGGCTCAACGGCTTCGTCAGTATGTCTGCTTTCTGCTCCCTTGTACCGATGAACTCCACGACCACCCATCTCTTTTCAACATAATCACGAATGAAATGATATCGAAGGTCGATGTGCTTACTGCGATCATGGAGAACTGGGTTCTTGCAGAGGGAGATCGCAGACTTGTTGTCAATGAACAGTGAGAACGGCGCCGCTGGTTGATTCATCAGCTCGCCGAAGAGACGCGCAAGCCAAATTCCTTGGCAAGCCGCCGTCGCCGCCGTGATGTACTCCGCCTCGCAAGATGAGATTGCGACGACCTTTTGCTTCTGAGATTGCCAGCTGACGGGGCTTTCACCAAGAAAGAACAGCACGCCAGAAGTGCTCTTCCTAGTATCCACGTCGCCGGCGTGATCGGAGTCACTGAAGCCTGTCAGGGACTCGCCGTCGCCGTAGCGGTACACGCAGCCGTAGCTTAGCGTGCCCGCTATGTATCGAAGGAGGTGCTTCACTGCTGCATAGTGGTCTGCTGCCGGCGCCTCCATGAACCTGCTCAGGAAACCCACGGCGAATGAAATGTCCGGGCGTGTGTGTACGAGGTACCTCAAGCTGCCGATCACGCTGCGGTAAAGCGTTGCGTCCACCGCGGCTTCCTTGCTCTCCTTCCTCAACGGGCACCGTGGCTCCATAGGAGTGCGAGTTGGATAGCACCCCATCAGCCCAGTTTTGTCGAGCATCTTGAAGGCATACGCTGCCTGTGTGATGGTGGTGCGTCCACGCTCCTGCTTCACTTCCAAGCCGAGGTAGTAGCGAAGCAGGCCCAGGTCGCTCATGGAGAAGAGCTGCTTCATCTCCTCCTTGAACCCGAGGACCTCCCGTTCCTTTGCGCCGGTGATCACCAGATCGTCCACGTACACCCCGACGATGAGCAGGCTCTCCCCGGTTCCACGCGCGTACATGCCATGCTCTGCAACGCTGCGCGTGAACCCGAGAGATGTCAGACTAGCATCCAGCTTGTCGTTCCATGCTCTTGGAGCTTGACACAGACCATACAGGGCTTTGTGCAGCCTGTACACAGCCTGCTCACGCCCCTCTGCGACGAACCCAGGTGGCTGGGACACATAGACTACTTCCTTGAGGTCGCCGTTCAAGAACGCCGATTTGACGTCCATGTGATGCACTTGCCAGCCACGGTGCGCCGCCAGCGCCAGGATGAGCCGCACGGACTCCAGTCTGGTCACCGGTGCGAACACCTCCTCGAAGTCCACGCCAGGACGCTGCACATAGCCTTTAGCAACGAGGCGGGCTTTGTGCTTGACGACGTTCCCTTCCTCATCCTTCTTCAGCTTGAACACCCATTTGAGGCCGATCGCTTGATGACCTGCAGGGAGCGTGGTGAGCGTCCAGGTGTTGTTGTCGTCGATGGACTGCAGCTCGTCGAGCATCGCCCGGCGCCAACAGTCCTCGTGCTCGGCTTCGGCGAAGGACGCCGGTTCCTCCCCCGTCACTAGGTGCAGCTCCTCATCATCACCACTACCCTCCGATGGCGGGGGGCTCTCAGCACTTCCTGGTACTTCAGAGGTTGAGCCAAGCAGCTCCTTGACCAGGCGATATCGATGTGGTGCAGAGACCTTGTCCGCATTGTCGAACAAGTCCGGCTGTACCGCCGGTGGTGACACGAAGGGCACCGGCGTGGTCTCTGGCGTGACTGCATCCGCTCCTCCCCCATGCGTGGGCGGCGACGTGGCCACGGGTGTGCCGGGGACGATGCTGCCTGCAGCAGACGAGGCACGAGATGAACTTGCAGAGGTAGGTGACGACGCTGCTTTTTCTGCTGCATCGGCCTTGGTGACGCCGGTTCTTGCGGCACACGCAGGGTACTCGACGATAAAGGAGCTGCTCACCGGCGACTCCCCCGGCGCCTCCCAGTTCCAGCGCGCCTCCTCGTCGAATACCACGTCTGTGGACACATGCAGGCGCTTGGTCACTGGATCATACATGCGGTACGCCTTGGACCCGATCTCATAGCCGATGAAGACCATCGGCGTGCTCCTGTCGTCCAGCTTGCGCAGATGTGGTCCAGCTTCCTTGACATGGCCAACGCACCCAAAGATGCGCAGGAACCTCACATCAGGCTTCCTGCCATACCACGCCTCGTACGGTGTCATGCCATCGACGGAGCGCGTGAAGCTGCGGTTGAGGATGAAGGCAGCGGTGAGCACGGCCTCCCCCCAAAACAGGTTGGGCACCTGCTTCACCTTGAGCATGCTCCTTGCCATGCCCAGGAGTGTCTGGTTACGCCGTTCGACGATGTCGTTCTGCTGTGGCGTGTACGGCGCAGTCAGGTGCCGCTGCACACCGCTCTCCTCGCAGTGTTTGTAGAATGTGGCCGAGGTGAACTCTCCACCACGATCGGTGCGGAGCACGCGAAGCTTGTGCCCGCACTCCACCTCGGCTGCGGCCTGGAACTTGATGATGGCGCGCGCGGCTTCATCCTTCGTCTTGAGCAGCTCCACCCACATGAAGCGACTGCGATCATCGATCAGCACGAGCACGTAACGCCGCCCCCCAGGTGTTGGTGGAGAGACGGGGCCGCACATGTCACCGTGCACAAGCTCCAGCGGTGTCGTCGCCCTGTACTTGGCCTTTTGCCGAAATGGAATGCGCCGCTGTTTCCCTGCGAGATAGGCCTCACACAGCTCCTCGGCGTGAGCAATGTGAGGGAGCCCGCGCACCAGCTCTTTCTTGGCCATCTTCTCCAGGCCGTCGAAGTGCTGGTGGCCAAGCCTTGCGTGCCAGCGCCAGGCGTCAGAGACCACCCCCACAGCAAGGCACACCGGATGCACAGTCATGAAGACGAGTTTGTACAGGCGATTGGTGGAGCGCGATACCTTGACGAGGAGCTGCCCGCGCTCGTCGCGGATGGTGAGTACGCCACGACGGATATGCACATCGTACCAGCTCTCATCGAGCTGTCCCAGGCTCACCACGCTGTTCTTCAGTGCAGGTATGTAGTATACCTGAGTGAAAGCGTTGTGATCACCAGTCTCGGCGGCGAACACCACCGTCCCACGGCCGCAGATCTTCACCACTGATCCGTCAGCGAAGCGCACCGTGCCAGACACTGACTTGTCCAGCTCCGCGAAGGACTCCAGGGAGCCTGTCATGTGATTCGTGGCTCCAGTGTAGAGGAACCACGACTGCCGCCCCTGATCGCCGTCGAGGGAGGGCGTGATGACGGCCTTCTCTTCGTTCAGAAAGACTTGGCCGCCGTTGTGCACCGCAGAGTTGCACGACGCGGTCACCAGTGTTGATGCAGGGGTGGCCGCGTGATCTATGCCCTCGCGCACTTCCTCGACACACGCCATCATGAGGCCAGGACCGCCGTCCTCCTCTGCCTCGGCGAGGTTTGCGGCCGCCGGCGCCGGTGCTGCACCTGCCTTGGCAGCCTCGTCGCATTTCTTCTTGCGGCAGTCTTTGGCCCAGTGGCCTTTCCTGCGGCAGTAACGGCACTGGTCCTTGTCCACGCCTTGAGCCAAGCCAGGCGGAGTCGAGGTAGGACGCGGCTGGCCGCTCCTCTTGCCGCGGTCGTCGTTCTTGACGCCAGAACCGCCGCCACGGGGCTGGCGCTTGCGTGCTTCCCACTGTTCCTCCGTGAGGAGCAGCTGCCCGCCTGCGGAGCCGCTGCCCTGGTCACCATCCATGCGCTCCTCGATCGCGCGCAGATGGCCCGTGACCTCCTCGACAGTCAACGATGCAGGGTCGAGGAGGGTTTCCATCGAGAAGGCGATCTGCGCAAAACGCGAAGGAACTACTGAAAGGAATTTTCTCACTATTTTTTCTTCATCGACGGCGTCCCCCAGTGAACGCAGTGCAGCGGCGAGGTTGGAGATGCGGATGGCAAAATCCTGGATCTTCTCGCCGTCCGTGAACGCCACGGTCTCGAACTCAGTTCGGAGACGCCGCAGTCGTCCGTCGCGCACACGATCAGGTCCTTGGTACTGGACCCGGATCGCCTCCCACGCCGCTTTGGCCGATCCCTTCCCGATCAACATGCAGTGCATGTCGGCCGGCGTCGATCGGAGCAACGCCGCCAGGGTCTTCTTGTCGTCGACGCGAGGGACGGTATCGTCCCCGATCGCGTCCCAGAGCGACGCAGCCTGGAGGTTTACCTCCATGACCATCGCCCAGTGCGTGTACCCGCCACGCGTCAGCATCGGGAACTGCAGATTTGCGCCGGAGCCGCTGCTGGACTCGCGCACGACCTGCTGCACGACCACCTCGCCGCCATCACGTCGAACTCTACTCCTGCCGCGGGTGGGCGAGCGCCGTCGCTGCTTCGCGGGCGGAGGAGTTCGTGACTGGTGCGGCGCGCCGCTCTACGACATGGCCACAGGATCTCACTGCTCTGATGCCAATTGTCTCCCTAAACTCTAGCTCGAACGAGAGAGAGAGAGAGGGGATTCTGAGAGAAAGAACACACAGAGACACTGAAGTTTTTGTGCTGCGCTCAACACCTGCAGCTTTTCTGTTTTGCTCTTCTTATTCATCAAGAGTACCCCAACGTGCCCGAGCAACGTGCTCCACTATTGACCACGTCCATCCCCATGATCCCGCTTCGTGCTGGGCTACTACGACTGAGCCAAGGCGCACAAGACGCAACCAATTGGCGAGAAAAAAAACGCTAACAGAAAAACGACTAGCTACTGTCGAAACTGAATGTGTCTAGCGACATTTATCTGAAGAAAACAAACTAAATTCAGAGAAGCCCGAGGGAGACAGGGTTTAACCAACAACCTGCAGCTACGTAGGTACAACCGCCGGCCATGGGCGGCACGCCGCGGAGCAGCATCGGCCACATCCTGCCTGGCGCCGGCTTCTTCGCCGTCGGCCTGTGGCACCTGTTCAACCACATTAGGCTCTTCTCCCAGCGCCCGGACTCCTACGTCGCGCCGGTCTGGTTCCCCGTGCCGCGCGCGCGCTACCTCGAGCCCGCCGTCGTCATCGCCGGCAGCGCCCTCGAGTTCGTCATGGAGATGTACGTGGACCACTCCACCTTCCTGCCGTTCGACGCCGACGGCTCCATCCCGTCGGACCGCCTCCACAACCACGAGCACGCCATCATCTGCCTGGAGCTCGTCGTCTACGCGGGCGCCGCCGTCCACCTGGACCGCGCTCGGGCTCCGGGGCGCCGCGCGCTCTGCCTGCTACTGGTGTCCGTGGTGTTCGCGCAGGAGCTCCTCGTCTTCCACTTCCACTCCACCGACCATGCCGGCTTCGAGGGCCAGTTCCACTGGATCCTGCAGGTGGTCGTCGCCGCGTGCCTCGGCACCGCGCTCCTCGGCGTCGGCTTCCCGCGGAGCTTCGCGGTGAGCCTGGCCCGGTCGGCGTGCATCATGTTCCACGGGGTGTGGCTCGCGGTCATCGGCGCCATGGTGTGGGTGCCCAGCATGGTGCCCAAGGGGTGCTCGCTGGTCCGCGAGGACGGCCGCGACACGGTGCGTTGCCACAGCAAGGCCAGCCTTCACCGCGCCAGGGCGCTGGTGAACCTGCAGTTCGGGTGGTACCTGTCCTTCATGACGGTGTTCGTCCTCGCGGTCTACCTCTACGTGTGCAACAGATACCCCGCCGAGCAAGCCTACGCGCGGCTCCTCCCGAAAGCCGGCGAGGAGGAGGAAGAGCATGACCTAGAGGCGCGGAAGTGCGGGGTGCCGCGTGACGGCGACAGCGACGTTCATGGGCGTGGCTTCGCGCCACTGGAGATCGAGGTGTAAATGTATCAAGCTGTAGCTAGAGTCCCCGCAGACCCATTGTACAGTGCTTGTCTGAATCTGAATGTTATCCACGAATATCCATGGATCGATCGATTCGTACTCGTACGTTCCTATTTTTTGCCTCGCTTTTTACAGGCATTTGAAGAGGAAAACATGCTTATCAAAAGGCAAAAGCATGCATTGATTGGAGACGAAGACAAATAGGTTGGATAGCCAGCTGCCAGCATATGATCGAGTTCGGTGAAACATGACCTTACTCCAAAGGTAAGTTTCTGTTTCTCAAAAAAAAAAGAGGTAAGTTTCTGTTATGCTTTTTCATGGAGATGGACAATTCGCGCGAACGCAGGCACACCTTACCCCTGTGAGCACCTCTGAGATACTCAGCCGACATCACATCTCGGGATTGACGAAATCATCACATGCGTCTTGTAGTCGATGAAACGGCACCATCCACTGAACGAACATCGCCAGAAATTCAGGAAAATATGAGCACCGGTGTCAAGGTTAGAACTTGAACCCTTGTGGGATGGTTCCACCACAAGGAATCTAACCATCTGAGTTATGCTCAGTTCAGCTCTGTTTAGTTGTGTAAAATGGCAAGCCTCCTAGCCTCTGCACTATCAAAACATAACCGTATCTCCATTAGACGGTAATAGTAACGCCAAGCATCAATGCTGAACCAATACCTTGAAAATAGGGGGGAAAGAGGTGAGCGATAGACGTGGCAGGGACGTTGGAAGGACATCAAACACAATAAGGTGCGGGGTAAGGGTGATCTCTCGCGATGTCCGTCTGTCTTTTTATTGTGTCGAAGTGAAAATAAAGTAGGAGAAACGGATGCCTAGCCCCATCCCCCGTTCCCTAACCCTATCTCCCCTCTCCCTCGTCTGCCGCCGCCACCACTCAACGACGGTCTCCCCCACAATCACCACCACCACCACTTCTTGCCTCTCCTCACCTTCTCCCCACCATCGGTGACCTCATTATCTCTCCCTCGCTCCAAATCGCCCATGCCTCCTCTCGGCCCAGGCGCATCGCCTCCTTCCCTTCCCTTCCCTCACCCACTGCCCACTCTTTGCCGCTCCTACCCCTTTCTCTTCTCAATCCGGATCCGTAGAGGTGGCCGGCAGGGACGACGAGGATGTGGAGGAGGGCGCTGCCGGTGGCGCCAGAAGTAGCTCGACAAGAACCACCGTCACGCAGAGGCAAGTCACCAACATCCGCTTCGTCTGCGCCGTCAAGGGCCAACTACTCCCGATCCGACCAGTTACCACGCATCCTACCTTTTTCAATTGCCGAATCTTTTTCCATGACCAGATCGGCTCTCTAGCTTTTCTCCCGCCTTTGCGTGCTGTTGTGCTTCCACTTTTGTAAACTATGGTGCACACTGCCCATGGAGGTTCGGATGAACCAATTTACTTTGAGTAGTGCATGTGACAATAGCAACTCTCCCCAGTTTTTATATGTTTTAAGATATGCATATTTTGTTGTAATGGCTGAAGCAACAGAGTCGAATTGCTCGCTATATGCTTGGGCATGTATTAGACTAATAGTTTATACTATAATGCTTACTCTGAGATTAGATTTTGTGCTAACTATAGAATCTTGAAAAAAGAAGTCAAAAAATAAATGGGTCAACTCAATATATCTGAACGGGCACATGACATGATAAAGTAGAAGTAATAAAAATACAGCGTGAAAGTAGTTTCAACCGTTCAACTTTTTTAACATCACCTATGTGTGAAAGTGGGGAACCGGCAATGCTAGATATATACACGCAATAATTATATTCAGAGTTTGGCTGCAGTAATCAAATCTTTTTCGATGGTACCGATGCCTTTGATTAATTGCCAGCAAAATTATTCCACATGCACTTCCTGAGGTAAATATATTGTGTTTTATCTTGCAGCTTTAGATTCTCTTAAGAGGTAATATCATCGGGAGTTATACAACTTGCGCTCGATGTTCATTTTTGTGCTAAAACTTTGAAAATACAGAATTGCAGTTACTTAACTTGTCTCAAGCGTGCAAATGCGGACATATCCATGTGTATGGCCCCACCTGTCAGTAAGTAATGGGCTCAATGCAACGCATTTTGCACGAAACTCCCTCGTATTTTTTTATGAAAAAATCTGACCACTATACTGAAAGTAGATGAGAAATTATATTAAAAAAATAAATCAAACACGCTAGGAGTCGAACCTGCGATCCATGGCTTCAAGGAGAACCACTCTTGCCAATCCACAGAACAAACTCAATAATAAAGTGTGGATAATAAATTTATATGTACTGTACATGGACGAATGCAGAGCTTAGAGCATCTCTAGCAGACCCCGCATCCCGCCGACCCGCAAAACGCGTTTACAGTTCGCGGAAAAACGGTTTTGCGGGCTGGCGCGGACGGCCGCAGAGGTAGATCCCGCAAAACGGTCCTGTATAAAAGGATTTATTCACGGAATATGCTCTTTTACGGGTCGGCTTTGCGGGGTCTGGTCTGGCGCCGCTCCCGCCGGCCCGCAGATCCTAAATTTGCACCTCAATTTGATACAACATAATGCATTTCTTTGCTTTTCCAACAACATTGGATACACAGAACATCACCAAATTTTTGCTAGAATAGTAGGACCAAAGAAAACAAGAACCATAATTATGCATTTTAGAAGATTTCAAATTCCATAACTGCTCCCACTAGTCGGATCAATATCTTCTCCATACATTCATTGTTGATCTGTGGATTCTTGATTTTGTATTCTTCATTCTCCATCTTTGGTTATAAAAAAGTAGACATTGCTTCCCCTCTAGTTGCACATGCAGCCGCTTCGTTGCCTTCGGTTCTACTAAGAAGTGCACGAACGTCTATTAAGTTTCTTTTTAAAAATAAATTAATGCATTCGCCTTCCCCAAACCAAAATGAGCATCCATCTTCCTACACACATGATAATGTTTGAAATGAGCTATCGCAATTGAACCAAAGAATGCGGTGCAATGCGACTCTGCCGGGGCTGCGTGAGATGCTCCCCGACCATTCCATCTCTTGGCCCAGCCGCCGACGGCTAGTGAAGCCAAATCCGGCCACCCGCAACGAAGGACCGCAGATCTGCAACTTTCCGGCCCGCCGAAGCAGGAGGGGGGCGGAGGGCAACCTCGTCGTGTAGCGGCCTTTCAGCGTGCTCCCGCCGACTACTTTCGCCGGAATCATGGGCGGCGGCCTGGCGGCGGGGCGAGGGGAAGAGAGAAGGTGGTTGGTGGGGAAAATCGCGAGCTGAAATGTCCTCCCCACCAACTGCTCCCTCTATATGCATGGCACCGACGGGCTTGGGTGGGGGGTGGGGGGAGCCCGCTTATTTGCGCGTCGGGGTCAAGATTTTGCCGCGCCCTTCAAAATTTTTTGTGGGTCGGCGGCGTTTGCGGGCTCTAGCCGGGCGGGATTTTCTGTGCCGACCCGCATTTTGCAGTTATTTTGCGGGTCGGGGCTTTTTGCGAGGTCTGCTAGAGATGCTCTTACATAAGCTGGACATACTGCGGCCCATTTTGCACACGCTATTTTTTGTTATATTCTATTTTTCTCAAGATATTTGTAAAATTTAATTAATAAAGTGATGTTATAAAAGTTTTATACATAAAAACCATCATTAGTAAATATAAATATGGGTATTATATAAAAATATTTAGTTAATACCAACAGTAAAAATGTTTAATGCATAAAAAAATACATTCGAGCGTCTATTTCAATTTTACAAAATTATGAATACAAACATTTACTAAATATTTAGGAATAGTCAGCATTTTAAATAAATTATGAATATTTTTTATCATACAAACATTGAATTGTATAATTGTATGAGTAATTATCAATATGTTTGTATAACTAAAAATAATAATTGCAAATTTAAAATATTTTTATTATTTAAATGTTGCAAAAAACATTTATACTTCATAAATATTATTTAACATATAATATTTTTAAAATAAGATATGAACAATTCTAAAAGTAGGTTATTTGCGACCCAACATGTGGTTGGATGGTTAGATGGACAGTGGTATCCCCAATCCATCTGGGTTCATGTCCTAGTGCTCACATTTATATTGAATTTATTTCAGGATTTTCGGCAAAACGCGTTCAGTGGTAGGAGACGTAACCATTGACTACGAGGCAGATACAGTGATTTCGTAAAATTTTAAGATGGTATGCCGGCTCAGTCCCTTGAAGGTGCTCATAGGGGCAGGGTATGCGTTTGTGCGTTCATATGGGTGAGTATGTGCGATCATATGAGCGCTTGTGTCTGTACTAATGTTTAAAAAAAGTTGGTTATTTCGTTTGTATGTACCATATTTATAACACACAAATATTTTAATGTTATATTTATTACAACAATTATAATTTACGTACTATCTAGAAATTTCATAAAAAAATTGTATTAGTCTTAGTTCACGAGCTCGAGACCTTCGGGTGTCATATTTTTTGTGTTAATTTTCGCTCATGATGTGAAAAGGTAAATGAATTCTTCTTTCACTAAATAAAACAATATTATCCATACTGTGCAATTGAACCGGGATGTTGTAGTGGCTAAACTTGCATGTGTCGTCAGCATTGGTCGTCGCAGGTTCGAGACCTGGCACTCCCTTGTTTTCTTTGTTAATTTTAGCATCTACTCCCTCCATTCCAAAATAAATGACTCAACTTTGTATGAGAAATATTTTTTGCGCAACTAAAGAATTATGAGGGCTTTTTGCGCAAAAGTATGTCTGTTGTCAGCCTTTTCTGCAAATATAAGAATATAATGGTGTTTCGTGCAAAAATGTGTCGTACTGAGGCCACCACTCACTAACAAGTGGGGTCATACACATGGATACATGTGCATACGTGTTTGTGACCATATGTGCACGCTTGAGTCAAATTATGTGTCTGCGATTATGTATTTTTGAAGTTCTAGCACCAAACTGACGTGACTCCTGGTGATATTACCTCTTCTCTTAACTTTAATTGGTTTCCATCTTATTTAATCACATGTTGAACTGGTAACACACACACGTGTGTGTGTCTACTTTTTTTGCGGGGATATATGTGTCTACTTTTAGGCAGCCTCGAGTTGGCTGCACATAGTTCTCTGAAAATGTCCAGTCTGGTGAAAAATGTTAAAGAGAAGTATGGAAATCCGTGTGCGTGCATTAGTGAGAATGGCAGGGTGTTGAAGATTGTGTTGTTGCCAGCCGATAAGATTTTGTCCTTGAATAAATTGTCAGTGATAATTAGTCAGCAGGCATGGAAGGTTGGAAACTATCTTCCAAGATGATAAGAAGATACAGTACCACAACGGCTACATGTCCAACCTCCTAGATGCTATAAGGTGATTCCGTTTCTCTTTGCATATGCCTAAACTGAACCATCAACACTGAACATTGTGAAACAAGGAGAAATAGATTGGATCGACTCACCTAGGCCGGTGGTCTTGGTAGCATTATATAGGGCGCCTCTAGGCTGCCGCTAGGGTTTACATAGGATAAGTACAGGTTGTTATACAAGATAACTACAATCCTAGATACTAACCATATCTGATAACTATACAGTTTAACATTCCCCCTCAATCTGAACTTCCTACACAAAGATTCAGATTATGCCTATTTAAGACAAACGACACCTCAGCTAGAGGCTTTGTGAATATATCCGCAACTTGCTCCTTGGAAGATATGAACCGAACATCAAGTGCCTTGGCTGCAATTCGTTCACGAACAAAATGGAAGTCCACTTCTATGTGCTTGGTTCTGGCATGGAATACCGGATTCACAGATAGGTAAGTGGCTCCTAAATTGTCACAACACAGAACAGGAGGTCGAGAGAGAAAGACCCCAAGTTCACCAAGAACTGACTGTATCCATATTACCTCAGCTGTTCCATTCGCAAGTGCCTTATATTCAGATTCCGTGCTCGACCTAGACACCGTAGCTTGCTTTCTTGAACTCTAGGAGACAAGGTTGGGTCCAAGAAAGACTGCAAAGCCACCTGTGGATCGGCGGTCATCACTGCATCCAGCCCAGTCTGCATCTGAAAAACAGCTTAACAACATGGAGGGTGACTTGCGAATAGACATGCCCATACTGTGAGTATACTTCAAGTATCTCAAAATCCTCTTTGCTGCAGAGAGATGTGCAGACGTAGGTGCATGAAGGAACTGACAAACACGATTAACTGCAAAAGAGATGTCTGGCCTTGTGAGTGTTAGATACTGGAGAGCTCCAACCAAGCTGCAATACCTGGTGCTATCCTCCTGAGATAGTGGTGATCCACTCTCCTTGCTAATTTTCTCACTGGAGGACATGGGCGTGGTAGAGACTTTACAATTCTCCATGTTTGCATGACGGAGAATGTCGCTAATATACTTCTGCTGAGACAGAACAATTCCCCCCGGCGATGACTCCACATGTACTCCAAGAAAATAATGCAAGGGGCCGAGATCCTTGAGAGCAAAGGAGGCTTGAAGATCGGCAAGTAACTTGGTTGTAACAATGGGAGAGGAGCTGGCCACAATAATGTCATCTACATACACAAGCATGAAAATGGTAATACCACTTTGGTTGTAGACAAAGAGAGACGTGTTAGCTTTGGATGCGATAAAACCAAGTTGTTGAAGCCTAAAACTCAGCCGAGAATACCACGCTCGAGGAGCCTGTTTGAGGCCATAGAGAGCCTTGCGAAGTTTGCACAAATGATGAGGCACCGAGGGATTCACGAAACCAGGAGGTTGGCGCATGTATACCTCTTCTTGGAGAATGCCATGAAGAAAAGCATTTTGAACATCCAACTGACGCAAACACCATCCACAAGAGACTGCAATGGAGAGAACCAGACGCACAGTGACAGGTTTAACGACCGGGCTGAACGTATCATCATAGTCCAAGCCATAGCGTTGTTTGAACCCCTTTGCAACCAGACGTGCCTTGTAACGATCAATAGTGCCATCCGGTTTGTGTTTGATCTTGAACACCCACTTGCAGTCAATGACGTTGACATGAGGAGGAGGAGGAACCAAAGTCCAGGTACCATTCTGCCGTAAAGCATCGAGCTCAAGTTGCATGGCCAGCCGCCACTCCGGAGATGAAACTGCTTCACGATGATCAACTGGTTCCCGCAGGGCCAAGAAGGCACGACGGGATGGATTGTACATGACAGTACCATCCGTACGTTGATTTGGTTTGCGAGTGTGATCATGTGTGCGCGTTGTCATTGTATGAACAAGCGGAGCAGAAGATCCGGTGGCCACAGAAGATTCGGGTGGGGCGCATGTAGACGAGCGCGCAGGCGAATCGCCCTGGGATCCCATGTCGGGCGAGGAAGCCGGTGCAGCCGCCAGATCCATCTGGGATCCAGCGCCGCCAGCGGGAACGACCCGCTCCGCAGGCGCCAGCTGGACAACAGCCTGGGGCAAGTCGGGGGACGCAGCAGCCCGTGCAGGGGTGGGCCCCACCACAATGTGGGCTGGGCGCGCGCAAGCAGAAACCGACACGGGAGGCACCTTGGTCCGCTCTCCCTCAGGGGACACGGGGTTGGCGGGTGGCGGAGACGCGGGCCCGGTGCAGTCGCCTGGCTCACTATCGCCTGGCATCACGCGGTCGGCTGCCGCCACGTCGCTGTCGTCAAGCGACGCGTGATTCGAGGCTGATGCGGCGGCGGATCGGGAGACAGGATCCGCCTGGGAATCCGGGGAAGGGATTTTCTCCGCCGAATCAATACCTGCATCCAGATTAGTCCGAGAAACAGATGCACCATAGTTCATGTGGTCATACGGAAATAAAAGAATGGCATGCTCAGCGATGCGAGGTGGTATTGGAGAGGGTTGGTCATTGGCAAAGGGAAAAAGTTGTTCATCAAAGATAACATCGCGTGATATATATATATACGAGCGGTAGGTACGTGAAGACATTTGTAGCCTTTGTGACGAATACTGTACCCGGCAAAAACACACTGTTGTGATCTAAACGCGAGTTTTTGAGTGTTATACGGGCGCAAGTTGGGCCAACATGCACACCAGAACGTGCGAAGGGATACATAGTCAGGCTTGGTGGAAAACAATTTTTCCATGGCACTCATATTGCCAATGACACGGCTGGGTAATCGGTTGATAAGATAACATGCGGACAAGTACGCCTCGTCCCAAAAACGGAGGGGCATGGACGCATGCGATAATAAGGAGAGACCCATGTCAACAATATGACGGTGCTTCCTTTCGGCCGAGCCATTCTGTTGGTGTGTGCGTGGACAGGAAACGTGATGAGCAATGCCAAGTTCACAAAAAAATGTGTTGCTAAGTTTTTCGTATTCCCCACCCCAGTCGGATTGAACACACAAGATTTTACGAGAAAGAAGGCGTTCAACATGGGCAAGAAAATCACGAAAGACATGAAACACATCACACTTTCGTTTGAGAAGGTAAATCCACACAAATTTACTATAATCATCAATGAATGAAACATAGTACTGGAACCCACCAGAAGAGGTTTTGGCAGGTCCCCACACATCTGAAAAAATAAGTTCCAAAGGAAACGAAGAAACACTCGAAGATCTAGGGAAAGGTAGCTGATGTGCTTTGCCTTGTTGACAAGCATTACACACATGGGTCAAAGCCTGACTTGACGATGCTAATTTATTGGACGCCAAAACATGTTGAAACACTTGTGTGGATGGATGGCCGAGCCTAGCATGCCAATCTTCAGCAGAGAGCTAACTGAGGACAGGACATGAGAACGTGAGGGCCGAATGGGATAGAGCCCATTTTCACCCCTGCTTGAAGAAGGACCCTCTTGGTTATCAAATCCTTCATAAAAAAATGAGTAGGATAATATTTCAGATAAGCATGATTATCAGTGGCAAGGCGATTAACAGAGAAGAGATTCTTATCGGCATTTGGAACATGTAGTATGTTGCGAAGTTTGAGATTGGTAGAGGGGGTAGGAAGGAGAGCATGACCACGATGAGCTATGTGCAAACCTGATCCGTCGGCAGTGTGGATGTGGTCCCGTCCAGGATACTTCTCCCTCACGGTGAGGCGGTCCAGGTCCGACGTGATGTGGTCGGTGGCCCTCGTGTCAGTGAACCAGGTAGGATCGCCGAGGATGGATGGTGGTGACGCAGCTGCTAGACCCGCCATCTTGGAGTGTTGAGGTTGGAAGGCGTGGTTGTAGCATTGGGCACACTCCCAGGCATAGTGCCCAGGGCCCCGGCAGAGTTGGCACTGCAGACGTGCATCACCGCCACCACCGTGGTCACCGCGGTCACCACCACGGTTGCCATTCGCGTTTTGGCGATTGCCACCACCGCCACGGTCATCGCAATAGCCGCCGCAGTTGTTGTTGTTGTAGTCACCGCGGTCACCGGAGTTGCCACGACCTGTGCCGCGGTAGTTGCCCTTGCCGCGGTTGTTGGAGTTGCCTTGTTGTCGCGGGTGACGTAGTTGACGGAGGAGCCGCCCGTGTGAAGTTGAAGACGAGCCGCGTGATACTCACGGCAGCGCTCGAAGGAGATGGCGTGGGAGTAGAGTTCGCCCAGCATCATGACGTCGATGCGGGTGGTGATAGCCGTGATGAGGGGCTCGTAGTCGCTATCGAGGCCGGTGATGAAGGCGGTGATGATGTCCTCCTCTCGCATGGGGCAGCCCGCAGCAGTGAGTTGATCGGCGTTGGAGCGGATCTTGGTGAAGTAGTCGACCATGGAGAGGTTGCCCTTGCGGAAATTCATCATGTCCATCTTGATCTGCACCACACTGGCGCGGCAGTGCGTGACGTACATCTCCTCGAGATGCGCCCAGATGGCGCGGGAGGTGTCGAAGAGGTGGACCTGCTGAAGCACATCATCGGTGAGTGAGGCAAGCAGGTAGCTCAGGATGATTTGATCCTGATGGAACCAGGTAGCATGCTCCGGATTAGGAGTGCGCTCCCCCTTGTCATCAGCCGGGAGGAGGCGAGCAGGAGTAGGGGTGGTGCCGTTGACATAGCCGATGACACCGGCGATGCGAAGGGGAGGAAGGATCTGGGCTTTCCAGAGAAGATAGTTGGAGGAGGTGAGCTTGGCGGTAATGAGGCTAGCAGAGGGTTGGGGAACAACGGAAGACGGCGGCGCCGCAAGACCGGACGGCATGGGCAGAGAGGCAAGAGCCGAGGAAGTCATGGCGGCAGTGGAAGGAGAACCCATCGAGCAGTTATGCGAGATGTCCTGATACCATGTGAAACAAGGAGAAATAGATTGGATCGACACACCTAGGCCGGTGGTCTCAGTAGCATTACCATGTGAAACAAGGAGAAATAGATTGGATCGACACACCTAGGCCGGTGGTCTCGGTAGCATTATATAGGGCGCCTCTAGGGCTGCCGCTAGGGTTTACATAGGATAAGTACATGCTGTTATACAAGATAACTACAATCCTAGATACTAACCATATCTGATAACTATACAGTTTAACAAGCATCATCAACACGTCCCGCTGTAATCGCTAACCAGGTTGGTCCTTAAGTGTTCGATATGCAACTTGAACTACTAAAGCAAGGAAGGCTGCAACATCCACGGGTACTTTGTCTGATCATTGTTCTACAACTCGGAGTGGAACTCGAGATATATGGTCTGGTTAGGCCTGTACTACATTGACAATAACGGAAACAACCTCACGAGTGTGGGTGTCCAGCTCGAGCCGTGCCATACCAATGCGCAAGGTATATCATCTATGCCTGTGTTAGTTTCTAGGATACATAAGATAGTAGCTTCTATTATGGTGATCACTAAAAGGCCAATTTCCATTATCCAGGATGTAGGCAGTATAGTAATCAATATATTGTATTTATTTGCACATGGAAATATGATTGTTCGTATGCAGAGGAATTGGTTAAAGAGAACAAGCGGCTTGATGCTGCATTGTAGAGGTTTGCCCATCGAGTAATACTGAATGAGGCAGTCGCACAATGCTATCCGGAGGGACGTAGTTCTTACTCACAAGAGTGAAACACTATCAGTTGAACTCTCATAACCACAATCACGATTACTTTTTGTGCACTTTAATTAGTTTCTTAAGCAAAAAAATAATACTTCCTTACTAACTAGATAATAGTTGCTCATTCGTTATCTCATTCTCCATTAATTTTGTAGGTTCAAGGGTATCTTCACAATAAGGAAAAGACACGGTACAAAAAGATAATTCGGTAGGAAATGAACAAAGAATACCGACGTAGGTATTGTAACTCTAGCAACATGAGGCGGTTCTTATTCTCAAAGAGGGTGTAAGTGTTACTGTCTGCTTCTTTATTTGATAGGAAAAAGCTACTAAAGTCGGTATCGCGATACTTGAGAGTCTACAAGTGGTCAAGTACTTTGACAGAAAGTCTACAAGTAGTCAAGTAGTCTGACGAGTACTCAAGTAGTCTGTCGAGAGGGCATTTTGAAAGATGTTTGCTGCTTGTAGCTATACCGGTTTTACCTCTGTTTTTGCCAGTAGGTAGCACTGTATTTTAATTATCCGTGGCTTTTATTTTCTGCCTGCTCTTCTTTTGCACCAAATTAACTGGAACTGTCAGTGCTTCTATGTTTCTCTCCTTTGGCCCTGTTGTGATTAAGTTTTGTTATATAATTATCGTTGAGCAGCAGTTTAAAATAATAATAATATGTTGAGTAGGCTGGCATTGCTTGCATGGAGTTGAGCTATAAAAATCGCAAACAACAAAGCCAAAAGGATAGTGTACCAACCTGGCACTGCCAGCCACCACTTAGGCGGCACGCCAATGGCATGCCCCAACTGCTAGTAAGGTGCAAAGGCGCACAAATGCAACAAATGACATGGTATTCATTAGCTTCACATTATCCGTAATTCCTTTTTACTTCATGCAATTTTGTTAGTTCTAACTTTCTTTAAAAAACCTTAGGCTGTGGGTTTTTAGAGCGAGAATGATATAAGAGGAGAATAGTTAAAAAGAGTATGGAGGGATGGGGATTACTAAGACCTAATTATATGTTTGATAGGTTCTTGGGTCAAGAGATATATTCTAGGAGAAGGGGCCCTTTGAAAAAAGTGACTGGGTTTAAATACAACACTATAAATCCCAATATTCTATGTTGTCATGATCCACATCCATCTCACTACTAGAAAGGTGCGATGTGAACCATGAGAGCTGTT
This sequence comes from Triticum timopheevii, assembly GCA_963921465.1. Classification (NCBI taxonomy): domain Eukaryota; kingdom Viridiplantae; phylum Streptophyta; class Magnoliopsida; order Poales; family Poaceae; genus Triticum; species Triticum timopheevii. Next base: position 374,168,054 of record OY997270.1, read on the forward strand.
AATTTTGGTTTGAAATGGTAGTAGGTAATGGTAGATCTATGTTATTCTAGAAGGATTTTTGGTTTGGAAAATCTCCCCTTGCTACCCATTTTGGGATTTTTATAGCATAGTTAATGAAAAAGCAGAACTATCCATGATCTCTAGGATGGAGAATCATTAAGGTGTACCTTTTATAGGAACTTTCCTGAGGATATCATGATACAATGGTTTGAACTCGGGACTGTTGCCAGATCGATAAGATTTTCTGAACAGGAGGATACACTGATTTGGCGATAAGAAGCTAAAGGGGTGTGTTCTTCTAGTTTACTATATGCTATTATAAATGTTAGGGGTGTGCGATCCATTTATCTCTTGATGTTTGACAGTTGAAAGTCCCACCGCCCCTAAGATACAAGGTTTTTGCGGTTATTCTCTCAGAATAAGGTCATGGCATGTGATAATCTTAAGAAAAGGGGCATGCCCAACCCATTAGAATGTGTTCATTTTATTGAGATTGAATCAATACACCATCTCTTTTTGAATGCATTGTAGCTAGAATGGTTTGGAAAAGAGAATTTAAACAAATCTTTAATGTTAACATTGTTGATTATGAATGTCTTGTCAAGCATTCGTTGTATAATAAGAAGCAATTTCATTTAAATATTATTTCCTCTACAATCTTGTGGGATTGTGGAACTATAGAAACTCCTTAGTGTTTCATAAACATTCTTGGATTTCCATGAAACGAGTGCAGAGCCTTAGAGTGAAGTATCTAGGCAACTAGATGAAACTCTCCAAGGAATCTTTGGCAGCTCTCTTTAGAGCTCTCCTGCTCCAAAAACCTAGCCCCTCCTAGACTTGAAATTATACCGTTATGCTCGTAGATGAAGATCGGCTAACTTGGAATGCGGTTGGTGGTGCTACTCGGGGTGGCACCCATACTTTGGAGTTCTTTATGATGAATCCCAGTTTGAATGATATCATCCATTTCATAGGACCTAGATGGGATATCTGATGTTTCATCTGTAATCGTTGTTATGTTTAGAGTTTCCTACTTCTCCTTGTAAGGCTACTTAATTTAGTTGTGCGATTTCCCTCTATGTCACGAGTCAATGTGCCTTTGAACATTTAGCTTTAGCTTTGCTTTGTTTTGAACAACTAGACATGACGATGTATGGTTTGCCTTTCATTTTCATTAGAAGTGGAACCGGGGTTTTCCCTTGTTAATTGAAAATTAGAAGAATATTTGAGGTGATAAAAAGCAACACTCCATCAGACTGCCGAGGGAGATAGAGAGAGAGACAGAGGTGGATGCCAAGTATTGCCATCTTTGACTCGTAAATATACACAAGGAAGTTATAAGGAGATCCAAGACCCCCCATTTAAGATACTTTTGTGGCAGCGCAATTATAAAAAATCGAGAAAATCATGTTCCTACAACACTGTAAACTCTCACATGAAAATATATATGAGAAAAACAAATAGGATGAGACACATACAAAGAGAACAAGTGGTAACAAATAGATATGAATAGAAAAATCATGGAGTTCCCCACTTGTTTTATTCCACAAACAATAAAACATATGTACATGAAACTTTATACGTTAACATAACTTGAGTATAAAAGTGTGTCATTTAAAATAAATTGTACAATAGAAATATCTGAAATATGTGGGGTGTTAGTACATGGAAATATCTGAAATGATAAGGGAGTCTACTAGGTTATACCTCCCCCCTCACTTTGTATATCTGTAATTTTGAGTACTAATCTAAGTATTTGGCAAATGAGTTGTGGGAAATGTAAATATGGCATACAAATAACACTTTGTTGCATATATACCATTAAAAATACGCAAGAAGGCACATCGTAAGCGATATGGCTATCGTGATCATACAGTCTCTTGTTTTTAATGTTCTCAATCGGCTTTCCTCTTATTTCTTCCTCATTGGGCTATTTTGTTGACCCCAATTATAGTATGAGCCTTTCCAAGGGCCACTATTACTTTCCATCATCTTGCCATCATTACTAATATTTTGGCAGTGCCTTAGCTATTTCCCTCGGCCGCACTTGATCCAAATCTTTCAGGTACGAGCGCGGTGCAAATCCATATGCATTTACTCATGTTAACTTGTTTAACACATAAACTTCATCGTTGGAAGTTTCTGTGCACCAACTAAATTTTATCTTTTTTGATCTGGAATCGTATTTTTCATGAGTTGAAGTTATGTAATACTATATTAGAACTTTGATTTTTGGGGTTGAAATGTTGAATGCCTTGGAGTTGTAAGCCAGGGAATATGGAATTAGGTTTGAGTTTACTTTCACCTAGTGGCATAATTAGTTGTGCTCTAGATACAAATTACAAAGGTCAGAGGGGATGTGGATCCATACTTTGTTTATTCCACAAAGTATGTGTAGTTATTAATTTTTGTTTCTCCAATTTGTAAAGAGATTTGCTTGAGTTGAAGCTATGGAGTGGTTGAAAGTTGACTTTCTTTGGGTTGGAATATATGCTTAAAGTTACCTCGATCAAGTTGTTACCTATAATAGATTTAGTTGGGAGTTTTTTTAATAAATATTTGATGGTTTTCCAAATTATTTTTTATGAATGGAAATTTGCAAGACATCACTAGTAGAAATATGGGCATTCGAAGCGGGCCCCAGAAGCAATTCTGACCAAGTAGAAGGAAGCCGCCTGTAATACCTGCACAGAAGGCAGCTATTTTTGTCATAGGAAGCTCCAGAGACGGTTGAAAATCTGAAATGCATGTACAAAAGATTGGATGCGGTTGGTGCCATGAAGCCGCCTCTAGTTTCTCAAGTAGCGTAGGAGGCTTCTCCATCGAAAACGCCTATGGTTAGCGAGTACCTCGAGTTGCAGCCTTTCACTTATCCTATTTGTCTAAGGGTTATCAAACATCACCCCTTCATTTCCTATCCCCCTTCCACTGTCCATGGACAAACCCTAGCACCACCGATGCATGCTCAACTTGCCGAGCACACAGATCTTCTACGCTTCTTCACCAGTGACCCCCATCAAGCTATTACTCCACCAAATGAGGCCTATCCACGGTGGCACAATGGAATATAGGTCCATCCGCGGTGGCAAATCCGGTTGTTAGTGTCAAAACCGGCAGATCTCGGGTAGGGGGTCCCGAGCTGTAGATCTTGGATCGATGGGTAACAAGGAACGCAGAGACATTATTTGCCTAGGTTCGGGCCCTCCCGAAGAGGTAAAACCCTGCGTCCCGCTTGATTGTATTGATGTATATGTATGATGATTACATAGTTGATCTACCCGAGATTGGATGAGCCAAACCCTAGATGAGTTGGATGACAGTTCTAGCATCTACAAAGTAAACCCTCTGGTTTATATAGACACTGGGGATACCTACGGTTGCACATGGTCGGTTACCATTAGGGGATAAACACGCATATTCCAATATCTTGTCTTGGAGTATACGCCAAGTCTCCGGAGGTTTCCTTCTGGAACACGGGATCGTCTGAAGTCTGGTCTTCCCTTGACAGACAAAATGCAGCCCACTAGCCTCACCCATGAGAGATAGGCCGGCAGCCCGAGGACCCTTAGTCCGGGACACCCTCACCAGTACTGATGCACCATTACCCATGCATGTTGGGGGGGGGGGACATGGCTCCTAGAAAGGCAATGCCACCACCACCAACCTCCGCTGAGGCCTTCCCAGGCGTACTCCATCTCTGAAATGATGAAGTCCCAAGTGTTATGGCCTTCACGATGATGAATTTGAAGGAAATATGCACTAGATGCAATAATAAAGTTATTATTTATTTCCTTAATTCATGATAAATTCTTATTATTCATGATAGAATTGTATTAACCGGAGACTTAGTACATGTGTGAATACATAGACAAAACATATAGTCCCTAGTATGCCTCTACTTGACTAGCTCGTTAATCAAAGATGGTTATGTTTCCTAACCATAGACATGTGTTGTCACTTGATGAATGGGACCACATCATTAGGAGAATGATGTGATGGACATGTCCCATCCGTTAGCTTAGCATTATGATCATTACAATTTCATTGCTATTGCTCTCTTCATGACTTATACATGTTCCTCAGACTATGAGATTATGCAACTCCCGAATACCGGAGGAACACTTTGTGTGCTACCAAACATCACAACGTAAAAGGGTGATTATAAAGGTGCTCTACAGGTGTCTCCGAAGGTGTTTGTTGGGTTGGCATATATGGAGATTAGGATTTGTCATTCCTTGTTTCGGAGAAGTACCTCTGGGCCCTCTCGGTAATACTCATCACTATGAGCCTTGCAAGCATTGTGACTAATGAGTTAGTTGTGGGATGAAGTATTACGAAACGAGTAAAGAGACTTACCGGTAACGAGATTGAGCTAGGTACGATGATACGGACGATCGAATCTCGGACAAGTAACATACCGATGACAAAGGTAACAACGTTGTTGTTATGCGGTTTGAGCGATAAAGATCTTCATAGAATATGTAGGTACCAATATGATAATCCAGGTTCCGCTATTGGTTGTTGACTGGAGAGTGTCTCGGTCATGTCTACATAGTTCTCGAACCCGTAGGGTCCCCACGCTTAACGTTCGATGGCGATTGGTATTATGAGTTTATGTGATATGATGTACCGAAGATTGTTTAGGGTCCCGGATGTGATCACGGACATGACGAGGAGTTTCAAAATGGTCGAGACAGAAAGATTGATATATTGGACGACTATATTCGGACACCAGAAGTGTTCCGGGGAAGTTTCGGATAAAACCGGAGTGTCAGAGGGTTACCGGAACCCCCGGGGGAACTAATGGGCCTTGATGGGCCCTAGTGGAGAGAGAGAGGGGCCGGCCAGGGCAGGCCGCGCGCCCCCTTCCCTTGAGTCCGAATAGGACAAGGAAGGGGGGGCTTTCCTTCCCCCTCTCACTCTCCTTCCTTCCCCCTCTCTCCTTCTTGGTGGAAACCTACTAGGACTTGGAGTCCTAGTAGGATTTCCCCTTTGGGGGCACACCAAGGAGGGCTGGCCGGCCTCCCCTCCCTCCTTTATATACGGGGGCACCCTAGAACACACAAGTTGATCTTTTAGCCATGTGCAGTGCCCCCCTCCACAGTTACACACCTCGATCATACCGTTGCGGAGCTTAGGCGAAGCCCTGCGCCGGTAGCATCATCATCACCGTCGCCACGCCGTCGTGCTGACGGAACTCACCCTCGGCCTCAACTGGATCAAGAGTACAAGGGATGTCATTGTAACATCCCAAAATTCTAAATTTTGGAATGTTATATTAAATAGATAGTTTGATTGATTGTGTGAAGTTGAGTGCAATTTGAAACTTTTGAAAGTTAAATGAGAGGGAATAAAAGGACTTTCCCAAGCTTTAATCGATGCCTTGTGATCTCCGTGAATTCAAACTCTTTTCAAATACAAAACCCTAGAGAGAAAATGACATGACTTCTTCCATTTTAATAAATGAAAAGGGTTTTTGAAAATATTTGAATTTCACTTGGAAATATTTTCAATTTCAGAAACTTCAAGCAACCCAATGATTTTCATGAGAGAAGATAAAATGACTTCTTCAAAACATATGAAATATGAGTTGGAAGTTTAAAGGGATCAAATTCAAAGTCCCTTTGAAATTATTTTCAAATTTGGAGTTATTTGGTTTTTATTCAAATTATTTTCTCCAAAAATAATTTATACAGAAATTAGGGTAAAATGATTCCCTACATCAGAAAATTGGAGAGAAATAAATTTGAATTAATTTTGGTATTCTTAAAATGATTTTTAGTGGATTTTAATAGAGCAGTAGCACTCTTTGTTTTATTTAATTTGTGTGTATTTTATTTGGAGCTATAAAAATGTTCATGTTATAGGAAATCGTTTTCTGAAAATTTAGATATATTATATGCCTATAGTATTTTTTTATTTAAAGTTTTCTTTATTTTTTTTTGCTGTAAAAAAAACTTTCCCCACCGCGACTGGGCCGGCCCAAGGCCCGACCGCAGCCGCGGCCCAGTAGCGCCGCCCCTCTCCTTCCCGAGCGGGAGTTCCGCTCGGGCACGCCGCCGCGCCGCCATGGGAGGTCGTGCCCGTCCCGGCATCTTTTGCCCCCTCGCCCACGCCACGGAGCCGCCCCGCCCTCCTTAAATACCACGCGCCGCCGACCCCTCTCTCTCCTCGCTTCGCGCCGCATCTTGCGCCGCCGCCGCCACGCATCTCGCCGGAGCCGCCGCCGTCCCGCTCCGTCCCGTCACCGTTGACCACCACCAATGCCGCCATCCTCCTCGCCTCGCCGTGCCGCCCCTCCTCGACCCCTTCGCCGCCCTCCTGGACGACCGGAACCGCCGCCCCGGCCGGACCATAGCCGCCGCCGCCGTCCTGTCTCGCCGGAAACCGCCGGTCCGATCCGGTTTTTCCTTTAACTTAGGTATTTTTTAAAACCCTAGACTAGATCTGTTTTTTTGTTTTAATTAAACAGCGAACATCCACTGTTTAGATCTTGTAGACGAACGTTCGTTATTTAGTTTTTTCGTTTTCTGTTTATTTTCGTCAGGGACCTATTTGTAATTATCTTTCTTACAGATTAGTCCTTTTGTTTCAAACGACCACAACTTTTTACTCGTTTGTCCAAATCCAACGAAACCAACGCCCACTTCTTCGTTATGAACCCCTCTATCCAGATAAACAATTTAAACATGTTTTTGAAAGTTTAAAATTTGAATTTCAAATAGTTTAGTATTTGAACTTCGTTTGATCGTAACTCGAGTTCTATAACTCCGTTTGAGTTGATTCTTTTTGCAAATCAAAGCTCTTGACCTAAACTTTCTGATAAGGCCAAATTCAATTAATTTTGGTACTGTTGGAAATTGTTTTCTGTTGCAAGAGTTATTTTCTTGGTTTCGAAGTTTTCCAAATTGTTTTGTTCGTTCTTTCCGATCTTTTGAGTAATTGCTTATGAGTGGTTATTGTTTGCTTACGATAGATTGAACGGAGTGTGATGAATAGAAGTATCAGGAGTTGAGTGCGAATCATCTTCATCAATAGTACATGCAAGTTCACACTTTGATCATACCCCTTTCATACCCAGTTTTTATGCATTAGTTTCAACCCTCAAACATTGCAGGGTTAGGAGTTGATAACATGTGGGTATTGGGAAGTAGTTGATGAGGTAGGATCCTATTGTCCTGCATTCAAACCTTGGGAGTTACTTCTATGTTATGCTTATACTACTATGCTATGCTCGTAGACGTGGATTGGGTTTGAGTGTATCCATGACCGACGTGAGATTGTTAATTAATGGTTCAACTTAAGGTGGCAACTTTAATACACATCTGGGTGGATTGAGGCACCTGGGGAATCCAGTGTTGCCTGTATTTTTGGAAATCCCGGGGTTCCATGTGATTTTCCTATGGACTGCCACCCAGGCTCAAAGGGATCATAAGATTATTCATGCTAGAAACTTCCGTGTGCAGCCGCAAGCTACTATGGGCTCTAGCATAGTTGATTAAGTCGTGTGAACTCTTACGGTGGTAGACTAGCAGATGCAGGGGAAAGTAGGTGTAACTGTCTACCCACCGTAAGGTGCGAACGCTTCTGAAAGACTATGTCTCGGTCATCCGTTTCTCAAACACCATGCAGTGCGAGAAATCCAACGGAGGAGATCGAGTCTCGTGGGGAGAAGTGCGCAAACATCTGCAGAGTGTACAAACTAATCATGGTTAGCCGCGTCCCTGGTTATTGGACATCTTGAGTATCTGGTTCTTGGATTATCATGTTGATCTCATCACTTTAGTAAATTAATTTGTTGGGTTGTTAATGATTACTTTTAATTGGGATTGAGTTGGGTGAACCTTCTCAATGTTTTCAACAACTGTGTAGTTAAATAAAATTTATTCCTTTGCAGTAGGGAAAAATTGGCTTTTTGCAAAAACATTATAACCATAGAGCTTTTCCACCAGCCATATATGCATGTCGTGATAACTATTGTTCATCATTTATCCTATGGTGTGAATTTGCCTGTACATTTAATGTACTAACCTACATGGCTGCAACGTCTCATGTTGCAGGATTTCTTACGACGAGTAAGTGATACGTTAGGGTTACGATTTCTACACTCAACCTTGCCGTTGGTGTTGATGGGAATCCACAACCTTGTTGTTCTTCCGCTTTATGGATTGAGGTAATAGTATTTACGTTACTTTATACATGTGATTTACCTCTGTTATAAATCCTCGAGTACTGTGTGTGTCAGCATACCGATCCAGGGATGACACTTAAGCACAGAGACTTGACCGTTTGAGGTCGGGTCGCTACAAGATGGTATCAGAGCACATGTTGAATGTAGGACGTGACCCTAGAGACTGGCAAGCCCATAGGAAAGATTTTCTGTACTACTTTATTTTCAAAAAGATCTCTTACCTCTCTTCTCTTCTGAGCTTATTCAAATATTGCCTTTTAGTTAGACTATACCCTTTCCCCTTTTGACCACATGAAGATTCGGCTGATGAGACCACACCAAGGATTACAAGATATCAGACAACTAAGACCACATCGGAATGAAGAGGATTTTACCGTACATTACAATGATGGAAACTACAACGGTTGAAGACTCCGAAGACTAGGAGAATTTGAAGGTTCTGAGGAATTTCTAGATTTGTATGACCTAGGAAGGCACCCCTTATGGAACTTGGCAGACTAAGGAAGCTGTCAATACCCGAGATCAAGGTGTATCAGAGAAAGACCAGAAAATGGAGCATTAGAACTCGAAGTTTTCGTCAAGGAAAACCCTAAAACAGGAGATATAAATTTTGGAATGAAAGCTCATGGCAGTAACACGGGCATAGACACGGCTATCCATGATGTTATCGTTCGCTTATGCTATTGTCACCGAGCTGAGTTAAGCATGCATATTCATGAAAGGACTGGATGGTAGAAGGCTGATGGAGCATCTGTCAGCAAAGGATGCAGTTTTAACGTAGCCGATGTATCACCAGGATCTAGAGAATTACATCAGAGTTTTAAGATGGATCTGTAGGAAGCCATATTTGACAAGGAGGCAATTCGTGAAGCACTCAGGAACCAGAAGCTGAAAGTAGCCAAGCTGGAGGAGCAAAACCTTGAGATACCGAAGATTCGTCAGGAACTGAAGGACAGTAGGACCATGGTTCATGTCCAGGACGTTGAAACCCAGAAGTTTGGAATGCAACTCTAGAATATTAAAGGACGTCATGAGAAACTTCGCGTCAACAGAGATGATCTGGAAAAAGGACTTGAGAAGGACAAGCATGATCGAAAGAAGCCATCGGAGACATGAACTAGACTTGAAGATTTTGCAACTTTGAAGATTTATTGACCTTTAGAAGATTAAACCCCTGTTATATACTTACATTAGACGCGACGATTATGAGCTATCATTTGTTTGTTTTTTTCTGACAGCCACAAATAAAATTTGTCTTTTCAAAACTATTGTTTGCATTGTGTGTATCCCTCTCTATCTCTCTTATCTCACCCCAAACCCATGGACCCAATAGAGGATGAATGGAGATGAGCTCATATTATCTGGACCGATGAGTCAATTGGAGACGGACCGATGGATTTAGAACATGGAGGATCACATGAAGAATAACCCTATAGCCAGAAAGGAAATGGCCCAGCATGCTCTTCAATGCTTTGAAAGAGGTGCTGCTACTTGGTGGAGGATGTACCAAACCATCAATGGATGGCAAGGAGTAACCACTTGAAAGGAATTTAAGTTGATTTTGCCAAAGTCTCGGTTTGTGTCCAAGAGATTGGAGCCTTATGGAAATGATATGAAGAAACCTTGTGCATGCAAGCTCTGTGGAGAAATAGGGCACATCCATAAAGAACACAAGGATGAATGCCCTCATTGTGAAGAAAGTCACCCAGCTGAAGAATGCCCAACTAGGCAGATTACTTGTTTCTTGTGTGAAGGAACTACCCACTACCCTGCTCAGTGTCACATTTACCCCATGGTACAAAGAACCATCCAGCAGAAGAAATAAGCAATTAAAGGAGCCCTCATGGAAATTTTAGAAGAACCTGTGATGAAGGAAGAGGTGGAGAACACACCCGAAGAAGACCCAATTAAACCCCGCACCAAGTCATGCTATTCATGTGGAGAAGAAGGACACATCTCCCAAAATTGTCTGAATGGGGATCTAGTAGAATTCCCGATAGCAGAAGTAGAGTATGACCCATAGGAAATAGAAGCCCTGATTGGAACGGAAAAGTCCAAGAAGAGAAGTAGATTGGATTCCAGGAAGGACCTGAGCCATATCACATGTTTCAGGTGCAAGGAGTCAGGGCACTACTTCAGCAATTGCCCAAAAAGGAAGTCGAGGACCCAAGGAGGCTATGTAACCACAAGGAAACCACGAGACTTGTCTGAAGTAGTATGTTTCTGCTGTAATGAAGCAGAGCACTTTGCCAGAGATTGTCCCAAGGAGAAGGAGACTTGTGCTAAATAGTTGAGTTTGCAATAAGGAAATGTAGTAGTAGTAGTGGGAACAATTCTTTTACATTGAGGTGTTGAGATGAGGCATGTAATGGAAAAGCAGGAGATTGTAATAGTTTGAGAATCAATAAAGTTAGCATCGTTGGTACTTATTTGGATCTTATGAGTTGTTACTCTATGAAGAAAGGTTTTGACCAATTTCGAGGATATGAGAAATATGGTCTATGGATAAGTTTGGAGCATTTTAAGGGTGGTAGTACCCTGTGAGGAGATTTGACCCCTGAAAAGGATAATGATGTTCCACGGAGTGGACTTTGGAGAAAGTAAGTACGAGTTTTATCTCGATATGTGGGATACCCCAAGAGTATGGAGAGATGTAGTACTATTGGATAACGTAGGTATAATGTTGGTTATATGGAGCAATTGTAACTCCAGGATGAGTCTGTGTAATCACATCTTAGTTTGGTACCAATAGAAGGAAGGGAGACAATACCATTGGATGGATTTAAGAATGCTAAGCAGCTAGATGTTTGAATAATGATCAGTTGCCCCGATAATGAGTTCAAGGTTTACAAGTGATGAGATGGGCCATAACCCACAGGCTCCAGGACCTGCCAAGAAGCAAGCACACTCTTGCTGAAGGAAAAACCCTAGAAGAGGATATGCCTTTATCAACAGACAATCTTATAGGAGTTTACGCAAAACCTGAGAGATGTGAAGAAATGATAGATGTTTTGTTTGGCTTGCAGAATCAATGGATCTATTCGAACTTGGTTCGTCGACAAGAGAAATTCTGCAATGCTTGTGAGGATGATCGAGTGTTAGAATACGAGATTCGCTAAACCATATACAAGATAATGATTTGGGTGTGGGATTGATTGATCACCATACCGACTTACTCTTATTATTCGCCTTGCTATGTGGGATGGTAAATCTGAGTGACTTGCCTATAGTAGAGAGACGACGATCAAAGCCTTGTTTGAACCTTAGAGTGGTATAGCAATTTTCCCCTAGTACATGGCAGCTGTTGCCAGTCGTAGGATATACAGTGAGGTTCAACCCAGACCCATTTCCTGCAGGAGAAACCTTAAATTGTTGACCACCATGAGATATCGATAGTTGCTTAGTATTGGCGCCAGACCCGTCAGCCAAAAAGACCCAGTCTCGGAATAACCGTACCAAGATGAAAGGATAGAAGAATTGCAGTAAAAGTTATGCCACTACATGAAGAGCCCAGAGAAGGAATTTTCTTGAGATCTGAGAAGTCCGACACTGTCAAAAGATAAGGATGGAGTATAATAGTTTTGATGGAACCATATCAATGCTTCTAAGGGTGGTAGCACCCCAGACCCCGGTGAAAATCGATGGATATTGAGAAGACCCCCAAACCTAACCTATTTCTTGCTAGCCTCTCCGAATCTCGAGGACGAGATTCATTTTAAGGGTGGTAGGTTTGTAACATCCCAAAATTCTAAATTTTGGAATGTTATATTAAATAGATAGTTTGATTGATTGTGTGAAGTTGAGTGAAATTTGAAACTTTTGAAAGTTAAATGAGAGGGAATAAAAGGACTTTCCCAAGCTTTCATCGATGCCTTGTGATCTCCGTGAATTCAAATTCTTTTCAAATACAAAACCCTATAGAGAAGATGACATGACTTCTTCCATTTTAATAAATGAAAAGGGTTTTTGAAAATATTTGAATTTCACTTGGAAATATTTTCAATTTCAGAAACTTCAAGCAACTCAATGATTTTCATGAGAGAAGATAAAATGACTTCTTCAAAACATATGAAATATGAGTTGGAAGTTTAAAGGGATAAAATTCAAAGTCCCTTTGAAATTATTTTCAAATTTGGAGTTATTTGGGTTTTATTCAAATTATTTTCTCCAAAAATAAAATATACAGAAATTAGGGTAAAATGATTCCCTACATTAGAAAATTGGAGAGAAATAAATTTGAATTAATTTTGGTATTTTTAAAATGATTTTTAGTGGATTTTAATAGAGCAGTAGCACTCTTTGTTTTATTTAATTTGTGTGTATTTTATTTGGAGCTATAAAAATGTTCACGTTATAGGAAATCTTTTTCTGAAAATTCTGATATATTATATGCCTATAGTATTTTTTATTTATTTAAAGTTTTCTTTAATTTTTTTGCGCTGTAAAAAAATTTTCCCCACCGTGACTGGGCCGGCCCAAGGCCCGACCGCAGCCGCGGCCCAGCAGCGCCGCCCCACTCCTTCCCGAGCGGGAGTTCCGCTCGGGCACGCCGCCGCGCCGCCATGGGAGGCTGTGCCAGTCCCGGCCTCTTCTGCCCCCTCGCCCACGCCACGGAGTCGCCCCGCCCTCAAATACCGCGCGCCGCCGACCCCTCTCTCCCCTTGCTTCATGCCGCATCTTGTGCCGCCGCCGCTACCACGCATCTCGCCGGAGCCGTCGCCGCCCCGCTCTGTACCGTCACCGTTGACCACTGCCGACGCCGCCATCCTCCTCGCCTCCCCGCGCCGCCCCTCCCCGACCCCTTCACCGCCCTCCTGGACGACCAGAGCCGCCGCCCCGGCGGACCCGAGCTGCCGCCGCCGTCCTGTCTCACCGGAAACCACCCCCGTCGTCGAAACCGTCCGAACCGGTATAAAACCGCCAGTTCGATCTGGTTTTTCCTTTAACTTTGTTTTTTTAAAACCCTAGACTAGATCTGTTTTTTTGTTTTAATTAAACAATGAATGTCCACTGTTTAGATCTTATAAACGAACGTTCGTTATTTAGTTTTTTTCGTTTTCTGTTTATTTTCGCCAGGGACCTATTTGTAATTATCTTTCTTACAGACTAGTCCTTCTGTTTCAAATGACCACAACTTTTTACTCGTTTGTCCAAATCCAACGAAACCAACGCCCACTTCTTCGTTATGATCCCCTCTATCCAGATAAACAACTTAAACATGTTTTTGAAAGTTTGAAATTTGAATTTCAAACAGTTTAGTATTAGAACTTCGTTTGATCGTAACTCGAGTTCTATAACTCCGTTTGAGTTGATTCTTTTTGCAAATCGAAGCTCTTGACCTAAACTTTCTGATAAGGCCAAACTCACTTAATTTTGGTACTGTTAGAAATTGTTTTCTGTTGCAAGAGTTATTTTCTTGGTTTCGAAGTTTTCCAAATTGTTTTGTTCGTTCTTTCCGATCTTTTGAGTGATTGCTTATGTGTGGTTACTATTGTTTGCTTACGATAGATTGAACGGAGTGTGATAAATAGAACTATTAGGAGTTGAGTGAGAATCATCTTCATCAATAGTACAGGCAAGTTCACACTTTGATCATATCCCTTTCATACCCAGTTTTTATGCATTAGTTTCAACCCTCAAACATTGCATGGTTAGGAGTTGATAACATGTGGGTATTGGGAAGTAGTTGATGAGGTAGGAACCTATTGTCCTGCATTCAAACCTTGGGAGTTACTTCTACGTTATGCTTATACTGCTATTCTATGCTCGTAGATGTGGATTGGATTTGAGTGTATCCATGACCGATGTGAGATTGTTAATTAATGGTTCAACTTAAGGTGGCAACTTTAATACACATCTGGGTGGACTGAGGCACCTGGGGAATCCAGTGTTGCCTATTTTTTTGGAAACCCCGGGGTTCCGTGTGATTTTCCTATGGACTGCCACCCAGGCTCAAAGGGATCATAATATTATTCATGCTTGAAACTTCCATGTGCAGCCACAAGCTACTATAGGCTCTAGCATAGTGGATTAAGTCGTGTGAACTCTTACAGTGGTAGACTAGCAGATGTAGGGGAAAGTAGGTGTAACTATCTACCCATCGTAAGGTGCAAATGCTTCTGAAAGACTATGTCTCGGTCATCCGTTTCTCAAACACCATGCAGTGCGAGAAATCCAACGGAGGAGATCGAGTCTTGTGGGGAAAAGTGCGCAAACCTCTGCAGAGTGTATAAACTAATCATGGTTAGCCGTGTCCATGGTTATTGGACATCTTGAGTATCTGGTTCTTGGATTATCATATTGATCTCATCACTTTACTAAATTAATTTTTTGGGTTGTTAATGATTAATTTTAATTGGGATTGAGTTGGGTGAACCTTCTCAATGTTTTCAACAACTGTGTAGTTAAATAAAATTTATTCCTTCGCAGTAGGGAAAAATTGGCTTTTCGCAAAAACATTATAACCATAGAGCTTTTCCACCAGCCATATATGCATGTCGTGATAGCTATTGTTCATCATTTATCCTATGGTGTGAATTTTCGAGTACATTCAATGTACTGACCTACATGGCTGCAACGTTTGATGTTGCAGGATTTCTTACGACGAGTAAGTGATACATTAGGGTTACGATTTCTACACTCAACGTTGCCGTTGGTGTTGATGGGAATCCACAACCTTGTTGTTCTTCCGCTTTATGGATTGAGGTAATAGTATTTACGTTACTTTATACATGTGATTTACCTCTATTATAAATCCTCGAGTACTGTGTGTGTCAGCATACCGATCCAGGGATGACACTTAAGCACAGAGACTTGACCGTTTGAGGTCGGGTCGCTACAGTCATCGAGTTGAACGTGTGCTGAACGCGGAGGTGCCGTACGTTCGGTACTTGGACCGGTTGGATCGCGAAGATGTTCGACTACATCAACCGCATTATTGAAACACTTCCACATTCGGTCTACGAGGGTACGTGGACACACTCTCCCCTCTCGTTGCTATGCATCTCCTAGATAGATCTTGCGTGATCGTAGGAAATTTTTGAAATTACTACGTTCCCCAACAGTGGCATCCGAGCCTGGTCTATACGTAGACGTTATATGCACGAGTAGAACACAAAGAGTTGTGGGCGATAATTTTCATTCTGCTTACGAGCATGTCATACTTTGATTCGGCGGTACTGTGGATAAAGCGGCTTAAACCAACATTACGCGTACGCTTACGCGAGACTGGTTCTACCGACATGCTTCGCACATAGGTTGCTGGTGAGTGTCTGTTTCTCCAACTTTAGTTGAATTGAGTGTGGCTACGCCCGATCCTTGTTGAAGGTTAAAACAACACACTTGAAGAAAAATCGTTATGGTTTTGATGCGTAGGTAAGAACGGTTCTTGCTAGAAGCCCATAGCAGCCACGTAAAACTTGCAACAACAAAGTAGAGGACGTCTAACTTGTTTTTGTAGGGCTTGATGTGATGTGATATGGTCAAGGCATGATGTGATATAAATTGTTGTATAGGATGATCATGTTTTGTAACAAAGTTATCGGCAACTAGCAGGAGCCATATGGTTGTCGCTTTATTGTATGCAATGCAATCGCCATGTAATTGTTTTACTTTATTACTAAGCGGTAGCGATAGTCGTAGTAACAATAGTTGGTGAGACGACAACGATGCTACGATGGAGATCAGGTGTCGCGCCGGTGATGATGGAGATCATGGCGATGCTTCGGTGATGGAGATCATGAGCACAAGATGATGATGGCCATATCATGTCACATATTTTGATTGCATGTGATGTTTATCCTTTATGCATCTTATTTTTCTTAGAACGTCGGTAGCATTATAAGATGATCCCTTACTAAATTTCAAGGTACAAGTGTTCTCCCTGAGTATGCACCGTTGCTACAGTTCGTCGTGCCGAGACACCACGTGATGATCGGGTGTGATAAGCTCTACGTTCACATACAACGAGTGCAAGCCAGTTTTGCACACGCAGAATACTCGGGTTAAACTTGACGAGCCTAGCATATGCAGATATGGCCTCGGAACACTGAGACCGAAAGGTCGAGCATGAATCATATAGTAGATATGATCAACATAGTGATGTTCACCATTGAAAACTACTCCATCTCACGTGATGATCAGACATGGTTTAGTTGATTTGGATCACGTGATCATTTAGATGACTAGAGGGATGTCTATCTAAGTAAGAGTTCTTAAGTAATATGATTAATTGAACTTTAATTTATCATGAACTTAGTCCTGATAGTATTTTGCAAATTATGTTGTAGATCAATAGCTCGCGTTGTTGTTTCCCTATGTTTTTATATGTGTTCCTAGAGAAAACTAAGTTGAAATATGATAGTAGCAATGATGCGGACTGGGTCCATGTTCCTAGAGAAAACTAAGTTAAAATTATGTCCTTGATGCACCGCTAGGTGACAAAACTATTGCAGGAGCAGATGCAGACGTTATGAACATTTGTCTAGCTTAATATGATGACTACTTGATAGTTTAGTGCACCATGATTTACGGCTTAGAATCAGGACTTCAAAGACGTTTTGAACGTCATGGACCATATGAGATGTTCCAGGAGTTGAAGTTAATATTTCAAGCAAATACCCGAGTTGAGAGATATAAAGTCTCCAACAAGTTCTATAGCTAAAAGATGGAGGAGAATAGCTCAAGCAGTGAGCATGTGTTTAGATTGTCTGGGTACTACAATCACTTGAATCAAGTGGGAGTTATTCTTCCAGATAAGATAGTGATTGACAGAGTTCTCTAGTCACCATCACCAAGTTACTGGAATTTCATGATGAACTATAGTATGCAAGGGATGACGAAAACGATTCCCGAGCTCTTCGTGATGCCTAAATCGATGAAGGTAGAAATCAAGAAAGAGCATCAAGTGTTGATGATTGACAAGACCACTAGTTTCAAGAAAAAATCCAAAGAGAAAGAAAGGGAACTTCAAATAGAATGGCAAGCAATTTTTCACTCCCGTGAAGAAGCCCAAAGCTATACCTAAGCCTGAAACTAAGTGCTTCTACTACAAAGGAAATGGTCACTGGAAGAAGAACTACCCCAAATATTTGGTGGAAAAGAGGGATGGCAAAGTGAACAAAGGTATATTCGATATACAAGTTATTTATGTGTACCTTGCTAGTGTTCATAGTAGCCCCTGGGTATTCGATACTTGTTCGATTGCTAAGATTAGTAACTCGAAATCGGAGTTATAGAATAAATAGATACTAGTTAAGGATGAAGTGGCGATGTATGTTGGAAGTGGTTCCAAGATTGATATGATCATCATCGCACACTCCCTATACTTTCAGGATTAGTGTTGAACCTAAATAAATGTTATTTGATGTTTGCGTTGAGCATGAATATGATTAGTGAAGGAAATATGCCCTAGAATCAATAATAATGTTATTATTTTTTTCCTTAATTCATGATAAATGTTTATTATTCATGCTAGAATTGTATTAACCGGAAACTTAGTACATGTGTGAATACATAGACAAAACATATAGTCCCTAGTATGCCTCTACTTGACTAGCTCGTTAATCAAAGATGGTTATGTTTCCTAACCATAGACATGTGTTGTCATTTGATGAACGAGATCACATCATTAGGAGAATGATGTGATGGACATGACCCATCCGCTAGCTTAGCATTATGATTGTGTTAGTTTCATTGCTACTGCTTTCTTCATGACTTATACAAGTTCCTCAGACTATGAGATTATGCAACTCCTGAATACCGGAAGAACACTTTGTGTGCTACCAAACGTCACAACGTAAATGGGTGATTATAAAGGTGCTCTACATGTGTCTCCGAAGGTGTTTGTTGGGTTGGCATAGATCGAGATTAGGATTTGTCACTCCCTGTTTCGGAGAGGTATCTCTGGGCCCTCTCGGTAATACTCGTCACTATAAGCCTTGCAAGCATTATGACTAATGAGTTAGTTGCAGGATGAAGTATTGCAGAACGAGTAAAGAGACTTTCTAGTAATGAGATTGAACTAGGTATTGAGATATTGACGACCGAATCTCGGACAAGTAACAATACCGATGACAAAAGGAACAACGTATGTTGTTATGCGGTTTGACAAATAAAGATCTTCGTAGAATATGTAGGAACCAATATGAGCATCCAGGTTCCGCTATTGATTATTGACCGGAGATGTGTCCTGGTCATGTCTACATAGTTCTCGAACCCATAGGGTCCGCACGCTTAATGTTCGATGATAATTGGTATTATGAGTTTATGTGATATGTTGTACCGAAGATTGCTCGGAGTCCCAGATGTGATCACGGACATGACGAGGAGTCTCTAAATGGTCGAGAAATAAAGATTGATATATTGGACGACTATATTTGGACACCGGAAGTGTTCCAGAGAAGTTTCGGATAAAACCGGAGTGCTAGAGGGTTACCGGAACCCCCCGGGGAACTAATGGGCCTCGATGGGCCTTAGTAGAGAGAGAGAGGGGCCGGCCAGGGAAGGCCGTGTGCCCCTCCCCCTGAGTCCGAATAGGACAAGGAAGGGGGGGGGGGGGCGTTTCCCACCTGCCTTCCTTCTCTCCCTCTCCTTCCTTCCCCTTCTCTTCCCCTTGTTGGAAACCTATTAGGAATAGGATACCTAGTAGGAATCCTATTAGGGGCGCGCCCTACAGGGGCCGGCCAGCCTCCCCCGTTGCTCCTTTATATACGGGGGTAGGGGCACCCTAGAACACACAAGTTGACAATTGTTTTAGCCGTGTGCAGTGCACCCCTCCACAGTTACACACCTCGGTCATATCTCGTAGTGCTTAGGCGAAGTTGTAGCGGCCCGACCTCAAACGGTCGAATCTCTGCGCTTATGTGTCATCCCTGGATCGGTAATGCTGACACACACAGTACATGAGGGATTTATAACAGACTTCAATCACACACTTATTACATCGAATGTCTCAAAAGAGAACTTATTACAATAAAATGGCTTAAGGCCATCTAAATAAGATAACAACAGAAGGCTTGGAAGATAAAGTGAGTCCATCAACTCCAACGGCATAGCTGAGTGAACGACAACGACTTAGCGCACCTTACTCTTCATCTGAAAAGTCACCAACATGATATGTTGCAGCCCGCAACGGGTCAGCACATGGAATATGCTGGCAAAATAACACTGTAAAGCAATGAACAAGATAAATGCTAACACTAGATGCATATTTGGTTGGTTGAAAGCTCTATGGTTAATGTTTTGCATAAAGACAATTTCTCCCTACAACAAAGGAATGTATTTTATTTAACTATCATGGTGGTTGTTAA
The DNA here is from genome assembly GCA_963921465.1 of Triticum timopheevii. Classification (NCBI taxonomy): domain Eukaryota; kingdom Viridiplantae; phylum Streptophyta; class Magnoliopsida; order Poales; family Poaceae; genus Triticum; species Triticum timopheevii. Next base: position 374,187,554 of record OY997270.1, read on the forward strand.
ACATTGAGAAGGTTCCTCCAACTCAATCCCAATTAAACAGTATCAATTACCCAACAAATTAATTTAGAGTGATGAGATCAACATGATAATCCAAGAACCAGATACTCAAGATGTCCATAATCGGGGACACGGCTAACCATGATTAGTTTGTACACTCTGCAGAGGTTTGCGCACTTTTCCCCACAAGACTCGATCTCCTCCATTGGATTTCTCGCACTACACGGTGTTTGAGAAACGGATGGCCGAGACACAGTCTTTCAGAAACATTAACTCATTACTCTGGGTGGACAGTTACACCTACTTTACCCTACATTTGCTAGCCCACCACTGAAAGAGGTCATGCAACCTACTCAACTATGCTAGAGCCCATAATAGCTTGTGGCTGCACATGGAAGTTTCTAGCATGAATAATCTTATGATCCCTTTGAGCCTGGGTGGCGAACCGTAGGATGATCACACGGGTACTCCGGGATATCCTAGGACAACACTGGATTCTCCAGGTGCCCACAACCAATCCACCCAGATGTATATTTAAGTGGCCACCTTAAGTTAACCATTAATTAACAACTCTCACATCTGTCATGGATACACTCAACCAATCCACGTCTACGAGCATAGCATAGCAATCTGACCATAACGTAGAAGTAACTCCCAATGGTTTGATAATAAAAGGGCAATAGGTTCTACCTCATCATCTACTTTCCAAACCCACATGTTAATCATATCCTAACCATGCAATGTTTGAGGATTGGAACTAATGCATAAAATCTGGGTAATAAAGATATGATCAAAGTGTTACTTGCCTTGTTGACGATCTGCAAACTCTAGAGACTCATAGTAGCACGCTTCACACTCCGGGAATTCTATCGCAAACAAACGATAGCATACATAATCACTCAAGCATAGATGCACGGGCAAAACTTCAAATAAGAAGATCCAATCTGAAAGCTCAACTGAAGAGCTTCGATTTCAAAAAGAATCAATCCAATCGGAGCTACGAAACTCAAAATACAGTCAAAAGAAGTTCGAAAACAAATCTTCTTGAAACCAAATTTTAATTTTTCAAAATCTTGTTCAAGTTTTTTGATTAACCGGAAAGAGGGGCTCGAGACGAAGATTTTGGCATTGGTTTCACTGGATTTGGATGAACGGTTAAAAAGTTGCGAGGGTTTGAAGATCAGGGGCTAATCCGTGATAAGAATAATCGCGGATAGGTCCCTGGTGAAAATAAAACAGAAAAAGAAAAAATCTATCGAACGAACGTCCGCTAACAGAGGCTAACGAACAAATTCGTTCGATATAAGAGCTAAATGAACGAATGTTCGCGGAATAGATCTAAACCGGGAAAAAACGAAAACCGATATAAACCGGCGAAACCGAGAAAAACCGAACCGATCTTCTCGAAAAAAACCGGAGCTAGGGTTTACTGAAAAACTGGGAAATAAACCGGCGGCGGCGGGCTCCGTTGAACTCCGGCAGACGGGTGGCGGCGGCGCGGGGTGGCGGCGGCGCGGGTGGCGGCGGTCGGTGGTGGCGCGGGTGGCAGCGCGACAATGACGGTACGGGTGGAGGCATGGTGCGGGGATCGAGGCGGGGCGGCGCTAGGGTTCGGGCAGTGCTGTCGGCGTTCTGGGAACGGGGGTCCCCAGACTTGCCTTCCTGCGGCCTGCGGCGTGGCTCCACCAGTGGCCCAGTACGGCCCGTCTTCATCAACCAACACTCAAGGCCCTCGCGAGGGGCCAAGCCTCGTGGGGCGGATGACACAAGGCCTCCTCAGGAGCGGCCTCGCCAGGCAGGCTCGCGAGGGAGGCGGAGAGATCAAGGCAAGAGGTACCTCGCAAGGTCCCCGTGACGCAAGCCATGACGACCAAGGCCAGGCGGGAACCAGTCTGCACAGTGTCTCGTTTCCCCTTTGGTTCTAAGGGGGCAAGCGCATGCGCGGAGTACCGAGGCATCAGGAAAAGGTTTCCATATCAGTGCAACAAGACCAAGACCAGCAGGATGGCAAGACGGAGGTCATCATGGAGCCCAAGACGGCGTCACCACCAGCGCCTTTGACAGGCGAAGACCACCTTTAGTCAGGATAGCGTGTACTAGCTTGTAGGACCTTGAAGTATGTCTAGAGGGGGGGGGTGATTAGACTACTTGACCAATAAAAACTTAACCTTTTCCCAATTTTAGAGTTTGGCAGATTTTAGCTATTTTAGAACAAGTCAAGCAATCATCACACAATTCAAGCAAGCATGCAAAGAGTATATAGGCAGCGGAAATTAAAGCATGCAACTTGCAAGAAAGTAAAGGGAAGGGTTTGGAGAATTCAAACGCAATTGGAGACACAGATGTTTTTGGCATGGTTCCGATAGGTGGTGCTATCGTACATCCACGTTGATGGAGACTTCAACCCACGAAGGGTAACGGTTGCGCGAGTCCACGGAGGGCTCCACCCACGAAGGGTCCACGAAGAAGCAACCTTGTCTATCCCACCATGGCCGTCGCCCACGAAGGACTTGCCTCACTAGCGGTAGATCTTCACGAAGTAGGCGATCTCCTGGCCCTTACAAACTCCTTGGTTCAACTCCGCAATCTTGTCGGAGGCTCCCAAGTGACACCTAGCCAATCTAGGAGACACCACTCTCCAAGAAGTAACAAATGGTGCGTTGATGATGAACTCCTTGCTCTTGTGCTTCAAATGATAGTCTCCCCAACACTCAACTCTCTCTCATAGGTTTTGGATCTGGTGGAAAGAAGATTTGAGTGGAAAGCAACTTTGGGAAGTCTAGAGATCAAGATTCATATGGTAGGAATGGGATATCTTGGCCTCAACACATGAGTAGGTGGTTTTTACTCAGAAATGGTAAGTTGGAGGTGTAGGTTCGTTCTGATGGCTCTCTCCATGAATGAAGAGGAGGTGGAGGGGTATATATAGCCTCCACACGAAATCTAACAGTTACACACAATTTACTAAACTCGGTGGGACCGAATTGTTAAACTCGGTCGGACCGATTTAGTAAACCTAGTGACCGTTAGTGATTTTCGGTGGGACTGACATGCATCTCGGTGAGACCGATTCGGTTAGGGTTAGGGCATAACTTAATCTCGGTAAGACCGATTACACAAACTCGGTGAGACCGATTTTGTAATAAGCTTTGTAGAGAGTTGGTCAGGTAAACTTGGTGGGACCGATTTGCTCTTTTCGGTGAGACCGAAATGTTACAAAAAGGAAACAGAGAGTTTACATTGCAATCTCGGTGGGACCGATCGCTCACTTCGGTTAGACCGGAACATTAAGAAGGGAAACGGAGAGATTACAACCCCATCTCGGTGAGACCGAGATCCCTATCGGTAAGACCGATTTGCTTAGGGTTTGTGGCAGTGGCTATGAATTTTGGAATCGGTGGCGCCGGTTAGGAAGAATCGGTGTGACCGATTTTGGCTTTGTGTTTAGGTCATTTGTGGATGTGGGAAAGTAATTGAGGGTTTTGGAGCATATCACTAAGCACATGAAGCAAGAGGCTCATTAAGCAACACCTCATCCCTCCTTGATAGTATTGGCTTTTCCTATGGACTCAATGTGATCTTGGATCACTAAAATGTAAAATGAAGAGTCTTGAGCTTTTGAGCTTGAGCCAATCCTTTGTCCTTAGTATTTTGAGGGATCCACTTTCATCATCCATGCCATGCCATTCATTGAGCTTTCCTGAAATAATAGTCTTGGAATAGCATTAGCTCAATGAGCTATATGTTGTTATGAATTACCAAAACCACCTAGGGATAGTTGCACTTTGAATCTCCCCCTTTTTGGTAATTGATGACAACATATAGATCAAAGCTTCGACAAATGATATAAAGATTGAATGACATTGTTGCTTTGAGAAGTATGTGATAAGCAAGAGCTCCCCTTAAATTTGTGCATGGGTTAAGATTTGCTTTGGACTGCAAATGCACAATGAATTAGGCTCATGGGTTACTCTTCCATGTCACATACATCTTGGTGGAGCGCTCAAAATAATAAACAATGAATACATGCACTCATCACCAAGCATAGTGAGTGATCACATAAGATAGATAGGATAATATCAAGCATGCATAAGTGTAGCTTATGATGAAACACATGATCATCACTGTCTCACAAGCATAGTATCTCAACCAAAAGCAAACAAAGTTTGAAAACCACCAAATAAAGCAAGAGAGAACAAAAGCAACACTCTCTCTCTCGAAGCCTATGATCTATACATTTTTCTCCCCCTTTGGCAACAAGTTACCAAAAAGTTCATAAAAAATGCATAGTGCTAGATCGACTCTCAGGCTTGATCTTCTGGTGGTGGTGTCCTGATGACTCCAAGGATGAAGGCTTCAGTTGAAGTAGATGGTGCTAGAGTGGATGCTGGAGCTGGTTGCACTGGAACTGTAGGGGCAGTAGCTGGTGCTGAAGTTGTTGCTCTAGTGTCTGTCACTGGCACTGCAACTGACCTCTGGGCTCTGGGCACTCTGGCAAACACATTGGTGGTAGTCTTTCCCTGCTTCTCCTGCATGTCATCCTGCAACTGCTCTACAACTGACTGAATCTCAGTTACTTTAACATCAAGGTCATGGAATTTGAGTTCCATGATTCTCTCAAGGCTCTCCTGATTCTGAGTGAGGGTGGCCAGTCCTTTCTCAATCCTTAGTGTAGATGCTATCAAGTAACCAAGCTGCTCCTGTTTGGTTTTCAAGAAGTATTCAGATGCCTCCTCTTGAGTTGGCATCTTGGCAGCCTTCTCCTTCTTTGCCTTCTCCTTCTTCTCCTGATCTTGAACTGATTGTGGATCATCTTCATTCATGACAACCTCATTGTCCTCAAAGTCTGGATAAAGTGGAAAATGTTCCTTATCCAACTGATATTTCCCTATGCCCATCTTTGAGTTGATCAATTCCTGAATCTGAGGTGCATATCCACAGCTCTTCTTCTGATCTGCTGCAGTCCTCTTGATTGTTTCAATTATTAGGCTCATGACTTTGAACTTCTGTGGCACATCAAACACATGCAGCATGTTGCTGGCATGCCCTCTGATCATGTTATGGTCACCAGACTTGGGCAACAAAGTGTGCCTCAGAATCCAATTGATGGTTGGCAACCCTGACAGCAGAAAGTGAACTGATCCAAACTTGTGAGTCTCAACTGCATCGTCTAGTATTTCCTTGTACATGTGAGCCATTGAATTGTGACCCAACTTCTTCTTTGCATAAATGTCCAGATCATCCTCATTTTCCTTGGGGGCATTTATCAGACTTGCCCATTCTTCAACAGTGGATTGGTACCTTGTACCTTCAGACATCCAAACAATTCTACCATCTGGGTAAAAATGTGCTGTGGAGTAGAACTGCATGATAAGCTCATCATTCCAGTTGGTGAACTTCTGTCCAACAAAATCAGCAACTCCACAAGCAACAAAGCTTTCTTGCACTCCAGGATAGTGCTGCTCATTGTCCTTGATGTAGGTCCAGTCGACCCACCTCATGTCACAGACTATAGGCTTCTTGTCCAACAGAATTGTTTCATAAAAGTCCTGCTGTTCCTTTGTATGGAACCTGTAGTCAACAGCAGTTCTTCTTCTTGAAGCATATGGATCTTCCATCCTCCACAGTCTCAGCCCTGAATCCTTCCTGATTCTCATGTCCTCAGCCACAGGATGGGCATCATTGTGGTCTGGTATCTTGGGCTTGAGCTTTCTTAGGACCTGTCCTTCTTCATCTTCATCTTCAGCAACATTGGGCATTGGGGCCTTGTTCTTCTCAGCAGCTGGAATACTCCTAGTATTCCTCTTTGGAACTTGCTTGGCCTTGGAGGCAGCTTTGGGCGCTTCCTTGGGCTTGGATGTTGCAGCCCCTGACCCGATTGCATCACCCATAAGCTTAGGTGCCTTAGGTGCTGGTGCAACATCCTCTTCCTCTTCATCAGAATCTCTTCTCATAGAGGGCTTTCCAAGGACCTTGGCAGTTGTGGTTCTTGCTCTCTTCTTTTTCTTGTCCTGATCACCATCATCCTCTGATTCAATTGTGAACTTCATGGTTGCACCAGTGGGGACTTTCTGAGGTTTGGAAGAGGTATCTTTCCTTCTAGGTGCCTCTTTGGGTTGAGCCTGAGCTGGCACTTGAGTGGACTTTCTGGCCTTTGGCATTGGTGTCCTTTTGGTAGGAACTTTCTTCTTCAGACCTGGCTTAGTGCTATGTGCAGAGCCATATTCCTTCTTGAGCACCACTTTCTTGGAAGTTGCCTCATCTTCCTCAGCTTTGTAATCTTCATCCTCTGAATCTGAAGTTCTTTTCCTCCTTTGCCTAGTTGCAACCTTAGGCAAGTTTCTAGGAGTACTTCTGCTCCCTTCATCTGTAGTTGAGGGACTAGTGCCCTCACTCAAGTCCATCTGCTCTTCTGACCTGTTCTGGCTGTCACTCTTATCTGACATACTGTAAAAGCTGACTGCTAACCCTGTGAAGAGTTATAGATGAGATAGAATAGATGAGCATCACAAAATGCAGAGATTTTTGCAAAAGAATGATTCAAAAGTTCAGTTTTAGTTTTCCACAGAAAGCATTTCGGATCAACCGATTTTCAAATTCGGTTATACCGAAGGAGTTTTGGAACCTAAACTGATGATCTCGGTTGGACCGAGTCATAGTTCGGTGGCACTGAGACTGCTAGGGTTTCACAGAATCCTCAAATCGGTCGCACCGATTAGTAATTCTTGGTCAGATCGAGAGTCACTAGTGCAATTGCATAAGCCAAATCGGTGAGACTGAGTTTTTCAACTCGGTGGGTCCGAGATGGTTTTGGCGGAAACCTAACCCTAAAAATTTGAATCTCATCTAATCTATGGACTACTTTGGCTGGATAGGAGAGTTTCAATCGTGGCAAGATTCAATAAAAATACAATGTGCTTGGAATCAGACGTGGATAGCAAAAAGATCAAGTCCATACCCTAACTTGGCGGTGGACTTGCTACGGCGGCAACGGTGGGGACGAAATCCGTTGATGGCGGCGGAGACCAGCGATAGGAGGCTGCTGGCGACGAGGAGACGATCCGAAGACCTCCGATGGCAGAGCGAGCAATTGCGCAGGCGAAGGGTTTCGGAGAAATTTCCAAAATTTTGCCCGTGGCTATATATAGCCCGACCCTGTCGGTGTGACCGAGTGGAGCAACTCGGTGGCACCGAGATGCATAACTGTGTTCAGTTACAGCAAATCGGTGAGACCGAGAAGTTCAAATCGGTTGCACCGAGATTGAAAACTCAGATCAACTTGATGATCTCGGTAGGACCGAAATGAAGGAATCGGTCTAACCGAGAATCACAAAAAGGTTTTGGAAGTTTAAGTCTATGACGAATCGGGGACTCCGAGTGCTCCTCACACAGAGTGGTTCGAATTTGACTTGATCAAATTTTGTGATGTAGCATGAATAGAGTTTGAGATGAGAAAAGCATAGATAGCTAAAGAAGGTTCTTAGGCATTCTTGTCCATCCACTTGGCAAAAAGAAAAGAACCAAACAATCAAAGCAACAAGTGGATGTTCTTGAATGAGTAAAATATGCACCAACATGCTCACACAATAAGATGGCAAATGAAATATGTGGCAAAGCATGCACAACCAATTTTAGCATCTATCAAACAATTGGCGATGACTAGGTCATCTATATATGAGTATATTGACTTAGGAGTCAAATGAGAACATTTGATCATAGGTCATACTCATCGTTTAAGCTCAAGTGGGGTTACCACTTTTACATAATGCATTGATGTGTTCACACCATTAGAGTTGCTTTGACTCAATTCTTAGAGTTAAGCTCCCCCTAGATGTGAGATCCCCCCTTAGAGGGATGAACTAACCTTGGGTTTTGTCGATGATGACTTCATGTAGGCGTTGAAGATGTAGATGCTCAATGTTGATGTAGATCATTTGGAGCAATCCTTTGGAGTGAGTTGCACTTTCAACTTACCTACATGGGTTAGTCCCACAAGGAACAAACAAGAATATCCATAGACATAGAGTGATGCACACACAAGATGATGTCCATGAAATCATTAGGTTACCTTGTCCCTTGCCTTACCAACATGAGGGTTTGTGACTCCTTGAACTAGTGCAAGATGTGGAAGTTGATTGCACTTGTTCTTGCCAAAATGATATGAGTGAAGAATGTTGGCGGAGTCACCCTCAAGAACTCTCTAGTTCTTCTTCTTCGGGATCCACATCATCTTGATGGGAATCCTTGGAGTTGTAGTTGTACTTGATGAAGTAGAACTTGACGTAGTCTTGGGGACCCACTTGAACGAGGCTTTAGGTGCTTCTTCAAATGCATCAATCTCTTCTTGAAGCTTGTCCTTGCCTTTGTTCTTCTGGTCTTGTGGTGTAAGATCATCTTGAGCTTGTGTTCCCTTGAAGGAAGTAGGATCATACTTCTCTTGTTGAGGAACAAACTTCGTCTTGGGGTATTGATCTTCTTCCCACTCAACTCCATTGGCATTGAACTTTCGTTCAAAACCAACACCTTGATTCTTCCGGTGCCTTCCTTGTTTGCGTACAATTTCCTCGAATTGCTTACTCCCGGCAAGGCTCTTGTAAACACCTTTCTCTATAATTCCCTTCAACAAGCTATTTTCTTGCTCAAGTGTAACTTGGCTAAGAGAATCATTAGTGGAATCAAGAGAACTACTAGAAGCAACAATATTGGATTTGACATTATTATTGTTACCACCAGAGGAAGTATCTTTCTTGTACTTGTGACTAGACTTGACTTGAGGCATGTAAGTAGATAAGAGTAAACGCTTGGCAATGTAAGAAGAACTTTTCTTGCGGAGATCATCATTGATTGCTTTTAAGAACTCATGCTCTTGCTCAAGAGCTTTTCAAAGCGTAACTTCTCATGAGCCCTTAAAAGTTCTCAATGATCTTCGTAGATAGTTTCATGAGCTAACTTAAGAGAGTTTAGTTCTTTAGTTAGAAGCTCAATCTTCTCCTTATCATTGTCACTCATTTTATCTTGATTAGCATGATTAATTGATGTTTCATCATAGTATTCATCACTAGAGTTGTCAGCAAGTAAATCATCATCCACAAGCAAGTCATCTTCATCACTATTGAAATCAACATACTCAGGATGTGTTACCTTTGGACCTTTGGCCATGAAGCATCTTCCAACACCTTCATTTTGTGAGTCAAATATGTCGTAGGAGTTGGTTGACACAAGTGCTAGACCGGCAACACCTTCATCTTGAGTATATTCGGAGTCGGAGTGATAGCTTCAATCGGAGTGATTGTCGGAGTCGGAGCCGGATACCCATTCACCAACATGAGCTTGATGTCTTCGTTTTGTGTAGCTCCTTGATGACTTGTCCTTCCTTTCCAAATCCTTGCTTCTCCGTGAGGGTCTTCGTTCATAAAGATCATCTCTACTCCTCCTCTCTCTTGGTGGTGATTCTTCTCATTTGCTCCTTCTTCTTGGAGAATCTTCTCTTATTTTGTAGGGTGCCGTACACTCATTTGAGTAGTGTCCGGGTCTCCCACAATTGTAGCAATTGTGCTCTTGACTAGAAGATCTTTTGTCATTGTAAGACCTTGACTTGGAGCTTCTTTCTTTGCTTCTACTCTTGTAGAATTTGTTGAAGTTCTTCACCATTAAGCTCAATTCTTAATTGAAGGTTGGTTTCTCACTTGATGATGTGGGGGCTTCACTTGAGGCTTTGTAAGCTCCACTTGACTTGTTGTGAAGTTCCTCCTTATCCTTGAGTGACATCTCATGAGCAACAATTCTTCCATTGACTTCCGTTGGCTTGAGATCTTTGTAGTTTGGCATCATTTGAATCAATGTGCACACGGTAACATACTTTCCATCCAATGCTCTTAGAATCTTCTTGATGATGAATTTGTCGGTCATCTCTTCACTCCCTAAGTCGGCAATCTCATTTGTGATAAGAGCAAGCCTAGAGTACATTTCAGCGACACCTTCACCATCCTTCATTTTGAACTTGTCAAGCTGACTCCGGAGCACATCCAACTTGGGTTCCTTGACGGACTCGGTACCTTCATGCATATCAATCAAAGTATCCCAAATTTCCTTTGCATTCTCAAGACGGCTGATTTTGTTGAATTCTTCGGGGCACAATCTGTTGAAGATGATATCACAAGCTTGAGTGTTGTATTGCAGCATCTTCAATTCTTCTGCATTAGCTTCACTGTTCGGTTCTCTCCCATCGAAAAATTCACCTTGCAAGCCAATACAAATAATTGCCCAAACGGCGGGGTTATGTCCAAGAATATGCATTTTCATCTTATGCTTGCAACTAGCAAAATTAGTACCATCAAAGTAAGGACCTCTATGGTGATAATTTCCCTCGCTAGACGCCAGACTCTCCTAGGTTGTGAAACCAAGGCTATGACCACCAAAAGCTATGGAAATCAAAGCAAATGGAGACCAAAGCTCTGATACCACTTGTAGGACCTTGAAGTATGTCTAGAGAGGGGGTGATTAGACTACTTGACCAATAAAAACTGAACCTTTTCCAATTTTAGAGTTTGGCAGATTTTAGCTATTTTAGGACAAGTCAAGCAATCATCACACAATTCAAGCAAGCATGCAAAGAGTGTATAGGCAGCGGAAATTAAAGCATGCAACTTGCAAGAAAGTAAAGGGAAGGGTTTGGAGAATTCAAACGCAATTGGAGACACGGATGTTTTTGGCGTGGTTCCGATAGGTGGTGCTATCGTACATCCACGTTGATGGAGACTTCAACCCATGAAGGGTAATGGTTGCGCGAGTCCACGGAGGGCTCCACCCACGAAGGTTCCACGAAGAAGCAACCTTGTCTATCCCACCATGGCCGTCGCCCACGAAGGACTTGCCTCACTAGCGGTAGATCTTCACGAAGTAGGCGATCTCCTTGCCCTTACAAACTCCTTGGTTCAACTCCACAATCTTGTCGGAGGCTCCCAAGTGACACCAAGCCAATCTAGGAGACACCACTCTCCAAGAAGTAACAAATGGTGTGTTGATGACGAACTCCTTGCACTTGTGCTTCAAATGATAGTCTCCCCAACACTCAACTCTCTCTCATAGGTTTTGGATCTGGTGGAAAGAAGATTTGAGTGGAAAGCAACTTGGGGAAGGCTAGAGATCAAGATTCATATGGTAGGAATGGAATATCTTGGCCTCAACACATGAGTAGGTGGTTCTCTCTCAGAAATGGTAAGTTGGAAGTGTAGGTTCGTTCTGATGGCTCTCTCCACGAATGAAGAGGAGGTGGGGGGGGGGGGTATATAGCCTCCACACAAAATCTAACCATTACACACAATTTACTAAACTTGGTGGGACCGAATTGTTAAACTCGGTCGGACCGATTTAGTAAACCTAGTGACCGTTAGTGATTTTCGGTGGGACTGACATGCATCTCAGTGAGACCGATTCGGTTAGGGTTAGGGCATAATGTAATCTCGGTAGGTAAGACCGATTACACAAACTCGGTGAGACCGATTTGGTAATAAGCTTTCTAGAGAGTTGGTCAGGTAAACTCGGTGGGACCGATTTGCTCTTTTCGGTGAGATAGAAATGTTACAAAAAGGAAACAGAGAGTTTACATTGCAATCTCGGTGGGACCGATCGCTCACTGCGGTTAGACCGAAATGTTACGAAGGGAAACAGAGAGATTACAACCCCATCTCGGTGAGACCGAGATCCCTATCGGTAAGACCAATTTGCTTAGGGTTTGTGGCAGTGGCTATGACTTTTGGAATCGGTGGCGCCGGATAGGAAGAATCAGTGTGACCGATTTTGGCTTTGGGTTTAGGTCATTTGTGGATGTGGGAAAGTAATTGAGGGTTTTGGAGCATATCACTAAGCACGTGAAGCAAGAGGCTCATTAAGCAACACCTCATCCCTCCTTGATAGTATTGGCTTTTCCTATAGACTCAATGTGATCTTGGATCACTAAAATGTAAAATGAAGAGTCTTGAGCTTTTGAGCTTGAGCCAATCCTTTGTCCTTAGTATTTTGAGGGATCCACTTTCATCATCCATGCCATGCCATTCATTGAGCTTTCCTAAAATAATAGTCTTGGAATAGCATTAGCTCAATGAGCTATATGTTGTTATGAATTACCAAAACCACATAGGGATAGTTGCACTTTCATGCTGTCCCCTCTCAAAATGGCCGTTGTTGGATCCCTTCCCGCTCAATATTTGGGGAGAGGACCAGTGCCTCTACAAATAGGGCTAGCCACCACAGTAGAAGGGGATCCAAAACGAGAACAAGTAGAACACCGCACCAAGCACAAGAACACCTCTCCTCAGGAGGCTGTTCTTCCCTTTTAATGTTCACCATCAGCCCAAGAGGCAATCCACCACCACACACAGGATTAGGGTATTACACCACAACGGTGGCCCGAACCTGTATAAATCTTGTGTCTCTTGTGTTGTGAGATCATCGTGCTAGCCTAGAGATCGCGGCGAGGCTGAGGGCGTGTTTTGATAGGGGGAAATCTTCATGCACACCCCAATGTTCGAACCTCAAGGGTTTTGCCGGAACCATATCCGACATTTGGCGCGCCAGGTAGGGGTGCGCCGGAGCTCTTCCTTCCATCGACCCGCACTCCACCAACACCGTGCTTCGCCCTCATGGAGGGCATTGCGCTTCCGGCTCTAGAGACCGGCACCAGCGTTTGGGCCAGGGGGCTCCGAGCCTTGGCCCCCGCCTTACAGTAGGTGCAGTGGCCGAACAAGTTCAAGCCAGAGATGCCGCCGCGCTACGACGGCGCGGCGGACCCGCAGGTTTTCCTACTGGCTTACGAGGAAGCCGTCCTCAAGGCCGGGGGCGATGACAAGGTCATGGCCAACTGGCTTCCCATGGTCCTCACTGGCGTCCCGCACGCTTGGCTGCTCAACCTGCTGGTGTCTTCTGTGGCCTCCTGGGAGGAACTGCGCGACCTCTTCCTCACCCACTACGCGGCGCCGGCGCCCCTAATCGTCGCAGCTCTCCTGGGCGGCTCACAGGCACCACCCTCAGACCTCCACGCCAAGCCGTTCTTTCGCCAGATCGGTGCCTCCCTCGTGCGGCAAGGAGCTCCCCTGGGGTGGGTGGCGCCCAAGGCCGACCTAACCTTTGACTCAGAAGATCACCCCGTCAACACCGCCTGCTCGGGTGCGCTCCTGATGCTCTGCACGCCCATCATCTGCCAGGTGGCCATCACCAAAACCCTCATCGACGGTGGTGTGGGCCTCAACATGCTCTCGGTGGAGGCTTTCAGCCTCCTCCACGTACCGCTGGAGTGGCTCCGACCCAACAAGCCCTTCTCGGGCGTCGGGGGCGGTTCCTCCAGTTTCCCGGGGCAGATCCGCCTTCCTGTGACCTTCGGCACCCACGACAACTACAACACAGAGCTGGTTGACTTCGACGTTGCTCACACCGGCCTCCCGTACAATGCCATCCTCGGAGACCCTGCCCTGGCTCAGTTCATGGCAGCAACCCATTCGGCCTACAACCTCATGAAGATTCCCAGAAGCGGCGGTGTCCTCACCGTAGTTGGAGATACCAAGGGGGCTCTGCTGGCGCTCAAGCTAGCCCTCAAGGCCGACGCCGCAGCGCAGCCCGCCGTCACGAACGTCTCCAAGGCCAAGGAAGCTGCACCGACCAAAAAGAAGAAGTTGTTCACTCAGGACAAGGCGGAGACCAAGTAGGTGCCAGTTGAGGAAGACGGGTCCTCAGGAGCCACCTTCACCATAGGTGCCAACCTCGACCCCGACCAAGAGAAGGCATTGGTAAAGTTCTTGCGCTCGAACAAGGAGGTGTTCATGTGGGAACCCAAGCAACTAGCGGGGGTGCCAAGGGAGGTGATTGAGCATCACCTGAATGTGTGCCCCAATGTACGCCCCGTGAAGCAGAAAGCGAGGCGGCAGTCCACAGAGAAGCATGCCTTCATCGTCCAAGAAACCCGCAAGCTGGAGGCAGCAGGTGTTAGTCGCGAGGTCCGCTACCCCGAATGGCTGGCGAACCCCGTTGTCGTGCCAAAAAAGGGTGAAAAGGAGCGCATGTGCGTTGACTTCACCAACCTCAACAAGGCCTGCCCCCAAGATTCGTTCCCGCTTCCCCGCATCAGCCAGATCGTCGACTCCACGGCCGAGTGTGACCTGCTGTATTTCCTGGATACGTTCTTGGGCTATCACCAGATCAAGATGGCGGTAGAAGACATGGAGAAGACAGCCTTCCTGACCCCATGTTGGGTATACTGCTACACTTGCATGCCGTTTGGATTACACAACGCGGGCGCGATCTTCCAACGGCTGATGCACATTGCCTTGGGCTGGCAGCTCGGGAGGAACACCGAGGCTTAAGTCGACGACATTGTAGTAAAGTCTCGGGAGGCAAGGACCTTGATCCAGGACTTGGAGGAGACCTCGCGAGCCTCCGTCAGGTGTACCTACGACTCAATCTGGAGAAAGTGCGTGTTCGGCGTCCCTTCTAGCAAGCTGCTGGGCCTCCTCGTGTCCCACAGCGGGATCGAGGCCAACCCGGAGAAGGTCAAGGCGATCGAAGACATGAGTCCGCCGCAAACCGTCAGAGAAATGCAGAAGCTTGCCGGTCGCGTCACCGCGTTAGGACGCTTCATCTCCAAGCTAGGGGAGCATGCCCTACCGTTCTTCAAGCTGATTAAGAAAAAGGGCCCATTTGAGTGGACACATGAGGCCTACCAAGAGTTTCAAGACCTCAAGGAATACCTGACCAGCCCTCCCATGATGGTGGCGCCGCTCCCTCTCGAGCCCCTGGTGCTCTACCTTGCTGCCACTCCCTACTCCGCCAGCGCAGCCCTGGTGGCGGTTCGGGAGGAGTGCCAGACTAAGGCCGTGTCCCGACCAGCTACGGCCCCAGCTGGGGCAACACAAGACCAAGAAAGCCTCGCGAAGACCACGACAATGGCAGCAGGGGACCAACCCAGCAGGAAGGCGCCCCTAGGGCTGACGAGGCCGCACCAAGCAACCAGGCGCTGGGGGCTCCATCATCTTAGGAAGTGCCTCAACCTCCGGAAGACACAGGCCATGACAGCACACCCACCCTCGTCGAGCATCCAGTGTACTTCGTTAGCACGGTGTTGTGGGATGCAAGGGCACGGTACCCCATGCCTCAGAAGCTCTTACTCGTGCTCTTGGTGGCCTCGCGTAAGCTACGACACTACTTTCAAGGTCACCCAATCAAGGTCATCTCGTCTTACCCATTGGAAAGGGTACTCAGGAGCCCCAACTCCGCTGGGAGGGTCGCCGAATGGAACCTCGAGCTGCAGGCGTTTCAGTTGGAGTTCAGCACAACCAACATCATCAAGGGAGCCACACTTGCTGATTTCGTGGTTGAATGGATGGAAGCACCAGGGCTCAAGGCTGGTGAGGATCGGTCTCTCTCCCCAGGAAGTGAGGCACCAGATGGTTGGGTCATGTACTTCGATGGTGCATTCTCACGACAGGGCGCGGGGGGCTGGTGCAGTGCTTATATCCCCTACTTAGGACAAGCTCTACTACGTCGTACAACTCTGTTTCCAGCAGGGAGAGAAGGTCTCCAACAACATAACAGAATATGAGGGCCTCATAGCAGGCCTGAAAGCTGCAACAACACTGGGAGTGAAGCGCCTCGTCATCAAGGGCGATTCACAACTCCTCGTCAACTTCTCCAACAAGGCGTATGAGCCGAAGGACGAGCACATGGAAGAATATCTTGCGGAAGTACGCAAGATGGAGAAGCAGTTCTAGGGGATGGAGTTGCAGCATGTGCCCCGCGACACCAACCAAGAGGCTAATGACATCGCCAGGAGGGCGTCCAAACGGCTACCTCAGGAGCCTGGCGTTTTAGAGGAACGACTCTTCAAGCCATCGGCGGCACCATCACTTTCGAGCACGCGCAGCCTCGGGAAGAACTCCCTCAGCTACCTACCACAGGAGCCCCGGCCTGTGGCCCGACCTCTGGAGCGCACCTACTCTTGGCGCTGGAGCGTCAGGAGGGATGCTGGACCAAGGAATTCAAGGAATACCTGACGCAAGGGACGCTGCCGAAAAAAGAGGAGGACGCGGAACGCGTGGCCCGGCAGGCCACGACCTACTGCATCCAAGATGGTGAGTTATATCGGAAGTGGCCGAATGACGTTTCCCTACGTTGCATCTCCAGGGAACAGGGGAAGGAGCTGCTGGACGACATACATGGTGGAGACTGCGGACACCACTCGTCATCACGGACCGTCGTCGTCAAGGCATTTTGCAGTGGGTTTCTACTGGCCTACAACACTCAATGACGCGACCGAGCTGGTGAGGTCCTGCAAAGCCTGCCAATTCCACGCCAAGCAGATCCATCAGCCAGCGCAGGGCATGCAGACCATCCCGCTCTCGTGGCCGTTCGAGGTCTGGGGGCTGGATATCTTGGGCCCATTCCCTCGAGCGTCTGGGGGCTACCGCTACCTCTACGTTACCATCGACAATTTCACCAAGTGGGCGGGGGTGGAAGCCGTCCGCACCATCCCAGCAGAGTCAGCGGTCAAGTTCATCAAGGGCCTCATGAGCCGGTTTGGGGTCCCTAACCACATCATCACCGATAACGGTTCGCAGTTCACCAGTAATCTCTTCAAAACGTATTGTGCTAAGCTTGGAACGCAGATCTGCTATGCTTCGGTGGCGCACCCCCGGAGCAACGGCCAGGCCGAACGCGCCAATGCAGAGATCCTAAGGGGCCTCAAGACCAGGACCTTCAATAAGAAGCTAGAGGCCTGCGACAGGGGCTGGCACGATGAGCTCCAGTCCGTGCTGTGGTCCATCCGCACTACCGCCAGCAAGCCAACGGGCGAGACCCCGTTCTTCCTTGTCTACGGAGCAGAAGCGGTTCTCCCTCACGAGGTCAAGCGTCGCTCCGCGCGGGTCCTGGCATTTGATGAGGCGCAACAAGACACCATGCGGGGAATGGACCTCGTGCTGGGGGAGGAACACCTCCGTGAAGCCACGCTACGGGTGGCAAGATACCAGTAGGCACTGCGGCGGTATCACTGCCGCAACATCCGCCCCAGGACTCTCGAGGTAGGTTCGCACTAAGGCGGGTGCTCTCCAGGGAAGGGCTGCATAATCTTTCACCCATGTGGGAGGGCCCATTCAAGGTCATCCATGTCTCCAGGCCTGGCGCCGCGCGCTTGGAGACTCAGGATGGGGTACCCATCCCAAACGCCTGGAACATCCAGCACCTCTGGAAGTTCTACCCCTAAAGAAAGGACCGGTGCCTGTGAAGAAGGCCCAGTGCTTGTGAAGCTCGTCGCCCGAAGAAAGGCCTGGTGCCTGTGAAGAAGGCCCAATGCGTGTGAAGCTCGCCGCCCGTTTCACTCTCACATAATAATGAGTGGGGCTGTACACACCCCAGAGTCTCAGGAGTGCCGCCCTTGGGCCTCAGGGGCTCCCTCCCATGCCCAGTGGCAGCACTTAGCTCCGCGCTGGTGAGAAGACGTCGAAGACTAGACTAGGTGCCGGACACGGCTTTTCATTTACTTTCTGCAGTTGGCTCACTCTTCCTTTTTTGAACTTTGATTGAAGTTGCTTCTGATGTTCTTTGCCGGTCCAGTTCCACCACTTCCTGCCTCTGTTTTTTGTGTTCAGCTCTTTGTCTGACTTGCTCTCTCTCGCAAGCCTCGCAAGGGGGCTATACGGGTGCCCTCGCGAGCCTTTTCTTCTGATTTTCGTGAGGCCTTCTCGTTCGATTTTGTAGTAGGAGCATCCCTCTCAGTCCGTGCCCCTCGGGTACCACGACACGAAGCGCTGGGCCACAGCCGCCAGCACTTACGATCAGGGTCCGGAAAATGATAGTCTCTCGACGAGTTTTTTGCAGCTCTTAAGGCGCCTGGCGAGGCCTGAAGCAGGCACCACGCGAGGCGGAAACTACTTCAAACAAACCAAGATAAGTCATTCCTACGCGCCGACGTACAACAACGATGCCATGACACAGCACAGGAACAATAGATGCAGCATGATAACTAGGAAACCATAGTTTGTTGCACGCCCCCACGGGGCCCCATACTTGTCTCTCTCGATGTAGGAAAGAAGGAAAATAAAACAAAAGCAGCACGCGCCTTGCAGCAGTTCGCGAGGAGGGATCCACGGTGTCCTCTTGAGCTCAGCCAAACCCTGCCTCACGCTTCACCGAAGCACGGCGACGGGACGACCCGCTGCCGCCTTCGAGGTGGGCACGGCGGCGTGGCAGTTGATCATAGCCGCTGCTGGAGGTGCTGCCACCGGAGGAAGAGCCGCCGTAGTTTGACAAGCCACGGTCGCTGCCGGGAGCAAGTTCGACTTCACCCATCACAACCGTCACCAAGGCCGAGCACCTTGTCGCCATCGTTGTCTTCAGGACAGCACCCAACGCGGCAGCTGTCTTCTCCAAACACCCTCACGTAGAGGGTCACGTCGCCATCGTACCTAAAGTGGATATTGCATCGCTTGCCGAGACCGCGCGCATGGGCAAATGTCTGCCAGCCTCGGGCCAAGGCTGCATTGCCGGCGACGGAGACCTCCACCGCGACCCAGGAGGCCCTGCTACAGCAGCCATCCGCCTGCAACCAAAGCCCGCCTAGGCCAGCGGCCGACAACTCGCCGAGGAAGGAGCGTGGGAGCTAAAGCCAGTTGTCGGCCGGGTTGTCCGACCACACGACGAATTTCGGCAGCACCTCCGCCGAGTGGAAGCGCAACCGGGGAGGCCGCGCGGCCACAACATGCCTTCCTCCACCAACCGGGCTGCCTCGACATGGGCGGCTCCCACCACGTGAAGGACCACCGCCGCGGACGCGAAGAGCCACAGCGGGGGTCGCGGACTGCTTGCGAGGGCGACCGCGTCCGTGCTTGGGCGGAGGAGAGCCAGGACCTTCCTGGCGAGCCTTCCCCTTCTCCGCGGCCAAAAACCTCTTCGCAGGCGCCATGGGGGGCGCTGCAAGCAACATGAGAGAGGGAGAAGAAGCGAGCGGAATGGGAAGAGATGGGCGACGGGGGCTCTCGCCCCTCCCCATTTATAGCCCAAGGAAGACCAACCGTCGACCTCCACGTTCGCAGGTAATGATGACCCCCTTTTTTGCATGCAGCAGGGACTCATCAAATCGGGCAGTTGCCGAGGCAGCGTGGGGAAGCGGAGATGCCCATGTCCAATCAGTCGCCATGCATCGACCAAGACCACAGGCTGTTGGGGCCCGCGGCGCTTCGCACTTGCCCTGTGGCTTCGCCGCTAAGCCAAGTCCGAGCGCGCCTTTGGCCCAGGGGCTACTGTCGGCGTTCTGGGAACGGGGGTCCCCAGACTTGCCTGCCTGCGGCATGCGGCATGGCTCCACCAGTGGCCTAGTACGGCCTGTCTTCATCAACCAACACTCAAGGCCCTCGCAAGGGGCCAAGCCTCGTGGGGCGGATGACACAAGGCCTCCTCAGGAGCGGCCTTGCCAGGCAGGCTCGTGAGGGAGGCAAAGAGATCAAGGCAAGGGGTACCTCGTGAGGTCCCCATGACGCAAGCCATGACGACCAAGGCCAGGCGGGAGCCAGTCTGCGCAGTTTCCTCGTTTCCCCTTTGGTGCTAAGGGGGCAAGCGCAGGCGCGGAGTACTGAGGCATCAGGCAAAGGTTTCCATATCAGTGCAACAAGACCAAGACCAGCAGGACGGTAGGACGGAGGTCATCGTGGAGCCCAAGATGGCATCACCATCAGTGCCTTTGACAGGCGAAGACCACCTTTAGTCAGGATAGCTTGTACTAGTTGTCCC
Organism: Triticum timopheevii; assembly: GCA_963921465.1. Classification (NCBI taxonomy): domain Eukaryota; kingdom Viridiplantae; phylum Streptophyta; class Magnoliopsida; order Poales; family Poaceae; genus Triticum; species Triticum timopheevii. Next base: position 374,207,321 of record OY997270.1, read on the forward strand.
ATTTCAAAATGGCCGTTGTTGGATCCCTTCCCGCTCAATATTTGGGGAGAGGACCAGGGCCTCTATAAATAGGGCTAGCCACCACAGTAGAAGGGGATCCAAAACAAGAACAAGTAGAACACCACACAAAGCACAAGAACACCTCTCCTCGGGAGGCTGTTCTTCCCTTGTACTGTTCACCATCAGCCCAAGAGGCAATCCACCACCACACACAGGAGTAGGGTATTACACCACACCGGTGGTCGAACCTGTATAAATCTTGTATCTCTTGTGTTGTGAGTTCATCGCGCTAGCCTAGAGATCGTGGCGAGGCTGAGGGCGTGTTTCGGTAGGGGGAAATCTTTGTGCGCACCCCAGTGTTCGAACCTCAAGGGTTTTGCCGGAACCCGATATCCGACAAGGGCGGCGCGGGCGGCTGATACATCCATTTTGCATCATGCTTTTATATCAATATGTATTGCATTATGGGCTGTTATTACACATTATATCTCAATACTTATGGCTATTCTCTCTTATTTTACAAGGTTTACCATGAAGAGGGGGAATGCCGGTAGCTGGAATTCTGGCTGGAAAAGGAGAAAACGTCGGAAACCTATTCTGCATAGCTCCAAAAGTCATGAAACTCCACGAAGCAACCTTTTGGAATTAATAAGAATTTTGAGCGAAAGAAATACGCCAGGGGGCCCACACCCTGTCCAGGAGATAGGGGTGCCCCCCCTATACGGCGCACCCCTATCTCCTGGGCCCCTTGGTGGGCCTCCGGCGTCCATTTTCTGCTATATCATCGCTTCTACCCTGGAAAAAATCGTGGGCAAGTTTACGGGACGAAACTCTGCCGCCACGAGGCGGAACCTTGGCAGAATCAATCTAGGGCTCCGGCAGAGCTGTTCTGCCGGGGACACTTCCCTCCGGGAGGGGGAAATCATCACCAACGTCATCACCAACGATCCTCTCATCGGGAGGGGGTCAATCTCCATCAACATCTTCACCAGCACCATCTCCTCTCAAAACCCTAGTTCTTCTCTTGTATCCAATCTTGTATCAAAACCACAAATTGGTACCTATGGGTTGCTAGTAGTGTTGATTACTCCTTGTAGTTGATGCTAATTGGTTTACTTGGTGGAAGATCATATGTTCATATCCTTTATGCATATTATTACTCCTCTGATTATGAACATGAATATGCTTTGTGAGTAGTTATGTTTGTTCCTGAGGACATGGGTGAAGTCTTGCTATTAGTAGTCATGTGAATTTGGTATTCGTTCGATATTTTGATGAGATGTATGTTGTCTTTTCCTCTAGTGGTGTTATGTGAACGTCGACTACATGACACTTCACCATTATTTGGGCCCAGAGGAAGGCATGGCGAAGTAATAAGTAGATGATGGGTTGCTAGAGTGATAGAAGCTTAAACCCTAGTTTATGCGTTGCTTCATTAGGGGCTGATATGGATCCATATGTTTAATGCTGTTGTTAGGTTTACCTTAATACTTCTTTTGTAGTTGCAGACGCTTGCAAGAGGGGTTAATCATAAGTGGGATGCTTGTCCAAGAAAGGGCAGTACCCAAGTGCCGGTCCACCCACATATCAAATTATCAAAGTACCGAACGCGAATCATATGAACATGACGAAAGCTAGTTTGATGATAATTCCCATGTGTCCTCGGGAGCTCCTTTATCATTATTAGAAATTTTCCAGGCTTATCCTTTGTTACATAAACGATTGGGCCACCTTGCTGCACTTTGTTTACTTATTTACTTGTTACTCGTTACCATTTATCTTATCACAAAACTATCTATCACCTACAATTTCAGTGCTTGCAGAGAAAACCTTACTGAAAACCGCTTATCATTTCCTTCCGCTCCTCGTTGGGTTCGACACTCTTACTTATCAAAAGGACTACGATTGATCCCCTACACTTGTGGGTCATCAAGACTCTTTTCTCGTGCCGTTGCCGGGGAGTGTAGTGCTTTTGGTGAGTGGAACTTGGTAAAGAAACATTTATATAGCGTGCTGAAATTTTCTGTTACTTGTCACTATGGAAACTAATCCTTTGAGGGGCTTGTTTGGGGTATCTTCACCCCAACCAGAAGAGCAAAGAGTTTCTCCTCAACCTACTGAACTTTATGAAAATATTTACTTTGATATTCCTTTGGGTATGATAGAGAAACTGCTAGCTAATCCATTTGTAGGAGACGGAACATTGCATCCTGATTTACACCTTATCTTGTGGATGAAGTTTGTGGATTATTTAAGCTTGCAGGTATTCCCGACGATATTGTCAAAAGGAAGGTCTTCCCTTTATCTTTGAAGGGAGATGCATTGATATGGTATAGGCTATGTGATGATACGAGATCTTGGAATTATAAGCGATTGAAGTTGGAATTTCACCAGAAGTTCTGTCCTATGCATCTTGTTCATCGTGATCGTAATTACATATATAATTTCTGGCCTCGCGAAGGAGAAATCATCGCTCAAGCTTGGGGGAGGCTTAAGCCAATGTTATATTCATGCCCCAATCATGAGCTCTCTCGGGAAATGATTATTCAGAATTTTTATGCTCGACTTTCTCTTGATAATCGCAACCTGCTCGATACTTCCTGTGCTGGTTCTTATATGTTGAAGACTATTGATTTCAAATGGGATTTATTGGAAAGAATTAAACGCAACTCTAAAGAGGGTTCCGACGATGGTAAGGAGTCAGGTATGACACCTAAGTTCGATTTTGTTAAATCTTTTATGGATATTGGTGCTTTCCGTGGATTTAGCTTTAAGTATGTACTTGACTCTGAGATAGTAGCTTCTTTCTGTGAATCTTTTGCTACTCATGTTGATCTCCCTAAAGAGAAGTGGTTTAAATATAATCCTCCTGTTGAAGTGAAAGTAGTTGCACCTATTACAGTCAAAGAAAAGACTATTACCTATAGTGATCCTATTGTTCCTACTGCTTATGTTGAAAAACCTCCTTTTCCTGTTAGGATAAAGGATCATGCTAAAGCTTCGACTGTTGTTCATAAGAGTAATACTAGGACTTATACACCTCTTGAGCAAATTAATGTTGAACCTAGTATTGCTATGGTTAAAGATCTCTTGGATGAGGATTTAGATGGGCATGCTATTTCTTTCTGTGGTGAGACTGTCAATATTGCTAGACCTGATACTAAGACACGTAGACCTGTCGTAGGCATGCCTGTTATTTCTGTTAAAATAGGAGATCATTGTTATCATGGCTTATGTGATATGGGTGCTAGTGCTAGTGCAATACCTTATACTTTATATCAAGAAATTATGCATGACATTGCACCCATTGAATTAGAAGACATTGATGTTACTATTAAGCTTGCTAATAGGGATACATTAAACCCTTTGGGATTGTTAGAGATGTTGAAGTTTTGTGTGGGAAGGTTAAATACCCTGTTGATTTTCTTGTTCTTGGTTCCCCACAAGATGATTTTTGTCCCATTATTTTTGGTAGACCTTTCTTGAATACAGCTAGTGCTAAGATTAATTGTGAAAAGAATATTTTCACTGTTGGCATAGATGGTATGTCTCATGAGTTTAATTTCGCTAATTTTAGTAGACAACCTCGTGATAGGGAACCACCTAGTAAGGATGAGATTATTGGTCTTGTTTCCATTTTTGTTCCTCCAACTGATCCGTTAGAACAATATTTTCTAGACCATGAAAACGATATGCTTATGAAGGAAAGCGAGGAAATAGATGAAGTGTTCCTTAAGCAGGAACCTATGCTGAAACATAACCTTCCTGTTGAAATTCTTGGGGATCCCCCTTCACCCAAGGGTGATCCCGTGTTTGAACTCAAACCATTACCTGATAATCTTAAGTATGCTTATCTTGATGAAAAAGAAATATATCCTGTTATTATTAGTGCTAACCTTTCAGAGCAAGAAGAAGAAAGATTATTGAAAACTCTGAAGAAGCACCGAGCAGCTATTGGATATACTCTGGATGATCTTAAGGGCGTTAGTCCCACGTTATGTCAACACAAAATTACATTGGAGGACGATGCCAAACCAGTTAGAGATCCTCAAAGACGATTAAATCCCAAGATGAAGGAAGTGGTAAGAAAGGAGATACTAAAGCTCCTTGAGGCAGGTATTATTTATCCCGTTGCTGATAGTGAATGGGTAAGCCCTGTACATTGTGTTCCTAAAATGGGAGGTATTACCGTTGTTCCTAATGATAAAGATGAATTGATCCCATTAAGAATTATTACAGGTTATAGGATGGTAATTGATTTCCGTAAGTTAAATAAAGCTACTAAGAAAGATCATTACACTTTACCTTTTATTGATCAAATGCTAGAAAGACTATCCAAACACACACATTTCTGCTTTCTAGATGGTTATTCTGGTTTCTCTCAGATACCTGTATCAGCGAAGGATCAATCTAAAACTACTTTTACTCACCCTTTTGGTACTTTTGCTTATAGATGTATGCCTTTTGGTTTATGTAATGCACCTGCTACCTTTCAAAGATGCATGATCGCTATATTCTCTGATTTTTGTTAAAAGATTTGTGAGGTATTCATGGACGACTTCTCCGTCTATGGATCCTCTTTTGATGATTGTTTGAGCTACCTTGATCGAGTTTTGCAGAGATGGGAAGACACTAGTCTCGTCTTGAATTGGGAAAAGTGTCACTTTATGGTTAATGAAGGCATTGTCTTGGGGCAGAAGATCTCCGAGAGAGGTATTAAAGTTGATAAAGTCAAAGTTGATGCTATTGAAAAGATGCCATGTCCCAAGGACATAAAAGGTATAAGAAGTTTCCTCGGTCATGGCGGTTTTTATAGGAGGTTCATTAAGGACTTTTCTAAAATCTCTAGGCCTCTAACTAATTTATTGCAAAAAGATATTCCTTTTGTCTTTGATGATGATTGTGTAGAAGCATTTGAAACACTTAAGAAAGCTTTGATCACTGCACCTATTGTTCAGCCACCTGATTGGAATTTACCTTTTGAAATTATGTGCGATGCTAGTGATTATGCTGTAGGTGTTGTTTGGCAAAGAGTCGATAAGAAATTGAATGTTATCCAGTATGCTAGTAAGACTCTTGATGCTGCCCAAAGAAATTATGCTACTACTGAAAAAGAGTTTTTAGCAGTTGTGTTTGCATGTGATAAGTTTAGACCTTATATTGTTGATTCCAAAGTTACTATTCACACTGATCATGCTGCTATTAAATATCTTATGGAAAAGAAAGATGCTAAGCCTAGACTCATTAGATGGGTCCTCTTGCTCCAAGAATTTAACTTGCATATTATTGATAGAAAGGGAGCTGAGAACCCCGTTGCAGATAACTTGTCTAGGTTAGAGAATGTTCTTGATGACCCACTGCCTATTAATGATAGCTTTCCTGATGAAGAATTAGCGGTCATCAATGCTTCTCGTACTGCTCCTTGGTATGCTGATTATGCTAATTACATTGTTGCTAAATATAAACCGCCTAGTTTCACATACCAGCAAAAGAAAAAGTTCTTTTATGATTTAAGACATTACTTCTGGGATGATCCACACCTTTATAAAGAAGGAGTAGGTGGTGTTATTAGACGTTGTGTGCCTGAGCATGAACAGGAACAGATCCTACGTAAGTGTCACTCTGAATCCTATGGAGGACACCACGCTGGAGATAGAACTGCACACAAGGTACTACAATCTGGTTTTTATTGGCCTACTCTCTTCAAAGATGCTCGTAAGTTTGTCTTATCTTGTGATGAATGTCAAAGAATAGGTAACATTAGTAGACGTCAAGAGCCTATGAATTATTTTCTTGTTATTGAACCGTTTGATGTTTGGGGCTTTGATTATATGGGACCTTTTCCTGCCTCTAATGGTTATACACATATTTTAGTTGCTGTTGATTACGTTACTAAGTGGGTAGAAGCTATTCCAACTAGTAGTGCTGATCATAACACTTCTATTAAAATGCTTAAAGAAGTTATTTTTCTGAGGTTTGGAGTCCCTAGATATCTTATGACTGATGGTGGTTCACATTTTATTCATGGTGCTTTCTGCAAGATGCTTGCTAAGTATGATGTCAATTATAGAATAGCATCTCCTTATCATCCACAGTCTAGTGGTCAAGTAGAGTTGAACAATAGAGAGATCAAATTAATTTTGCAAAAGACTGTGAATAGATCTAGAAAGAATTGGTCCAAAAAACTTGATGATGCATTATGGGCCTATAGAACTGCATATAAAAATCCTATGGGTATGTCTCCTTATAAGATGGTTTATGGAAAAGCATGTCATTTACCTCTTGAACTTGAACATAAGGCATATTGGGCTATTAAAGAGCTCAATTATGGCTTCAAACTTGCTGGTGAGAAGAGGTTGTTTGAGATTAGCTCACTTGATGAATGGAGAACCCATGCATATGAGAATGCCAAGCTATTCAAAGAAAAAGTCAAATGCTGGCATGATAAGAGGATACAAAAGCGTGAGTTTAACGTAGGAGATTATGTGTTATTATTCAACTCTCGTTTAAGATTTTTTGCAGGAAAACTTCTCCCAAAATGGGAAGGTCCCTATGTTATCGAGGAGGTCTATCATTTTGGTGCTATAAAAATCAACAACTTCGAAGGCACAAGTCCAAGGGTGGTAAACGGTCAAAGAATTAAACATTACATTTCAGGTAATCCTATCAATGTCAAAACTAATATTATTGAAACTGTAACCCCTGAGGAATACATAAGGGACACTTTCCAGAATGTTCCAGACCCCGAAAAGGTACAGGTATGTGGTACGGTAAGTAAACCGACTCCAAAACAACTCCAATGGCAATTTTTATCACTTTTGGATTATTTAAGAATTTTAGTAAGAAAGAAGTAGTCCGAAAGGGACACGAGGCTCCCACGCGAGTGGAGGGCGCGCCCCCTGTCTCGTGGGCACCTCGTGTGCCTCCCGGACTCTGTTTTCTTGCACCTTACGTATTTTGGTCGGTAAAAATTCATTATATATACTCCCGAAGGTTTTGACCACCGTATCACACAAATATCCTCTGTTTTTGTTTCGAGCTATTCCGGTTGCAGAATAAAGCAAGATGTCTTCTCAGGAGTTAGTTGGGGAGAGTCGGGTGTCTCACCCAACGCCAGGTACCGGAGCAAATAGCGATTCCTATCACTTTGGACCATTAATGGAGGATGAGATGGAGGCTGATTCGAAAAGGATAGATGCCATGGAGGAGGATCAAGAAGTCACCTCTCATCTCCGAGCAGAATTCACTATGGGTGAACTACCTAGCCTGGCTGTCCCTACTTCGGTCACTCCTTCCAACTCTAGATTTCTTTCTTATGAAAACATGAAAAAGCATTTCACTTGTTCTCCAGAAGCTATGCAGCATCCTTGGGTAAAAGGAGCTTTGGCCGTTACGGGCAAGCTCCGTAAAGAAATTATGGACCTCAAACAACAAGTCAATAAGCTCGAGGAGGAGAACCGTATCCTGAAGGGCATCATCGCCAAGAAGATCATAACACCAACCGTGAAGAAGGAGAAATAATCACGTGGGTATGGGCACTCCCCTTGGCAACTGCCAAGCTTGGGGGAGGTGCCCCGGTATCGTATCACCATCACACTCCTATCTTTACCGTTTTATTTAGTTCGATCCTTCTAGTAGTATCTTGATCTAGTAGATTCAAGTTTTGTTATCAAGTAGTTTTGAGTTTTGCTTTGTGATCTCTTTTTGTAATCGAGTCCATGAGCTATCTATAATAAAGATTAGTGTTGAGTCAAGGGCTTTGCTATGTTGCTATGATCTTGAGAAAGTAGAAAGAATAAAAGAGTTCTTATTGATCTTATGGATAGTGATAACTTCACACATAGAAAGTATGAGGCATAAAAATTGTTGAGAGTTGATGAACATAGTTTTGGTCATCATTGCAATTAATAGGAAGTGATAAGGAAAGAGGGGTTCACATATAAATATATTATCTTGGACACCTTTTATAATTGGGAGCACTCATTAAGTATGACATGCTAAAAGAGTTGACGTTGGACAAGGAACACAACGTAATGGTTTATGTTTTCTGACATCTCAGTTAAAGCATATTGTCATTGACCTTCCAAACATGTTGATCTTGCCTTTCCCCCTCATGCTATCCAAACTCCTTGCACCAAGTAGAGATACTACTTGTGCTTCCAAATACCCTTAAACCCAATTTTGCCATGAGAGTCCACCATACCTACCTATATAGAGTAAGATCGTTCAAGTAAGTTATCATCGGTGCAAGCAATAAAAATTGCTATCTAAATATGTATGACTTATTAGTGCAGAGAAAATAAGCTTTGTACGAACTTGTTGTGGAAGTAATAAAAGCGACGGACTGCATAATAAAGGTCCACATACAAGGGGCAATATAAAGTGACGTTCTTTTGCATTAAGATTTTGTGCATCAACCCTAAACGCACATGACAACCTCTGCTTCCCTCTGCGAAGGGCCTATCTTTTACTTTATGTTTTTACTTTACGCTTGAGTCAAGGTGATCCTCACCTTTCCCTTTTTCATTTTATCCTTTGGCAAGCTCCTCGTGTTTGAAAGATCATGATATATATATCCAATTGGATGTAAGTTAGCATGGGCTATTATTGTTGACATCACCTAAAGGTGAATACGTTGGGAGGCAACACAATAAGCCCCTATCTTTCTCAGTGTCCGGCTGAAACTCCACAACCACAAGTATTGCGTGAGTGTTAGCAATTATAGAAGACTACAAGATAGTTGAGTATGTGAGCTTGCTGAAAAGCTCTATTGTTGACTCTTTCTGATGTTATGATAAATTGCAATTGCTTCAATGACTGAGATTATATTTTGTTAGTTCCCAATGAAGTTTTTGAACCATACTTGACATTGTGAATTGATTGTTACTTGAGCATAAGAAATCATATGATAAATTCTATATATGTTGCTGTTATAAGAATGATCATGATTCCCTCATGTTCGTATTTTTTTATTGACACCTCTATCTCTAAACATGTGGACATATTTTTCGATTTCGGCTTCCGCTTGAGGACAAGCGAGGTCTAAGCTTGGGGGAGTTGATACGTCCATTTTGCATCATGCTTTTATATCAATATTTATTGCATTATGGGCTATTATTACACATTATATCTCAATACTTATGGCTATTCTCTCTTATTTTACAACGTTTACCATGAAGAGGGGGAATGCCGGCAGCTGGAATTCTGGCTGGAAAGGGAGCAAATGTTGGAAACCTATTCTGCACAACTCTAAAAGTCCTGAAACTCCACGAAACAACTTTTTGGAATTAATAAGAATTTCTGAGCGAAAGAAATACGCCAGGGGGCCCACACCCTGTCCGAGAGACAGGGGGTGCCCCCCCTATAGGGCGCGCCCCTATCTCCTGGCCCCCCTGGTGGGCCTCCGGCATCCATCTTCTGCTATATCATCACTTTTACCCTGGAAAAAATCGTGGGCAAGCTTACGAGACGAAACTCCACCGCCACGAGGCGGAACCTTGGCGGAATCAATCTAGGGCTCCAGAAGAGCTGTTCTGCCGGGGACACTTCCCTCCGGGAGGGGGAAATCATCACCAGTGTCATCACCAACGATCCTCTCATCGGGAGGGGGTCAATCTCCATCAACATCTGCACCATCACCATCTCCTCTCAAAACCCTAGTTCATCTCTTGTATCCAATCTTGTATCAAAACCACAAATTGGTACCTGTGGGTTGCTAATAGTGTTGATTACTCCTTGTAGTTGATGCTAATTGGTTTACTTGGTGGAAGATCATATGTTCAGATCCTTTATGCATATTATTACTCCTCTAATTATGAACATGAATATGCTTTGTGAGTAGTTACGTTTGTTCCTGAGGACATGGGTGAAGTCTTGCTATTAGTAGTCATGTGAATTTGGTATTCGTTCGATATTTTGATGAGATGTATGTTGTATTTTCCTCTAGTGGTGTTATGTGAACGTCGACTACACGACACTTAACCATTATTTGGGCCTAGAGGAAGGCATGGGGAAGTAATAACTAGATGATGGGTTGCTAGAGTGACAGAAGCTTAAACCCTAGTTTATGCGTTGCTTCATTAGTGGCTGATATGGATCCATATGTTTAATGCTGTGGTTAGGTTTATCTTAATACTTCTTTTGTAGTTGCGGACGCTTGCAATAGGGGTTAATCATAAGTGGGATGCTTGTCCAAGAAAGGGCAGTACCCAAGTGCCGGTCCACCCACATATCAAATTATCAATGTACCGAACGCGAATCATATGAACGTGATGAAAACTAGTTTGACGATAATTCCCATGTGTCTACGGGAGCTCCTTTATCATTATTAGAAATTGTCCAGGCTTATCCTTTGTTACATAAAGGATTGGGCCACCTTGCTGCACTTCGTTTACTTGTTACTCATTACCATTTATCTTATCACAGAACTATCTATCACCTACAATTTCAGTGCTTGCAGAGAAAACCTTACTAAAAACTGCTTACCATTTCCTTCTGCTCCTCGTTGGCTTCGACACTCTTACTTATCGAAAGGACTACGATTGATCCACTACACTTGGGGGTCATCAGCGGCGGGCGGTGGCACGAGGTGGCGGCGGCAGCTAGGGTTTGGGCGGGGCGGCGGCTTGGGCTGGCGGCAACCTCGGGACTTGCCCTTTAAAGGGGCCGAGCGGGAGGAGTTCGGCTCGGGCACGGCCCAGAGTCGGTTCGCGTGTTTTTTTAAACGGACGGAGTAAATAAATAAAAAGAAATACCAAACGGAGTCGAAAAATTCTGAAATAAATTCTCACGGTCCTCTAATAATATTTTGGACAAAGTGAACATTTATTTGGGCTAAGAATGCATTTTTGAAAAAATGCATATTTTTCTAATTCGACTAAAATAGCAATAAAAATCCAATTAAAATATTTATTTGATTTTAACATTTTCCTCCAATATTTATTTTATCTGGAGAAGTCATTTTAGCTCCTCTCTTTTATTTTAATATTGGAAATATTCGGGAAGAAAAACATTAAAACCAAAATGATCCCCTTTTCAAATTTGAGAAAATTCAAATATGAAAATAAATGAAATCCCCAACTCTCTCCGTGGGTCCTTGAGTTGCTTAGAATTTTTAGGATCAAACCAAAATGCAAATAAAATATGATATGCATATGATGACCTATGTATAACATTCCAAATTGAAAATTTGGGATGTTACAAACCTACCCCCCTTAAGATGAATCTCGCCCTCGAGATTCGGGTTGGCTAAAAAATAGGTGTGGGTGGTCCTTCCATAGGTCTTCCTCTCGTTCCCAGGTGGCTTCATCCTCGGTATGGTGGCTCCACTCAACTTTGCAAAACTTGATAACCTTGTTGCGTGTGACTCGGCTGGCAAACTCGAGAATCTTAACTGGTTTCTCCTCGTAGGTCAAATCACTATCCAGCTGAATCGCTTCCAATGGCACTGTGTCCCTCAGAGGAATATCGGCCATCTCTGCATGGCACTTCTTCAACTGGGAAACGTGAAATACATCATGAACTCCTGACAATCCTTCTGGCAATCCCAGCTTGTATGCAACTTCTCCCATGCGTTCCAAAACTCGGTATGGTCCCAAAAAACGTGGTGCTAGTTTTCCCTTAACTCCAAAACGCTTAAATCCTCGAAGTGGAGACACACGTAGGTATACTCTATCTCCGACTTCGTAAACTGTCTCCTTGCGTTTAGAATTCACATAACTCTTCTACCTGGACTGGGCTACCTTGAGTCTGTCGCGAATCAACTTAACCTTCTCTTTGGACTCTTTAATCAAATCTGGTCCGAACAACTGTCGATCTCCTACTTCATCCCACAATAATGGTGTCCTGCACCTCCTTCCGTACAAAGCTTCGAAAGGGGCCATCTTCAAACTAGCTTGATAACTGTTGTTATAAGAGAACTCTGCATACGGCAAGTTGTCGTCCCAACTAGATCCATAATATAGCGCACAAGCTCTCAACATGTCCTCTAGAATCTGATTGACTCTCTCGGTGTGTCCATCTGTCTGTGGATGGAAGGCTGTACTGAACTGTAGCCTAGTACCCAAAGTCTCATGCAACCGATTCCAGAACTTTTAGGTAAACTGGGTTCCTCTATCCGATATGATGGTCCTAGAACTCCATGCAGACATACAATACTGATCTTGTATATCTTTGCCAACTTAGCACTCCTATAGGTGGTCCTCACTGGGATGAAATGAGCTACTTTCATCAACCTATCAGCTACAACCCAGATAGAGTCATAGCCTGAACGTGTCCTGGGCAATCCAGTGATAAAATCCATGCCAAGCTTCTCCCACTTCCATTCAGGTATCGGCAATGGCTGTAGCAATCCAGCTGGCTTCTGATGCTCTGCCTTAACTCTCTGACATACATCACACACTGCTACATACTCAGCAATATCCTTCTTCATTCCTGTCCACCAGAAACTTTCCTTCAAATGCAGATACATCTTAGTGTTCCCGGGGTGAATCGAATACGGCGAATCATGGGCGTCCTGCAGAATCAACTTCCTAATCTCGGGGTCATTAGGCACATATACACGATCCTCAAACCATAAAGTATCGTCCTCATCCTCCCGAAATCCTTTAGCCTTTCCTTTACTCATCATTTCCTTTATCTCGGCAATCTCCTTATCAGTCTTCTGGGCTTCTCTGATCTTACCCATCAAAGTGGAATGAATTTCCAATGCTGCTACATAACCTCTTGGAACTATTTACAAACATAGCTCGTGAATATCTTGAGCTAACTCCTTGGGTAATCCTCCGGTCATGAGCGTATTAACATAACTATTGCAACTCAACGCATCTGCTACTATGTTGGCCTTTCCGGGATGATAGTGCAATTTCGTATCATAATCCTTAATGAGCTCCAACCATCTCCATTGCCTGAGGTTCAACTCCTTCTGTGTGAAGATATATTTCAAGCTCTTATGATCCGTGTATACCTCACAGTGGTTTTTGATGAGAAAATGTCTCCATGTCTTCAACGCATGCGGCTGCTAACTCCAAATCATGTGTAGCATAATTCAGCTCATGAGGTTTAAGCTATCGTGAGGCATATGAAACCACTCTTTCCTCCTACATAAGCACTGCTCCAAGTCCACGTGAAGCGTCGCAATACACTTGACAATCCTTTTGTTGGTCTGGAAGCATCATCACTGGGGCTGTAACCAAACATTTCTTCAACTCCTGAAAACAGGCTTCACACTCCTTAGTCCATTTAAACTTGGTCTCCTTCTTCAATAACTCCGTCATGGGCTTTGCAATCCTGGAGAAATTCTCAATGAACCTCCAATAATATCCTGCGAGTCCAAGAAAACTCCTGATCTCTCCAACTGATCACTACAAAAAAAGACACACCCGTGACATTTTGGGCCGAACGAATTTTTTTCTGTCATACTTATGACACTTCTATGACGATAATTGTGACAAAACCCGGTATCATCATAGATGTGGTGGGCTCCTACTTCGATGACAAAAAATCATGACAAAAAATGGGCTTTTCGTCCTGGGCGGGCCAGAGACGCACCTGCATGACATTCTTTGGGCCGTCCATGACGGAAAAAACCATGGTAGAAGCGAGGGCGAGAAAAATTTCGGGGAGTTCCCGGTTACGGTGGGTGGTCGGGGGCCGAGCGATGCGTGTTTCTCTCATACACGTACGCACGTGTGTGCAAGGCGTTGGCTCTAACTGAACCCGAGCGAGGCGTTGGGCTCTAACTGAACCCGAGCGATTGCACTGCAGGCTACGCGTTACTGAACCCGAGCGATCGATCGACGACTGTTAATTGAACCCGATCTAGCGATTCCTTCACTACTGCTGCTAACTGAAGCCGATTGATGCTGCCTCTCTGGATGAACAGTGAGCGTTGCAGGGGGGTTGGATGAATAGTGAGCAGTGGGGGTGGATGAACAGGACCCCGTGGCGTTGCCTCTGGATGAACAGGACCCCGATCGATCGAGCCGGTTGGGGCTGGATGAACAGGATCCCGTGCAGGTCTGGATGAACAGGACGACCCCGTGGAGGGCTGGATGAACAGTACACGATGGAGGGGTGCCCGTGGAGGGATGGTTGAACAGTAGCCGGTGGAGTAGCACGCGGTGGAGGCTGGATGAACAGGAGCCCGTGGAGGCTGGACGATGTCGACGGTAGCCCATGTAGACTGGAGGAGGTCGACGGTGGAGATGAACAGTATCCCTTGGAGTCCCGTTTTGTGGTACGTCACACCTCTCCCGATGAATAGGACCCACGTTTCGACCGTAGCGCTCAACACAAGTCCGTTTCGTCCATTTTGCGGTGCGCCACACCCCTCCCGATCAACAGGACCCCCATTTCGATCGTAGGAGGTCCGTTTCCTCCATTTTGCGGTATGCCACTCCTCTCCCGATGAACAGGATCCCGTTTTGAACGTGGCCAGTCAAACACAAGGCCGTTTCCTCCGTTCTGCGGTACGCCAGGCATCGTTTCCATCGCCAGTTTCATCCAAGCCCTCACGATGAACACGACGACGCATTCTGTTCCAACCCAGCCGGTTGGCTCCCCATGAACACGACGACGATGCTGTTTCTCCGTTCCAACCCAGCATGTACACAAGCCCTGGCCATACGTATGCACGAGTAGGCGTTTGAGACCCCGCCCGTATGTACACATACATGGCCATATTTTCTTTCTTGCACACTGGTCGCTGTACGTACGTGTACATGCTACGTGCGCGCCTCTACTATGACACGTGCACGCCTCTACATGCACCAGTATATATGTACGTACACGTTCGCGACCAGAATGACAACACTACGTACGCTTCGACTAGGTGGGTCCCGACTGTCAGGCACTTCCTTGCGTGTGAAGATGTAGCTGGTGGGTCCCAGCAGTCAGGGGGGCGAATCTTTTTTTTTGCCCGGATGCACTTCCTTGCGTGCGAAGGTGCAGCTGGTGGGCCCCAACAGTCAGAGGGGAAACGTTTTTTTCGCGAAATACGGTGGCCCATCCGGTGGGTCCTTGCTGTCAGGTGGAGGAATAATTATTTTGCGCGTAATAAGGAGGCACTTCCTTGCGCCCGCCATGGACCCAGCTGTCAGCCTCTCCATGCACAGCACTCTTCCGATGGAAGTTGGTTGTTAACCACATTGACCATGCTGCACCGAGAGCACCACAGCGGTGGACGACTATCGGGGGCTGGGTGCAACATATGCCAAAGGATGGCTTATCATGGTGGGAGCGAGTAGAACGTCCCCGGTGCCCGGAAGCGGGATGAGGCGTAGACACGAATGCCGGCGTACTTTACCCAGGTTCGGGGCTCTGCAAGGAGATAACACCCCTAGTCCTGCTCTGCAGGGTCTCCGCATGATCACTAAAGGCACAAGTGATACAAAGTTGCTCCTTGAGTTGTGTGCTAGAGGAAGGAGAAGGCAAGGCTAGCTTTCTCCTGCCCTAGAAATGTGGCTAGGTCTAATGGGGTGGGAACCATTTGCATGGGTGCCCTGGGGGGTTTATATAGGCCTACCCTCCAGGGGTACAATGGTAATCTGGCCGGCTGCTGGACCCAGCCGTCAGCTTCTCCGGCCTCCGGCTTCTCCGCCGACTACTGGGGCCCGCCGCCTGGTGGGCCCCGCCGACCGGTCTGGTATGGAGCCGACAGGCTGCTTCCACCGCTGGCGGGTCTGGTTCGTGGCTGCTCACTGTAGCCGTGCTGCTAATGATGCTGGCTTGGTCATCCCAGTGTGGCTACAGTCCCTGCCGCCTTGTGGGAGATCACTGTAGCCACACCTGGTCTCATCAGGTTAAATGGTGCACGGGCTTCGAGGGAGGGGACGGCCGCTTGTTAGAGGCCGGCTCTCCTCCGGTCCATCTGGTTCGGCGTGCACCGTCTTCTGGGATGTTACTGCCTTGTAGGGCTCGCAGCCTGCAGGCCGTACCGACATGCCGTCGTGGGGAGCAGGGCTCCGCCTGCCCAGAGTGATCTCAGGGAAGAGTGGCAACAGTGCCACGCCGTGCGGAGATCTCCGCCCGTACGGGACACTGTGGCCACGCCAACCCCAGGATTCGGGGGTGAGGGCTTAACTGTTTCCACGCCCCGTCTCGTCCTCTTGATGGGGGCACAAACTCTGAGGGTGCACGGTGGCCGCCTGCTAGATGCTGTCTTCCATAGAGGCCGGTCGGCTGGAGCCGGCCGCTCGTGATTCCGTCTATTGGTGGTTGGCCACCCTCTGGCAGCCGGCCGTTGGGCTAGCCGGCTCCCAGAGGGCGGAGCTTCGGCCTGGGGCGCAGCAAGGCGGAGCCGGCCCAAGGTCTTGATAAATTGAGGGACTCGAGTGAGCCTACCCGTGGCCCATTACTCCGACAGTAGTCCCCGAAGCCGGTGAGGCGCTGTGGTCGAGGGTCCACGAAGTCTCAGCGGCTTCCCCCCCTCACTGAGCTCTGGGAGAGTGTTGATCCATCTTGCGGTTGGCCGACTGCTGAAGCCGGCCTCGCCTAGGTGGAACTATTTGGTCGATTTTGAACTCCAAGGCGGGAAAACAGGCGGCATGCCTGCTAAGCTTCCCGGGCCGCCGCCCGCCATAGACACGCCACGCGGCGCACGCCAGCCCGGCCAGCCTGCCACCCCACACCCCTGATGGGACGTGACAGTGGGCCAGGCCCGCCACTACCACGCCTCGGCACCCGAGTGGATCTGCTGTGCCGAGGGGGGCGGTTGTAATTCCCACGACCGTTCGCGGCGTGGTGAATGCGTGCGATAAATGGGGGACGTGGGGTCATGGGCGCAGTTAATCCCATGACCCATGCCCCGCCCCTCGGCTTCGTAGCCCGAGGGATATAAGTAGGGGGAAGGGAGGGGTGCGGCAAAGCTTGCGCACCCCCTCCCACTCTTTCTTCTTCCTCTGCTCTCGCCTCCATAGCCATCGCTGCTGCTCAGCGCTGTCGTGGGGCTGCCGCCGTTGTTCGTCGCCGACGCATCCTTCCTCCTCACGCAGCCCGCCCGAAGCCATGGCGCGCGAGAAGGGCGGCGATTGGGAGGGGTCGACTGTGATCGAAGGTCACATTTCCTTCCTCCGCGACACGCGCCGGATGCCCAACGCGGCATTCGTCAAGGCGTGGGTGCTGCCGGAGGAGGAGATCTCGCCGGCGCCGAGGGGGAACGAGGGGTCGTGTTCCGCTCGCACTTCCTCGGTGGCTTCGGGCTTCCGGTGAGCGGCTTCCTCCGCTCCTTCCTCGACTTCAACAACCTCCAGCCTCATCATCTCACGCCCAACGCCGTGACCCTGCTCTCCGCCTTCGTCACGGCGTGCGAGGGCTACATCGGCATCCTCCCCACACTCGAGCTATGGGGAGCGTTCTTCTACGGGAAGCTTGGCACCTCCGCCAAGGATACGACGGCCGAGTGTGGCGGTTTCGTTGCCGTGCACCGACCGGCAAAGCGGAACGCCTTCCCTGTCATCAAGCTGGCGCAGTCCGTGAAGATGTGACAACAGTCCTACTTCTACGTCAAGAACATAGATCCGGCTGCCGACTTCCTCAATTTGCTGGCCTACGAGGCCGGCCCTCCCATCGGGCTCCGGCCTAACTGGGGCTACAAGCCGAAGCCGGTGTCGCCGGACGCAGCAGCCGCCATCGGCCGACTCCGGGTGCTCCAGGAGTCGGAGGGCCTCGTGGCCTCCGACCTCCTGATTGCCTTCATTGAGCGCCGGGTTCTCCCACTCCAGAGCCGCCCTCATCCAATCTTCCAGATGAGCAGGCACCGCGACCCCAGCCGGCTGTGCACGAAGCATATGCCGACTGCTGAGGTCGCGCGAATGGTGAATGAGACCTCCGACCTCAAGGTGTCGGAGGCAGAGTGGCGGTACGGGAAGCGGACGTACTCGCGCGATGATCCGCCGCCTGCCGTAAGATTCTTCATCTCTTCCTTCTGATCTGTTTTTTCAGCCACGTTCTTGTCGTGATGCGACAACCTTCTGATCGTAGATTTATATGTCCGAGGCGACGGCCGCCCTCTTGGGGCCGGGTGGTGACTACCTGCCGGACAGGGCGGTGAGCGACTTGGACGACCCCGACCTGGGGGCGGCCTCCCCGGCGAACGACGCAACAGGCGGCAGCGGCGGAGCAGGCGGCTCCGAGGAGGGCGGCGGCGTGGAGACTTGGCCCGACGAAGACGATGATGAAGACGAGCCGCACCCCGCCCAGAGCACTGCCAACACCGGCGCAGGCCCCTCTACTGGGACGCCCGCCCGGGGTGGCAAGCGCAAGCGGAAGCAGGGCGCTGCCCTGTTTGGCAGCGCCCTGAAGAAGCCCAAGAACCCAGCCGCGGCGACCAGGCGGAAAGAAGCCGGGCCAAGGTGACCAAGTATCAGAGGCAGCCGACGGTGCCCGTCATGGTGTCTGCGTAAGTATCCTTTCCATGTTTTCCGTCTTCTCGTCAATCCAGCCTAAAAGATTTTTTGACTTGTCTTCTTATTTCAGGGCCTCGCTGATCCTCGAGAAGTCGAGCGCTGCCTTGGTTGTCAGGTCGATGACGACCTCCTCCAACAGACGGCGAATTGACCCGGCCGCCGATCTCCGGGAGGCGACAGAGCAGAACGCGCGGGAGGTGCGTGAGGAAGAGGCCGACCGTCTGGCCAAGGAGCAGGAGGACAAGGCCGCCGCCTCTGCTAAGAGGGCGCTGGCGCAGGCAGAGGCCGAAGCCGCAGAGAAGGAGCGGCTCGCGGAGGCCGCACACCGCCAAGAGCCACTGCTCGTGACGCCCCTGAACACTGCACCGCCTCTACCTGAGTTTGTGGCGACAGCCGGAGGAGCCGGCGACGATCATCCGATCCGGGAGCGGGAGGGCAGCGACGTAGCCATGCCGGACATCTTTGTGCTGCCACCGCCGCCAGCCAGCAGGACGCAAGACGAGCAGCCGGTCGCACCGCCGGTGCCACCGGTCGAAGACACGGTGGTGACAGACCTAATTCCTGAGGTCCGCACACCCGTGGGCCGCCGCCTTGAGAAGGTGGCCCCAGCACCGCGGCCGCAGGAGGTCGGCGCCATGAGCTCATCGATCCCCGACACCGAGGTGACCTGCGCCGCGCCCGCAAGCTGGATACACGGGTGCGTGACGGGCGCCCTGAACTAGGCGTCCCTTGACGTCGAGGCCAAACTCCGGGCCAAAGCCGAGGCCCTCAAGCGCTGCAACGAAGCCTTCCTGGAGTCGCGGGCAGCCATCCGCGTAAGCTTCCCTCGCTTTCCTTTTTCTTTTTTCCTTGACCTTCTTGGTTTCTTTGTGGGGGCGCGCTAGCGCACCCACTGGGTGTAGTACCCAAGTTTCGGGCTGGCTACTGAGAAGGCGGTCCAAAACTTTAACTTGTAAGCATTAAATGTTGACTTGTCTGATATCCCTTCTGCAGGACTACCACATTCTTCGCGCTGTCTCCTTCAACTCCAGGGTTCGGGAGCTGAAGACGCAGACCGCCCATCTGTCTCAGAGCCGGAGTAAGCTCCGTCTTCCATTCTTCGCGGGGGCGCGCTGGCGCACCCGCGGGCTGTAGTCCCCGAGGTTCGGGCCGACTGCTGAGCATTCGGGCCGAATCTCCGCAGTGTTTCTTTCTTTGTTAATTACTTCTTCTCTGTGGGGGCGCGATGGCGCACCCGCGGGCTGTAGTCCCCGAGATTCGGGCCGTCTGCTGAGCAGTCGGGCCGGATCTCCCCAGCAACTACATTCCGCCTTGTCTTCTTGACTGATGCTCTTTCTTCTTTCCCTTTTTTCAGAGGCCAACGCCGCCTTGCAGCAGCAGCTGGGCGAAGCCAACACCGCTCTACGCGGCAAGGAGGCGGAGTGCAGCAAGCTGACTGTGGAGCGGGATCGGCTGGTCGCCAAACTTGTCGAGCAGACGGAGGCTCTCAAGGCAGCCCAGCGGGATGCAAAGGCGAAGGAGGCCGATCTCCTTGCCGAGTTCGAAACTGAGCGCTCCGCCTGGGCCGACAAGGAGGCGTAGACGACGGCCTGCTTCAGCAGCATCGAGGACCTGGTCGACGGTGAGTTTTATTCTTCTTGTTCGTTGTCTTGAGCTGCCGGCCTCTTCTAAGCCGACTGCTTGTTTCTGACTTTGTTTGTCCTTGCTTTCTGCCCAAGCAGATTTCTTCCCGGGTCACTCCATCGCCGCGAGCCAAGCCATCGAGGCCCAGTGCGAGGAGCAGAGGGCGGATGGTGCGCAGATTGCTGCTGACGCCCCCCGGACCCTTAATGAGAAGATCCTCAGTATCCAGGCCCGTCTTCGGCCCTCCCATCAAGTGTTGCGCCGTCTTCAGCGCGTCGGGGCCCAAGCGATTTCTGCCCTTTAGCCAGGCCTGCCGGCTCCGTGCACTCCAAGCCGGACCGCTGACTGGCTGGAGGTGGCATCCGGACGCCTGGACGCCTGTGACCCGGGCAGGAGCGCGCCGTGCTCTTGAGTTTGTCAAGGTGTAGTATCCTGGGGTAGACTTAGCCCAGTTGGCCATGTTCTGGCCGAAAGCGTAGGAGGAGCTGGCAGCGGTGGAGGCCGAGCTTGTCAACATGGCGGCATCGATCGCCGACTTCACCGACACCAGCATCTTCGTTCTAGAGGTGGTCGAGGAAGGTGGCGAAGCCCCGCAAGAGTGGCTCGGGATGAACCCGGAGGACAGCAAGGACTCAGCCAAAGTCATCGACTCCAGCGATGAAGGAGAGGAGGGGGAGGAGGAGGAGGATGAGGATGAGGAGGAGGAGGAAGAGGACAGTGACATCGACATGCCGGAGGCTAGTGCGGATGATCAGCCCCACCTCGGCCAGGCCTCAAGGAACGACCCGCGCTCCAAAGCGCCGACTGCTGCTGGAGGCGGCCAGGTGGTGACCGACCTGTCGGATTTCGGGTTCCGGCAGACTCTTGAGGTTCGAACACTGGGGTGCACGCGGAGGTTTCGCCCTCTACCTACCTGCTCCTCGCCGCCTCGCTAGGATCTAAACTACGAAAGGAACAACATGAGAGACACAAGGTTTATACTAGTTCGGGCCACCATTGTGGTGTAATACCCTACTCTAGTTTGTGGTGTGGTGGATTGCCTCTTGGGCTGATGATGATGAACAATACAAGGAAGAATAGCCTCGCGAGGGCTTGCTCTTGGCTGGGGGGATGAACTGCTAGGGGGAGTTCAGTTGCCCTTCTCTCTTGCTATGATGCTACTTGATTGCTCTCTTCCAGATGCCTCTATCTTGGTTCTAGCTCCTAGATTATAGATGCCTCTATCTTGGTTCTAGCTCCTGGATTCTAGATGCATCTACCCTGGGGGTGGCTACTCCTATTTATAGGCAAAGGCCCTGGGCCTCTTCCCAAATATTGAGCGGGAAGGGCGCCAACAATTGGCCATTTTGAAGGGGAACATCTGGTACACTTATCCTGACTAAAGTTGGTCCTCGTCTGTCAAAGGCTCTGGTGGTGACGCCTGCTTGGGCTCCACAATGACTTCCTTCCTGCCGTTGGGCAGGTCTTGGTCTTGTTGCACCGAAATGGATGCCTTTGCTATGCTCTCGCCTGCGCTTGCTCCCTTTGCACCAAAGAGGAAAGGAGGACACTGCGCGGGCTGGCGCCCGCCTGGCGCCCTTGGTCGTCATGGCTTGCATCATGGGCACCTCGTGAGATACCCCGCCTTGATCTCTCCGCCTCCTCGCGAGCCAGCCTGATGAGGCCGTGCCTGAGGAAGCTCATTGTCGTCCACCCCGCGAGGCTTGGCCCCTTGCGAGGGTCTTGAGCTTGTGTTGATGAAGATGTGCCGTGATGGGCCCCCCTTTGAGCCACACCGCAGGCTGGAGGCAGGCAAGTCTGGGGACCTCCGTTCCCAGAACACCGACAGTAGCCCCCGGGCCCAAAGCGCGCCCGGACTTGGCCGAGCAGAGAGGCGAAAGGGCAAGTGCGAAGCGCCGCGGGCCCTAACAACCTGCGGCCTTGGGCGCCCCGTGGCGGTTGATTGAACGTGGGCGGCACTGTTCCCCCACGCCTCCTTATTTTGTGCCATGCTAGGCGAACTTGTAGTTGCACACAGCCGCTCCCCTTTTCGTTGCCCGAGCGTCCTCTGCCCTTCCTCCTCTCGAACTCCAGCTTCCGCTCCCAATCCAATCTCGAACCTCCCCCCTTCCATTGCCATGGCTCGGACGAAGAAGGGAAGAGGGAAGAAGCCCATGCCTCCGCCTCGCTCGCCGTCGTTGGCGGCCCCCGCCGTTGACCGGTCGATCATAATCAATCGAGAGGGCTTGGGCAAGGTCAGCTCGGCTCTGGCCACCATCTTCAACGAATGCGGGAGGACGACGGCCTGGCCCGAGTCTCGCTTCTCCATCGACAGGATAATCACTGAGGTCTGGTATTTCGCCGACGCCCTATGGGCAGGACTGGTTCCCCCCTTTTCCAATTTCTTCAACACAGTGCTCTCCCACTATCAGATCCACATGATGCATCTGGGTCCTAAATCCATCACTCTTCTTGCAGTCTTCTCCTTCGTTTGTGAGGCAATGATGGGCATCCTTCCTTCAGTTGCCTTGCTGCACCACTTCTTCTCTCTGCGCCTTGTCGACCCCACCCAATGCTCGGGTGCGTGAGCTTCATTGCTGCACCTGAGACAGCGGCCTCAGGGGTCGACTTCAGTCTTCCTCCGCCCGCACCTGGGTTTCGCGAGCGGTGGCTGTATGTGGACGTAGGGGTGCCTAGCCCCCTGCTGTCGGAGCCATCTTCGCCTGCTGTCCCCAATTCAGGCTGGGGCCAGGAGACGCTCACGAGTTCCCGGCTCGTCTTCGTCTGGTGTCGCTTCGCGTTCTTGAGGGCGCTCGGTGTGACGGTGCCCAAGGTGGTGAAGGAGTTCCTGCTATGCCGCATTGCCCCTCTCCAACACCACTCTCACCGGATGTGGGCCTTCAGCGAGCATGAGGATCGTATGAGGCTCCAGGAAGAGGACCTAACACCTGAAGCACTGAGGAAAGTGCTCTTGGTCTTGACTGGGGACCCCACCCCTGGCGGCATCCGGCAAGGGGGGGCCTTGCTGTACCTCTGCCCAAACAGGGGCGACTTTGTGAATTAGATGCCCATCTTCGACGAGTGGGGGCCGCGCCCCGCTGGCCCCAGGGGCCTCGCGAGAACCCAGTGGTGGTGGCCGCCCTTGCAGTCGGCCAAGGCGACTCTTCCTCAAGCGACGGAGCAGGGAGGCATGAGCCACCGGAGGCCAAGGGGGCCCCCGCCGAGTTGACATCGCTGGGCGGCGCTCATGAGGGAGCAGCCCCTGAGGCCCGTGCTGCTGTGGCTGAGGGAGGCGAGCAGCTGCCCGCAGCGCCTGCGGCTGAGGCCCCTGAGGCCCCAACTACTCTTCTCGGTGAGGTGACCAGCGTCGCGCATCGGGCAGACGCCCCTGATGTGGGTCATCTTGATGCTTCTTCCTCGTCGCAGGCTGACCCCTGCGCTCGACTCTTGGGTCGCTTCCGCGTGGACTTCGAGGCCCTCCGCAAGAGAAGGGAGTCCCTGGGTGATGATTACCCTTGTCGCCTGCTGAAGTGTAGGAAGTACTTCTCCACCGATGAGTAAGCCTTCTCCCTTCCCAGCTCCTGATCCTTATGTTGCTTTTCCTGATCCTTGCTCTGCAGGGCCCTTCCCGCCGAGCTCACGAAGATGACTGAGGAGCCATCCCCTTGTCTCTGCCCTCTCCACTGTCTTCGAGCACTCCGAGCAGCAGAGCCCTTGCGGTGAGGCCGGTTGGAGAGACGAACCATCCTGAGGCGCATCGCGGCCCTGCGCGCCTCGCGACCTTCCTTCGCGAGCCTTCTCGTGGCATAGCCAGCCTGCCGTGGGCTTCTCATCTGGTCGTGGACCGTGATTGGCTGGGGTACTCCCTGCGCTCTTCATTTGAGGATGGACTGGCTCCAGGCTGGGCTTCTGGTGAGGCGTGCCCGACCGCCGCGAGGGTGCCAGCCCCTAGCCCCCCTCCTAGAGGGGGAGTGCTGATTCGTGTTCCCCGGCGCTCGCTTGGGGCGGATGATGGTGTGGAAGACGTACTCGAGCGCACCTGGGAGCGTCGCGCTCTTCGCCAAGGCTTTCTTCGGAGGGCGGCTGACGCGGTGAGCCTGCTTGGTGAAGAGCTTGCTGATGTGGACGCGCGCCTTGAGGCCGAGGGCTTACTCCTGGCTGCAGAGAGGCACGAGCTGAAGGCGGCTGTCGCCCTCGCGCGCTATCAGCGCGATCTTGACGATGTGGAGGCCAAGGCGTCGCTGGAGGTCTCTCGGGAGGTCCGTTCCCGGGTCGTCGAGGAGGCCCGGGAAGCTGACCGGCGGCGAGAGGCGACGGAGGAGCAGGCACGGGAACTCCTGGCCCGGTGCCGCTCACTGGAGGAGCAGGTGGAGCTGCGCGAGGCGGCCCTCGCATCGATGAAGGTGGCTTCAGGCGACCCAGCAGAGCTCCAGAAGCGTGAGGAGGCGCTGACGCTGGAAGCCGCCGAACGCGCACGCGAGTATGAACGCCTAGAGACAAGGGAGCGCTTGGTGATGCAGGCGGAGGATGATGTCGCTGCGCGGGAAGCCCGTGTCCTGGAGGAGGTCGGATGTTGGGTGGCGACGGCATGCTTGAACCTCGCGCGCGAGTTCGAGGAGAGGCTGAGGTTGATCCGGGCCGAGGCTGAAGGTAGGATTGCTGCCTTGAGGGTCAAGCTGGAGGAAGCGACACGGCGGGCCGATGCTTTTCGGGCCGCACTTGAGGTGGCGCAGGGGGAGTTAACTACCTCCCATGCCGAGGTGCTTCTCCTTCGCCAAGGGGTGGACGAGGCTGAGGCCGTCGCGCGCCAGAATGCGGACAAGAGACGCCAGCGGTGGATCCTGGAGAATGAGCACGGGCCCATGCTCAACATGCTCCGGGAGAGAGCCAACACAGCCTTGGGTAACATCTGCGAGGCGGCTATTGGCGAGCCGCACGCAGTTAACTACGCCGGCAACCTTCACTTCTTCACCAACGTGGTGACGCAGCTGGAGGCGCGGTCGGTCAGAGCTGACAAGTTGTTGGAGGAGTGGAGCCGCGCCCTGCTCGGGCGCGCCTTTTCTCGCGCCTTCAGCCATCTCTGGAACATGGACCCCCACTTCGACTTCGACGCTGCCATCGCCCCAGTCCCCCAGGCCGTCCGAGACGACCTGGCGCATTGGGTGGAAGACAACATGGATGCTCTCGTCAGGGCCTTCGCTTCAGATAACGACGGCGTGATCGTGGCCACCGATGAGGGCGGCGTGGTGAACGGTCCTGATGCCGCTGATGGCAACGCAGAGAGCGATGGCGAGGCTAGCGACGCCAGCAACAGTTCGGGCGGTGCTCCTGAGGATGCATTGGGGGATTTATCCGACTGACCATGCATCGTTCCTGTTTCCTTACCCTGCATGAATAGAACTCAGGTTTTGAACTGATGGTTGTGAGAGCATTTTGGGAGGGGGTGCCCCTCATGTAAAACTCATGTTCAGCGTACTAGTGGATGCTACATCACCCGTACGCCAGCGCCAAGTGGTTGGCTAGGCGACGAGCCAGCTAGCTAGTTTACCT
The DNA here is from genome assembly GCA_963921465.1 of Triticum timopheevii. Classification (NCBI taxonomy): domain Eukaryota; kingdom Viridiplantae; phylum Streptophyta; class Magnoliopsida; order Poales; family Poaceae; genus Triticum; species Triticum timopheevii. Next base: position 374,232,877 of record OY997270.1, read on the forward strand.
TTGTCCCGTGCGGGCCCTAAGATAGCTTGTGGGAGGCTGTGGTGTCTCGAGTGTCTCCTGATCGAATCCGTAGGATCTGTAGTAAAAACCTCCTGAGAGGATACGACGACGGCTGTCTGGGCTGCACGCAAGCTAGGCCAGACCCGGCTCGCGAGGGGCTCACGAGGGGAGGCAGCTGAGGCGAAGTGGTAACCGAAACGCGTGAGATTGCTCGAACGAGACTAAGCACCCCTTCCCCAAACACACACACATCTCAAATTCGAGTCCAACTTAAATCCAGCGGGGGAAAGCGACAACCAAGGGAAAAGCAATGAAAGCAGAAAAAAGGCCCCGTCCGGCACCTAGTGTAGTCTTGGACGTCTTCTCACCAGCGCGGAGCTAAGTGCTGCCACTGGGCGTGGGAGGGAGCCCCAGGGCCTGAGGCCGGCACCCCTGAGACTCCGGGGCGTGTACAGCCCCACTCATTATTACGTGAGAGTGTCACGGGGCGGCGAGCTTCACAGGCACTGGACCTTCTTCACAGGTACCGGCCTTGCTTCATATCGCCAGACGAGGGCCCCGCCTTGCGCCACACTCTAGTGCCATCAACGACGACCGGAAACCAGGACGCCGCCGATGGGGTAGAGCGGTCGCCAGCGGTTCCCCCGACGACCACGTGTCCTCCGCCAGGGGCAGGCCCTGAGGAACCTCCCCAGCAGAGGGCCTACCTCCTGAGAACGCCTTGGTCCGAACGCTGTGGTGGTGATGCCGGATCTCGGCCCCTCTCCTGCAGCCCTTGACGCCCTCCTCCTGAGGGGTAGGAGACTACGGGAGGGGGGCAGTTGCTCGCTGTGGTGACCTGCACCTCCTGCGATCGATGATTAGCGTATGCCTGCTCCTAAAGAATTAGCGGTACCCGATAATCGTCTCTTCTAGCGTGGCCGGTGGGGCCGTCTCGGGGCTCCTGGAAGAGCTCAGCTTCTGGTGCCTCGTCCCCCCAGCTTGAGCTGAGGAGCGAGCCTTGTTCGCCCTCATGCGGGTGACCTTGGTCCATCATGTGGGGCACGTATTCTTCTGGGGCCGTCATCCCGAAGGCCGCGCCATAGTGCTCCGCGTGCCATTTAGCTCTGCTTGATGCGCCCGCCTGGGGGTGGTAGCGCGGCGGCCCACTGGGGCCGTGGGTCGCGATGAGTCCTTCTTCGCCGGGCGGGAGCGGAGTCAGCGCTGCCGCTGGCCCGGTGCTGACAGCTTCGCTGGTGTTGGAGTAGCCTTGGAGCCCGCGGGCGCGTGGAGCCCCCGCGCGGGCCGCCCTGGACTTGAGATGGGAGCTGGGTGCCGAAGGGGTGAGCCCCCGAGGCTGCAAAGCCCAGGAGCTCTGCCACCCGCTCTAGCAGCACGTCGCGGCCGCCCTCCAGCAGCCTGCACTTCAGTAATTCTCGGGCCACCGTGAGCGCGGCCCTTGAGTTCGCCTGCTCCCAGCGGGTGTACGGCGTCGTGGCCGCGGCGTGGTTGGAGGCCCTTGCTGCCGACTGCGCCTGCCGCGGCGTGAGAGCTGTCGGAGCCTGTCTGCGTCGCCCGCGGCCCGCAGCACCCTGCGGACCGCGAGCTGCCTGGGGCATGGGGTCGCCCGGGGCGAGCGGCTCTGCGCGGGAGGGCCATGCCGCCCAGGGATCAGGGTTGCCCGCCTAGTCGCCGGACATGGCGATGATGATGCGACGGGACGTGAAGCGGCAGAAGGTGGATCCCGGCGCACCCCTACCTGGCGCGCCAAATGTCGGATTTCGTGTTCCGGCAGACCCTTGAGGTTCGAACACTGGGGTGCGCGCGGAGATTTCTCCCTCTACCTACCTGCTCCTGGCCGCCTCGCTAGGATCTAAACTACGAAAGGAACAACACGAGAGACACAAGGTTTATACTAGTTCGGGCCACCATTGTGGTGTAATACCCTACTCTAGTTTGTGGTGTGGTGGATTGCCTCTTGGGCTGATGATGATGAACAATACAAGGAAGAACAGCCTCGCGAGGGCTTGTTCTCGGCTGGGGGGATGAACTGCTAGGGGGAGTTCAGTTGCCCTTCTCTCTTGCTATGATTCTACTTGATTGCTCTCTTCCAGATGCCTCTATCTTGGTTCTAGCTCCTAGATTCTAGATGCCTCTATCATGGTTCTAGCTCCTGGATTCTAGATGCATCTACCCTGGGGGTGGCTAGTCCTATTTATAGGCAAAGGCCCTGGGCCTCTTCCCAAATATTGAGTGGGAAGGGCGCCAACAATTGGCCATTTTGAAGGGGAACATCTGGTACACTTATCCTGACTAAAGTTGGTCCTTGCCTGTCAAAGGCTCTGGTGGTGATGCCTGCTTGGGCTCCACAATGACTTCCTTCCTGCCGTTGGGCGGGTCTAGGTCTTGTTGCACCGAAATGGATGCCTTTGCTTGATGCTCTCGCCTACACTTGCTCCGTTTGCACCAAAGAGGAAAGGAGGACACTGCGCGGGCTGGCGCCCGCCTGGCGCCCTTGGTCGTCATGGCTTGCGTCATGGGCACCTCGTGAAGTACCCCGCCTTGATCTCTCCGCCTCCTTGTGAGCCAGCCTGATGAGGCCGTGCCTGACGAAGCTCCTTGTCGTCCACCCCGCGAGACTTGGCCCCTCGCGAGGGTCTTGAGCTTGTGTTGATGAAGATGGGCCGTGCTGGGCCCCCCTTTGAGCCACACCGCAGGCTGCAGGCAGGCAAGTCTGGGGACCCCCGTTCCCAGAACGCCGAAACGACCAGCCGCCCGTGCCTCCGACAAACGCCACCGACTCTGTCATCCAGTCTTCCGCCACCCCGACTGGCACTGCCGACTCCAGCGCCCAGCCAGAGCCGCCTGTCGCGCCAATCGGCGCAGCTGACTCCGTCATCCAGCCGGAGCCGCCTGCTGCACCAACTGGCACCGTCGACCCCCGCATCCAGTCGGAGCCGTCTGCTACACCAACCGGCACTATCGACATCAGCGCCCAGTCGGAGCCGTCTGCTGCGCCAACCGGCACTGCCGACCCCAGCGCCCAGCCAGAATCCTCCGCTGCTCCTTAGGGATTTTATCTTTTTTCTTTTCCTGCTTGCTAGTCTGAACACTTCTGTTAAATTCGCACAATTCCACCCGTGGGTTGTATATCAAACTTTGCTGTATGTCGATCGATGGGCCTTTATCTATGTAAATATTCTATCGCAACTTTATGCTTTATTGTGCCGATCTCTAACTTTCCTTGCGTGTAATCCTTGCTTTTTTCCTTTGCCGCCCTCCCTTAGCTATCCTCTTGCCAGTCAGGCAGCCGCTCTACGAACTGCAGCTGGTTTGAGTACTTAGCTTTTTTGCGGGAGGGCAAGTACTTTGCCGTTTGGAGGTTTTTGCAAGGGAGGAAGAGGCCGGCCGGCCAGCTGCTCGGCAGCTGGCCGGGCAGGTATGGTGCCGGCTCAGCTATATGTGCTTTTTCCTTAACCATTTTTCATGTGGCCACTGTTGCCGCCTCTGCTCGCCATGCAGTGGCTTGGCGAACTATGGCTTCTGACAGAAGAAGTTTTAGGTGGCAACACATTACTTGTCCGGTGGTAGGAGGCGGCATATAGTAGAAGGCGGCAAACCTCCGGGCCGACTGGTCGACCCGGTGCTAGGAGGAAATAATGAGAAGCCACACACATGGGCATAACACTTATCTTATAGAAAAAGGAAAGGGCAGTCCCCGAGTTCGTCTCGGGGACCCGGAGTCTTTGTACGGGGGCGCGTTGGCGCACCCGCAGGCTGTAGTCCCCGAGATTCAGGCCGACTGCTGAGTAGTCGGGCCGGATCTCCCCGGCAACTACATTCCGCCTTGTCTTCTTGACTGATGCTCTTTCTTCTTTCCCTTTTTTCAGAGGCCAACGCCGCCTTGCCGCAGCAGCTGGGCAAAGCCAACACCGCTCTGCGCGGCAAGGAGGCGGAGTGCAACAAGCTGATCGAGGAGCGGGACCGGCTGGTCGCCAAACTTGCCGAGCAGACGGAGGCTCTCAAGACGGCCCAGCGGGATGCAAAGGTGAAGGAGGCTGATCTCCTTGCCGAGTTCGAAACCGAGCGCGCTGCCTGGGCCGACAAGGAGGCGCAGACGACGGCCTGCGTGAGCAGCATCGAGGACCTGTCGACGGTGAGTTTTATTCTTCTTGTTCGTTGTCTTGAGCTGCCGGCCTCTTCTAAGCCGACTGCTTGCTTCTGACTTTGCTTTTCCTTGCTTTGTGCCCAAGAAGATTTCTTCCTGGGTCACTCCATCGCCGCGAGCCAAGCCATCGAGGCCCAGCGCGAGGAGCGGAGGGCGGAAGGCGCGCAGATCACTGCTGATGCCCCCCGAACCCTTAATGAAAAGATCCTCAGTATCCAGGCCCGTCTTCGGCCCGCCCATCAAGTGCTGAGCCATCTTCAGCGCGTCGGGGCCCAAGCGTTTTTCGCCCTCTGGCCAGGCCTACCGGCTCCGTGCAATCCAAGCCGGACCACCGACTGGCTGGAGGTGGCGGCCAGACGCCTTGACACCTTGAAGGACTCTCTGGCCCGGGCAAGAGCACGCCGCGCTCTTGAGTTTGTCAAGGCGTAGTATCCTGAGCTAGACTTAGCCCAGTTGGCCACGTTCTGGCTGGAGGCGCAGGAGGAGCTGGCAGTGGTGGAGGTCGAGCTTGTCAACAGGGCGGCGGCGATCGCCAACTTCACCGACACGAGCATCTTTTCCGGAGGTGGTCGAGGAAGGCGGCGAAGCCCCGCAAGAGTAGCTCAGGCTGAACCCGGAAGATAGCAAGGACTTGGCCGAAGTCATCGACTCCAGCGATGAAGGAGAGGAGGGGGAGGAGGAGGAGGATGAGGAAGAGGAGGAGGAAGAGGACAGCGACATCGACATGCTGGAGGCTGGTGCGGTTGATCAGCCCCACCCCGACCGGGCCTCAAGCAACGACCCACGCTCCAAAGCGCCGTCTGCTGCTGGAGGTGGCCTGGTGGTCACCGACCAGCCGCCCGTGCCTCCGACAGACGCCACCGACTCCGTCATCCAGCCTTCTGCCACCCCGACTGGCATTGCCGACTCCAGCGCCCAGCCAGAGCCGCCTGTCGTGCCAATCGGCGCAGCTAACTCTGTCTTCCAGCCGGGGCCGCCTGATGCACCAACTGGCACCATTGACCCCAGCATCTAGTCGGAGCTGTCTGCTACGCCAACCGGCACTGTCCACATCAGCGCCCAGTCGGAGCCGTCTGCTGCGCCAACCGGCACTGCCGACCCCAGCGCCCAGCCGAAATCCTCCGCTGCTCCTTAGGGATTTTATCTTTTTTCTTTTTCTTCTTGCTAGTCTGAACACGTTAAATTCGCACAATTCCACCCGCGGGGTGTATATCAAACTTTGCTGAATGTCGGCCGATGGGCCTTTATCTATGTAAATATTCTATCGCAACTTTATGCTTTATTGTGCCGATCTCTAACTTTCCTTGCGTGTAATCCTTGCTTTTTTCCTTTGCCGCCCTCCCTTAGCTATCCTCTTGCCAGTGAGGCAGCCGCTCTGTGAACTATGGCTGGTTTGAGTACTTAGCTTTTTTGCAGGAGGGCAAGTACTTAGCCGTTTGGAGGTTTTTGCAAGGGAGGCAGAGGCCGGCCGGCCGGCTGCTCGGCAGCCGGCCGGGCAGGTATGGTGCCGGCCTCAGCTATATGTGCTTTTTCCTTAACCATTTTTCATGTGGGCACTGTTGCCTCCTCTGCCCGGCATGCAGTCGCTTTGCGAACTGTGGCTTCTGACAGAAGAAGTTTTAGGTGCCAACACATTACTTGTCTGGCTGTAGGAGGCGGCATATAGTAGAAGGCGGAAAACCTCCGGGCCGACTGGTCGACCCGGTGCTAGGGGGAAATAATGAGAAGGCACACACATGGGCATAACACTTATCTTATAGATAAAGGAATGGGCAGTCCCCGAGTTCATCTCGGGGGCCCGGAGTCTTTGTACATAATACAAAAGGTAGCGTGAAACATACTGCTTTCAACTGTAAAATCTTCGGAGGAGGTTTGCATTGCACGGCCTCTTCGTCTCCTTGCCTGTGTCGTCTCTTTTGCGTGCTCTGGGATTCTGAGCGCCGATCAGATAGTAGGAGTCGTTGCCCGGCACCTTGCTGATGATGAAGGGGCCTTCCCAAGGTGCCGAGAGCTTGTGCTGGCCGGCTGTTCACTGGATCAGCCGGAGCACAAGGTCTCCCTCTTGGAAGGATCTTGGCTTCACCTTGCAGTTGTAGTATCGGCACAGACTCTACTGGTAGATGGCGGACCGGCTGAGTGCCAACAGCCGGCCCTCTTCTAGCAGGTCGACGCCGTCTTCTCGTGCCTCCTTGGCGTCCTCCTCGGTGTACATGGTGACTCGCGGGGAGTCGAACTCTATGTTCGTCGGGATTACGGCTTCAGCACCGTAGACGAGGAAGAAGGGCGTGAAGCTGGTCGACTTGTTCGGAGTTGTGCGCAGGCTCAAGAGGACGGCCGGCAGCTCATCGAGCCAGCAGTCGGCCGAACGCTCAAGAGGCTCGACCAGTCGGGGCTTGATGCCGGACAAAGATGAGGCCGTTTGCTCGCTCAAACTGGCCATTTGACTGCGGATGGGCAACGGATTCTAAGTCCAGGCGGATGCCCTGCGTCGCGCAGAAACGAGCCAAGGCTCCTTTGGGAAAGTTCGTGCCATTTGTTGGTGATGATGTTATGCGGTATACCGTACCGAGTGGTGATGTCAGCGATGAAAGTCACGGCAGTCTGCCCATTCAGTTTCTTGATTGGCTTGGCCTCTATCCACTTGGTGAACTTATCCACGGTGACAAGCAGATGAGTGATGCTGCCGCGGGCTGTCTTGAATGGTCCCACCATATCTAAACCCCAAACAACAAATGGCCAAGCAATGGAAATAGTCTTGAGTGCAGAAGCTGGCAAATGTGGCTTGGAGCGGAATCTCTGGCCCCCCTGGAACCTCTGGACCAATTCTTTGGCCTCTTCAAGAGTAGTCGGCCAAAAGAATCCATGGCGAAAAGCTTTGGCCACGAGTGCTCTCGAGGCCGCGTGGTGACCACATTCACCTTGGTGAATATCTCTGAGGATTGTTTGGCCCTGGTCCAGCTCCACACAATGCTGATACACTCTAGTGACACTGCGCCGAACCAGCTCTTTGTTGACTATGGTGTATGCCGCCGCCCATGGTTGCACTTGTCGGGTCAGGGTCTCGTCGGCTGGCAGCTCTTTGTTTACCAAGAATTTAAGGATGTGTTGAGCCCATGATGGTGCTGCTATTTCTCCAACTGCTACGATAGCAACTTGTACGAGGGTGGTTGGACTGGGAGGCGGCGGGTTGGAGTCGGCTGCCGCCTGCTGTCTTGAAGAAGTCCCTGGGCCGACTGCTGCAGTCCTTGGGCCGGGCTTTGGAATTCCCGGGCCGGGTGCGACAGCTGCAGTCCCCGGGCCACCTATCGATGTCCCCGTGCCAGCTTTTGGTATCCTCAAGTCGGATCCCACTGCTTCAGGAGGGGCCGGCACGAAGATGGAGTCAGACTCTGGAGATGGCTTGACAGACGGCTTGAGGAGGCGCTGCAAGGCGACGCCGGCTGGTATCGCCTGGTGGGTGGAGCCGATCCGTGCCAAAGCATCCGCTTGCTCATTGTCATTTCTTGGCACGTGAAGGAACTCACACCTCTCAAAGTATCCACTGAGTTGCTGCACGAGGAAACGGTAGATTGCCATATTCGCGCCCTTGGCATCCCAGTCGCCTGACGACTGCTGGACCACCAAGTCAGAGTCACCATAGCACAGGATTCGGCAAATGCCGAGTTCCTTGGCAATCCGGAGTCCGTGTATGAGTGCCTCATATTCTGCTACGTTATTGGAGGCGGCAAAATGGACTTGCAACACATATTTGAGCTTGTCGAGGTGAGGACGATGCCGGCTTCCAGACCGGTGCGCATCTTTGAACCATCAAAATGCATCCGCCAATGGGTGGAGTCTGGTGCTGGTGGTAGGTACTGGGTCTCGGCCCAGTCGACGAGGAAGTCGGCCAACACTTGCGACTTGATGGCGGTTCGAGGCTGGTTGTAGATGGTGTAAGGGGCCAGATCAATGGCCCACTTGGCCACTCGGCCAGAAGCATCCTGGCTTCCCAGGATCTCAGCAAGCGGAGCCGTGCAGACAATGGTTATTGGGTGCTGTTGAAAGTAAGGCTTCAGCTTCTTGGCGGTAAAGTGCACGCCATAGCACATCTTCTGATAATGTGGGTAGTTTTGCTTGGAGGTGGACAATACTTCATTCAAGTAATATACCGGTCTCTGGACCGGCAATGCTCTACCCTCCTCCTTGCGCTCTACCACAATGACTGTGCTGACAACCCGACTGGTGGCAGCGATGTAGAGGAGCATGGGCTCCTTCTCAGTCGGAGCTACCAGGATAGGCGGGGTTGCCAACATCTTCTTCAGCTGGGACAAGGTTTTGTCCGCCTTGTCGTTTCACTCGAAAAAAGTGGTCTTCTTCATAAGTTGGTACAGAGGGAGAGCCTTCTCGCCCAGCCGACTGATGAAACGGCTAATTGACGCCAGGCAGCCGGTGATCTTATGCACGTCTAGCAGTCGGGTGGGCACCTCCATCTTCTCAATGGCCTTGATCTTCACCGGGTTGCACTCTATGCCGCGCTCTGAGACCAGAAAGCCAAGGAGCTGGCCGGATGGTACTCCAAAGACACATTTCTCCGGGTTGAGCTTGATCTGGAATCGACGCAAATTCTCAAAAGTTTCCTTGAGGTCTTCTAGCAGCGTGCCACGCTTCTCCGTCTTCACCACCACATCATCCACATAGACATGGGCATTTTTGCAGAGTTGCTTGAGGAGACACTTCTGCATGCAATGCTGAAACGTGGCGCCGGCGTTTCTCAAGCCGAACGTCATGGTCAGGTAGCAGAAGGCTCCGAATTGCGTGATGAAGGCGGTCTTCAGCCTGTCGGCCGTGTTCAGCTTTATCTGATGGTACCCTGAGTATGCATCCAAGAAACTCAATAGCTCACATCCGGATGTGGAGTCTATCACTTGATCAATCCTTGGCAGAGCAAAGGATCTTTGGGGCAAGCTTTGTTGAGGCTAGTGTAGTCAATGCACATGTGCCACTGCTTATTCTTCTTCAACACTAGGACCGGGTTGGCCAGCCACTCTGGAAAGAACACTTCCATGATGAATCCGGCTGCTAGAAGCCGGGCTATCTCTTTTCCGACAACTCTTCTCTTCTCTTCCGACAGGCGGCGCAAAGGCTGCCTGACTGGCTTGGCATCAGGTCGGACATGTAACTTGTGCTCGGCAAAATCCATCGGAACACCCGACATGTCTTTGGGAGACCATGCGAAGATGTCCCGATTCTCATGGAGGAAATCTACGAGCTCGCTTTCCTATTTACTGTCAAGGTTTGCACCTATGACATCGTGCCTCTCTGGGTGCTCCGGGTCCAAGGGTATCTTCTTTGTTTCCTTGGCCGGCTTGAACGAGCCCTCAACCTCCGACTCCTTGGGAATGGGTGACATTGTCGGCTTCTTGCCTGCCAACGCCACCACCCGGTCAAGGAGTCGCTTCTCAGCTGCAATCACGAGGGACTCAGCCAGCCGGCTACTATCTGCGGTGCAAGCGGCCGGCTTCTTGTAATCTCTGACTACGGTCAGGATCCCCTTGGTACTCGGCATCTTCATCTTGAGGTAGGCATAGTGGGGGACTGCCATGAACTTGGCCAGAGCTGGTCGGCCAAGCAGTGCATGGTAGGGGCTTTCGAGGTCCACCACTTCAAACCAAACTGGCTCACGGCGGAAATGATTGTTGTCTCCGAAGAGAACATCAATCTGGGTCTTACCGATTGGTGAGCAGGAAAGGCGAGGGACTATGCCATGGAATATAGTCTGACTGGGGATGAGCTGCTTTTGCTTGATTCCCAACTTCTCCATTGTGTCACGGTACAGGATATTGATGCTGCTGCCGCCATCTATCAAGACTCTGGAGAAACGTGCTGCCCGCCTCTCCGTTGCAAAGGTAGCATCTAGGACCAAGGCGTATGAACCTAGGGAAGGCATCACTTCCGGGTGGTCGGCCCTGCTCCAACTGATAGGCTTCTCAGACCAATGCATGAATTCTGGAGTGTTGGAGGCCACTGCTTGTACTTCTTGTTGTTGCTGCCGTCTGCTGCGTCTGTCATCGGCCACGCTGGTGAACACAACATAAGCTTCGTGTTCCTCTGGGTACTCGTCTTGTATGGCGCCGACTGGTCGGGCCGCCGGCTGCTGGGGCTGAGGAGGCGGCGGTCCGGCAGGCGGAGGAGGCAGGAGTTCATCTCCCTTGGCGATTCTGGCGAGCCAGCGACACTTCCGGGTGGTGTGGTTGGACGGCTTTGCGCTGCTATGGAACTTGCAGGGTGCATCTAAAGTTTGCTCGTAAGAGAAGGCGGGCAACCAATTGGACTTGTCGCCCTTCTGCCGCTTGGGTGCCGGCTGCCCCTCCGGCTGCTGATCCTTGATCGTCGCCACCTGCCGGCTGGTGGAAGCCGGCTGGGTGGCCTTGCGCTTGTTGTCACCTGGTTGCTGCCGCCGACTTGTGTCACCAGTCGGAGTCCGAGGGGCCTGAGGTGCCACCTTGCCAGATGCATCAACTAGGATTTCCGCCTTCATGGAGGAGTCGGCCGTGGCATGCTTGTCGGTGATGATCAGCAGCTCGTCAAGCGTCTCGGGCTCGTCGCAGTCGAGTCGATGCTTGAGGAGGGTGCCCTCTCGGCACCCAGCGGTGAAGTATTCGATTGCCTGCACCTCGTGCACGCCTTCGCAGGAGTTGCATAGCTCGGCCCAGTGCGTGAGGTAGTCGCAAGTCGATTCTGTTGGCCCTTGGACGCACAAGGAGAGCTATCAGGCCTTGGGAGGCCGCTTGTAGGTCCTGGTGAAGTTGTGGATGAAGGCCTCGGTGAAATCAACCCAACTGTTGATACTACGGGGCTTCAGGCTATTGAGCAACGTTCGGGCAGTGCCCTGAAGCATGAGTGGGACGTACTTCACGGCAACACGCTTGTTGTCGTTCGCTATGCTGACGGCTATCGAGTAGTCGACCAGCCAATCCTCCGGCTTCACGAAGCCGGTGTACTTGGGCGTATCTCGAGGGAGGGTGAACCCTTTGGGAAAGGGCTCATCCCGGATTCATGGGCCGAAACAGGGTGGGCCCAGTGCGTCTTCTTCTTCTAGCGCCAGGGATCGGTTGAGGTGGTCGATCCGATGGCGGGCTCGTTTTCTCCGACTCCTTCTCGGCGGCCAAGGCTGTCGCCGAGTGTCGGGTGCGTGATAGGCGGCGGAGTGGGATGTCTTGCTCCGCGAGGCGGAGGAGGAAGAGGATCGCCTCGGTGCTCCACCGCTCGAAGGCGGCCGTCTTCGCCACGCTTGATGGAAAGGCGAGTCCGCCTTTGGCTGGCCGCCGGCTCGTTGCCTGGTATTCCATGGGCGCCGCAAGTTGGCGTCCGGGATGTCGCGCCGTGTTCTTGGCGAAGGGGCGGCTCGTCATTCCGCGGTGCGGGCTCTTTGGCGTGGCAGCCGGCTTCGTGCAACGCGGCAACCGCGTCTAGGAGCTGCTGGACTCGCTCCGTCATGTGGCGATGCTCTTCGCCCTCGTATTTGTCCAGTTCATCCGTCACCGCCTGGGCGGCCCGGATGTCCTCTGCAGGCGTGGCGTACACGGGGCGTTCTGCCCCAAACATGCTGGTGATGGTCCCGCCACACTGCCGGACAGGGCCGATGCGGCTAGGCCCCCCAGGAGCCGGCGTGCCACCGACGGCCCGGTCCATCTCGAGCCGATAGGCGTTCAAGAGGCGTCGCATGCTGGCCAGCACTCTTGAGAAGCTGGACGCGGCGTGCCTCCAGCATATCAGCATCTGCGTCTTCTGGGATGGGTGTCGTCAAGTCCCGCAACACCGCATTGAGTGGGTCTTGAGCATCTCCATTCGAGCGCTCACCACTGTTAATGACGAGCACCTCCGTGACTGTGCTCCCGCCGCTGTGCTCGCGACGAGGCGGCTCGTCGTAGATCACCATGTTAGTGGGGAACGCGTCAAGCGACACCGTGTCGGAGTCGACGATCATCAGGTTAGTGGAGCCAACAGACTCCAGGTCCACAGCAGGCTCGCTGGTGACGTGAAGCTGGTCGAGGAGGCTGACAAGGCGGCTGTCGGGGCAGCCGGTGCCCGCGTCGGAGGCCGGCTCGTCAGAGAGGTGAATCTCGCCAACAAGGTCAGCGAGGCAGCTCGCTGCGCAGGCGATCTCCACGCCATGTAGGGTGTCGAGGCTGACGTCGTCGGGCGTGCTGGGCTGGCTTCGCTCGCCAGGAAGGAACAAGGTTCCCGTCCAGAGAAGGTCTCCGGGAGACAGTGCACCTCGCCCCACGGTGGGCGCCAAATGTCGGGGGTTGGGTGCGACATATGCCAAAGGATGGCTTATCATGGTGGGAGCAAGTAGAACGTCCCCGGTGCCCAGAAGCGGGATGAGGCGTAGACACGAACGCCGGCATACTTTACCCAGGTTCGGGGCTCTCCTAGGAGATAACACCCCTAGTCCTGCTCTGCGGGGTCTCCGCATGATCACTAAAGGCACAAGTGATACAAAGTTGCTCCTTGAGCTGCGTCTAGAAGAAGGAGAAGGCAAGGCTAGCTCTCTCCTGCCCTAGAAATGTGGCTAGGTCTAATGGGGTGGGAACCCTTTGCATGGGTGCCCTGGGGGGTTTATATAGGCCTACCCTCCAGGGGTACAATGGTAATCTAGCCGGCTGCTGGGCCCGGCCGTCAGCGTCTCCAGCCTCCGGCTTCTCCGCCGACTACTGGGGCCCGCCGCCTGGTGGGCCCACCGACCGGTCTGGTACGGAGCCGACAGGCCACTTCCGCCGCTGGCGGGTCTGGTTCGTGGCATCTCACTATAGTCGTGCTGCTAATGATGCTGGCTTGGTCATCCCAGTGTGGCTACAGTCCCTGCCGCCTGGTGGGAGATCACTGTAGCCACAGCTGGTCTCATCAGGTTAATGATGCACGGGCTTCGAGGGCGGGGACGGCCGCCTTCTAGAGGCCGGCCCTCCTCTGGTCCATCTGGTTCGGCGTGCGCCGTCTTCTGGGATGTTACTGCCCGGTAGGGCCCGCAGCCCGCGGGCCGTACCGACAGGCCGTCGTGGGGAGCAGGGCTCCGCCTGCCTAGAGTGATGTCAGGGAAGAGTGGCAACAGTGCCACGCCGTGCGGAGATCTCCACCCGTACGAGACACTGTGGCCACGCCAACCCCAGGATTCGGGGGTGAGGGCTTCACTGTTGCCACGCCCTGTATCGTCCTCTTGACGGGGGCACAAACTCTGAGGGTGCACGGTGGCCGCCTGCTAGATGTCGTCTTCCATAGAGGCAGGCCGGCTGGAGTCGACCGCTCGTGATTCCGTCTGTTGGTGGTTGGCCGCCCTCTGGCGGCCGGCCGTTGGGCTAGCCGGCCCCCAGAGGGCAGAGCTTCGGCCAGGGGCACAGCAAGGTGGAGCCGGCCCAAGGTCTTGATAAATTCAGGGAGTCGGGTGAGCCTACCCGTGGCCCATTACTCCGACAACGACGGCGAGGCCTAGGAAGGGGACGATGCGGAGCCGGGGAAGACGCAAAAGTGGATGCCCATGCGAAGAGGAGTACGAGGGTTCACTGGTTCGGCTACGGTGTGAGACTACCGTCGCTGCAGAATAACAGGGGGTTTGGACGAGTAGAGGTATGGCCTGGCCAACAGTGGGAGTAGTAGGGCGCGGTGAGGCCTCCGCGGTATCACAGCCGGCCACGGGAGGCAGGAGCACGCGGCATGACCGGCGCTGGTTTGGACGGCTGGAGCAAGAAGACCAGAGGTTGAAGAAGCACTACAACCGTTGGATGAACATCATACAGTAACAGGAGCTAGAATCGTTCATATTGACTAAGTTTACAAAGCCCTCCATCCCCGTCAACTTGGTAGCCCACAAGTCAGCCTCCCAGTATGTTGGGTTCCAGCTGGCAGGGGGAGTATACATTTTTTTGTGTGTAATAAGGAGGCACTTCCTTGCGTGCGAAGATAGCTGGTGGGTCCGACAAGTCAGCTGGGGGCACGTTTTTTCGCGAAATACATAGGCCCTTCCGGTGGGTCCCAGATGTCAGGTGGAGGAATCATTATTTTGCGCGTAATAAGGAGGCATTTCCTTGTGTGCGGCCGTGGACCCAGCTGTCAGCCTCTCCATGCACAGACTACTTCCGATGGTGTCATTCGTTGACCATGTTGACCACGCCGCGCCGAGCGCATCCAAGGTGGTGGACGACGGCGAGGCCCCGGACAGCAACGAGCCGGAGATGGGAAGACGCGGGAGTAGATTGCAGACGGAGAGGTGTATGAGGGTTAACTGGTTCTAGTGTGGTGTGGTTCGGCAGTCGGTGGAGAAGAACAAGAGGTGTGGAGGGGTGGAGGGATGGCCTGGCCAACGGTGGAGTAGCGCTTCATAGCGAAGCATGCTAAGCAGAGCTGCTAGCAGCAGGAGGCAGGAGGTGGTCCCGGTGGCGCCGGAGGAAGAAGACGAGAGATTGAAGATGGATGCCGGTCATTGGATGTAAATCCAACGGCTAACATGTCAAAATCATTTGTTGACTAAATTGACAACGACTTGCGTTGGCTTCGACCTATTGGCCCACAATTCAGCCTCCAAAATTGTGGCATGTTTTCAACCCATTTTTTCAGAATTTACAGTCTTTTTTTTCGCACGGTAAAATTTACAGTCAATTTGATCTTTTTTTGAATTACAGCCATTAGCTGGGCTGGGTGAACAAATAATGTAGCGTCCATGCGGCCCATATATTTTATTTCCTAAAAATTACAGGCCATTTGGACTTTCTCGAAATACACGATTTTGCTGGGCTGATTCTAATTATAATGTTGGGTTGGGCCAGCAATGTTATGAAAAAATAAAAAGGGGCTGAGAATTTTGTTATAAATATATTTAAATAATAAGTTATATTATTACATTCGTCCTAAAATCTTACCAAGCTTTTGTACACAATCACTAGGATTTTCGTGCCAAAGCAATCCAGGATTTTATTGTTAAGAAATTATTTTTATAAGTTAATAAGATGTGGGATATTGTTTTCTTACATATGTAAGTATCTATTAAATATATGATGACAATAAAAATAATATATAATAACATATAAAATAATTTAAATATATATAATATAGTTAGAGGGGAAACATAAGTTGGACCTGGCATTCCTATTCTTATATAGAAAAATAGAACAGACCTCTGCGTTTTCTACAAAAAAAATACATAAATTGGGTTGCCGATATTCAGGAAAAATAAAACCTCGGACGGGAGGTCCATAGGCCGGTCGATACATGATGTCCCTCAAGAAAATACAAATAGGCCTATGGACCTCCCATCCGACGTCGTGGGCTGCGCATGTTAAAAATGAAAGCCTAAACGGGGCAGCCCAAAACCCAGTTGATACTTGCTGCCCTAGTGATAATAAATGATACGTGCCAGCTCCCCGGCATCGTTGTGAATTTATCTCCTATAGTAACTACGTTGAAGCACCTAAAAAATGTAACTATGTTGACAAACCCGTGGGCCCCAATGTGGAGGTAGTATTTTTTTGATGAGGCACTTGCTTGCGTACGGCCATAGACTTGGTGGGTCCCGACTGTCCGCCTCCCCACGTACAGTCCTCTCCAGATTCCTCTCGTTTGTTCAGCATGTTCAGAACGGCAGACAGCAGCGTCGCGGCGAGTGCACAAAGGCGCAGGAGGGGATCCGACCACCTAAGGAAGCGCCTTATTATTAACGAAACTACTAAAATAGCCTAGTGGCCAAGTGACACTACCCGACAGTTGTTCCGCCCGGGTTCGATTCCACCTCACACCTGTGCAGGGAAAATATCTCGAAATTTTTTGCCTCTACATGTGGGTCCCCATTGTCATCTACGCACACCACGTCCAACACTTGCCAAAACTTGGTCCCTCAGTTTCTCTGTGTTTCGCACACTCGACATTGTGTGGGCATTTTGACTGTGCATCATATGAAGATGTGCTATGCATGAATGTTGATCAGCATGATGTTAACTAGCTGGTAGTTCCATTTTCGACCATGAATAAAACTTCCAACATGATGTTAACCCTGTTTGAAAAGGCTGTGTTAATATAAATGCTCTGCCTTTGAAAGTTGCAGTTTCTTATCTGAAATCGAACTTGCAGTTCCTTATCTGAAACTTAAACTTGCAGTTTCTTCTCTGAGAATCACATTGTCTGCACTTTTATACTCCTATGAAACTACATTTTTTAAGTGCTAAAAATATATCTCTAGAATTCATAAAATACTTCATATGCTCAATACTGCAAATCTGAAATTCAAAAGACATTCATATCTGAAATTACTCTCAAAATACACAACACAAAACACAATTCACAACCTGCAAATACTGACAACCCTAAGCTCCTCCTGAAAATTCACAACCTGTCCGACTATTGGGCCGGGGGGGTGGGGGCAGTCCCCTCCTATTCCTCGGCGGCAGACAGGCGCCCCGTGAGACGATGTGAACGACGAGTGTCGGTGTCAAAACCGGCGGATCTCGGGTAGGGGGTCCCAAACTGTGCGTCTAGGCGGATGGTAATAGGAGACAAGGGACACGATGTTTTTACCCAGGTTCGAGCCGTCTCGATGGAGGTAAAACCCTACTCCTGCTTTATTGATATTGATGATATGGGTAGTACAAGAGTGGATCTACCACGAGATCAAGGAGGCTAAACCCTAGAAGCTAGCCTATGGTATGATTGTTGTAATGGTTGTTCGTCCTATGGACTAAAACCCTCCGGTTTATATAGACACCGGAGAGGGCTAGGGTTACACAGAGTCGGTTACAATGGTAGGAGATCTACATATCTGTATCGCCAAGCTTGCCTTCCACGCCAAGGAAAGTCCCATCCGTACACGGGACGAAGTCTTCAATCTTGTATCTTCATAGTCTTGGAGTCCGGCCGATGATGATAGTCCGGCTATCCGGACACCCCCTAGTCCAGGACTCCCTCAGTAGCCCCTAAACCAGGCTTCAATGACGATGAGTCTGGCGCGCATATTGTTCGGCATTGCAAGGCGGGTTCCTCCTCCGAATAATTCATAGAAGATTTATGAACACCAGGATAGTGTCCAACTCTGCAAAATAAATTCCACATTCCACCGTAGAGAGAATAATATGCACACAAGTTCAATCTGCTGATGTATTTTGTGGCGTGATGTCACAGCATCACCAAGCCTTTACTTGAATCATTTTTTATTATACCACCTCAGCGCGTTTAGCAAAGCGGTTTCCTTGGCACGTCTTGTCGAAGCAGAGATCGTGTTCCCCTTATTCCGGGATTCCCATCAATACGGACGTGGGTAACCCAACCGCGCCATTGATGGTGGCGCTTGGGAGATAAGTGAGTTTTACCAGGCCGGTGGGGACGCATAGTCTTCGTCCGCCCATATATAAGGGGATAAGGATCCACCTTTTTTACCTACGCCTTCTTCCTCCTTTGCTTATCCATCTCCGCGCACTCGAGCTCCAGCGCCCAAGTCCGCACATCTCGTCTCAACCTTCTCCAGCCATGTCCAGAGCGGGAGGCTGCGCGGCGCCGGATACCTCTCCAGCGACATCGCGCATCGGCTGCCCGACGAGGGGCAGCTCATCCCCACCCCCAGGCCTCATGAGAGGGTCGTATTCCTTCCCCACTTCCTCCGCGTACTGGGCTTCCTATTGCATCCCTTCGTCTGGGGGCTCATGTACTACTACGGCCTGGACTTCCACGATCTGGCGCCAAACTTCATCCTCAACATCTCGGCGTTTATCGTCGTGTGCGAGGCCTTCCTCTGCATCCGGCCCCACTTCGGCTTGTGGCTAAAGACCTTTAATGTCAAGCCGAAGGTAGTGAAGGGCATCCAAGCGGAGTGCGGAGGCGCCATGGTGGGCAAAATTCCCAACGTCACCTGGCTCGAGGGGGCCTTCGTGGAGTCCATCAAGGGGTGGCCATCGGGGTGGTTCTACATCACCGAGCCGCGTGACCCTAAAAAGGCAGCGGCCCCCGAGTTTAGATCTGGTATCCCCATGCAGCTCACCTCCTGGAAAGAGAAGGGCTTGCTATGGGGTAGTTCGGAGGAGCTGACAGGACTCCAGTCCTGTCTCCAGACCCTGGTGAACAAGAAGCTTAAGCTTGTCAATGTGATCCAGGTCATGCTCGTCCGCTGGATTCTCCCCTGCCAACAGCGGGCCTTCAATTTGTGGGAGTTCAATCCGGCACAGCACCGGACCCTGAGAGGGCTCTTCGACACGACGTACGAAGCTGCCTAGAGGGTGTTGTTCAAGGGCGGAGAAGCCCCCGCGTCTGCAATCGAAGATCGCAGATTCAACACCAAGCGCCCGGCCGGCGAGGTAAGCTTTGTTATCATTTACGGGACACTTATTTCTTTCATAGTTTGACTCTATGTGGGATCTAAAACTCCCAATGCCTTTAACAGGACTGGCAGAGGACGTCCAGACAGGTAGACTGTCCGGCTCCCCTTCCCGAAGACCCAGCGGACACCCGTTTGACGGGGCTGCTGGTTCCGGCCCTTTACGTGGTGCCGGAGAAGAAGGCCAAGAAGAAGGCCACGGGAACCCGAAGGAGTTCCCGGCGCCAGGTGGTATCGGACTCATCGTCCGATGGCTCCGAGGCGGACTCCTCCCCCGAAGACGAGGAGGAGAAAGAGGACTCTCCCCAAGAGGGGGGGAGAGAGGAAGAGGAAGGCTTCCCCAAAGAGGGAGGCCGAAGGGTCCAAGAAGGGGAGGACCCTTCCTCCGGACTGTTTTGACAACGCCGACGACGGCGACGAGGAGTGGCCCTCAAGGGCCAAGCCCCTGGCAAGATCGTATGTATCTGGATTCCTGAGTGATTTATAATTTTTCCTTGTGCCGCGTAGTGTCCTTCTAATGCCGCATACAACCTGCAGTCCGGCCGAGGAGGATCTACCCGCTTCATCGAGCGGGTCCTTGGCTCCGTCGGATGTGGATTCCATTCCAACCGCCTCCACCCCTCGTGATGCTGAGGACGCCGAGGTGGGATCCCAGGAGGGGACCAGCCAGGAGGGGGAGGCTCCGGAGGTGCCACAGGGCAACCTCCCGTACTTCGTACCGGACTCCGCACCGGAACCCGCAGTGGTTCCGGAGTCCGGCAGGCAGCCCCTTCGTAAGAAGGGGAAGACCGTGACACCGGCAGCCTCCATCCAACCGGAGGCACCGGACAACTTGTTGGAGGCGCTCAACGGTGCTTCCATCGAGGAAGAACACCGCACTGATAGTGCGGTGATTCAGAAGGTTCAGCTCGCCAAAAGGGGGCTGACCGAAGCCTGCAGCAGCCTTCTAACAGGCTTTGAGGTAAGAAGTTTTTAAAATATGTAATGTAATACCGCATAGACAGTAGCCCCTGATGCTTGGTTCGGTGTGCGAAAAGAAAAGCCGGAGTGAGGATCTAAAAAGATATACGCAGGAGTTCTAAAAATTATGTCAATATGGGATTGCAGGCTGCGCTGCTGACCTCTACCGCATTGACTGCGGAGGTCGGTGCTTTGAAGCAAGACCTCGAGTGGACCAAGAACGTGCTCGGCCTTGCCAAGAAGCAGCTCGAGGACAAAGAAGGTGAGTAACACCGTATTATATTTGTACCTTACAGAAAAGGATTTTGGTTGCAATAGAAATGACAAGGATAACATTGGCACTACAGAGGCCACGAACGAGGTGGCGACCCTGAAGGAGGCCGTGTCCGCGGCCGAACGTAATGCAGCCGCGGAACGGGTGGAGCGAGAGAAGCAGGAGGCGCGGGTGGCGGAGGTGCGGCAAGAGCTCCAGGATCTCATGGAAAAGCATGAGAGTTTGGAGCGCGACTCGAAGACTCGAGAGTCCGAGCTTGCCTCGGCTCTTGAGAGTGCCAAAGCCGCTAAGGCCGAGGCCCATAAGGCCCTTCAGGAGATTGAGGCGGTGAAGAAAATAGCGGCAGGTAAGGCATTTTTCATGCAAAGCAAGCATGTGAATGTGAATTACCTGTTACTTACCGAATTCGGAGCTCTCCAGGAGCGTTTGCAGATCTGCCTCGCAGCGTGTCCGATGCCGCCGCATTCTACCGGGCCGAGGAGGGGAGATCAACGGAGAAGGTCTTATGGTCTCAGTATGCTGAGGCCGGACATCCGGTGCCCCTTAACGACCAACTGAAGCAGCTGGTTGAGGTCCACAAGGTAGCCGAGCAGGCCATGAGGGGCCTCATAGTCCGGCTGTGGCCTGAAGAGGCCATGCCTGGGAGCTACTTCGGCCTCATGCGGCGGCTGGTGGATGCGTGCCCCTGGATGGAAGTCATCAAGCGCTCCGCCTACATTGAAGGTGCCCGTCGGGCCCTTGCCCGCGCAAAGGTGCACTGGGGCTGGCTGGATGCTGAGAGGCTTCTAACGGACGCGCCGCCAGCGGGCATGGAGTATCGTACGCCCGAGATTTACTATAAGAGTGTCCTGAAGGGTGCCCGCAAGATTGCGGATGAGTGCCCCAAAGATGTAATTTTTGAGTAGACTCGCAATGTGTTATCCTGTGCGCTGAAAACTTTGTTCATATGCGCTAAGCAACGCTTATTGATTTAAAATATTACCTTCTGTGCGGCCGTTTATTAAATCTGAGAGATGGCAAGTCGTCGGCTTCAGCCCCCATGCCACGAGTGCTGGGGTGTTCGGGATAAACTTGAGCACTCTTGTTCCCATTTTTGGGTCCATCTAGGGAGGCGCTCAACACAATGAACAAGGCAACCGGACTTATAATGCTTGAACACTCTCACTTAGCCATAGAATTCTATAATTTTAAATTTAGGCAAAGCCCCTAGTATTCGAAAGACCGAGTTCGGGACGCTATCAATGCCTGGGCAGGACGAAGCCGGTTCCTCGCTCTAAGCGGCATAAGTCTTTAGGGACTCGAAAAGACCTCTCGAACAATGACCAACTCTCGCCTTATCATGATAGTCAGTTTTAGCTTTCTCCACTGAGGCGCTCGCCCAGCTCAACCGGGGCGCAATCGCAGTGGTTCTCCCAGTGCTACCTTAGCCGATAGAACGGAACGTAAGGTACCAAAACATGGGAGCCGGGCAAACCCAACTATTGACCCAAGACATGATCCGGAGCCGATGCATATAATGCTATAAGTTTAGGGTGCCGCACTTGTGAAAGTGTTCGGGCTTATCACACCATAATGCGGGGAACATGAGCCCCTGGTGTATTCGGCCGTACCAAAATGTACGGGTGCAAGATGTCATAAATGAACATATATAAGAAAAGGAATGCAATTATAAGCGAAAAGTGATGCATTGTTTATTCAAGGAATTCTGCCATGAGTGCAGAACGATACAAATAGTGCGGTAAGCAAGGGATTGGACTATTTAAACATGTCCCCCTCCAGGGGTAGGCCGCGGACTGGTGTATTTAACAAATTTACAAATTTAATGCTCATAATGGAGACCACCTGAGTGTTCGTCGTAGCCTTTATCCTTCACTGGCTGTTGCATCGTGAGTTCGGCAGGTTCACCACCGGACAGGGTCTCTGGTGAACGGAGTCTTGTGGATAAATAGAAAAAGAAAAAAAGGAAAATAAAAAGAGCGACACACTTGGGAGCCCCTGGTGTGGTTGAGCCGCACTCTGGGCCTGTCGTGGTCGTGCCCCTCGCCCTATGCCCATGGTATCTCCAGAGCGTAATGATGTACGCGAAGAGCTGGTCTTGCAATCATGCAAGGGCTGGGGTTGGGGCCGCATTGCTAAGCGTGCTCGGAACGTGCCAGGTGGTCTTGATTGATGTTACTCCGGGCACGTTTGGCCATGTCCGGTCGTTTAACGGCCAGACTTGAAAATTGCCTGAAAAGGCTGCTCTGTACTTCTGCCGTGAGAGCCGCTGTGTGTTCCTCTGTTCGGAGGGAGCGTTCAGTATTTTCGTTGACCGTGATGACTCCACGAGGGCCTGGCATCTTGAGCTTAAGGTATGCATAATGCGGCACCGCGTTGAACTTTGCGAGCGCGGTTCGTCCGAGAAGAGCGTGATAGCCACTGCGGAACGGGACTATGTTGAAGATTAACTCCTCGCTTCGGAAATTCTCCGGGGATCCGAAGACCACTTCCAGTGTGACTGAGCCTGTACAATTGGCCTCAACACCTGGTATGACGCCTTTGAAGGTCGTCTTTGTAGGTTTAATCCTTGAGGGGTCTATGCCCATCTTGCTCACTGTATCCTGATAAAGCAGGTTCAGGCTGCTGCCGCCGTCCATCAGGACTCTAGTGAGGTGAAATCCATCGACGATTGGGTCTAAAACCAATGCGGAGAATCCGCCATGGCGGATACTGGTCGGGTGGTCCCTTCGATCGAAAGTGATCGGGCAAGAGGACCATGGATTGAACCTCGGGGCGACTGGCTCCATCGCATATACGTCCCTAAGTGCACGCTTCCGCTCCCTCTTGGGTATATGGGTTGCATATATCATGTTTATCGTCCACGCTTGTGGGGGGAAACCCTTCTGTCCTCTACTGTTCGGCGGCCGAGTCTCTTCCTCGTCATCGCTGTGCAGCCCCTATTGGTGTGGTTGGCTGGCTTTTCGGGGTGCCATGTATCTGGCAAGAGCGGTCGAGTATTCGGTCCAAATTGGACGGACCCAGAGTGGTTCTTTTGAATGGCTTCTTCCGCTGACCGGGTTTAGAGCCTCTGAATCCGGCGTTCACTGCCGTATCCTCATTGTTATCGCCATTAACGTGGCGTTTGTTTTTGTTTCGACGCGAACTGCCATTACGGTCCTTAGTATCCGGACTACCAGCATTTTTGCTGACGTTGTTGCTGCGGGCTAGCCAGCTGTCCTCCCCCGAACAGAAGCGGGTCATGAGTGATGTGAGGGCTGCCATGGATTTCGGCTTTTCCTGTCCTAGGTGCCGGGCCAGCCACTCGTCGCGGATGTTGTGTTTGAAGGCTGCGAGGGCCTCAGCATCCGGACAGTCGACGATTTGATTTTTCTTTGTGAGGAACCGTGTCCAGAACTGTCTGGCCGACTCGTCTGGCTGCTGAATTATGTGGCTTAGGTCATCGTCGTCTGGTGGTCGCACATATGTGCCCTGGAAGTTGTCAAGGAATTCGGCTTCCAAGTCCTCCCAACACCCAATTGATTCTGCTGGCAAGCTGTTAAGCCAATGTCGAGCTGGTCCTTTAAGCTTCAGTGGGAGATATTTGATGGCGTGGAGATTGTCACCACGGGCCATATGGATGTGAAGGAGATAGTCTTCGATCCAAACCGCGGGGTATGTTGTGCTGTCGTATGATTCAATGTTCACGGGTTTAAACCCTTCGGGGATTTGATGATCCATTACTTCATCTGTGAAGCATAGTGGGTGTGCGACGCCTCTATACTGGGCAATATCACGACACAGCTCAAGGGAGCTTTGTCTACTGTGTTTGGCCCGACCGGAGTTGCTGTATCCGGCACGACGGAAGTCGTCTCGCATCGTAGGGCGCCCACGTGATCCATAGATCGATCTTGATTATCTTGCCTTGTCCTCCAATATGCCTCGAAAGTCCGGTGCATTCCCCCGTGGCTTTGTACTTTTCGAGCGGTGCCGGGGTACGGTCCTGGTGGAGGGCCTAGATGCCTCTTTGTCGTGGCCACGAGGTGGTCGGTCTGCCATATTGTGTGAGGTGATGAAGGTATATATGCCTCCTCCTCTAATCGGGGGAGCAACTTGCGTTTTGGGTAGCTTTTGGAGGGGCGTTCGAGTTCATACTCTTTGGCCGCCAGGACTTCAGTCCATCTGTCGGCTAGCAGATCTTGATCAGCTTGAAGCTGTTGCTGCTTTTTCTTTAGGCTATTTGCCGTGGCCATTAGCCTGCGTTTAAAATGCTCTTGTTCAACGGGATCCTCAGGCACGACGAATTCGTCGTCGTTGAGGCTTGCCTCGTCTCCGGAGGGAGGCATGTAATTATCATCCTCGACCTCTTCGTCTGCCGCTCTCTCGTGAGGGCTGGCTTCTGCATCCTCCTGCTCTGAATCTTGCTAGAGGGGGTTGTCTTCGGCACTCTCGGGGGTGTTATTATCTCTGGTGCC
Source organism: Triticum timopheevii (assembly GCA_963921465.1). NCBI lineage: Eukaryota > Viridiplantae > Streptophyta > Magnoliopsida > Poales > Poaceae > Triticum > Triticum timopheevii. Next base: position 374,257,035 of record OY997270.1, read on the forward strand.
AGAATCTCCATTCTTGCTGTGGCGGATTTAGAGCGGCGCCGCTGACGTCGGCTCTTGGGCTATTTCTTAGGGGAATCTGCCTCCGCTGCTTCTTCGCCGTTCCCGTCCTTTGGGATGTCCACCATGTATATGTCGTATGACGAGGTGGTCTTCCAGTGCCCCGTAGGCGCTGGTTCTTGGTCGTCTCCGGCATCGTCGTCCATACCGTCGATGTCTTCGGAGTCGTAGTCTAGCATGTCGGTTAGATCGTCAACAGTGGCTACAAAGTGGGTAGTGGGTCGGTTCTGAATTTCTTCGTCATCTGTATCCCAACCGTCCTGACCGCAGTCCAGCCAGGGCTCTCCTGATAACGAGAGATGTTTTAGCAAATTCAAGATGTCGCCAAAGGGTGAGTGCTGAAAGATGTCCGCAGCGGTGAACTCCATGATCGGCGCCCAATCGGATTCGGCTGGCAGGAGCGCAGGAGGTTCGGAGTCCGGCACCTCGGAGTCACGAGCTTTGCTAGGGATAGGGTCAGTGTTCGGCTCCATCGCCGTGGACATTGCGGCCCCCGAGGCGGTGTCCAACCACCTGTCCTCGATCTGCGCGGTCGGCTCCGAACTAGGGGTCGGAGCGGACTTATGTGCGGCCTCCAGGGCGCTGTCCGGCGGCAGAGCTAAATCATGCCCATCGTGACAGTGCGGCTCGCTCGGCTGTAGCTCGAATCCATCAAAGATCAAGTCTCCACGGATGTCAGCCGTGAAGTTTAGGCTTCCAAATCTGACCTGATGGCCAGGGGCGTAGCTTTCGATCTGCTCCAGATGGCCAAGTGAATTGGCCCGCAGTGCAAAGCCGCCGAACACGAGGACCTGTCCGGGGAGAAAATTCTCACCCTGGACTGCGTTGTTGTTGATTGAAGAAGCCATCAAGCCTATCGGTGACGACACAGAGGAACTCTCAACGAAAGCACCAATGTCAATGTCAAAACCGGCGGATCTCGGGTAGGGGGTCCTGAACTCTGCATCTAGGCAGATGGTAACAGGAGACAAGGGACACGATGTTTTTATCCAGGTTCGGGCCCTCTCGATGGAGGTAAAACCCTACTCCTGCTTGATTGGTATTGATGATATGGGTAGTACAAGAGTGGATCTACCACGAGATCAAGGAGGCTAAACCCTAGAAGATAGCCTATGGTATGATTGTTGTAATGGTTGTTCGTCCTACGGACTAAAACCCTCCGGTTTATATAGACATCGGAGAGGGCTAGGGTTACACAGAGTTGGTTACAATGGTAGGAGATCTACATATCCGTGTCGCCAAGCTTGCCTTCCACGCCAAGGAAAGTCCCATCCGGACACGGGACGAAGTCTTCAATCTTGTATCTTCATAGTCTTGGAGTCCGGTCGATGATGATAGTCCGGCTATCCGGACACCCCCTAGTCCAGGACTCCCTCAGCAAGGGAGAGCATGGCGGGGAAGTGTCGTCGGGCCAACTGCTTTTCTCCTCTTGCAGTTGGGTTCGGTCGACGAAGACTCCACCGGCTCGCTCTGGCAGGACACCCCCACAAACGGCACCCTGTAGATGCTCGATCCTTCAATCTCTGGTGGATGCTCCATCTGGGATCGATACTCCCACCACTGCTCCCTCACGATCGGATTCGGTGAATCTGTTTGCTCCATGGCCCAGAGGAGCAGCTCTATGTACTCCGGCGCGACTCCCTCCGGGAGTATCACCGCCTTTTCGCCCTGTTGCAGATATTTGGCCATGGATGTCATCGTCGCCGCTAGTTGGTCCTTGTTGTCAAACCAAGACTGTATCTCCAACATCCTAGCTAGCTTCACAGGGTCGCCGTCTGCAATCCTCACATATCGGTTGTACTCCTCCATCGATCTACTTCTCCACAGCACCTTCACTTGCCGGCGGTGGTTTTTGAATGGAATAGGAGAGGAGCAGCGCTGGTTTTGGATTAGAACGGGAGAGGAGCGATGCTGGTTTTGGACTGGAACAGGAGAGGAGGGGAGGTGGTTTTGAAATAGAAGAGGAGAGGAGCGGCGCTGGATTTAGATTGGAATAGGAGAGGAGCGGTGGTGGTTTAAGACGAGAAGAGCGGAAGAGCGGCGCTGGTCTTTAAAGTGTTTTTTTGTTGTTTTGCGTATTTTGGGTCAAAGTTTGACCACGTACTGTATTTGACAAGCAAAATGTGAATGCATGTCACCAAAAATTGTATCGTCTGGTTCGCATCTGAATGTACTTTCAAATTATATTATTTTTGCAACGTATAACATATATTTTATGTGCGAAAATCATGGTCAGTTATGACCCAGAATAAAAGGGAGACTACTTAATGTGGGGTCGCTTTCTTAATTGAAGGGTAAATTGATTTTGATTTTGATCCAGTCACAGTGCGCCGTCCCTCTCGTCCAATCCTAAATCGCTGCCGCATGCTCATGTCCCTCTTCTCCATTGCAAAACCACCTCCTCTCCTCTCCATCATCTCCATTCCAAAACCACCATCTCGCCTCTCCCTCTTGTGATCTTCTCCATTGCAAAACCACCTTCTCTCCTCTCCATCATCTCCATTCCAAAACCACCGTCTCGCCTCTCCCTCTTCTCTATTGCAAGACCACTATCTCTCCTCCCATCTTCCAAATCTAGCACCGGACCACTTAGAAGGACATCTATGGAGAGGATGCGGCAGCGAATCAGGTAGATCACCGGCGGCGACCAGGCAAAGTTAGCTAGGTTGAAGGAGATCCTTACTTGGTTTGACAATGAGTGGGAGATTTCGAGGATGGTGCAGGCCATGTGGCAATGTATGCGAAAGAGCGAGACGGCGGTGATGAGGGCGGCGATGTACATGTACTCCTCGACGGCAGTCATGCCGCAGTCCTCTGAGTTCATTGAGTATCTCCTCTGGGCGATGGAGCAGACAGATTCGCCCGAGGCGATAGTTAGGCGGAGGTGGTGGGCGTACAGGTGGAAGGTCGAGCACCCAGAGGATAACGAATCGATCGAGTATGGTGTGCCATTCATGAGGGTACAGAGCCAGCCGGAGCCACAGGAGTATTCATTCTCCCACCGCAAGAGGAGGCGGGCTGGCGCGACATCGCTTCTCCGCCGTTCTCCATGGTTCCCTCGACGCTCTCCTCGTTTCTGTTGGAAATATGCCCTAGAGGCAATAATAAAATGGTTATTATTATATTTCCTTGTTCATGATAATTGTCTATTGTTCATGCTATAATTGTACTAACTGGAAACCGTAATACATGTGTGAATACATAGACCACGGCATGTCCCTAGTGAGCCTCTAGTTGACTAGCTCGTTGATCAATAGATGGTTATGGTTTCCTGACCATCGACATAGGATGTCATTGATAACGGGATCACATCATTAGGAGAATGATGTGATGGACAAGACCCAATCCTAAGCATAGCACAAGATCGTGTAGTTCGTTTGCTAAAGCTTTTCTAATGTCAGGTATCATTTCCTTAGACCATGAGATTGTGTAACTCCCTGATACCGTAGGAGTGCTTTGGGTGCACCAAACGTCACAACGTAATTGGGTGGCTATAAAGGTGCACTACGGGTATCTCCGAAAGTGTCTGTTGGGTTGGCACGAATGGAGACTGGGATTTGTCACTCCGTGTAACGGAGAGGTATCTCTAGGCCCACTCGGTCGGACATCATCATTATGTGCACAATGTGACCAAGGAGTTGATCACGGGATGATTTGTTACGGAACGAGTAAAGAGACTTGCCGGTAACGAGATTGAACAAGGTATCAGGATACCGACGATCGAATCTCGGGCAAGTACTATAGACGGTAGACAAAGGGAATTGTATACGGGATTGATTGAATCCTTGACATCGTGGTTCATCCGATGAGATCATCGTGGAACATGTGGGAGCCAACATAGGTATCCAAATCCCACTGTTGGTTATTGGCCGGAGAGTTGTCTCGGTCATGTCTGCATGGTTCCCGAACCCGTAGGGTCTACACACTTAAGGTTCGATGACGCTAGGGTTATAGGGAATAGATATACGTGGTTACCGAATGTTGTTCGGAGTCCCGGATGAGATCCCGGACATCACGAGGAGTTCCGGAATGGTCCGGAGGTAAAGATTTATATATGGGAAGTCCTGTTTTGGTCACCGGAAAAGTTTCGGCTGCTATCAGTAATGTACCGGGACCACCGGGAGGGTCCCGGGGGTCCACCAGGTGGGACTACCGGCCCCAGAGGGCTGCGTGGGCCAAGTGTGGGAGGGGACCAGCCCCGGCTGGGCTGGTGCGCCCCCCACCAGGGTCCAAGGTGAAGAGAGAAGGGAAAAAGGGGGAACCCTAGGCTCAGATGGGCCTAAGGCCCACCTAGTTGTGCGCCCCCCCTCTCTCCCCCTTGGCCGCCCCCTAGGGGTGGAAACCTAGGTGGGGGAGCAGCCCCTCCCTTCCCCCTATATATAGTGGGGTTTTGGGGCTGCCATACACATGAGAAGATCTCCCTCTTCGCGCAGCCCTACCCCTCTCCCTCCTCGACTCTTGCGGTGCTTGGCGAAGCCCTGCTGGAGTGCCATGCTCCTCCACCACCACCACGCCGTCGTGCTGCTGCTGGATGGAGTCTTCCCCAACCTCTCCCTCTCCCCTTGCTGGATCAAGGCACGGGAGACGTCATCGGGCTGCACGTGTGTTGAACACGGAGGTGTCGTTGTTCGGTGCTTAGATCGGAATCAATTGCGATCTGAATCGCTACGAGTACGACTCCTTCATCCCTGTTCTTGTAACGCTTCCGCATCGCGATCTTCAAGGGTATGAAGATGCACTCCCCTCTCTCTCGTTGCTAGTATCTCCATAGATTGATCTTGGTGATGCATAGAAAATTTTGAATTTCTGCTACATTCCCCAACAGTGGTATCAGAGCTAGGTCTATTGCGTAGATTCTTTGCACGAGTAGAACACAAGTAGTTGTGGGTGATGGTTTGTACAATTTGCTTACCGTTACTAGTCCTATCTTGATTCGGAGGCATTGTGGGATGAAGCGGCCCGGACCGACCTTACACGTACGCTTACGTGAGACAGGTTCCACCAACTGACATGCACTTGTTGCATAAGGTGGCTAGCGGGTGCCAATCTCTCCCACTTTAGTTGGATCGGATTCGATGAAAAGGGTCCTTATGAAGGTAAATAGCAATTGGCATATCACCATTGTGTCTTTGCATAGGTAAGAAACGTTCTTGCTAGAAACCCGTAGCAGCCACGTAAAACATGCAACAACAATTAGAGGACCTCTAACTTGTTTTTGCAGGGTATGTTATGTGATGTGATATGGCCAAAAGAATGTGATGAATGATATATGTGATGTGTGCGATTAATCATGTTCTTGTAATAGGAATCACGACTTGCATGTCGATGAGTATGATAACCGGCAGGAGCCATAGGAGTTGTCTTATTTTTGTATGACCTGTGTCGCCATGTAATTACTTTACTTTATTGCTGTTGGGGAACATAGTACTTTCAAAAAAAATTCCTACGCACACGCAAGATCATGGTGATGTATAGCAACGATAAGGGGAGTGTATCTTCATATCCTTGAAGATCGCTAAGCAGAAGCGTTTATCAACGCGGTTGATGTAGTCGTACGTCTTCACAATCCGACCGATCCAAGTACCGAACGCACGGCACCTCCGAGTTCTGCACACGTTCAGCTCAATGACGTCCTTTCCTTCTCGATCCAGCAAGACGGGTGAAGTAGTAGATGAGTTCCGGCAGCACGACGGCGTGGTGACGGTGTTGGTGAAGAACAATCTCCGCAGGGCTTTGCCTAAGCACTACGAAAACTATTACGGAGGATAAACTAGAGGGGACGGGGTTGCCGGCACATGGCTTGCTGTTTCTTGATGTGTCTTTGGTGCTAGCCCTGCCCCTCTATTTATATGTTGAGCCTTAGGGTCGAAACTTGGAGTAAAAGCCTCCACAATGTCGGTTTCACCCGAAAGGCAAGAGTCCTTCTTGGACTCCAGGGCCAGACGCCAGGGTTCCCGGTGTCTGGACCCAGACGCCAGGGACCCTGGCGTCTGGCCCCTGGACTCCGCAAAACTTCCTTTTGCGCTTTCCAAAAACCTTGTGGGCTTTCCCCTTTGGCCCAAATAACGTGTTCTCGTACCCAAACATTTCGAGAAACATCCTGAACCCCTTCCGGTGAATTCCGGAACCCTTCCGGAGATCAAACACTATTATCCCATATATCAAACTTTATCTCCGGACCATTCCGGTGTTCCTCGTCATGTCCATGATCTCATCCGAGACTCCGAACAACATTTGGTTACTGAGGGAGTCCTGAACTAGGGGGTGTCCGGACAGCCGGACTATCATCGTCCGCCGGACTCCAAGACTATGAAGATGCAAGATTGAAGACTCCGTCCCGTGTCCGGATGGGACTTTCCTTGGCGTGGAAGGCAAGCTTGGCGATACGGATATGTAGATCTCCTACCATTGTAACCGACTCTGTGTAACCCTAGCCTCCTCTGGTGTCTATATAAACTGGAGGGCTTTAGTCCGTAGGACAACATACATTACAACAATCATACCATAGGCTAGCTTTAGGGTTTAGCCTCCTTGATCTCGTGGTAGATCCACTCTTGTACTACCCATATCATCAATATTAATCAAGCAGGACGTAGGGTTTTACCTCCATCAAGAGGGCCCAAACCTGGGTAAAACATCGTGTCCCTTGTCTCCTGTTACCATCCGCCTAGACGCACAGTTCGGGACCCCCTACCCGAGATCTGCCGGTTTTGACACCGACATTGGTGCTTTCATTGAGAGTTCCTCTGTGTCGTCACCGATAGGCTCGATGGCATCTTCAGTCAACAACGCTGTCCAGGTTGAGACTTTTCTCCCCGGACAGATCTTCGTATTCGGCACCTTCGCACTGCGGGCCGATTCCCTTGGCCATCTGGAGCAGATCGAAAGGTACGCCCCTGGCCATCAGGTCAAATTCGGAAGCCTAAACTTCACAGCCGACATCCGTGGGGACTTGATCTTCGACGGGCTCGAGCCAAAGCCGAGCGTGCCGCACTGTTGCGATGGGCATGATCTAGCTCTGTCGCCGAACAGTGCCTTGGTGGCCGCACACGAATCCGCTTTGACCTTTAGTCCGGTGCCGATCGCCCAGATTGAGGATCGGTGGATGGACACCACCTCGGGGGCTTCAGCTTCCACGGCGATAGAGCCGAACGCTAATCTTGTCCCTCACGAAACTCGTGATTCCGAGGTGCCGGACTCCGGATCTCCCACGCCCCTACCAATCGAGTCGGATTGGGCGCCGGTTATGGAATTCACCGCCGCGGACATCTTCCAACACTCGCCCTTTGGCGACATCCTAAATTCGCTAAAGCATCTCTCGTTAACGGGAGAGTCCTGGCCGGACTATGGTCAGGATGGTTGGGATACGGACGACGTAGAAATTCAGAGCCCACCCACCACCCACTTTGTAGCCACTGTCAACGATCTAACCGACATGCTAGACTACGACTCCGAAGACATCGATGCTATGGACGACGATGCCGGAGACGAACAGGAACCAGCGCCTACAGGGCACTGGAAGACCACCTCGTCATACGACATATACATGGTGGACACCCCAAAAGACGGGGACGGCGGAGAAACAGCGGAGGCAGATTCTTTAAAGAAACAGCCCAAGCCCCAGCGTCAGCGGCGCCGCTCTAAATCCCGCCACAGCAAGAATGGAGATTCCGGCATAGGAGATAATAGTACCCCAGAGAGTGTCGAAGATAACCCCCTCCAGCAAGACTCAGCGCAGGAGGATGCAGAAGCAAGCCCTCACGAGAGGGCGGCAGACGAAGAGGTTGAGGATTATAATTATATGCCTCCCTCCGAAGACGAGGCAAGCCTCAATGACGACGAATTCGTCGTGCCCGAGGATCCCGTCGAACAAGAGCGTTTTAAACGCAGGCTTATCGCCACGGCAAATAGCCTAAAGAAAAAGCAGCAGCAGCTTCAAGCTGATCAGGACCTGCTGGCCGATCGATGGACAGAGGTCCTTGCGGCCGAAGAGTACAAACTCGAACGCCCCTCCAAATGCTACCCAAGACGCAAGTTGCTTCCCCGATTAGAGGAGGAAGCGTACATACCTCCATCACCAGCGCACGATACGGCCGACCGACCACCCCGTGGTCGTGACAGAGAGGCATCCAGGCCCCCAATCAAGACCGTACCCCGGCATCGCTCCAAAAGTACGAAGGCAAGGGGGAACGCGCCGGACTTGCGAGATATATTGGAGGACAAGGCAAGGCAATCCAGATCCATCTACGGATCACGTGGGCGCCCCACGACCCATGATGAATACCATCGCGACGGATACAATAACCTCGGCCGGGCCGGACACAGCAGACAACGCTCTCTCGAGCTGCGTCGTGATATTTCTCAATACAGAGGCGCCGCACACCCGCTATGCTTCACTGACGAAGTAATGGATCATCAAATCCCTGAAGGGTTTAAACCCGTAAACATTGAATCCTACAATGGCACAACAGACCCCGCGGTTTGGATCGAAGATTATCTTCTCCACATCCACATGACCCGTGGCGATGATCTCCATGCCATCAAGTATCTCCCACTCAAGCTTAAAGGACCAGCTCGGCATTGGCTCAACAGCTTGCCCGCAGAGTCAATTGGGTGATGGGAAGACCTGGAAGCTGCATTCCTCGACAACTTCCAGGGCACGTATGTGCGACCACCAGACGCCGATGACCTAAGCCACATCATTCAGCAGCCAGACGAATCGGCCAGACAATTCTGGACACGGTTCTTGACAAAGAAAAACCAAATAGTCGACTGTCCGGATGCGGAGGCCCTTGCAGCCTTCAAAAATAACATCCGCGACGAATGGCTAGCCCGGCACCTGGGACAGGAAAAGCCGAAATCCATGGCAGCCCTCACGTCATTAATGACCCGCTTTTGCGCGGGAGAGGATAGCTGGCTAGCTCGCAGCAATAATCTCCGTAAAAATTCTGGCAGTCCGGATACCAAGGACAACAACGGCAGGTCACGTCGAAACAAAAACAAACGCCGCATTAACGGCGACGATAAGGAGGATACGGCAGTCAACGCCGGATTCCGAGGCTCTAAACCCGGTCAGTGGAAGAAGCCATTCAAAAGAACCACTCCGGGTCCGTCCAATTTGGACCGAATACTCGACCGCTTATGCCAGATACATGGCACCCCTGAAAAGCCAGCTAATCACACCAACAGAGACTGCTGGGTGTTCAAGCAGGCAGGCAAGTTAATTGCCGAAAACAATGACAAGGGGCTAAACAGCGACGACGAGGAAGAGACCCGACCGCCGAACAATTAAGGACAGAAGGGTTTCCCCCCACAAGTGCGGATGGTGAACATGATTTACGCAACCCATATACCCAAGAGGGAGAGGAAGCGCGCACTAAGGGACGTCTATGCGATGGAGCCAGTCGCCCCGAAGTTCAATCCATGGTCCTCGTGTCCAATCACTTTCGATCGAAGAGACCATCCGACCAGCATACGCCATGGCGGATTCGCCGCATTGGTTTTAGACCCAATCGTCGATGGATTTCACCTCACAAGAGTCCTGATGGATGGCGGTAGTAGCCTGAACCTGCTTTATCAGGATACAGTGCGCAAGATGGGCATAGACCCCTCAAGGATTAAACCTACAAAGACAACCTTTAAAGGTGTCATACCAGGTGTGGAAGCCAACTGTACAGGCTCAGTCACACTGGAAGTGGTCTTCGGATCCCCGGACAATTTCCGGAGCGAGGAGTTAATCTTCGACATAGTCCCGTTTCGCAGCGGCTATCACGCTCTGCTCGGACGAACCGCGTTTGCAAAATTCAACGCGGTGCCGCATTATGCATACCTCAAGCTCAAGATGCCAGGCCCTCGTGGAGTCATCACGGTCAACGGAAATACGGAACGCTCCCTCCGAACGGAGGAACATACAGCGGCTCTCACGGCAGAAGTACAGAACAGCCTTTTAAGGCAATTCTCGAGTCCGGCCGTTAAACGGCCGGATACAGCAAAACACGCCCGAAGCAATACCAACCAAGACCACCTGGCGCGATCAGAGCACGCGTAGCAATGCGGCCCCAACCCCCGCCCTCGCATGATTGCAAGAACAACCCTCTGCGTACATCATTATACTTTGGAGATACCATGGGCACAGGGGAAGGGGCACGATCACAATGGACCCAGAGTGCGGCTCGACCACACTAGGGGCTTGCAAGTGTGCCCCCCTTCTTTTCTTTTTCACTTTACTTCTTTGTGTACACAGGACTCCGTTAACCAGAGGCCCTGTCCGGCGGTGAACCTGCCAAACTCATGATGCAATAGCCAGGGAAGAAAGAAGGCTGCGACGAAACACTCAGGTGGTCTCAATTACGAGCATTAAATTCGATTATATACACCTAGTCCGAAGCTCACCCCTGGAGGGGGACATGTTTAATTAGTCCAAATCCCTTGCTTACCGCACTATTTGTATCAGTCCGCACTCATAGCAGGCTATCTTTAATAAATAACGCAGCACTTTTTAACTGCAATTGCATTACTTTTTATATATATGTTCATTACATGACATATTGCACCCGTATATTTTGGTACGGCCGAATACACCAGGGGCTTATGTTCCCCACATTATCGTGTGATAAGTCCAAACACTTTCACAAGTGCGGCACCCCGAACTTATAGCATTATATGAATCGGCTCCGAATCATGTCTTGGGTCAATAGTTGGGTTTGCCCAGCTCCCACATTTTGGTGCCTTACGTTCCGTTCTGTCGGCTAAGGTGGCACTGGGAGAACCACTGCGATTGCGCCCGGTTGAACAGGGCGAGCGCCTCAGTGGAGAAAGCTAAAACTAACCGGCATGATAAGGCGAGAGACTGGTCGCTGTTCGAGAGGTTTTTTTGGGTCCTTAAAGACTCACGCCGCTTCGAGCGAAGTTCCGGACAATGTCCGACGAAGGCGTGGATAGCGCCCCGGATTCGGTCTTCCAAATACCAGGGGCTTCGCCGAAATTTAAAATTATAGAATTCTATGGCTAAGTGAGAGTGTTCAAGCATTATAAGTCCGGTTGCCTTGTTTGTTGTGTTGAGCGCCTCCCAAGATGGACCCAAAAATGGGAACAAGAGTGCTCAAGTTTATCCCGAACACCCCAGCACTCGCGGCTCGGGGGCTGAAGCCAACGACTTGCCATCTCTCAGATTTTATATGGCCGCACAGAAGGTAATATTTTAAATTAAAAAAGCGTTGCTCAAGGCGCATATGAACGAAGTTTTCAGCGCACAGGATAATACATAGCGAGTTTACTCAAAGATTACATTTCTGGGGCACTCATCCGCAATATCGCGGGCTCCCTTCAGGACAGTTTTATAATACATTTCGGGCATGCGATACTCCTTGCCCGGTGGCGGTAGGTCCGTGAGAAGCTTCTCCGCATCCAACCTGCCCCAATGCACCTTTGTGCGGGCAAGGGCCTAATGAGCACCTTCAATATAGGCGGAGCGCTTGATGACCTCCACCCAGGGGCACGCATCCACCAGCCGCTGCACGAGGCCGAAGTAGTTCCCAGGCATGGCCTGTCCAGGCCACAGCCGGATTATAAGGCCCTTCATGGCCTCCTCAGCTACCTTGTGGAGTTCGACCAGCTGTTTCAGCTGGTCGCTTGGGGGCACCGGATGGCCGGCCTCAGCGTACTGAGACCAGAAGACCTTCTCCGTCTAGCTCCCCTCCTCGCCACGATAGAATGCGGCGGCATCGGACGCACTACGCGGTAGATCTGCAAACGCCCCTGGAGAGCTCCGAATGCGGGTAAGTGTTAGGTAGTTTACATTAACATGCTTGCTTTGCATGAAAAATGCCTTACCCGCCGCTATCTTCTTTACATCTTCAACCTCCTGAAGGGCCTTACGGGCCTCGGCCTTGGCGGTCTTGGCACTTTCGAGAGCCGAGGCAAGCTCGGACTCTCGAGTCTTGGAGTCACGCTCCAAACTGTCATGCTTCTCCATGAGAGCCTGGAGCTCTTGCCGTACTTCCGCCACCCGTGCCTCCTGCTTTTCTCGCTCTGCCTGTTCCGCGGTCGCACTGCGTTCGGCCGCGGACACAGCCTCCTTTAGGGCCGCCACCTCGTTCGTGGCCCCTGCAGTACCCATATTATCCTTGTTAATTTTATTGCGACCAAAATCCTTTTCTGTAAGGTAATTATTCAAAGCGGTGTTACTCACCTTCTTTGTCCTCGAGCTGCTTCTTGGCATGGCCGAGCTCTTGCTCGGACCGCTCGAGGTCCTGCTTCAACACACCGACCTCCACACTCAGTGCGGCAGAGGTCAGCAGCACAGCCTGCAAACCCATATTGACATATTATAAGCAACCCTGCGTATATCTTGTTAGATCCTCAGTCCGGCTTTTCTTGCCGAACACCGAACTGAGCATTAGGGGCTACTGTCTATGCGGTATTACATTACACAACTTTAACCTCTTACCTCAAAGCCTGTTAGAAGGCTGCTGCAGGCTTCGGTCAGCCCGCTCCTGGCGAGCTGAACCTTCTGAATCACCGCACTCATGAGAGTGCGGTGTTCTTCCTCGATGGAAGCGCCTTTAAGCGCCTCCAACAAGTTGTCCGGCGCCTCCGGTTGGACGGAGGCCGCCGGTGTCACAGTCCTGCCCTTCTTTCGAAGGGGCCGCTTGCCGGACTCTGGAACCACTGCGGGTTCCGATGTAGAATCAGGCGCAAAGTTCGGGGGGCTGCCTGACGGCGCCTCCGGAGCCTCCTGCTGATGGGTCCCTCTCTGGGATCCCACCTCGGCGTCCTCATTGGCGCGGGGGGTAGTGGCAGTCGGAAGTGAATCCACATCCGACGGGGCCAATGACCCGCTCGATGAAGCGGGGAGATCATCATCAGCCGGACTATGGAGAAAATGCGGCATTACAGGACGCTACTCAATACGAAAGAAATTGCATATCAAGGATCCGGATACTTACGATCTTGCCGGACGCCTGGCCCTTAAAGGCCACTCCTCCTCGCCAATGATGGTGTTGGCGAAACTGTCCGAGGGAATAGTTCTCCCCCTCTTGGACCCTTCGGCCCCCCCTATTGGGGAAGCCTTCCTCTTCTTCTCTCCCTCCTCCGGGAGAGAGTCTTCTTCCTCCTCCTCATCTTCGGGGGAGGAGTCCGCCTCGTCGTCGGACGCCTGATGGCGGGAACTCTTTCGAGTCCCCGCGGCCACCTTCTTGGCCTTCTTCTCCGGCACCACGTGCGGTGCCGGAACCAGTAGCCCTGCTAGACGGGCGTTCACTGGGTCCTCTGGCATGGGAGCCGGGCTGATGAGCTGCTCGGCCTTCTCCATCCATTCCTGTCAAAGGAAAAGAGAGATTGAAACCCTCTTAGAATCAATTTGATTGCCACAAGTGTCCCGTAAAGGGGTTGAATCACTTACCTCGTCAGCTGGATGCTGCGAGAAAAATCCGCGATCTTCCGTCGTGGATGCGGGGGCTTCGGCACCCTTAAACAACACCCTCCAGGCGCCTTCATATGTCATATCGAAGAGCCCTCTTAGCGCCTGGTGCTGTTCCAGATTGAACTCCCACAGATTGAATGCCCGTTCTTGGCATGGGAGAATACGGCGGATGAGCATGACTTGGACCACATCGACGAGCCTGAGCTTATTGCTCACCAGCTTCTGGATGCAGGTTCGGAGTCCCGTCAGCTCCTTCGGGTTGCCCCATAGCAAGCCCTTCTCTTTCCAGGAGGTGAGCTGCGTGGGGATGCCAGATCTAAACTCGGGGGCCGCCGCCCATGTGGGCTCGCGCGGCTCGGTGATGTAGAACCACCCCAATTGCCACCCCTTGACGGAGTCCACGAAGGCCCCTTCGAGCCAAAGGACGTTGGGTAGCTTACCCAACATGGCACCTCCGCATTCCGCTTGCGTGCCCTTCACAACCTTCGGCTTGACGTTGAAGGTCTTGAGCCACAGGCCGAAGTGGGGCCGGATGAAGAGGAAGGCCTCGCACACGACGATAAACGCCGAGATGTTGAGGATGAAGTTCGGCGCCAGATCATGGAAATCCAGTCCGTAGTAAAACATGAGCCCCCGGACGAATGGGTGGAGTGGAAAGCCCAGTCCGCGGAGGAAGTGGGGAAGAAAGACGACCCTCTCGTGGGGCCCGGGGGTAGGGATGAGCTGCCCCTCGTCGGGCAGCCGATGCGCGATATCGCCGGAGAGGTATCCGGCGCTGCGCAGCTTGGTGATGTGCTCCTCCTTGACGGTGGAGGCCAACCATTTGCCTCCTGCTCTGGACATATTTTAAGAAGGCCGAGGCGATATGCGCGAGCTTGGGCGTTGGAGCTTGAGTGCGCGGAGATGGGTAAGCAAAGGAGGAAGAAGGCGTAGGTGAGAAGGTAAATCCTTATCCCTTATATATAGGTGGACGAGGACTATGCGTCCCCCACCGGCCCGGTAAAACTCGCTTATCCCCCAAGCGCCACCATCAATGGCGCAGTTGGGTTACCCACGTCCGTATTGATGAGAATCCCGGAATAAGGGGAACACGATCTCTGCTTCGACAAGACGTGCCAAGGAAACTGCTTCGCTAAACGTGCTGAGGTGGTATAATAAAAAATGATTCAAATAAAGGCTTGGACGCGGTGTGATGTCATGCCACATAAAACGTCAGCAGATTGGATTTATGTGCATTATTCTCTCTACGGTGGAATGTGGAATTTATTTTGCAGAGCCGGACACTATCCTGGTGGTCATGATCTTCTCTGGATTATTCAAGGGAGGAACCCGCCTTGCAATGCCGAACATTATGCGCGCCGGACTTATCGTCATTGAAGCCTGGTTCAGGGGCTACTGAGGGAGTCCTGGACTAGGGGGTGTCCGGACAGCCGGACTATCATCGTCCGCCGGACTCCAAGACTACGAAGATGCAAGATTGAAGACTCCGTCCCGTGTCCGGATGGGACTTTCCTTGGCGTGGAAGGCAAGCTTGGCAATACGGATATGCAGATCTCCTACCATTGTAACCGACTCTGTGTAACCCTAGCCTCCTCCAGTGTCTATATAAACCGGAGGGCTTTAGTCCGTAGGACAACATACATTACAACAATCATACCATAGGCTAGCTTTAGGGTTTAGCCTCCTTGATCTCGTGGTAGATCCACTCTTGTACTACCCATATCATCAATATTAATCAAGCAGGACGTAGGGTTTTACCTTCATCAAGAGGGCCCGAACCTGGGTAAAACATCGTGTCCCTTGTCTCCTGTTACCATCCGCCTAGACGCACAGTTCGGGACCCCCTACCCGAGATCCGCCGGTTTTGACACCGACAGTTACCAACATGCATAACTCATATAATACTATATCGTCAACGAAACGTTAAGCGTGCGGACCCTACGGGTTCGAGAACTATGTAGACATGACCGAGACACGTTTCCGGTCAATAACCAATAGCGGGACCTGGATGCCCATATTGGCTCCCACATATTCTACGAAGATCTTTATCGGTCAAACCGCATAACAACATACGTTATTCCCTTTGTCATCGGTATGTTACTTACCCGAGATTCGATCGTCGGTATCCAATACCTAGTTCAATCTTGTTACCGGCAAGTCTCTTTACTCGTTACATAATGCATCATTCCGTAACTAACTCATTAGCTACATTGCTTGCAAGGCTTATAGTGATGTGCATTACCGAGAGGGCCCAGAGATACCTCTCCGATAATCGAAGTGACAAAACCTAATCTCGAAATACGCCAACCCAACATCTACCTTTGGAGACACATGTAGTACTCCTTTATAATCACCCAGTTACGTTGTGACGTTTGGTAGCACCCAAAGTGTTCCTCCGGTAAATGGGAGTTGCATAATCTCATAGTTTCAGGAACATGTATAAGTCATGAAGAAAGCAATAGCAATATACTAAACGATCAAATGCTAGGCTAACGGAATGGGTCATGTCAATCACATCATTCTCCTAATGATGTGATCCCATTAATCAAACGACAACACATGCCTATGGTTAGGAAACATAACCATCTTTGATTAATGAGCTAGTCAAGTAGAGGCATACTAGTGACACTATGTTTGTCTATGTATTCACACATGTATTATGTCTCCGGTTAATACAATTTTAACATGAATAATAAACATTTATCATGAAATAAGGAAATAAATAATAACTTTATTATTGCCTCTAGGGCATATTTCCTTCAGTCTCCCACTTGCACTAGAGTCAACAATCTAGTTCACATCGCCATGTGATTTAACATCAATATTCATATCTGTATATGATTAACACCCATAGTTCACATTGTCATGTGACCAACACCCAAAGGGTCTACTAGAGTCAATAATCTAGTTCACATCGCTATGTGATTAACACCCAAAGAGTACTAAGGTGTGATCATGTTTTGCTCGTGAGAGAAGCTTAGTCAACGGGTCTGTCACATTAATTCAGAGCCGTATGTATTTTGCAAATATTCTATGTCTACAATGCTCTGCACGGAGCTACTCTAGCTGATTGCTCCCACTTTCAATATGTATCTAGATCGAGACTTAGAGTCATCTGGATCAGTGCCAAAACTTGTATTGACATAACCCTTTACGACGAACCTTTTTGTCACCTCCATAATCGAGAAACATATCCTCATTCCACTAAGGATAATTTTGACCAATGTCCAGTGATCTACTCCTAGATCACTATTGTACTCCCTTGCCAAACCAGGGCAGAGTATACAATAGGTCTGGTCCATACCATGGCATACTTTTATAGAACCTATGACTGAAGCATAGGGAATGACTTTCATTCTCTTTCTATTTTCTGCCGTGGTCGGGATTTGAGTCTTACTCAATTTCATACCTTTGTAACACAGGCAAGAACTTTTTCTTTGACTGTTCCATTTTGAACTACTTCAAAATCTTGTCAAGGTATGTACTCATTGAAAATCTTATCAAGCGTCTTGATCTATCTCAATAGATCTTGATGCTCAATATGTAAGTAGCTTTGCCGAGGTCTTTCTTTGAAAAAACTCCTTTCAAACACTCCTTTATGCTTTGCAGAATAATTCTACATTATTTCCGATCAACAATATGTCATTCACATATACTTATCAGAAATGTTGTAGGGCTCCCACTCACTTTCTTGTAAGAACAGGCTTTCCCACAAGTCTGTATAAAACTATATGCTTTGATCAACTTATCAAAGCGTATATTCCAACTCCGAGATGCTTGCACCAGTCCATAGATGGATTGCTGGAGCTTGCATATTTTGTTAGAACATTCAGGATTGACAAAAAACTTCCGGTTGCATCATATACAACTCTTCTTTAAGAAAACCATTAAGGAATGCAGTTTTGACATCCATTTGCCAGATTTCATGGCAATTGCTAACATGATTCGGACAAACTTAAGCATCGCTACAGTTGAGAAAATCTCATTGTAGTCAACACCTTGAACTTGTCAAAAACCTTTTTGTGACAAGTCGAGCTTTGTAGATAGCAACACTACTATCAACGTCCGTCTTCCTCTTGAAGATCCATTTATTTTTCTATGGTTTGCCGATCATCGGGCAAGTCCACCAAAGTCCATACTTTGTTCTCACACATGGATCCCGTCTCAGATTTCATGGCCTCAAGCCATTTCGCGGAATCTGGGCTCATCATCGCTTCCTCATAGTTCGTAGGTTTATCATGGTCTAGTAACATGACTTCCAGAATAGGATTACCGTACCACTTTGGTGCCGACTGTACTCTGAAAGACCTACGAGGTTCTGTAGTAACTTGATTTGAAGTTTCATGATCATCATCATTAGCTTCCTCACTAATTGGTGTAGGAATCACTGGAACTGATGTCTGTGATGAACTACTTTCCAATTCGGGAGAAGGTACAAATTACCTTATCAAGCTCTACTTTCCTCCCACTCACTTCTTTCGAGAGAAACTCCTTCCCTAGAAAGGATCCATTTTAGCAACGAATATCTTGCCTTCGGATCTGTGATAGAAGGTGTACCCAACAGTTTCCTTTGGGTATTCTATGAAGACGCACTTCTCCGATTTGGGTTTGAGATTATCAGGATGAAACTTTTTCACATAAGCATCGCAGCCCCAAACTTTAAGAAACGACAACTTTGGTTTACTGCTAAACCATAGTTCATACGGTGTTGTCTCAACGGATTTAGATGGTGCCCTATTAAACGTGAATGCAGCTGTCTCTAATGCATAACCCCAAAACAATAGTGGTAAATCAGTAAGAGACATCATAGATCGCACCATATCCAATAAAGTACGGTTACGACATTCAGACACACCATAATGTTGTGGTGTTCCAGGTGGCGTGAACTGTGAAACTATTTCACATTGTTTTAATTGAAGACCAAACTTGTAACTCAAATATTCATCTCCGCGATCAGATCGCAGAAACTTTATTATCTTGTTACGATGATTTTTCCACTTCACTCTGAAATTCTTTGAACCTTTCAACTATTTCACGCTTATGTTTCATCAAGTAGATATACCCATATCTGCTCAAATCATCTTGTGAAGGTCAGAAAATAACGATACTTGCCACGAGCATTAACACTCATTGGATTGCATACATCGGTATGTATTATTTCCAATAAGTTAGTAGCTTGTTCCATTGTTCCAGAGAACGGAGTTTTAGTCATCTTGCCCAAAAGGCACGGTTCGCAAGCATCAAATGATTCATAACCAAGTGATTCCAAAAATTCATCTTTATGGAGTTTCTTCATGCGCTTTACACCGATATGACCCAAATGACAGTGCCACAAATAAGTTGCACTATCATTATTAACTTTGCATCTTTTGGCATCAATATTATGAATATGTGTATCACTACGATCGAGATCCAACAAACTATTTTCATTGGGTGTATGAGCATTGAAGGTTTTATTCATGTAAACAGAACAACAATTATTCTTTAACTTCAAATGAATAACCGTATCGCAATAAACATGATCAAATCATATTCATGCTCAATGCAAACGCTAAATAACATTTATTTAGGTTCCAATCCCGAAAATATAGGGAGTGTGTGATGATGATCATATCAATCTTGGAACTATTTCCAACACTCATCGTTACTTCCCTTCAACTAGTCTCTGTTTATTATGTAAATCCTGTTTCGAGTTACTAATCTTAGCAACCGAACAAGTATCAAATACTCAGGGGCTACTATAAACACTAGTAAGGCACACATCAAACACCTGTATATCAAATATACCCTTGTTCACTTTGCCATCCTTCTTATCCACCAAATATTTAGAGTATTTCTATTTCCAGTGACCATATCCTTTGCAGTGTAAGCACTCAGTTTCAGGCTTTGGTTCAGCTTTGGGCTTCTTCGTGGGAGTGACAACTTGCTTTTCATTCTACTTGAAGTTCCCTTTCTTTCCCTTTGCCCTTTTCTTGAAACTAGTGATCTTGTCAACCATCAACACTTGATGCTCTTGCTTGATTTCTACCTTCGTCGATTTCAACATCACAAAGAGCTTGGGAATCGTTTTCGTCATCCCTTGCATACTATAGTTCATCACAAAGTTTTATTAACTTGGTGATGGTGACTAGAGAACTCTGTCAATCACTATCTTATCTGGAAGATTAACTCCCACTTGATTCAAGCGATTGTAGTACCCAGACAATCTGAGCACATGCTCACTAGTTGAGCGATTCTCCTCCATCTTTTAGCCATAGAACTTGTTGGATATTTCATATCTCTCAACTCGAGTATTTGCTTGAAATATTAACTTCAACTCCTGGAACATCTCATATGGTCCATGACGTTCAAAACGTCTTTGAAGTCCCGATTCTAAGCCGTTAAGCATGGTGCACTAAACTATCAAGTAGTCATCATATTGAGCTAGCCAAACGTTCATAACGTCTGCATCTGCTCCTGTAATAGGTCTGTCACCTAGCGGTGCATTAAGGACATAATTCTTCTGTGCAGCAATGAGGATAAACCTCAGATCACGGATCCAATCCGCATCATTGCTACTAACATCTTTCTACACAGTTTTCTCTAGGAACATATCAAAATAAAAATATGAAAGCAACAAAGCGAGCTATTGATCTATAACATAATTTGCAAATACTACCAGGACTAAGTTCTTGATAAGTTTAAGTTCAATTAATTATATTACTTAAGAACTCCCACTTAGACAGACATCTCTCTAGTCATCTAAGTGATCACGTGATCCAAATCAACTAAACCATAACCGATCATCACGTGAGATGGAGTAGTTTCAATGGTGAACATCACTATGTTGATCAAATCTACTATATGATTCACGCTCGACCTTTCGGTCTCCGTGTTCCGAGGCCATATCTGCATATGCTAGGCTCGTCAAGTTTAACCTGAGTATTCCGCGTGTGCAAAACTGGCTTGCACCCGTTGTAGATGGACGTAGAGCTTATCACACCCGATCATCACGTGGTGTCTGGGCACGACGAACTTTGGCAACGGTGCATACTCAAGGAGAACACTTCTTGATAATTATGTGAAAGATCATCTTAAAATGCTACCATCAATCAAAGCAAGATAAGATTCATAAAGGATAAACATCATATGCAATCAAAATATAAGTGATATGATATGGCCATCATCATCTTGTGCTTGTGATCTCGATCTTCGAAGCACCATCGTGATGACCATCATCACCGGCGCGACACCTTGATCTCCATCGTAGCATCGTTGTCATTACACCATCTATTGCTTCTACGACTATCGCTACCGCTTAGTGATAAAGTAAAGCAATTACAGGGCGTTTGCATTTCATACAATAAAGCGACAACCATATGGCTCCTGCCAGTTGCCGATAACTTCGGTTACAAAACATGATCATCTCGTACAATAAAATATAGCATCACGTCTTGACCATATCACATCACAACATGCCCTGCAAAAACAAGTTAGACGTCCTCTACTTTGTTGTTGCAAGTTTTACGTGGCTGCTACGGGCTTAGCAAGAACCGTTCTTACCTAAGCATCAAAACCACAACGATAGTTCGTCAAGTTAGTGCTGTTTTAACCTTCGCAAGGACCAGGCGTAGCCACACTCGATTCAGCTAAAGTGAGAGAGACAGACACCCGCCAGTCACCTTTAAGAACGAGTGCTCGTAACGGTGAAACCAGTCTCGCGTAAGCGTACGCGTAATGTCGGTCCGGGCCGCTTCATCTCACAATACCGCCGAACCAAAGTATGACATGCTAGTAAGCAGTATGACTTGTATCGCCCAGAACTCACTTGTGTTCTACTCATGCATATAACATCAACGCATAAAACCTACGCTCGGATGCCACTGTTGGGGAACGTAGTAATTTCAAAAAATTTCCTACGCACACGCAAGATCATGGTGATGTATAGCAATGAGAAGGGGAGTGTATCTTCATACCCTTGAAGATCGCTAAGCAGAAGCGTTTATCAACGCGGTTGATGTAGTCGTACGTCTTCACGATCAGACCGATCCAAGTACCGAACGCACGACACCTCCGAGTTCTGCACACGTTCAGCTCGATGACGTCCTCGCCTTCTCGATCCAGCAAGACGGGAGAAGTAGTAGATGAGTTCCGGTAGCACGACGGTGTGGTGACGGTATTGGTGAAGAACAATCTCCGCAGGGCTTCGCCTAAGCACTACGAAAACTATTACGGAGGATAAACTAGAGGGGACGGGGTTGCCGGCACACGGCTTGGTGTTTCTTGATGTGTCTTTGGTGCTAGCCCTGCCCCTCTATTTATATGTTGAGCCTTGGGGTCGAAACTTGGAGTAAAAGCCTCCACAATGTCGGTTTCACCCGAAAGGCAAGAGTCCTTCTTGGACTCCAGGGCCAGACGCCAGGGTTCCCGACGTCTGGACCCAGACGCCAGGGACCCTGGCGTCTGGCCCTTGGACTCCGCAAAACTTCCTTTTGCGCTTTCCAAAAACCTTGTGGGCTTTCCCCTTTGGCCCAAATAACGTGTTCTCGTACCCAAACATTTCGGGAAACATCCGGAACCCCTTCCGGTGAATTCCGGAACCCTTCCGGAGATCAAACACTACTATCCCATATATCAAACTTTATCTCCGGACCATTCCGGAGTTCCTCGTCATGTCCATGATCTCATCCGAGATTCCAAACAACATTCGGTTACCAACCTGCATAACTCATATAATACTATATCGTCAACGAAATGTTAAGCATGCGGATCCTACGGGTTCGAGAACTATGTAGACATGACCGAGACACGTTTCCGTTCAATAACCAATAGCGGGACCTGGATGCCCATATTGGCTCCCACATATTCTAAGAAGATCTTTATCGGTCAAACCGCATAACAACATACGTTGTTCCCTTTGTCATCGGTATGTTACTTACCCGAGATTCGATCGTCGGTATCCAATACCTAGTTCAATCTCGTTACCGGCAAGTCTCTTTACTCGTTACGTAATGCATCATTCCGTAACTAACTCATTAGCTACATTTCTTGCAAGGCTTATAGTGATGTGCATTACCGAGAGGGCCCAGAGATACCTCTCTGATAATCGGAGTGACAAAACCTAATCTTGAAATACGCCAACCCAACATCTACCTTTGGAGAAACCTGTAGTACTCCTTTATAATCACCCAGTTACGTTGTGACGTTTGGTAGCACCCAAAGTGTTCCTCCGGTAAACGGGAGTTGCATAATCTCATAGTTTCAGGAACATGTATAAGTCATGAAGAAAGCAATAGCAATATACTAAACGATCAAATGCTAGGCTAACGGAATGGGTCATGTCAATCACATCATTCTCCTAATGATGTGATCCCATTAATCAAATGACAACACCTGCCTATGGTTAGGAAACATAACCATCTTTGATTAATGAGCTAGTCAAGTAGATGCATACTAGTGACACTATGTTTGTCTATGTATTCACACATGTATTATGTTTCCGGTTAATACAATTCTAGCATGAATAATAAACATTTATCATGAAATAAGGAAATAAATAATAACTTTATTATTGCCTCTAAGGCATATTTCCTTCAGTTGCTAACCGTTAGCCATAGTAGTAGAAGTAATAGTTGGCGAGACAACTTCATGAAGACACGATGATGGAGATCATGATGATGCAGATCATGGTGTCATGCCGGTGACGATGATGATCATGGAGCCTCGAAGATGGATATCAAAAGGAGCGAAATGATATTGGCCATATCATGTCACTATTTGATTGCATGTGATGTTTATCATGTTTATGCATCTTATTTGCTTAGAACGACGGTAGTAAATAAGATGATCCCTCATAATAATTTCAAGAAAGTGTTCCCCCTAACTGTGCACCGTTGCCAAAGTTCGTTGTTTCGAAGCACCACGTGATGATCGGGTGTGATAGATTCTAACGTTCACATACAATGGGTGTAAGCCAGATTTACACACGCGAAACACTTAGGTTGACTTGACGAGCCTAGCATGTACAGACATGGCCTCGGAACACAAGAGACCGAAAGGTCGAACATGAGTCGTATAGTGGATACAATCAACATGAAGATGTTCACCGACGATGACTAGTCTGTCTCACGTGATGATCGGACACGGCCTAGTTGACTCGGATCATGTATCACTTAGATGACTAGAGGGATGTCTATCTGAGTGGGAGTTCATAAGATGAACTTAATTATCCTGAACATAGTCAAAAAGGTTTTTGCAAATTATGTCATAGCTCGCGCTTTAGTTCTACTGTTTTAGATATGTTCCTAGAGAAAATTCAGTTGAAAGTTGATAATAGCAATTATGCGGACTAGGTCCATAAACTAAGGATTGTCCGCGTTGCTTCGTAGAAGGCTTATGTCCTTAATGCAATGCTCGGTGTGCTGAACCTCGAACGTCGTCTGTGGATGTTGCAAACATCTGACATACACATTTTGATAACTACGTGATAGTTCAGTAATGTTAAACGGTTTAGAGTTGAGGCACCGAAGACAATTTCGAAACGTCGCGGAACATATGAGATGTTTCGAGGGCTGAAATTGGGATTTCAGGCTCGTGCCCACGTCAAGAGGTATAAGACCTCCGACGAGTTTCTTAGCCTGCAAACTAAGGGAGAAAAGATCAATCGTTGAGCTTGTGCTCAGATTGTCTGAGTACCACAATCACTTGAATCAAGTGGGAGTTAATCTTCCAGATGAGATAGTGATGTTTCTCCAAAGTCATTGCCACCAAGCTGCTAGAGCTTCGTGATGAACTATAACATATCAGGGATAGATATGATGATCCTTGAAATATTCGCGATGTTTGACACCGCGAAAGTAGAAACCACTAGTTTCAAGAAGGGCAAGGGCAAGAAGGGATACTTCATGAAACGGCAAATCAGTTGCTGCTCTAGTGAAGAAACCCAAAGATTGAACCCACCTGAGACTAAGTGCTTCTGTAATGAGGGGTACAGTCATTGAAGCAGAACTACCCTAGATACTTGGTAGATGAGAAGGCTGGCAAGGTCGATAGAAGTGTATTGGATATACATTATATTAATGTGTACTTTACTAGTACTCCTAGTAGCGCCAGGGTATTAGATACCGGTTCGGTTGCTAAGTGTTAGTAACTCGAAATAAAAGCTACGGAACAAATGGAGACTAGCTAAAGGTGAGATGACGATGTGTGTTGGAAGTGTTTCCAAGGTTGATGTGATAAGCATCGCATGCTCCCTCTACCATCGAGATTGGTGTTAAACCTAAAGATTGTTATTTGGTGTTTGCATTGAGCATAGACATGATTGGATCATGTTTATCGCAATATGGTTATTCATTTAAGGAGAATAATGGTTACTCTATTTATTTGAATAATACCTTCAATGGTCTTGCACCTAAAATAAATGGTTTTATTGAATCTCGATCGTAGTGATACACATGTTCATGCCAAAAGATATAAGATAGTAATGATCGTACCACATACTTGTGGCATTGCCACTTGAGTCATATTGGTATAAAACGCATGAAGAAGCTCCATGTTGATGGATCTTTGGACTCACTCGTTTTTGAAAAGATTGAGACATGCGAACCATGTCTATTGGTGTATATGCATGAAGAAACCCCATGCAGATGGATCGTTTGGACTCACTTGATTTTAAATCACTTGAGACATGCAAATCATACCACATGGGCAAGATGACTGAAAAGCCTCGGTTTCAGTAAGATGGAACAAGAAAGCAACTTGTTGGAAGTAATACATTTTGATGTGTGTAGTCTAATGAGTGTTGAGGCACGCAGTGGATATCGTTATGTTCTTACTTCACAGATGATTTGAGTAGATTCTGAGTATGTTTACTTGATGAAACACAAATCTGAATTATTGAAAGGTTCAAGTAATTTCAGAGTGAAGTTGAAGATCGTCGTGACAAGAGGATAAAATGTCTATGATATGATCATAGAGATGAATATCTGAGTTACGAGTTTGGCACACAATTAAGACATTGTGGAAATTGTTTCACAACTAATACCGCCTGGAACACCATAGTGTGATGGTGTGTCCGAATATCATAACCGCACCCTATTGGATATGATGCATACCATGATGTCTCTTATCGAATTACTACTATAGTTTATGGGTTAGGCATTAGAGACAACCACATTCACTTTAAATAGGGCACCACGCAATTCCGTTAAGACGACACCGTATGAACTATGGTTTAGAGAAACCTAAGTTGTCGTTTCTTAAAAGTTTGGGGCTGCGACGCTTATGTGAAAAGTTTTAGCCCGATAAGCTCGAACCCAAAGCGGATAAATGCATTTTCATAGGACACCCAAAACAGTTGGGTATACCTCCTGTCTCAGTTTCGGAGGCAAAAGGGATTGTTTCTAGAATCGGGTCCTTTCTCAAGGAAAAGTTTCTCTTGAAAGAATTGAGTGGGAGGATGGTGGAGACTTGATGAGGTTATTGAACCATCACTTCAACTAGTGTGTAGCAGGGCACAGGAAGTTGTTCCTATGGCGCCTACACCAACGAAGTGGAAGCTAATGATAGTGATCATGAAACTTCAGATCAAGTCACTACCAAACCTCGTAGGTCGACAAGGATGCGTACTACTTCAGAGTGGTACTTAATCCTGTCTTGGAGGTCATGTTGCTAGTCAACAATGAACCTACGAGCTATGGAGAAGCGATGGTGGGCCCGGACTCTGACGAATGGCTCGAGGCCATAAAATCCGAGAGAGGATCCATGTACGAAAACAAAGTATAGACTTTGGAAGAACTACTCGATGGTCGTAAGGCTGTTGAGTACAGATGGATTTTAAAAGGAAGACAGACAATGATGGTAAGTGTCACCATTAAGAAAGCTCGACTTGTCGCTAAGATGTTTTCCGACAAGTTCAAGGAGTTGACTACGATGAGACTTTCTCACTCGTAGCGATGCTAAGAGTCTGTTGGAATTATATTAGCAGTTACTGCATTATTTATGAAATCTTGCAGATAGGATGTCAAAACATTGTTTCCTCGACATTTTCTTGAGGAAAGTTTGTATGTGATACAACCAGAAGGTTTTGTCAATCCTAAAAGATGCTAACAAGTATGAAAAGCTATAGCAATCCTTCTAAGGACTAGAGTAAGCATCTCGTAGTTGGAATATACGCTTTGATGAGATGATCTAAGATTTTGGGTTTATACAAAGTTTATGAGAAACTTGTATTTCCAATGAAGTGAGTGGGAGCACTATATCATTTCTAATGTGTATATGTTGTCGACATATTGTTGATCGGAAATGATGTAGAATTTCTGGAAAGCATATAGGGTTATTTGAAAAGTGTTTTTTAATGGAAAACCTGGATTAAGTTGCTTGAACATTGAGCATCAAGATCTATAAGGATAGATCAAAATCGCTTGATAGTACTTTCAAATGAGTACGCACCGTGACAAGTTTTTGAAGGAGTTCAAAATAGATCGGCAAAGGAGTTCTTGGCTGTGTTATAAGGTGTGAGTATTGAGTAATACTCAAGACCTGACCACGGCAGAAGAGAGATAATGGACGAAGGTCGTCCCCTATGCTTTAGACATAGGCTCTACAGTATGCTATGCTGTGTACCGCACCTGAAGTGTGCCTAGCCATGAGTCAGTCAAGGGGTACAAGAGTGATCCAAGAATGGATCACATGACAGCGGTCAAACTTATTCTTGGTAACTAGTGGCTAAGGAATTTTCTCGATTATGGAGGTGGTAAAAGAGTTCGTCATAAAGGGTTACGCCGATGCAAACTTTGACACTAATCTGGGTGACTCTGAGAAATACACCGGATTCGTATAGTAGAGCAGTTATTTGGATTAGTTCCAAATAGCGCGTGGTGGCTGCATCTAGGAGATGACATAGATATTTGTAAAGCACACACGGATCTGAAAGGTTCAGACCTGTTGACTAATAAACCTCTCTCACAAGCGAGATATGATCAAACACCATGGGTGTT
This sequence comes from Triticum timopheevii, assembly GCA_963921465.1. Taxonomy (NCBI): domain Eukaryota; kingdom Viridiplantae; phylum Streptophyta; class Magnoliopsida; order Poales; family Poaceae; genus Triticum; species Triticum timopheevii. The sequence continues at coordinate 374,284,491 of OY997270.1, forward strand.
GGATTCAATGCAATCACATAATAATGTGATCTAGATTATTGACTCTAGTGCAAGTGGGAGACTGTTGGAAATATGCCCTAGAGGCAATGATAAAATGGTTATTATTATATTTCCTTGTTCCTGATAATTGTCTATTGTTCATGCTATAATTGTATTAACTGGAAACCGTAATACATGTGTGAATACATAGACCACGACATGTCCCTAGTGAGCCTCTAGTTGACTAGCTCGTTGATCAATAGATGGTTATGGTTTCCTGACCATGGACATAGGATGTCATTGATAACGGGATCACATCATTAGGAGAATGATGTGATGGACAAGACCCAATCCTAAGCATAGCACAAGATCGTGTAGTTCGTTTGCTAAAGATTTTCTAATGTCAAGTATCATTTCCTTAGACCATGAGATTGTGCAACTCCCGGATACCGTAGGAATGCTTTGGGTGTTGCAAACGTCACAACGTAACTGGTGGCTATAAAGGTGCACTACGGGTATCTCTGAAAGTGTCTGTTAGGTTGGCACGAATCGAGACTGGGATTTGTCACTCCGTGTAACGGAGAGGTATCTCTGGGCCCACTCGGTTGGACATCATCATTATGTGCACAATGTGACCAAGGAGTTGATCACAGGATGATGTGTTGCGGAATGAGTAAAGAGACTTGCCGGTAACGAGATTGAACAAGGTATCGGGATACCGACGATCGAATCTCGGGCAAGTACTATACCGGTAGACAAAGGGAATTGTATATGGGATTGATTGAATCCTTGACATCGTGGTTCATCCGATGAGATCATCATGGAACATGTGGGAGCCAACATGGGTATCCAGATCCCGCTGTTGGTTATTGGCCGGAGAGTTGTCTCGGTCATGTCTTCATGGTTCCCGAACCCGTAGGGTCTACACACTTAAGGTTCGATGATGCTAGGGTTATAGGGAATAGATATACGTGGTTACCGAATGTTGTTTGGAGTCCCGGATGAGACCCCGGACGTCACGAGGATTTCCGGAATGGTCCGGAGGTAAAGATTTATATATGGGAAGTCCTGTTTTGGTCACCGGAAAAGTTTCGGGTGCTATCGGTAACGTACCAGGACCACCGAGAGGGTCCCGGGTGTCCACCAGGTGGGGCCACCGGCCCCAGAGGTTTGCGTGGGCCAAGTGTGGGACGGGACCAGCCCCAGGTGGGCTGGTGCGCCCCCCCCCCCCCCCCCACCAGGGCCCAAGGCGAAGAGAGAAGGGAAAAAGGGGGAACGCTAGGCTCAGATGGGGCCTAAGGCCCACCTAGTGGTGCCCCCCCCCTCTCTCCCGCTTGGCCGCCCCCCTAGATGGGATCTAGGGCTGGCCGTCACCCCTAGGGGTGGAAACCTAGGTGGGGGCACAGCCCCTCCCTTCCCCCTGTATATAGTGGGGTTTTGGGGTTGCCATACACATGAGAAGATCTCCCTCTTGGCGCCTCCCTACCCCTCTCCCTCCTCGTCTCTTGCGGTGCTTGGCGAAGCCCTGCTGGAGTGCCATGCTCCTCCACCACCACCACGCTGTCGTGCTGCTGCTGTACGGAGTCTTCCCCAACCTCTCCCTCTCCCCTTGCTGGATCAAGGCACGGGAGACATCATCGGGCTGCACGTGTGTTGAACAAGGAGGTGCCGTTGTTCGGCACTTAGATCGGAATCAACCGCGATCTGAATCGCTACGAGTACGACTCCTTCATCCGCGTTCTTGTAACGCTTACACATCACGATCTTCAAGGGTATGAACATGCACTCCCCTCTCTCTCGTTGCTAGTATCTCCAGAGATTGATCTTGGTGATGCTTAGAAAATTTTGAATTTCTGCTACGTTCCCAACAGTTTCAACGGCGGCGGTAGGGTTTAAGGTAAGCTTCGCACTAACCTAATCTTCCACCTGCTCATGCTTACAATCAGTGTGACAGCTAATGAAAAACATGCTTACAATCAGTTTCCGAATACTAAGCCAATCACACTAAAATAGCTCTGGACCTTTGGGTCAAAGTTGTGACACAGTGTACAAATAAAGAAAAATAGATTGGTGCTTCTTTCAGAAAAGAGTACTCCCTAGAAAACTGCCAATATAAGCTACTAGTATTTGGTTAGAGGATTTGCTATCGAGAAAGATCCGTCCACAGAGAGTGCCACACATCCCACTGGTGGTGGTGGATGCCAATGCGTGCACGCAGCATGGTTGGTGTCGGTAATTTTTACTTGGCACGCCTCACACTCTGCATATATGCCGGTTCCATACGTACATTTGTACGGTTCCACCAAAATGCAGGTGAATAACCCTGTTTACACAGATAACGAAAAGCATGATGTGACGCCCGGATAATTAATCTACAGTAATGCCTTGTTAATGATGCCACGTCACCGCGATTATTGTTGTTAAGCTCACGTTGGTTCGAAACCGGTTCCAATTCGAATTTAAATTAAAGTCAAAATTAAAAGTTTTCAAAATCTCAAAACTAAAATGTGTAAACAGTGATCCATAGAAAATTTTGGTGGAGAAATAATATTTTTTTATAAATTGTTTAAGTGCTCAAAAATAATAATAATAAGTGACTTAGAAAATTAATTAAAAGCGGATTATGATTAATAAAATATTAAACTGCTTTGAATAGGTGCCCAAACTTTTATGGCAGCAGCTTATTTAGTAACACTAATTTGGGTACTATTTAGATGTTTGCTAAAGCTAAAATAACTAGTAAAACAAATAAGCAGAGATGAATAAAAAAACAAAACAACCGCCCCCCCCCCGGGCTTTGGCCCAGTAAGTCTTTAGACCGGCCCACCCTCGCCAAACTCTCCCCTCTCCCCTATTCACGCTACCGTGGACGCCGGCGATGGCCGCCACGATCGCGGCCCCCTTCCTATATCTACCCGGCGCCCTCGTTACCCTCGGCCGAACCCTAGGCCATTCCCCCCTTCCTCGCGTCGCCCCCTTCCACACAGTACGCACGACCGCCGCCGTGGCATTGAACCACCTCGTTGCCGCGGCCAACGTCCACCCCACGTCGAGTTAGCAAGTCTAGAAGAACCGCCGCTGCTCTCTGCTTCGTCTACGAGGGCTAGATCGAGTCCATCCTCGCTTCATCACCGGATCGCGCTGATCCCCTCCGTCGGCGTTCGCCTCGGCCACGGCTTCGATCCATCGTCGTGCGAACCTCCCCGAACCACCTGGTCTCGCCGTCGCCACCACTGTGAGACCCAGCGCCTTCTCCTCCCTTTTTCTGCATTGATCCGTTCCTCTAGAGCATCCCCGTCGTCTGTCCGCGTACCACCGTAGGCCGCCGTCATCGCCGTGCCCGATGCCGTCCGAGCTCGCGCTCACTGCGCCGCTGTCCGCGCTCGCTCACCTCTGGCCGCGTTCGGCCTCACTGGCTCGCGCCCGCCGCTCCCTAACCGCGCCCGTGACCCTGCCGCTGCTCTGCTGCTCCTTGTACTACTGCTGCTCTCGCGTACGTACTGCTCCTGCTGATCCTCGCGCGCAGACGTCTGCCCAGACCGCGCCCCTGGCTTGCTAGCTGCTACACGGCTCTATGTGCTGCTGTCGCCGCCTGCTGCTGCTTGCTACCAGGGCATTCATCAATTTCTTCTTCCATAGCTTCCTGCAAATTATTAGTCTCTTCTTGGACAATGGAGACTTTCTCAATAAATGCATCAATATTGTAATTGTATTCATAATTGTCATAGTAATATTTCAACATAGCAAAATTTTCAGGCCTATAAACATCATCATCTAAAGCTTCATACTTTTCAAACAAAGATTCAATTTCATAAGCAGCCTTAAAAGCAACAAATTCTTCAATTTGTTCAACATCATAGTAATCATATTTACCATTAGCATAAGAAGCTAAGGTTTCATTATCATTAAATTTGCATGAAAAGGGAAGGTGTGGAGCCTTCATCCTAGAGCAACAAGTAATATCATATCTCAAGCATAGATCCCGAGCATACCAACGCAACATATTAATTTCATCCCATAATAGTTTCCCTTTTTGTGTCAAGCGATAATCCCTAAAGTATTCTTGTTGATCCAACGTTACTCCCATTATAAAGTTGAATGGGGTTTTCTCAGGATTATCAAAGTAGTACAAAATATTTTTCACATGATGATCGTCGAGGGTTTTAGGAGGTTCCCCATCTCCATGAGTAGCAAGTACACATAATTTTTTGGTATTTCGTGTTCCATATCCGTAGCTAAAGATAGAGAACAACTTAGAACAGCAAATAAAAATTACTTAGTGATAAAGCAAACAAGCACACATGAGAATATTCACCCCACGCTATGACTCCCCGGCAACGGAGCCAGAAAAAGGTCTTGATAACCCACAAGTGTAGGGGATCGCAACAGCTTTCGATAAGTATGAGTGTCGAACCCAACGAGGAGCTAAAGGTAGAATAAATATTCCCTCAAGTTCTATCGACCACCGATACAACTCTACGCACACTTGACGTTCGCTTTACCTAGAACAAGTAGGAAACTAGAAGTACTTTGTAGGTGTGATAGGATAGGTTTGCAAGATAATAAAGAGCACGTAAATAAAAAGTAGGGGCTGTTTAGATAAAGAAGCAATAAACTAAATATAGCGATTGTGGAAAAGTGGTGGTAGGAGTTGTGAAATTGTCCCTAAGCAATTGACTACTTTACTTGACCGATAGCAAGTTTTAAGTGGGAGAGGCCACTGCTAGCATGTCATCCCTGACTTGGAATTCTATGCACTTATAATTGGAACTATTAGCAAGCATCCGCAACTACTAACCTTCATTAAGGTAAAACCCAACCATAGCATTAAGATATATTGGTCCCCCTTCAATCCCGTATGCATCAATTTCTATGCTAGGTTGAAGCTTCTGTCATTCTAGCCCTCCAATACATAGTCCTATCAGCATACAACTAACCCTAAGGTGTGATCCACACGCACGCTCATATGATGGGCACCAAAGGACAACAACATAACCACAAGCAAATTAAATCAATCATAGCAATTCATCAACCACCAATAGGACAACGAAAATCTACTCAAACATCATAGGATGGCAACACATCATTGGATAATAATATGAAGCATAAAGCACCATGTTCAAGTAGAGGGTACAGCGGGTTGTGGGAGAGTGGGCCGCTATAGATAGAGGGGGGAAGGTGATGGAGATGTTGGTGAAGATGATGGAGGTGTTGGTGAAGATCGCAGTGATGATGATGGCCCCCGGCAGTTTTTCGGCGCCACCGGAAGCAAGGGGGAGAGAGCCCCCCTTCTTCTTCTTCTTCTTCTTCTTCCTTGACCTTCTCCCTAGATGGGAGAAGGGTTTCCCCTCTGGTCCTTGGCTCCCATGGCGTGGGAGGGGTGAGAGCCCCACCGAGATTGGATCTGTCTCTCTCTGTTTCTGCGTTCCCTGATTCTGCCCCTTCACCATTTCTTTTATATCCGGAGATCCATAACTCTGATTGGGGTGAATCTTTCGCCCAGATTTTTCTCATAAATTAGCTTTCTTGCGGCAAAAGAAGAGCGGCAACCACCTTACGGGTGACCCAGGAGAGTGCCAGGCGCGCCCAGGGGGGAGGGCGCGCCCCCTATCTCCTGGCCACCTCGGGCGCCGTTTCGCGTTGAGTCTTCCTCCGGAAAATCCCAAATATGCCAAAATAATTATCCATCCGTTTTTATCCCGTTTGGATTCTGTTTGATATTGGGTTTCTACGAAACATAAAACATGCAACAAACAGGAACTGGCACTGGGCACTGTATCAATATGTTAGTCCCAAAAATAGTATAAAAAGTTGCCAAAAGTATATGAAAGTTGAATAATATGGCATGGAACAATCAAAAATTATAGATATGACGGAGACGTATCAGCGGACCAGGACAGTTGCATTTCTAACGAAAAGAACCAACTTATCTTAATGGGAAATTTAGCAGGACATGTAAAAAACTGTCATTGATTCATATTACCGGAGGCATTATATTGAAAACAACATTGGTTTAATGTGTCCTTACTTTTAATAGTGCAACTACTACATTTTACCAGTGGCATTACGTAAGAGTGGCTCGGGGCAACAAACATCAGAATAGGATATCTGGGTTGGTCCCATTTTTCGCTATAGCCACCTTATACTGTGTGAGGCTAGCAAATATAGTGCTGGACTTACTCTATTGACTTGTCCCCCAGTCCCCACTTTCTTTCCTTTTTCAACCAATAGATCGGGTTTATATTGAGTTTGTACTGTGTTTCCCTTTATTTCCCTATTAGACCTAGAGACCAGTTGGATAGCCAGTCTCTGCTACTTTTCGCCCCCATTATTTCCTCTTTCGACCAAGTCCTAGATTCAAGTAATAAATCCTCCCCCACCCCCACCCCCTTTCTTCCTTGTTTGAACCAAGTAGTACTAGAATCGAGTGCATGAACTAGTTTTACCTCTTAAATGTAAAAAAAATTAGGTGGTTTTCGAACAGCCGATCGATCCTATCTACGAGGGGGCGTAAGAAATAGTAAAAGATACAAATGCAGCGACGTCAGGAGCTCGGGAAGTAGAGGAAGGCCGATTTTGAAGGAAGTTATACCTGATGGTCGCCGGGATGTCGCTAGGTGGGCGGCGGGAGGCCGGATCTGCCCACATTACGGCATCGAGGAAGGAGGGGTCGGAGGCCCTCCCTCGCCAATGGTGCTTCGAAGAGAACGACAAGGCAGGCTGATCGGGACGCGCCAGCAGTGGGTAAGAGCTGTCGCCGAGGACGATCGCGTGAACGTTGCACCTTCTCACCTTCCCCGGGGGAGAGGATCCGGCTAGATCTGTGACCAGCGGTGAGCAGAGAGAGAGAGAGAGAGAGAGAGAGAGTGGCCACCGCTGTCGTGTTTAGATCTGGAGAGGACGAGACAGTGTGAAGAGAGCAACACTAGCAAGCAAGCGCGGAGGCTCCTGCCTATATAGTGGAGTAGTACTAGTTTTCTTTTGTCTACCTTAGTCGGCTTGACCTCGTCAATGACTGTCGAGAAGTCTTCATGCACGTGGCCTGGTGGCGCAGTTGTCGTCATTTTGATCTAAAGCGCCGGATTATAACATATAACACGAAAAAATGCCACCTGACAAGAAATCATAACCTCACTGCCCAAAGGAGACACCATGAATCCCGACGGACAAACTAGACGAGGAACAAAGCTCAAATCAAAGATAAACTCATAGAAAAGGGGTCCATCGATAGATGTCCTAATTAACATAGCCGGCTTGACCTAGATGGCGGCCGAGTATTCTTCGTGCATGTGCCCCCAATGACTAGCCCAACTCAGTTGTCGCTGTTTTACCCTCGCAGTGATCCGAAGCACATGACACCTAATTTTGCGAGATGACACGAAACCTTTTTTTAGATTTCTCACCACAACTACATCCATGTACAACATAGCCTGCACGATATGTAGACGATATGCCAGACTGACCGACCGACCGCCTGGGGTGCGACGCGAATGCGACGGGTGTGCTGTATACTCTGTACATGTGTACCGCCGTTTTCTAGAGGCTTTGCTCCATGGTGCAATCCATGGATACAAAATTAGTATACTGTACTATTTAAAAGTCGAGGGCGGGGCTTTTCCTGCGCGGTAGGAGGGGAAGTTCCGCCTAGTCGGTTCGACAGAGACGCGAGAAGACCAGGGTTGTGTGATTTGACAGTGAGTTACTGCTGGACAGGTGGGGCCACGTGATTTGACTTGCCATGATCATTTTAACTACGGCGCTACGACTGGTGTGAGTCTCCCGATTCCTGACCACCTCCATACACGTGCCTCTCCCAATGCCCCACCATGTAGTAGAGGCTGGCTCTTGCATGAGAGCCCACTTTTCCACTTTTTCCTTGCCTCTCTTTCCTCCACATATGCAAAAATGCCATGTAAAGCGCACTATTGTACTTAGGTTGGTCGTAATGGAGAGTATCATATACTAGTATCATGCATACGATAGTTTTGTATGATACTACTCCCCCCATCCGGAAATACTTGTCGCATAAATGGATGAAAATGGATGTATCTAGAATTAAAATACATCTAGATACATTCATTTCAATGACAAGTATTTCTGGACGGAGGGAGTACATCCGTAATGCATAATATCATGTGTTGGTATCATAGGATAGTTTATTTATTGTCATGCATGACACATAGTAGCACATCATTTAATATGATATAGTATCATATTATGATACTCAACTCTCTCTTTTCTTCATTTAATTCGACGTCACCTCATCAAGATTGCATAGTTGGCATGCATGATACTACCTATGATACTCCCATTACAAGCAGCCTTACTTGCTCCTGCATATGCTAAGCTTGCCACATAGGCATAAAGTCTAATGTGGCAAGTTAATCAAGAAGAGAGAGACTAGTTTGGTGACCCAAGGAAGAAACGGTGCTATGCGCGTGTACCTAGGTGAAAAGACAATTTTGAGTGTATATCTAATCAAATGAAGCAAACTTAGCAACAAAAAACTAATAAGCACACAATTTCATTGGAAGAGGTCACTCCTTGGCAAATGCAATAAATACTAGTACTCCCTGTGTCCCATGATATAAGAACGTTTTGGCACTACACTAGTGTCAAAAACATTCTTATATTATGGGATGGAGGGAGTACGAAGAAAGAGATAGAGAGAAGTGAAAAAAATACACTTATAGCCAACCTTATAGCTAACCTTGTTGTAGTATGAGTGACTAAGTGATGACTATGTATGACATGCCAACATTAGATAGCCTAATGCACCATGTTAAATCTCCAAGGGCGCGACCGCACGAGCGACGCGGCGGTCGTGGTAGGCGCGACCATGATACGGGCTGCTGGAAACCCTTGGATCTGAGATCAAACGGTCGCATGCTAAGTTGCTGAAAATTTGCAGAATAACCCTCCAGGATAGGATATTCACCCATAGGTCTAGAATCACGCCATGCAACCATTTGATCACAGATCAAAGGGCTCTCGGAAGCCCGTATCATGGGAGAATGGAAAGCCACTACCCTACCGTTCGCACGCTGGCAGTTCGCTCCTACTCGTCCCCGCACGTCCTTTAATACTACAGCGGTTCGATCCTAGTCTTCCCATCCTTTCACATTACGGTAGTTCCATTAATCTTAACCCTCCACCCAAATCCATGGCGTCCCAAATCTCCACGATCGGCGGTGAGTACAAGGCTAGAACCATCACCGGCGATGAGTTCGACGTCATCTACACCCGTTCTTCCGCGACGGTGAAAGGATGCCTTTCTCGCTTCAGACGCATGTTCGAAAACTCAGATGATGAGTGGGTCGCTGGGCTAGATGTTGAGTACACCACTGTCTTGGGACCAGAGAAGGGTCTAAAGGACGAAGAGAGGAAGAAGCCCGCCGTGATCCAGGTTTGTGTGCATGACTTATGCTTGGTCTACCACATATGCCATGTCGATGTTGAGCCTGGATTTTAAGGACTTCCTCGAGAGCAACCTAGTCAAATTCGTTACTGTAGACTTTGGGAATGACAAAGAAGTCCTGGGTCGGATAGGCCTCGTTGTAGGCAACCCCTTCGACCTCCAGAAGAATCGGCTGGTGTCCTCTCGTCAGCCTTCAATGCTGACCTTGGCAGGGGCCATGGTTCATCCTTCATACGGTAAACTAGAGAAACCTCCATACACGTTTCATCGTTATGCATGGCAGCGGAATGTACTAGATATAGACCACATCCACTATGCTGCAATGGATGGCTACCTTTATTTCAGTATCTACAAGGGTTGGATGAAGAGCAAGAGCCAAGTGTGCGGTTCAAGCAAAGAAGTATCGGCCAAGAGGAAGAGGGACAAGGACGAAGTCGAGGACATGGACGAGGACTCCGAGTATCGGCCAAGGGGAAGTGTTGTTGCTCATGGTGGTTCTAATGCAGTGTCTACCAGAATAGTTGCAATGTTTAATTTCAGATGTGCTTAATTTAATTTGAGGGGTGTCGTGGAATTGTCACGGCAGATGTCCTACTGTGAGGACTTAATCGCGAGGCCAACACATCTATGTGGTAGCTTGAGAGGGGTTGAGCGGGATGAGAGACGCAAGACAGATCAACACACAAGACAAGGATTTAGACAACTTCGGGCCCGGGGAAACATCATTCGGTAATAACCCTACATGCTATTTGTGGCTAGGTCTCATTATGATCATGAGGGAGCCGCCGGTAAGCCGGCTCTTTGTGTCTAGCCCTAGAGATTGTTTCTTCTTGCTTGTCTTTCTTGGGGTGCCCTGCCCCTCCTTATATAAGTTGAAGGGGCGGGTTACATGTAGAGTCCATCTCGGACTATGACTCAAACTATTCTGACTTCTTATCACGGGCCTCTCTTCATGGGCTTCTTAACGTCTTGGGCTTCATACGACCTGACTTACCATCTGGCTTACCGTCTGGCTTCCGATCTGACTTACCATCTGGCTTACCATTTGGCTTACCATCTGGTTTAACATCTACCGGCTTAATTGTCCGGCTTACATGATTGTCTGCCGGGTTATATGACTGCGTCTGCCGGGTTATATGACTGTGTCTGCTGGGTTATATGACTATGTCTGCCGGCTTATATGACTGTGTCTGCCGGCTTACAATGCTTAAATGTTCCTGCCGGCTTATAATCTGCTGGGTCACCAATGAAACATCAAGTCCCAGCCGGGTCATATCTCCGGCCGGGTCATACTGCGGGGTATATCCCCGACATTATCCCCCAGTTTAATTTGGATTCATCCATGTTGAACTGATCCTGTAAACAAAACACAAGAACAATTTTAACATGTTATGCTCCGGGTTAAATATTCTTGTAAGGCGGCACCTGGTCATCCTTAACTCCTTGTTATTTCCTCCTTCGAAAATCTGGGTCAATGAGCCAACTTCATAATCAATTTGCTGACGTTGGTTTCTCACAGAGAAAGACTGTGAAGAATAATTCATTTGACTCAGCTCCCAAATGCTTAAAAATATTGGTCTTGAAATAATCATGTGACCTTCAACCGGCTTAAAGATGAAAAAACTTGCCGGGTTTATAAATAGATGATGCCAAGTCATAATTGTTGCCGATGCCGGGTCAAAACTGAGAATTTTGAAAAATTCTCTCCCTCATATTCATATTACCTGTAGCCCCCAAGTCTTGAGCAGAACAAAGTAATGACTTAAGACTTGCTTCAACAAAAATATTATCACTTTGAAGAAATCCATGTTGTTTTATCTCTATCACACTAGTCCAAACTGAGTATTCCACATATGTAGCCCCTAAGTGCCGGGTTGTCATGCTTGCAGTAACTTGGGACTTGAAATTGCTTTATGCTCATAAAAACTTCAACTAGTGTGGCCCCCAAGGGCCGGGTCATTATGCAATAATGAGTAGGGACTTTGTAGATATGATCAAGTATACTTGAACAGCAACATGTAGCCCTCAAGGGCCGGCTCATTATGATATAATGAGTCGGGTCTTCAATAAGGCCAGTAAAAATGACTTTGCATTAGCCCCCAAGTGTCATGGTGCATGCTTGCAGCGACATGAGACTTGCACATTTGATGTAATCTCAACTTGAATAATGTAGCCCCCAAGTGCCGGGTCGTAAGCTTGCAGCAACTCGGGACTATTCCTTCCATTATAGAATAAATTATATCCATTGATAAAATAATATCCATTGCGCTGAAGCGACTTTGAAAACCTCAATCGTAATATTGGTTATCGATAACCATAATAAAAATCCAACCATGTTGGCTATTAAAGATTTGAATAATATAACCCGGTTTGAAAAACCGGTTCCTGTGATATTGAATCGTACTGAACTTCCAAATGTTTATGATTGTCTTGTCCAAAGTCAAGCCGGGTTAATCGAAACCACATATATGCTTCAGATATGAGCAAAAAGTCTCAAAACCCAAAAGATTGTGTTAAAAAAAACTTAATCCAGACAAAAAGAAAATCAAGGCTTCTGATTGAATACGATCAGTAAACCGTTCCAAATGGGTTATGCTAGGATTTGAATACGATCATGTAGCCCCCAGTGGCTTTGGAATTGCCGATCAAGAGGGTAGCGACAACTATGTTCTCTTTGGTTCGAATACGACCTATGTTTGAACAGGAAGCCCCCAAATGACCTTGAGAGTTGTTTAACGACGCTGATTCGAATATGATCCACGTCGGACCCAAAAGGGGTTGAGCTATGATTCGAATATGATCAAGAAGCCCCGTAGTGAGTTTGGCAGTGTGCCGATCGAAAGGGTACAGACAACTATGTCCTCTTCGGTTTGAATACGACCTATGTTAGGAAGCCCCCAAATGACCTTGAAATAGGGTACATATGTTTGAGCTGTGCTTTGCAACAAACTCTCTTTGGTCCCTTTAATTTTTCCTGAGACCTCAAGCTTTGCGAGAGATACATTCTTCTTGAACCGGAACTTGTTTGGACGGCTGTTAAACTAGCCACATTTACTTAACCATGTCATCTTAGCCCCCGAGTCTTAAGACAGCTCAATGAATTGACTTGAGATTCTCCACAGTTGATCATGATATATACCGGTTTGAGTCCTGCATGGGACAACTTGCAAGCCAAAGTAATTGCTCTTTTAAAGAAAAACAATATAAAATATACTAGATGAATTTCACCTGACATGTCAGGCCAGTAATTATCCACCACCGAGTTGAAGATCACGGTGAAACTGTAATCAATCATGGGTGAGCCGGTCGCGGCATTGTAAGCCAGCGCGAACGGGTGAGTCAATTGCAGGCGCGGTAAGCCGCGCGGACCAATGAATCAACCACGTCATGTTGATGTAGCAGGGGCAGCAACTTGCACACATATTCATTCAGTAGCACGGCATGGATAAGCGTTAATGCAAAGATAATGTTTGGCACATGCCCCTTTGCGACACCTTTACAATGAATAGTGGTCCTACGAGAGAAATACCACCAATCCAAAGTAATTGATCTTCAAAGAATAAAACATGTACTGATAAAATATATAAGAGGGATAACACCTGATTTGATCGGACGTCAGATGGTCCGTGATAAGCTGTCAGTACTGTTACTAAATTCCTCCTGTTCCTTATATCCATCGAGAAGATCAACACCTAGCCACTTTGATTTTTCGTCCAACCAGGCGTTTTTGTTCTGTTTTCTCATCCAGATGCACAAGCCACCACGGCAGCTGAACTGCTTCAACCGGTAGGAGGCAGGAGGCCCTCGGGCAGGGATGGGTTAGGTAAACGCTTCTGCGGCCGGCGGCTTAATGCAAATGCGGCCAGCGGTGGTGGCTCAAGATCATGTCGGTGGGTCAACTGAGCAGCTCGAAGGCGGGGTGGCTTCCCCATAACGGAATGAGGCGGTTCAAGGAAGTCCTTGGCGAGGCAGAGGAGGAACGTGACGACTCCATTGGCGGGTCAGTGCGGGCGGCTCCATGCACGGGCCACGGCGGCTCAACGACGAGGCACGGCTAAGCCGGTGGCGGGTTGGAATTTGGCCGCGGTGAAGACGAAGGCAGCTTACCCGAGGCGGATTCTCAGCGGAAGTAGCAGAGGTAGGCTGAAACGGCCGACGGCATATAGCGCACCCACAGCCACAGAGAGAAGGCGCGAGGCGGCTTGCTCGAAACCGCAGAAATAGCAGTAGAGGCCGGCAGAGGTGGCAGGACCGTGCCGCAACGCATGAGGTGAAGAACAGCTAGTGGCACGTCAGTAGTGGTCGAGCTCGGAGGAGGAGCCCGGTCAGGGTGGGTTGCGAGAGGAGGCGGCGATTTAAAAGCAGAAGTGGCGTCTTGGAGTTCCAGATGATGCACAGCAGCGGCAGCGGAAAGTTGACGGCTCAACGGCGGAGCGAATCATGTCCAGGTTGTGGTCGGTTGTGGTTGTAGCTGACTTGGCGGCCCAAAGTAGCACCAGGAAAGGGCAATTTGCACCGGCAAGGCAAGGCCGCAGCTACGGCGGGTCAACAACATAAAACCAGCTCGAGTTGCACCTGCAGCAATGGCGAGTTGATGCCTTGACGAAAGTGGAGTCTGGAAACAGAGTCCAGCGGGTCAATGCCGCAGCGGTTACGGCTGGTCGTCTCACGACAATGAATACGGCGACTGCGAGGTGGCATCAAGGCCGACTTGAAAACGAGGCTGGATCGTCCACGACCCGGATCCAGACCCGTGGTCATCTTCTCGCCGAAGGAGCCGGCGGCGGCGACTTAGACGACAGCAGCTCTGCCGTAGGCGACTTGGCAGCACCGGGTATTGGCGAGCGGTTCGGGTGGCTCTCTGGTGGTAAGATGAACGGGGTCCGCAGGTGCGCTTAGAGGTGACTCGGCGCGCAAGCAAAAATCAGCGAAGCATGGGCGGCTTGTGATGGGGACAGACCAGCGGCGGCTCTCAGCGGCACGAGGCAGCTCGGGGAGGCCTGTGGCAAGGCGGCTCGTGGCCGCGTGAGCGTGAGGCAGCGCAAGGCGCGGATGCCGGCCCCAGTGGAGGCAAGCCGGTGTGGTGGCTCACCGCTCCAGCGAGGCGGGTCGGCCGCGGCGGCAACAATGCTGGATGGAGCCGCGACGAGGGTGGCGGCTCTGAGACGAGGCGAAGGCAGACCTCTGGCGGCTTGCGGCGCAGGTGACGGCGAGTCAAAGCCATCCTGCAGCAGCGGCTCGGAGGAGGTGAGCTATGGCCAGTCCGGGGCAAAACAAGGTCGCCGGCGACTTGGTTGGACCGGGCAGCCTGTCTCGCGGCTTACAACAGAGGAGGCGACGGCGGGGCCGGATAACAGCCCGTAGCGAGGCGGGTTTCTACTACCACAGCGCCGCGTGGTTGCAGCTTTAGATAGACGAGAAGCCGGCCCAGCGCAGCGAAGGAGTTAAGGCTGCCGGCGGTCCTTCGATTATAAACTTTGCAGGCGCGAGACAAGCTCCAAAGTTAATCACACCTGTCCAAGAGTATTTCATGCTGGCTCTTCTTAGCAGAGGCGAGCAGCCTGGGAAGCGGCTCTAGACCGAAGTGAGGTGCAGTGACGGCGGCTCGCAGTAGTAGCAGGTGGCTCAAGGCCAGAGCAAGACTCGGCGGCGGCGGGTGGTTCAGATGGCGGCTGGAGGCTTGGTTTGAAGCCAGCGAGTCGGAGCAGCCAAGGCGGCTCAGAAGACCACAGCTGGGACAGAGGCGACTAGTGGCGGCGGCTCGACAACAGGGGCGCGCCGGTGAGGTGCTGCCGCGACGGCGGGGGCGGGATGGTGAGGATGCAGAGTCGAGTTCAACCATCAGTCCGTGTTTTCGTCTTGGTTATTGCGTTGATGTCGTAGTTTCCATCTCTAGTAAATTTGATTTGATTGAGCATGGTGGAAACAGATAGCAGTGGTGGCTCGGGGCCGGGGACTCAACTCGCATCAGCGGTTGGTCAGGCAATGGCGACTCAAAGGCATGCCGTGGCGAATTATGGTGATTCAACGGCGACTCGTGACCGCACCATCATGACAGCGAAGACGTGTGCCGAGGGGGTGGTTTGAGACAGATTCTGGCGACTTTGATGCATCGACCAGATTTTGATAGTGGCATCTCTGATCACTTCAGATTAAGATGATTGTATGCGGAGTAGCTGTAGCGACTTGGCAGGCAACAACGGTGACTCTTTGACGGTTTGAAGAAGTACGGCCGGTAGTAGAGGGCCCATGCGCGACCTGCTTGCTCCGACAGTGAGGGCGGAGACGACTCGGCGGCGAGCCAGAGAAACACCGTCCACGGCGGCTCAGGAGGCCAAACGAGGCCACAACACCGGTGACTTGAAGGCTCGCACGGCTGCTGATGCGAATGCCCACGACGAGGCGAGAACCCACGGCGGCGTGTCAGTGGAGATGGCCGCAAAGCTGGGCGGCTCGAAGGAGGAGAGGCATCTCGGTGACCGGCGGCTCGAGGCAGTCGCGGCCAGAAGGGCATCGAGGTGGCCGGACCATCTCCAGCTGCCGCGGTGAGCCATGGTGGAAGCAGACCCGTCAAACCACAGCGGCGAGAAGCAATGGCAGCTGAATCCGGGTCGTCGCTGTGTCCGTCTCCGGGTCGTGCTTGTATCCACCTCCAGATCATGATTGATTTCCTCCCTTTTTTAGCAGAATCAATCTGCAATCGGACTGATCACAGACACACCTTTTTGCTTGCAGGGGCGGTCGGCAGAATCTTATCAGCGGTGGCTCATGCAGGCGCCTCAAGGCGAACTCATAGATCAGGTCGCGACTGCTCCGTTTCCGGGTCAAAGTACTACTTGAGATTTCCTTGGATTTGACTCGGCTTTCACTTTAGAAAAAGGGTGTGGCCCCGGTTGATTTCTCTCGGGCGCCGTACATACGGCACGGCGTACACATCTCGCCCAAGGCCGACATCATGAAAAATCTATCTCTATCTCGATCTCGGACTCGGCTGGTCACCACGGCGTGTGAGGCGGCCACACAGCATATAACCCTAAAATAATCTCAATCTCATGCCTGCCGCTGCAGAACACTTCGTCAAACTTGACCGATGAACTCATAGTTGATGTGAATTTTTCCACGCCGGTTCTTGTTGAGCTAGATAATTACGAACTTCTCGAACCCTAGAAAAGATCCCTCCAAGAACTCAACACCACCATGCGCAGGCCCCATAGTGGGCGCCAACTGTCGTGGAATTGTCACGGCACATGTCCTAGTGTGAGGACTTGATCGCGAGGCCAACACATCTATGTGGTAGCTTGAGAGGGGTTGAGCAGGACGAGAGATGCGAGACGGATCAACACACAAGACAAGGATTTAGACAGCTTCGGGCCCCGGGAAACATCATCCGGTAATAACCCTACATGTTGTTTGTGGCTAGGTCTCATTATGATCATGAGGGAGTCGCCCGTAAGCCGGCTCTTTGTGTCTAGCCCTAGAGATTGTTTCTTCTTGCTTGTCTTTCTTGGGGTGCCCTGCCCCTCCTAATATAAGTTGAAGGGGCTGGTTACATGTAGAGTCCATCTCGGACTAAGACTCAAACTATTCTGACTTCTCATCACGGGCCTCTCTTCATGGGCTTCTTAACGTCTTGGGCTTCTTACGATCTGACTTACCATCTGGCTTACCGTCTGGCTTACGATCTGACTTACCATCTGGCTTACCGTCTGGCTTACGATCTGAATTACCATCTGGCTTACCATCTGGCTTACCGTCTGCTTAACATCTGTTGGCTTAACTGTCTGGCTTACATGACTGTCTGCCGAGTTATATGACTGTGTCTGCCGGGTTATATGACTATGTCTGCCGGGTTATATGACTGTGTTTGCCGGGTTATATGACTGTGTCTGCCGGGTTGTAGGACTGTGTCTGCCGGCTTATATGACTGTGTCTGCCAGCTTACAATGCTTAACTATTCCCGCCGGCTTATAATCTGTCGGGTCACCAATGAAACATCAAGTCCCAGCCGGGTCATATCTCCGGTCGGGTCATACCGCGGGGTATATCCCTGACAAGGGGTGTGTTGTGTTGAGCCCCCGGCAGAACTATGTTATGTTTCTTCTCGTTACTTTAACTCTTCAGTACGTACATACTAGTATTTCTTACATTTCATCTTTTAGTTGGTATAGTACTACCACTCCTTTCTTCACATTATATACGTACAATACATATGGCCAACATCATATAGCCAGCAGTTTAGTTGTCAAAGAATTTCAGGGTGCTTAGTTTTGTCAAAGAATTCCAAGATGCTTAGTTTTATTTGAGGGGTGGGTTGTGTTGGACACCATTATTGTGACTAGCCTTTTTAATAGTACTATATGCATAATTTGGCGACGAGCGCTCTCTATATGTACCACCTTTTTTTAATTTCAAGTTTTGCTCCATGGCGCAATCCATCGATACTGCTACTGTACAAAAGTATACATTTTTTAAAAGGATAAAGGGCGGGGCAGTCTAGCTTTGTCGGTTTCATGAGAGGCGAGGGCCATTGTGACTTGACGGCTCATTACTGCTGGAAGGCGGGGCCTTGTGATTTGACTTCTCGTATAAATGCGCCGACGACCTGAGGAGGAGCAAAGAACCGTGCGGTATAATCAAGTTTTCCACTGGAGTAGTACTATGATGGAGGAGCACGAAACACGGCAGCCCGGTGCCATATGGCGATAAAAAATGATCTAATATGCTAGTCATCTCATTGTTAGCATTGTTCTATTCAATCCCTCAAAATAAAGCATTGTTCTATTCATGCCTCGCAGAGAATGTGACACGTGGGGCGAAACACCCGAAGCAAAGATGAAACAGAGGAGCAAAAGAAGAAGGAAGATTATCACCCCAAATGATCTAATTCACCGTGGAGTCGTAACTGCTTCTTCATCACCTCCATGACCTCCATCTCCTTGCGCGTCTCCTCCGCCATCTTCTTCATTCTGTCCATGACGCGGGATTTCTCGACGCGAGTGTCGGTGTCAAAACCGGCGGATCTCGGGTAGGGGGTCCCGAACTATGCGTCTAGGCGGATGGTAACAGGAGACAAGGGACCCGATGTTTTTACCCAGGTTCGAGCCCTCTCGATGGAGGTAAAACCCTACTCCTGCTTGATTGATATTGATGATATGGGTAGTACAAGAGTGGATCTACCACGAGATCAAGGAGGCTAAACCCTAGAAGCCAGCCTATGGTATGATTGTTGTTCGTTCTATGGACTAAAACCCTCCGGTTTATATAGGCACCGGAGGGGGCTAGGATTACACAGAGTCGGTTAAAATGGTAGGAGATCTACATATCCGTATTGCCAAGCTTGCCTTCCACACCAAGGAAAGTCCCATCCGGACACGGGACGAAGTCTTCAATCTTGTATCTTCATAGTCTTGGAGTCCAGCCGATGATGATAGTTCGGCTATCCGGTTACCCCCTAGTCCAGGACTCCCTCAGCGAGCCTTCATCATTTGTTTCACGGCCGCATTACGTACCTTGACAGCAGCCAGGTGCTCGATGCGGAGCTTCGCCAACTCCTCCTTGTGTTCCATGATGAGGGCCTGCAGCATCTTCATCGAGGAACTACTATTCTCATGCAGCTTCTTCCAGCCGGCGTTCTTCTCCTTCAACAGGTCGATCTCGTGGCAAAGCTTCGCCTTGTCATCCTAAAGTCGCAGGATTTCGCTGGTCGCCTTCTTCTCCGAGACAATGCTCTTCTTCAGCAGCATCACCAAGCCGGTGGTCAACTTCCCCTGCTGATTGAGCTCAGCGGGCATGTCGTCGAGCCTCTCCTTCAGCAGTTCCACCAAGCCTTGGATGAACTCCTTTTGCTTATTGAGGTGCTTATTGAGCTGATCGGGCATGCCGTCGAGGGATAACGACTCCAGCGCCACCGGCTCGGCATGTTCGCCTCCGCGGCTAGGGCGCTCCTGGGAGCCATCGCCTGCCCGTGAGAGATCTTTCGAGGTCTCTGCGTGGCGCCGAGCCCTCTCTTTTTTTCCGCAGCCTTGGTTGCCGCTCCCTTGTTACGAGTAGTTCTCGACCTAGAGCTCTGCTCACCGGCCATGGCAAGGACGGACGAAGAAGAAGCACTTATGAAGAGGAAAGGTAGAGTAATTTTTGGTTAGGTAGTTCCCCTTTTTATAACCTAAGTACTAGCTATCACTAGTACTAATACCTGCATAGTGGGAACACGTTCAGGTTTGGTACGTACTAGTAGGTGTGAGCATCCTTTTGAATGTGATGGGAACAAGGTAAAGATTAATTGATGGTTTTGGTTTCGAGGCCCGAAATGGCTCCCGATGAGTTTAGCGGAACATAAATTTCAAGTAGTAGACTACACTGCTCAAATGCGTAAATATTATGTTACTGTCAAAAATTGGCACAAAATACGAACGAGGCCAATGGAAGTACTACCCAATGTCGTTCTTCCGCACTCATGTCCACTCAATTTGCATGCACTATATTAATTGACAATCAATGAAGTGAACGACTTTACACGCGTCAAATTATCACATGGGGTGGATCTTGGTACAAAATTGTGTCTGCCTGTGTACCTGCGTGTGCGTGCGAGGGAATGAGTGCGTGCGTGGCATGCGTGCACATCTTCGCTTCATGCATGTACTGCCAGTATGGCTCAGGGAGGACATGTACATTTTTCTGGAACCAGCAACCCGTCACTGTGATCAATCCACGCAAGGAGGTCGCGACAACGCCTCCACATGTGCCACGTGGCTTCATGAACTGTATGAGAGACATTGTGTAGCGTGCCATTGGAATTCCAATTTACGTGTTTTGCACATACTCGAAGTACTAATAAGATTGTGAACGCCAGGATAGTGTCCGGCTCTGTAAAATAAATTCCACATACCACCGTAGAGAGAATAATATTTACACAAGTTCAATCTGCTGACGCATTATATGGCGTGACGTCACACCACAACCAAGCCTTTTACTTGAATCGTTTTTATCATACCACCTCAGCGCATTTAGCGAAGCGGTTTCCTTGGCACATCTTGTCGAAGCAGAGATTGTGTTCCCCTTATTCCGGGATTCCCATCAATACGGACATGGGTAACCCAACCGCGCCCGTTGCCACGCCCCCTCCATCGAAGCGAGTTCCAAACGGTCACGGGGACGGCTCTTGGTATTCTCCCTCTTTATAATGAGGCCAAGGCTCATTTCTTTTCTTCAATCCTCAATCGAATCTACCCCTCGCCCCAAGTTCCAGCACTCAGGGCTCCAGATTCAAGCGCTTCGGACCTTTGACAATGTCCGGCTCCGACCTACAGGGCCGGTGGATGCCCTCCTCCGTCACGGAAGACGACATGCTAAAGCTGAGAGAAGCCAGGTACTTAACCTACGAGATTTCGCATAGGTTGCCTGCCCAAGGGCAAGTCATTCCTACTCCCGAGCCAGGCGAGAGCGTCGTGTTCGTGTCTCACCTCCGTCGGGGTTTAGGCTTCCCGATGGATCCCTTCGTGAGGGGGCTCATGTTTTACTATGGGTTGGAATTCCACGACTTGGCTCTGGAGTCCATCCTCCATATCTCATCATTTATTGTCGTCTGCGAGGCCTTCCTCCGCACTACCCCTCACTTTGGTTTGTGGCTCAAAACCTTCAACGTGGAGCCAAAGATGATCGAGGGGCGTCAAGCAGAGTGCGGCGGGGAGGTTGTAAGCAAGAGGGCCGATGCTCCATGGCCCGAGGGCTCTTTTCAGGAGGAGCTCGGTTTGTGGCAACTGGAGTGGTTCTATATTACCGCTCCCAGGGGCAGCAGGCAGAGGCCGCCGCCCATCTTTCGCTCGGGCCCTCCACAACGGCTGATGTCATGGGTCAACAAAGGGCTTAACTGGGGGCCGTCAAAGGACGTACCCCTATTGCAGGGCCGGATTCGAGACCTCCAAGAGAGGGAGATCAATCTGGTCGTAGTGATGCAGGTTATGCTGATTCGGCGTCTTCTGCCCTGCAAACGTCGCCCCCTCCGCCTGTGGGAATTCAATCTGGAGGGACCACAAGCTCTCCAACCCTTCATGGGTACGACACCCATGGAGATGTACAAACTGTTCTTCGGATCACAAGAGATGTGTCCGGACTTGACCGAGGATGCTGGCCTAAGCTGCAATCGCCCGGATACTCAAGTAAGCGACCCTGTGTCCGGACATATCGTCAATTTTTTTATCATGGATTTGCCTTTTAACCAGCTATCCCTTGGACAGGAGTGGATAGCGCAAGCAAAATAGATACGGTGTCCGGCCCCCCTCCCGGAGACCACACCGGATCCAGTGTTGGTCAAGATGCTGGAGGTTGCGCCTTCAGAAGAGGGCAAAGGGGAAAATAGGAAAACTACCGCCTCTACTGAGGAGGCTCTTGGGAAAGGGGGGATCGAGAATCCCTCCTTCCAAGGGGAGAAGAGGACCGCTTCCGAAGATCCGGAGGTCAAGGCCTCGAAGAGGGGGAAGAAATCTTCACCAGAGAGTCCTGCGCCAGGAGAAACCCCGGCTGCACCATCTCCCCAAGGGAATCAGCCCTCCAGCGAGCCGTGAGTAAAAAAAGGGGAGTTTTGTAATAAGGGACATCCCTGTTTTTATTTCTGAGGATAACCGAAGTTTATTTTACCTTGTAGTTCGGATCTCCGCCTTTCTCAGCTGAGCTCATCTTCGGGGGATCTTCGTCCGGAGGTGATGGAGAGCGAGACGCCTCCATCTGCCGCGCCGTCAGGCGGGGTGGACGACCCTGAAATGTCGTCGCGGAGGGTCTCCCCGAGTCCGGCGGGGCCGGAGAGTTCGGCACCTACCGGTGTACGGCCGGGGGAGCTGAAGGATCTGCTCGAGAGGGCGTCTATCTCAGAAGATCACCGTACATTGATGAGTACGGTGATTGAAAGAATTTCATCCGCTAAGGGCGGGTTGCATGATGCCGTCAGAAGTTTACTAGCGGGTTTTGGGGTACCTTTTGACAATTTTGCACATGGAGTGCACCCTGTATAGATAGTAGCCCCTGAGACTCGGTATGTTGTCGAAAGCGACAGCGTGCCGAGGATCATAATCTCAATTATTAATTCTCGCCTTTCTTATGCAGCTGGCGGATCGTCCGGTGGCCAGCCGGACTGATAGAGTTGCCGAGCTGAAGCGGCAACTCGACATTGCGGATGCGAACATCGCACTGGTCAATAAACGACTTGACGAGTCACAAGGTAGGTTGTTTCTCCGTGGTCACCTAGTAAGGGAGTTGATGCCCACTCCTTACAACATGTATGCTTAATGCAGATGGTGCCGCTGCTGTGGAGGACCTTCGGGAAGAGCTTGCTCGAGCCAAGGAGCAGGCCAGAAGGAGTGATGCGGCTGCCTAGAAGGCAGCCGAAGAGCTAAAAGCCGAAAAGGCTGCTCACTACCGAAGCAGGGAGGAGATGGCCGTGAAGCTGAAGGATGTTACCGACCGCTATGAGGTTCTTGAAAAAGAACGCCGAGCAGAGCAAGAGGACCTGACGAAGGCCCCCGTCGAAGCCAAGGATGCCCGTTCTGCAATGAGGGCTATAAAGGAGGAGCTGCATCAGGCCGGAGGCATTGCGGCTGGATAGCCCTTTCTACTGCGCAGGAAGTTCACAGATTAGAAGTATGCTCAGCTGGGCCAGCTGTGGGGTGCGGAGGATCCTTATCTGGATTTGGCGGCGAGTGCGGCGGATGCGGTTGTGCACTTCCGAAGCCAAAAGGATCACAAGATGGAAGAGCTTTTTTGGTCTCAATTCCACAGTCCGGAGCATTCACTTCCGTTGACCGATCGGTTGGCTGAGTGGGCTGAGCTGAATAGATTGTCCGAATTTGCCATGAAGAATGTAGTGGCTCATCTGTGGCCGGAGAGGCCCAAGCCGAAGAGTTATTTTGGCTTATTGCAGCAATTCCTTGGGGCGGTGCCGCATATTAAGGCGATGAAGCGGTCGGCATGCATAGAGGGTGCACGGATGGCTCTCGCCCGTGTTAAGACATACTGGGCGGAGATGGATGCCACCGATGTTGCATCCCGGGGTTCGGACGAGAGCCGGTTACCCGCCGAGCACTATTTTGGGGAAGTCCTGCAGGGCGCTCGTTTAATAGAGTCGCAGTGCTCGAAAAATGTTATGTTCAAATGACATGTATGATTTGTAAAACCATATTCATAGTATAAGTGCTTTTTATACTTGTGCGTTCAAGTATTGAAATATCTCCTGTGCGGCCGTTAATGTATACGTGTATATAACCTGAAAGATGGCAGTCTTTGGCTTCAGCCCCCATGCACATGGTGCGGGGGTGTTTGCAAAATAGTGCATTTTGACACTTAATCCAACGTCTTGGTCCTGTGAAGGAGGTGGTAGCGTAGCAAACTAGGCAACCGGACTATAATGCTTTATCACTTTCACTTAGCCATAGGAGTTCGAAGGTGGGGCTACGATATAGCCCCAAGGGGCACCACGTTCTCCGAATTCGGGGCGCAAATGTGCCTGACCGAGAAACGGTCCTTCGTCAAAGCGGGGGAATTCTAGACATTCCGGTAGTCGATCGAGTGGTTGACCAGTCTCTCGCTATATCATGACAATCAGTTTTCGGCTTTCTCTACTGAGGTGCTCGCCCGGCCGAATCGGGGCACAATCGCAGTAGTTCTCCTGGTGCCGCGTTAGCCGATGATACGGAACGTAAGGCAGCAAAACACAGGAGCCGGGCAAACCCAACATTTGACCAAAGACATGATTCGGAGCTGATGCATATAAGGCCTAACTCGAGACGCCGAACACTCCCTGAGGTATTCGGTCTTTATGAAAACGGGCAGAACGATGCCCTAAGCCCCTAGTGTCCGGGTACGCGCGAAATCTTCTGACGCGGCCGATGCCAAAACGCTAGTCTCCTCCTCGGTTGTGATAAGAACCCGGGGGATGTGTATCAACAAGAGACAGTAAAAAAGGTTTACGCAGGGTCTTAATCTGAAAAGAATCCTTGCAACAGGTCCCTGCTGCACGTCTGCGCCTGTGTCTCCGTTGTGTCATATCTAGGACGGGTGTAGCACGTTGTTCATCTGTAAAAGAGAAGAACTTAGGATGGAAAAAGTATCATGCAAAAAATGTATTTAAAACAGAGTATGAGAAAATGAATGAAGTTGAGCTTTTATTGGCTCTCATTGTTCATGCTCACAGCCCCTTGTAAAGGGGTATGCGGCTAGGAAGCCCCTAGTTTATTTATGCCGGACTTGCCTAGCCGTGTCCGGGGTCTTGAGCGACCTTTCAAAGAGATGATGCCACGTGGACCGGGCATTTTAAGTGTAAGAGACGCGTAATGCGGTATTGTGTTAAAGCGGGCGAAAGCTTCACGTCCCAATAGTGCTTGGTGGCTACTTTTAAATGGGGCGATATGGAAGATTAGCTTTTCGCGACGGAAGTTGTCGGATGAACCGAACACAACTTCTAGTAGTAAGGAGCCCGTGCAATTGGCGTAAGGGCCCCTTTGAAGGAAGTGCTGCTATGGCGAATTTTGGTAGGGTCTATCCCCATCCTGCGGATTGTGTCCGGATATAGCAGGTTTAAATCGCTACCGCCATCCATTAGGACTTGTGTAAATTGCAGTCCGTCGATTATAGGATCCAATATCAAAGCAGTCCATCCTGCATTTCGAATACTTCTGGAGTAATCCAGATGGTCCAAAGTAATTGGTTTTGACATCCAATCTCGGGATTCCGCTGGGGTGGACCGTGCGGCGTGTGCTTTGATAGACGCCGCCGTATTTTTCCTTGTTATCACTTGAAGTGAATTCACTGTTTTTACTTCTTGTGGGAAGTTCTTTTGTTTTCCGGCGCTCTGCTTGTGGGGTTCGTCATCGTCCTCGCTTGGCGTGTCGAGCCCCTTGTGTTCGGCGTTAAGTCGGCTGGACTGCTTGAAGACCCAACAATCTCGGTGGGTGTGGTTTGCAGGCTTCCCAGGGGTACTGTGGATTTGACATATCCTATCCAAAATTTTGTTTAGGTTGGATAGCTCATCACTGTTGTCCTTAAGAGGCAGTGTTTTGTTGTTCGGCCGAGAGCTTTTGAACCCGGCGTTGACCGCCGTGCTCTTTGGGCCATTTTCCTTATTCCGGTGCTGATCTATTCTGCATCGTGATTTCCCATTTCCATCCTTGACCTCGGATGTACTCGGGTCGCTGGTGTTGCATCTTGCCAGCCAGCTATCCTCCCCCGTGCAAAAGCGGGTCATGAGGCTTGTTAGCGCGGCCATTGTTCTTGGTTTTTCCTGGCCGAGGTGCCTGACAAGCCATTCGTCTCAGACGTTATGCTTGAAAGCTGCTAAGGCCTCGGCGTCCGGACAGTCGACTATTTGATTCTTTTTGGTGAGGAACCTGTTCTAGAATTTGCGTGCTGACTCTCCGGGCTGTTGAGTTATGTGACTTAAATCATCTGCATCCGGAGGGCGGACATTAGTCCCGTGAAAATTTGCTCGAAACGCATCCTCGAGCTCTTCCCAACTTCCAATGGTATTTTCTGGGAGGCTTTTGAGCCAATGCCGAGCTGGCCCTTTGAGCTTGAGGGGTAGGTATTTTATGGCATGGAGATCGTCTCCTCTAGCCATGTGTATGTGTAGGATGTAATCCTCCATCCAGACTCCGGGGTCTATTGTTCCGTGGTATGCCTCTATGTTTACGGGCTTAAAACCCGCTGGAAAATCATGATCCAGTACCTCATCGGTGAAACATAGTGGGTGTGCGGTGCCCCTGTATTTAGGTGTGCCGTTATCTTCGAACACTCGGCGTGTTGTGTTGCTTCCTGGAGCCCTCTTTTTTGGCCCATAAATGGACCTGACCGGGCCATCCTTTTTGCGAGGATCTTTATGTGTATCATGTGCCGGCTTGTATGCGGCGCCGCTTGCCGCTCTTAGCCTGTCATCTGGTCGTCTATCCGGCCAGGCGGCCTCTTTGTTTTTTGATTGTGGTGGCTCTACGGCCTCCTCGTCGAATTCGGGCAACAGCTTGCGCTTCGGGTAGCTCTTTGCTTGGTGACTATTGCTGTATTTGTCTGCGGTCTTGAGTACTTTGCTCCATCTCATTCTGAGTATGTCTTCCGCTGTTTTGAGCTTCCGGTTCTGCTTCCTCAAACTTATTGCAGTGGCGACGAGCCTTTTGTGAAGGTTCTTATGCTCCGGTGATGTGTCCGGCGTGAGATCGTCTGGACTGTTGTTTTCGCCGGAGATGGGTTGCTTTTCCAATTCATCCTATTCGGATGGTTGTTTGGTTGCATGTTCGTCGTCCACTGGTTCGCCCTGCTCTACGGCTGGGTCATTATGGGTGCTGTTGTTATCGAGGTGGGACTTCGGGCGGCGCTTGCGTTGCCGTTTTGGTTGTATTTCGGGGGAATTATCCTTCGCCGCGTCCCGTTGTTCCTCGTTATCGCTTCCTTTTGGTGCATCCACCATGTATACATCATGAGTTGAGGTGGCTTTCCAGTGCCCAGTAGGCGCTGGTTCTTGGTCGTCTCCGGCATCGTCGTCCATACCGTCAATGTCTTCGGAGTCGATGTCTAGCAAGTCGGTTAGATCATCGACAGTGGCTACAAAGTGGGTGGTGGGTGGGCTTTGAATTTCTTCGTCGTCCGCATCCCAACCATCCTGGCCGCAGTTCGGCCAGGGCTCTCCTGATAAAAAGAGATACTTTAGCGAATTCAGGATGTCGCCAAAAGGTGAGTGTTGAAAGATGTCCGCAGCGGTGAACTCCATGATCGGCGCCCAATCGGATTCGATTGGAGGGAGCGCAGGAGGTTCGGAGTCTGGCGAGGAGTCCGGCACCTCGGAGTCACGAGCCTCACAAGGGACAAGGTCGGTATTTGGCTCCGTCGCCATAGATGTAGCAGCCCCCGAGGCGGTGTCTTGCCACCCGTCCTCGATCTGCGCAACCGGCTCCGAATTGAGGATCGAAGCGGACTCGTGTGCGGCCTCCAGGGCACTGTCCGACAGTAGAGCTAAGTCATGCCCATCGTGACAGTGCGGCGCGCTCGGCTGTGGCTCGAATCCATCGAAGATCAAGTCTCCGCGGATGTCAGCCGTGAAGTTCAGACTTCCAAACCTGACCTGATGGTCAGGGGCGTAGCTTTCAATCTGCTCCAGATGGCCAAGCGAATTGGCCCGCAGTGCAAAGCCGCCGAATACGAAGATCTATCCGGGGAGAAAAGTCTCACCCTGGACCGCGTTGTTGTTGATGATCGAAGGATCCATCAAGCCTATCAGTGACGACACAGAGGAACTCTCAATGAAAGCACCAATGTCGGTGTCAAAACCGGCGGATCTCGGGTAGGGGGTCCCAAACTGTGCGTCTAGGCGGATGGTAACAGGAGACAAGGGACATGATGTTTTTACCCAAGTTCAGGCCCTCTCAATGGAGGTAAAACCCTACTCCTACTTGATTGATATTGATGATATGGGTAGTACAAGAGTGGATCTACCACCAGATCAAGGAGGCTAAACCCTACAAGCTAGCCTATGGTATGATTGTTGTTCGTCCTATGGACTAAAACCCTCCGGTTTATATAGGCACCAGAGGGGGCTAGGGTTACACAGAGTCGGTTACAATGGTAGGAGATCTACATATCCGTATTGCCAAGCTTGCCTTCCACGCCAAGGAAAGTCCCATCCGGACATGGGATGAAGTCTTCAATCTTGTATCTTCATAGTCTTGGAGTCCGGCCGATGATGATAGTTCGGCTATCCGGACACCCCCTAGTCCAGGACTCCCTCAGCGAGCCTTCATCATCTATTCCACAGCCGCATTACGTACCTTGACAGCAGCCGGGTGCTCGATGCGGAGCTTCGCCAACTCCTCCTTGTGTTCCATGATGAGGGCATGCAGCATCTTCATCGAGGAACTACTATTCTCATGCAGCTTCTTCCAGCCGGCGTTCTTCTCCTTCCACAGGTCGATCTCGTGGCAGAGCTTCGCCTTGTCCTCCTGAAGTCGCAAGATTTCACTAGTCGCCTTCTTCTCTGAGACAATGCTCTTCTTCAGCAGCATGACCAAGACGGCGGTCAACTCCCCCTGCTAATTGAGCTCAGCGGGCATGTCGTCGATCCTCTCCTTCAGCAGCTCCACCAAGCCTTGGATGAACTCCTTTTGCTTATTGAGGTGCTTATTGAGCTGATCGGGCATGCCGTCGAGGGATAACGACTCCAGTGCCGCCGGCTCGGCATGTTCGCCTCTGCGGCTAGGGCGCCCCTGGGAGCCATCGCCTGCCCGTGAGAGATCTTTCGAGGTTGCCGCTCTCTTTTTTTCCGCAGCCTTGGTTGCCGCTCCCTTGTTACGAGTAGTTCTCGACCTAGAGCTCTGCTCACCGGCCATGGCAAGGACGGACGAAGAAGAAGCACTTATGAAGAGGAAAGGTAGAGTAATTTTTGGTTAGGTAGTTCCCCTTTTTATAACCTAAGTACTAGCTATCACTAGTACTAATACCTTCATAGTGGGAACACGTTCAGGTTTGGTACATACTAGTAGGTGTGAGCATCCTTTTGAATGTGATGGGAACAAGGTAAAGATTAATTGATGGTTTTGGTTTCGAGGCCCGAAATGGCTCCCGATGAGTTTAGCGGAACATAAATTTCAAGTAGTAGACTACACTGGTCAAATGCGTAAATATTATGTTACTGTAAAAAAATTGGCACAAAATACGAACGAGACCAATGGAAGTACTACTAGCAGCCCATGATTTAACTACTCGCATGCGCGTAGTGGAGTAATAATGTCGTTCTTCCGCCCTCACGTCCACTCAATTTGCATGCGCTATATTAATTGAGAATCAATGAAGTGAACGACTTTACACGCGTCAAATTATCACATGGGGTGGATCTTGGTAGAAAATTGTGTCTGCCTGTGTACCTGTGTGTGCGTGCGAGGGAATGAGTGCGTGCATGGCATGCGTGCACATCTTCGCTTCGTGCATGTATCGCCAGTATGGCTCAGGGATGACGTGTACATTTTTCTGGAACCAGCAACCCGTCACTGTGATCAATCCACGCAAGGAGGTCGCGACAACGCCTCCACATGTGCCACGTGGCTTCATGAACTGTATGAGAGACATTGTGTAGCGTGCCATTGGAATTCTAATTTACGTGTTTTGCACATACTCGAAGTACTAATAAGGTACACGTGCATTGCACGCATCAGATTTTGCAACCAAATTATGAATAAATACCACACTATAACATGTAAGCTCTGAGTCATATATGCCTGATGTAGACCTTCGTTTAATTCTTATAATTCATCTCATTCAAAATTAATTAGTTTTTATAAAAAAGCTAGGGCCTCTTGGATTCGTAGGATTTCCAAAACGCGGGAATAGGAAAAACATGGGATTATAGTGGAATGTCGTCTTGAATCCTACAAGATTGTACGAGTGTTTGATTGTGCATAGAAAAAACACAGAATTCTTTCAAAGAGGTTTGAGTGGATGGGATGTTTCCTATGAAATCTAGTGCAAATGAATCATATGGAAAAATTCCTATGGTTTACAATCCTACGAATCAAACAACCAAGATAGGCAAAATTCCTAATGATTAGAATCCTCCAAAATTCCTTTGAGAATCCTTTGAATCAAAGAAGACCTCAATCTATTTTATGATTCATGGAATTGTGCATTGTAAAGCATAAAGTAAAAACAAATAATGGCAATTCAACTAGAAAAAAAGTTTGGGATGTTATGATACGGAAGATTCTAGAGCAAAAGAGAACCACTGTTGTTTTGAGATTTTTGCATTATGCTTAAGTTCAACCATGGAGTTTGCTAGATTGTACATGTGGCAAAATCCAGTGGGGGGCTAGAAGATGGTGCGAGGGGCCGAGTGGAGGGAGACTATGAAGGAATGCACACGTGCGAGATCGATATTTAGAGAGAGGAGGCAAGAACGTGCACTGTTGCGCGCAGTGGCGGAGCCATTAAAAATAAATGAGCTAGGGGGCCAAGCATTGCTAATCCGTTATGAGGAGGGTCAATTCATGAACTTGAACCATTTTTAGCAACAATTGTCTAATGATCACATTCATATTAGCCTTGATATATAGTGATGTTAGGGGGGGCAGGGTCCTTACTGCCCCTGTCTTCGCCATTGTGCGCGCGTCTGAGAGATGAAGCGGAAGGCATGGATGATGAGAGGGGGACGTTGGATATATAATTAATGTGGGTGTATTAGCTATATACACTACTAGGGAAAACCTTATACACAGAAATTTAGCAACAGCGCGGGTCAAAAAAGGGCGCTAGTGCTAGATAGCAGTAGCGTTTGAGAAAAAACCGCGCTACAGATACAACATTAGCAGTAGCGCGTGTAGTGGAAAAAGCGCTACTACTAATATTCCCATTGCTAGAATGATAGGCTACGCATAGCAGTAGCGGGCTTGGAAGAAGGGCGCTACCGCTAGTGAATAAGTAGTAGCGCGTCTCCTAAGAACAGCGCTACTACTAACGGAAATAAAATAAGATGAAAAACAAATAGAAAAGTGAATGAAAATGAAAGAAATAGAAAAAGGAGAAAGGAAAAAATAAAATGTAAAGCAAAATAAATGAAAAAACGAAAAAACGAAGGAAGGTGTAGCATTAGCGTGTGTTCGTAAGAGGCGCTATAGCTAACATAGCTGCAGCGCGTGTCCTAGACCCCCGCTATAGAAACAGCAAAGGAAATTAAAAAATGGAAGAAAATTACATAGCTATAGCAGCAGCGCATTTTGTAAAAACCGCTATAGCTATCTTCTCCCCCGAATCCCTCAACCCACCCCGCGCGCCGCCGTCTCCCTGATTCGCCGTCGCCCCACTTCGCCGCCGTCTCCTGCCGACGTCGACGCCACCAGAGCCGTGCGCCGTCGACGCCACCGGAGCCGCCCCCAACGCCACGGAGCCACGCGGCCTCGTCAACGCCACCGGAGCCGCCGTCGACGCCACCGGATCCTTCCTCGCCGCAACTGCCTCCCTCGCCGTCATTGGAGACGCCCCTGCCTCCCTCGCCGTCACCGGAGACACCCCTACCTCCCTCGCCACCACTGCCTCCATCGCCACCACCGGAGCCATCCTCTGTAAGCCCCCACCCCTCCTCTCTCTCTCATGCATAAGTTAGCTAGTTTAATAAGGTTAATTATCTAGGTTAGGGCAAAAATTTAGTTAGGGCTTTGACAGAGAAGTAGTTAGGTTAACTAGTTTAATTAGGTTAATTATCTAGGTTAGTGCAAAAATTTAGTTAGGGCTTTGACAGAGAACTAGTCAGGTTAACTAGTTTAATTAGGTTATTTATTTAGGTTAATTAGTGCAAAATTTTATTCAGGGCTTTGATAGAGAACTAGCTGCGTTAACTAGTTTAATTAGGGTTAATTATCTAGGTAAACTAGATTAACTAACTAGGTTAAATAGGTAGGTTAGTTAGGTTCATTGGATTAACAAGCTAGGTTAAGTAGGTTGGCTAGGTTAGAGGAAAATTTTATTTTAGAGCATTAGGTCAGAAGGGTTAGAGAAATGGAGTTCCTTTGCAATTTAATTGGGTTCTGTCCTAAGCAGAGAAGGGTTAGAGATAATAATGTGTGTTTGTGTGAGAGAGAGGAATAGCTAGATCAACATAATGTGAGAGAGAAGTGTTTAGTGAGGTCATTTTGCAAAAGGTTTTTGATTTTTGAAAAGACCACGATTTTTCAAGGGAAAGAATTTAGGCAAATTTTATTTTAAAGATGATCCCTTCCTAGACTTTTATTGTTGATTATATCTTTTCATTGAAGTGGTCATGTTATATCTTTTCATTGAAGTTGTTTGATTGTGCCCAAGTGGCTTTGTTGTTTCCAGGGAATGATGTTGAGTGGCCTATGTTTTGCCGGAATGTTGATTCATTTCTGTTCCGGCAAATTTCGGGTTCTCGATTTGTCCACTTTTTAGCAAAGGTCATGCCAAAATTTTCCGTGAATTTTGGCATGACTTGTGCTACAAACTAGGACATATCGAGTGCCCGGGATTTGCCGCACCAGGAAGGAGTCAACATTCCTGCAAAACAATAGGCCTTTTTTATGTCATTATTCATTATATTAGGTCTAGAATTAATTGACCAGATTTAATCATAGGAAACATGGCTAGCAGCGATGAAAGACAGGGCTCTAGTGATTGCGACGACGTCTACCGGGCGACAGATGATTTTTTTAGCCTTACCGACGATCAACCGATGTTGTTGCTGGGCCCACCGGTGGCATCGAGGACTGAGACCGACACGCAGAGCGGTGCTGAGACTGAGACCGGCGCTGAGATTTAGACCGGCATCGAGACCGGCACTGAGACTGGTGCTGTCTCGGGGAGCGGAGCCGGTGTAGAACCGAAAGCAAAGAGGCAACGGGTTCCTAACAAACTCAGGACTACTAGACTGGTGGTCACGGAGGTGGACGACGGCAATTTTGAGCCAAAGGCGCCCGATGAAGCGCACGCGTGCTACGGCAATCAAATAGGCTGCATCGTACGGACAACCGCCACCATCAACGATGAGAAACTACAGAAGATAGAAAATATGAGGAGCTCCCTCCTAAAGAAGTTTCACCAGATATTCTTGTTCCCGGGCCGGAATGAGAAGGATTATGAAGATCCAGACGAGGACCCGGCAATGAAGAAGATAAACAAACACGCCATGACCAAGTTTAGCGACGCGTTGGCCGCCTGGAAAACTCGAGTGAAAGCAAAGATCATTGACAAGAAGGAACCCTACTCCAAGATTGTAAAGGATAATCCGACAATCACGGAAGAGCAGTTTCAAATATTCAAGGAGGCTTGCGAGGCCGAAGCTGCCAAAAAAAGTCTAAGTACATGAAGGGGCTTCAAGAGAGGAACATTGGGAGCCACCACCTCGGAAGCCGTGGTTACAGCGGAAAGAGGTCCAAATGGGCCAAGGAGGACATGGAAGCCGCGGGTCTGGGCATCCCAGACCCCTTGGCGGATTTCACCGTCCCGCAGGAGCGTGACGTCCTAAGGGCCTGGCACTGTTGGAACGCAGTGAAGAAGGTTTACGAGACAACACCGGTCATTACAGAGTTCATGAGACTGTTGGTAATTTTAGTTTCTGATCAATTCGACTGCACACGTTAGTCATATTTGTGAACGATCCTTGTGCCTTTTGCAGAGAGAGCAGCACCGGATTGCGGCCGAAAGCGACTCGCCGTCTGAGGCATTGGCGAGGCCCAAGTGGGACACTCCATTCAACCGGGCGTTGAACATATTGAAACGACAACCGGTGGATACTCGACCGTCGTATGGATACGTGCACGGTGTTGGAGACGGCGCCACGTGGAAGAAGTACTACCATGAGACCACGTAGGAGAGAAAGGAAAGACGTAGGTTACCTGAAGAAAACATCGACAAGAAGGTTGAGATTACGGTTGAGAAGAAATCATCTCAGACAGTCGCAACAGCGGTAGCTGCCGCAAAACAGGTGGTTGCAGATTTGTACTACTTCCTTGGTGACGGGCGTTTTCACTTGGACAAGGCAAAATCCAGAAAAAAAAATGCAGAGGACTTTCCCCTTGCTGACTTCTTGGGAGCACCTGCTCCTGCACCGGCTCTCGCACCTGCTCCCGCACCGGCTCCCGCACCGACTCCTGCACCGGACGTGCTTGGTGGTGCCTCGTCTTTGGCTGAGCTCGACGCCCTCACGGTATCTGTCACACCGGCCCCCTTCAATATAAATGTATAATCTCCCGTTTTTGTTGCCTTTCGGATGTCTCACGTCGCAGACTTTTATTTGCAGGTCGACGAAACCCCGTGCACCATATTGTACACCATCGGCGAACAGAAGGTGGACGTGGGGAAGGCGACGATAATGGAGCCGAAGGAACCATTGTTCCACAGCCGGCCGATCCCCCCGAACGCCTTCAAGGTTTCCGTGGCCAGTGTCAAACCGGGCCACGAGAATTTTCCTCCTCTAATACTAGTGGGGGATGACGATGAGACCCCGCGGCGGCTTGGTGATTGTTGCAATGGGTGGGTCCTGTTGTGGCCAAAGAGTCTGCTTCGTCTGGAGGCGGTCGGGAGCACACCCACGAGCACGCAACCTCAGCAAGGTATGAACATCAACACCCCACCTACCCAATCAGCGTCGGGTGTCGGGTTGGGTGAGAGCGGACAGGGTAAGGAGGAGGCTCCATTAGTCGCTGATGACGTCGCCATCGATGAGGATGAGGATGACGATGGCGCTGAGCAGTATGTCTATACTGGCGCCTCCTCAGGGTTTGAGCGTCATGAGTTGGTGCCTGAATTACTGTCTCAACGTATTATGGACGACCTTCCGGTAGTAAATAAGTCTACGAAGAGAGAGAGGAAAGGCAAAAAAGTTGATTCTATGATCCAGCAGCCTCGGCTTCAGGACCGTATAGATATCCCCGATGCGGATAAATGGCATATCCCCGGTCAACCAATCCTACCTGCAACAGCGCTACGGGCCAGATTCGGCTATCTAAGGAGACTTCATGATGATGTGCTGCAGGTAGAGAAAGGCCTCATCGCCTGAAAGATCCAGGATACCCACTCTACGTGGTTAACGTTCCGCGGCAAATGTCGTACGTCGACAGCTTCCTTGCAGATAAGTTCTTCCTCCGATTCGATTACATATTCGACATGTTTCACGTGAAGAAGCTAGATTTTACGTTTGTCCGCCTTTATGCCTTGCACATGAACTACATCATTGGGGTTGAGCAGATACGTCATATCTGTGTCGCTGACCCGTACTACATGCACGAGGGCTTCTTGGGAGTCTGCGCAGAGCACCGTGAATACGCGAGGGATTACATTGTCAGTTTCATGCTCGCCAATAAGGACGAGGCGATTCTCGTGCCTTATCATCCCGTGTAAGTCATCCGCGCTGCTATGCTTCCTTCAATTTCAATAATTCATTTGCACGGTGGAGGCTAATTAATTTGAGGTGTACTTATTTTGCGCAGCGGCGGGCGCGCTGTCCTCATCATCCTCTACCCCCAATTCTCCCACGCTCTTTACTTGGACTCGTCGAAGAACATTCACAAAAAGGATTACACCCACATCAAAGATGTTCTCGACAGTGCTATGTTTTACTACCAAGCAAGGGGTGGAGAGGTTAGGGACAAGAAGAGAAGGGGCGGCAGGGTCGCCTTCAGCCATAAGACCGACTTCTGCTGCATCCAGCAACCAAACGATTCTCTTAATGATGGATTCTATGTCCTACACCACATGCTGGAGTACAGACGGGATCACTAGAACCTTCGCATGTCACCTAGATCTGGCGATGCCCATATTCTGCAATGGGCAAAGGACATAGGAGATATCGAGGATCATCGATTTCGAGCTGAGTTCTATAACATCCAGCGTGAACTTTCCCAAATCATCATGAAGGAGGTCGTCGGAAAAACAGGGATGTTCTACAGAGAAGGACAAATGTCGTGGGAAGACGTCCGAACATGGATAGCCTCTCAGCGTCTCGACATGAAGCCTTTCACTAAGCTCGAGGACTATCTCCCTGACATGGATGGATGGCACGACATGGTGGAGTGATTGTTGATATATGACAATGTGTCCGTTTAGTCCATACTTTCTGTATGACAAAACTTTGAGTTATGCACGGTGAAACTTTATTTGTGATGTAATTAAACCGTCCTCCTCCTCGACTAGCGAAAATCACTCTAGTTAGGGCATTTTGGGTACAATGAACTTTGTTATTTATGCTTATGATATGTTGTTTCTATTTTTGCCAAGTCTATCTCTTTCTGTTGCTCAACTATATATATTGCATATCATTGACTCATGTGACGATGCAGGTGCACAGATCATAGATGGCGAAGACTGCTATGCCAGGAGTATATATACGACAAGTGGCCGGAGTGTCAGGCCCTGGTGTACCGGTTTCCGGTTTCCGAGCGACAGGCGGTAGATAGTTTAGGTTCACGCTAATGCGAGAGAGGGATACAAACTCATGTACTCAAACTGATAGCTCTTCTCGCGTATATTATTGTTTAGATGGATGACGATGTATTTGCTAGTAATCGAGACTTGTATCGCTATTTTCGAGATTGATGACGAGAGACCACTTTGTGTTGGATGATGATTATGATGATGACATGATTTGATGAGACTAATTGTATGTATATGCTATGATTACATTTGTATGTGTATGATATGCTAAACATTATTGTATAAAGCCTATTCAAATACAAAACAAATATGCAGGGAAAAAAACTAATAAAACTAGTAGTAGCGAGGGGGGGAAATTTAGCAGTAGCGCCGCCTTACCAGTAGTGCTTTCCTGTAAACAGCGTTGCAGAAATATCAGTAGCGCCCTTCTCTAAGGAGCGCTACAACTATTCATGTATAGCAGTAGCGTGGGACAACAGGCGCTACTGCTATACGTTAGCTGTAGCGCCTTATTAGTAGCGCCGGTCCCCGCGCTACTGAGAGGCCCAAAACCCGCGCTGCTGCTAGGCTTTTCCCTAGTAGTGATATGTTAATCCTATATAGAGAGGTATGGATTAATCGATGTGGACGTGGGAAAGAGGGTGAGACCTCACTGGATATATCGATTGATCGGTTTGTGTGGAAAACTATGAAAGACCTAGCTATATACACACATACATACAGTAACATCGATCGTTGCGCATGCATGCGTGAGAGATAAAGAATGCCCGATATGATGGAGAGTGGGATGTGTGTGGGTGTGTGCCTTCATGGGAGACCGACCTGAAGAAAAAGATTGCATGTGTGCGATGGATAATGCCGACTGGTAGTGTGTGTGCATGCATGCATGAAAGAAAGTTAGTGGTACAATTATAAAGAGAAGACGACTGTGTGGGTGTAAAAGACTAGGTGAGGTCATAATCAATGTAAAGTTGAATTCAAATATTTGAATAAGAGATCCTGATGTTTGAAACCCATGCATGCATGAATATAACGGAGATCTGGGCGGTGTGCTTTGGAAACGAGCATGTTTTAATGTATACACATTGAACAAGGTCAGACTGATTTGAATTTGAGATACCGGTGGCAGACATCATTTGGCCACGTCGCATCCGTGCATGGACACACTATTCTAATTGGAGATGATGGGTGGCTTTCGCATCACATATCTATATCTATACCCCTATATATATTATAATTTGTATTTTTTTATATTGTGTGCGGGTAACTCTAACTTTGAAAGATGGTAGGCGAATCCGATGGTCCAAAGATGGAAAATTTGAGCACTACTGGCCGTTGGATATCACCTAGATTCCACCCACCACATGTATTATCTAGAAGACTCCATGGTTGAGCTTAAGCATCATGCACAAACATCAAAACACAAGCACTTCTTCTTTGTTCTAGAATCTTCCATATCAGAATTGCCCAAATGTTTTTCTACATGATTTGCCATTATTTGTTTTTACTTTATGTCTTACAACGCACAATTCCATGAATCTTAAAATAGATTAGCTTTCTTATAAAAACTAGATGATTTTGAATGAAATAAACTATAAGAATTAAACGAATATCTACATCATGCATATATGACTCAAAGCTTACATGCTATAATGTGGTATTTATTCATTATTTGGTTGCCAAATCTCATGCGTGCAATGCACGTGTACCTTACTCTAGTCTAAATGGTGTTTGTGTGTGTGTTGTGCGTGTTGAGGTGCAAATTGTCTTTTTTGGGTACACGTTAAGCTTGTTCTTCCAAAATTTCAAGCCGCGCCTTGTTATGCCGAAAATTGAAGCTAGCGTCTCTGTCTATCGTGCTGCGAAACTCCCGCCTCTTCAACCCACGCCTTGTTAGCCTGAAATATTTAAGATATATCTTTGTCTCATTATGCTCCAACAACTCCCTCCATCTCAACCCGCGTCTTGCTATTCCGAAATTACAATGCGCGCGAAAACTCCCACCTTTTGTGAAATCCCGACACGCGGAATGTTCGTGGTACCCCTGAACCGAAAGAACTGCCTCAAATCGGTGGGGGTACTTTTGTAACTTACCCCACATTTCGGACAAGAGCGTCCCTAAGCCATGGTTCCCCACTGCCATCCCATCCGCCCACCCATTCATACACCGAGGCCGCGAAAACCCGCGACGAAGCCCCACACACTGCTCCGTCCGCCACCCAGCCGGAGCCTCTTCCCCGACGACGTCGTCCACAGCAACACCTCGACATCCCTCGTCCACCGTACCGAATGAGGATCCATCGTCGATCTCGTCGTCCCGCCGGTTCAGCCACCCCGTCCTACACCTCCAAGGAGCTGCCCCGACGTTCCCCTCGTCTTTCGCGCCACCTCCATTCCCACACCGTCGTCTTCACCTGCACCATCGGAAGAGCATCATCATCACCATTTCCTCGAATGAAGCTGTGGCCTAATCGGCGCCACCAAAGAGGTTGTACACTAATCACCATATTTTCTTCTTGATTCGATCTCACGGTGCTGCCGGCGCTCGGTCCTGAGCCGATACGGCGCGGCTCCATCCATGGCGGCGGCGTCGGCCACTTCCTCCACGGCGTCGCTCCCTCGGCGGCGACGTCCACATCAGTAGGAGCTACTGATGCTTTAGCTCTTGCTTGCGTTGTTGCTCTGCTCTTGCTCTCGGTCCCCTGCCTGGTCTGCTCTTGCTCGCTGCTGCTCTCGCTCTGGCTCTTGCTTGTGATGCTGCTCCGATTTAGCTACACTTCAGTCGACTGAATCGACATTTGGGTCAGTCGATTTTCAGGGGGGGGGGGGGGGGCTCGCCGGAGTGAAGGAAGAACTAGCCGCAGTGGGGAGGGGGGCTCGCCGGAGAGGTACCCCACTATCTATCTTCGGGTTCAGGGTTGGGGCATTGGTCGCCGGTGTTGGCGGGGTGGTGGTGCGGGGATCGCCGGAGAAAAAGCTTAACACGGGGGGGGGGGGCTAGAGGGATGGCCGAGGCAGTGGTGTACTGGCGGTGGGGAGTGTTTTCGGGGCGGGCGGGGCGGCGCACCGCTGGCCGCGGGCGGCAGGGGGCTGCTATTTGGCCGGTGGTGGCTGGCGGCTCAGGGGGGTGGAGGTTGGAGATGAACCGTAGGCCCTTGA
Organism: Triticum timopheevii; assembly: GCA_963921465.1. Classification (NCBI taxonomy): domain Eukaryota; kingdom Viridiplantae; phylum Streptophyta; class Magnoliopsida; order Poales; family Poaceae; genus Triticum; species Triticum timopheevii. The sequence goes on from OY997270.1 coordinate 374,323,942, forward strand.
TTTCGTATCCAATGGCTGCAAAATCGACTGACCAGAGATGAAAAAGTCAGTCGACCGACGTGTAGCCGCACCTTGCTTGTGCGTTCAGTTTCGACAGCAAAATTCAATTTCGACAGCAAAATTCAGTTTCGACAACAACATTCAGTTTCGACAGCAAAATTCAGTTTCGACACTTAAGTTTAGTTTCGACAGTTAACTTCAGTTTTGACTGTTAAATTCAGTTTCGGCAGTTAAGTTCAGAGATGAACGGCTGATGTATTTTACATCTAGCACTTTGTGGTTATGTATTTTACGTTATGTATTGGAGATGCTATTAGAATTCCACTCAGGTTAACCTTGTCTCTCTTTTCCTGCTTCAGCCTCGGCGTCGTACAACTCACCGGAGCTGCTCCAATGACGAAACCCTCCATCACAGTGGAGCAGTACCTCGGGCTCCATCTCCAGACACCTAAGATCTTCTTCCCCTCCTCCGACAGCCAAGTCAGGCGGAGCATCCTCACCGGCCAACCCAATCACGTTGAGATCAACATGGCTTCGCCAAAGAGGTTGTCACTTGTTGCATCTCTTTTTTACTCTACATGTTATATATATTGTCCACTGAGCACTCGTAGTAACGGGAAATACGATTATTTTATCCTAGTATATGACAAGCAGTGAGGTACCAGGCAACTTAGCTATCCGTGATGGACTCTCTTGAACGCCATCATTATTTATCTCTGCGCGAATGAGTTGCGCATTTGTCGATGGGCCTAGGAGTTGAGCTAGTATGGCAGTGGCCTGGGTCCAAAGTAATAGAAGTAGCACAAAAACATTTTTTTAGTGTAGGATTTTCCTTGCTCAAGACTGCCTACTAGAATCGCCAGTGCTTGAAAGAAAAAGTGAATGAAAAACATAGGAATTGTAAAGTTTCCTATGGTACTACTTTTCATGAATTTGGTGCAAAGTAATGGAGCAAAGGAAAACCGTAGGATTTGTTCCTTTAGTGTCTCCTTGAAAGAAAAACCATAGGAATTCTAACTTCCACTTGTCCTCCTTTTCATAATCCTATTCATCAAGCACAAGGCTAAGGGATAGTAGCATAATAGCATTATAACCGTACATTTTCTTGTGGTTTGACTTAATCTCACCATGCTTTTTTGCATCCTGTGATCTTCCAATTGTTGTGAATCAAACACCCAGATTGGCAGAAATCCTGAGTTTTTAAATTCTCTGTTTTGCACGTCCATTCCTATCCTATTCCAGTCTATTTCCTATCCCTGCACTGTTAGAATCCTCAAATTCAAACAAGCCCTTACTCAATTACTTCTGTTACAGATATGTGCCAAAGAAAACCTTGTGTGGATTGTCCTGCTCCTGCGGCGTTGTGTTCCACCCCAGCTCAGCTGCTCCAACAACGGAAGGGTTCACCACAGAAGGGATCCGCTCTCCAGACTGTCTTTCGCTGCCTCAGATCTTCTTCCCTGCTGCCGGCAGCCACGACAACTGCATTACCATCATCAACTGAGCAGATGACCTTGAGGACTACATGGGTCCGCAAGAGAGGTCGCACTTTTCCGTGTCTGCTTACGTTATGCATCGCTTAATATGATGACATGCTACATTATCATCGTGTTCACCTATTAGACTCCGAGTCAGGTCCAAACTAATGCTAAAACTTGAGTTTTTAAATGGTTGTGGGGTACATATTGGGGCAGCAATCAATACTATCTGTCTACTATCTGTTTAATCTCTGGTGTCTACTATGAGTTTCATGTTGGGTGCAAACAAACATTAAAGGAGCCATTATTTGTATTTTTTAACTAAAGCTATTATCTGCCTGCTATCATTGGTTTTGGGTCTATCCAAAGTTTGCTACCATCACTCTGGATTTGTGCATGCACTCCTTACATAATCTCACTATGTTTTATTCCTATGCATGCCAGTTATTATACACAATGGAACTGATCATGTAGAGCAAAAGAGACGAGCCTTGCATGGCAATAAAATTTCATGCAGACGTTGTTCCATGGTGGGCGCAAAGGCAGCCCCCTCCACCCATTTCGGATCGTAATCAAGAGGAAGATAACTGTTCTGAGGGGGATTCAGAAGGAGAAGACAACTCCTATTTACCCCATGAGGTTTTCGCTCTAACTTGGCATGCTGATGTTGGTAATATCATGCATATGGTGCCTTGCATTGCTTATAGTATACATTAAAGATGTCATCTGCTTAGTTTAGACATGCTTTGTGTCAATGCCATCTGTTTAGTTTCTTTATCGTATATCTGAATCACGCAATGCCATCTTGTTTAGCAAGGCATCATATATGTGAATTTTGCAATGCCACCCTGGTTAGCCAGTCATCTTATATGTGAATTATATCATGCCATCATTTTATTATTACGTGTTAAATTTGTCAACAATTTTAGTACATTCAATTACTCTTCCTGTGCATCAGCCATTGGGCACGGTCATGGAAAAATCTGGAGTGGAAACAAGGTCTTCAGAGCAGACAATGCTATCTGACGAAGCGCATGTCTTGCTGGTTACCGATAGCTCCCCAGAGGAGGATCCGGAGACAGATGACCAGTCATATTTCCCCCTCGAGGTGCATGCTCTAACTTGGCAGGGTTATGTTGCTCATATCGTGCGTATGGTATCTTGCCTTGCTATGTCATTTGCTTAGTTTAGACATACTTTGTGTGAATGCCACCTGTTTAGTGTCTAATTACCATATATGTGAATTATGCAATGCCATCTTGTTGCAAGACATTATATATGTGAATTATGCAATGTTATCTTGTTGCAAGGCATTATGTATGTGAATTATGCAATGCCATGCTGTTTAGGCAAGCGTCATATATGTGAATTATATCATGCCGTCCTTTTTTTGTATTTCTCATTGCTTTTGTCGACAATGTTTGTATATTCAACTGCTCTTCCTGTGCATCAGCCATTTGAATTGGCGATGGAGAAATCTGGAATGAAAACAAGGTCTTCAGAGCAGACAATGCTACCTGCTGAAGCAGATATCTTGCTGGTTACAGATGGCTCTTCAGAGGAGGATTCAGAGGCAGATGACCAGTCCTATTATCCCCCTGAGGTGTATGCTCAAACTTGGCAGGGTTATATTACTCATATCATGCATATGTTGTATTGCAATGCTTAGTTTTTACGTCATATACACAATATTGAATGCCATCTCCTTAATTGACACATCATATATGCTATTGCCCTCTGCTCACTTCCTTAGTATATAAATCATATATTTGAATTATTTCATGCCATGATGTTTACATAGACAACATGTATCTGAATTATGGCATGCCAACCCATTTAAATTATGTCATTCTATCCATGAATTATATCATGCCATCATGTTTCCATCCACGACATGTTTGTGATTTATGGCATGCCAAGCACTTTAATAGACACATCATATAGTTATATCATGTCATCCTGTTTACATAGTCATCATATTTTGAAGTATGTCATTCTATCCTGTTTAGTTAGCCATCATACATGTGAAATTGTGTCATGCTATCCTGTTTAATTAGCCATCATATATGTGAAATTATGCCCTGCTATTCTGTTTGGTTAGACAACATAAATGTGAATTGTTTCATGCCCTGTTTTATTCCCTACTATCCATTGCACCTGTCTATCTTACAATGTCTATACATTCAATTACTTTTCTTGTTTATCAGCCATTTCAATTGGAGGGAGTGATGGCAGTATCTGTGGGAGTAAAAACACGGTCTTCAGAAAAGATCGTGCTACCTGTCGATGCAGATAGAACCACGGTTATACTTGCCCAAGAACCAGCCCCACCACACATAACCCACACTCATGCAGATTGTACCCCTACCCAGTTGGATAGAGAACCAACTACACCCCTTATAACCCCAACCCCAGCAGATAGACACCCAGTTCCCATTGACACAACACCATCTCCACCACAAAGAACCCAAACACGAGCAGTTAGTAAGGCAACTACAATGCCCAAGGCACGAGGACCACCACTCCGAACCCCAAGTCAACGCTTAAAGCAGAAGAAGAATTGTTCTTAGGTCAGGTTCCGTAGCTATGGTTCATACTACTTTGCTCTTGCATCATTGTATTTACTCATACCAACTAATTTCAAATTTGAAGGATGCAACTGAAACTACAATGGCACAATAGGTATGTTTTAAACCTGTTTCTTCAATGTGTTTGGCTGTTTGCTGTTGTAACTTGCTTTATGTTGCTTTCAGTTTCAATTGAATAAACAGTTATGTTCTCATGCCATGCACATTACAAGTGTTGTTATTGCTGTGTAGTTTCCCACACTTATATTTTGTCTATGCTGCTTTGTCTTAAATAGATATGATTCGAACTGTATCTATCTTGATTTGGCAACATAAACTAGAATGATATAGACCATACAGTGACCATACTAAATAGATATATGTTTGTTTCATGTTGTTTTCCTGTCCACCTTACTACTGAACTGGTTTACCAAAATGTGTTTCATATACTACATTGTAAACCTGTGATGTGTTTGTTTGTTTCTCTTTTAGAACGCGGATAAAATATTAGAGAAGAGTACCCCGTTATGCAATGGTAAAGGAAGTAATGCAGATAAGATTCAAGATAGTGAGACATCACTGTTGGTGTCTAAGAAAGCTGATAAATACTATATTGAAGACACTGAGACAACCCCAAAGTCATGTCTTGATGTAGTGTTCGAGTTACTGGCTACTACTGCTGGCACCAGCTCTTCGAACTCGTTGCCTGAATCAGTTTGGCTTCTTGAGTCTCAACTTCAAGTTGAAAGATATCAATCAGATGTTATGCGACAGGAAGCCGAAGGACTGAGGAAGTCCCTGCAGAATTCAGATGCATACTTTCTGCTGCAACAGCAAGTGCTGGAAGACTTAAGCGCCAAACAAGAGAAAGTTAATAAGCTTGCTAATCATCTTGCCAGTATTATGGGTACCCAGGATATTGTTTCTTGAACTCTTCTGAAGTGGTTTCAGTTCTGGACTTGTTTTGCTGCAGTGTTTATATGCTGTTGTGTTCCCTATATTTGCACTGGTGGCGAACTTTGATGCCCAGTGGATGTAATATGTGTAATAGCCATGATAGCCTAGCGTAAGTTGCTTGCTTATTTATTTCCTTATTTTCTTGTTTATTTCTTTGCTTGTAGTCAGTGCAATTCTTTTTCCGCGGTTTTCTAGTGGCCGCAATAACCTATTTTTTAAAACTAGGCCACAATAACCATAGGCTACATGTTTATTGTAGTTACCATTTCCCTTCTATGGGCCGTAGAAACAATGGGCCTTCTGCGTGTCGTAGACACAATGGGCCTTCTACGGGCCGTATCATCAATGGGCCTTGTACGGGCCATATGATCGGTTGGCCAAACATGGGCCAATAACAGACTGCATTATAGTCGTAAACGGGCTAGAGTTGGAATCGTCTGTTCATGGGCCGACCATAACGGGCCGGCGTTAATCAGTTGTATTTGATGACGCTATGAAAACGGCCCAACGTATTAACGGGCCACAAACGGGCCGACTGTAACCTTGGGCTGAATTTAGCCCACAAGCAGAAAATGACAGTAATGGGCTGTAAGTAAACGAATGCTGGAAATGAGCCCAAGAGTAAATGGGATCTGAGAAGGCCGAAAGATAACATGGGCTGGAAACAGCCCCACGGAATAATGGGTCGTTAATGGGTATAAAGTGATACATTGTTCATTACGGGCCAGTTTCATCACGGGTCGTTAATGGGTATAAAGTGATACATTGTTCACTGCGGGCCAGTTTCACCACGGGCCGTTAATGGGCCAAGAGTTACAAAGAGCCTCATATGGGCCGAAAGACGTCATGGGCCATACATGGGCCAGAAGTGAAAACGGGTTGGAATTATATTGGATGGCCCAGATGACGCTACTGGGCCTAATTCAGATAGGGTGTAATGGGCCTTGGGTTAGCGGGCTGTAAATGGGCTATATGCGAACAGGACATTAACCGGCTTTCCATGGGCCGGCCCGCCAACTTTTGACCAAGTCAAACGGGCTGGCCTTTTCACAGGAATGGGCCTCTATTGGGTCGTGCCATGTGTCGACGTATCATAGGCGCCTTCTGTCCAATGAGTGGATGACATCTGTCCCAACGATGAGCCGACACGTGTTTCTTCCAGCCAATGATGATTTTACACGTGGAAAATCCCATTGGTCGGGGTTGTCAACGTGTTATCGGATCCAAAACCCGACCCGGTAGCTTAACGGCGTTCCGTTACGGTGGATGCCACGTGTTGGTCACCCTTGACGAAAGCACTTCTGTGACGCGCGATTTATCGTCATGGAAGTGGGCACTTCCGTGATGATAATTTTGGTAATGTCATGGAACACTTCTACGACAGCACAGGTATGACTATCTTGATTCTCTCATAAAATCGTCATGGATGTACATGCACGACAAAAAACGCGACCTACTGTGACAAACACGTATCATCATGGAAGTGTATTTTTTGTAGTGGATGTGGGTGCCACCCATTTAGTCATAGAAACAACCTTGGTAGGGTCTACTTCTATTCCTTCTCCGGATATAACATGTCTGAGAAATCCAACTTCCTTTAACCAAAAATCACATTTGCTGAACTTGGCATATAACTGGTGTTCCCTGAGCTTCTCAAGTACCAAACGCAAATGTTCCTTGTGCTCCTCATTCTTCGAGTAGACCAAAGTATCATCAATAAACACCACGACGAACTTATCCAAAAACTCCATAAACACTTTGTTCATCATGTTCATGAAATAGGCAGGTGCGTTAGTCAGTCCAAATGACATAACGGTATACTCATATAGACCGTACCTTGTGGTAAAGGTTGTCTTAGGTATATCCTGCTCTTGGATCTTCAGCTGATGGTATCCTGATCGCAGATCGATCTTGGAAAATACTTTAGCTCCTTGCAACTGGTCAAACAAATCATTGATCATCGGCAGTGGGTACTTGTTCCTGATCGTCACCTCATTCAATGCACGGTAATCAACAACCATTCTCAGTGATCCATCCTTCTTCTGCACAAGAAGTACTGGGGCTCCCCAAGGTGATGAACTTGGTCATATGTAACCTTTATCCAGTAACTCCTTAATATGCTTCTTAATTTCCTCCAAACCCTTTGCGGGCATCCGATACGGTCTCTTTGATATTGGCCCGGTGCCTGGCAATAGCTCAATCAAAAACTCAATGTCTCGATCTGATGGCATGCCTGGTAACTCCTCTGGAAATACATCTGGGTAATCCTTCACTGCAGGCACTTCCTCCTGAACAACTCCTGAGAGAGTATTTACTTGGGTCCTCCTTGGCGCATGCCTGGATACATACTTGATCCCTTTTCCCTCCGGGGTGGTGAGCACAATTGACTTACTGGCGCAATCGATGTTTCCCCCATACATTGATAACCAATCCATGCCCAATATCACATCCAGCCCTTGAGATTCCAGAATTATCAGATCTGAGGGGAAAACATGCCTACCTATGGTCAATGGCATCTGAAAACATCATGTGCTTGCCATATACTCCGCTCCTGGCGAGCTTCCTAACGTGGGTGTCCTAAGAACTTTGGTGGGCAACTTATACTTATCCACAAATCCCCTTGATATGTATGAATGCGATGCACCAGTATAAAAAATAACGATTGCAGTAAATGACTTAACCAAAAACTTACCTATAATTGCATCTGGCTGCTCTTCAACCTCCTCCACGTTAACGTGGTTCACTTGTCCCCTATTGAAAGGGTTGGGCTTCTTCCCAGAGCTTCCATTCTCGTTTCCATTCTTTGCTTCAGAACACTCCGTGGCGTAGTGTCCATTTTTCCCACACTTGAAACAAGTAATGTGACTTAGATCCTTCTTCGCGGGCGTTGCCGGGTTGGGACGGTTCTGGCTGCTACTTCCTCCAATCCCATTCCCATTCTTGGGGCCACTATGGTTATGCGAACTTACTCCATTGAGATGGGGGCCTCCATGGTTATGGTGAATGTGTCCTCCCGAGTTCGGGGTAAAGCGAGGTCTCTGTTGAGCTCTTGAATTTGTACTTCCCTTGTCCATACTTCCTCTTGCGGCTCTCTATCTCCTGATGTTTCCCTTCAATCATAAGAGCTCTATCTACCAACTCCTGGTAGTTGTTGAATGTTGCCACCATTAACTGCATGCTCAGCTAATCATTTAGTCCTTCCAGAAACTTCTCCTGCTTAGCGGCATTTGTAGCTACGTCATCAGGGGCATAGCGTGCTAACTTACTAAACTCATCCACATACTGGCCCACTGTGCGTCCTCCTTGGCGCAAGTTGTGAAACTCGCACTTTTCATGTTCATAGCTCCTGTTGAAACATGGGCAGTGCGGAAAGCCTGCTGAAACTGATCCCATGTAACAGTGTCAATGGGGTAAGTGCCTGTGAAATTCTCCCACCATGATACTGCGGGTCCATCAAGCTGATGTGCAGCAAAATGCACTCTCTCCGCATCTGTGCATCCTGTAGTGGTCAGACCCCTTCCAATCTTGTGGAGCCAATCATCTGCAACAATCGGCTCGGTGCTACTAGAGAACACTGGTGGATTCAACCTTAGGAAACAGGCTAAGTGATCAACAAGTGGTGGTGGTGGTGGGTTGTTGTTGTTGTTGCCTTGGTTCTGATTCTGAACTAATAGCTGCATCAAGGTATTCTACTGCTGGATCAACTGAGTGAGCTCCGGTGGGAAGGCAAATCCATTGTCACGTCTCAGAGGCATCTGATGTGTTTGGAAAAGATGAGAAAACAGAATAGAATGAGGTCTAAAGGGAAAACACTACCCATATGCTCATGAGACAAACACATTCATATCACACCAATCAATTCAAACAAGGGCGTACAATTGATCTAACTAACGTTACAAAAGTGCTTGGACTAATACTATATACATGGGGAAACACTACTAGTAATATGGTGGTCGACTAGAAATTTTTATCGGTGGAAGAGTCCATAATATCCGCTCTAGCTTCGTCTTTGTAATCATCATCACTACTGTCGGGGTCAGAGTCGGTGTCGTCGATGATGATGTAGTCCTCAGAACGGATGTCCTTGGAATGGTCGTCATCTCCTCTTGGTGTGGGGTCTCCCATGAATACTCCTAGCTTCCTTCTCAGGTCGTCATTCTTCCCCACTAGTATTGTAATTTCCTCCTCATATCTGTCGCGTGTAGACTTGAGTTTTTCTTCTAGCTCCATGTTCCTGGTCATCACCTTCTTCAGATCTATCATGCTTGTGCACATCTGGTTCTCCTAGCGTCGGATGTGTTGGTTTAACTCCTGGATGAACGTTGCAATGGACCTGTCCCTCCTGGTGCTGATCATCTCCCATTGCTCATCTCGGCGCCCACATATCTGGTAGATAGTGTCCTTAAGATCCTTGTGATAAACTTCGTCGATGCATCCCATGGCGATGTGGGCTGCCATGCTCTTTCCTAGACTCCAAGTTGGTGCATCAAAGGAAAACTCTATGGGCTCAGTAACTGGCGTGAATGTCCTTCCTGGAACTTGAACTTGAATCATCCAACGCTCCCCTTCTTGTAAAGTAGCAATGTAGGTCCCGGTGAAGCTTGATATTCCGATGTTCAGGTACCTAGTGACTTCCTTCAAGTGTTGCCCAAAAGGTGTGTCTTCATCCGGTTGTGTAAACTTGTTCCTTGAGTCTTCCATCCTATAGAGTGAAAAGGGGAGAGGAGTCAGAAATGAGTAGAGAAGAGTGACCTATGGTTTATCTTAGTGGTCGTGTCCTACAATCAGCGTGTGATCCAATACCATCTTGTAGCGACCCGACCTCAAACGGTCGAATCTCTGTGCTTACGTGTCATCCCTAGATCGGTAATGCTGACACACACAGTACTTGAGGGATTTATAACAGAGTTCAATCACACACTTCTTACATCGAATGTCTCAAAAGGGAACTTATTACAATAAAATGGCTTAAGGCCATCTAAATAAGACAACAGCGGAAGGCTTGGAAGATAAAGTGAGTCCATCAACTCCAACGGCATAGCTGAGTGAACGACAACGACTTAGCGCACCTTACTCTTCGTATGAAAAGTCTGCAACATGATATGTTGCAGCCCGAAACGGGTCAACACATGGAATATGCTGGCAAAATAACACTGTAAAGCAATGAACAAGATAAATGCTAACACTACATGCATATTTGGCTAGTGGAAAGCTCTATGGTTAATGTTTTGCATAAAGACAAATTTTCCCTACGACAAAGGAATATATTAATTTAACTATCATGGTGGTTGTTAAACATTGAGAAGGTTCCTCCAACTCAATCCCAATTAAACAATATCAATTACCCAACAAATTAATTTAGAGTGATGATATCAGCATGATAATCCAAGAACCAGATGCTCAAGATGTCCATAACCGGGGACACGGCTAACCATGATTAGTTTGTACACTCTGCAAAGGTTTGCGCACTTTTCGCGACAAGACTCGATGTCCTCCGTTGGATTTCTCGCACTACATGGCGTTTGAGAAACGGATGACCGAGACATAGTCTTTCAGAAACATTAACTCTTTACTCTGGGTGGACAATTACACCTACTTTCCCCTACATCTGCTAGCCCACCACTGAAAGAGGTCATGCAACCTACTCAACTATGCTAGAGCCCATAATAGCTTGTGGTTGCACACGGAAGTTTCTAGCATGAATAATCTTATGATCCCTTTGAGCTTGGGTGGCGAACCATAGGATGATCACACGGGTACTCCGGGATATCCTAGGACAACACTGGATTCTCCAGGTGCCCACAACCAATCCACCCAGACGTGTATTTAAGTAGCCACCTTAAGTTAACCATTAATTAACAACTCTCACATCTGTCATGGATACACTCAACCAATCCACGTCTATGAGCATAGCATAACAATCTGATCATAACGTAGAAGTAACTCCCAAAGGTTTGATAATAAAAGGGCAATAGGTTCTACCTCATCATCTACTTCCCAAACCCACATGTTAATCAGATCCTAACCATGAAATGTTTGAGGATTGGAACTAATGCGTAAAAATTGGGTAATAAAGATATGATCAAAGTGTTACTTGCCTTGCTGACGATCTGCAAACCCTAGAGACTCGTAGTAGCACGCTTCGCACTACGGGAATTCTATCACATACAAACAATAGCATACATAAGCACTCAAGCATAGATGCACGAGTAAAACTTCAAATAAGAAGATCCAATCTGAAAGTTCAACTGAAGAGCTTCGACTGAAAAAAGAATCAATCGAATCGGAGCTACGAAACTCAAACTACGGTCAAAAGAAGTTCGAAAACAAATCTGCTTGAAACCAAATTTTCATTTGTCAAAATCTTGTTCAAGTTGATTAATAGGAAAGAGGGGCTCGAGACAAAGATTTTGGCGTTGGTTTCACTGGATTTGGATGAACGGTTAAAAAGTTGCGAGGGTTTGAAGATCAGGGGCTAATCTGTGATAAGAATAATCGCGGATAGGTCCCTGGCAAAAATAAAACAGAAAAAGAAAAAAATCTTTCGGACGAATGTCCGCTAACAGAGGCTAATGCACAAATTCATTTGTTATAAGAGCTAAACGAACGAACGTTCGTGGAATAGATCTAAACCGGGGAAAAAAGGAAAACTGATCTAAACCGGCGAAACCGAGAAAAACTGAACCGATCTTCTCGAAAAAACCCGGATCTAGGGTTTACTGAACAACCGGGAAATAAACCAGTGGCGGCGGCGGGCTCCGGCGAACTCCAGCGGACGGGCGGCAGCAACGAGGCAGCGGTGCTGCGGGGTGGCGGTGCAGGTGGTGGCGGTTGGCGGCGGCGCGGGTGGCGGCGCGGCAGCGGCGTCACGGGTGGCGGCGCGGCGCGGGGATCGATGCGGGGCGGTGTCGGAGTAAATGACCACGGGTAGCCTAGCCGGCTCCCCTGGCTCTTGAAAAAATAATGAGGATGATCGAACCGTCAAGCCTCCAAGACGCAGGGCTGCCTTCCCCCGGCCAGCTACCCCTTTGGCCGGTTACCGGGGCGGCCCGGCTGAGAAGCCCTCCCAAAGAAAGCCGGTCACCACATGGCCGACTACATAAAGCCGGTCATCACATGGCCGACTCCATAAAGCCGGTCACCACATGGCCGACTCCATAAAGCCGGTCATCGCATAGCCGACTCCATAAAGCCGGCCATCACATGGCCGACTCCAGGAAGCTGATCCCCAATAGACGGCCTAGATCAAGCACTCAGAGTTTGTTCCAGCATAATGACGACAAGACAGGGCGTGGCAACAGTGAGATACGCCGCCCCTGAATCCCGGGGCTCGCATGGCTACAGTATGCCGTACGGGGTGGCCATGACCCGACCGGTGTGGCACTGTTGCCATGCTGACCATGTCGTCACCCATGATAAACTTATGGTATGGCCCGCAGGCGGAGGGCCCCTTCGGCCAATGGGACATCCGAAGGCGGCCGCGTGCCCCCTAGTCGGCCAGGGGTGAAGCCGGCTCTCCCCAGCCGGCTTGATCCCTCCCTCAAAGAATGAGCCTCATTAAGGAGACAAGACAAGGTAAGGCTACAGTGAGCGCCCGCAAGGCGGCGGCACTGTAGCCATGCTTACCTCGATCGAGCCCTCATCATCATAGGTGAGGCGACAGTAATCTGCCCCCGACAAGACCCCCAATCGGTGGGGCCTACCTGTCTACCAAGAAGCCGGCAGCCGGCGGGACCCACCAGTCGGTGGGACCCAGCTGTCGGCGGAGAAGCCGGCCAACATAGACACTGACGGCTGGGCCCAAGCCCAGCCGGATTACCATTGTACCCCCGGGGGGTAGGCCTATATAAACCCCCCGGGGCACCCATGCAAAGGTTGGTCCTTGATAGATTTAGAGACAACCTTGCGAGGAGAAGAGAGCTAGCCTTGCTTCTTCTTCCTCCTCTCACTAAAACAGCTCAAGGAGCCTCTTGTAGCTACTGGTTGATCTAGTGATCATGCGGAGACCACGGCCGCCTATCGAGCATCCGACTCTCAGCGGCCGACTTGGTCCCCGTGAAGGAGTCGACGAGAACGACGCCCGCCATCGGATCGACCGCCTTGCGCGATCCCTTGCCCTGGAAGAAGAAGATGATGTCGGCCCGCCTTGTTTCGGCCCCCGCATCCGCGACGAGCCCTTTCCCAAAGGGTTCTCGCTCCCAAGAGACACGCCCAAGTACAATGGCTCCGTGAAGCCGGAGGACTGGTTGATCGACTACTCCACCGTGGTTCGCATAGCAAACGGCAACCGGCGCATTGCCGTGAAATATGTCCCCCTGATGCTCCAAGGCACGGCGCGTACCTGGCTCAACAGCCTCAAGCCTTACAGCATCAATAGCTGGCTCGACTTCACGGAAGCCTTCATCCGTAACTTCACCAGCACCTAAAAGCGGGCTCCCAAGCCCCGACAGCTCTCCTTGTGCGTGCAAGGACCCAACGAGTCGACCCGTGACTACCTTACGCGTTGGGCCGAGCTCAGAAACTCCTGCGAAGGGGTGCACGAGGTTCAAGCAATAGAGTACTTCACGGCCGGGTGCCGAGAAGGCACCCTTCTCAAGCACCGACTCCTCTGTGACGAGCTGACTACCCTCGATGAGCTGCTGATCATCGCGGACAGATACGCCACAGCCGACTCCTCCATGAAGACCGAGCTTCGAGTCGACGCTTTCGGGAAGGTGCTTGCGCCGGCTCCCGAGACGCCGACTGGAGAGTCCTCTCGGTGCCCGCACCAGAACGACAACAAGCGCAAGGCTCCGATGCCAACCTCCGCCAGTCGGCAAGTAGCCACAGTCGAAGATGAACAACCTGAGGGGCGGCCCGTGCCCAAGAAGCAGAAGGGCGGCAGGCCGGCTTGGCAGCCGGCTTTCTCCTACGAGCAAACTCTTGACGCCCCCTGCAAGTTCCACAGCGGCACGAAGACGTCCAATCATACGACCCGGAAGAGCCATTGGCTCACCCGGATCTCCAAGGGCGAGGGGTTGTTGCCGCCTCCGCCTGCGGGCCCGCCGCCTCCTGCCCCACAGCAGCCAGCCGCTCGGCCAGCAGTCGGAGCCGTCCACGATGAGTTCCCTGACGAGCATGCCGCCTATGTCATCTTTACGAGCCAGCCAGAAGATCGGCGAAGTCGGCGCCGACAACACCAAGAAGTCAACGCGGTCGCCTCCAGTAACCCTAAGTTTATGCACTGGTCAGAGAAGCCCATCAGCTGGAGCCAGGACGACCACCCAGAAGTGATGTCATCTCCTGGCTCCTATGCCCTCATTTTGGATGCTACCCTGGCGATGGAGAGGCGCGCTGCTCGTTTCTCCCGCGTGCTGATAGACGGCGGGAGCAGTATCAACATACTGTACCGAGATACAATGGAGAAGCTCAACATCAAGGCAAAGCAACTCATGCCAGGCCATATTGTGTTCCATGGCATCGTACCCGGCCTGTCCTGCTCACCAATCGGCAAGATCAAGATGGATGTCCTCTTTGGGGACAAGGATCATTTTTGCCGAGAGGTAATATGGTTCGAGGTAGTGGATTTGGAGAGCCCATACCACGCATTGCTTGGCCGACCAGTGTTGGCCAAGTTTATGGCTGTGCCCCACTACGCCTACCTCAAGATGAAGATGCCGAGTTCCAAGGGCATTATCACCATGGCCGAAGACTACAAGAAGTCTTCTGAGTGTGCAGCAGCTAGCAGCCGGCTGGCCGAGTCCCTCGTGATCGCCGAAGAGAAGAAGACGCTGGATCGAGTTGTGGCCTTGGCTGGCAAGCAACCGGCCCTGTCTCCTGACCCCAAAGAATGTGAAGCTCAAGGTTCTTTTCAGCCGGCCAAGGAGACAAAGAAGATACCCCTGGACCTGGAGCACCCGGAGAGGCACGCTGTCATAGGCACAGGCCTTGACAGCAAATAGGAAGGCGAGCTCGTCGATTTCCTCCGTGAGAATCGGGACATCTTTGCATGGTCTCCCAAAGACATGCCGGGTTTCCCAACGGATTTTGCCGAGCACAAGCTACACGTCCGGAAGGACGCCAAGCCAGTCAAACAGCCCTTGCGCCGTCTGTCAGAGGAAAAGAGAAGAATAGTTGGAGAAGAAATAGCCCAGCTCCTGGCAGCCGGCTTCATCATGGAGGTTTTCTTCCCCAAGTGGCTTGCCAACCCGGTCCTGGTGTTGAACAAGAACAAACAGTGGCGTATGTGTATTGACTACACCAGCCTCAACAAAGCCTGCCCCAAGGATCCTTTTGCCCTGCCAAGGATTGATCAAGTAATAGACTCCACAGCCGGATGCGAGCTGTTGAGTTTTTTGGACGCTTACTCAAGCTACCACCAGATAAAATTGTACCCAGCTGACCGCCTGAAGACCGGTGCCACTTTTCAGCGTTGCATGCAGAAATGCCTCCTCAAGCAACTCGGCAGAAATGCCCACGTCTATGTAGACGATATTGTGGTGAAGACGGAGAAGCACGACACCCTGCTGGAAGACCTTAAAGAGACGTTCGAGAACTTGCGTCGGTTTCAGATCAAGCTCAATCTGGAGAAATGCGTGTTCGGAGTACCATCCGGCCAGCTCCTAGGTTTCCTGGTCTCCGAACGCGGCATCGAATGCAACCCGGTGAAGATCAAGGCTATAGAGAGAATGGATATTCCTACCAAGCTGAGAGATGTCCAGAAATTTACTGGATGCTTGGCCTCCCTCAACCGCTTCTTCAGCCGACTCGGGGAGAAGGCCCTCCCTCTCTACCAACTCATGAAGAAGTCCACTCACTTTGAGTGGAACGACCAAGCAGATCAAGCCTTCCACGAGTTGAAAAAGATGTTATACATGCCGCCTGTCTTGGCGGCCCCAACTGAGAAGGAGCCCATGCTCCTCTACATCGCCGCCACCAGCCGGGTGGTGAGCACTGTCATCGTGGTCGAACAACCGGAAGAGGGCCGAGTTCAGCCAGTCCAGAGGCCGGTCTATTACCTGAGTGAAGTACTATCCACATCAAAGCAGAACTATCCGCACTACCAGAAGATGTGCTATGGCGTGTACTTCGCCGCCAAGAAGCTCAAGCCCTACTTCCAAGAGCACCCCATCACGGTTGTGTGCACTGCCCCGCTGTCCGAGATCATAGGCAGCTGGGATGCATCCAGCCGGGTGGCCAAGTGGGCCATTGAGTTAGCCCCTTATACGATCTTCTACCAGCCCCGCACCGCCATCAAGTCCGAAGCATTGGCCGACTTCCTTGTCGATTGGGCCGAGACCCAGTACCTGCCCTCTGCGCCCGACTCCACCCATTTGCGGACGCACTTCGATGGATCCAAGATGCACACCGGCTTGGGAGCCGGCATCATCCTCACCTCTCCCAAGGGCGACAAGCTCAGATACACATTGCAAATTCATTTTGCCACCTCCAACAATGTGGCCGAGTACGAGGCGCTCATACACAGACTCTGGCTAGCCAAAGAACTCGGCATCTGCCGGATCCTGTGTTATGGCAACTCGGACTTGGTAGTCCAACAATCATCCGGCGACTGGGACGCCAAGGACGCAAACATGGCGAGCTACCACTTCCTCATTTAGCAACTCAGCGGATACTTTAAGGGGTGCGAGTTCCTCCATGTGCCATGAGCCGACAACGAGCAAGCAAACGCCCTGGCACGAATAGGCTCCACCCGGCAGGCTATACCAACCGGCGTCTCCCTCCAACGCCTCCTTAAGCCGTCTGTCAAGCCAGCTCCGGAGTCCGATTCCATCTTCGTGCTGCCTGACCCCGACGCTGTCGAAGACGGCTTGGGGAACCAACAGGCGGCTCGGGGACTTTGATAGTCGTCTCGGGGACTGCTACAGTTGGCTCGGGGACTGTATCAACATCACAGACGGTGGCCGACTCCAACTCTGAACCACCTAGCCCACCCACCCTAGTTGTGGTAGCCACCTTGACAGCAGAAGAAGTCACAGCTCCATCATGGGCCCAGCCCATCCTCAAATTCCTGATCAACAGGGAGCTGCCGACTGACGAGATCTCGGCAAGACAAGTCCAACGCCGAGCCGGAGCCTACACAATAATGAACAAAGAGCTTGTTAGGCGCAGTGTCACTGGAGTCTTCCAGCACTGCGTCGAGCCAGAGAAGGGCATAGCAATCCTCGAAGATATACACCAAGGCGAATGCGGCCACCATGCAGCCTCAAGATCACTCGTCGTCAAAGCTTTCTGCCATGGTTTCTTTTGGCCGACTGCTTTGGACGACGCAAAGGAACTAGTCAAACACTGCAGAGGATGCCAAGTCTTCAGCTCCAAGCAACACATGTCGGCTTCTACACTCAAGACCATTCCCCTCACTTGGCCCTTTGCCGTTTGGGGGTTGGATATGGTGGGCCCATTCAAGATGGCACGCGGTGGCATGACACATCTGCTTGTCGCCGTGGACAAATTTACCAAGTGGATTGAAGCAAAGCCGATCAAGAAGTTGAATGGGCCGACTACTATAACATTCATCGCAGATATCACAACCCGGTACGGCGTACCGCATAGCATCATCACCGACAACGGCACGAACTTCGCCAAGGGACCATTGGCATGTTTCTGCGCAACTCACAGCATCCGACTGGACTTAGCATCCGTTGCCCACCCACAGTCTAACGGCCAAGTTGAGCGAGAAAATGGCCTCATCCTCTCCGGCATCAAGCCTCGACTGGTCGTGCCGCTGGAGCGTTCAGCCGGCTGTTGGATCGACGAGCTGCTGGCCGTCCTTTGGAGCTTGCGCACTACTCCAAACAAGTCAACCGGCTTTACTCCTTTCTTCCTTGTATATGGTGCTGAGGTTGTCATCCCGACTAACATTGAGTTCGACTCACCTCGGGTCACCATGTACACGGAAGCGGAGGCGAAGGAAGCACGAGAAGACGGCGTCGATCTGCTGGAAGAAAGCCGGTTGTTAGCCCTCAGCCGGTCCGCCATCTACCAACAAAGTCTACGCCGTTACCATAGCCGGAAAGTCAAGCCGAGATCCTTTCAAGAGGGCGACCTTGTGCTCCGGCTGATCCAGTGAACAGCCGGCCAGCACAAGCTCTCAGCCCCTTGGGAAGGCCCATTCATCATCAGCCGAGCCCTAGGCAACGACTCCTACTACTTGATCGACGCACAGAAGCCGAAGGCACGTAAAAGGGACGACTCCGGCAAGGAGTCGGAGCGCCCGTGGAATGCCAATCTCCTTCGAAGATTTTACAGTTAAAATGCAGTATGTATCACGCTAACTTTTGTATTAAGTATGAGACAACGGGCCCCCGAGGAGTTCTCAGGGACTACCCTATTTTATCTATGTATGTCGGGTATCACACCCATGGTTAGCCAACTGCATTTACTTTCTCCGTCCGGCACCGGGCTCGACTAGTCGGCCCGGGGACTTGCCGCCTTGAGTTATGTCCGAAGTTTCACCTGCAGTCAGACAAGTAATGTGCCGGCACCCAAGCCCTCTCTTGTTGAAAGCCACGGCTCGAAGAATCAGCTGCCCGACTAGCAAGAGCTAAAGGCGGAGAGGATGCCCACATGAAAAACGGCTAAGGACTAAAAGAACTTACATAACACAAGCCAGCTCCCCCCCCCCTAACCGACTGTCGAAACAGTCGGCTGGCCGGCTTCCTTTCCTACCCTGCTACAATCTAAAACCTCGAGTACTTGCCCTCCCAGACAGCCAAGTCCTTACCCGGCCACAGACTGCGGAGCAGGTGTCCGACTGGGAAGGCGGCGGCCAAGGGAGGGCGGCAAAGGAAAGCAGTCAAAGATAAAAAGCAACTAGGAACGGAAGCCAAATTATATTTACATAAAGGCCTTCGAAAGGCCGGCATTCAACATAGTTTGAATACAACCCCAGTGGGTGGAACTGCGCAAACTTAATAAAAAGTTGTTCAAAAGTAACTAGCAGGAAAATAAAAGCAGCAGGTCAGGACAGGGGAGCAACAGGCGTGTCGGGCAGGATGGTGGAAACGGAAGTATCGGCCGGGGGAGTGGCCGGCTGCGGGTCTCGGCTTGGTCGCCACCTACAGCAAGCGGCGTTCCCACGCGCGCCTCGTTGCTGGAGGCACGATCAGGATGAGGCGGGTTGGTCGCTCCACCGTCCGGCACGGCATCTTCTCCATCCTCCTCTTCCTCCTCCTCCTCCTCTCCCTCATCGCTGGAGTCGATCTCCTCCACCGAGTCCTCTCCCTCCGCCGGGTTCAACCCGAACCACTCCTCCGGCTGAGCGACGCCGTCTTCGTTCACCTCAGGAGCAAAGGCGCTGGTGTCGGTGAAGTTGGCAATCGCCGAAGCACGCTGGATAATAGCCGGCCGCACCGCCTCCAGCTTCTCGTCAGCCTCCTGCCGCCAAGTGCGCAGCTGGTCCAAGTTCAGCCCAGGATACCAGGCCCGGACGAACTCCAGCACCCGCCGAGCCCCGCACCGAGCTGCAGAAGCCTTCCAGGCCTCAAAGCGGCCGACTGCCACCTCCAGCCAGTCGGCCGTACAATTGGGGGTGTGGGGAATCACCTCGCTGGGCCAGAGGGCGGTCAGCACTTGTGCTCCGGCACGCTGAAGGCGGCGGAGCATGCGGTAGACCGGCTGAAGCCGGGCTTGAATAGCCAGAAGCTGTTCTTCAAGCGTCCGGTTGGCACCCGGTGGAATCTCGGCCCCAGCCTGGCGTCGGGCCTCGCGGTGGGTTTCAACGGCCTGGTTGGCGGCAACAGAGTAGCCGGGAAACTAATCTGCACAAAGAAGAAAGAAATAAAGCAAGTCAGAAGACCAATCAGAGGACGGGGATGAGCACAGGGATGAAGAGGAAGGTGGCCTACCGTCGATCAGATCCTCAACCCGGCCATAACCCTCGCTCAGCGCTTGCCTCGCCTCGGCCCAGCTTGTCGCCTCCGTCTCGTACTCGGCTTTGAGGGCGGCCTCGCTGTCCTGCGCCGCCTTCAAAGCCTCCTTATGGTTCTCCTGGTCGGCCAGCTTCTTGGCAAGCCGATCACGCTCCTGGGCCAAGGCGCTGCACTCCGTCTCCTTGGCGCGAAGGGCAGACTGAGCTATGTCGAGCTGCTCCCTCAAGTCGGCATTAGCCCCTAGAGACGTTAGAAGAAGAAGATGAGGAAGAAGTCATCAAGAAAGATCCGACCCGACTGCTCGGCAGTCGGCCTGCATCTCAGGGACTACACCAGGGGTGCGCTGACGCGCCCCCACATGAGATAGAAAGATAAAAACACTTACTCCGGCTTTCTGTCAGATCGGCGGCCTTCTCACCCATCTCCCGGGCCTGGGAGTTGAAGGCAGCAGCATGGAGGTTGTGGTAGTCCTGCGAATAAAACAAGGGTGCAAACAAGAACAAGCCGTCAAAACCAAAGTCTCCTGAGAAGTTCCAAGCTGCCTGCTCAGCAGCCGGCTCGGAACTCGGGGACTACACCCAGTGGGTGCGCTGACGCGCCCACACAGAAGAAATCAAGAAAACTTACCCGAATGGCC
Organism: Triticum timopheevii; assembly: GCA_963921465.1. Taxonomy (NCBI): domain Eukaryota; kingdom Viridiplantae; phylum Streptophyta; class Magnoliopsida; order Poales; family Poaceae; genus Triticum; species Triticum timopheevii. The sequence continues at coordinate 374,344,448 of OY997270.1, forward strand.
GACCTTGTTGCAAGGAACTCTTGGGTACACTGCTTCAGCGAGGTAGCCTGGGCCTGAAGCCGGCTCCAGATATCTTGTGCGGCCACGTTCAGCACGGCCGTCCCGCCACCCAGCGTCCATCCCGGCGAGCTGACGCTGGCCATCTCCAGGTCATGGGACAACGAGCTGGAGCCTGCGGCCCTTTGCGGCTCCGGCCCGGAGGTCGCTTTGCCAGCGCGCCGACGAGTCAGCGAGAGGACTACGAGATCTGCCCCCGCGGCCGGGTCGCCTCCAGCCAGTTGTGCGGGCAGCGCTTCCGGTCGGCCGCCTTGGCCCGTCCCGGCCTGCGGCAGCGGCACTACTTCGTCCTCCAGGATGACTACTTCGCCCCGTCCCTCTCCATTGCCTACTTTCACGGCCGGCTTCCTCTGGCGGGGGCACCGGGATTTCGGGAGCCACGGTGCGAAGGGGGATGATGAGTTGCGGAGGCTGATTTCGCAGGGCCTCCGCCGCCCTTTCTGCGGCCACGGCCTCCGCTTGGGCCCTGGCTGCCGCGTCGGCCTGCGTCCCCACCGACTCCGTCGTCGTCTCCTGGGCCGCCTTGGCGGCTGCCGCCCTCTGCTCCTCCGCCTCCCACTCCTCCCGCACCTCTCGCGCATTCCGCTCCGTCACCGCTTGGAGCTCGGCGCAGGGGTCCACGCGGCGGGAGCTTGAGGATCCCCCCGCCCCTCTGACTATGGAGGCGGCCGAGGTCCGCTCAAGAGTGAGTGGGGCCCTGATCAGTATATTAAGAAAGGCTCAGAAGGTGTCAGCCAAAGAAAAGGAAAAGGAAAAGACGTACAAAAGTTAAAACTTACGCTGAAACCGCAGGCGGCTGCTTCACCACCTTGCGGAACCGGGCCGCCTTTGCGGCCGCCTTGTCTCGCTTGGTCGCCGCTGCGGTACCCTTGGGCTTCTTCGGCCGACTACCGAAGAGAGACGGCGCCACCCGGTGTTTCCGTATGCCGCCTCGGGCAGCCGGCCCGGCGGATGAGCCTGCGCCTTGATGGTCGAATGCCGGCTGGCGGCATGGAAGCGGCTCGGCCTCGCCATCATCCGGCCAGTCCTCGAAGGTGGCGGAGAGCCCAGAGCCGCCTAGCTCGCCTCCTCCCCCCACGGCGTCGTCTTCCAAGGAGGCTGCCCCCAAGTCAGGGTCATCGAAGTCGTCCGCCGTGCGATCAGGGGCAAACTCGTGTTCCGCCCCCGCGGTCCCTGCCGGCTGATGAAGGAGGGGATTCTGATTAAAAGAAGGAAAAACTGCCCGGTCGAAGTCGGACATAAAGGAAAACTCGGCAACAAACAAGAAGAGAAAGAAATAAGCTTACCATGGGTGGTTGATCGGCGCGAGAGTAAGGCGCCTTGCCATACTGCCAGTCCGGCTTGAGCTTGAAGTTGGCGATGTAGTTCACCATGTAAGATACCTCTTCGTGAGGCAACTCCCTGGTGCTGAGTCGGCATGGGTCGAAGCGGCCGCTCATCTGGCTTATCAGATGAGGGCGGCCTTGAAGCAGGAGCACCCGGCGCTCTACGAAGGCGGCGATCAGATAAGCCCCGGTTAGGCCCTCCGACTGGATCAGCACCCGAAGCCGGGCAACGGCGCCTCCCCCAGCCAGCATCAATGACCTGGCCCGATAGGACCACGAGGGCTGCATCCTAGCCGGCGGGCTGGCTATGTAAGCCGGCAGGTTGACATAGTCGCCTTGCGGGGCGACGTTCTTCATGTAAAAATAAGACTTCTGCCAAATATTCACTGACTGGATCAGCGCGATGGCCAGGAACGAGTTGTCGGCCGTCGTCCGCCACATGGCGATGAAGGCGCCAGACGGAGCCGGCACGCCCGCGGAGACGGTGCCGAGCTTGGACTGGAAGAACGCCCCCCACAGCTCGAGGGTGGGGAGAACGCCGAGGAAGCCTTCGCACAGAGTGACGAAGGCCGACAGCAGCACCACCGTGTTTGGAGTAAGGTGGTGCGGCTGCAGATGATAGAACTCGAGGAACGAGTGGAAGAAGCCGCTCGTGGGGAGGCCGATGCCGCGCAGGCAGTGCTAGGGGAAGATCACCCGCTCGCCCTCCTCCGATGCCAGCGAAATCTCCCCCTCCGGCGCAAGCCGGACCTGAACAAGCTCCTTGCCCGGCAACCTTCGCGTCTTGCGAAGGAAGTCAATGTGGTCTTCAAGAATGTTGGAGCCGTCCCAGTTCCTCGACGTATGAGCCATGAGGACGGGAGGGCTCCTGGCGACACGCGGCGGCGGAGGACGCCCAGGGCGGCGGCGGCAAGGCAGTGACGCGCTGAGGAAAATGGCTGGGCGGTGGCACGATGGAGCATTGCCGCTGCAGCGGCAAAGAAGAAGGAGAAGGAGAGAGAGATGGGACTGGGGCGAGCGCGTGTGTGTCAGCCTCTCTCCCCCTCCCCCTACTTATAGCCTCGCGCGGCGAAGCCGAGGAGGCGAGGCGTGGGGGGACGTGGGATTAACTGCGCCCACTCCCCCACGTCCCGCGATTACGTTGCCATAACGGTGTGCGGAAACCGCTGCTGGAAGGCGAGCAGCCAGATCGGGCCACAAAGGATCTTCGCTTGGATCGAGGCATGATAGTGGCGGGCCCTGGTCTGCACTGGCGTCCCGTCAGGCGCATGGGCTGGCGGGCCTCTCTGGTCAGAAGGCGCCACGTGGCGCATGGGCGGCGGGCGGTCAGCCCGCAGCTTGACTCGCGCGCCAACTCGTTCCCGCCTTCGGGTTTCAAAGGAGACTTTGCCGAGAAGGCAAGCATAAAGTGATGCCGGCTCCTAGCTGCCGGCCCTTCAGGATAGGAAGCTGCTTGAGCTTCTGGTTCACTTCGCAGCCACGAAGCACAACCAGCTTCGTGGACTACTGTCGGAGTAAATGACCACGGGTAGCCTAGCCGGCTCCCCCTGGCTCTTGAAAAAATAATGAGGCTGATCGAACCATCAAGCCTCCAAGACGCAGGGCCGCCTTCCCCCGGCCGGCTACCCCTTTGGCCGGTTACTGGGGCGGCCCGGCCGAGAAGCCCTCCCAAAGAAAGCCGGTCACCACATGGCCGACTACATAAAGCCGGTCATCACATGGCCGACTCCATAAAGCCGGTCACCACATGGCTGACTCCATAAAGCCGGTCATCGCATGGCCGACTCCATAAAGCTGGCCATCACATGGCCGACTCTAGGAAGCCGGTCCCCAATAGACGACCCAGATCAAGCACTCGGAGTTTGTTCCAGCATAATGACGACAAGACAGGGCGTGGCAACAGTGAGATACGCCGCCCCCGAATCCCGGGGTTCGCATGGCTACAGTACGCCATACGGGGTGGCCATGACCCGACCGGCGTGGCACTGTTGCCATGCTGACCATGTCGTCACCCACGATAAACTGACGGTATGGCCCGCAGGCGGCGGGCCCCTTCGGCCAGAGGGACATCCGAAGGTGGCCGCGTGCCCCCTAGTCGGCCAGGGGTGAAGCCGACTCTCCCCAGCCGGCTTGATCCCTCCCTCAAAGAATGAGCCTCATTAAGGAGACAAGACGAGGTAAGGCTACAGTGAGCGCCCGCAATGCGGCAGCACTGTAGCCACGCTTACCTCGACCAAGCCCTCGTCATCACAGGTGTGGCGACAGTAACCCGCCCCCGACAAGACCCCCAAGTGGTGGGGCCTACCTGTCTACCAAGAAGTAGGCAGCCGGCGGGACCCACCAGTCGGCGGGCCCCAGCTGTCGGCGGAGAAGCCGGCCAACGTAGACACTGACGGCTAGGCCCAAGCCCAGCCGGATTACCATTGTACCCCCGGGGGTAGGCCTATAATAACCCCCCGGGGAACCCATGCAAAGGGTTGGACCTTGATAGATTTAGAGACAACCTTGAGAGGATAAGAGAGCTAGCCTTGCTTCTTCTTCCTCCTCTCACTAAAACAGCTCAAGGAGCCTCTTGTAGCTACTGGTTGATCTAGTGATCATGCGGAGACCCCGCAGAGCAGGACTAGGGGTGTTATCTCCACGGAGAGCCCCGAACCTGGGTAAGATTCGCCGGCGTGCATGTCTTCGCCTTATCCCGTTTCCAGGCACCGGCGACGTCTTATTGGCTCCCACAATGATAAGCCACCCGTTGGCATATGTCGCACCAACCACCCGACAGGCGGCGCTAGGGTTCGGGCGGTGCGGCGCTGGCGGCGGCTAGGGTTCGGGCGGGGCGGCAGCTTGGGCTGGCGGCGGCCTCGAGCCTCGCCCTTTAAAGGGGCCGAGGGGAAGGAGTCCGGCTAGGGCACGACCTAGAGTCAGTTCGCGCGTTTTTTTAAATGGACGGAGTAAATAAATAAAAAATACCAAATGGAGTCCAAAAATTCCAAAATAAATTTTCACGGTCCTCTAATAATATTTAGGAAAAAGTGAACATTTATTTGGGCTAAGAATGCAATTTTGAGAAAAAATGCATATTCTTGTTATTGAATAAAATAGCAATAAAAATCCAATTAAAATATTTATTTGATTTTAACATTTTTCCTCCAATATTTCTTTTATTTTGGAGAAGTCATTTTATCTCCTCTCTTTTATTTTAATATTGGAAATATTCAGGAAGAAAAACATTAAAACCAAAATGATCCCCTTATCAAATTTGAGAAAATTCAAATATGAAAATAAATGAAATCCCTAACTCTCTCTATGGGTCCTTGAGTTGCTTAGAATTTCTAGGATCAGACCAAAATGCAAATAAAATATGATATGCATATGATGACCTATGTATAACATTCCAAATTGAAAATTTGGGATGTTACAAAAGCCCTGCGTTGGTAACTTCATCATCACTGTCACCATGTCGTCGTGCTGACGAAACTCTCCCTCGGCCTCAACTGGATCAAGAGTACGAGGGACGTCATCGAGCTGAACGTGTGCTGAACGCAGAGGTGCCGTACGTTCGGTGCTTGGATCGGTTGGATCGCGAAGACGTTCGACTACATCAACCGCGTTAACTAAACGCTTCCGCTTTCGGCCTACGAGGGTACGTGGACACACTCTCCCCTCTCGTTGCTATGCATCACCTAGATAGATCTTACGTGATCATAGGAATTTTTTTGAAATTACTACGTCCCCAATAGTGCTATCAGAACCAGGTCTATGCATAGATGTTATATGCACGAGTAGAACACAAACAGTTGTGGTTTTACGCCTATGCTTACACGAGACTGGTTCTATCGATGTGCTTTGCACATAGGTGGCTGGTGAGTGTCTGTTTCTCCAACTTTAGTTGAATTGAGTGTGGCTACGCCCGGTCCTTGTTGAAGGTTAAAACAGCACACTTGACAAAAAATCATTGTGGTTTTGATGCATGGGTAAGAATGGTTCTTGCTAGAAGCCCATAGCAGCCACGTAAAACTTGCAACAACAAAGTAGAGGACATCTAACTTGTTTTTGCAGGGCTTGCTGTGATGTGATATGGTCAAGGCATGATGTGATATAATTGTTGTATGAGATGATCATGTTTTGTAACAAAGTTATCGGCAACTGGCAGGAGCCATATGGTTGTCGCTTTATTGTATGCAATGCAATCGCCATGTAATTGTTTTACTTTATCACTAAGCGGTAGCGATAGTCGTAGTAACAATACGTGGCGAGACGACAATGATGCTATGATGGAGATCAATGTGTCGCGCCAGTGACGTTGGAGATCATAACGATGCTTCGGTGATGGAGATCATGAGCACAAGATGATGATGGCCATATCATGTCACATATTTTGATTGCATGTGATGTTTATCCTTTATGCATCTTATTTTTCTAAGAACGTCGGTAGCATTATAAGATGATCCCTTACTAAATTTCAAGGTACAAGTGTTCTCCCTGAGTATGCACCGTTGCTACAGTTCGTCGTGTCGAGACACCACGTGATGATCGGGTGTGATAAGCTCTATGTTCACATACAACAGGTGCAAGCCAGTTTTGCACACGCAGAATACTCGAGTTAAAATTGACGAGCCTAGCATATGCAGATATGGCGTTGGAACACTGAGACCGAAAGGTCAAGTGTGAATCATATAGTAGATATGATCAACATAGTGATGTTCACCATTGAAAACTACTCCATCTCACGTTTTGATCGGACATGGTTTAGTTGATTTGGATCACGTGATCACTTAGATGATTAGAGGGATGTCTATCTAAGTGGTAGTTCTTAAGTAATATGATTAATTGAACTTTAATTTATCATGAACTTAGTACGTGATAGTATTTTGCATGTCTATGTTGTTGTAGATCAATGGCCCGTGCTACCGTTCCTTTGAATTTTAATGTGTTCCTAGAGAAAGCTAAGTTGAAAGATGATGGCAGCAACTACACGGACTAGGTCCGTAACTTGAGGATTATCCTCATTCCTGCACAGAAGAATTACGTCCTGGAAGCACCGTTAGGTGTACCACCCGCGCTAGCAACTGCAGACATTGTGAATGCCTGGCAGATGCGTGTTGATGACTACTCGATAGTTCAGTGTGCCATGCTTTACGGCTTAGAATCGGGACTTCAAAGACGTTTTGAACGTCATGGAGCATATGAGATGTTCCAAGAGTTTAAGTTAATATTTCAAGCAAATGCCCGAGTTGAGAGATATGAAGTCTCCAACAAGTTCTACAGCTGCAAAATGGAGGAGAATAGTTCTGTCAGTGAACACATACTCAAAATGTCTGGGCATCATAATCACTTGACTCAGGTGGGAGTTGATCTTCTAGTTGATTGTGTCATTGACAGAGTTCTTCAATCACTGACACCAAGTTATAAAGGCTTCGTGATGAACTATAATATGCAAGGGCTGAACAAGACTATTCCCGAGCTCTTCGCGAAGCTAAAGGCCGTGGAGGTAGAAATCAAAAAGGAGCATCAAGTGTTGATCGTCAATAAGACCACTAGTTTCAAGAAAAAGGGCAAAGGGAAGAAAGGGAACTTCAAGAAGAACGGCAAAAAGGTTACTGCTCAAGAGAAGAAACCCAAGTCTGGACCTAAGCCTGAAACTGAGTGCTTCTACTGCAAAGGGACTGGTCACTGGAAGCGGAACTTCCCTAAGTATTTGGCGGATAAGAAGGATGGCAAAGTGAAAGGTATATTTGATATACATGTTATTGATGTGTACTTAACTAATGCTCGTAGTAGCGCCTAGGTATTTGATACTGGTTCTGTTGCTCATATTTGCAACTCGAAACAGGGGCTATGGATTAAGCAAAGATTAGCTAAGGACAAGGTGAAAATGCGCGTGGGAAATGGTTCCAAAGTCGATGTGATCGTGGTCGGCACGCTACCTCTACATCTACCATCTGGATTAGTTTTAGACCTGAATAATTGTTATTTGGTGCCAGCGTTGAGCATGAACATTATATCTAGATCTTGTTTGATGTGAGATGGTTATTCATTTAAATCAGAGAATAATGGTTGTTCTATTTACATGAGTAATATCTTTTATGGTCATGCACTCCTGCTGAGTGGTCTATTTTTGTTGAATCTCGATAGTAGTGATACACATATTCATAGTGTTGAAGCCAAAAGATTGAAGTTTAATAATGATAGTGCAACTTATTTGTGGTACTGCCGTTTGGGTCATATCGGTGTAAAGCGCATGAAGAAACTCCATACTGATGGACATTTGGAATCACTTGATTATGAATCACTTGGTGCTTGCGAACCGTGCCTTATGGGCAAGATGACTAAAACTCCGGTCTTCAGAACAATGGAATGAGCTACTGACTTGTTGGAAATAATACATACCGATGTATGCGGTCCAACGAGTGTTGATGCTCGTGGTGGGTATCGTTATTTTCTCACCTTCACAGATGACTTGAGCAGATATGATTATATCTACTTAATGAAGCATAAGTCTAAAACATTTGAAAAGTTCAAAGAATTTCAAAGTGAAGTGGAAGATCATCACAACAAGAAAATAAAGTTTCTATGATCAAATCATGGAGGAGAATATTTGAGTTATGAGTTTGGTCTTCATTTGAAACAGCATGGGATAGTTTCACAATTAACGCCACCTGGAACACCGCAGCGAAATGGTGTGTCTGAATGTCGTAACCGTACTTTACTTGATATGGTGCGATCTATGATGTCTCTTACTGATTTACCGCTATCGTTTTGGGGTTATGCTTTAGAGATGTCCGCATTCACGTTAAATAGGGCACCATCAAAATCCATTGAGATGACGCCTTATGAACTGTGGTTTGGCAAGAAACCAAAGTTGTCGTTTCTTATAGTTTGGGGATGCGATGCTTATGTGAAAAAGCTTCAACCTGATAAGCTCGAACCCAAATCGGAGAAGTGTGTCTTCATAGGATACCCAAAGGAAACTGTTGGGTACACCTTTTATCACAGATCCGAAGGCAAAATCTTTGTTGCTAAGAATGGATCCTTTCTAGAGAAGGAGTTTCTCTTGAAAGAAGTGAGTGGGAGGAAAGTAGAACTTGATGAGGTAACTATACCTTCTCCCTTATTGGAAAGTAGTTCATCACAGAAATCAGTTCCAGTGATTCCTACACCAATTAGTGAGGAAGCTAATGATGATGATCATGAAGCTTCAGATCAAGTTACTACTGAACCTTGTAGGTCTTCCAGAGAAAGATATGCACCAGAGTGGTACGGTAATCCTGTCCTGGAAGTCATGTTACTAGACCATGATGAACCTACGAACTATGAGGAAACGATGATGAGCCAAGATTCTACGAAATGACTTGAGGCCATGAAATCTGAGATGGGATCCATGTATGAGAACAAAGTGTGGACTTTGGTGGACTTGCCCGATGATAGGCAAGCCATAGAAAATAAATGGATCTTTAATAAGAAGACTGACACAAACGGTAATGTTACTGTTTACAAAGCTCGACTTGTGGCGAAAGGTTTTCAACAAGTTCAAGGAGTTGACTACGATGAGACTTTCTCACCCGTAGCGATGCTTAAGCCTGTCCGAATCATGTTTGCAATTAATGCATTTTATGATTATGAAATTTGGAAAATGGATGTGAAAATTGCATTCCTGAATGGATTTCTGAAAGAAGAGTTGTATATGATGCAACCGGAAGGTTTAGTCGATCCAAAGGGTGCTAGCAAAGTGTGCAAGCTCCAGTGATCCATTTATGGACTGGTGCAAGCCTCTCGGAGTTGGAATAAATGCTTTGATAGTGTGATCAAAGCATATGGTTTTATAAAGACTTTTGGAGAAGCACATGTATTTACAAGAAAGTGAGTGGGAGCTCTGTAGCATTTCTGATCTTATATGTAGATGACATATTGTTGATTGGAAATGATATATAATTTCTGGATAGCATAAAGGGATACCTGAATAAGAGTTTTTCTACGAAAGACCTCGGAGAAGCTGCTTACATATTGGGCATCAAGATCTATAGAGATAGATCGAGACGCTTAATTGGACTTTCACAAAGCACATACCTTGATAAAGTTTTGAAGAAGTTCAAAATGGATCAGTCAAAGAAAGGATTCTTGCATGTGTTACAAGGTGTAAAGTAGAGTCAGACTCAAAGCCCGACCACCGCAGAAGATAGAGAGAAAATGAAAGTTATTCCCTATGCTTCAGCCATAGGTTCTATCATGTATGCAATGCTGTGTACCAGACCTGATGTATGTCTTGCTATAAGCATAGCAGGGAGGTACCAAAGTAATCCCGGAGTGGAGCACTGGACAGTGGTCAAGAACATCCTGAAATACCTGAAAAGGACTAAAATATGTTTCTTGTTTATGGAGGTGAAAAAGAGCTCGTCGTAAATGGTTACGTCGATGCAAGCTTTGACATTGATCCAGATGACTCTAAGTCGCAAACCAGATACGTATTTTTATTGAATGGAGGAGCTGTCAGTTGGTGCAGTTCCAAGCAGAGCATCGTGGCGGGATCTACGTGTGAAGCGGAGTACATTGCTGCTTCGGAAGCGACAAATGAAGGAGTTTGGATGAAGGAGTTCATATCCGATCTAGGTGTCATACCTAGTGCATTGGGTCCAATGAAAATCTTTTGTGACAATACTGGTGCAATTGCCATAGCAAAGGAATCCAAATTTCACAAGAGAACCAAGCACATCAAGAGATGCTTTAATTCCATCTGTAATTAGTTGTTAGAAGGGAACATAGAGATTTGCAAGATACACACGGATCTGAATGTTGCAGACCCGTTAACTAAGCCTCTTCCACGAGCAAAACATGATCAACACCAAAGCTCCATGGGTGTTAGAATCATTACTATGTAATCTAGATTATTGACTCTAGTGCAAGTGGGAAACTGAAGGAAATATACCCTAGAGGCAATAATAAAGTTATTATTTATTTCCTTAATTCATGACAAATGTTTATTATTCATGCTAGAATTGTATTATCCGGAAACTTAGTACATGTGTGAATACATACACAAAACATGTAGTCCCTAGTATGCCTCTACTTGACTAGCTCGTTAATCAAAGATGGTTATGTTTCCTAACCATAGACATGTGTTGTCATTTGATGAACGAGATCACATCATTAGGAGAATGATGTGACGGACATGACTCATCTGCTACTTAGCATTTGTCACTCTCTGTTTCGGAGAGGTATCTTTGGGCCCTCTCGGTAATAATCATCACTATAAGCCTTGCAAGCATTGTGACTAATGAGTTAGTTGCAGGATGAAGTATTACGGAACGAGTAAAGAGACTTGCCGGTAACAAGATTGAACTAGGTATTGAGATACCGACGATCAAATCTCGGGAAAGTAACATACCGATGACAAAGGGAACAATGTATGTTGTTATGCGGTTTGACCGATAAAGATCTTCGTAGAATATGTAGGAACCAATATGAGCATCCATGTTCCGCTATTGGTTATTGACCGGAGACGTGTCTCGGCCATGTTTACATAGTTCTCAAACCCGTAGGGTCCGCATGCTTAATGTTCGATGACGATTGGTATTATGAGTTTATGTGATATGTTGTACCGAAGATTGTTCGGAGTCCAGGATGTGATCACGAACATTACAAGGAGTCTCTAAATGGTCGAGACATAAAGATTGATATATTGGATGACTATATTCGGACACCGAAAGTGTTCGGATAAAACCGGAGTACCGGAGGATTACCGGAACCCCCCGGGGAACTAATGGGCCTCGATGGGCCCTAGTGGAGAGAGAGAGGGGCCGGCCAGGGTAGGCCACGCGCCCCTCCCCCTGAGTCCGAATAGGACAAGGAAGGGGGGCCCTTGACTTTCCTCTCTTCCTCTCCTTCCTTCCCCCTCTCTTCCCCTTGTTGGAAACCTACTAGGAATATGATTCCTAGTAGGAATCCTAATAGGGGAACGCCCTACAGGGGCCGGCCAGCCTCCCCCCTTGCTCCTTTATATATGTGGGCAGGGGGGCATCCTAGAACACACAAGTTGACAATTGTTTTAGTCATGTGTGGTGCCCCCCCCCTCCACAGTTACACACCTCGGTCATATCGTCATAGTGCTTAAGCGAAGCCCCGTGCCGGTAACTTCATCATTGCCGTCACCACGCCATCGTGCTAATGAAAATCTCCCTCAGCCTCAATTAGATCAAGAGTACGAGGGACGTCATCGAGCTGAACGTGTGCTGAAAGCGGAGGTGCCGGACGTTCAGTGCTTGGATCGGTTGGATCGCGAAGACATTCGACTACATCAACCGCGTTAACTAAACGGTTCCGCTTTCGGTCTACGAGGGTACATGGACACACTCTCCCCTCTCGTTGCTATGCATTACCTAGATAGATCTTGCGTGATTGTAGATTTTTTTCGAAATTACTACGTTCCCCAACAATTAGATCATGTTTATTGCAATACAGTTATTCATTTAAGAGAGAGGATAATTCTTATTCTGTTTATATGAATAAAACCTTCTATGGTCATACACCCAATGTTGATGGTTTATTGAATCTCAATCATAATGATACACATAATATTGATGCCAAAAGATGCAAAGTTGATAATGATAGTGCAACTTATTTGTGGCACTGCCGTTTGGGTCATATCGGTATAAAGCGCATGAAGAAACTCCATAAAGATGGACTTTTGGAATCACTTGATTATGAATCATTTGATACTTGCGAACCGTGCCTTATGGGCAAGATGACTAAAACTCCATTCTCCGGCAACAATGGAACGAGATAGTGACTTATTGGAAATAATACATACTGATGTATGTGGTCCAATGAGTATTGATGCTCGTGGCGGTATCGTTATTTTCTGACCTTCACAGATGATTTGAGCAGATATGGGTATATCTACTTAATGAAACACAAGTCTGAAACATTTGAAAAGTTCTAAGAATTTTAGAGTGAAGTGGATAATCATCCTAACAAGAAAATAAAAGTTTCTATGATTTGATTCGTGGAGGTGAATATTTGAGTTACGAGGTTGGCCTTCATTTAAATACAATGTGGAATAGTTTCACAGCTCAAGCCACTTGGAGCACCACAGCGTAATGGTGTGTCCGAACATCGTAACCACACTTTATTGGATATCGTGCGATCTATGATGTCTCTTACCGGTTTACCACTATCATTTTGGGGTTATGCATTAGAGACAGTTGTATTCACTTTGAATAGGGCACCATCAAAACCCGTTGAGACGACGCCTTATGAACTGTGGTTTAGCAAGAAACCAAAGTTGTCGTTTCTTAAAGTTTGGCGCTGCGATGCTTATGTGAAAAAGCTTCAACCTGATAAGCTCTAACCCAAATCGGAGAAGTGTATCTTCATAGGATACCCAAAAGAAACTGTTGGGTACACCTTCTATCACAGATCCAAAGGCAAGATATTCGTTGCTAAGAATGGATCCTTTCTAGAGAAGGAGTTTTCTCTCAAAAGAAGTGAGTGGGAGGAAAGTAGAACTTGATGAGGTAATTGTACCTTCTCCCGAATTGAAAAGTAGTTCATCACAGAAATCAGTTCCAATGATTCCTACACCAAATAGTGAGGAAGCTAATGATGATTATCATGAAACTTCAGATCAAGTTACTACCAAACCTCGTAGGTCAACCAGAGTATGATCCACACCAGAGTGGTATGGTAATCCAATTCTAGAAGTCATGTTACTAGACCATGATGAACCTACGAACTATGAGGAAGCGATGATGAGCCTAGATTCTGCAAAATGGCTTGAGGCCATGAAATCTAAGATGGGATCAATGTATGAGGACAAAGTGTGGACTTTGGTGGACTTGCCTGATGATCGACAAACCATTAAGAATAAATGGATCTTCAAGAGGAAGACATATGTTCATAGTGGTGTTACTATCTACAAAGCTCGAACTGTCACAAAAGGTTTTAGACAAGTTCAAGGAGTTGACTACGATGAGACTTTCTCACCCGTAGCGATGCTTAAGCTTGTCCGAATCATGTTATCAATTGCCACATTTCATGATTATGAAATTTGGCACATGGATGTCAAAACTGCATTCCTGAATGGATTTCTAGAAGAAAGAGTTGTATATGATGCAACCAGTAGGTTTTGTCAATCCAAAGGGTGCTAACAAAGTGTGCAAGCTCCAGCGATCCATTTATGGACTAGTGCAAGCCTCTCGGAGTTGGAATAAATGCTTTGATAGTGTGATCAAAGCATATGGTTTTATACAGACTTTTGGAGAAGCCTGTATTTACAAAAAAGTGAGTGGGAGCTCAGTAGCATTTCTAATATTATATGTGGATGACATATTGTTGATTGGAAATGATATAGAATTTCTGGATAGCATAAAGGGATATTTGAATAAGAGTTTTTTCAATGGAAGACCTCGGTGAAGCTGCTTTCATACTGGGCATCAAGATCTATAGAGATAGATCAAGACGCTTAATTGGACTTTCACAAAGCACATACCTTGATAAAGTTTTGAAGAAGTTCAGAATGGATCAGTCAAAGAAAGGGTTCTTGCCTGTATTACAAGGTGTAAAGTTGAGTAAGACTCAAAGCGCGACCACGGTAGAAAATAGAAAGAGAATGAAAGTCATTCCCTATGCCACAGTCATAGGTTCTATAAAGTATGTTGTGTTGTGTACCAGACCTATTGTGTACCTTGCCATGAGTTTTTGCAAGGGGGTACAATAGTGATCTAAGAGTAGATCACTGGACATCGGTCAAAATTATCCTTAGTGAGGACTAAGGAAATATTTCTCGATTATGGAGGTGATAAAAGAGCTCGTCGTAACGAGTTACGTTGATGCAAGCTTTTACACCGATCCAGATGACTCTAAGTCTCAATCTAGATACATATTGAAAGTGGGAGCAATTAGCTAGAGCAGCTCCATGCAGAGCATTGTAGACATAGAATATTTGCAAAATACATACGGCTCTAAATGTGGCAGACCCATTGACTAAACTTCTCTCACGAGCAAAACATGATCACACCCTAGTACTCTTTGGGTGGTAATCACATAGCAATGTGAACTAGATTATTGACTCTAGTAAACCCTTTGGGTGTTGGCTACATGACGATGTGAACTATGGGTGTTAATAACATACAGATATGAATATTGGTGTTAAATCACATGGTGATGTGAACTAGATTATTGACTCTAGAGCAAGTGGGAGACTGACGGAAATATGCCCTAGAGGCAATAATAAAGTTATTATTTATTTCCTTAATTCATGATAAATTCTTATTATTCATGCTAGAATTGTATTAACTGGAAACTTAGTACCTTTGTGAATACATAGACAAAACATATAGTCCCTAGTATGCCTCTACTTGACTAGCTCGTTAATCAAAGATGGTTATGTTTCCTAACCATAGACATGTGTTGTCATTTGATGAACGGGATCACATCATTAGGAGAATGATGTGATGGACATGACCCATCCGTTAGCTTAGTATTATGATCGTTACAATTTCATTGCTACTGCTCTCTTCATCACTTATACATGTTCCTCGGACTATGAGGTTATGCAACTCCCGAATACCGGACGAACACTTTGTGTGCAACCAAACGTCAAAACATAAAAGGGTGATTATAAAGGTACTCTATAGGTGTCTTCGAAGGTGTTTGTTGGGTTGGCATATATTGACATTAGGATTTGTCACTCCGTGTTTCGGAGAGGTATCTCTGGGCCCTCTCGGTAATACTCATCACTATAAGCCTTGCAACCATTGTGACTAATGAGTTAGTTGCGGGATGAAGTATTACGGAACGAGTAAAGAGACTTGCCGGTAATGAGATTGAGCTAGGTATGATGATACCGATGATCGAGTCTCGGACAAGTAACATACCGATGACAAAGGGAACAACGTATGTTGTTATGCGGTTTGATCGATTAATATCTTCCTAGAATATGTAGGAACCAAATCGGAGACGTGTCTCGGTCATGTCTACATAGTTCTCGAACCTGTAGGGTCCGCATGCTTAACATTCGATGATGATTGGTATTATGAGTTTATGTGATATGATGTACCGAAGATTGTTTGGAATCCCGGTTGTGATCACGGACATGACGAGGAGTCTCAAAATGGTCGAGACATAAATATTGATATATTGGACGACTATATTCGGACACTAGGAGTGTTCCGGAGAAGATTTGGATAAAACCGGAGTGCCGGAGGGTTACCGGAACCCCCGGGGGAAATAATGGGCCTCGATGGGCCCTAGTGGAGAGAGAGAGGGACCGGCTAGGGCAGGTCGCGCGCCCCTCCCCTTGAGTCCGAATAGGACAAGAAAGGGGGGCGGCGCCCCCCCTTTCCTTCCCCCTCTCCCTCTCCTTCCTTCCTCCTCTCTCCTTCTTGGTGGAAACCTACTAGGAGTTGGAGTCCTAGTAGGATTCCCCCTTTGGGGGCGCACCAAGGAGGGCTGGCAGGCCTCCCCTCCCTCCTTTATATACGGGGGCAGGGGGCACCCTAGAATAAACAAGTTGATCTTTTAGCCATGTGCGGTGCCCCCCCATACTTACACACCTTGATCGTACCGTTCTGGAGCTTAGGAGAAGCCCTGCGCCGGTAGGATCATCATCACCATTGCCACGCCGTCGTGCTAGCGGAACTCACCCTCTACCTCAACTGGATCAAGAGTACGAGGGACGTCATCGAGTTGAACGTGTGCTGAACGCGGAGGTGCCGTATGTTTGATACTTGGATCGGTTGGATCGTGAAGACGTTTGACTACATCAACCGCGTTATTGAAACGCTTCCGCTTTCGGTCTACGAGGGTACGTGGACACACTCTCCTCTCTCATTGCTATGCGTCTCCTAGATAGATCTTGCATGATCGTAGGAAATTTTTGAAATTACCGCGTTCCCCAACAGAATATTTATAGGGATAGTTGATGTATGCTTATGATTTTATTTGTAGAGTTGTCTAATGTATCCTTATGGATTTTGTATGTAATATTAGTTGTTAAATGCTTATAGATTTTGGTAGTTGGTGTTGCACGAGCCTATAGACCGAACATAAAACTTGTAACCTTTACACATACCTAGGGCATGGTTAGTATGCCGAATGACTAATCACCATTTAGTTGTTCTTTCTAATGTTGGTTGTATCCGTTAAGATTCATGCAACACCACAAAAGGTTCATGTAATTTTAATAAATCATATGAAGGTACACTGGATGGGATTCAGTTGAGCACATAGTACTAAGTAGTATGTTAGCGTTACAGTATTTTTGTGTTTTGTTTTGTGTGACAGTAATACTTTTGTTACCTGCTATTCCAGTTTGCATGTGGATCTTTTCTAACTGCTTGCCCGTGCATCCCATATCATGTCCATCCATCAAGCATGCATGCAGGTCAAATCAATAGATCCATCAAGCATGCATGCAGGTAAATTGCTAGGCCCTATGGTTTGGTACAAAGAATCTCATTGGCCTCTTTAGTTGTATGTACTAAATATGCACTACACCATATTTGCTAGGAAAACTTCTAAATAAATTGTGCAACCTTAAATCCGTTTTTATATTTGAGTTTTTCACGGCCAGCTCTACGAAACAAGTCCAATATCGATATATTTCTAACAAAGTTCCATACACTTTTCATAGAAGTTCAGACTGTTGGGGAACGTAGCATGCAATTTCAAAAAAATTCCTATGATCACGCAAGATCTATCTAGGAGATGCATAGCAATGAGAGGGGGAGAGTGTGTCCACGTACCCTCGTAGACCAAAAGCGGAAGCATTAGGTTAACGTGGTTGATGTAGTCGAACGTCTTCAGGATCCAACCGATCCAAGTACCGAATGTACGGCACCTCCGTATTCAGCACATGTTCAGCTCGATAACGCCCCTCAAACTCTTGATCCAGTAGAAGGTCAAGGGAGAGTTCCTTCAGCATGACGACGTGGTGACGGTGTTGGTGATGTGATCCATGCAGGGCTTCGCCTAAGCACTACGACACTATGACCGGAGGAGTAAACTGTGGAGGGGGCACCTCACACAGCTAAGAGAACAATTGGTGTGCCTTTGGGGTGCCCCTGCTCACGTATATAAAGGAGGGGGGATAGAGGCCAACGGCCAAGAGGGGCGCGCCATGGGGGAGTCCTACTTGGACTCCTAGTCCAAGTAGGATTCGCCCCCCCCCCCCTTTCCCTTTCTCCACCGGAGGGAATAGGAAGGAGAGGGAGAGGGAAAGGGAAGGGGCGCCGCCCCCCTCCTCCTTGTCCTATTTGGTCTCCCTAGGAGGGGGGCGCGTGGCCACCCCCCGCGGGCCTCCATCTTTCTCCCTTAGGCCCATGTTGGCCCAAAACTTCCCCGGGGAGTTCCGGTAACCCCTCGGTACTCCAGAAAAATATCCGAAAAACTCGGAACCATTCTGATGTCCGAATATAACCTTCCAATATATGAATCTTTACCTCTTGACCATTTCGAGACTCCACGTCATGTCCGTGATCTCATCCGGGACTCCGAACAAACTTTGGTCACCAAAACACATAACTCATAATACAAATCGTCATCGAACGTTAAGCGTGCGGACCCTACGGGTTCGAGAACTATGTGGACATGATCGAGACACATCTCCGATGAATAACCAATAGCGGAACTTGGATGCTCATATTTGTTCCTACATCTTCTACGAAGATCTTTATCGGTCAAACCGCACAACAACATATGTTGTTCCCTTTGTCATCGGTATGTTATTTGCCCGAGATTCGATCGTCGGTATCATCATACCTAGTTAAATCTCGTTACCGGCAAGTCTGTTTACTCGTTCCGTAATGCATCATCCTATAACTAACTCATTAGTCACATTGCTTGCAAGGCTTATAGTGATGAGCATTACCGAGAGGGCCCAGAGATACCTCTCCGATACCCGAAGTGACAAATCCTATTCTCGATCTATGCCAACCCAACAAACACCTTCGGAGACACCTGTAGAGCATCTTGATAATCACCTAGTTACATTGTGACGTTTGATAGCACACAAGGTGTTCCTCCGGTATTCGGGAGTTGCATAATCTCATAGTCAGAGGAACATGTATAAGTCATGAAGAAAGCAATAGCAATAAAACTTAATGATTAATATGCTAAGCTAATGGATGGGTCTTGTCCATCACATCATTCTCCCCTTCATCAAATGACAACACATGTCTATGGTCAGGAAACATAACTATCTTTGATCAACGAGCTAGTCAAGTAAAGGCATACTAGGGACACTTTCTTTTGTCTATGTATTCACACATGTACTAAGTTTCCGGTTAATATAATTCTGGCATGAATAATAAACATTTATCATGATACAAGGAAATATAAACAACAACTTTATTATTGCCTCTAGGGCAAATTTCCTTCACAGACCCACTGTTCATAAATTCTTCGATTTCAAATACATTTTCTACCAAAGTTCTTTAGTATTTCTTATAAAGTGCGGACCCGCTATTTAGAAAGTTCTTCAACTTCTGATTCTGTTTATTTACAATTTTACAATAAAAATGAAAAGTTCTTCACTATTTCCAGCAAAGTTCCTCACTAAAAACACTGATAAGCTACTATAATATCAATTTTAGTTTACAAAAATGTGTTGAAAATTTATGCAAGACTGATCTTGTTCTAAAGATCTTAGAGCCTGGAGTTCAAATATATAAAAAGTTTCAAAAGGAAAAATATTATTTTTAAGATATGAACCATCCAATTTATCAAAAAAGTAATGAGGTTCGAGAAGAGAGGAAAGATGTTGTTCGCATGCATGTGTTCATGTAGGCAGGCATATGTTAGTGAGCAGAAAAGAAGACATGGAGAGGGGCCATGTGCATGCAAAGGATTTGGATCTATATAGAGCAGCAACGACTGAGATACTAGTTACGCGCACAACGAGCTAGACAACGCCTTATTCGTTCCAGTTTCCCTTGCACAGTCATACAAAACGAATAAATCAATGTTCTAGAATCCTAACTCTGCATTTGATACTACGAAAAACACCAACATACTGAGATATGGCCACAAATATCTTATTCTTGATCCTTTATTCCCTAGGAGAACCAAGCGACTCCGTAATGACATATTAACCCCATAGTAATCAATGATATACTTGTAATTTCCAACTGAAACTGACCCGGAATTAGCGACAAAATTGTGCATCCATTTAAATGGTATCAATATATATAATGCACCTCTGATACTGTGCTAGTGTAGATACGTCATTAAGTAAGAAACCATATATGGGAATCACCAAACCTTAAGAAAAAGTATTAGAATATTATCTTGATTCTTTAATTATCTGCTCTGCCAGAATAAAATCCTTCGGAACAACAAATAGATCATAGATATTCATCATACAACTTTGTCGTTGCCTAAGATACCATATGCATGATTAATCATATAATCTACACGTTATCAACTTGTAGACAGTTACCTCGTATGCAGGCCTTTAGTACTATGGGCAACCAGACCTGAGAATTTTTTTTTGCCTCAAGTGCTGGCGGCGGTGCTGATGCTTTCTCGGACTCAAGTACGAGGAGCGTGTGTGCACCAGCTTGTCTATGGAACCGCACCGGCTCATTTTTCTTTGAAAGGAAGTAATGCAGCCCATAATGGCGACCAAGAGCCAGTGTGGAGTTGGGAAGGTGTGCGCCACCAGCCCATCCATTCTCCGCGAGGCCCAAGGAGATATGCATGAACATCAAAGAGAAGTGTAGTGTTGAGGAGCTTGTTAAGGCACAACCCTAGCAGGCCTGGGGACGCCCCGCTGCCGGGGATAGGTGGATTTGGGCAGCAACATCAAGGAGAGGAGGTCCAGCTAGAGTCGTTGTGGTTTTGCTGATACTTGAGCTCTCCCACGTTCATGCCTGAGCAATCCCTGCAGGCTGAACAACCATGGTGAGAGGCACATGTCCTGGTTTAGATTGGTGCAGCGTTAGGAGACGCAAAAAGATTTGCTTGCAGCCTTGAAGCATTGAAGGAAGGGAATTTGAAGGAGAAAGTGGAGAAGTTGATATGCGTAGAGGTGATTATTTGGGTCTTCAATTGGTGCTTAGCTGAGTGGACCAAGATTTTTTAGCGGGCAGCACCCGTGGGAGACGAAGAGGATGTTGCCTACGATTAAGAGATGCACCAAATTACTCAGTGGGCCATGCGGGGAATGGAGGGGACGAGGCTGCCATCGTGGTGAGATCCAATGTATGTTCTTCTTTCGACCGAAACCTTGTTTTTAAATTATATTTTTTTGGCAATGACATGGTAACTTTGCTGAGGTGGACGCCTGAAATAGGGAACTGAATGCTGACATGGCATGAAGCTGATCTGGATGGTGTGCATGTTGAGAGAATTGGTAGTAGTGGGGATCAACTACCTAAGAATGTTAGATGCTCGTTCAAACCTGAATTTCTTACCAAGGATGGTGTTTGACAAATCCTACCGTGCAATAAGTATTTAAGAACCCGTCAAAAAAGTATTTAAGCCAAAAAGTTGTGTCTTGGGCCTACTGAAAACATGGCGACTCACACTTTTGGGCTGGCCTAATGGCGGCAAAGAAAAAACTTTTTCGCTCTACGTCTTTCATGATAAAAGGCGGATTGGAGATTCATTCTTGGGAGGACAAGTGGTTGGGAATGCTTAGGCTATAGATTCCACAAACATTCTAGGGAAAAAATGACATTGAGCACTGGATTAATAGGCCAGTTCAATAAATTAATATGAAATTGTGCTAAAGTGATAAACAGTGGTATGGTGTAAATTATAGATACATTTGAGATATATCATACTTCCATACACTTTTGGTACGACTGGAACCATGTTCTAAGATGGTTTTTCTAGCTTTTAATCAAGATTTGGATGTCATTTTGACAGAAGCCATGAAAATATGGGAGCCAATTAAGAGGTCATATGAAGTATGACGGCCTCCTGCCTGCAATTACGATGGCTTCTTAAGGTTTTCGGATGACGACTTCTTCTCGCGTGTGTTGGTCCAACTAGACATCAGCATGATGACTTCTAGCCTACAAGATACAATGTGAGGACGGCTCCAACGTTTTTGAGTTTTTGAGTGGAAGCAACAGTCCGCCTTCAGCTCATGACAAAGATTGTGTTTGTTTGGCACTCAGAGTCCTGGTTAGGATTTCATTATTTTGTAGGTCACTTGTAGTACTATTGAAAGTCTATTTTTTAGAGGAAAATGGCTCCAGCCCCCGACTCCATTGCATAACAATGAAACAATATATCTCTTACACGTCAAATACATTCTTGAGACCACAGAGGGACCAACAGACCATGCTGCCTTATCACAGGGTAAAATAAATTCACTAGCACAAATAGCAAACTAGTGCGGAGTAGCAAGATCCCGGCCTTTGCCAGTGGGGGGCTCCGTTTTTGCATTTTCCTTGAGTTTTTTAGGGTTTGTGTCCTCCTTGAGAAGATGAGACTGCGGTGGTTCCCTGAAAGATGGAATAAGGTTCTCCCCATCTAGCCCATGTCCCGATGGTGCGTCTAGCATCATCGGTGGGCATGTGGAGGTGTGTCTCTGATGAATCTGTCCTTGGCGGATTTGCTTGGATCTGGTCGTAATTCGTCTACATTCGCATGTTTTCAGGTTGCATCCTTCCGATCTACGCTACTCTTCAACGGCGGTGGTCGTTGTTCTGGTGCATTGGTCCTATAGGACCTTAGCACGACGACTTTCCGACTGTCTACTAGAACAAGTTCTGGCCGACTCCGACGAGTGAGGGGCGATGAAGGAGGCGTGCCTTCAACTTTATTTCTAGTGTTTGTTGAACTGTCATGATTAAAGATAAATAGATACAAAGTGGACCCCGATAAGTATCACACATGTAGCGTGAAGCAATTCCTCCCTAGCATTTTTTGATGGCAAGGTTAGTTACAAGAGGATGGCAACTTTAGTTGTGAACCACGGTAACTTTCTATTTGGATGGCACGTTTCAACTTTTTTGGGTTTTTTGGATGAAAACTTTAGTGTAAAAAGCGTCAGGGCGGTGTCACTTCATGCCACACATGTGTCACTTATTATTTAAGTAGAAAGTTTTTTCGCAAAAAAAGAGTAGCAGGAGGAATAGAAAATCTTTATTGAAAGTCTTTTAACATTATCTATTCTACTCTTTTTATTTATTAAAAGTATTTTAACATAATTTAGGGCCTTATTTGAAAAAAATATGAAAAGAAATATATATTTAGAAGAAAACTAATCATTTCAGTTAATACTCTAGCTTCCTCTATCCTCACTCTATTACAAAGCATGTTTTCTAAGGAACTCCACAGTCATTTTTTTGTGAATTAGCTCAGTCACGCGTTAGAGCTGCAAGATCACACATAGATATGATCTTCCATATCGATTAGGAATTATTTCCAGGATTCTATGTGTGACCACATAACTCGCAAAGCAAAAATGCGGCCTCTAAACAATCACCCGATGACCATGAGACGGTGCCTTGCCTTAAAGTTATCGAAGCCGATGGCGATGCTATATGGTTACGGAACTGAAACATGACATTTTTTAGATGCCTGATAATGTTTGTAGGTAGGATCTCTCACTGCAGGACTCATTGACAGTTTTGGTATCGATTTCTGGTGGTTCACTTTCTGCCTATATTGTCGAGGTAGACGTGGCCAAGATTGCTCAGTTTTAGCATGAGTAGAATTGGGAGGCTGTACCGCATGGTGATGATGCATTTCTGATGTCCTTTCCTAGTGAAGAGGTTTTGCCGAGGGTGACAGGTTTTGTAGTTTTCCTCAAGTCTCACAATGTCACCATCGAGTTCAAGCCCTGGAAGTCAGACAAGATACCACATCATTTCGATCTTATTAATATTTGGGTACATGTGCATGATGTGCCTCACCCTCTTTGTCACTTCTTGCGTCTTTGGGTGGTCGGCTCGGTTATTGGAGCTACTCTGGATGTTGATCTTCTATGTTTGTGTCACAGAGGAACTATTCGTATTCAGGTAACGGTGCTGAACCTAGACGCTTTCAAGAGAAGAACAATTGATTCTCTTTCTTCTGACGTGGTCGTTCAGAGGAAGGGTTATGAGTTCCGGTACAGCCTGGAAAAAGAGGACTTCCGTGTTGATGCTGATTTCGTGCCTCAAGTTTGGGAGCACGAGGATGATTCAGGAGGCGACAAGGGACATGACAGGGGTGACACAATGGGGGCAATGATACAAGTAAAAGGCCCAAACCCACTTCTTTTCCAAGGAGCCTTCAGTTGCTCCCACCTCTGGTGGCGTGATGCCCATGCAATTGTCCATGTCTCTGTCCATTTCAGGGGGGGGGGGTCTTCTCCGCCAGATAATACTTTCTTCATTGCCATCACATCACCGAACCCACTTCGACGTTCGCCTATTAAGGCCGTCTCTACGCCACCTGAGGGGTCTTCTCCATCGCCCACGACGGCATCGCACTACAAAAAAAAGACACATCCGTGACATTTTGGGCCAAACAAAAAAAATTCTGTCATACATATGACACTTCTATGACGGTAATTGTGACAAAACCCGGTATCATCATAGATGTGGAGGGCTCCTACTTCTATGACAAAAAATCATGACATAAAATGGGCTTTTCGTCCTGGGCGGGCCGGAGACGCAGGTGCATGACATTCTTTGGCCTGTCCATGATGGAAAAAACCATGGTAGAAGCGAGGGGGAGGAAAATTTTGGGGAGTTGCCGATTAGGGTGGGAGGTCGGGGGCCGAGCGATGCGCGTTTCTCTTGCACACGTGCGAGGCGTTGTCTCTAACTGAACCTGAGCGAGGCGTTGGGCTCTAACTGAACCCGAGTGATTGCACTGCAGGCTATGCGTTACTGAACCCGAGCGATCGATCAATGGCTGTTAACTGAACCCGATCGAGCGATTCCTTCACTACTGCTACTAACTGAAGCCGATCGATTGGATGAACAGTGAGCGTTGCTTGTGGGGTTTGGATGAACAATGAGCGGTGGCGTTGCCTCTGGATGAACAGGACCTCGTGGTGTGGAGGGCTGGATGAACAGTAGACGGTGGAGGGGTGGCCGTGGAGGGGTGGTTGAACAGGACCCCATGGTGTGGAGGGCTGGATGAAGAGTAGACGGTGGAGGAGTGCCCGTGGAGGGGTGGTTGAACAGTAGCCGATGGAGTAGCGCGCGGTGGAGGCTGGATGAACAGGAGCCCGTGGAGGCTGGAGGAGGTCGACGGTAGCCCGTGGAAACTGGAGGAGGTCGACAGTGGAGATGAACAGTATCCTGTGGAGTCCCGTTTTGCGGTACGCCACACCCCTCCCGATGAACATGACCCCTGTTTCGACCGTAGCGCTCCAACACAAGTCCGTTTCGTCCGTTTTGCGGTACGCCACACCCCTCCCTATCAACAGGACCCCCGTTTCGACCGTAGGAGGTCCGTTTCCTCAGTTTTGCGGTACGCCACACCCCTCCTGATCAACAGGACCCCCGTTTCGGCCGTAGGAGGTCCGTTTCCTCCGTTTTGCGGTACGCCACACCCCTCCCGATCGACAGGACCCCGTTCCGAACGTAGGAGGTCCGTTTCCTCCGTTGTGCGGTACGCCAGGCCTCATTTCCATCGCCTGTTCCGTCCAAGCCGGTTGGCTCCCACGCGTTCTGTTGTCTCCTAATGAACACGACGCATTCCGTTTCCTCTCGATGAACACGACACATTCCGTTGCCTCCCCACGAACACGACGCATTACATTGCCTCCCGATGAACACGACGCATTCTGTTGCCTCCCCATGAACACGACGATGACGTTGTTTCTCCGTTCTGACCCAGCCATGTACACGAGCCCTCGCCATACGTATGCGCGAGTAGGCATTCGAGACCCTGCCCGTATGTACACATACGTGGCTGTATTTTCTTTCTTGCACCCTGGCCGCTGTACGTACGTGTACATGCTACGTGCGTGCCTCTACTACGACACGTGCGCGCCTCTACAACGACCAGTATGTACGTACACGTTCGCGACCAGAATGACAACGCTACATACGCTTCGACCAGGTGGGTCCCGACTGTCATGCACTTTCTTGCGTTCGAAAATGTAGTTGGTGGGTCCCAGCAGTCAGAGGGGAGAATCGTTTTTTTTTTGCCCGGACGCACTTCCTTTGCATGCGAAGATGTAGCTGGTGGGTCCCAGCAGTCAGGGGGCGAACCTTTTTTTTTGCCCGGACGCACTTCCTTGCGTGCGAAGATGTAGCTGGTGGGTCCCAGCAGTCAGGGGGGAGAATCGTTTTTTTTTTGCCTGGACGCACTTCCTTGCGTGCGAAGATGTAGCTGGTGGGTCCCAGCAGTCAGGGGGAAACTTTTTTTTGCGAAATACGGTGGCCCGTCCGGTGGGTCCCCGCTGTCAGGTGGAGGAATCATTATTTTGCGCGTAATAAGGAGGCACTTCCTTGCAGCGGCCGTGGACCCAGCTGTCAGCCTCTCCACGTATAGTCCATGTCCGATGGAAGTCGTTCCTTGACCACGTTGACCATGCTGCGCCGAGAGCACCACGGCGGTGGACGACGGCGAGGCCTAGGAAGGGGACGACTCGGAGCCGGGGAAGATGCAGCAGTGGATGACCATGTGAAGAGGAGTATGAGGGTTCACTGGTTCGGCTGCGGTGTGAGGCTACTGTCGCCGCAGAATAACAGGGGGTGTGGGTGAGTAGAGGGATGGCCTGGCCAGCGGTGGGAGTAGTAGGGGCGGTGAGGCCTCCGCGGCGTCACAACCGGCCACGGGAGGCAGGAGCACGCGGCACGATCGGCGCTGGTTTGGGCGGCTGGAGCAAGAAGACCAGAG
This sequence comes from Triticum timopheevii, assembly GCA_963921465.1. NCBI lineage: Eukaryota > Viridiplantae > Streptophyta > Magnoliopsida > Poales > Poaceae > Triticum > Triticum timopheevii. The sequence continues at coordinate 374,370,622 of OY997270.1, forward strand.
GTTGAAGAAGCACTACAACCGTTGGATGAACATCATACGGTAACAGGAGCTAGAATCGTTCATATTGACTAAGTTGACAAAGCCCTCCGTCCCCGTCAACTTGGTAGCCCACAAGTCAGCCTCCCAGTATGCTGGGTTCCAACTGGCAGGGGGAGTATTCTTTTTTTTGTGCGTAATAAGGAGGCACTTCCTTGCGTGCGAAGATAGCTGGTGGGTCCGACAAGTCAGCAGGGGGCACGTTTTTATTCGTGAAATACAGAGGCCCTTCCGGTGGGTCCCAGATGTCAGGTGGAGGAATCATTATTTTGCGCGTAATAAGGAGGTATTTCCTTGTGTGCGGCCATGGACCCAGTTGTCAGCCTCTCCATCCATAGTCTACTTCCGATGGTGTCGTTCGTTGACCACGTTGACCACGCCGCGCCGAGCGCATCCAAGGTGGTGGACGACGACGAGGCCCCGGACAGCAACGAGCCGGAGATGGGAAGACGTGGGAGTAGATCACAGACGGAGAGGTGTACAAGGGTTAACTGGTTCTAGTGCGGTGTGGTTCGGCAGTCGGTGGAGAAGAACAGGAGGTGTGGAGGGGTGGAGGGATGGCCTAGCCAACGATAGAGTAGCGCTTCATAGCGAAGCGTGCTAAGCAGAGATTGAAGACGGCACTGGAGGAAGAAGACGAGAGATTGAAGATGGATGCCGGTCGTTGGATGTAAATCCAACGGCTAACATGTTAGAATCATTTGTTGACTAAATTGACAATGACTTGCGTTGGCTTCGACCTAATGGCCCACATTTCAGCCTCCAAAAATGTGGCATGTATTCAACCCATTTTTCGGAATTTACAGTCTTTTTTTTGCGCAGTAGAATTTACAGTCAATTTGATCTTTTTTTTTGAATTACAGCCATTAGCTGGGCTGGGTGAACAATTAATGTAGCGTCCATGAGGCCCATTTATTTTATTTCCTAAGAAATTATAGGTCATTTGCACTTTCTCGAAATACATGATTTTGCTAGGCTGATTTTAATTATAATGTTGGGTTGGGCCAGCAATGTTATCAAAAAATAAAAAGGGGCTGAGCATTTTGTTATAAATATATTTAAATAATAAATAATATTATTACATTCGTCCTTAAATCTTACCAAGCTTTTGTACACAATCACAAGGATTTTCGTGCCAAAACAATTCAGGATTTTATTTGTTAAGAAATTATTTTTATAAGTTAATAAGATGTGGGATATTATTTTCTTACATATGTAAGTATCTGTTAAATATATGATGACAATAAAAATAATATATAATAACATATAAAATAATTTAATTATATATAATATAGTTAGAAGGGAAACATAAGTTGTACCTGGCGTTCCTATTCTTATATAGAAAAATAGAACAGACATCTGCTTTTTCTTCAAAAAAATACATAAATTGGGCTGCCAAAAATAAAACCTCGGACGGGAGGTCCATAGGCCGGTCGATACATGACGGCCCTACGAAAATACAAATAGGCCCTCCCATCCGAGGTCGTGGGTTGCGCATGTTAAAAATGAAAGCCTAGATGGGGCAGCCCAAAACCACGTCCAACACTTGCCAAAACTTCGTCCCTCGTTTTCTCTTTGTTTCGCACACTCGACATTGTGTGGGCATTTTGACTGTGCATCATATGAAGATGTGCTATGCATGAATGTTGATCAGCATAATGTTAACTGGCTAGTAGTTCCATTTTCGACCATGAATAAAACTTCCAACATGATGTTAACCCTGTTTGAAAAGGCCGTGGTAATATAAATCCTCTGCCTCTAAAAGTTGCAGTTTCTTATCTGAAACTGAACTTGCAGTGTCTTATCTGAAACTGAAACTTACAGTTTCATCTCGTCTGCACTTTTATACTCCTATGAAACTACATTTTTTAAGTGCTAAAAATAGATTTCTAGAATTCATAAAATTCTTCATATGCTCAATACTGCAAATATGAAATTCAAAAGACATTCATGTCTGAAAGTACTCTCAAAATACACAACACAAAACACAATTCACAACCTGCAAATACTGACAACCCTCAGCTCCTCCTGACAATTCACAACCTGCCCGACTATTGGGCTGGAGGGGGCAGCCCCCTCCTATTCCTCGGCGGCAGACAGCCGCCTCGTGAGACGATGTGAACGGCGAGGGAGACGATGGCGGGGAAGCGTCGTCGGGCCAACTGCGTATCTCCTCTTGCAGTTGGGTTCGGTCGATGAAGACTCCACCGGCTCGCTCTGGCAGGACACCCTCACAAACGGCACCCTGTAGATGCTCGATCCTTTAATCTCTGGTGGATGCTCCATCTGGGATCGATACTCCCACCACCGCTCCCTCACGAACGGATTAGGTGAATCTGTTTGCTCCATGGCCCAGAGGAGCAGCTCTATGTACTCCGGCGCGACTCCCTCCGGGAGTATCGCCGCCTTTTCGCTCTGTTGCAGATATTTGGCCATGGATATCGCCGTCGCCGCTAGTTGGTCCTTGTTGTCAAACCAAGACTGTATCTCCAACATCCTAGCTAGCTTCATAGGGTCACCGTCTGCGATCCTCATGTATCGGTTGTACTCCTCCATCGATCTACTTCTCCACAGCACCTTCACTCGCCAGTGGTGGTTTTTGAATGGAAGAGGAGAGGAGCAGCGCTGGTTTTGGATTAGAACGGGAGAGGAGCGATGCTAGTTTTGGACTGGAACAGGAGAGGAGGGGCGGTGGTTTTGAAATGGAAGAGGAGAGGAGCGGCACTGGATTTAGATTGGAACAGGAGAGGAGCGGCGGTGGTTTAATAGGAGAAGAGCGAAAGAGCGACGTTGGTCTTGGAAGTATTTTTTGTTGTTTGCGTATTTTGGGTCAAAGTTTGACCACGTACTGTATTTCACAAGAAAAATGTGAATGCATGTCACCAAAAATTGTATCGTTTGGTTCATATCTGAATGTACTTTCAGACTATATTATTTTTGCAACGTATAACATATATTTTATGTGCAAAAATCATGGTCAATTATGACCCAGAATAAAAGGGAGACTAGTTAATGTGAGGTCGCTTTCTTAATTGAAGGGTAACTTGATTTTGATTTTGATCCAGTCACAGCGCGTCGGCCCTCTCGCCCAATCCTAAATCGCTGCCGCACTCTCCTCTCCCTCTTCTCCATTGCAAAACCACCTCCTCTCCTCTCCATCATCTCCATTCCAAAACCACCGTCTCGCCTCTCCCTCTTCTGATCTTCTCCATTGCCAAACCACCTCCTCTCCTCTCCATCATCTCCATTCCAAAACCACCTCCTCTCCTCTCCATCATCTCCATTCCAAAACCACCGTCTCGCCTCTCCCTCTTTTGATATTCTCCATTGCAAAACCACCTCCTCTCCTCTCCATCATCTCCATTCCAAAACCACCGTCTCGCCTCTCCCTCTTCTCTATTGCAAGACCATCGTCTCTCCTCCCATCTTCCAAAGCTAGCACCGGACCACTCGGAAGGACATCTATGGAGAGGATGCAGCAGCGAGTCAGGCAGATCGCCGGCGGCGACCAGGCAAAGTTAGCCAGGTTGAAGGAGATCCTTAGTTGTTTTGACAATGAGTGGGAGATTTCAAGGACGGTGCAGGCCATGTGGCAATGTATGCGAAAGAGCGAGACGGCGGTGATGAGGGCGGCGATGTACATGTACTCCTCGGCGGCAGTCACGCCGCAGTCCTCCGAGTTCATCGACTATCTCCTATGGGCGATGGAGCAGACAGATTCGCCCGAGGCGACAGTCAGGCGGAGGTGGTGGGCGTACAGGTCGAAGGTCTAGCACCTAGAGGATAACGAATCGATCGAGTATGGTGTGCCGTTGGAGAGGGTGCAGAGCCAGCCGGAGCCATAGGAGTATTCGTTCTCCCACCTCAAGAGGAGGCCGGATGGCGCGACATTGCTTCCCCGCCGTTCTCCACGGTTCCCTCGACGCTCGCCTCATTTCAACGGCGGTGGTAGGGTTTAAGGTAAGCTTCGCACTAACCTAATCTTCCACCTGCTCATGCTTACAATCAGTGTGACAGCTAATGAAAATCATGCTTACAATCAGTCTCCGAGTACTACGCCAATCACCCTAAAATAGCTCTGGAACTTTGGGTCAAAGTTGTGACACAGTGTACAAATAAAGAAAAATAGGTTGGTGCTTCTTTCAGAAAAGAGTACTCCCTAGAAAACTGCCAATATAAGCTACTAGTATTTGGTTAGAGGATTTGCTGCCGAGAAAGATCTGTCCACAAAGAGCGCCACACATCCCACTAGTGGTGGTGGATGCCAATGCGTGCATGCAGCATGGTTGGTGTCGGTAATTTTTACTTGGCACACCTCGCACTCTGCATATATGTCGGTTCCATACGTACATTTGTGCAGTTCCCCCAAAATGCGGCTGAATAACCCTGTTTGCACAGATAATGAAAAAGCATGATTACATTATAGTGGCACTAGTTAATGAAACACACAAAATAAATAGAAGAAAATATTGCGATAGTATCATAGTATGCCATGCTGCGAGGGCGAGATGGGCCCTGCAACGCCTCATACGGTACGCCTCATACTGGACATCGTCCCAAGTCTCCCAGATACACCTTCTGCCAGTGATGAACATCAGTGTATAGCGGTAGTACAAGGAGGTGCCTTCATACATTCAAATCTCTATTTTTGTACATATCAACTAAAATTAAGCACCCCAGTTTGCAAAAACGCTTAAACATTAACAATGGGACTAGTTGATGAAACATACTTTAACAAAGAGAAGCACTTTCTTTATCTACATTGGAAATGAAATGATAGAGATGACACTCACTCTATTTTAACTGTACTATTACTTCATTTTATCAGTGACACTAGGGTCGAGCAGGTGGCAAACGAGGTGTACCGTGCATCGCAAGGATGGAGGCTGGGGGTGCTTAGACTGGGATGCTGAAGCTGGCTCTTTCAGTCACCAACATGGATGACTCAATTCATGGGACCTTTTGGTGCAGTTCAAGAAATGTCCCGTGAGCTAGCAGCCTCTTCTTCAAAAAAATTTAAGAATAGGGCTCCAGGCCCGGTTCCATTTCCATCAGAAAAGGAAACCCACAGAGCTTCTTCTTCATTAGTTGCAATAAAATTGAGCAACATCAAGGTTGGTTGTGAAGCTCCTGGAATGCTCAACTGTAATTTGGATATCATTTGTGCAGTTCAACTAAGATCGAGCGTGAAATGTATATCTCTGTTTGCACAAAAAAGGTGGAGAGGAGGGTGACTAACAAGTGATGAAACATGCTTCAAATGAAAAGAAGCATGTTCCTTATCTGAATGGCAATCCTACAAGGACAGTAGCAATTTCTAAAGCAGTGGCATTGCTAGATATTAGTGTGGGCATTAGGATTAACTATGACAATCGTTAAATACGACATTACTTTGGGCACGGGAGAGTAGGCAGACCAGGATAGTTGCATTTCTAACGAAAAGAACCAACTTATCTTAATGGGAAATTTTAGTAGGACATGTAAAGAAGTGCCATTGATTCATATTACTGGAGGCATTACATTGAAAACAACATTGGTTTAACATGTACAACACAGCCTGCACGATATGTAGACGATAGCCAATCCAGGCGTGTCTGCTAGAGTCTGGTCACATGCATGGACGAACTGATCTTCCGTGTCTTGCAGGGATCGTCCAGGCACCAACATAGTACAACACTTCTCTAGTACTATCGCTCGTCTCCCTCTTCTATTAAGTCACCCGACTTGCGGGGCCAGGGAGTGTGCCTATGGTCGGTTCTCAATTGTCGTCCCACATGTGTGTGCGAATGTAATATGAAGCGCGTTCCATTCGGAGAGCAGCGTGCCAGACCGACCGACCATCTGGGGTGCAACGCGAACGCGACGGGCGTGCTGTATACTCCGTACATGTGTACCTCCGTTTTCTAGACGCTTTGCTCCATGGCGCGGGCGCAATCCATGGATACAAAATTAGTATACTGTATACTATTTAAAAGTCAAGGGCGGGGCTTTTCCTGCACGGTAGGCGGTGGGGCAGTTCCGCCTAGTCGGTTCGACAGAGACGCGAGAAGACGAGGGAGTAGGCTGCTGCAAACATAGGGTTGTGTGATTTGACAGCGAGTTACTGCTAGATAGGTGGGGCCCCGTGATTTGACTTGCCATTATCATTTTAACTGCGGCGCTACGACCGGCGTGAGTCTCCTGATTCCTGACCACCTCCATACAGGTGCCTCTCCCAATGCTCCACCATGTAGTAGAGGCTGGCTCTTGCATTAGAGCCCACTTCTCCACTTTTTCCTTGCCTCTCTTTCCTCCGCATATGCGAAAATGCCATGTAAAGCGCACTATTGTACTTACTTGCTCCTACAGGTGCATAAACTTGCCACATAGGCATAAAGTTTGATGTGGCAAGTTAATCAAGAAGAGAGAGACTAGTTTGGTGACCCAAGAAAGAAACGGTGCTAAGCGCGTGTACCTAGGTGAAAAGACAATTTTGGGTCTATAGCTAATTAAATGAAGCAAACTTAGCAACACCATTTCATTGGAAGAGGTCACTCCTTGGCAAATGCAATAAATACTAGTACTCCCTGTGTCCCATTATATAAGAACGTTTTTGACACTACACTAGTGTCAAAAACATTCTTATATTATGGGACGGAGGGAGTACGAAGAAAGAGATAGAGAGGAGTAAAAAAATACACTTATAGCCAACCTTGTTGTAGTATGAGTGACTAACTGATGACTCTATATGACATGCCAACATCAGATAGCCTAACGCACCGTGTTAAATCTCCAAGGGCGCGACCGCGCGAGCGACGCGACGGTCGTGGTAGGCGCGACCATGATACGGGCTGTTGGCAGCCCTTGGATCTGAGATCAAACGGTCGCATGCTAAGTTGCTGAAAATTTGCAGAATAACCCTCCAAGATAGGATATTCCCCCATAGGTCTAGAATCACGCCATGCAACCGTTCGATCTCAGATCCAAGGGCTCTCGGAAGCTCGTATCATGGGAGAATAAAAAGCCACTACCCTGCCGTTCGCACACTGGCAGTTCGCTCCTACTCGTCCCCGCATGTCCTTTAATACTACGGCGATTCGCTCCCAGTCGTCCCGTCCATTCACATTATGGCAGTTCCACTAATCCTAACCCTTCTCCCAAATCCATGGCATCCCAAATCTCCCCGATCGGCAGTGAGTACAAGGCTAGAACCATCACCGGCGAGGAGTTCGACGTCCTCTACACCCATACTTCCGCGACGGTGAAAGGATGCCTTTCTCGTTTCAGACGCATGTTCAAAAACTCACATGATGAGTGGGTTGCTGGGCTAGATGTTGAGTACACCACAGTCGTGGGACGAGAGAAGGATCTAAAGGACGAAGAGAGGAAGAAGCCCGCCGTGATCTAGGTTTGCGTACATAACGTTTACTTGGTCTACCACATATGCCATGCCGACATTGAGTGCCAGGATTTTAAGAACTTTCTCGAGGACAAAATAGTGAAATTCCTTACTGTAGACTTTAAGAACGACAAAGAAGTCCTGGGTCGGATAGGCCTCGTTGTAGGCAACCCCTTCGACCTCCAGAAGAATCGGCTGGTGCCCTCTCGTCAGCCCTCAATGCTGACCCTGGCAGGAGCCATGGTTCATCCTTCGTACCATAAACTGGAGAAACCTCATTACACGTTTCATCATCATGCATGGCAGCGGAATATACTAGATATAGACCACATCCACTACGCTGCAATGGATGGCTACCTTTGTTTCAATATCTACAAGGGTTGGATGAAGAGCAACAGCCAAGTTGGTGGTTCAAGCAAAGAAGTATCGGCCAAGAGGAAGAGGGATAAGGACGAAGTCGAGGACGTGGACGAGGACTCCGAGTAAGGTGGCAGTGTCATTGCTCATGGTGGTTCTAAACTTCTAATGCAGTGTCTACCGGATTAGTTGCATAGTTTAATTTCAGGTGTGCTTAGTTTAATTTGAGGGGTGTGTTGTGCTGAGGCCCCAGCAAAACTATGTTATATTTCTTCTCGTTACTTTAACTCTTCAGTATGTACATACTACTAGTATTTCTTTAATAGAATTTAGCACCCCAATTAAGCATGTACTAGCTTTTTTAATAGTACTACATGCATAGTTTGGCGACGAGCGCTCTCTATATGTACCACCTTTTTTTAAAATTTCAATTTTTGCTCCATGGCGCAATCCATCGATAGTACTATTGTACAAAAGTATACATTTTTTAAAAGGCTAGAGTACTGTTCATCACATATATATACAGCCAGTTAAATTCTCAACCTAGAATGACGTGCATGCCATGTAGTAAACCGATACGGAGGAAGTATAGTAAAAATGAGGTGATTTTACCGAGCGATCGGTGGGGGAGCATGGCCTGTCATGCGGTCCCACGTGTCATGATGTACCAAGGCGATGCGCATGTCCCTCTTGAGGCAGAAGCAATACTAGTACGTGGTTTGAGACGATGTCGAACCGAAGTATGAAATAATGGTTGCTTCGTCCGTCTAGGAAGGTGCGGCATTGTGATTTGACGTCTCATTGCTCATTACTACTATTGGGCCGGTACGAGTGGGGTGCGTCCCCCCTGGTGTTCTGCACTCTTATTTGGTGCTTGACACGTTGACCCGGTTGCTATATGTCCCACATGTCGGCGACAGGAAGTACAAAATTCATGAAAGGGAGCGTCGACGCAGGAGTATACTACAGAATTCATGAAAGGGGGCGACTTAGTTTTGGAAAAATCTATTTTTATGGAGTACGTGCCCACTAGGATTTATAGGGCTCATCTAAAAAACATTCGGTTTTCCATTTGATAAGTCTCAATTCTACTATACTAGTAGTAGTACCATTACATGTTGGATTTCGAGGTGCATTAGATAACCCGACGCAAGCAGTGTCAAGAGGAAACTAACCAATGCATGTACAAGTTCATGGAAATTTAGTGGTCATTCATGCATTTATTCTAATTAATGCCTCGGTAAACATAACTTCTTGAGAAAAAGGAGCGTACTATGCAAACTACGAAATAAATTCGACCACTCACCATCTACCTTGGTTGGAGAGATTTTGAAATTGAGCCATAAACTGGAAAGGAGGGAGTAGTAACTTTTGTCTCGATTACTATTTGTGGCCTTGTATAGATGCAAAATGTATTTTTTATAGTGGCCTTGTATAAGTAAATGGAGGGAGTACTAACCAAAGTACGTAGTAGGGACGACGAGTAAACAGAGGTAGTAGTAAAATTTTCTCCTAAGTGATGACTAACCTTATAGATAACCTTGTTGTAGTATGAGTGACTAAGTGATGACTATGTATGACATGCCAACATCAGATAGCCTAACGCACCATGTTAAATCTCCAAGGGCGCGACCGCGCGTGCGACGCGACGGTCCTGGTAGGTGCGACCATGATACGGGGTGATGGCAGCCCTTGGATCTAAGATCAAATGGTCGCATGCTAAGTTGCTAAAAATTTGCAGAATAACCCTCCAGGATAGGATATTCACCCATAGGTCTAGAATCACGCCATGCAACCATTCAATCTCAGATCCAAGGGCTCTCGGAAGCCCGTATCATGGGAGAATGGAAAGCCACTACCATGCCGTTCGCACGCTGGCAGTTCGCTCCTACTCGTCCCCGCATGTCCTTTAATACTACGGCGGTTCGCTCCTAGTCGTCCCGTCCATTCACATTACGGCAGTTCCACTAATGCTAACCCTCCTCCCAAATCCATGGCATCCCAAATCTCCCGGATCGGCGATGAGTACAAGGTTAGAACCATCACCAGTGATGAGTTCGATGTCATCTACACCCGTTCTTCCGCGATGGTGAAAGGATGCCTTTCTCGCTTCAGACGCATGTTCGAAGACTCAGATGATGAGTGCGCGCTGGGCTAGATGTTGAGTACACCACAGTCATGGGACGAGAGAAGGATCTAAAGGACGAAGAGAGGAAGAAGCCCACCGTGATCCAGGTTTGCGTGCATGACTTATGCTTGGTCTACCACATATGCCATGCCGACGTTGAGTGCCAGGATTTTAAGGACTTCCTCGAGAGCAACCTAGTCAAATTCGATCCTGTAGACTTTGGTAACGATAAAGAAGTCCTACGTCGGATAGGCCTCATTGTAGGAAACACCTTCGACCTTCAAAAGAATCGGTTGGTGTCCTCTCGTCAGCCTTCAATGCTGACCCTGGCAGGAGCCATGGTTCATCCTTCGTATGGTAAACTGGAGAAACCTCCATACACGTTTCATCGTCATGCATGGCAGCGGAATGTACTAGATATAGACCACATCCACTATGCTGCAATGGATGGCTACCTTTGTTTCAATATCTACAAGGGTTGGATGAAGAACAACACCCAAGTTGGCGGTTCAAGCAAAGAAGTATCGGCCAAGAGGAAGAGGGACAAGGACGAAGTCGAGGACGTGGACAAGGACTCCGAGTAAGGTGGCAGTGTCATTGCTCATGGTGGTTCTAATGCAGTGTCTACCGGAGTAGTTGCAAAGTTTAATTTCAGGTGTGCTTAATTTAATTTGAGGGGTGTGTTGTGCTGAGCCCCCAGCAGAACTATGTTATGTTTCTTCTTGTTACTTTAACTCTTCAGTACGTACATACTAGTATTTCTTACATTTCATCTTTTAGTTGGTATAGTACTACCACTTGTTTCTTCACATTATATACGTACAATATATATGGCCAACATCATATAGCCAGCAGTTTAGTTGTCAAAGAATTTCAGGGTGCTTAGTTTTGTCAAAGAATTCCAGGGTGCTTACTTTTATTTGAGGGGTGGGTTGTGCTGGACACCATTATTGTGACTAGCCTTTTTAATAGTACTATATGCATAATTTGGCGACGAGCGCTCTCTATATGTACCCTCTTTTTTTAATTTCAAGTTTTGCTCCATGGCGCAATCCATCGATACTACTGGTGTACAAAAGTATACATTTTTTAAAAGGCTAGAGGGCGGGGCAGTCTAGCTTGGTCGGTTTCACGAGAGGCGAGGGCCTTTGTGATTTGATGGCTCATTACTGCTGGAAGGCGGGGCCTTGTGATTTGACTGCTCGTATAAATGCGCCGACGACCTGATCGAGTAGGAGCAAAGAACCGTGTGGTATACTCAAGTTTTCCACTGGAGTAGTACTGCTACGGAGGAGCACGAAACACGGCAGCCCAGTGCCATATGGCGATAAAAATGATCTAATTTGCTAGTCATCTCATTGTTAGCATTGTTCTATTCATTCCCTCAAAAAACAAAAACCATTGTTCTATTCATGCCTCGCAGAGAACGTGACATGTGCGGCGAAACACCCGAAGCAAAAGATGAAACACAACAGCAAAAGAAGAAGGAAGATTATCACCCCAAATGATCTAATTCACCGCGGAGTCGTAATTGCTTCTTCATCGCCTCCACGACCTCCATCTCCTTGCGCGTCTCCTCCACCATCTTCTTCATTCTGTCCATGACGCGGGATTTCTCGACGTGAGCCCTCATCATCTGTTCCACGGCCGCATTATGTACCTTGACAGCGGGTTTTGGTTTCGAGGCCCGAAATGGCTCCCGATGAGTTTAGCGGGACATAAACTTCAAGTACTACACTGCTCAAATGCGTAAATATTATGTTACTGTCAAAAATTGGCACAAAATACGAAAGAGACCAATGGAAGTACTACTAGCAACCCACGATTTAACTACTCGCATGCGCGCAGTGGAGTAATAATGTCATTCTTCCGCCCTCACGTCCACTCAATTTGCATGCGCTGTATTAATTGACCATCAATGAAGTGAACGACTTTAAACGCGTCAAATTATCACATGGGGTGGATCTTGGTACAAAATTGCGTCCGCCCGTGTACCCGCGTGTGCGTGCGAGGGAATGAGTGCGTGCGTGGCGTGCATGCACATCTTCGCTTCGTGCATGTACCGCCAGTATGGCTCAGGGAGGACGAGTACATTCTTCTGGAACCAGCAGCACATCACTGTGATCAATCCACGCAAGGAGGTCGCAACAATGCCTCCACATGTGCCACGTGGCTTCATGAACTGTAAGAGAGACACTGTGTAGCGTGCCATTGGTATTCTAATTTACGTGTATTGCACATACTCGAAGTACTAGTAAGGTATACGTGCATTGCACGCATCAGATTTTGCAACCAAATTATGAATAAATACCACACTGTAGCATGTAAGCTCTGAGTCATATATGCGTGATGTAGCCCTTCATTTAATTCTTATAGTTCATCTCATTCAAAATCAATTAGTTTTTATAAAAAAGCTAAGAACGCGGGAATAGGAAAAACATGGGATTATAGTGGAATGCCGTCTTGAATCCTACAGGATTGTACGAGTGTTTGATTGTGCATAGAAAAACCGCAGAATTCTTTCAAAGAGGTTTGAGTGGATGGGATGTTTCCTATGAAATCTAGTGCAAATGAATCATATGGAAAAAATCCTATGGTTTACAATCCTACGAATCAAACAACCAAGATAGGAAAAATTCCTAATGATTAGAATCCTCCAAAATTCCTTTGAGAATCCTTTGAATCAAAGAAGCCCTTAATATATTTTATGATTCATGGAATTATGCATTGTAAAGCATAAAATAAAAACAAATAATGGCAATTCAACTAGAAAAAAAGTTTGGGCAGTTATGATACGGAAGATTCTAGAACAAAAGAGAACCACTGTTGTTTTGAGGTTTGTGCATTATGCTTAAGTTCAACCATGGAGTCTGCTAGATTGTACATGTAGCAAAATCCGGTGGGGGGCTAGAAGATGGTGCGAGGGGCCGAGTGGAGGGATACTATGAAGGAATGCACAAGTGCGAGATCAATATTTAAAGAGAGGGGGCGAACACGTGCGCTGTTGCACGTAGTGGCGGAGCCACGAAAAATAAATGAGCTAGGGGGCCAAGCATTGCTAATCCTTTACGAGGAGGGTCAATTCATGAAATTAAACCTTTTTTAGAAGCAATTTTCTAATGATCACATTCATATTATCCTCGATATATAGTGATGTTAGGGGGGGCAGGGCCATTACTGCTCCCTGTCTTCGCCATTGTGCACGCGTCTGAGAGATGAAGCGGAAGGCATGGATGATGAGAGGGGGACGTTGGATATATAATTAATGTGGGTGTATTAGCTATATATGTTAATCCTATATAGAGAGGTATAGATTGATCGATGTGGACGTGGGAAAGAGGGTGAGACCTCACTGGATATATCGATTGATCGGTTTGTGTGGAAAACTATGAAAGACCTAACTATATACACACATACATAGAGGAACATCGATCGTTGCGCATGTACGCGTGAGAGATAAAGAATGCCCGATATGATGGAGAGGGGGGGGTGTGTGCGTGTGTGCCTTCATGGGAGACCGACCTGAAGAAAAAGATTGCATGTGTGCGATGGATAATGCCGACTGGTAGTGTGTGTGCATGCATGCACGAGGGAAAGTTAGTGGTACAATTATAAAGAGAAGACTACTGTGTGGGTGTAAAAGAATAGGTGAGGTCATAATCAATGTAAAGTTGAATTCAAATATTTGAATAAGAGATCCTGATGTTTGAAACCCATGCATGCATGAATATAACGAAGATCTGCGCGGTGTGGTTTGGAAACGAGCATGTTGTAATGTATACACATTGAACAAGGTTAGAATGATTTGAATTTGAGATACTGATGGCAGACATCATTTGCGCACGTCGCATCCGTGCATGGACACACTATTCTAATTGGAGATGATGGGAGGCTTTCGCATCACATATCTATATCTATACCCCTATATATATTATATTATATATTTTTTATATTGTGTGCGGGTAACTTTAACTTTGAAAGATGGTCGTTGGATGAGGCGAATCCGATGGTCCAAAGATGGTTAATTTTAGCACTATTGGCCGTTAGATATCATCTAGATTCCACCAGATTTCGCCACATGTATAATCTAGAAGACTCCATGGTTGAACTTAAGCATAATGCACAAACATCAAAACACAAGCACTTCTTATTTGTTCTAGAATCTTCCGTATCAGAATTGCCCAAATGTTTTTCTACATGATTTTCCATTATTTGTTTTTACTTTATGTCTTACAACGCACAATTCCATGAATCTTAAAATAGATTAGCTTTATTATAAAAACTAGATGATTTTGAATGAAATGAACTATAATAATTAAACGAACATCTACATTATGCATATATGACTCAAAGCTTGCATGCTATAATGTGGTATTTATTCATAATTTGGTTGCCAAATCTCATGCGTGCAATGCACGTGTACCTTGCTCTAGTCTAAATGGTGTTTGTGTGTGTATTGTGCATGTTGAGGTGCAAATTGTCTTTTTTTTGGTACACGTTAAGCTTGTTCTTCCGAAATTTCAAGTCGTGCCTTGTTATGCCGAAAATTGAAGCTAGCGTCTCTATCTATCGTGCTGCAAAACTCCCGCCTCTTCAACCCACGCCTTGTTAGCCCAAAATATTTAAGATATATCTTTCTCTCGTTGTGCTCCGACAACTCCCTCCATCTCAACCTGCGCCTTGCTATTCCGAAATTACAACGCGCGTGAAAACTCCCACCTCCTGTGAAATCCCGACACGTGAAATGCCCGTGGTACCCCTGAACTGAAAGAACCGCCTCAAATCGGTGGGGGGTACTTTCGTAACTTACCCCACATTTCGGACAAGTGCGTCTCTAAGCCATGGTTCCCCACTGCCATCCCATTCGCCCACCCATTCGTACACCAAGGCCGCGAAAACCCGTGACGAAACCCCACACCCAGCTCCGTCCTCCACCCAGCCAGAGCCTCTTCCCCGACGACATCGTCGACAGCAACACCTCGACGTCCCTCATCCACCGTACCGGATGAGGATCCGTCGTCGATCTCATCATCCCACCGGTTCAGCCACCCCATCCTCCATCTCCAAGGAGCTGCCCCGACGTTCCCCTCGTCTTTCACGCCACCTCCATTCCCACACTGTCATCTTCACCTGCACCACCGGAAGAGCATCATCATCACCGTTTCCTCGGATGAAGCTGTGGCCAAATCGGCGCCACCAAAGAGGTTGTACACTAATCGCCGCATTTTCTTCTTGATTCGATCTCACGGTGTTGCCGGCGCTCGGTCCCGAGCCAACACGGTGCGGCTCCATCCACGGCGGCAGCGCCGGCCACTTCCTCCACGGCGTCGCTCCCTCGGCGGCGACGTCCACATCAGTAGGAGTTGCTGCTGCTTTAGCTCTCGCTCGCGCTGCTGCTCTGCTCTTGCTCTCGGTCCCCTGGTAGTCAGAATCCCGACTCAACTACTAGAATCCTACGACTTCACGACCCTACGGAAGCATGTCGATCCAAGTCCCACTATGAATCTAGATCAGGTAGATTCCATGTTGAGTCGCGATCCAAATCATAGAATCCAGTACAAAACTGTGGAGTCCCGACTATGCTATGGACTATGCCCGATTCTACTAGCCATTTGTTTAGTTGTAGCAGAATAATATGCCATCATTCAGACCCTTTTTCACATGCTCATGGCCCTTTATTCCCCTCCCAAGCCCAAACGCTCAGTCGCCGACATCTTTTATTTGACCATCAGAAACCCTAGGTCAAACTAAGGATCAGGCTTGTCGATAGATGGAATTAGCGTAAGAAGGAGGATGCGTCAAGATCAATCGGAGAAGGAGAGAAACATCCGTCAAGGTTCAACACTGCGGATTAGATATACAAGTGATCGACTATTCATATGCGTTCCATACATGAAAGCTAGATTGTAGGATAGCCATGAAAAGAAGTTGAATACAACTAGCATTGACATATACGTTTTTTCTCTATATTTAGTGTTAGAACTCTATTGAACCCATATAAATTTTTGGCGTGGATACAAAATATCTTATTTGAGAAAATCTAGTAGAATCCTCGATTCCACGACTCGATACTACGACTCAATTCTGTCTAAGGAAAATTGATCCGACTTCGAATCCCGACTCTGACTACCTTGACTGCCTGGTCTGCTCTTGCTATTGCGCTTGCTCGCGCTGCTGCTCTCGCTCTTGCTCTTGCTTGTGATGCTGCTCCAATTTGGCTACACTCCAGTCGATTGAATAGACTTTTGGGTCAGTCGATTTTCAAGGGGTGGGCTAGCCTGGGTGAAGGAAGAACCAGCTGCAGCGGGGAGGGGGGCTCGCCAGAGAGGTACCCCACTATCTATCTTAGGGTTCAGGATGGGGGCGGTGGTCGCCAGCGTTCGCGGGGCGTTGATGACCCACAAGTATAGGGGATCTATTGTAGTCCTTTCGATAAGTAAGAGTGTCGAACCCAACGAGGAGCAGAAGGAAATGATAAGCGGTTTTCAGCAAGGTATTCTCTGCAAGTACTGAAATAAGTGGTAACAGATAGTTTTGTAATAGGATAAATTGTAACGAGTAACAAGTAACAAAAGTAAATAAAGTGCAGCAAGATGGCCCAATCCTTTTTGAAAAGGACAAGCCTGGACAAACTCTTATAATAGGAAAAGCGCTCCCGAGGACACATGGGAATATCGTCAAGCTAGTTTTCATCACGCTCATATGATTCGCGTTCGGTACTTTGATAATTTGATATGTGGGTGGACCGGTGCTTGGGTACTGCCCTTACTTGGACAAGCATCCCACTTATGATTAACCTCTATTGCAAGCGTTCGCAACTACAACAAAAGTATTAAGGTAAACCTAACCATAGCATGAAACATATGGATCCAAATCAACCCCTTACGAAGCAACGCATAAACTAGGGTTTAAGCTTCTGTCACTCTAGCAACCCATCATCTACTTATTACTTCCCAATGCCTTCCTCTAGGCCCAAAGAATGGTTATATGTTATGTAGTCGATGTTCACATAACACCACTAGAGGTTAGACAACATACATCTTATCAAAATATCGAACGAATACCAAATTCACATGACTACTAATAGCAAGACTTCTCCCTTGTCCTAAGGAACAAACGTAATTACTCACAAAGCATATTCATGTTCATAATCAGAGGGGTAATAATGTGCATAAAGGATCTGAACATATGATCTTCCACCAAATAAACCAACTAGCATCAACTACCAGGAGTAATCAACACTACTAGCAACCTACTAGCACCAATCCCGGACTTGGAGACAAGAATTGGATACAAGATATGAACTAGGGTTTGGAGATGAAATGGTGCTGATGAAGATGTTGATGGAGATTGCCCTCTCCCGATGAGCGGAGCGTTGGTGATGACGATCGTGATGATTTACCCCTCCCGGAGGGAAGTGTCCCCGACAGAACAGCTCTGCCGGAGCCCTCGATTGATTCCGCCAAGGTTCCGCCTCGTGGCGGCGAAGTCTCGCCCCGAAAGGTTCTCTTCTATTTTTTTCTCTTTGAAAGACTTCATATGGGAGAAGATGGGCGTCGGAGAGCCACCAGGGGGGCCATGAGGTAGGGGGCGCGCCCAAGGGGGGCGCGCCCCCCACCCTCGTGAGCAGGGTGTGGGCCCCCTGGCCTTCATCTTTGGCGACGATTTTTCTTTATTTATTTTAGGGTATTCCATGGAGTTTCAGGACTTTTGGAGTTGCGCAGAATAGTCCTTCAATATTTGCTCCTTTTCCAGCCCAGAATTCCAGCTGCCGGCATTCTCCCTCTTCATATAAACCTTGTAAAATAAGAGAGAATAGACATAAGTATTGTTACATAACGTGAAATAACAGCCCATAATGCAATAAATATTGACATAAAAGCATGATGCAAAATGGACATATCAACTCCCCCAAGCTTAGACCTCGCTTGTCCTCAAGCAAAAAGCCGATAACAATAAATATGACCTCATGTTTAGAGGTAGAGGCATCAATAAAAATAAAATATGGACATGAAGGCATCATGATTATTTCATAATAGCGACATATGTAGATTATGTCATATGATTACTCATGTTGAAGTGATGATCTTATCACAAAGCCAAAATATGAATCAGAAACCTTATTGGGCACCAACAATTATAATCTCAGTCATTGAAGCAATTGCGATTTATCATAACATCGGAAAGAGTCTATGTCAGAGCTTAAAAGCAAGTCCACATACTCAACTATCACTTAGTCCTTCATAATTGCTAACACTCACGCGATACTTGTGGTTACGGAGTTTTAATCGGACACAGAGAAAGATAGGGGCTTATAGTTTTGCCCCACAACTTTTTACCTCAAGGGTAATGTCAACAATAATAATTCACGCTCTCCCACATCCAATTAGATATATATATATATATCATGTTCTTTCCAACATGCCGAGCTTGCCAAAGGATAAAATGAAAAAGGAAAGGTGAAGATCACCGTGACTCTTGCATAAGGTAGAGGATAATAATAAAAGATAGGCCCTTCGCAGAGGGAAGCAGAGGTTGTCATGCGCGTTTAGGGTTGGTGCACAAAATCTTAATGCAAAAGAACGTCACTTTATATTGCCCCTTGTATGTGAACCTTTATTATGTAGTCCGTCGCTTTTATTGCGTCCACAACAAGTTCGTACAAAGTTTATTTTCTCCACACTAATAAGTCATGCATATTCAGAGAGCAATTTTTATTACTTGCACCGATGACAACTTACTTGAAGGATCTTACTCAATCCATAGGTAGATATGGTGGACTCTCATGGCAAAACTGGTTTTAAGGGTATTTGGAAGCACAAGTAGTATTTCTACTTAGTGCTGAGAATTGGCTAGCATGAGGGGGAAAGGCAAGCTCAACACGGTAGAGGAATCATGACAACATACTTTATCTCAGATATAAGAAAACATAACTCATTATGTTGTCTTCCTTGTCCAACCTCAACTCTTTAGCATGTCATATTTTAATGAGTGCTCCCAATCATAAAAGATGTCAATGATAATATATCTATATGTGAAACCTCTCTTTCCTTATTACTTCCTATTAATTGCAACGATGACCAAAGCTATATTTGCCAACTCCCAACAACTTTTAATCATCATACTTTTCCTATGTGGAGTCATTACTTTCAATAAGATCAATATGAACTCTTTGATTCTTTTTATTCTTTTTCTTATAATCATCCAATAATGGCAAAATACTCAAGCCCTTGACTAAACACTAATCTTTATTATATAGCTCACGGACTCGAGTACAAAGAAGGATCATAAAGCAAAACTCAAAACTAGATAATGCCATGACTTTATTCTAATAAATCAAGATACTACTAATAGGATCGAACTAAGAAAAACGGTAAAGATAGGAGTTGTGATGGTGATACGATACCAGGGCACCTCCCCCAAGCTTGGCAGTTGCCAAGGGGAGTGCCCATACCCATGTGATTATGTCCTCGGAGGTGATGGAGGTGTTGCATTTTTCTTCTCCAGCTTGTGTCTGAGGCTAAAATTTTCCTCCCTTAGATGCTCATTCTTGAGCTCAAGTTTCATTATCTTTTTGCATAGTGTTGCCTTGCTATCCTGCGAAAAATGAGGTGGGATAGGTTGGACCTTAGGGAGGCTTGACTTCTTGAACTCCACATGCATATCACACGGTTGAGGTAGGGGATAATCCTCTTCGTCGGAACTCGTTTCCTCCTTCCTCTTTGGATCATAGTCTTCTTCTTCCTCCGTGGTCCAGCCATAATGCTCCGCATCCCCATATACTTTTGGATTTGCAATATAATCAGCCATGTAGCTCTCTCCCTCTGAATCTTGGGAAGACATCTTGCCCTAATCTGCAGCAGCAACAGCTCGAAATGAAAACAGAGGATATTTGCGTGATACAGGAGTCAAAACCTTCGGGAGTATATATAATGAATTTTTACCGACCAAAATACGTATCGTGCAAGGAAACGAAGTCCGGGGGGCACACGGGGTGCTCACAAGGTAGGGGGCACGCCCAGGGGGTAGGGCGCGCCCTCCACCCTCGTGGAGGCCTCGTGTCCTCCCCGGACTGCTACTTATTTTTCTATTTTTCTAAATATTCCAAAACGGAGAAATATTGCCTTAAAAATTGTTTTGGAGTCAGTTTACTTACCGTACCACATACCTATTCCTTTTCGGAGTCTGGAACGTTCTTGGAAATGTCCCTTATGTACTCCTCTGGGGTTACGGTTTCAATAATATTAGTTTCAACATTTATGGGATTACCTGAAATATAGTGTTTGATCCTTTGACCGTTTACCACCTTCGGATTTGTGCCTGCGAAGTTGTTGATTTTTATGGCACCGGAACGATAGACCTCCTCGATAACATAGGGGCCTTCCCATTTGGAGAGAAGTTTTCCTGCAAAAAATCTTAAACGAGAGTTGTATAGCAATACATAATCACCTACATTAAACTCACGCTTTTGTATCCTTTTGTCATGCCATCTTTTAACTTTTTCTTTAAACAACTTGGCATTTTCATAAGCTTGGGTTCTCCATTCATCAAGTGAGCTAATATCAAATAACCTCTTCTCACCGGCAAGTTTGAAATCATAGTTGAGCTCTTTAATAGCCCAATATGCCTTATGTTCTAGTTCGAGAGGTAAGTGACATGTTTTTCCATAAACCATTTTATACGGAGACATACCCATAGTATTTTTGTATGCAGTTCTATAGGCCCATAATGCATCATCAAGTTTCTTGGACCAATTCTTTCTAGACCTATTGACAGTCTTTTGCAAAATTAATTTGAGCTCTCTATTGCTCAATTCTACCTGACCACTAGACTGCGGGTGATATGGAGATGCAATTCTACGATTAACGTCGTATTTAGCAAGCATCTTACGGAAAGCACCATGAATAAAGTGTGAACCACCATCAGTCATTAAGTATCTAGGAACTCCAAACCTCGGAAAAATAACTTCCTTAAGCATTTTAATAGAAGTGTTATGATCAGCACTACTAGTTGGAATAGCTTCTACCCACTTAGTAACGTAATCAACAGCAACTAAAATATGAGTGTATCCATTAGAGGCAGGAAAAGGTCCCATATAATCAAAGCCCCAAACATCAAATGGCTCAATAACAAGTGAATAATTCATAGGCATTTCTTGACGTCTACTGATATTACCAATTCTTTGGCATTCATCGCAAGATAAAACAAACTTACGGGCATCCTTGAAGAGAGTAGGCCAATAAAAACCGGATTGCAATACATTATGGGCAGTTCTATCTCCAGCGTGGTGTCCTCCATAAGCCTTGGAGTGACACTTGCGTAGGATCTGTTCCTGTTCATGCTCAGGTACACAACGTCTAATAACACCATCTACTCCTTCCTTATAAAGATGTGGGTCATCCCAAAAGTAATGTCTCAAGTCATAGAAAAACTTTTCCCTTGTTGGTATGTGAAGCTAGGTGGTATAAATTTAGCAACAATATAATTATCATAATCAGCATACCAAGGAGTGCTATGAGAAGTACTTACGACATTTAATTGCTCATCAGGAAAGCTATCATCAATAGGCAATGGGTCATCAAGAACATGCTCTAACCTAGATAAATTCTCTGCAACGGGGTTCTCAGCTCCTTTTCTATCAACGATATGTAAATCAAATTCTTGAAGCAAGAGAACCCATCTAATGAGTCTAGGTTTTGCATCTTTATTTTCCATAAGATATTTAATAGCAGCATGATCTGTATGAATAGTTACTCTAGAATCAACAATATAGGGTCTGAATTTATCACAAGCAAATACAACCGCTAAAAGTTCCTTTTCGGTAGTAGCATAATTTCTTTGAGCATTGTCTAGAGTCTTACTAGCATAATGGATAACATTGAATTTCTTATCGACTCTTTGCCCTAGAACAGCACCTACAGCATAATCACTAGCACCACACATAATTTCAAAGGGTAAATTCCAATCAGGGGGCTGAACAACAGGTGCAGAGACTAATGCTTTCTTAAGTATTTCAAATGCTTCTACACAATCATCATCAAAGACAAATGGTACATCTTCTTGTAATAAATTAGTCAGAGGCCGAGAGATTTTTGAGAATTCCTTAATGAACCTCCTATAAAACCCGGCGTGACCAAGGAAACTTCTTATACCTTTGATGTCCTTGGGACATGGCATCTTTTCAATAGCACCAACCATGGCATTATCAACTTCAATACCTCTTTCAGAAACTTTGTGCCCCAAGACAATACCTTCATTAACCATAAAGTGGCACTTTTCCCAATTCAAGACAAGATTAGTTTCTTCACATCTCTGCAAAACTCGAGCAAGATTGCTCAAGCAATCATCAAAAGAGGAACCATAGACGGAAAAGTCGTCCATGAAAACCTCACAAATTTTCTCACAAAAGTCAGAGAATATAGCCATCATGCATCTTTGAAAGGTAGCAGGTGCATTACATAAACCAAAAGGCATACGTCTATAAGCAAAAGTACCAAAAGGGCATGTAAAAGTAGTCTTTGATTGATCTTTAGCCGACACAGGTATTTGAGAAAAACCAGAATAACCATCTAGAAAGCAATAATGTGTATGTTTGCATAATCTTTCTAGCATTTGATCAATAAAAGGTAAGGGGTAATGATCTTTCTTAGTAGCCTTATTTAATTTACAGAAATCAATTACCATCCTATAACCTGTGATAATCCTTTGCGGAATCAATTCATCTTTATCATTAGGGACAACAGTAATACCTCCCTTCTTAGGGACACAATGGACAGGACTTACCCACTGACTATCAGCAACGGGATAAATTATACCTGCCTCCAGAAGCTTGAGTATTTCTTTTCTTACCACTTCTTTCATTTTAGGATTCAAACATCGTTGAGGATCACGCACTTGTTTAGCATCTGCTTCCAAATTTATTTTATGTTGACATAGAGTGGGACTGATGCCCTTGAGATCATCCAGAGTATATCCAATAGCGGCACGATGCTTCTTCAGAGTTTTCAATAATCTTTCTTCTTCATGCTCTGAAAGGTTAGCGCTAATAATGACAGGATATATTTTCTTTTCATCAAGATAAGCATATTTAAGATTATCAGGCAACGGTTTAAGATCAAACACGGGATCACCCTTGGGTGGAGGAGGATCCCCTAGGATTTCAACAGGCAAATTGTGTTGCAGAATAGGTTCCTGTTTAAAGAATACTTCATCTATTTCCCTTCTTTCATTCATGAACATATCATTTTCATGGTCTAGCAAATAGTGTTCTAAAGGATCACTAGGAGGTACAGCAATAGAAGCAAGACCAATAATTTCATCCTTACTAGGCAATTCCTCCTCACGATGTTGTTTACTAAATTTAGAGAAATTAAACTCATGAACCATATCATCCAAGCCAACAGTAACAACATTCTTTTCGCAATCTATCATAGCATTAACAGTACGCAAGAAGGGTCTACCAAATATAATGGGACAAAAGCTATCTTGTGGAGAACCAAGAACAAGAAAATCAGCGGGATATTTGGTTTTCCCACACAAGACTTCAACATCTCTAACAATTCCCATTGGAGATATAGTATCTCTATTGGCAAGTTTAATTGTAACATCAATTTCTTCTAACTCAGCAGGTGCAATCTCATGCATAATTTCTTTGTATAAGCCAATGGGTATAACACTAGCACTAGCACCCATATCACATAAGCCATGATAACAATGATCTCCTATTTTAACAAAAATAACAGGCGCACCTACCACAGGTCTATGTTTATCTCTATCACAAGGTTTAGCAATTCTAGCAGTTTCACCAGAGAATTGAATAACATGCCCATCAATATTATCAGACAAGAGATCTTTAACAATAGCAATATTGGGTTCTACTTTGACTTGCTCAGGAGGTGTATAAGTCCTAGCATTGCTTTTATGAACAACAGTTGAAGCTTTAGCATGATCCTTCATTCTAACAGGGAAAGGGGGTTTCTCAACATAAGAAGTAGGAACAATAGGATCATTATAAGTGACAATCTTTTCTTCAACTTTAATAGGTGCAGCTACTTTTATTTCTATGGGAGGATGATATTTAAACCACTTCTCCTTGGGGAGATCAACATAAGTAGCAAAAGATTCACAAAAAGAAGCTACTATCTCAGAGTCAAGTCCATATTTAGTGCTAAACTTACGGAAAATATCGGTATCCATAAAAGATTTAACACAATCAAACTTAGGTGTCATACCTGACTCCTTACCTTCGTCGAGGTCCCAATCTTCAGAGTTGCGTTTAATTCTATCCAATAAATTCCATCCAAATTCAATAGACTTCATCATAAAAGAGCCAGCACAAGAAGTATCGAGCATGGTGCGATTATTATCAGAAAGTCGAGCATAAAAATTCTGGAGAATTGTCAATTTTGAGAGCTCATGATTGGGGCATGAATATAACATTGATTTAAGCCTCCCCCAAGCTTGAGCGATGCTTTCTCCTTCGCGAGGCCAAAAATTATATATATAATTGCGATCACAATGAACAAGATGCATAGGGTAATACTTTTGATGAAATTCCAATTTCACTCTTTTATAGTTCCATGATCTCGTATCATCACATAGCCTATACCATGTCAATGCGTCTCCCTCCAAAGATAAAGGGACAGCCTTCTTCTTAACAACATCATCGGGTTTACCTGCAAGCTTAAATAGTCCACAAATATCGTCCACAAAGCGTAGATGTTCATCAGGATGCTTTGTTCCATCTCCTGCAAAAGTGTTAGCTAGCAGTTTTTCCATCATACCTGAAGGAATCTGAAAAGCAGTTTCATCTTCAATAGATTCAGTAGGTTCAGTATGTTGAGGAGCAACTCTTGGCTCAACCGGACGGGGTGAAGATACCCCGAACAAGCCCCTCAAACAATTACTTTCCATAGTAACAAGTGACAGAAAATTTCAGCACACTAAATAAATTTTTCCTTACCAAATTCCACCTACCAAAGGCGCTTCACTCCCCGGCAACGGCGCCAGAAAAGAGTCTTGATGACCCACAAGTATAGGGGATCTATCATAGTCCTTTCGATAAGTAAGAGTGTCGAACCCAACGAGGAGCAGAAGGAAATGATAAGCGGTTTTCAGCAAGGTATTCTCTGCAAGTACTGAAATAAGTGGTAACAGATAGTTTTGTAATAGGATAAATTGTAACGAGTAACAAGTAACAAAAGTAAATAAAGTGCAGCAAGGTGGCCCAATCCTTTTTGTAGCAAAGGACAAGCCTGGACAAACTCTTATAATAGGAAAAGCGCTCCCGAGGACACATGGGAATATCGTCAAGCTAGTTTTCATCACACTCATATGATTCGCATTCGGTACTTTGATAATTTGATATGTGGGTGGACCGGTGCTTGGGTACTGCCCTTACTTGGACAAGCATCCCACTTATGATTAACCTCTATTGCAAGCATCCACAACTACAACAAAAGTATTAAGGTAAACCTAACCATAGCATGAAACATATGGATCCAAATCAGCCCCTTACGAAGCAATGCATAAACTAGGGTTTAAGCTTCTATCACTCTAGCAACCCATCATCTACTTATTACTTACCAATGCCTTCCTCTAGGCCCAAAGAATGGTAAAGTGTTATGTAGTCGACGTTCACATAACACCACTAGAGGTTAGACAACATACATCTTATCAAAATATCGAACGAATACCAAATTCACATGACTACTAATAGCAAGACTTCTCCCTTGTCCTCAGGAACAAACGTAATTACTCACAAAGCATATTCATGTTCATAATCAGAGGGGTAATAATGTGCATAAAGGATCTGAACATATGATCTTCCACCAAATAAACCAACTAGCATCAACTACCAGGAGTAATCAACACTACTAGCAACCTACTAGCACCAATCCCGGACTTGGAGACAAGAATTGGATACAAGAGATGAACTAGGGTTTGGAGATGAGATGGTGCTGATGAAGATGTTGATGGAGATTGCCCTCTCCCGATGAGAGGAGCGTTGGTGATGACGATGGTGATGATTTCCCCCTCCCGGAGGGAAGTGTCCCCGGCAGAACAGCTCTGCCGGAGCCCTAGATTGGTTCCGCCAAGGTTCCGCCTCGTGGCGGCGGAGTCTCGTCCCGAAAGGTTCTCTTCTATTTTTTTCTCACCGAAAGACTTCATATGGGAGAAGATGGGCATCGGAGAGCCACCAGGGGGCCCACGAGGTAGGGGGCGCGCCCAGGGGGGCGCGCCCCCACCCTCGTGAGCAGGGTGTGGGCCCCCTGGCCTTCATCTTTGCGACGATTTTTCTTTATTTATTTTAGGGTATTCCATGGAGTTTCAGGACTTTTGGAGTTGCGCAGAATAGTCCTTCAATATTTGCTCCTTTTCTAGCCCAGAATTCCAGCTGCCGGCATTCTCCCTCTTCATATAAACCTTGTAAAATAAGAGAGAATAGTCATAAGTATTGTTACATAATGTGAAATAACAGCCCATAATGCAATAAATATTGACATAAAAGCATGATCCAAAATGGACGTATCAGGCGTTGGCGGGGCGGTGGTGTGGGGATCGCCGGAGAAAAAGCTCGGCATGGGGGGGGGGCCTAGAGGGATGGCCGGGGCGGCGGCAGACCGGTGGTGGGGAGTGTTTTCGGGACAGGTGGGGCGGCGCACCGCCGGCCGCGGGCGGCGGGGGGCTGCTGTTTGGCCGGCGGTGACTGGCGGCTCAGGGGGGTGGAGGTTGAAGATGAACCGCAGGCCCTTGATTTCATATCCAACGGCTGCAAAATCGACTGACCAGAGATGAAAAAGTCAGTCGACGGACGTGTAGCCTCACCTTGCTAGTGCGTTCAGTTTCGACAGCAAAATTCAGTTTCGACAGTTAAGTTCAGTTTCGACAGTTAAGTTCAGAGATGAGGGGCTGATGTATTTTATATCTAGCACTTTGTGGTTATGTATTTTACGTCATGTATTGGAGATGCTATTAGAATTCCACTTAGGTTAACGTTGTTCATTGTCTCTCTTGTCCTGCTTCAGCCTCGGCGTCGTACAACTCACCGGAGCTGCTCCAACGACGAAACCCTCCATCACAGCGGAGCAGTACCTCGGGCTCCATCTCCAGACGCCTAAGATATTCTTCCCCTCCTCCGACAGCAAAGTCAGCCGGAGCATCCTCACCGGCCAACCCAATCACGCTGAGGTCGACATGGCTTCGCCAAAGAGGTTGTACACTTGTTGCATCTCTTTTTTACTCTACATGTTATATATATTGTCCACTGAGCACTCGTAGTAACGGGAAATACGATTATTTTATCCTACTATATGACAAGCAGTGAGGCACCCGGCAACTTAGCTATCCGTGATGGACTCTCTTGAATGCCATCATTATTTATCTCTGCGCGTTTGAGCTGTGCATTTGTCGATGGGCCTGGGAGTTGAGCTAGTATGGCAGTGGCCTGGGTCCAAAGT
The DNA here is from genome assembly GCA_963921465.1 of Triticum timopheevii. NCBI lineage: Eukaryota > Viridiplantae > Streptophyta > Magnoliopsida > Poales > Poaceae > Triticum > Triticum timopheevii. Next base: position 374,397,980 of record OY997270.1, read on the forward strand.
AATAGAAGTAGCACAAAAACATTTTTTTAGTGTAGGATTTTCCTTGCTCAAGCCTGCCTACTAGAATCGCCAGTGCTTGAAAGGAAAAGTTAATGAAAAACATAGGAATTGGAAAGTTTCCTATGGTACTACTTTTCATGAATTTGGTGCAAAGGAATGGAGTAAAGGAAAACTGTAGGATTTGTTCCTCTAGTGTCTCCTTGAAAGAAAAACCGTAGGAATTCAAATTTCCACTTCTCCTCCTTTTCATATTCCTATTCATCAAGCACAAGACTAAGAGATAGTAGCATAATAGCATTATAACCGTACATTTTCTTGTGGTTTGACTTAATCTCATCATGCTTTTTTGCATCCTGTGATCTTCCAATTGTTGTGAATCAAACACCCAGATTGGCAGAGATCCTGTGTTTTTAAATTCTCTGTTTTGCACGTGCATTCCTATCCTATTCCTGTCTATTTCCTATCCCTGCATTGTTAGAATCCTCAAATTCAAACAAGCCCTTACTCAATTACTTCTGTTACAGATATGTGTCAAAGAAAATCTTGCGTGGTTTGTCCTGCTCCTGCGGCGCTGTGTTCCATCCTAGCTCAGCTGCTCCAACGACGGAAGGGTTCACCACAGCAGGGATCCGCTCTCCAGACTGTCTTTCGCCGCCTCAGATCTTCTTCCCCGCCACCGGCAGCCACGATAACTGCATTACCATCATCAACTGAGCAGATGACCTTGAGGACTACACGGGTCCGCAAGAGAGGTCGCATTCTTCCGTGTCTGCTTACGTTATGCATCGCTTAATATGATGACATGCTACATTATCGTCGTGTTCACCTATTAGACTCTGAGTCGGGTCCAAACTAATGCTGAAACTTGACTTTTTAAATGGTTGTGGGGTACATATTGGGGCAGCAATCAGTACTATATGTCTACTATCTGGTTAATCTCCGGTGTCTACTATGAGTTTCATGTTGGGTGCAAACAAACATTAAAGGAGCCATTATCTGTATTTTTTAACTAAAGCTAGTATCTGCCTGCTATCATTGGTTTTGGGTCTATCCACAGTTTGCAACCATCACTCTGGATTTGTGCATGCACTCCTTACATAATCTCACTATGTTTTATTCCTATGCATGCCAGTTATTGTACACAATGGAATTGATCATGTAGAGCAAAAGAGACGAGCCTTGTGTGGCAATAAAATTTCATGCAGATGTCGTTCCATGGTGGGCGCAAAGGCAGCCCCCCTCCACCCATTTCAGATCGTAATCAAGAGGAAGATAACTGTTCTGAGGGGGATTCAGAAGGAGAAGACCACTCCTATTTACCCCATGAGGTCTTCGCTCTAACTTGGCATGCTGATGTTGGTAATATCATGCATATGGTGCCTTGCATTGCTTACTGTATACATTAAAGATGCCATCTGCTTAGTTTAGACATGATTTGTGTCAATGCCATCTGTTTAGTTTCTTTATCGTATATGTGAATCATGCAATGCCATCTTGTCTAGCCAGGCATCATATATGTGAATTTTGCAATGCCACACTGGTTATCTAGTCATCTTATATGTGAATTATATCATGCCATCATTTTTTTATTATGTGTTAGATTTGTCAACAATTTTAGTACATTCAATTACTCTTCCTGTGCATCAGCCATTCGGCACGGTCATGGAAAAACCTGGAGTGGAAACAAGGTCTTCAGAGCAGACAATGCTATCTGACAAAACGCATGTCTTGCTGGTTACCGATAGCTCCTCAGAGGATGATTCAGAGACAGATGACCAGTCATATTTCCCCCTCGAGGTGCATGCCCTAACTTGGCAGGGTTATGTTACTCATATCGTGCGTATGGTATCTTGCATTGCTATGTCATTTGCTTAGTTTAGACATGCTTTGTGTGAATGCCACCTGTTTAGTGTCTAATTACCATATATGTGAATTATGCAATGTCATCTTGTTGCAAGACATTATATATGTGAATTATGCAATATTATCTTGTTGCAAGGCATTATGTATGTGAATTATGCAATGCCATGCTGTTTAGGCAAGCGTCATAAATTTGAATTATATCATGCCGTCCTTTTTTGTATTTCTCATTGCTTTTGTCGACAATGTTTATATATTCAACTGCTCTTCCTGTGCATCAGCCATTTGAATTGGTGATGGAGAAATCTAGAGTGAAAACAAGGTCTTCAGAGCAGACAATGCTACCTGCTGAAGCAGATATCTTGCTGGTTACAGATAGCTCTTTAGAGGAGGATTCAGAGGCAGATGACCTGTCCTATTATCCCCCTGAGGTGTATGCTCAAACTTGGCAGGGTTATATTACTCATATAATGCATATATTGTATTGCAATGCTTAGTTTTTACATCATATACACAATATTGAATGCCATCTCCTTAGTTGACACATCATATATGTGATTGCCCTCTGCTCACTTCCTTAGTATATAAATCATATATTTGAATTATGCCATGCCATGATGTTTACATAGACAGCATGTATCTGAATTATGGCATGCCAACCCATTTTCTAAAGACATAATATAGTTATATCATCTCATCCTGTTTACTTAGTTATCATATTTTAAATTGCGTCATTCTATCCGTGAATTATATCATGCCATCATGTTTCCATCGACGGCATGTTTGTGATTTATGGCATGCAAACCACTTTAATAGACACATCGTATAGTTATATCATGTCATCCTATTTACATAGTCATCATATTTTGAAGTATGTCATTCTATCCTATTTAGTTAGCCATCATACATGTGAAATTGTGTCATGCTATCCTGTTTAATTAGCCATCATATATGTGAAATTATGTCCTGCTATTCTGTTTGCTTAGACAACATAAATGTGAATTATTTCATGCCCTGTTTTCTTCCCTACTATCCATTGCACCTGTCTATCTTACAATGTCTGTACATTCAATTACTTTTCTTGTTTATCAGCCATTTCAATTGGAGGGAGTGATGGCAGTATCTTTGGGAGTAAAAACACGGTCTTCAGAAAAGATCGTGCTACCTGTCGATGCAGATAGAACCACGGTTGTACTTGCTCAAGAACCAGCCCCACCACACATAACCCACACTCATGCAGATTGTACCCCTACGCAGTTGGACAGAGAACCAGCTACACCCCTTCTAACCCCAACCCCAGCAGATAGACACCCAGTTCCCGTTGACACATCACCGTCTCCACCACAGAGCACCCAAACACGAGCAGTTAGTAAGGCAACTGCAGTGCCCAAATCACGAGGACCACCACTCCGAACCCGAAGTCAACACTTAAAGCAGAAGAAGAATTGTTCTCAGGTCGGGTTCCGTAGCTATGGTGCATACTACTTTGCTCTTGCATCACTGTATTTACTGATACCAACCAATTTCAAATTTGAAGGATGCAATTGAAACTCCAATGGCGCAACAGGTATGTTTTAAACCTATTTTTTCAACGTTTTTGGCTGTTTGCTGTTGTAACTTGCTCTATGTTGATTTCAGTTTCAATTGAATAAACAGTTATGTTCTCATGCCATGCACATTACAAGTGTTGTTATTGTTGTGTAGTTTCTCACACTTATATTCTGTCTATACTGCTTTGACTTAAATAGATATGATTCAAACTGTATCTATCTTGATTTGGCAACATTAACTAGAATGATATAGACCATACAGTGACCATACTACATAGATATATGTTTGTTTCATGTTGTTATCCTGTCCACCTTACTACTGAACTGGTTTACCAAAATGAGTTTCATATACTACATTGTAAACCTGAGATGTGTTTGTTTGTTTCTCTTTTAGAAAGCGGATAAAATATTAGAGAAGAGTACCCTGTTATGCAATGGTAAAGGAAGTAATGCAGATAAGGTTCAAGATAGTGAAACATCCCTGTTGGTCTCCAAGAAAGCTGATAAAAACTATATTAAGGACACTGAGACAACCCCAAAGTCCTGTCTTGATATAGTGTTCGAGTTACTGGCTACCACTGCTGGCACCAGCTCTTCGAACTCGTTGCCTGAATCAGTTCGGCTTCTTGAGTCTCAACTTCAAGTTGAAAGACATCGATCAGATGTTATGCGACAGGAAGCCGAAGGACTAAGGAAGTCCCTGCATACTTTCTGGTGCAACAGCAAGCGCTGGAGGACTTAAGCGCCAAACAAGAGAAAGTTAATAAGCTTGCTAAGCATCTTGCCAGCATTATGGGTACCCAGGATATTGTTTCTTGAGCTCTTCTGAAGTGGTTTCAGTTCTGGACTTGTTTTGCTGCGGCGTTTATATGCTGTTGTGTTCCCTATATTTGCACTGGTGGCAAACTTTGATGCCCAGTGGACGTAATATGTGTAATAGCCGTGATAGCCTAGTGTAAGTTGCTTGCTTATTTATTTCCTTGTTGTCTTCTTTATTTGTTTATTTGTAGTCAGTGCAGTTCTTTTTCTGCGGTTTGCTAGTGGCTGCAATAACCTATTTTTTAAAACTAGGCCACAATAACCATGGGCTAATATTTACTGTAGTGACACTGGACCTACGGGTCGTAGAAACAGCGAGCCTTCTACGGGCCGTATAAACAGTGGGCCTTCTACGGGCCGCAGAAACAATGGGCCTTCTACGGGCCGTAGAAACAATGGGCCTTCTACGGGTCGTACGATCAATGGGTCTTATACGGGCCGTATGATCGATTGGCCAAACATGGGCCAAACAGACCGCATTCTGGCCGTAAACGGGCTAGAGTTGGAATCGTCCGTTCATGGTATGACCATAACGGGCCATCGTTAATAGGCCGTATTTGATGACGCTATGAAAACGGCCCAACGTTTAACAGACCACAAACGGACCGACTGTAACCACGGGCTGAATTTGGCCCACAAGCAGAAAATGACAGTAACGGGCCGTAAGTAAACGAATGCTGAAAATGAGCCCAAGAATAAATGGGCTCTGAGAAGGCCGAAAGATAACATGGGCTGGAAACGGCCCAACGGAATAACGGGCCATTAATGGGTATAAAGTGATACACTGTTCTATACGGGCCAGTTTCACCACGGGCCGTTAATGGGTGTAAAGTGATACACTGTTCATTACGGGCCAGTTTCACCACGGGCCGTTAATAGGCCAAGAGTTACATAGGGCCTCATATGGGCCGAAAGACATCATGGGCCATACATGGGCCAGAAGTGAAAACGGGTTGGAATCATATTGGATGGCCCAGATGACGCTACTGGGCCTAATTCGAATAGGGTGTAACGGGTCTTGGGTTAACGGGCTGTAAATGGGCTATATGCGAACAGGCCGTTAACAGGCTTTCCATGGGCCGGCCCGCCACATTTTGACCAAGTCAAACGGGCCGGCCTTTTCACAACAATGAGCCTCTGTTGGGTCGTGCCACGTGTCGACGTATCATAGGCGCCTTCTGTCCAATGAGTGGATGACATCTGTCCCAGCGATGAGCCGACACGTGTTTCCTCCAGCCAATGATGATTTTACACGTGGAAAATCCCCATTGGTCGGGGCTGTTAACGGGTTATCGAATCCAAAACCCGACCCGATAACTTAACGGCGTGTCGTTACGGTGGATGCCACGTGTCGGTCACCCTTGACGAAAGCACTTCTGTGACGCGCGATTTATCGTCATGGAAGTGGACACTTCCATGATGATAATTTTGGTAATGACATGGAACACTTCTACGACAGCACAGATATGACTATCTTGATTCTGTCATAAATTTGTTATGGATGTACATGCATGTCAAAAAATGCGACCTACTGTGACAAACACGTATCATCACGGAAGTGTATTTTTTTGTAGTGTCGACTTCTAGGACTTTGGCGTCGCCAACTTCTACGACGACTATGGCGCGCCGGACTTTGACGACGCTGGTCGTGTCACCCATGGCAGCACCGCCTCACCTAGACGACGGGTCCCAGGTGTGGCCTAGGCTTCAGGAGAAGGCATCTGTTGCGGCCTCTTCGTCGCCGACCTTACCACTGTCACCAACGCCGGCATCATCAGCTCGACGGGGAGCGATTCTCTCACCGTTGGTCGGGCTGACCATGAGATAACAATGGCGAAGCTGCGAGGATTTTCATACACACCTTCGACACCTCCATGGATGACGACGGCTAGGGCTTCGACGCCACCCACGTTGTCACCTCCGTTCGCGGGCTCGGGGCTGAGGTGCAGCCCTCTTGGTCTTGTACAACTTTGTCACGCCCTTCTATCCCACCACTCGGGGGGGGGGGGGTGACCGTTGTTGCAGCCGACTTCACACCCTCACCGCTGAGACGCAGCGGCCGTCACTCTGTTGGTGTTGATGGTTCATCGGCTACTATCGAGGACTCTCTAACCAAGGCCATGCGTAGGACGGCATCCCGCAACCTCGACTTCAAAGGTTATTGATGCATATACGCGATGGCTCCGTACTTGGTCTATCCTGTATAAGTCGGAGGACAGAGACTTTTTTATGATGGCGTCTACACGACTGGAGAGTACGGCCAGGGAGGTTTTCTCCATCCATGGATGACGGTGTAATCTCCGTATAGGATCTACCCCACCCTAGGCTGGATTGGTTTATTTTTGCTGCAAAATTATGTTTATTTTTTGGTCGTTTGAACTTGTTGGTTGTGTGCATCATTGTTATGCAGAGGCCGGGCATTTTTTGGATGCGATTGTATCATCTTGATAAATCAATTCAATGAAATGTTCTTTATCGAAAAAAAACATGAGATCACATATCTTTGATGAATTATTACTTCGGTACAATATGGAGTAGAGATCCTACCAAGACGTACCCATTGGGAATAATTAAAGGTACTCCCTCCGTTTCTAAATATATAAGATGTTTTACAGATTTTAATAGGGACTATATACAAATGTATATAGACGCATTTCAGAGCGTAGATTCACATAATTTATTCTATAAGTAATATATATTGAAATCTCTAAAAAGGACATATATTTAGGAATGAAGTAAGTACTATATTTGAAAAGATTAGGAATGGAGTAAGTACTACAGTTGAGAAGATACGGCAATAGAATCTTATGTGTAACTTACCGTCATTAGCCGCTCCTATTTATATACCACGGCGAGACAGACGTGGCCGACCATAGCTAGCGAAACACGAGAGGAAGCCCTAGACTAGAAACTACAAATCGATCGAAGAATCGCCAAGCTCGATCGATCGCCGTAGCAGCGCGGTGCCGACACAGCATGGCGACCAGAGCTGTGTCTCTTGCTCTCTGCGCTCTCCTCGCACTCTCCCTAGGTTGGCCCCCTCTCTCTCTCTCCGTTTCATAATTTTTGTTGTGATTTTAGTTTGAACTACCGGCTAACTGATTTGTACTTGTTTGCATACACGATGCCTCAGTGTGTCAGGCGGTCTCTCGTGTGAATCCTGCCGGAGGGGCGGCGGTGAACGGGTACCCGTGCGGCAACGTGGCCGTCATCCGCGTCCCGCACGACGGTGTCTGCGAGCGGGACCATTGCGGCGGGCTGTGCGTGGAGCAGTTCATGTGGAAGTACCCGGGCATCAAGGCCGTCATAGGCGACTGCACGGCGGAGAATACCCACGAATGCATCTGCTCTTTTCTTTGCTAGTTGAACTTAATGTACAAGGGTAATAGACAATGTTGTGTTGTTGTTTGGCTCGGAAGAAATAAAACTTGTTGCGCATTCTTTTCTTTTTTGCTTTGTCAGCCGCTATTTTGTTTTTGATAATATATAATCCGGCCATATATGGACGGGCTCAAAATAGGGACTTGTTTTTGCCACGGGTAACAATCTTTATCTTTTTTTTAGGGTAACAATCTTTATCTTTACCTAATAATACTATTAAAGGGAGGAGGTTTTCATAGTTCTTCATACGTCATCCTTTTATATCCGTTGATTTTACGTTAACCATAAAGACTGACGGATGAGATTTAAAGGTAGATATATGTTTCTTTCTTATAAAAAAAGGTTCCCGATCGATCTTATCAGGCTAGCTTGATGGATCGACCGGCCCAAACCAAACTAGCGTGCGTTCCTAATTGGAATATCATTCCCCTCAATTGTCTAAAAAAAGATCGTCCCCCTCCGAAAAAAAACTAGAATAGATCGTGATCTTTCCTTGTCCCCAAACCCAGCTATCGTTCCTAACTGGAATAGATCGCCCCCCGCAAAAAATGAAATAGATCGTGATCTTTCCTTGCTCCCATCCTCCCACTTTCTGCTCGATGGATTCTCAAAAAAAAGGAAAAAAACGTTCCACCGACCATTGCACGTACGTTAAAATTAAACTGGGAAAGAAACCAACTCCGTCCAATTTCAAAAGTGCAAGTCTGACTCCTACCGTTAAACTGGGAAAGAAACCAACTCCGTCCAATTTCAAAAGTGCAAGTCTGACTCCTACCGGGTACAGACTCCAGGTCCTATTTGGGGCCTGTTCGGATCCACTCCACTCCGTCAAATCCTTAGCTCCACTCCCAGCTCCTAGGTTCTGGCTCCCCAGGGCAAATGAGGAGCAGACAACTTGTTCGGCAACTAACTCCACTCCGCACTCTGGATTACAGGATCCCCCACAACATACCAAGATGGTTTGATACTGGTCAATGGTCAATACGTGGATGTGTTCACTTGTTGTGCATGCAACATAGTGCAGAAAATTGCACAAATATGCTGAGTTTGCTGAAAATAATGCTGAAATTTCACACATAATTTCTTTGTGCAAAAAATCACTTTATCGCACAAGAACACTTCAGCATGAGTTTGCTGAAATTACATGATTTTAGCAACATAAACAAATAGGATTTTTCAGAAGACAAACACAAACGAAGGTTGCATAAACACATGTATTTTGTAGACATCAATCTAGTCCAGTGGAGGTACTGCAGAAACAATTTTGAACACATGAAAATCTTTATGCACAACTGGTGATTGCTTGAATAGAACCAAAAACATATATACTCTGCTTCGGATCATTTCACCTACAAAAATACGAAATTTGTTAATAGGTGAAAATACACATCAATTTTGAAAGAAGCAAAATCATGTAGTTACTGAACTAGCTAACAACATCTACTGGATCTAGACTTATGCATCTTGCCACAAGGAAATAAATGACAAGTAATATTGTGACTAATATTTCAACGAATAATAAAGGCGGTGAACACTTCCGACTTGTTTGGAGATGGCATTCACATATTTGGAGACAACATTCACATGTTTAACTTTATGACCAGTCATCTATGAGAAAGCATGAATTTATCAAGCAAGGTAAAATTAAAGGATTGTAGCAAATATAAACAAATGCATAGGGTAGAAACTATTATAGCAAATGCACTCTGGATTGTAGCAAATAAGGTGCTAGATATCCAGGTCTATTAGGATAGCCTGCGTCCACAAGATAGTACTTACCTACAAACAACAAGCAGATTGCATGTAAGGCCTATGATTTGTTTAAAGAATTTGAATAAACGAAATTTTTATAGGAACTACTAAAGCCCCGCTTGGATTCGGTGTAAACTTATACACCCGGATTTAATCTACAGGTGTATTTTACCGGTCGTGGTGTTATTTCCGCCTAGATTGAAAATGATGGCTCGAGGTCTGTTTTGGTTACAAGTGTATTTAGGAGCAAACCGACGATCCAAGCGGGGCCTAACCCTTTGGAGGATGAGGAAAGGTATCTTTGTCAGCTTCAGTTGGAGCCTAGTGTACTCCAGACCTGTTCAGACTTTGAAATCCTTTTGCAACTTCCTCATAAGCATTTTCAGTCAAGTGCTTGTCTTGCCTATTGCCAGCACGCACTTGTTGGACAAAGAGCTCGGTCAAGATCATAGTGTTATCGTCACTCCAATCGGCAGACATTCTTCAAGAAAATTACATATTAATTGCAAGGATTACAATTGAACACATACAGATGAACAATCATCAATCATGCTCCTAGTTATATACCAGCAAAGACTATGGTGAAAAAGAATGAGCAAAGCTATTGTGGTAGAAACAAATAATAATGTCTTAAGAAAATCTCAATACTAACAGATTTCAAAGACAAATAATATTGACTCAAGTGGATGCACACAGCTCGACGGAATGCGCAACACGTCAAAGAGACTTATAAAGAAACAGAGCCCTTAAGCGAATAATACTTGGGCATGGATGAATTACAGTCACATGCAGCAGAATATCAAAAGAACAAATCAGTTAGCCCTTAAGCGAACATAGACACATGCAGCAGAATACACATTTTCTGCGCCCCTGTACATCGAAACAACACAAGAAGTATTTATTTACTACTTTCCTACAACATTCATGTATGGATTGAAAGAGAATTTAACCAATAAGACGCCACGTGGATCTCACTAGTCCTTGCTGTTTGCTTTAGATTTTTAAATCACTAGTATATATTTTCTATATCTACTTTCACAGCATCCACAATAATTATCAAAACATATATGTTTACAACATCCATGATAATTAACTGATTCTTTTGTACTTAAACTTCAGACTGTACTGTGTATTAGTTATCTCTGAAAAAAAGGAAACTCTGTATCTCTCTGTATCGCTCATTCCCTTTCTCTACCAACTCCCCTAATTGATCCCCTTCCTCCCAATTTCCTATTGAGATCCTTCCTTGGGTCCTAACATAATCCTTGCTGGAATTATGGACATGTAGAAATAATATTTACTGGAATCAAGAACACGAAGAACAAATCAGGAATATGAATCAAGAACATGGAGAGGAACAAGGGTGACGAAGGGATATGGATCTCACCTTGCTGGATGTGACGAGGACGTGGATGCAGACCTTGCAGACGACGAATCCGAGCTGCCGGGGACACGACGAGGACCGGGTGATCTCAGCCACCAAAGGTCCACCCAAACCCTATGCTGCCAGAGCTGTTGTCGAACAGAATAGAAGCCTGGGACAAGGAGGTGGACGAGGAGATGAGGAGGTCGAAGGGGTCTGGATTGGGCCGGAGGGGGTGCCGAGGAACCGCGGCGGTGGGGTGGCGGCGGCGCAGCACTAGGGTTCCATGGTCGGGGGAGGAGAGGGAGTCGCTGCACGATGGGAGAAAATTAGATCGAGTGTGAACTGGTAAGTTCTGCGCGAGAAGACAGGGAGTGGCACGCGGAGCTCGGTTTCGCTGACTCCGCTGAATTAACTACGGTCTGGTCCGCTCCGCTCTTCCTACTCCGTGGAGTCGGACCGTTCGGCACTGCTCCGTCCGCTCCGGGAGCAGAGTCGGGGAGCGAAGTGAATCCGAGCACGCTCTTGATAGATACAAATGCTGCTATAAATATACATGTACAATCCCCTTAATCCTATATCAAGTCTTTGGTCGATCCTTCTTATCGTGATCTTTGGTGTTGTATCATCGCTGACAGCAAAAACAACAAGTCAGGTATGTACAAATCAAATTTATAATCAGCAATGACCTCCTCATGCTTCTAAGGACAAACATAGGCGGCGGGTAGAGCGTCCATCTCGTAACCTGCTCCCGTCCCGTCCCTCCCCCGTGCGGCGGCGCCGCCCCGCACCGAGGAGCCCCCGCCCTCCGCCTACAGCCTCGCCCCTCCTCCGCTCCCCTCCGCCGCCGTCACCCGGGGCGTCACAGGGCAAAAGCCCTTGTGGCGTGGCGGCGGTGGCGGTTTCTTCTCGGATCTCGATCTGGTTGGGAGGCGGCGCTCCTCTCCGGCCAGATCGGCGGCGACATGGAAGTGGTGCGGCGGCGGTGGGGGAGGACGGCACCAGCAACGGCGGATCCGACCTTGACTCATGTCGAGCTAATTCCTTGTGCTACCGATCTCAATCACCGTCGGCGGGGCACTACTCCTGGACTTGATCTGCAACACGAGGATGTCTAGGGCGCCGGCCCTAGGCTTGGTGGTGGTGGCCTTCTTCTTCGTCGGAGTTAGTCGGCCGGCTGGCTGTGCTCGCATGGTCATGCAGTGACCGGCGGCTTGGCCGGTCGGCGGCGGTGGAACTTAGCCGGTGGCAGTGGCAAAGTTTTGTCTGGATCCCGGGGTGGCGGCCCTGGAGGGTGGCGGCCAGTGAAGCTCGGGCTTCCCGCGGCGGCATGGCGTGGTGCAGTCCCTGTCCAAGGCGGATCTGTGACGGCGATCTGCTATGGATTGGTTCGGATCAGAGACGATGACGAGCGCGCGGGATCCTTCTCGGCGGCTCTCGCGGCTTGGCGAGGCGGGGTGGGAGCCCTCCTCCTAGGCTCCGATGGTGGCACACTCAGGCAGTGGCCGGTGCGCCAGGGATCCCATGGTGGCATTGTTGTTGCGCTTGGTCGCCGGATCAAGGTGGCTGGATCTGGGGCTTTGAAGGTGGTCGAGACGGTGCACAGGTTGTTGGGTGGATTTCTTGGGACGGATCCGGGTGAAAACCTGATCTTCGGTCGATGGCCGGAGCCGGTGATGACGATGCCCTTATCATCGTTTCCTTCATGAAGGCATCATCGAGGTGAAGCTCCCAACTCCACTCAATACCTCCAGGGGAAACCCTAGATCAGCTGATCGGATGTTGGCGGCAATCATGTGTCGTAACCCCCTTGGGGGCGGCATTCTTGGAGGTGCACTCGGCTTCGCGGGACCAACGGACGGCTTCTTTGGTGGAGCGGTGCTTCATCCATACATTGATGACGACGGATCTGGACGGCGTGGCGCAGTTCAGATTCAGAGTTCGATGTGGGAGGATGGACTCGCGCAGGAGGACAACGCTGTCTAGCGTCGATGGCAGAGAGACCTGGCACGGTAGATGCAACAGTACAACTCTGAAGATGGACTCGTGGCAGGTGACTGCGGCGGCCCAATACCCGGCAGGCGTCCTGGTTGAGGAGTGCACCGGACTGGTAGGTGCCCCATACTAAGCAGGCGTCCTAGTTGGGACCTCAGGTCTTAGATGTTTAGGTTTTGCGATGTCTGTTTAGTATTAGGCCCAGACTATCAGCGCCCCTTCATCAATTGGATAGGTGTAGCGACAGTTGTTGCTTAGACGGTGGCTTCAGTCTTACTGTTGTATGACTTTGTAAGGTCTTGTAAGAATAATTAATAAAGTGGTTGTATGCATTGTCCGGATGCAGGTCCGGATGCAGAGGTCGGGGGTCATCCTCCTTTTCTAAAAAAAAAGGACAAACATAGACATATATGGCCCTGTGTCCCTGTCCTACTATTGTAATTTGATTAGAATAAAACAATTAATCGTACAGTCTTAAAGAGTGATAATGTGGTGATCAGCAAAGGAGTACAATCGATATAACTCGAAACTACTGAGAACATACGTGGGCAAGTAAGACAATTCTTGTAAATACATCGGTCAGGACATGGACTTTATATATTACTAAAGATATCTACATCAGTATATAGATACGAGAAACAAACAAAAACAAAAATAAAACAATTCTTGTAAATACATTTGTCAAGACATGGATTCTATATATTCCTAAAGATATCTACATCAGCATATAGATACGGGAAAGTGAACAGCCGGTTTCACAGTATATAGATGATTCACAAGTGCTGATAGGATTTGGCATTTAAAGGAGCTCCTATAGAAGACATCAAATAATTCTCAAATGTTCGCAGCATTATGTCAAAAACAACAAAATAATCGGGTCCAGACAATCATAAATCCCAATACCTACTTGTCGGGTATTTATCAACTAAAACCTTAAAACTGGGCTAACAGATACCATCAAACAAATTTTATTATTGATGGGCCTAAAGCACACAAAAGATAATATACTAATACACTTTTCCCCATCCGGTGTGAACATTGATGTAGTTCAGATGAGATGAGATGATAGTTTTACAGTTGAGACTATAGAGTATTCATTAATTTACAAATGCAAGGTTACCAAGAGTTCAAGAAAAAAAATCATTCATAGCAATAAACCATGAACAGCTTCCCAATCCATCAAATTCATGAGGTCGTGAACAGGAAATATTAACGAGCTTCAATCATGACAGAACAAGCGCGTGACAGGATATGTAATAGTAGCGTATGTTACATGGGATGTCAGACAAAAGAAGTCCATAATATGAATGACTTTTGAGCCAAGACAATAAATTAGTAAAAGAAGAGTGACTACATGCCCCACTCACTACTAGCTTACCAGAAGTACAGACCAATGTGAGTTTCATATCTACGACAAGTATCATGGTTGCATTTGCAGATGATGTAAAAATAGTCCATTTTTAATATTTGTAAGTACATCACCTTGATAAGTTCTTCCCGCATCTCAAGGAATTCCAGTTTTTTCCTCAGAAACTGAATCTTCAAATGGCAATACTGTTCCAACCACAACTTCATCTGGTCGAGAAATATTGCTACAACAGTCTCCTCATGTTTCATTCTCCCAGACACGATAAACACTCTGACCCGTGGCCTTCACTGTTGTAGCGATACAAACAGCAGCATGAACACCAACCACAGCTGGATCAACTCCAACTGCAGCTGCTAGGGGTCTTGGTGCATAGGTTGAACGCGGCGGCAAGGACACCAGAAGACAAGGGCATGCTATTTCTAGACTCGGCAACAAGTAACCAGAATAAAAGCTACATCTACGGCTATGAAGAAACAGGAGACACACAGCCGGGAACAAGTAACAAGTTTCGTCCTCTCTTATTTCAGATCATCTCTACACCCTGCATTTTATTCAGAAAAGCATACAAAGTAAGGCAATCATTACATTTTGTTCTGTGCGGCTAGGGACAGGTACTCAAGTGTAGTTTAATCATGCAATAACTGACTGTACTTCCCAAAAGTTACATAACTGAACCCTCCCACCAGTTCCTTGCCCTCTCTGCTATGCAAATCTATGGTTCAGTTAGTCCTAAACTTTGCATCTAAAATGTTAAGGGACGATGGCATGTTATTGCCCAGATTAACTTCAGTAATCTTTCGTGTTGATTAGTACTAAGTTCGCTGCTGTAGTGCGGCACATGGAAAGAGAGGGGGAGAGGGGCAAGAGTGAGGGGTGGACCTCCATGGCGCCGGCAGTAGTAGGTCGGAGGAGCTCGGAGCAGTGGAGCCGTCTCCCCGCAGGGCTTCGTCGTCGGCGAGCAGGACCATGCTGAGGAAGCAGCGGCCTCTCACTCCTCCTCTACCGGCCAGGAGAGCCGCTGCAGCCGTGCGAGGAGCCGCGCCGTCGATGGTGGCGCGGGTGGAGCTGAAATAATAGGGAGCCGCGCAAGGTCCCGTTGATACGGCAGCGCGGGTGGAGGGCACGATGGTGCAGCCACCGGAGACGATATTCTTCCTGCCCTCGTCCTCCGAGAACGACGAGAAGATGGGAGGCGGCGGCGGCGGCGCTGTCCAACACTAGGGAGGGAGAATGGGGAACGGGAAGGCAACTTTTTCTTAGTAACACAGAGAAGATTTTCTTTTAGGTGAACACATGGAGAAGGGAGAGTACGTGTTGAATGTGTGCGTCGGTCAAGTCATTAGAGCATCTCCAACAGCCGCGCCGCAAAATTGGACGTTTTAGCACGCGCAACCGGTATCGTTGCTCCAACGGGCGCGCAAGCGCGCCGCCGCATTTGTAGTTCAGCGCGGGCCGAAACTCAATCGCGCGCCGCTTATTTGCTGCGCCCGCTCCCGCGCGCTGGACTCTCGCGCGCTCGCTCGCAACTCCCACCCCCCATCCAGGCGTGCCGCCGCCGCCGCCCTTGCCCCCCGGCGACCGTTCCGGCGCTTCCCCGGCCTATCCCCGCGTCGCGGCGGCTTCTCTGTCCCCCCCCCCCCCCCCCTCTAGTCTCGCCGCCCCTCGCGCGCGTCCGTCCTCCGACGAACAACGCCCGAGCGCTCGCTGCCGCTCGGCGCCCGCAAGGTGTTTGACAAAATGCCTACAAGGTATGTATTGCTCAAACTTCATGGATTTGGTGCATGTTGATTGTAGTTTTTGTAGCATAGTATTGAACATTGTAGATGAGTTCGTCGTATGATTCTTCCGAAGAAGAATTTGATATGGAAGAGGAGGAGGATCTTGCAATGATCCTAGCTATGCATATCAATAAAAAAACCGAAGCACGGTGGTTCGGTTATGGGTCGGCAGAAAATTTGGAGAGATAGGATTGATGCCCATAACAGATTGATGAGGCACTATTTCGTGGAGAATCCCACATACCCAGAGTCGTATTTTCGTCGCCGGTTTAGGATGAGCACCGACTTGTTCAGGCGCATTGCAGAGAAACTAGCGAGTCATGACCGGTTTTTTCAGCAAAGGAGGAATGCCGCCGGAGAGCTCGGGCATAGCACCTTTCAGAAGGT
This sequence comes from Triticum timopheevii, assembly GCA_963921465.1. NCBI lineage: Eukaryota > Viridiplantae > Streptophyta > Magnoliopsida > Poales > Poaceae > Triticum > Triticum timopheevii. The sequence goes on from OY997270.1 coordinate 374,414,234, forward strand.
GACAGCCGCTTTGCGTATGTTGGCATACGGTATCCCGGCTGATCTAGTTGATGATCACTTGGCTATGGGTGAGAGCCAAGCCATCATGTGTGTCAAGCGCTTTGCAGTTGGAATTGTGCAAGTGTTTGGCGAGGAGTATTTGAGGTCTCCCAATGTTGAAGACGCCGCAAGGCTATTGGCGATGAACAAAGCTCGCGGCTTTCCTGGCATGCTTGGCTCAATAGATTACATGCATTGGAGTTGGAAGAATTGTCCAAAGGCATGGCACGGGCAATTCTACGACCAAAAAAAGGGTTCCACTATAATCCTTGAAGCGATGGCCGATCAAGAGACTTGGATTTGGCATGCATTCTTTGGAATGCCTGGATCTTTGAATGACATCAATGTTGTCAACCGGTCACCATTGATGAATAAGATTGCAAATGGTGAGTTGCCATAGGTGCAGTTTGTAGCAAATGGATGTACATACAACTATGGCTATTATCTAGCGGATGGCATTTATCCAAAGTGGCAAACCTTCGTGAAGCCGTTGAAAAAGCCGGAAGGTAAGAAAAATTTTGATTTTCACAATGCTCAGGCGGCGGCTAGAAAAGATGTGGAGAGAGATTTTGGGATTTTGCAAGCCCAATTTGCTATTGTGAGAGGACCGGCTAGATTTTGGGATCAAAAAATGCTTTGGTACATCATGCACGCTTGTGTGATCATGCACAACATGATCATCGAGAATGAGCGTGGCCAAGATTTAGACTACTCACAGTATGAGCTCTTGGGACATCATGTGCGAGTGCGACGGAGGGCTGAAAGGGTGGCCCGTTTTGTTGCCTCCTATCATGTCATTCGGCGTTCCGCGGCGCACAGTGATCTTCAGAAAGATCTCATTGAGGAGTGGTGGGCATGGCATGGACGACAAAGAGCATGATTTCTGCGTTCGACATTGTATTATTCATGAACTATTTGTTGTGTTTATTGCAGTATTTGTTGTACTGAACGATAAACTATTTGTTTGGGTTGTAATAATAACGAAATTGAACTATTTATTGTTGATTTATTTTGTTAGTTTGATCATTTTTGCTTCTATTTGAAATGTACATGTTGTTTGTGCGAGTCGTGCGCGCTGCATTTTTTGCGCGCTACATTTTAACTCGGCTGTTGGAGCCAGCGCTGGCGACCGCGCAAAACCAGGCGAACGGCGCGCGGCAAACTAGATTTTTTGCGCGCCTGTTGGAGATGCTCTTATGCTTCGGCCAAGCCCAAAAACTATGCAAAAAAAATAGTGAATAAATTTTTTTTTTTCAAAAAAATGTTCATCACAATAAAATGATAGATTTTCTAAAAAATGCCCTGGAAAAAATACAAAAAGTACATCTTTTCAAAAAAATGTGATTGTGTGATTTTTGAACAAGAAAAAATATAATCCATCGAAAGACTATCCCATGCACAACTACTTTTTTATCAAATGAAAATGTGGAGCTGAATTAGATCCCGACGAATGCCGTTAGGGTGGCTTCTTCATGTCCGGACTTTATGATCCAAAATGATATGCTCAATATAACTTTATTTCTCACGTTAGCCATAATTAGATATAAAATGTGTTGCGTGATGGCACATGAAGCATGCTTCATTTTTTTACCCGTTGCAACGCACGGGCATTTGTACTAGTACACTATTATTGAAGAAAAATAGAACAAGTAAGAAATAAGCAAATGATAGAGATCACTCAGATCTGACACCTACCAGGCCAAGGGCCAAACAAGGAAGGAATGAGTCGGATCTATACCATGAGAGGTGGAATTCCTGAAAGAGGGGCAAACGGTGCTTGGCATAGTACCCAAAAATACTTCCTCTGTAAACAAATATAAAACATTTTAGATCATCAACCAAAGATAACCTCATCAAGGAAGGACGGACAGAATATAGAACATGTGTTCTGTGGGGAAGATGAGTCAATAGAACGTGTGTTTTTAAATCCGGGGGGAAGGGGAAGATGTTACTGTTGGTCCACTTTACGGAAGGTCTTGGTGTTTGCTCCTTTTACTAGGACGTGGACATGTCCTTCCCTTGTTGAAGCAAGGTTTTAAGAGGACCTTTCTCGATGTACATGTGTTTTTCTAAATACAAGATGTTGGAGTTGCAAATTATTGTTATGTGCTGATGTTCGTCACATGACAATTGATCGTCGTGCTTTTCTTTCATTTTGTGTTTGTTTGACTGCATGCATCCTAAACATCTTTTTGACTTAGTGTTGTTGCAAATGTCTGGTGTACAGGATCCGGGACTCTCGCTCCCGTGCGGCTCCATGGCCGCACCGGGGCGCCCCAAATCCGGCCACCTAAGGCACGCCTTCCTCCTCCTCTCCCCTCGCCGCTGCCGGAGGGCGTCGCTGGGGCAAAGCCCGGGCGGCGTCGGCGGCGGTGGGGCCATTTCGCGGCGCAGTGGGGGCGGATCTGCCGCTCTTGGCGTCCGGCGGCGCTGGTGGTCAAGGGGCTGTGCGCCGGCGAGTTCAGGGCTGACGACCACGACGTGGCAGCCTTGGTGGGGTGCTGCGTGCGCCCGCCGGTGCACGGCCATGGCGCAGGGGCTCGGCGGGCTCGGCGCGGATCTGCACGTCGGGGCGCGGGCGTCTAGCATGCAGAGGGTCCTGCGGCGCGGATCTGCTGTCTGCGCGTCGCGGCAAGGGCGCCGGTGCAAAGGGAGTGCAAGGGGATCGGCGATGCAGTAGTCGCGCTGCAGTGGGTGTCGTTAAGGGGCGGCTCCATGCCGCGGGTGCTCCGGCGTGCAAGGGGCCGTGCAGAGGCGCGGCAGCAGCGCAAGGGGACCGTGCAGAGGCACGGCAGCGGCGCGGGGTGGCCCAGCTGGCGCGGATCTGCCGTGTGTGGGTCGCACCGGGCGACAGGGAGGCCGTGGCAGGGAACCTCGGCAGGCGGGCGTGAGGGGCTACGGCTCAGGCGAGGCCGGGCAGGGAGGCTTGGCGGATGTGCGTAGGTGGTCTGGGCAGCACGGATCTGCGGCTGGGTGGCCACCTGCTCCGGCGTGGTGGAGGCCCGTCATGATGCTGCTGCTCTGGCGGGGCGTGTGGTGGAGGGGCTCGAGCTGCCGGTTTGGCGCTCAGGCGGTGGCTTCGGCTGGGAGGATGATTGGTGGGCTTGTCGGTGCCGGTGCGGGATGATGTGCAACCGAGGTGGTGTGGGAGCTCGGGTGAAGACCCTGTCACGGCCCTGTGCCCTGACCAGCGATGGCGGCGGCTATGGCCGTCGTGACCTTCCTGGAGGCATCGCTGATTTGTTGCCGCTCTCCTCTCGCACGGATCCGGCCATCTCGGCCTCTTCAGGGGAAACCCTAGATCTTATGATCGGAAGATGACGGCGCCTTGGTGTCTTTTTCCCTCTTGGGGGCTTCGTCTTGGAGCTCGGCATCGACAAGCGGGACCGGTGGTTGGTGGCGTCCAGGCTTCTGCGGCAACGATGATGGTGTGAGCGATGTCGGCGACGCGGCAGTGGTTGCGGTAGTCGGCTCTTCTTCGGCGTGTCCACGGTATTGCCTCGGTTTGCTTGTTGCTATGGAGTCGAAGCTACGGTGGCGAGGCCCTGTGGTATACGATGACTAGCTGCAGGTTGTCCGTTCGGCGATCTCCCGTGGCGCCAGCCGTGCCTGGTTTTGTCCTACTGAGTTCTCCGTCAGAGTTGGAGTTGCGCTGTCTGGCCGCAGGAGGCTGAGGGTTTGGCATCGATCTTCATGCAGCTTCACGTGTCCGCTACAGTGTGAGTTGAGTCGACGATCGCCTACGGCGAAGTAGGAGTCGCTTGCTCAGAGTGTAGGGGTGGCGATGACGCCTCTAGGGGAGGAGTGATGACGATGACGCCTGCGTGCGGTCTCGTCGAGGCCCTCTTTGGAGTGGTGTGCGGGGGCTTTCTATGTGTGCCGCTCAGCGGTTGTGAGGGTTTTAGCCCGGTTCTTCATAATTAATTGGGCAATCTGGTTTTCGCTCGGTTTTCCCTAATTAACCGAGCAACTCTCTTCTGCTTAATTAATCGACGAGGCAAAACTTTTGCCTCCGTTTCAAAAAAAAAAAATGTCTGGTGTCCTATGTATTATTTCGAGGCTTTAATAGAATGCCTCATCTATGAATTTGGCAGAACATACATCTATAGCGAGCTGCTATATTTAGGTCGTGGTGTAAATATCCTTTTAGAGTTAGGGCGGTGACAAGCTTGGAATTTAGGGAGAAAACTGCCAACATAAACACAAGGAAATCCGCACACTGTCCTAGTCCATGGGGCAAAGAAACGCTTGAGACATCGGGAGAACCTTGATGAGGAGGTCAGAGACATCGCCACCAGAGACACTAACATAATCGCTCAAGAGGGACCGAACCTTCATGCTGGGGACAAACTATGTGGTGGCCACCTTTTCTGATTATTTTCATAGATCTTCATATCAACTTCGGTGGTCTAGATACGAGAGTAGATGGACGTGGGAGGTGCTATAAGCCGCTCATGGGCAGTGCTTGTTCCGCCTGCAGGGTCTCATGATTGGGCTAGACACTATTCGGCCCAACAAATCTTTCCCTTTTTTATTTTTCATAATTTGTAGGTACTTTCTAACGATTTTCAATTCACTTTTTAAAGTAAAAAAAATATTATGTGTTCTTAAATAAGAAAATGTCCAGTTACTCCTAAAAAAAGTTTCTGCCCCCCCCCCCCCCCCCCCCGAAAAAAGATTCTTCTGGAAGAATTGTTCATGCGCCAGAAAATATATTTCCACGTATGTAGAAATGTTAATGTAATTTTTATCATGGTGTTGCCAGGAAAATGCGATAAAAAGTTCATGTACATGAAATAAAAATGTTTATAGCGTATTAAAAAACAGTGCACCTGTATGGAAAAATATTCATGTATTTTGAAAAAATGTTCATGCATTTGATAATACTTGTTGTCTATGTTAGAATATATAAGTTCATGTTATTTTTGGGAAGAATATTAGCATTGTTTAGGGAAGAATATAAGTTCATGTTTTTTTTGAGCATCAGAATATAAGTTCATGTGTGTTAGAATGTGTATTCAAGCAAACCCAAACAAGAAAACCAGCAAATGGGCCTGGGCCAGATCGGCCGATAGGACTTCCCCTCCCTACATTTAAGGCTAGCCCGCTCCCCACATTCGACCCCCTCCACCCTGCTCCGTTTGACTCATCGACCGTCAAGAAACCAAGAAAGCAAACCGAGATACCAACCTCTGCCGCCACCAACGCCATAGGGACCACTATGGCCATGGTGAACAACCATCTCCGGCCACGGCCGCAGCCGCTGCCCCCCCCCCCCCGGCGTCTACTTCAGCCCGACGTGGGAGGAGAGCATGGGGTTCCTCAACCATTGGATCGCCGGCGACAAGAAGATGCCTGGCGCCGGGGGGTACATCTTCGATGACGTCTACCGCGCCGACCCCCACGTGCTCACACGGGAGTACACGCCATCGACCAGCCGCGCGGGAGAACACACGTGGTGGTTCCTCAGCGGGACCAGGTTCCAGAGCCAGATCTCGGGCGAGGGCATTAGCAAGCGCGCCGACCACAGCGTCACCACAAGCGGTTACTGGGCGGTGGAGGAGAGAAAGAAGAAGAAGCTGCACGACGAGTCCGGGTTCGAGAACGACTTTGGGTTCTACTGCGACTCATCTCGAAAGGAGAAGACACCGTGGCTCATGCAGGAATTCACCACCGCCAAGGACGGCGTCGCCTTCAAGAAGGGCTTCCCCGCACTCGGCAGAGTCTGCGTCACACCGCGCGCCACCGTCGAGGAGCTGAGGGAAATCTACGGGGAGGACGGCGTGCCAGTGCGGCCTGACGGGAAGAAGAAGCATGTCCGAGCCAAGGTCCCGACAGCGCATCTGAAGGTCATCGCCGTGCTGCTGCAGTCGCCAGCTCTCCATCATGCTGGCCAAGGTCATGCTGTGCTGCCTCCGCCACCGCCCCCAGGACAGAACTTCATGTGCGGCGCATCGCCCACGAACGTTCTCGGTGGCCGGTACCAGCAGTGGCAAGGGGAGTTCTTGGAGGCAAGCCCTCCTGGCCAGCAGCATGGGGAATTCTTGGAGGTCGGTTCGCTGCTGCCTCCGCTGATGTCTGCTAGAACTACGTCGGTATTTCCCCAAAGAGGAAGGGATGATGCACTATAGCGACGGTAGGTATTTCCCTCTGTGATGAGACCAAGGTTATCGAACCAGTAGGAGAACCTCCACACACCACGTAAACAGCACCTGCACACAAATAACAAATACTTGCAACCCGACGTGTTAAAGGGGTTGTCAACCCCTTTCAGGTACGGTGCCTCAAGATAGGCAAATAACATGAGATAAAAGTGGAAGATTGGATAAATAGATCGCGGAACAAATAAATTGCAACAAGGTATTTTTGTATTTTTGGTTTAATATATCTGAAAATAAATGCAAAGGAAAATATATCGCGATGCCAAATATGATGAAAAGAGACCCGGGGCCGTAGGTTTCACTAGTGGCTTCTCTCGAGAAAAATAGCAAATGGTGGGAAAATAATTATTGTTGGGTAATTGATAGAACTTCAAATAATCATTATGATATCCAGGAAATGATCATTATATAGGCATCATGTCCAAGATTAGTAGACCGACTCCTGCCTACATCTACTACTATTACTCCACACATCGACCGCTATCCAACATGCATCTAGTGTATTAAGCTCATGAGAAACGGAGTAATGCAATAAGAACGATGACATGATGTAAACAAGATCTATTTATGTAGAAATAGACCCCATCTTGTTATCCTTAATGGCAACGATGCATACATGTCGTTTCCCCTTCTGTCACTGGGATCAAGCACCGTAAGATCGAACCCATCACAAAGCACATCTTCCCATTGCAAGATAAATAGATCAAGTTGGCCAAACAAAACCCAAATATCGGAGAAGAAATACGTGGCTGTAAGCAATCATGCACATAAGAGATCAAAGAAGACTCAAATAACTTTCATGAATAAAAACATAGATCTGATCATAAACTCAAAGTTCATCGGATCCCAACAAACACACTGCAAAAGGCTTACATCATATGGATCTCCAAGAGAGCACTGAATTGATAATCAAGAGAGAGAGAGAGAGAGAGAGAGAGAGAGAGAGAGAGAGAGGAAGCCATCTAGCTACTAACGACGGACCCGTAGGTCTGCAAAGAACTACTCACGCATCATCGGAGAGGCACCAATGGAAGCGGTGAAACCCTCCGTGATGGTTTTTAGATTGGATCTGGTGGTTCTGGACTCTACAGCGGCTGGAATTGATTTTCGTCGACTCTCCTAGGGTTTCTGGAATATTGGGGTATTTATAGAGCAAAGAGGCGGTTCAGGGGGCACCCAAGGTGGGCACAACCCACCTGGGCGCACTTGGCCCCCCAGGCGCGCCCTGGTGGGTGCTGCCCCCCTCGAGGCACCCCCCAGGTGCTTCCTTGGCCCACTGGATGTCTTCGTGCCCCAAAAAATTCCTCAAAAAGTTTCGCTGCATTTGGACTCCTTTTGGTATTGATTTCCTGCGATGTAAAAAACATGCAGAAAACAGCAACTGGCACTGGGCACTATGTCAATAGGTTACTACATAAAATGATTGTAAAACATCCAACAATGATAATATAACAGCATGGAACAATCAAAAATTATAGATACGTTGGAGACGTGTCAGCATCCTCACGCTTAATTCCTGCTCGTCCTCGAGTAGGTAAATGATAAAAACAGAATTTTTGATGTGGAACTGCCTAACATGTTCATCACATTTATTTTCATTATAGCATGGATATTCGGACTTTTATATGATTCAAAGCAATAGTCTAGTTTTGACATGAAGACTTTAATACTCAAGCATATCAACAAGCAACAATGTCTTTCCAAATAACAACACTAAAGCAAGTTATCCCTAGCCCATTATGCTCAATCATTGATCCATTCATGAAACACACTCGAATATTAGCTACACCCAATGCTCAAATATGATCATAGTTCCTCTTAGTTGGTGCTTTATAACAGAAGATGGAGACTCAAATTCAAAATAAAAATTGCATAAGTAAAAGAAAGACCCTTCGCGGAGGGATGTAGGGATTTGTAGAGGTGCCAGAGCTCAGAGCTTAAATTGAGAGATAAAAATATTTTTGAGAGGCATACTTTTCCCACAACAAAAACGAATTAGAGATCCCAACACTTTCCATGCTAGATACATCATAGGCGGTTCCCAAACAAAAAATAAAGTTTATTCCTTTTTCCAGCTTTACTTGAACTTTCCATGGCTAGTCGAATCCACGGTTGCCCTCCATACCAACACTTTCCAAGGAATTTATTATTTGACAACATAAAGTAAATCTTTTTTCATTTCGGGACTGGGCATCCCTAATACCTTTGTCGTACTCTCGTGTAATGACAAGTGAATAAACACTCATCGTGAGAATAACACATCTAGCATGGAAAATTTTGGTCACCCCTCACCGCCTCTCGAGCTGTAGAGCACACAGAAGAGAAATTTATTTTGGAAATTGGAGATGGCACATGCAAATTTTCTTAGAACGGCATGGAAATACCGCATATAGGTAGGTATAGTGGACTCATAAGGCAAAACTGGTTAAAAGGGTTTTGGATGCACAAGTAGTGATCAGACTTAGTGCAAAATGAAGGCTAGCAAAAAGATTGAGAAGCGACCAACCAAAAAGCGAAAAATCTCGTACCCAAGCATTAAGAATAAGTAACACCGAATAATGCACCATAAGTAGGATATAAATTTCATTGTGTAACATTGACTTTCGTGCTTGCATAGGGAATCACAAACCTTAACATCAATATTCTTACTAAAGCACAATTACTCATCAACATGACTCACATATCATATCGTCATATCTCAAAACCATTACTAAGAATCAAGTTTATTTCGTCCAGTAATCTTCATGAAAGTTTTTATTATATCCTCCTTGGATATCTATCACTTTGGGACTATTTTCATATGTTGCTTTTGATAGGCTCAAACAGATATAAGTGAAGAACATGAGCATAATTTTTTTTCTTTCTCTCAAAATAATCTAAGTGAAGCAAGAGAGAATTTCTTAAAATTTTACTAACTCCCAAATAATTCTAAGTGAAGCATGAGAGCATTTCTTCAAAAATAACAAAGCACACCATGCTCAAAAAGATATAAGTGAAGCACTAGAGCAAATCCATGGCTAAAATTTAAGTGAAGCATAGGAGCAAGCATAGCATAATTTTTGACTCTCTCAAGAAAGTGTGTCCAACAAGGATTCAAGACTTAGAACACAAAGAAAAAAAGCAAAGACTCATATCATACAAGACACTCCAAGAAAAACTCATAATATGTGACGAATAAAAATATAGCTTCAAGTAAAATACCGATGGTTGTTAGAAGAAAGCGGGGATGCCACTCGGGGGCATCCCCAAGCTTAGTTGCTTGCTACTTCTTGAATATTATCTTGGGGTACCTCGGGCACCCCGAAGCTTAGCCTTTTGCTGATCCTTGTTCCTTCATCCATCGTAAGATCACCCAAAACTTGAAAACTTCAATCACACAAAACTCCAACAAAACCTTCGTTAGATCCGTTAGTATAAGAAAGCAAACCACTACTATAAGTACTGTTGCAAAACTATTCTTATTTTGTTTTTGCATTATATCTATTGTATTCCAACTTTTCTATGGCAAAAAACTCATCAAAGAAAACCATAGAATCATCAAAACAAGCACACAACGCAAAGAAAACAGAATCTGTCAAAACAGAACAGTCTGTAGCAATCTGAGTATTTCGAATACTTATGTAACTCCAAAAATCTTGAGAAATTAGGAAATCCTGGGTAATGTTTATATTAATCTTAGGCAAAAATAATCAACTCAAAATAACTTTTCTGTGATTTATTAAAACTATTTCCGTGAGTGCATAAGTTTCTGTTTTCAGCAAGATCGAATCAACTTTCACCCAAATCAACCCAAAGGCCTTGCTTGGCACAAACACTAACTAAAACACAAAAAAAACAATAATAACAATATCATAATTGTTCTAACACACAAGAACAGAAAGCAAAAAAGCAAAAATAAATTTTATTCATTGGGTTGCCTCCCAACAAGCGCTATCGTTTTACGACCCTAGCTAGGCATAACGCGTAGGATATAAGTTTTGTCATCCTTATCCTTGTTTTCCTTGGAGGTGTCTGTGTCGGGAGGTTTTGTAAATAAAACATAAAACACATTATCCATAAAAACCTTAGCACTATCAAGTTGCTTTTTATTATAACCCCTTTGATTTCTGGCAATGATCCAAGAATAGTGTTGATTAACACCACTAAATACTTGTTGGATCATATCTAAAACGGGGACTTGCTTTTCAAGATTCTCATGAAAGATTTGGTTATCTCCAAGCAAATGTCTTAAAGCATAATCACTATTATAAATAATTTCATCAATCACGGATTTTTCACGATTCATGCCATAAAAATCAAAGATTTCCCTAGCTTCCCGAATTATGTAGTCAAATTCGTTCATCAAAACAAGAGTGGCTAACTTTTTAGCTTTAGGATCCTTTATAACGGGCAACTCATAGAACAATCTTTGCAAGGTAGGATGAGTACGAATAAATCTAGTTTCTAGTTTCAGAACAAGTGCCGAAATAGCTTCCGCAAAAGATCTAGTCCCTTTAAGTATAGGAATATCATTGAGACTTAATTTTCCGACACAATTGGAAAATTCTTGGATATGTTCTTTTCCCATAAAATTCCCTTGCCCCAAGACAAATTTTTTGGCATCCAGATTACCTGTACGGTCAATTTTAGGAGTTAGGCCATCATCTGTTTCTGCCATACCAAAATCACTCATGGTGACTTATTGCACTAAAAACAGATCTGACGAGAAAACGGCGAACAAAAAGAGGGCGAATAAAAACAACAAATTTTTGTGAAGTGGGGGAGAGGAAAACGAGAGGAAAATGGCAAATAATGTAAATTTCAAGGAGATGAGATTGTTTATTAGGAACCTGGTTGATGTTGAAGATCCTCCCCGGCAACGACGCCAGAAATTCCTTTTGATGTCTGCTAGAACTACGTCGGCATTTCCCCAAAGAGGAAGGGATGATGCAGTATAGCGACGGTAGGTATTTCCCTCATTGATGAGACCAAGGTTATCGAACCAGTAGGAGAATCTCCTCACAACACCTAGACACAAATAACAAATACTTGCAACTCGATGTTTTAAAGGGGTTGTCAATCCCTTTCGGGTACGGCGCCTCAAGATAGGCAAATAACGTGAGATAAAAGTGGTAGATAGGATAAATAGATCGCGGAACAAATAAATTGCAGCAAGGTATTTTTGTATTTTTGGTTTAATATATCTGAAAATAAATGCAAAGGAAAATAGATCGCAAAGGCAAATATGATGAAAAGAGACCCGGGGGCCGTAGATTTCACTAGTGGCTTCTCTCGAGAAAAATAGCAAACAATGGAAAACAATTATTGTTGGGCAATTGATAGAACTTCAAATAATCATGACGATATCCAGGAAATGATCATTATATAGGCATCACGTCCAAGATTAGTAGACCGACTCCTGCCTCCATCTACTACTATTACTCCACACATCGACCGCTATGCAGCATGCATCTAGTGTATTAAGTTCATGGAGAAACGGAGTAATGCAATAAGAATGATGACATGATGTAGACAAGATCTATTTATGTAAAAATAGACCCCATCTTGTTATCCTTAATAGCAACAATACATACATGTCGTTTCCCCTTCTTTCACAGGGATCAAGCACCGTAAGATCAAACCCATCACAAAGCACCTCTTCCCATTGCAAGATAAATAGATCAAGTTGGCCAAACAAAACCCAAATATCGGAGAGAAAAATATGAGGCTATAAGCAATCATGCATATAAGAGATCAAAGAAGACTCAAGTAACTTTAATGGATAAATACATAGATCTGATCTTTAACTCAAAGTTCATCGGATCCCAACAAACACACCGCAAAAAGGCTTACATCATATAGATCTCCAAGAGACCATTGTATTGATAATCAAAAGAGAGACAGAGGAAGCCATCTAGCTACTAACGACGGACCCGTAGGTCTACAAAGAACTACCACGCATCATCGGAGAGGCACCAATGGAAGTGGTGAACCCCTCCGTGATGGTGTCTAGATTGGATCTGGTGGTTCTGGACTCTGCGGCGGCTGGAATTGATTTTCGTCGACTCCCCTAGAGTTTCTGGAATATTGGGGTATTTATAGAGCAAAGAGGTGGTTCAGGGGGCACCCGAGGTGGGCATAACCCACCTGGACGCGCTTGGGCCCCCAGGCGCGCCCTGGTGGGTGCCGCCCCCTCGAGGCACCCCCAGGTGCTTCCTTGGCCCACTGGATGTCTTCTTGCCAAAAAAATCCTCAAAAAGTTTCGCTGCTTTTGGACTCAGTTTGGTATTGATTTCCTACGATGTAAAAAAAACATGCAGAAAACAGCAATTGGCACTTGGCACTATGGAAAAGAAATATTGATTGGACCCTGATAAGTGGAACACGAACACATGACAGCTCCGAACATTTTTTATGACAAATTTAGTGACGTGAGGATGACAACTTTAGATATCAAGCATGACAAGTTCTTTTCGGATGGCAATTTTAGCTTTTTTGTTGTTTGTTTATTTCTTTTCTGATGGCAACTTTAGTTGTAAAAAACACCAGGGTCGGAGTGCTTCTTGCCACACCGTGGCACTTCCATTTGGGATGTTGATTTTGGTGTACTCTTGTTATGGAAATTCCTGCACTATTACTACTATACTTGTTCTAAATATATGATCATAATGACATGGGATGGGGTATAACAAATAAGAATGCACAACATGCTTTCATGCCGCTAAGCGGAAGGCTCAACATAGTTAGTGTAGGCCCGACCTGAGTTAATCACAAAAAACCTACATTGAAATGTTAGGTTTGCAGGAAACCATCAAGTTTATTTTTTGTTGCAAAAAACAACATGTCTATGGTAATTTTGTTGTGGGAATCACTGATTGGCTGGGTAGAGTGTTTTGATGCCTTTTCCGACAGGTGGGTCCTGCTTTTTGATGACGTGGCCTGACAAGACACCCATACCGCATTAATGCAAGGACAAGAGTGGTTAAACAGGGAGAAAACTCTAGATCTGTCGCTGCAACCCCCTCCCCCCCTCATCCTCGCCACCACATCTTCCGCCGTCGCATCACACTCCTAGCCCATGCTACCGATGGAAGGGGCAGAGGCGTGTCTCACTTCCAACCCATGTCGATGAGCCACATTGTACCATCGTTCGTGCGAGGAGGGCTGGAGGGGTCGATGACAGCCGAATTGAGCCCCCAACCGCCCGAGGAGGAAGTGGGAGAAGAACGGTGGTGACCCGTTGACTCCAGGCAGGGGTGCGGCCGCGCAGTAGTGTTGTCCATGGTTGTGGACTCAATTGTAGAAGGTAGCAGGGGATGATGAGAGGGTGTGTGATCTTGAAGTGGAGCATCCTACGGACATCACCTTGCCAAGAGTCCGTTTGGCAAGTGACACGTGCGACATCTACTTCACATACACAAAGGTGAATCATCTCCTTTACACGTGCTCACTTGACCCCTTCGAGGATGGTATACTACTTGACACTTCTCCCGTGTGCATGCATAGGTATTGTCGGAGCTTCCCGGATGTCGAGGAGGAGTGCAAGCGCCAAGGACTGACTACACCGTCCGCAAGGGAAGCGTGGAAGAGAAGACGAAAGAAAGGAAAAGAAGACGGAGCGGCTGCTGGAGTCAGGCTGGACGTCCGGATGTCCGTCCGGATCATCCGGACCTCCCCCTAGATCATCCGGATAACTGCGCCGACGACTCCCGTAGCTTCACCATGAAGCCATATCATCCGGACCTGCTCCCGGATCATCCGGGCCGACGCCCGGATTGTCCGGACCCCCATCCGGATCATCCGGCCTTGCCTGCGTGCACGCCTACGGGCCGAGGCCCATGTACCTGTTTCGCCCCCTCACTTACCCCTTCGTGGCTTAGACTATAAATAGACCTCCTCCTCCTCCCCATTTTTAGGGTTAGCAAAGTGATAACTCATTTGTATGTGAGCTTTGCTCCTACCACTCTTCTCTTGAGAGAGAGAGAGACTACTCCAATGGAGGCCAAGACCTCCATCTAGGAGAAGATCCTATCAGACATCATCAAGACCCCCTCATGGGAGGACCCCCCATCAAGACCTCCTCTTGGAGATGAACTTTACCTTGTATCTTTCCCTTTGTTGTTCATGTACCTTGTGGATCTTGTGTGTTTGATTTTCTAGTGGATGTGTGATTGGACTTGTTCTTGAGTGTTCCTCTCATTTTCCCCCATGTTCTTCGTGTTCTTCGCGGGATCCCCTCCATTTCGTGAAAGATCGGGAATCTAGGGTTCTACCCTACATCAGATCTCCTCACCGGTGTTGGTTGATGCCAGTCGATGTGGGGAGTAAGGATTCTCATGTTTATTTTGCAAATCAACTCGTGTCTCAGGGGCTACTAGATCAATGGTTTTCTTTTCTACAAAGTACTATCCAAGAATGATTTTGATCCTTAGGTCGGCTACTAGTGCCAGACCTAAGTCTCGAGGGCTACTACACATTGCATTTTTCTATCTTCTAAGTCTATATAAGACCAACCCGCAGTCCATCACCTTCCATGTAGAGCTACACCTCGGCCACAACAGTACGTAATGTGGCCAAGTGGATTTCCTAGACTCTAGGCGCATACTGGATCTCAAGCTGATATATGCCTTGAGGGCTACTGGCTATACCGTGATGCATAATTTTAAACCATGATTGAAGCATACTGCCATGTCGACTGCAAAAACGTCCATCATGTCGTTCACGCCCAGGTTCAGCGACAACTTGCTCCTCATATGTCTCGAATGTATCTATAATTTTTGCTTGTTCTGTGCCATATTTATATTAAATTAGCATACTTTTGGCACCTATTAGTTTCACCATATTACGTAGTCACCTTCTTCTAGGCATTCTCGAGTCCATCATTGTCCACCAGCTAGCCCGGCACTGGACCTCACAGGAAGCCTTGTGTGAGGTGCCCCATTAGGCTCCACACCACCAATTCGTGGCTACATCTCCTCTTCTTGAGAATCATTGATGTCGGGTTGAGAAGTAGTATATCAGTATATTCTTGGGATGACATCATAGGTAAGCTACGCCTCAACCCCCTACACCATCAAAAAACAATAGTAGGTTAACTAGTCTCATCCTCAGCCTCACTGTGGCCAGAATCACCATCAACCGTTTCCTCTTCATTCTCATCATTCCATATGCTCTTCCCGTTCATTCACGGGATCTAGGAGAGCCTGATATTTCCTCTTCCATACGCTTGTCTTATCATATCCCGATCTCACCAAGCCTTGCAAGAACTCCTGAAAAGACTGGCATGTTGGAAATATGCCCTAGAGAATGTTTTTGTCTTACTGAACCTACAAGGTTACGCACTTAAGGGAATTACAAATTTTTGGGACTTAGTGGAGTGAGGAATACGAGAAAATATTCTTGTAATAGTTTCGGGAATAGAAGAAATAGTTTCGAGAGAAGCCGAAAGCATTTCAGAGTTATCAGAAGAGTTTCAGGTAATACCAGGAAAAGATATATAGGTGGAAAATGTTTCCGAAGACATTAATATCACTGGGCTAAACAAAATACTAGAAGTACTAGTAGTGGAGAGTTATTGGGCCTTGGGTCCCAATAACAAAGAGGGCACCCCTTTTAGCCTTTTGGGAGGCTAAGAGGGGGCCAAATTGGAGTGGGAGGACTCCTCCTCCTCCTCCTCCTCCTCCTAGTCCAACGCAAGGGGAGGAGTCCTTCATCCCCTTGTGGCACCTCTCCCCTCTCCCTACACCTATATATACTAGAACCGCTAAAAAAAACTATAGTACTAGAGGTTTGGTGATGTAGGGTGGAACCCTAGGGGCCAATCTTTCATGATTTGGAGGGGGACTCCCGAAAAACACGAAGGGGAAAACAAGAGGGGAAATGAGAGGAAACACTCAAATCAATGAGAAATGATCACACATGTGCTAGATCCATGAACACAAAGAGAGATACATGATTCAAATGCAACAAAGGGGGATACAAAGATAACTAGTTCATCTCCTAGAAGGAGGTCTTGTGTCCTTGGAGGATCTTCTCTTGTAGGGTCTTGAATCCCTCGGGATCTTCTCACATGCTCACATGGAGGTCTTGGACTCCATGGGAGTGGTAGTCGAGTGGTAGGAGCAAAGCTCTCTATCAAGTGAGCTAAACCAAAGCTAACCCTAAAGTGGTGGTGGAGGAGGAGGAGTATACATAGTCTAGGGCCACGAAAGGGTAAGTGAGGGGCGAGGCGGTACATGGGCCTTGGGCCCGAAGCTGTGAGCAAACAGGCATCGGTCGTCCAGTCTCTCACGGGGGTCCACATGTCCGGAGGGCGTTGAACTTCTGACGATCCTTCTCTGGATATGAAGCTTCAAATATCCGGTGGTTGATGGTAGTTCAGGCGCTGTGGAGTATCGGACATCCGGTCTCGGTCGGTCATCCAATCACTGTAGACTTGGCCTTTGGTTGTAGTTGTTTTGGCAGACTGAGTGTCCAGGCGTCGGACGTCCGACGGGGACCGGTCATCCGGCGGTTGTAGCTTACAAGCAGCTCTTCCTCTTGTTCCTCGCACTTGGTGTCCTCGCCATCTTGTCCATTTGCTCCTAGATGTTCCATGGTCTTCCTCTTGGTTCCTGAATGCATACCACATATGTTTGAGGTCGTAGCCATGTCTCACATGTGGAAAATGACGGTTCGGAGAGGAGTGAGTTAACCTTGTGTCCAAGGGCGTATAGTCGAGGTCTCATCGTATGTCCTCTTGGGGTTTGCGGAGTAGTCGTAGTTTTAGAGCATCCTCTAGTTCTAATTTAGATTTGATCTAGATTAGAGCTAGCACTACTGCAGGATGCTGCTAACGGAACACTATGATCAGAGGCCCTTTGACGAAACTTTGTGTGATGCATTAATCAAAAACAGGGATGTAAAAAGATCATCAAAAAATATGCAAAATGTTTGCGATGGCGGAGACATCAAACACAGTTCAGATTTTAGTCACGTGTGCGTAGCTGAAATATGGTTGATCCATACGAACTGTTTGTGATTAGACAGAACAACAGAAATGGGCAGCCATATCAATGTGTGTGCTATATACGGCATACAGTTCGCTCCGATGAACTATTTGCTATTAGGGAATGCAACAAAACGGTCAGCGGGATCAAGGTGTGTGTGATATATGACATACGGTTCACTCGGATGAACTGTTTTCAATTAGGGAAGAAAACAGAAACAGTTCAACTTAACAAGATGTGTGTGATATGCGGCATACAGTTCACGTAGATGAACTGTTTGGAATGAGCCAAAAGAACACAAACGATTCATGTAAACAAGATGTGTGTGATACATAGCAAACAACCCACTCAGGCGAGCAACCACGTGGTCAACCTTCTGGCACCCCGTGGGAGGCGCAATGGCGCATCCATCGAACACGATGGTGCACTACAAAAAAATACACTTCTGTGATGATACGTGTTTGTCACAGTAGGTCACGTTTTCTGTCATGCATGTACATCCATGACGATTTTATGACAGAATCAAGATAGTCATACCTGTGTTGTCGTAGAAGTGTTCCATGACATTACCAAAATTATCATCACGGAAGTGTCCACTTCCATGATGATAAATCGCGCGTCATAGAAGTGCTTTCGTCAAGGGTGACCGACACGTGGCAACCACCATAACAGGATGCTGTTAAGCTATCGGGTCGGGTTTCGGATCCGATAACCCGTTAACAGCCCAGACCAATGGGGATTTTCTACGTGTAAAATTCACATTGGCCGGAGGAAACACGTGTTTGCTCCTCGGTGGGCCAGATGTCATCCACTCATTGGACAGGAGGTTCCTATGATACGTTGACATGTGGCACGGCCCAACAGAGGCCCATTCCGGTGAAAAGGTCGGCCCGTTTGACTTGGTCAAAAGGTAACGGGCCGGCCCACGGAAAGCGTGTTAACGACATGTTCGTATATCGCCCATTTACAGCCCGCTAACACCCGGCCCGTCATGGCCAATCGGAATTAAGCCTAGTAGCTTCATTTGGGCCGTCCAATATGATTCCAGCCCGTTGTAACTTCTGGCCCATGTATGGCCCATGATGTCTTTCGACCCATATGAGGCCCTTCGTAACTCTGGTCCCATTAAAGGCCCAAGATGAAACTAGCCCATAATGAACAGTGTATCGCTTTATACCCATTAACGGCCCATTATTCCGTCCGCTGTTTCCAGCCCGTGTTAACTTTCGGCCTTCTAAGGGCTCATTTATTCTTGGGCTCATTTCTAGAACTCGATTAGTTACGGTCTGTTACTGGCCTGTTTCGTTTGTGGGCCAAATTCAGCCCGTGGTTACATTCGGCCCATTTGTGGCCCGTTAACCCCTTGGGCTGTTTTCATGTCAAAAAAAACCGTTGGGCTATTTTCATAGAGTTATCAAATGCGGCCTATTAACAGCCCGTAATGGTCCACGAATAGTACGACCCATGATTGGCGAAATGATTATACGCCCCGTAGAAGGCCCATGGATCCTACGACCTGTAGAAGGCCAATGGATCATACGGCCCGTAGAAAGTCCATGGATCCTATGGCCCATAGAAAGTCCATGGATCCTACGGCCTGTAGAAAGTCCATGGATCCTACGGCCTGTAGAAGGCCTATGGATCCTATGGCCTATAGAAGGCCCATGGATCCTACGGCCTGTATAGAAGACCAATTGATCCTACGGCCCATAGAAGGCCCATGGATCATACAGCCCGTAGGTGGCCCATGGTTACAACAGTTCGTGTGTTGCCATGATTATTGTGGCCTAATTACCAAAAATAGGTTATTGTGGCCACTAGAAAAACACGGAAAAAGAACTGCAGTGACTACAAGCAAACAACTAAACAAGACAATAGAAGACTTGGCAATAGAAGTACTAGTACTATATGAAACTCATTTTGGTGAACCAGTTCATTGGTAAGGTGGACAGGATTAAACTACCAAGTCTTCTATTGCCAAGTACTAGTACATAATAAAAGCATCAAACAAACATATATCTATGTCTTATGGTCACTTCATTATCTTGCCAAATCAAAATAGATACATAGTTCAAATCATATCAGTTCAAGACAAAGCAGCAGTGAAAGAATACAAGGCGTGGGAAATTACACGGCACAACAAGATTTCAGATGGGTACCACGTGTCTACATGTACAACAACACTATTGGCTCTGTTGTGATGCTAGTAATGTGCATGATATGAGAAGTCAACTGTATACACAATTGAAATTCAAATCAACAGAGCTATTGATAAGAGAAAACCTGTTAAAGAAACACGCGTGAACATACCTGCTGTGCCATTGGAGTTTTGATTGGATCCTTCAATTTAAAAATAAGTTTGTATGAGTAAATACAATGATACAAGAGCAGAGCAGTATGCACGATAGCAATGGAATCTTAAATTAGAACAGTTGTTCTTCAGGTTTAGGCACTTGTTCTACATGAACAGAGTACAACAAGACGCAAGAATATAGTACTTAAAATAGAAAATGAGCTCATAGACCTTACCACATTCTTGGTTCGGGACCAGTACAGAACAAGGTGTTCCTAGTCATCGTCTAGTAAATGTGTCTCAGGAGAATGTAAGGGAATTCAATGAGTTTCTTTGCTGGTGAAGTACATTTTCTTCAGCTAATTCCGATACTGCCATCAAGCATTCTTGAAGATAGCAGAGGTATTAACACAGGTTACCTCATCCTGAGTTTCCAAATTGGTCCTTCTCTATAGAGAAAAATGGGAAAATTTGCTGTATTAACCATCATGGAGGTAGGATGTATGGGACAAAGCAAAGTAATTACCATGAATAACATTACTTACACATAACTCCTGGACAAACACCTGCAACTGACATTTTCCTTCATCTTCAATATAATATTTCCAAGATGAGAAGATACGCACATAGGATTTAACAACATCAAATGCGATAGATGCTAAACTACGACTGGCTGGTTGTGCTTCCTCCACAAGAATATGCGTGCTAACTGGTGGAGTTGGGGTTCGCCATGGTAGTACTGTCCCTTTGGGCACTGGAGCTGCCTTACTAACTGCTCTTTTTTGGGAGCTCTATGGTAGAGATGGTGTTGTGTCAACAGGAATTGGGTTACTATCTGCTGGGGTTAGGGTTAGATTGGGTGAAGCTGGTTCTCTGTCCATCGCAGTTTTGGTACAATCTACGAGAGTATGGGTTATGTGTGGTAGGGCTGGTTCTCGTGCATGTACAACCGGGGTGCTATCTCCGCCAAGAGGTAGCACTGTTTTATTTGAAGACCGCGTTTTTACTCCGCTAGATACTGGCATCACCCGCTCCAATTCAAATGGCTGATAAATAGGAACATAGTTGAATGTACAGACATTGTATGAGAGACAGATGCAATAGATAGTGTGGGAAAAAGAGGGCATGAAATAGTTGGCATGCATATTGTTTAACTAAAACGGATAGCATGACATGATTTTCACATATATGATGTCTATCTAAACTGGATAGCATAGCATAACATAATTCAAAGATATGATGAATAACTAAACAGGATCGCATGACATAATTCACCTACATGTTATCTAAGTAATCAAGATCGCATGATTTAATTAACATATGTGATTTATATGCTAAACAGAGGGCATTCGACATGATGTCTAAACTAAGAACATGGTGTTGAATATTGTGTATATGATGTCTAAACTATGCAATGCAAGACACCATATGCACGATATGACCAGTATAACCGTGCCAAGTTAGAGCATACACCTCGGTGGGGGAATAGGACTGGTCATCTGTCTCTGAATCCATCTCTGAGGAGCTATCAGGACCCAACAAGAGATCTCCTTCGACGGGTAGCACTGTCTGCTCTAAAGGCCTTGTTTTCACTCCAGATTTTTCCATCTCCCACCCAAATGGCTGATTCACAGGAAGAGTAGTTTAATGTACAAACATTGTCGACAAATGGAAATGTAATGAAGAAAAGGATGGGCAAGATATCATTCAAATATATGATGCCTGGTTAAACAGGATGGCATTGCACATTTCACATATATTATGGCTGGCTAAAAGACATGAGACTGCATAATTCCCATATATGATACAGAAACTAAACAGGTGGCATTACAGAACATGTCTAAAGTAAGTAGATGACATATATATGTCAAAAGTAGGCATTGCAAGGCAACATATGCATGATATGACTAACATCATCATGCCAAGGTAGAGCAAACACCTTGGGGGGCAGGGTAAATAGGAGTGGTTAGCTACGCCTGAATCCGCCTCATAACAGATATCTTCCTCTGGATTACAGTCTGGAGAGGGGGGGTTGCCATTTAACCCACCATGGAGCGATGTCTGCATGACATTG
The DNA here is from genome assembly GCA_963921465.1 of Triticum timopheevii. Lineage (NCBI taxonomy): Eukaryota > Viridiplantae > Streptophyta > Magnoliopsida > Poales > Poaceae > Triticum > Triticum timopheevii. The sequence goes on from OY997270.1 coordinate 374,435,768, forward strand.
TATTGCGGCGCAAAACTCTTCTCTTTTTCTCTACATGTTCAGCATGACTGTGTACAATATCTGGCATGCATACAACAAAATATGGTGAGATTATGTAAGGAGAGCATGCAGAAATTTAGAGTGATGGTAACAACAAGTGGATGGATCCAAAAATAATGATAGCAGGCTGATGATTGCTTTAATTTAAAAAAAGACAGATGATGATTGCTTTACTATTTGTTTCCCACCCAAGATGAACAACATAGGCATACCCTAGGTGAACCAGATATTAGACAGAGATACTATTCATTGCTGCCTCAATATGTGCCCCATAGCTAATTTAGAACTCAAGTTTGAACATTAATTTGGACCTGACTTGGAGTCTAAGAGGTGAATAGGACGATAAAGTAGCAAGTAATTTTAAGCAATGCATAACATAAGCACAAACAAAAGAGTGCGACCTCTCTTGTGGACTCATGTACTCCTCAGGTTAATCTGCTGAGTCGATGATGGTGATGCCATTGCGGTGGGTGCCGGCAGCAGGGAAGGAGATCTGAGGCGGCGAAAGACGGTCAGGAGTCATGATGTCTGGTTTGGTGGATGCTTCTGTCGATGGAGCAGCTCAGGTGAGGTGGACGACGTCGCGGCAGGAGCAGGACAAACCACACAAAGTTCCCTTCGACACCTACCTGTAACTGAAGTAATTCTGTAAGGGCTAATTTGGCTTGCATGATTCTAAAAACGCAGGGATAGGAAAAACACCGGAATAGGATAGGAATGCACATGGTAAACAGAGCATTTGTAAACATAGAATTTCTGTCAACTTGGGTGTTTGGTTCACAGGAATTGGAAGAGCAGAGAAATGCAAATAAACATGGACAAAATAAAGTGAAACCATATGAAAGTGTGTACAGTTAGAATGTTATTCTGCCACTAATGCACTTGGTCTTGTTTCCATGCATAGGATTTTGAAAAGTAGGTCCAGGTGGATGTTTTGCTCCATTCCTTTCAACAAAATGCATGAATAATTGAATAGTAGAGTGCCATAGGAAAATTCCCTATTGCTATGTTTTTCCGTTAAACCAAAATAGCCCTAATGGATCGACATGAATGTAGAGTAATAAGTGATGCAACAAGTGTACAACCTCTTTGCTGTAGCCGTGTCGACCTCAGCATCATTGGGTTAGTCGCTGAAGAAGTTGAGGCAGAGGTGGCTGTCGGAGGTGTGGAGGAAGATCTGAAGAATCTGTAGACGGCGTCCAGGGCACTGCTCTGTTGTGATGGATCATTCTGTCGTTGGAGCAGCTACGTTGAGCTATAAGACATCAGGGCTAAAGCAGCACAAGACAGACATCATAAATCTCAAGTGGGATTCTAATAGCATCTCCAATAGATGATGTAAAATAGATGTAAAATTTACATCCCCAAAAACCACCTGACTACAACAGATGACGTAAAAACTGTTGACTCTGAACTTAACTGTCGAAACTGAAATTTACCGTGGAATCTGAATGTTACTGTCGAAACTGAACGCAATGGTAGCAGAGAGGCACTTGACATGTAGTTTAGGGAGGGACTGCAGTTCATCTTCAACCTGCACCCCCCCTGAGCCGCCAGCCACCACCGGCCGAACCGCCAGCCCCAGCTCCGCCTCGCCGCCCCGAAACAACTCCCCACCGCTGATCCGCCGCCGCCCCGGCCAGCCCTCTAGCCCCCCCCCCCCGTGCTGAGCTTTTTCTTCGGCGATCCCCACGCCACCGCCCCACCACTGCGCCCCCCACCGCCGGCAACCACCGCCCCCACCCTAAACCCTAAGATAGATAGTGGGGTACCTCTCCGTCGAACCCCCTTCCCGCTGCGGGTGGTTCTTCCTTAACTCTGGCGAGCCCCCTGTCAGTGTCAAAACCGGCGGATCTCGGGTAGGGGGTCCCGATCTGTGCGTCTAAGGCTAATGGTAACAGGAGGCAAGGGACACGATGTTTTACCCAGGTTCGGGCCCTCTCGATGGAGGTAAAACCCTACTTGCTGCTTGATTGATCTTGATGATATGAGTATTACAAGAGTTGATCTATCTACCACGAGATCGTAGAGGCTAAACCCTAGAAGCTAGCTATGATGATTATGATCGTCCTTCTACGGACTAAACCCTCCGGTTTATATAGACACCGGAGGAGGCTAGGGTTTACACAGAGTCGGTTACAAAGAAGGAGATCTAATATCCGGATCACCAAGCTTGTCTTCCACGCAAAGGAGAGTCCCATCCGGACACGGGGCGAAGTCTTGAGTCTTGTATCTTCACGGTCCAACAGTCCGACCAAAGTATATAGTCCGGCTGTCCGGATACCCCCTAATCCAGGACTCCTCCAGTAGCCCCTGAACCAGGCTTCAATGACGATGAGTCCGGTGCGTAGATTGTCTTCGGCATTGCAAGGAGGGTTCCATCTCCGAATACTCCAAAGTAATTACCGAACACTTAAATCATGCCCGGATCTGCAAGACGATTTTCACATGCCATCATGGAGAGATCGATGTTCCACAAATGTAATCTGCTGACATCTTTAGACAACATGACATAGTATCATGGTCGAGTAATTCTTGAACTGTCTTTCCACAACCAACCACCACTATTGCGAGGCGGCATCCTCGGCACGTCTTGTCAAAGCAGAGATCGTGTTCCCCTTATCGCGGGGCTTTCATCAATACGGGCGCGCCCCTCTCCTGGCGTGCCCAGGTGGGTTGTACCCACCTGATGGACCCGCAGACGACCCCCCTGATACTATGAAATCACATATTTCCAGAAAGAAATCGGGAGAAAGAATTATCGTGATCCACGAGATAGAGCCGCCGCCAAGCCCTGTTCTTCCTCGGGAGGGTAGATCTGGAGTCTGTTTGGGGCTCCAGAGAGGGGGATTTTCATTCTTTGTCATCACCAACCCATCTCCATCACCAATTCCATGATGCTCCCCACCGGGAGTGAGCAATTCCTTCGTAGGCTCGTTGGTCGGTGAGGAGTTGGATGAGATTCATCATGTAATCGAGTTAGTTTTGTTAGGGCCTGATCCCTAGTATCCACTATGTTCTTAGATTGATGTTGCTATGACTTTGATATGCTTAATGCTTGTCACTTTGGGCCCAGGTGCCATGAACTCAGATCTGAACCATTTATGAATTCATCATTATATCCATGTTTTAGATCCGATCTTGCAAGTTATAGTCACCTACTATGGTTATGATCCGACAACCCCGGAGTGACAACAACTGGGCCCACTCTCGGTGATGACCATAGTTTGAGGAGTTCATGTATTCATTATGTATTAATACTTTGTTCCGGTTCTCTATTAAAAGGAGGCCTTAATATTCCTTAGTTTCCAATATGGACTCCGCTGCCACAGGAGGGTAGGACAAAAGATGTCATGCAAGTTCTTTTAATAAAGCACGTATGACTATTTAGGGAATACATGCCTACATTATATCGATGAACTAGAGCTAGTGCCGTATCGCCCTAGGTTATAACTGTCACATGATGAATATCATCCAACAAGTCACCGATCCAATGCCTACGAATTTATCATATACTGTTCTTGCTAATTTACTACTATTTCTACTGCTATCGTTGTGCTACTGCTATTGCTACTCTGATTTATCATAAAGATTTCAATCTCTCAAAATAATATAAGTGAAGCATTAGAGGATTTCTTCAAAAAAATTACTAACTCTCAAATAAATCTAATTGAAGCATGAGAGTTTTTCTTCAAAAATATAAAAGCATACCGTGCTAAAAAAAGATATAAGTGAAGCATGAGAGTTTTTCTTCAAATATGTGGCAACAGCCTGTGCAATCTGGGAGCTGACCCATTTGGTTACTTTGCCGTCTGTGGAAGGCAACAAAGGCTGTGGGAGTTTGCCGTTCGTGGCAGATGACAAAGGCTGGGGAGGGCATGACACGTGGCTGACGTCAGATAGTAGACGACAAAGGGGAGGGCATCTTTGCCGTCTGCTGGCGGATGACAAAGACTACCATCAGCCACCTAACGTAGCTAACGCCTATTATTTACCGTCCACATTCTTTGCCGTCTGCCACCAACAGCAAAGGGCCTTTGCCGTCCGCTTTGCGGAAGCAGACGACAAAGAACCTACTTACCGTCTCTTCCTTTGTCGGGCAGCTTCGACGTCCACTTTTGGTACCTTTGCCGTCTGCCATGGCAGACGGCAAAGAAGCTGATTCCTGTAGTGATGGAGGAGTTTACCTGTTTTATGATTGGTAACCCACAAGTATAGGGGATCAATTTTAGCCGCTTTCCATAAGTAAGAGTGTCGAACCCAACGAGGAGCTAAATGTAGAACAAATATTCCCTCAAGGTCTCGACCACTGATACAACTCTGCGCACGCTTAATGTTCTCTTCACCTAGAATAAGTATGGAACTAGAAGTACTTTGTAGGTGTTGTAGGATAGGTTTGCAAGATAATAAAGAGCACGTAAATAAAAACTAGGGGCTGTTTAGCAAGTGTGGAAAAGTGGTGGTAGGAGTTGCGGAATTGTCCCTAAGCAATTGACTACGTTACTAGACCGCTAGCAAGTTTTATGTGGGAGAGGCCACTGCTAGCATGTCATCCCTTACTTGGAATTCTATGCACTTATGATTGGAACTATTAGAAAGCATCCAAAACTACTAGCATTCATTAAGGTAAAACCCAACCATAGCATTACGATAAATTGGCCCCCCTTCAATCTCGTATGCATCAATTTCTATGCTAGGCTGAAGTTGCTATCACCCTTGCCCTCCAACACATAGTCCTATCAACATACAACTAACCCTATGTTGTGATCCACACGCTCGCTCATATGATAGGCACCAAAGGACAACAACATAACCACAAGCAAATAAAACCAATCATAGCAATTTACCAATTACCCTATAGGACAACAAAAATCTAATTAGACGTCATAGGATGGCAATACATCATTGGATAATAATATGAAGCATAAAGCACCATGTTCAAGTAGAAGATACAACGGTTTGCGGGAGAGTGGACCGTTGTGGATAGATGGGGGAAAGTGATGGAGGTGTTGGGGAATATGACAGAGGTGTTTGTGTAGATGGCCGTCACATGATGATTGCCCTGGCGGCGTTCCGGCGCCACCGGGAGAGAAGGGGAGAGAGCCCCCTCCTTCTTCTTCTTCCTTGACCTCCCCCCTAGATGGGAGGAGGGTTTCCCCTCTAGTCCATGGCCTCCATGGTGGCGGAGGGGCGAGAACCCCTCCGAAATTGGATCTCTCTCTCTGTTTCCTTCTGTTTCTGCGTTCCCAGGTTCCGCCCTTTCACCGTTTCTTAAATTCTCGGAGATCCGTAACTTCGATTGGGCTGAAATTTTAACACGATTTTTATCCGGATACTAGATTTCTTGCGGAGAAATAAGGGCACAAACCGCCTTACGGGGTGCCCACAAGCCCCCTGGCCGTGCCCTGGGTAGGGGGCGCGCCTCAAGGGCTTGTGGGCCCATCGGGCATCGTCTCGCGCTGATTCCGCTTCCCAAAAATCACATACATTCCAAAAAAAAATCTCCGTAAATTTTTATCGCGTTTGGACTCTGTTTGATATGGATTTTTTGTGAAACAAAAAAACATGCAAGAACTGGCACTGGGCACTGGATCAATATGTTAGTCCCAAAAATAATATAATAGTTGCCAAAAGTATATGAAAGTTGTAGAATATTGACATGAAATAATAAAAAACTATAGATAATGACGGAGACGTTCAATGCTATGTTACCTAAGAGAGAGGAGTAGGTCCTAGGTAGTACTTGTCATGTGCTAGAATGATGATGAGTTATTTACCTAGGATGACTAACCTTAGCTAGTGTTGGTTAACTTGTCGTGTGCTATGTTGATGGTGAGTTATTATATAATTAGGATGATGATCGAGTTGTTATACGACTACGATGATGATGATGATGACGAGGCCGTACAACTTGTCATGTGCTAGAATGATGATTAGTTGGGGTGGAAGAACTGAATATAAAATCAGATTGTACAGTACTAGCTAAATCGAATCTACTAAGTATAATCGGATTCTACACTACTAAATCTAATTCTACACTATTTTCTACAAGAATAAATGAAATTCATGGCGTCCACGGATGAGGGAGGCACGTGGGACGGGGAATAAAGAGGCGCGGGGGAGGAAATTTCACCTATTGACCTGGAGGTGGCGGCGGTTGCGCTAGTCCGGCGGCGACGAGCTGCATTGGCGAGCGAGGTGCGGAGGTGGCGGAGGCAGGGTGGTGGAGAGGCAGTGAAAAAGATGTGATAAGTGATTTGGGATGACTTACGTTTCTCACTGGTACAGGTAGATAGAAGATGTACTAGTGCTGGTGTGGGCCTAACAAGCGACACCATAATAAAGTATAGCCCAAAGTTTTTTTTAGAAAACATCAATGTCGTGCTAAAATAATACTATGCTAGCACTAATGGTATATCAATGTGGTATCAAATATGCCAACGCGAACACTATTTAGAAAAGATAGTGTTGGCGTTGGTTGAAAATGACACGCCACAAACTAAAGTTGCGGCTAGCCATTTTCTCTACAAGTGATAGGAGATGTGCCCATGGCCGTGAGCCGCGCGACCACGCCCAAGGGGGCCGCGGCGGCTACGTCGTTGCTGCCTGGGCAGTATGGTCGGTTGTGACGCCCCCGATTCAATCGTACACTAATCATGCACACAAATGTGTACGATCAAGATCAGGGACTCACGTGAAGATATCACAACACAACTCTAAAAGTAAAAAAGTCATACAAGTATCATATTACAAGCCAGGGGCCTCGAGGGCTCGAATACAAGTGCTCGAACATAAACGAGTCAGCGGAGGCAACAATATCTGAGTACATACATAAGTTAAACAAGTTACCATAAGATGGCTAGCACAAACTGGGATACAGATCAAAAGAGGCGCATGCCTTCCGCCTGGGATCCTCCTAAACTACTCCTGGTCGTCGTCAGCGGCCTGCACATAGTAGTAGGCACCTTCAGTGTAGTAGGAGTCATCATCGACGGTGGCGTCTGGATCCTGGGCTCCAACGTCTGGTTGCGGCATCCGAGAAGAAAGGGAAAGAGGGGGAAAAGAGGGAGCAAAGCAACCGTGAGTACTCATCCAAAGTACTCGCAAGCAAGGATCTACACTACATATGCATGGGTATATGTGTAAAGAGGCAATATCGATGGATTGAACTGTAGAATGCCAGAATAAGAGGGGGATAGCTAGTGCTATCAAAGACTATGCTTCTGGTAGCCTCCGTCTTGCAGCATGTAGAAGAGAGTAGATTAAAGTCCTCCAAGTAGCATCACATAGCATAATCCTACCCGGCGATCCTTCCCTCGTCGCCCTGTGGAAAAGCGATCACCGGTTGTCTCTGGAACTTGTCTGGTTGTGTTTTATTAAGTATCCGGTTCTAGTTGTCATAAGGTCAAGGTACAACTCCGGGTCGTCCTTTTACCAAGGGACACAGCTATTCGAATAGATAATCTTCCCTGCAGGGGTGCACCACATAACCCTACATGCTCGATCCCTCTGGCCAGACACACTTTCCTGGGTCATGCCCGGCCTTGGAAGATCAACACGTCGCAACCCCACCTAGGCCTAACAGAGAGGTCAACACGCCGGTCTAAATCCTAAGCACGCATGGGTCTAGGCCCATTGCACACCTGCACGTTGCGTGGGAGGCCGGAAGCAGACCTAGCCTCCCTAATACAAGAGCAAGCGTTCCAGTCCAATCCGGCGCGCGCTGCTCAGGCACTGACGTCTAGAAGGCTTCGGTTGATACCACGACGTCGAGTGCCCATAACTGTTCCCGCATAGTTGGTTAGTGCGTATAGGCCAGTGGCCAGACTCAGGTCAAATACTAAGATCTCGTTAAGCGTGTTATTTTGAAGTAACCACGGACACCGACCAGGGCCAGGCCCACCTCTCAGCTAGGTGGTCTCAACTAGCCCTGTCGCTCCGCCACAAAGTAACAGTCGGGGGCCGTCGGGAACACATGCCCACCTCTACCGGGATGGAGCCACCTGTCCTTCCAGCCCCCACATAGGAATCACTTGCGGGTACTCTACGAGCCGACCCGACTTTAGTCACCATATGTATAGTATATATGTATAGTATAAACCCGTGATCACCTCCCGAGTGATCACGGCCCGATAGTACAGCAAGGCAGACTGACAAGAATGTAGGGCCATTGATGATAAACTAGCATCCTATACTAAGCATTTAGGATTGCGGGTAAGGTATCAACAGCTGTAGCAACAATGACAGGATATGCAACAGAATAGGATTAACCGAACAGTAACATGCTACACTACTCTAATGCAAGCAGTAGAGAGAAGAATAGGCGATATTTGGTGATCAAGGGGGGGGGGGGGCTTGCTTGGTTGCTCTGGCAAGAAGGAGGGGTCGTCAACTTCGTAGTCGAACTGGGAAGCAGCATCGTCGGTCTCATAGTCTACCAGAGATAAGAAGGAGGGGGGGGCAATAAATACAATGCAAACATAAGCATGATGATGCATGAAATGACAATGAGCGATGCTAGGTGTGCCCTAACGCGGCAGTAGGTGGTACCGACAAAAGGGGAGAAACATCCGGGAAAGTATCCCAGGTGTTTCGCGTTTTTGGACAAATGAACTGGAGGTGAAATGTTGCAGGTTCTCTATGCTAGGGACGTGTGGCTGACAAATGGGCCGCGTATTCGGATTCATCTCGTGGTCCTGAGCAACTTTCGTGTACAAAGTTTTTTCATCCGAGCTACAGTTTATTTTATATTAATTTTCCTAAGTTTTAAACAATTTCTAAATTATTTTAATTTTAAAATTAAATGTTAAATTGCTATGGGTACACAGAAGTGTACCCACATATGGGCTTGTGTGGCTGACCAGTGGGCCCAGTTGACTTGGTCAACTACCAGTCAGCAGAGGCTGACTGATGGGGCCAGTCAAAGTCAACATCCCAGTCAGCATTGACCGTTGACTGGTCAATTTAACCAGTGGGTCCCCATGGTCAAAGACTTAGGTTAATTAACATTATTTAATTAGGGTAATCTATTATTAGGTTAATTTAAACATGATTAAATAAGTTAATTAATTAAGTATCATTATTTTATTTTTCTATTTATATATTTTTTCTATTCTTTTTCTTCCTTTTTTTATTCTGAAATGTTCAGGGGCGGGGCCCCACTTGTCATTGGCCCCAGGGGGTGGGGCCCAAGTGCCATAGGCCCCTGTGGCCTATGCGGGTCGGGCGATGGGGCGCTGGAGGTGCCTGACCCGGGCGAGGGCCAGCGGGCACGGAGGGGAGCCGGGCACCGGAGATGGCACCGGCGAGGCTATGGCGGGGCAGCACCGGGGCTGGGCGGCGCGGTGGAGGGCGCGCGGGGCGCAGTGCAGTGGGTGGCGGGGTGGGCTGCACGCGCGGGCGACGGAGCCGCGCAGCACGGGGCGGTGAGCACGGGCGGCCACGGGGATGAGCAGCGGCGCCAGGGGAAGCGGGGCGCGAGCGGGTGGAGGTGGCCGCCGGCGGAGGTAGGCGGGCGCGGCGGCGGGGACATGTGCGCGCGAGCAGGCTACGAGCGCGGGCGCGGCGGGGCTGTCGAAGCAGCAGCCGCAGGGGCACCGGGGCACGGCGCCGGGCGCGGGTGAGCGCAGCCGAGCGCGGATGCGTGTGCACGCGGTGGTGCACCTGTTGGATTCTATGGTAGGGTGCGTCGACTGCAAATTAAATTTTCCTACGCGCAGAACAACCAAGAACATGCTAAGGGAGATGGATCATAGATTGTTACCACTAGACGCGCAGTGTCGTGCAGCGGAAGAAGAGTTGGGGCAGCGCGTCCACGTGGATCGTCTCCTCCTCGTCCGATCTACCTTGAACAGCTGGTTGTGCGAACCCACGTACAAGTTCGCCGGAGCGGCGCAAGTTCACCGCCTCTAACGGTATCCGTGCGTGCAGGAGGAACACCGTGCGGCGGACTGCTAGGTCCGATCATGCAGTCGGCGCGCGAGTGGAGGTTGCTATTCGCAACTTGTGCAAACCCTAGTCGCAGCGCCGAAGCGATCAACCATATGAGTGTGCTGCACCTCCACTTTATATAGGCGTCCGTCGCGGGCTCAACACTTGGGCCTCGCACGGACCTTAAAGCCCAAAGTCTACTCGTTCACGTTCCTAGTAAAGCTCGGATCACATCCGACCAGTGTCCTACGAACCGACCTCGTAGGTTCCTTCCCTTAAGCGCGCGACCCCTTAGGTTCAAGTCGGCTTGGTCACAGTTTGGATCACCTCCGACTTGCACAGTTGGTAGCGGCCTCTAGCAAGGCGTGTCGACCACCAAGCAGACTATGAAGCTGGTTAGGCGAACCTGTACAACGTGTCACACTTCTGTTCCCTTTGCCTCATGATATATGTTGTCGGGCTTAAGGTGAGACTGTCATCCGTGTGCTAGCCCGACCTCTTTCTCGTTCCAGTGATACCGACCACAAATCGGATTATCTCATAATCCCTGTCGCATGGCCATGCTTATCCTGGTCAGATCACACGAGGGGCCCAGAGTATATCTCTCATGATCGGAGGGGCAAATCCCATCTTGCTCGACCATGTCTCGCAGCATGGGACTGGACAAACCCGAAACCTACCTTTGTAACTACCTAGTCACGGAGTACCGTTTGGTCGGCCCAAAGCAAGTCTGTCACCATCCCGAGTACATGCGTCAGCTCAGGTCTTATGACATAGAACGTATGTTGTACTAGAGACTCAGAGATGACATATCGCTGCGTCTCATAGTTGGGTCTGTCCGACTTGGACCTTGTCTCGACTCGAATCCGACTACGTCGAATCCGACCAGACCTTTCCAAGTCCATATTATCCGGTTAGCATCCAATGCTCCATGGCTAGTGAGACCGAGCGATCGACCGTGTCATATGCTAGTCTAGTCAGCTGCGAGTGCACACATCCCTTTCGACTAGGGACCTTTTAGGACAGTCATCATACAATGCATAGTCCCACAAACAAGTCACGTACTTGCTGATACACATGAATGATAATGTCCAAGGACTATCTTTATTCATAAACGCATAGGAAATATCATCATACATGATTGCCTCTAGGGCATATCTCCAACAGTCTCCCACTTGCACTAGAGTCAATCAAATAGACATCGAATGCCCATAGCTCTAACGTGCCCCTCATGCTTGGGTTGTGGAAGCGGCTTAGTCAACGGATCTGCAATGTTTGCATCCGTGTGAATCTTGCATAACTCTACATCACCATTCTTTACGATCTTTCGTATCAGGTGATATTCCCGATCTATGTGTCTGACCTTGTGGTGATTTTCTTGGTTCCTTGGCTTGTGCGATGGCACAGAATTATCACAATGAAGGTCCAACGGTTTCACCGAGGCTGGGAAAATACCAAGACCATCCAGAAAATGCCGGATCCAAACACCTTCCTTTGCAGCTTCACAAGCCGCAATGTATTCGGCTTCTGTGGTAGAATCGACCACCGTATCCTGCTTGGAACTCATCCAGTGCACTGCCCCTCCGTTCAGGACGTACACGAATCCGGACTGTGATCGACAATCATCTCTGTCGGTTTGGAAACTATCATCGACGTAACCCATTATGACAAGCTCTTCCTTACCTCCATAAACTAGGAACATCTCGTTAGTCCTTTTTAGGTACTTCAAAATAGTCTTTACCGCTGCCCAGTGACTCTCACCTGGGTTGGCCTGGTATCTGCTTGTTAGGCTTATTGCAAAAGCAACATCAGGCCTTGTACATATCATGGCATACATGATGGATCTGATTGCCGAGGCATATGAAATCCTACTCATCCTGCTTCGTTCATCAGATGTTGAAGGACTCTGAGTCTCGCTTAGCCCTATACCACGTGAGAGTGGCAAGAACCCTTTCTTCGCCTCACTCATGTTGAACCGCTTCAACACTTTATCTATGTACGTGCTCTGGCTCAAGCCGAGCAGCCTTCTCGATCTATCTCTATAGATCTTAATGCCTAAAATATACACTGCCTCTCCAAGGTCTTTCAACGAAAACTTGCCATTCAATGATCCCTTGACCGAGTTCAACATCGAAACATTATTTCCGATCAGTAATATGTCGTCCACATAAAAGATCAAAAACACTATCGAGCTCCCACATAACTTATTGTATAAACAAGAGTCCTCTTCGCTTTTGATGAAACCGAGACCAGTGACGACGTCATCAAAACGAATGTTCCAGCTCCGAGATGCTTGCCTCAACCCATAGATGGATCTCTTGAGATTTCATACCTTACTAGCGCTAGTCGGATCGACAAAACCCTAAGGATGTATCATATACACGTCCTCGGTTAAATTTCCGTGAAGGAAAGCCGTTTTGACATCCATCTGCCATATCTCATAATCGAAGTATGCAGCTATAGCTAGTACGATCCTCACCGACTTCAGCATCGCTACCGGCGAGTAAGTCTCGTCGTAGTCAATTCCTTGAACTTGTCCATAACCCTTAGCGACAAGCCGAGCTTTGTGGATCTGAACATTTCCATCCACATCGGTTTTCTTCTTAAAGACCCATTTGCAACCAATGGCCATTACGCCTGGTGGCGGATCAACCAAGTCCCAGACTTGATTCTCATCCATGGACTTTAACTCGGATCTCATGGCCTCCACCATGCCTCGGAATCTTGGCTCACCATCGCTTCTGCATACATGTCCGGCTCGTCGCTTTCTAGCAACAACACATCACGCACTCTGCGCAATCTTTCCAACCTCCATGGTTCTATTGCCGCTTCCACTACGGGTTCCCTGACTGACTCCAGGTATGATCTCATCACCAGCCGAGCCGTCCCTGTGTGGTCCTCGAATTTCTTCGAGTCGAACCGTCCTCCCACTGGCCTCCCGACTGAGAAACTCTTTCTCAAGGAAAACACCGTTCCGAGCAACAAACACTTTGTTCTCCTCCCGGTTGTAGAAGCTATATCCCAAGTTTCCCTCAGATATCCCATGAATATGCATTTATCCAACTTGGGTGTAAGCTTGTCTGACATAAGTCGCTTGACAAATGCTTCACAACCCCAAATCTTTAGAAAAGACAAACTGGGACTCTTCTCGGTCCACATCTCATGTGGTGTCTTGTCTACGGATTTTGATGGTACCCTGTTAAGTGTGAAAGCTGCAGTTTCTAGAGCGTATCCCCAGAATGACAAGGGTAAATCCGATTTTCTCATCATAGACCGGACCATGTCCAACAAGGTCCTATTCCTCCGTTCTGACATGCCGTTTCTCCGTGGCGTACACGGAGGTTTGAGCTGAGGTACTATACCTCGGCTTTTCAGATAATCATCAAACTCCTGGCTCATGTACTCACCTCCACGATCAGATCGCAGAAGCTTTATAGTCTTGCCGAGCTGATTCTCAACCTCGTTCTGAAACTCTTTGAACTTTTCAAAAGTTTTCGACTTGTGCCTCATCAAATAGATATATCCATATCTACTCAAGTCGTCGGTAAAAGTCACGAAGTACTGATAGCCACCTCTGGCAATTGTGCTCATTGGACCACACACATCACTGTGTATAAGCTCCAACAGCTCAGACGCCCTCTCGCAACTCTTTGCGAAAGGAGACTTAGTCATCTTGCCGAGCAAGCATGATTCACATGTCTCGAATGACTCAAAGTCAGACGAAGTTAGGAGCCCATCATCATGGAGCTTCTTCATGCGTTTCAGACTAATGTGTCCAAGCCGGCAATGCCAGAAGTATGTCGGATTTATATCATTAGGCTTATGTCTCTTGACATTCACGTTATAGACCGGTTCCTATTCTAGATTCAATATAAATAGCCCATCAACAATGGGTGCATAGCCGTGGAACATACCATTCAAAAATATCGAACAACCATTGTCCTTTAAATTGAATTCATAACCTTGACTCATCAAACATGAGGCAGAAATAATGTTCCGACTAAGTGCAGGAATGTAATAACATTTATTCAATTCCATAATGAATCCGGAAGGAAGCTGGAGCTGCATCGTGCCGACCTCCAACGCAACAACTCTTGCTTTGTTGCCGACCCTGATGTCAATCTCCCCTTGTGCCACACGCCTAGTACTTACCAGGCCCTGCATCGAGTTGAAAATATGAACAACCGATCCGGTATCAAATACCCAAGGGCTACTAGGTATGTCAGCAAGGTAAATGTCTATAACATATGCAACAAGTGTACCTTTGCCTGAAGCAGCATTCCTGGCCTTCTTGCCATGCTCTGCAAGCCACTTGCTACAGTTCCTATTCCAGTGTCCGGTCTCCTTGCAGTGATAGCAAACGGTTTTCGAGTCCGGTCCAGACTTCGGCGCAGCGGCAGAGGTTACCGTCTCCGTGCCCTTTGCCTTAGCCTTTTTCTTGGACCAACTCTTCTTGAACTTAGCCGATTTCTGCACCATCAACACTTGATGCGTGCCTTCCTTAATATCCTGCTCTGCCACTTTGAGCATCCCATGCAACTCAGTGAGCTTCTTATCCATGCCATGCATATGATAGTTCGAGATGAACGTCCCATAGCTGGGCGGAAGAGAACCCAGAACTGCATCAGTAGCCAGCTCATCCAAGAGCGGGAAGCCCAACCGATCCAAAGCTTGCACATATCCGATCATCTTGATCACATGTGGGCTTAGTGGATCACCTTCCTTTAGCTTGCAATCCATTAAGGATCGCCAGACGTTGAACCTTTCGGTCCTAGCCTGTGTCTGAAACATGCTCTTGAGACTCTCGATCATATCGTAAGCCTCAACATTTTCAAAATGCTAGCTATTGCAAATCGGGCTCCATACAAGCCAGCATCAGACAACTGATCTTCGTTGATTCATCAACGAGTTTCTGGTAGGCATTTTTAGTTGTGTCATTAGCATTATCGGCAGGTTCCTCTGGAAGCGGATCCTCTAGAACATGTTCCTTTTTATCATGCTTGAGAACAATTCTCAGATTTCTATACCATGTGGTAAAGTTTGTTCCATTCAGTTTATCCTTTTCCAGAATTGATTTCAATGCAAAGTTGGGTTGAGCAGGTGGTGCCATTGATCTACAACAGAAAATATGCAATCACTAAGCAATGTGTTTATGTAGAGTAATTCAAGCCTAAACAGAAATACTCCCACTGAAGTCAGCATCCCTCCGCAAACTCTCAGTGATTCAGGATCCAACTAGAGCATGCGACTAGTGAGCTTTAGTATCACTGCTAGCCAACATACCTATTCGGTAAGCAACTCCTTACTAATCGTATCTCTATACGACTCCTGTCGGTTGGGAAGGTATCTCATACCCCGGCTCCCAACCTTCTTTGCCACAAGGCCCAAAACCGTTTTGATAGCCTTGTCAAATTAACCTGACGCAGTGCATGTCCGTGTTCGACACGAACCCTTCAATTCAAGGACACCCAGCAGCACCCCAATTTTATGAGCCCACTACTAGACGTACTTGACGTGCGAAGGTGCAACATCGGGAATGGCAATTTACTTGATATTCATGAGGGATCTTTCTACCATTCTAACATGCATAGAAACAAAGAAGCATAGCAATCACATATAAACATATATTGTGAAATAGTATGGCTCCTTCATGGACGTTCTTCCAGGCCGGCTCCGACTCTGATGACCATCTAGGAACTCCATCTTGTTTGTCATGCCGGGACGCCAAGCCACCAACCTGACCTCTATTATCCAACTACTACAACTAGTAATGAATTTACATAGAGTCACAAGTCGACACGCAGGTCGTTATACATTATAATGACAACACTTTGGCTCCTGCCGGCTGACAAATATGACACGCATGCCATGTATAAATTACACACATGCATCACATACACATGAGCCATATTATTCACATCAAACCTGCAAAACAAAGTTATGCATAGAATCACATTCTACCGGTTTGTGTGTTGGGTACGAAATACACGACGCTATGCACACGGCGGTCCCATAGTTGGGTCTGTCCGACTTGGACCTTGTCTCGACTCGGATCTGACTACGTCGAATCCGACCAGACCTTTCCAAGTCCATATTATCCAGTTAGCATCCAATGCTCTATGGCTAGTGAGACCGAGCCATCGACCGTGTCATATGCTAGTCTAGTCGGCTGCGCGTCCACACATCCCTTTCGACTAGGGACCTTTTAGGACAGTCATCATACAATGCATAGTCCCACAACAAGTCACGTACTTGCTGATACACATGAATGATAATGTCCAAGGACTATCTTTATTCATAAACACATAGGAAATATCATCATACATGACTGCCTCTAGGGCATATCTCCAACAGCACCGAGGGAGACAGAGAGGAGGGAGAGGCCGGGCCTCACTGCGCGGAGTATCGGTCGGGGCAACGGGGCGCGAGGAGGGCGACGGGGACGACGGCACCGGAGGGGAAGCAGGCCGGCGATGAGGAGGAGGCAGGCCGATGGGGAGGTTCCGACGACAGGCGATGTCGGCAGCGTCATCGGGCGCGAGCAGATCCGTCGAGGGAGAGGGAGAAGGGAACGCGAGGCGGCGGGCGACGGAGCCGGCGAGGGCAACGACGGAGCCGGCGAGAGCGACGATGTGCGCGTCGGGGGCGGTGCTGGGATCTGGTCCTTCCCGATCCAGATCAGGGGGGGAGGAGGAAGCGAACGTGGGGGAGGGGGCGAGGGGAGTGGGGTATTGGGCGACTGGGAGGGACCGCTAGGGTTCGGTCGCCCCAGGGGTGTTGTAGGCGCCGGCTGGGCCGGCCTGATTGGCACCGAGGCCATCTGGGCCATGGCCCAGCGGTGGGGGGGGGGGGGGGGGGTTGTTCTCCTTTTATCTTTTTTTGTATTTTTTTGTATTTTTCTTTTACTGTTTTATTTTTAGTATCTCTTTATTTTTAGTTTTTTTTACTTATGATCTTAGTTCCTAAAAATAATATTACTACCTATGCTAATATCACTATATCTTGGGCACCAAAAAAAAGTTTAATATTGTATATTTTATAAAAGGCATTTAACTGTTGATTTTGGCTGCTGTTCTATTAAATTTGGAGTATCTAAACATTTCATAACAATGTGTTTTACCACCATAATCATCTATGATTTATTTGCTACAATTTGAACATTTTGATTCGCAATTGAAAACTTTTATTGTTTGACTTTAATTCAAATTTGAATTTGGATCGGTTCTGAACTCACACAAGATTGGCAACAGTAATCTTGGGGACGTTGCATCATTACCAGAGGGTTACTGTAGCTTGATTACCCGGACGTCACATCGGTGGCGAGGCCGGGCGCGGGGCTGGATATGCGTGGCACGAGGAGATGAGCCAGATCCTCCACGACCACGACGACCTCCCAGCCGTGCTCTCTCTCCTCATGTGCGTCCCCTCGTGCACCGTCGTCGGCAACATTGGGAGTTGGTGGGTGGGATGAGAGAAAAATTAGGGGAGAGATAGGTGAAACAGGCATGGGTGGATGACATATGGGCCTGGCCAGACACAAACGGACCAGGAGAAAACAGAGAACGTCAGTTTGTGCCTGTTTAGTACCTAAATCCAACTCTAATTTAGGATAAAAATTGGTCTTCGCCGATATAAAATGGACATGATGTCTGTTTAGGTCGCTGCATTGGGCCGTGTTGTTCGCGCGGACCAAAATGGACAAACGCAGAGTGGAGGGCCCATCATGTTGCGCGTGAGCGGGATGGTCGGCCGAAAACTTAGCCGGTTGACCGAACACAGTCGTTTACCCCAAAATGTCCGGGGGAGAAAGAGGGGTTGAGTTGGACGATTGGGAGGCCGTGGAGCTTGAGCAACTCATGGCATCGCGGCCATACAGGTAACTCACGGCGTCGCGGGCACACCGAAGTCTATGCATCAATGCATGTATGCTTCCTCTGCCCTAACCCAGTTAGGGCATTTCTAACCGACCCTATCCGGCTGTAATGGAGTAAATTTGAATGTTTTGTCCTCTAAGTCGCAACTAGACGATCCCTTATACCAGTTAGTGGAGTAAAAAAATTAATCCATCCCTATTCATCCGCTTATATTTACTTCAGCTCGCGGCAGCCAAGTAAAATTCTCCCCCTCTCTCTTCCTCTCCCCCGCCCCCCTCTCCTCCCGATGTCCGGGAACGGTGGCCGGAGGTCTCCTCTGTCGATCCGCGCCGCCACGCCAGCGGGTTGTAGGCGGCCACCGCTTCCTCGAGCCGCCGCCGCTCGCCCAATCCCCCCGACGCTGTGCCCCTCACCTGATTGGAGGATTCTTGGAGCTCCCTCCGCCGCGTCCGACAACAGTCGTGGGTGGCGGAGATCACCGACCGGGAGACCCACAAGCGGATATGGGTCAGGTAGTTCCTCACGGTCGAGCTCACGGCCTTGAGTATGGCCGGTGGCAGGTCCGGTTCCATGGTCGCGAGGCGAGGCTCAACTTCCCCTTCGGTACGGCTCCGGTCCACCTCGTCCTGCCGGAGCCGAGGGTGGTGAGCGCTCGGATGGCGCGGGAGGACTCTGAGGCGAGGGAGCGCCTCGAGGCGAAGGCCGCCTCCGAGGCCTACATGGATGACCATTCGCCGGCAGTACCCGGAGCTCGTGGAGGCAGAGCGGGCGATATTCGCCGTCAATGACGGCGAAGTTATCGTCATCTCCGACGACGAGGGTAGCAACGAGGGCGGCGAGGAGGAGATTGACGTCGAGCAGTGGCGGAGTGTCTTCCCCAACGACAACGACGACGGCACTGGCCCGGATCCAGCTCGCACCGAGGGTGGCCTCACCAGGAAGGACTGGCTCGACCTCCGCTTCGCCGAATTTAGTTCAATTTTTTGGTTTTAGTTTAAATTTATATTTAATGTTCGGTTGCAAGGACTATCTATGTTGAACTTATGTTTAAATGCATGCATCTTTCTGTTAAAATTTAATTGAATTTATGCAAATTTACTATTACTCCGCTAATTTTAGGGGATCGGTTAGGTCCGGCAAAATTCTAGTGGAGTATATATACTCCACTAAGGTATACTAGGCCGAATACTCCGCTATCTTTTGAACCCTGAACGGAGAGACTTACCAATTCATCGACACATGCTGCCGAAGTTCCAATCCCTCATAGTTCCTTGCTTCTATCCTGTAGTTCTGGTTGTTGTTTGTGTATGCTACATTTGCATAGTCCAAATGAATTGGTAGGAACTTTAGGAATCCTACTAGTCGCCGGTAAGGTTCGGAGAGAGTAGCATGAATAGTCGCATGTGTTCCTGTTCTATAAAAAAATGACCATAATTTCTGTAGCTGAGTAATAACTGAAATACCAATTGAACATTAAGGTATAATTTACAAATACACGACAATAAGGTAGAGTGTGCATACCAGTCTGTTCTCCCACTCGCATATGGTGAAAGTCCAATAACAGACTTCACAAAGAAATCAGATATATAGGAAAATCAAAAGAAATAAAGAACAGTATCCATATAACAAATCAAGTCCCCAACTAGAAGATCAACATATTCTCTGTGCAGGCTCGCGATCTTGTTGCGGAACTTATATGGCATAATTCAGACACGCCATTCAGGTCATGTTGCGCTGCTCTGGAACTATGCCTTCAACCTAGCTTGTTCGCCTCACTCCCGTTTTGGGTTTGTCAAGCCATTCCTCTCCGAAAGTTTATGTCCTCCACAATGGCATCCTGAGATACTTCCTGGATTTCTGAACTCTCTGTTCTCTCCATCCTTGTTAGCACTCTCCTTGAGTTTCTTGTCTCATGCTCCTGGGTTACCCTGATCTCATCCGGTTCATGAACATTAGCGCCAGTCTGCTCTGTACTTTCGTCTGGACGGACTTGCACTGTTTCGTCCATATTGTTTGCATTTGGGACACCATCATTCTCAGGCGCTGCAGGAGCAGGGTTTGCGAGTGCAACTTCATTTGGCCACAAGCTACTCTTCTGAATGCCATAGTGCCAAAGCAATGCCCATATGTGGGTTATGAACTCCCCTCCAGAAAGACACTTCCTGTGCGCATGTGCATTCCGCGTCGGCGCAATGTGTATAAGTAACTCAGTCCATACCTCTTCCAGGATCTTCCAGCGAACTCCATGATCTGAAAGTTTGAGCAGTTCCTTGCCCAGCGCCGCACCCTGTTTCAATACATCTTCTTCTTCAGAGTTTTCGATAGGTTTGTCTCCTTCATTCTTCAGTTTTATGCGCCTGCTCTCTAGTGAATCACAATTTTTCAGGATGCCGTCACGAGCACTCTCGACGGTTTTTTGGAAGACTATCTTGGGAACAAGAAAGCTATCAGGGGTCAGGTCAGGCTTTGCAACCAGCAGATATGCGCAGTACCGCGATAAGCTATTGGCAATGGTGTATGACTCCCGAAGCTCGTCAGGCAACTTCGCATTTGACTTGGATGAGCAGCAATTTGTGAGCCATGACAAGATGCCATCTTTCTTCTCACCCAAATCCATAAGATAGGGTTTGGAGGAGTAGCAAGAAGTCAACCAAGACAAGAGGGAGCACGGAAACCTAGGGCTGCTCAAGTTGACATGGTGTTTATTCGCTAGCTCCATCTCGCAGAGGCTGGTCGCAATGTGCCACGCAAGAATGATGTGAGAGCTTGTCGGCAGGATGGTGCTCATCGGTGGTGCAGTGTAAGCCTTGTAGTTCTGCAACTGCTTCGTCAGGTTGCTGTTGGAGTTGGACAATGCCTTGAGGTCCTTGGGCAGACTCCAATCTTGCTTTTGCTTGGGCAGACTACAATCTTGTTTTTCCTTGGGCAGACTACAATCCTTTTTGTCCTTGGGCAGACTACAATCTTGTTTTTCCTCCATCATTATGCTGAGCTTCTCCAGGACTGCCTTCTTGACACACTCGGGAATTTTGATGGCACTGCTGAGCTTTGCCCCGTCGTCTTTCTTTGGAATTATTCCTGTAGTTAGGTTGTGAACAAAGTTCCAAAATCTTGGTCTGTCATCATACGACTGCATGAAGACATACTGGTCGATGAATCCATGCCACCTCTTATCAGTAATCTTAGCTCTGGAAAACCGTAATAGTATGTGATCCATCCTTGTATCTATAGATTCTCTGGTCCTCTTGCACTTCCTCTGCACATACTCGCAAACCAGGATTAAGCTTGTCCAGTCCGAGAGTAAGTACGTCACCATCTCCCACACCTCCTTGGCAATCATCAATAGAATGAATGCCCATGTAATGATCATGTCAATATTAAAGCCCTTGACCAGATTGGCAAGCTCGCCATCTGGGGGATTATAGATCCTACGTATATCCACAGCAAGCCAGCAGACAGCACCGATGGTCAGCATGGACAGAGAGAGAGTGATGAACAGAGACAGGCGCCCACACCAGAACACCATGGGGTAGCGGGTGTTGAAATAGTCGTGGACGAAGGCAAGCTGCAGCTCCATGATCTTGAGGACATCGCTGGTGCCCAGCTTGCCACCGATTATGTTCTTGACCAGCTCTCGGTTTGTTTTGAATATGCATCCTCGCAGCGTCACATCCTCAAACCTGCACCGCAGCAGCCTTGACAAGGCGAAGGCCAACGGGAGATCCTTCAGGTCCTTCTCCTTTTTTAGGTCCTTCTCCTTTTTTAGGTCCTCCTCCTGGATCTGGTTATGTGGCTGGTGAACTGGACAATACTCCCAGACCTTGTCCAGCGTGATCAGGCTGCTGGCAGTACCTTCTCTTGCAGCACAGCAACATCTAGCTTGCCAGAAATTTCTTCGCCGGTGGGCACTAGTGTCGGCAGACAAGGCATACTGAGGCTTCTTCAGTTTGAAACTCCGTTTTGTTTCTCCATACACCAAGTAGTTGTAGTCTTTCATGATCACTGGGCCAGCTGCGGATTGCGAGTTGCTGTACCTGGCACGCATGTGCTCTGCAACCAGGTGCGAGCTCCGGCCATGCCAGAGGGAGCGGAATGCCAGATTGTGTGAACTGAATCTGTACGCGCTCCTCACTATCTGCAGACACCAGACGGACCAGAGTGAACCCGTGAAACTGGATCCACGCGTCCAATTCAAGAATGCCGATCCCAGGAGCTTGAACACGTTCCTCCACTCAGTGAACCTTCGTCCGCGGCTGTCAGGAACACCGTAGCCGGAGATGTAATCTGCACTGTAACGGAAATTGACGAGCACAAGAGCCCAGACTGGGAACAGCTGATTCTTGAAAGGCGCCGACTGCATGGCCCCCAGGAGGTACAAGACAATGGAGTCGGAGACGGCGTCGAAGATACTAAAGACGGCCCTCATGAAAGGGTTGTGGATGATGCGGCGAAAGAAATCCATGAGGAACATGGTGAAGAAGAGCAGTGTGACAAGGACCACCAGGAACTCGATGCGGAACAAGATGACTGGTTCCTTCTTCAGCATGATGAACAGGGATGTCACATAATCACGGGCATCATCGTAACTCACCATTTTCCTGGCTCACGGTGCCTGCATGTCCATGGTCGTTTTGCAAATTAATAAAAAAAACATATTTTTTTTCTCAAGCGAATGAATCATCACAACTGATAGTCACGGTTCACAAACACTGGAACAGATTAACTAGGGGCTTAACCCTCCACCTGAACTTTTTGTCAACGCTAACTAAGAACAAAATTGGAGGCATGCTGATTTCAACCAACTATAATAGCTGAGGAAGTATGGGCCTTTAGTATGATTCCGTGCCTTGCCATTTGACAAAACGGAAACAAGTCATAATTCGGCAGATTTATTCATCAAGAATCAAGCTTCTATTTCTAGCTTAATTATGTGTATATATACATATATACATGGATATTTCAGCTAAGCTAATTTGTGCTTCCTGTATATCAGAACCGCAGTTACCTTTTTTCGGAAGTTGATTCTATCTCTTATTCTTGAGGAAATAAACTGAAGATTACAAATGATGTGATGCAAAGCTAATTGTCAGTTAAGTTTGTGTATAACTATGAAACAGAGTGAGCAGATTGTACGTACCCGGATGCAGTAGCTTCTCAAGGGCGATGTCAGAAACCAGGGAGCTGTACTAGATGATCTGTGATGGTTCTTGCCAGATCCAAACCAACCTCCTGCTAAAGAGGAGACAACACCCGAAAGGTCAGCTGTATGAGCATGTGGTGATAAACTAAGGTGAGATCTAATCCACCTTGACACAGCCTTCTAAACCATTCCGAGTTAACTAATAAATTCCCCTTCCAGAGGTCTTCTTCTTGGGTCTTTATTTCTCAAGCACTCAGATAAATATTTATATAGTTTTTTGAAGGATCAATGGTGGTGTCTTCCTTCCTATTCTCCACACAGTAAAACAGTTTGCACCAGGTCAATATTCACATTTTATCCAAGGGTTATGTTTTAATCTGTCCGCGGACATGTTAAAACCCAGGCGCTCATAGGCATCCCCCATTTGTCCACCCCGCATGTCCGCCCCCTGTTTTTGCACATTTTTTATTGTGTTCGTCATATTGCATACATTCAACAACAAATATGAAGCCAAACAATTTGAAAACATTAACCGAAAAATATTTAGAAGAAATAGTTCTACAATTCAACAAGACAAACAAATGAATAATTCAAACATAGTCCATAGTTCAAGTGAATCAAAGTTGATGACTCGCATTGATGATACAACACATTATGCGGAACAACTTATTCACATATGTAAGTTTTGCGGGAAGCGTATAACCCCTGAGGGTTGCATGATTTATATTAATAGCGACAATGCCTTTAACGCCCCGGCCACAACCACCGGTTCCTAGTCGTTACGCCTGGCGGGATCTAGACTATAGATTGCACCCACACACAACCACTAGTCTTTTCTATGCACTTTGTCCCCACTCATGCGCACCCGGGACCAACTTCCCAAACAATCACTCATCCTCAAACCGCTCCAAGATAAACATGTTTAACTTTGGAGTTCTTTGCGAATGGGTTCTCAGAAAAGAAGGAATTCCTTATTGATATGAGTAGTCTACCATTCCTATTAAGCCAGACACTCAGAATGTCGTGGCTTACAAGTTGTGGGACTACCGTTAGGATTAATCTAGAGTTTACACGAGTGAGTATATATCGGAAGAAGTTAAACAGAAGAAGAGATAAGGTAAGGATTAAACAAACTATAACAAACTCTATCTCTATCTTAACTATCTAATATCCTCCCTCATTCCAAACCTATGGGACTTTCTCTAGGTTTAGATTGTACTTAAACTCATCTAGTCGCTTCATGGTAAGTGGCTTGGTGAAGCCATCAGCAAGCTAACCCCCCTGTAGGAATAAACTTGATGTCAATTAGCTTACGAGCTACTCTTTCTCTGACAAAGTGAAAATCAACTTCTATTTGTTTTGTGCATGCATGGAATACAAGATTTGCTGAGAGGTAGGTTGCACCAATGTTGTCACACCATAACATTGCAGCGTGTGGAACTTTTATGCCTACTTCATAAAGCAGAGTCTGAATCCACATAACTTCAGCATTGGCGTTAGCTAGGGCCTTATATTCTACTTCAATACTAGATCTTGTGACAGTGGCTTGTTTTCTTGCACTCCATGACATAAGTTTTGGTCCTAGAAATACATCAAATCCACTTGTGGACTTTCTATGGTCTACGCACCCTGCCCAATCTGCATCAAAATATGCACTGACAAGCATAGATGGTGACTAAGTGATTTTAATCCCAAGTCCCACTGTAAAATTTAGACACCTAAATTTTTTTAACTGCAGACCGATGAACTGTAGTGGGAGCATGCAGATATTGACACACTTTATTAACAGAGTATGAAATATCTAGACAAGTTAATGTCAAATATTGCAGTGCACCAACAACACTTCTTTACTTTGTTGCATCGTCTGGACCAAGTGCTTCTTCTCCCTCAAGACCTCAACTATAAGTATTTCTGAAGTTGAGAGTGGTATACTTACAGTTTTGCAGTACTCCATCCTACCCTTCTGAGAATATCGGTGGTGCATTTTTCTTGTGTGAGAAGTATTCCACCTTTCACCTGTTTCACTTCTATACAAGGAAATAGTGGAGATTGCCCAACTCCTTTAGTGCACACTCCATAATAAAATCTAGAAGTAGGCAAGTGATGGAATCTAGACTAGAGCTAGCAACAATTATATCATCAACATAAACAAGAATAAATATGATAGTATTGCCTTGTTACAAAAGAATAGTGAGACATCTGCCTTTCATGGGGTAAACCCAAGCTGTTGTAATTGTGTGCTCAACTTTGAGTGCTTGGCTCTTGGGGCTTGTTTTAGCCCATACAAGGCTTTATCTAGCTTGCAAATATAATGAGGTTTACTTTTGTTTTCATACCCTGGTCTTTGATGCTTGAACACTTCTTTTTCAAGACACCATGAAGAAATATGTTTGAACATCTAGATATCATAGACTCCACCCATTGGAAACAACAATTGATGTACAAGTCCAATAGTAGATACTTTAACAAGACGACTAAAGCTATCTTCATAATCAATGACATATCTTTGTTTAAAACCTTTTGCAACTAATCTAGCCTTGTACATATCTATGCTTCCATATGAATTTCTTGTAATTTTATAGAGCCATTTACAGTCAATCACATTTTCCCCCTTTTTTGGTGGTACTAAGTGCCAGGTTTTGTTTTTTTATAATTGCTTGATATTCACTATCCATACCCCATTTCCATTCTCTATGTAAAAAGGGTGACGATGCAGAAAACCGGCAGATCCCTGCATAGGGTTACTCATGGGCGGAGCGCACATAGAGGATCATAATAGGGTACACACGAGACATGGATTTAACATATGTTCAGGCCCTCATAGTGAGGTAATACACTACATCCTGCATGCCATTTTATTGATGTGTTTGTCTTGTATGAGAGATTGATCACCTCTTGGGAAGTCCCTACCTCCCCTTGTATATATAGGTGGATAGGTGGATGAACTACAAAAAAAGACACATCCGTGACATTATGGCCCGAACAAAAACTTTTTCTGTCATGGTTATGACACTTCTATGACGATAATTGTGACAAAAACACGTATCATCATATATGTGGTGAGCTCCTACTTCTATGGCAAAAAAAATATGACATAAAATGGGCTTTTCGTCCTGGGCAGGCCGGAGGCACACCTGCATGACATTCGTTGGGCCGTCCATGACGTAAAACATCATGGTAGAAGTGAAAGAAAGGAAAATTTCAAGGAGCTCTTGTTTTACGGTGGGTGGTCGGGGCCGAGCGATGCAGTGTGGTTTGCGCGTTTCTCTCGTACGCGCTTGTGTGCGAGGCGTTGGCTAAATGAATCGGAGTGAGTCGTTCACTTACTGAACCCGAGCGATTGCACTAGCTACGTACTAAACACGAGCGATCGGTCCCACTACATAGTGAAGCTGATCGATCCATCCATTCTTTGCTAACTGTACCCGAGTGATTCGTTTGCTACTAACTGAGCCCGACCGATTCCTTCGTTGTTGCTGCTAACTGAACCCAAACAACCCGTGCGAGGCATATCTAGCCAGCCGATGTTGGGTTGCCTCTCTATGAACAACGCGTGTTTCTCCTACGCGTGGGATACGTAAAACGAGTCATGACATGCTGAGTCAAGCCGGTTGGTTTGTTGTGGATGAACAATTCCCGTTGCTGCCACCTGCCCGTACGCCCCATCCCAGCCGGTGGGGGTTGTATGAACAGGAACCCAAGGAGGTCGTTGAGGGAGTCCTAGATTAGGGGGTATCCGGACAGCTGGACTGTGTACAATGTCCGGACTATTGAAGCATGAAGATACAAGACTCAAGACTTTGGCCTGTGTCCGGATGGGACTCTCCTTTGCGTGGAAGGCAAGCTTGGCGATCCAGATATTATATTTCCTTCCTTGTAACCGACTCCATGTAAACCCTAGCCCTCTCCGGTGTCTATATAAACCGGAGAGGTTGGTCCTTAGAAGGCCGATCACAATTACAATCATACCATCATAGGCTAGCTCTTATGGTTTAGCCTCTACGATCTCGTGGTAGATCTACTCTTGTACTACCCATATCATCAATATTAATCAAGCAGGAAGTAGGGTTTTACCTCCATCGAGAGGGCCCAAACCTGGGTAAACATCTATGTCCCTTACTTCCTGTTACCATCAGCCTTGACGCACTGATCGGGACCCCCTACCCGAGATCCGCCGATTTTGACACCGACATTGGTGCTTTCATTGAGAGTTCTTCTGTGACGTCGCCACAAGCCTTGATGGATCCTTCAATCATCATCAACAACGCTGTCCAGGGTGAGGCTTTCCTCCCCGGACAGATCTTCGTGTTCGGCGGCTTCACACTACGGACCGATCCGCTTGGTCATCTGGAACAGATCGTGCCAGGAACGCCGGATAGTTATGATGAGCATGGCTTGGACCTGCCGTCAGACGATGCTCGGGATATTACCCCGGCGGAAGCCTCGGATCTAAATCCGGGGCAGGTTGCGTTGCCTAAGG
Source organism: Triticum timopheevii (assembly GCA_963921465.1). Classification (NCBI taxonomy): domain Eukaryota; kingdom Viridiplantae; phylum Streptophyta; class Magnoliopsida; order Poales; family Poaceae; genus Triticum; species Triticum timopheevii. The sequence goes on from OY997270.1 coordinate 374,463,231, forward strand.
ACAGAGGACTGGACCCTGTCCTGCAGGCCATACCCCCATCGGCGATGGAGCCGAACACAGGTCTCACCTCTGGGGGAACCTGTGACTCCGGACCCTCGGATTCATATCCGGATGTAGGTTCCAGTCCGCGCGTCCCTGAGCCCGCCGATCCTGGTTGGGCTCTGGTGATGGAGTTCACCGCGGTGGACATCTTTCAGCATTCTCCCTTTGGCGACATAATAAACTCATTTAAAATTCTCTCTTTGACAGAGAATTCTGGGCCGAACTATGTCCGGCTCGAGTGGGAAGCAGGCGACGAAGAAATTCGTTACCCACCCACCACCCACTTGATAGCCACGGTTGATGATTTAACCGGCGTGCTGGACTTCGACTCCAAAGGCATCGACGTTATGGACGACGATGCAGGAGAAGAATCAGAATCTATGGGGTACCGGATTCCCACCTCGTCACACGACATATACATGGTGGATACGCCCAAGGAAGGCGACGGTGACAATCCGGAAGATAACACCCCTGGGCAAAAACCAAAGCGACGGCGCAGACGCCGTTCCAAATCCGGCAACAGTAACAATATCAGCAAGAGCGCCAGAAGAATGGATACTACGGTCAACCCTGAAGGCAATAACGACCAAACGGTGTTTGGGAACATAGCAGAAATTCAAAATTTTCCTACGTGTCACCAAGATCTATCTATGGAGAAACCAGCAACGAGGGGAAGGAGAGTGCATCTACATACCCTTGTAGATTGCTAAGCGGAAGAGTTCAAGAGAACGGGGTTGAAGGAGTCATACTCGTCGTGATCCAAATCACCGGAGATCCTAGTGCCAAACGGACGGCACCTCCGCGTTCAACACACGTACAGCCCGATGACGTCTCCCATGCCTTGATCCAGCAAGGAGAGAGGGAGAGGTTGAGGAAGACTCCATCCAGCAGCAGCACAATGGCGTGGTGGTGGTGGAGGAGCGTGGCAATCCTGCAGGGCTTCACCAAGCACCACGGGAGACGAGGAGGGAGAGAGGTAGGGCTGCGCCAAGAGGGAGAGAAACTCATGTGTTGAGCAGCCCCTAGACCTCAACTATATATAGGAGAAGGGGAGGGGGCTGCGCCCCCTCTAGGGTTCCCTCCCCAGGGGTGGCGGCAGCCCCCAGATCCCATCTGGGTGGCGGCCAGAGGGGAAGAGAGGGGAGGCGCACCTGGGGTGGGCCTTAGGGCCCATCTGCCCTAGGGTTTGCCCCCTCCCACTCTTCCCTGCGCCTTTGGCCTTGGTGGGGGGGCGCACCAGCCCACCTGGGGCTGGTCCCCTCCCACACTTGGCCCATGCAGCCCTCTGGGGATGGTGGTCCCACTTGGTGGACCCCCGGGACCCTCCCGGTGGCCCCGGTACGTTACCGATAAAACCCGAAACTTTTCCGGTGACCAAAACAGGACTTCCCATATATAAATCTTTACCTCCGGACCATTCCGGAACTCCTCGTGATGTCCGGGATCTCATCCGGGACTCCAAACAATATTCAGTAACCACATAAAAACTTCCTTTATAACCCTAGCGTCATCTAACATTAAGTGTGTAGACCCTACGGGTTCGGGAACCATGCAGACATGACCGAGACGTTCTCCGGTCAATAACCAACAGCGGGATCTGGATACCCATGTTGGCTCCCACATGTTCCACGATGATCTCATCGGATGAACCACGATGTCAAGGACTCAATCGATCCCGTATACAATTCCCTTTATCTAACGGTATTGTACTTGCCCGAGATTCGATCGTCGGTATACCGATACCTTGTTCAATCTCATTACCGGCAAGTCTCTTTACTCATTCTGTAACACATCATCCCGTGATCAACCCCTTGGTCACATTGTGCACATTATGATGATGTCCTACCGAGTGGGCCCAGAGATACCTCTCCGTTTACACGGAGTGACAAATACCAATCTCGATTCGTGCCAACCCAACAGACACTTTCGGAGATACCTGTAGTGCACCTTTATAGCCACCCGGTTACGTTGTGATGTTTGGTACACCCAAAGCATTCTTACGGTATCCGGGAGTTGCACAATCTCATGGTCTAAGGAAATGATACTTGACATTAGAAAAGCTTTAGCATACAAACTACGATCTTTGTGCTAGGCTTAGGATTGGGTCTTGTCCATCACATCATTCTGCTAATGATGTGATCCCGTTATCAACGACATCTAATGTCGATGGTCAGGAAACCGTAACCATCTATTGATCAACGAGCTAGTCAACTAGTGGCTTACTAGGGACATGGTGTTGTCTATGTATCTACACATGTATCTGAGTTTCCTATCAATACAATTATAGCATGGATAATAAATGATTATCATGAACAAGGAAATATAATAATAACTAATTTATTATTGCCTCTAGGGCATATTTCCAACAGTCTCCCACTTGCACTAGAGTCAATAATCTAGTTCACATCGCCATGTGATTAACACTCACATGTCACATCACCATGTGACCAACATCCAAAGAGTTTACTAGTGTCACTAAACTAGTTCACATCATCATGTGATTAAGACTCAATGAGTTCTAGGGTTTGATCATGTTTTTCTTGTAAGAGAGGTTTTAGTCAACGGGTCTGCAACATTCAGATCCGTATGTACTTCGCAAATCTCTTGGTCATATTGTAAATGCTGCTTCCACGCTCCACTTGGAGCTATTCCAAATGGTTGCTACACTATACGTATCCGGTTTGCTACTCAGAGTCATTCAGATAGGTGTTAAAGCTTGCATCGACGCAAATCTTTACGTCGAACTCTTTATCACCTCCATAATCGAGAAACATATCCTTATTCCTCTAAGGATAATTTTGACCGCTATCTGGTGATCTTCTCCTTGATCACCTTTGTACCCTCTTGCCAGACATGTGGCAAGGCACACATCAGGTGCGGTACTCAGCATAGCATACTGTAGAGCCTACGTCTAAAGCATAGGGGACGACCTTCGTCCTTTCTCTCTCTTCTGCCGTGGTCGAGCTTTAAGTCTTAACTTCATACCTTATAACTCAGGCAAGAACTCCTTCTTTGACTGATCCATCTTGAACACCTTGAAGATCATGTCAAGGTACGTGCTCATTTGAAAGTACCATTAAGCGTTTTTGATCTATCCTCATAGATCTTGACGCTCAATGTTCAAGCAGCTTAATCCAGGTTTTCTATTGAAAAACACTTTTCAAATAACCCTATATGCTTTCCAGAAATTCTACATCATTTCTGATCAACGATATGTCAACAACATATACTCATCAGAAATTCTATAGTGCTCCCACTCACTTCTTTGGAAATACAAGTTTCTCATAAACTTTTGTATAAACCAAAAATCTTTGATCATCTCATCAAAGCATACATTCCAACTCCGAGATGCTTACTCCAGTCCTTAGAAGGGTTGCTGGAGTTCTGCATATTTGTTAGCGTTCTTCAGGATTGTCAAAACCTTCTGGTTGTATCACATACAACCTTTCCTCAAGAAAACTGTCGAGGAAACAATGTTTTGACATTCTATCTTGCAAGACTTCATAAATAATGCAGTAACTGCTAATCCATTTCCAACAGACTCTTAGCATCGCTACGAGTGAGAAAGCCTCACCATAGTCAACTCCTTGAACTTGTCGGAAAACATCTTAACGACAAGTCGAGCTTTCTTAATGGTGATTCTTACCATCATTGTCTGTCTTTCTTTTAAAATCCATCTGTACCCAACGGCCTTACGACCATCAAGTATTTCTTCCAAAGTCATGGATCCTTTCTCGGATTTTATGGCCTCGAGCCATTCATCGGAATCTGGGCCCACCATCGCTTCTCCATAGCTCGTAGGTTCATTGTTGTCTAGCAACATGACCTTTGAGACAGGATTGCGTACCACTCTGAAGTAGTACGCATCCTTGTCACCCTACGAGGTACGTTAGTGACTTGATCCGAAACTTCATGATCACTATCATAAGCTTCTACTTCAATTGGTGTAGGCGCCACAGGAACAACTTCCTGTGCCCTGCTACACACTAGTTGAAGTGACGGTTCAATAACCTCATCAAGTCTCCACCATGCTCCCACTCAACTTTCCGAGACAAACTTTTCCTCGAGAAAGGACCCGATTCAAGAAACAATCCCTATTGCTTTCAGATCTGAATTAGGAGGTATACCCAACTGTTTTGGGTGTCTTATGAAGATGCATTTTATCCGCTTTGGGTTCGAGCTTATCAACCTGAAACTTTTTCACATAAGCATCGCAGCCCCAAACTTTTAAGAAACGACAACTTAGGTTTCTCCAAACCATAGTTCAAATGGTGTCGTCTCAACAGAATTACGTGGTGCCCTATTAAACTGAGTGCGGTTGTCTCTAATGCCTAACCCATGAACGATAGTGGTAATTCGATAACAGACATCATGGTACGCACCATATCCAATCGGGTGCAACTATGATGTTCGGACACACCATCACACTATGGTGTTCCAGGCGGTATTAATTGTGAAACAATTTCCACAATGTCTTAATTGCGTGCCAAAGCTCGTAACTCAGATACTCATCTATATGATCATATCATAGACATTTTATCCTCTTGTCACGATGATCTTCAACTTCACTCTGAAATTACTTGAACCATTCAATAATTCATACTTGTGTTTCATCAAGTAAATATACTCAGTATCTACTCAAATCATCCGTGAAGTAAGAACATAACGATATCCACTGCGTGCCTCAGCACTCATTGGACTGCACACATCAAAATGTATTACTTCCAACAAGTTGCTTTCTTGTTCCATTTTACTGAAAATGAGGCTTTCAGTCATCTTACCCATGTGGTATGATTTGCATGTCTCAAGTGATTCAAAATCAAGTGAGTCCAAATGGTCCATTTGCATGGAGTTTCTTCATGCATATACAGTAATAGACATGGTTCGCATGTCTCAAACTTTTCCAAAAACGAGTGAGTCCAAAGATCCATCAACATGGAGCTTCTTCATGCGTTTTATACCAATATGACTTACATGGCAGTGCCACAAGTAGGTGGTACTATCATTACTATCTTATATCTTTTGGCATGAACATGTGTATCACTACGATCGAGATTCAATAAACCATTCATTTTAGGTGTAAGACCATTGAAGGTATTATTCAAATAAACAGAGTAACCATTATTCTCCTTAAATGAATAACCGTATTGCGATAGACATAATCCAATCATGTCTATGCTCAACGCAAACACCAAATAACAATTATTTAGGTGTAACACCAATCTCGATGGTAGAGGGAGCGTGCGATGCTTGATCACATCAAGCTTGGAAAAACTTCCAACACATATCGCCAGCTCACCTTTAGCTATTCTCCATTTACTCCGCAGCTCTTTTATTTCGAGTTACTAACACTTAGTAACCGAACCGGTATCTAATACCCTGGTTCTACTAGAGTACTAGTAAAGTACACATTAACATAATGTATATCCAATATACTTCTATCGACCTTGCCAGCCTTCTTATCTACCAAGTATCTAGGATAATTCTGCTCTAGTGGTTGTTCCCCTTATTACAGAAGCACTTAGTCTCGGGTTTGGATTCAACCTTGGGTTTCTTCACTAGAGTAGCAGCTGATTTGCCGTTTCATGAAGTATCCCTTCTTGCCCTTGCCCTTCTTGAAACTAGTGGTTTCACCAACCATCAACAATTGATGCTCCTTCTTGATTTCTACTTTCGCGGTGTCAAACATCGCGAATACCTCAAGGATCATCATATCTATCCCTGATATGTTATAGTTCATCATGAAGCTCTAGAAGCTTGGTGGCAATGACTTTGGAGAAACATCACTATCTCATCTGGAAGATCAACTCCCACTCGATTCAAGTGATTGTTGCACTCAGACAATCTGAGCACAAGCTCAACGATTGAGCTTTTCTCCCTTAGTTTGCAGGCTAAGAAAATCGTCAGAGGTCTCATACCTCTTGACGTGGACACGAGCCTGAAATCCCAATTTCAGCCCTCGAAACATCTCATATGTTCCGCGACGTTTCAAAAAAATGTCTTTGGTGCCTCAACTCTAAACCGTTTAACTGAACTATCATGTAGTTATCAAACGTGTATGTCCGATGTTCGCAACATCCACAGACGACGTTTGGGGTTTAGCACACTGAGCGGTGCATTAAGGACATAAGCTTTCTACTGTCTGCATAATTGCTACTGTCAACTTTCAACTATATTTTCTCTAGGAACATATCTAAACAGTGGAACTAAAGCGCGAGCTTACGACATAATTTGCAAAGACCTTTTGACTATGTTCAGGATAATTAAGTTCATCTCATGAACTCCCACTCAGATAGACATCCCTCTATTCATCTAAGTGATTACATGATCCGAGTCAACTAGGCCGTGTCCGATCATCACGTGAGACGGACTAGTCATCATCGGTGAACATCTTCATGTTGATCGTATCTACTATACGACTCATGCTCGACCTTTCAGTCTCTTGTGTTCCGAGGCCATGTCTATACATGCTAGGCTCGTCAAGTTAACCTAAGTGTTTCGCGTGTGTAAATCTGGCTTACACCCGTTGAATGTGAATGTAAGAATCTATCACACCCGATCATCACGTGGTGCTTCGAAACGACGAACTTTCACAACGGTGCACAGTTAGGGGGAACACTTTCTTGAAATTTTAATGAGGGATCATCTTATTTACTACCGTCGTTATAAGCAAATAAGATGCATAAACATGATAAACATCACATGCAATCAAAAATGACATGATATGGCCAATATCATTTTTGCTCCTTTTGATCTCCATCTTCGGGGCTCCACGATCATCGTCGTCACCGGCATGACACCATGATCTCCATCAGCATGATCTCCATCATCGTGTCTTCATGAAGTTGTCTCGCCAACTATTACTTCTACTACTATGGCTACTGGTTAGCAATAAAGTAAAGTAATTACATGGTGTTGTTCAATGACACGCATGTCATACAATAAATTAAGACAACTCCTCTGGCTCCCGCCGGTTGTCATACTCATCGACATGCAAGTCGTGATTCCTATTACAAGAACATGATTAATCTCATACATCACATATCATTCATCACATTCTTCTTGGCCATATCACATCACATAGCATACCCTGCAAAAACAAGTTAGACGTCCTCTAATTGTTGTTTGCATGTTTTACGTGGCTGCTATGGGTTTCTAGCAAGAACGTTTCTTACCTACGCAAAAACCACAATGTGATATGTCAATTGCTATTTACCCTTCATAAGGACCCTTTTCATCGAATCCGATCCAACTAAAGTGGGAGAGACTGGCACCCGCTAGCCACCTTATGCAACAAGTGCATGTCAGTCGGTGGAACCTGTCTCACGTAAGTGTACGTGTAAGGTCGGTCCGGGCCGCTTCATCCCACAATGCCGCCGAATCAAGATTGGACTAGTAATGGTAAGCATATTGAACAAAATCAACGCCCACAACTACTTTGTGTTCTACTCATGCAAAGAATCTACGCAATAGACCTAGCTCATGATGCCACTGTTGGGGAACGTAGCAGAAATTCAAAATTTTCCTACGTGTCACCAAGATCTATCTATGGAGAAACCAGCAACGAGGGGAAGGAGAGTAAATCTACATACCCTTGTAGATCGCTAAGCGGAAGCATTCAAGAGAACGGGGTTGAAGGAGTCGTACTCGTCGTGATCCAAATCACCGGAGATCCTAGTGCCGAACGGACGACACCTCCGCGTTCAACACACGTACAGCCCGGTGACGTCTCCCATGCCTTGATCCAGCAAGGAGAGAGGGAGAGGTTGAGGAAGACTCCATCCAGCAGCAGCACAATGGCGTGGTGGTGGTGGAGGAGCGTGGCAATCCTCCAGGGCTTCGCCAACCACCACGGGAGACGAGGAGGGAGAGAGGTAGGGCTGCGCCAAGAGGGAGAGAAACTCATGTGTTGGGCAGCCCCTAGACCTCAACTATATATAGGAGAAGGGGAGGGGGCTGCGCCCCCTCTAGGGTTCCCTCCCCAGGGGTGGCGGCAGCCCCTAGATCCCATCTGGGTGACGGCCAGAGGGGAAGAGAGGGGAGGCGCACCTGGGGTGGGCCTTAGGGCCCATCTGCCCTAGGGTTTGCCCCCTCCCACTCTTCCCTGCGCCTTGGGCCTTGGTGGGGGGCGCACTAGCCCACCTGGGGCTGGTCCCCTCCCACACTTGGCCCATGCAGACCTCCGGGGATGGTGGCCCCACTTGGTGGACCCCCGGGACCCTCTCTGTGGTCCCGGTACGTTACCGATAAAACCCGAAACTTTTTCGGTGATCAAAACAGGACTTCCCATATATAAATCTTTACCTCCGGACCATTCCGGAACTCCTCGTGACGTCCGGGATCTCATCCGGGAGTCCGAACAACATTCGGTAACCACATACAAACTTCCTTTATAACCCTAGCATCATCGAACCTTAAGTGTGTAGACCCTACGGGTTCGGGAACCATGCAGACATGACCGAGACGTTCTCCGATCAATAACCAACAGCAGGATCTGGATACCCATGTTGGCTCCCACATGTTCCATGATGATCTCATCGGATGAATCACGATGTCAAGGACTCAATCGATCCCGTATACAATTCCCTTTGTCTAACGGTATTGTACTTGCCCGAGATTCGATCATCGGTATACCGATACCTTGTTCAATCTTGTTACTGGCAAGTCTCTTTACTCGTTCCGTAACACATCATCCCGTGATCAACCCCTTGGTCACATTGTGCACATTATGATGATGTCCTACCGAGTGGGCCCAGAGATACCTCTCCATTTACACGGAGTGACAAATCCCAGTCTCGATTCGTGCCAACCCAACAGACACTTTTGGAGATACCTGTAGTGCACCTTTATAGCCACCCAGTTACGTTGTGACGTTTGGTACACCCAAAGCATTCCTACGGTATCCGGGAGTTGCACAATCTCATGGTCTAAGGAAATGATACTTGACATTAGAAAAGCTTTAACATACGAACTACGATCTTTGTGCTAGGCTTAGGATTGGGTCTTGTCCATCACATCATTCTGCTAATGATGTGATCCCGTTATCAACGACATCTAATGTCCATGGTCAGGAAACCGTAACCATCTATTGATCAACGAGCTAGTCAACTAGTGGCTTACTAGGGACATGGTGTTGTCTATGTATCCACACATGTATCTGAGTTTCCTATCAATACAATTATAGCATGGATAATAAACGATTATCATGAACAAGGAAATATAATAATAACTAATTTATTATTGCCTCTAGGGCATATTTCCAACAAACGGAACCAACGATGGAGCAGGATGAACCAGGTCACGCCGAATATGGTTTGGAGCATACGCCTGAAGAAAACAATCCAGAGGGACGAGTTCATCAAACCGGCCCAGGACAAGAAGACAGTCCGAACGATGACGCATTCATCATTCCGGAAGAACGCGTGGAATGAGAGAACCTCCACAGAAAGCTTATGGCCACAACAAGAAGTCTGAAGAAGCAGAAGCAACGACTTAAGGTCGCATAGGAAACGCTCAACCGCAGATGGAACAAAGTGCTAGACATTGAAGAAAGATATGGCGACGATCGCCATACAAAGAGCTACCCAAAACGTAAGCTACTATCAGAATTCGACGACGAGGCCGTCCCACCAAAAAGTAACACGACCAGGAGACCAGAAGTACCACTTCATAACCACAATAAATCAACTACCAAAGACGCCCACGATCTACGTGGGCACCTGGATAAGAAAGCTGGCGCAGCTAGGTCCATCTACGGATCTAAGGGACACACCCCGGCGGGGGACTCTGGTCGTCAAAACAATTATGACAACCAAACACCAGTTTGGAATAAACACCGAACACAACAACAACCGACGGCATGCCACAGCGTGTCCAGATACAGAGGGGCTGCTCACCCCCTGTGCTTTACTGATGAAGTAATGGACCATGAATTCCCACAGGGCTTTAAACCTGTGAACATAGAGGCATACGATGGAACGACAGGCCCAGGGGTCTGGATTGAGGACTTTATCCTGCACATACATATGGCTCATGGGGATGACCTCCACGCCATCAAATACCTTCCCCTCAAACTGAAGGGACCAGCTCGACACTGGTTGAAAAGCCTTCCCGAAAATTCAATTGGGAGCTGGGAGGAACTAGAGGACGCTTTCAGGGCCAATTTTCAAGGGACTTATGTCCGGCCTCCGGATGCTGACGATTTAAGTCACATAATCCAACAACCCGGAGAGTCCACCCGCAAGCTTTGGAACAGATTCCTCACTAAGAAGAATCAAATCGTTGACTGTTCGGATGCCGAAGCCTTAGCGGCATTCAAACACAGCATCTGTGACGAGTGGCTCGCCAGACACCTCGGCCAAGAAAAGCCAAGGGCAATGGCAGCCCTAACAAGCCTTATGACCCGCTTTTGCGCGGGAGAAGATTGCTGGCTCGCCCGTAAAGGCACCAGCGACCCCAGCACATCCGAAATAAGGGATGGCAACGGGAGGCCACGACATAATAAAAATAAATGCCAAAACAAGGAAGAGAGCCCGGATAACACAACGGTTAATGCCGGATTCAGGGGCTCTCGACCTAATCAGCAAAACAAGCCATCTAAAGGCAGTAAAGAGGGACCGTCCGGACTGAATAGAGTCCTAGATAGATTGTGCCAAATCCATGGCACCCCTGACAAACCTGCAAAACACACGCACAGAGAGTGCTGGGTCTTCAAGCAGGCTGGCAAATTGAATGCCGAACACAAGGGAAGGGAAACACCAAGTGAGGACGAGGATGAACCTCGCCAGCCGAACACTGCGGGACAGAAAAAATTCCCGCCAGGGGTTAAAACAGTGAACATGATCCACGCGACTCACACATCCTTGGGAAGGCACGAACGCGCCCATAAAGACGCACGCTATATAGAGCCCATCATACCCACACCTAACTATTGGATGTCTCGTTCGATCACCTTCGATCGCCTGGACGGCCGAACTAGTATTCGGCACGAAGGATCAAATGCCTTGGTGCTTGACACAATAATCGACGGATACCATCTCACCCATGTCCTCATGGACGGCGGCAGCAGTCTCAACTTAATATATGAGGACATTGTCCGCATGATGGGGATAGACTCATCCAGAATCAACAAGATTCACACCACCTTTGAAGGGGTGATACCAGGCGTTGAAGCCTACATCAGGGGCTCCGTCATATTGTAGGTAACATTCGGCTCTCCAGGCAACTCCAGAGGCGAAGAACTAGCCTTCATCATCACACCCTTCCAAAGCAGCTATCAAGCATTGCTTGGAAGAACGGCCTTCGCCCGCTTCAACGCATTGCCGCACTATGGCTACCTTACACTTAAGATGCCCGGTCCATGTGGCGTCATCACCGTTAGCGGAATAACAGAGCGCTCTTTGCGCGCAGAGGAATATGAGACGGCCCTAGCGGCCGGACTATAAGCGGCCTCTAACAAAAATACAGCGGGTCGTTAAGACCACAGACACGGTTAGACGAGTCCGGCAGCCCACACTAAACCAGGGCACCGTATATGTAATCCTATAGTGGATACCAGGGGCTAATAATAAAGCCCCACACTTGGCCCAACCTTATTGGCAGGCCAGCATCTCAGATTTTTACTATCCATCGCATACTTACGTTGCACTCTTCTATGAGTTTCCCTTTTCTGCAGACAACATTCGCGCGATACCCTTCCAGGATGCGGCACAACGGAGACAAAGGCGCAGACATGCAGTAGGGCCCCGTTCAACAGGTTTCTTTCTAGATTAAGCCCCTGTGTAAACATTTTCTGTTGCCTCTTGTTGTTTCATCATCCCATGGGTTTCATACCCACATAGGATACTGCCGTTTTTGGCATTTTGCCACGACAGATTAACGCACGTACCTGGAAACACAGGGTTTATAATGTATGGGCATTCTAGAGCCCATCATCTGTTATAAAGTCCGAATACCTTCGGGAGTGTTCGGTGTCACGAGTTTGGCCTTATATGCATCAGCTCTGAATCATGTCTTTGGTCATATGTTGGGTTTGCCCGGCTCATGGGTTTGCCGCCTTACGTTCCGTTATTATCGGCTAAGGTGGCCAAAGGAGAACTACTGTGATTGTGCCCCGGTTATTCCGGATGAGCACCTTAGTAGAGAAAGCCGAAAACTGACTGTCATGATACAGCGAGAGACTGGTCAACCACTCGACGACTCACCGGAATCTTTAGGATTCCTCCGCATTAACGAAGGGCCATTTCCCGGCCAGTCACATACGCGCCCGTATTCGGATGCACGCGAAGGTACCAGGGGCTACATAGTAGCCCCACTTTAGAATCCCGCGGCTAAGCGAAAGTGTTACAGCTATATAGTCTGGTTGCCTAGTTCGTCGTGCGAAAGTGTTACAACGGACCAAGACGTTGGATAAAGAGTGATTAAGCATATTTTTTCACGAACACCCCCGTATAGTATGCGTGGGGGCTGAAGCCAATGACTGCTAATATATGCGTGGGGACACAATCATATTTTCAGACAACCATTATAAATATAGCCTTACAATCAAAATAAACATTGTTTTTACAATGATTTGAATCATCACTCGAATAGGAGATTCTTCGGGCACTGCGCCTCTATCAGGAGGGCACCCTCTGTGACCTGCGCCAAGTAGTGCCCGGCCGGATCTTGGCTACCTACCGGATCCTGGGACGCTATCATAGTAGCATCCATATCCGTCCAATACGCCTTAACGCGGGCAAGGGCCATCCACGCACCCTCTATGCATGCCGACCGCCTCATGGCATCGATCCGAGGCACGGCCCCAAGGAACTGTTGCACCAAACCAAAGTAACTGTCCGACCTAGGCCCCTTCGGCCAAAGATGGTCTATTACAGACCGCATTGCAAGCCCGGACAGCCTGTGAAGCTCCGCCACAGCAGTCATCTTATCACTCAACGGCAGCGGGCGAGTGGGAGCATTGAACTGCGACCAAAAAAGCTTCTCCACCTCCTTCTCACCCTGATCTTTGAAGAACTCCACATCATCAGTCGTACTCTTTGCCAGGTCCGCGTATGCGTCCGGCGAGCTCCAGCGTCCATCCAGGGGAGCGTACTTCGGATCGATGAACTTCGTCCGCAGCAAATAGGAGCCCCCAGCCGCAATTTTACCGGCCTGTTGAAGCTCCTCCCGCGCACCCCTAAGCTCGGTCCATATTTCCTTGGTGGCATTAAGTGCCTTGCTCAGGTCAGCCGACTTATCCTCATGTTCCTTCTTCAGGAGCTCATACCGGTCAGCGGCATTTTTTAACTCCATAGCCATTTCGGCTATCTTTTCCTCGCTTTAGCGGTGAGCATCCTGTTCGGCTCTCAATTCCTCGGCCGCCTTTAGGGAAACCGCATTGCTCACCCGAGCTTGTTCCTTGGCTAGAACAAGTCCCGCCCTCAGGGCCTCCACGGCAGCAGCACCATCTGCAGTCCGAACATATTACATTAATATGTGGCACCTTAATATTTCCCTATGCAATGGAAAGATAGAACACATACCTTGTGATTTATCCAGCTGCTCATTCATCAGAGTGATATCGGCATCAATCGACCCAATTTGCCTCGTCAGTTCTTCAACTTCAACGGACGGGCCAGTGGCCGGACCCACAGGTACCTGCACACATTTACAACATAAATCTTTGGTTTATGATCCCCTGTTTGCCGCCTAAGGCGGGCAACCAGAGTCTCAGGGGCTACTACCTATATGGACCACACCTAGTGCGTGCCTCACAATTAAAGAAATAATGGATTCTCCATTACATACCTCAAAGCCTCTCAGCAGGCTTGTGAATGCTTCATTCAAACCTCTCGTAGCGGATGAAATCTTCTTAAGCACCATGAGCGGTGCTCCTCCGAGAGCGCAGCTCACTCCAGCAAGCCGGTCAGTACGTCCGGCCGGACATCGAACTGCGCCGGACTCTTCCCATTGCCCCCCGTTATAACCAAGTGCTCCGGGTGCAGGGCGGCTGACGAATTGACTGCCAGCTTCGGCAGATCCGGACTCCTCCGTGACGACACCTCGGTCTCGCCCGCTTCATGAGTCAGAGAAGGGGGTGGGGTTTCGCTCTCCATCATCCTCGGAGCAAGGTCCCCTGAAGACGAACCCTGTTGAGAGGAGCTACTGGCCGGACTGCAAAAATTTGAATCATGGTCACTGACCGAGGAGAAACATAGTACCTTCAGATCGTAGATTGACTTACGGCTCGGTGGAGGGCTGGCCCGTTGGAGGGCATGGTGCGGTGAGGGTGCCCATCGGGGCAAGGCCCCCTGGGGATGTCTTTTTCCCTAATTTGGGCATCTCCGCCTCCAAATCTTCAGAGGCGGCCCTCTTCTTCCCGCGCGGGGAGGAGGCCTTAACCTCTCCTCCCCGACTATCCTCCTTGGGGGAGGTAACAATTCCCCCGGTTTGGATGCGTAGCGTGTGGGGTTTGGATTCTTCATCCCTCCCCTTGTCTTTCCCCGAGGGCATCCTGCTGAGTACTTGGTCAAGCATCTTGGCCATGGTGGGAGCGGGCGAGCCTTCGGGAAGTGGCGCCGGACACCTGATTCTCTCCGCCTTGCTGATCCATTCTTGGACGTGGATGATTTTCAGAATTAACAACCATGACAAATACAAAATGGGGTGTCCGGTATAAAGGCTACTTACCCAAGTGTCTAGGCGATTACAGCTTAGGCCCGCATCCTCGGTGGTGTCCGGACACATTACTTTCCGTCCGAAGAATAATTTGCACATCTCTTCGAGCTTCAGGCCGAAGAAGTGCTTGACGGTCCGCGGACCCTCTGGATTAAACTCCCACATCCGGAGAGGCTGGCGTTGGCACGGCAACATCCGCCGGATCAACATCACTTGCATTATGCTCACAAGATTAATGTCCCTTGCAATAAGCTCCCGGATGCGATTCTGCAGTACTGGTATGTCACCAGCGGGTCCCCAATTCCGCCCTACATCTGTCCAAGATGCCAACTGAGACGGAGGGCCCAAGCGAAACTCGGGGCAGCCACCCACTTTGTGCCTATAGGAGCCGTGACATAAAACCACCTCCGTTGCCATACATCGGATACTTCTGGGAAAGAACCCTCTGGCCACGGGGCATCAGCGTTTCTGCTTATTACGGCACCTCCGCACTCCACATGTCACCCCTCGATCATCTTCGGCGTCACATTGAAGGTCTTGAGCCATAAGCCGAAGTGCGGGGTGACATGGAGAAAAGCCTCGCACACGATAATGAACGACGAGATATGGAGGATAGCGTCCGGAGCCAGATCATGAAAATCCAACCAATAATAGAACATGAGCCCCCTCACAAAGGGATCAAGGGTGAAACCCAAACCGCGGAGGAAGTGTGGGACGAAAACGACACACTCATTGGGCTCCACCGTAGGGATGACCTGCCCTGGAGCAGGAAGCCTGTGCTGGATATCTGCGGTCAAGTATCCGACCTCCCTAATCTTTGCAATGTCCTTCTCTTCAATCGAGGAGGCCACCCACCGGCCTTGAGGGTCAGATCCGGACATATTGGAGGATTCCGGAGGGGAGGAGCTTAGGTTTTGGGTGTTAGAACTCGAGGTGCGAGAAGGCGCAATGAAGGTGAAAAAAGAGGCATAGGTCTCAACCCCTTTATAAATACGGTGAATATCAAGAGTCCCCGGTGTGACCGTTTGAGGCTTATCTAAAAACACACGGGTTATACCAACAGCTGTCATGGGGTCATGCACGCTCATATTGATGGAAAATCCCGTAATAAGAGGAACACGATCTCTGCCTCGATGGGACGTGCCAATAAAACCACCTCGTAACACGAGTCATTGTGGGGTAGGAAGCGTCGGTTCGCGTTGGACCAAGCCACGATGCAAGGGCACGGTGCACGAAGATTGCCAGCAAATCAGATCTATACCATACGAAGATCATCTTGCAGATCCGGACACGGTCTACGTCTTCGATAACCACTTTTGAGTATTCGGAGGAGGAACCCGCCTTGCAATGCCGAAGACAATACTGCGCGCCGAACTCATCATCATTGAAGCCTGGTTCAGGGGCTATTGAGGGAGTCCTGGATTAGGGGGTATCCGGACAGCCGGTCTGTGTACAACGTCCGGACTATTGAAGTGTGAAGATACAAGACTCAAGACTTCGGCCCGTGTCCGGATGGGACTCTCCTTTGCGTGGAAGGCAAGCTTGGCGACCCGGATATTATATTTCCTTCCTTGTAACCGACTCCATGTAAACCCTAGCCCTCTCCGGTGTCTATATAAACCGGAGAGGTTGGTCCTTAGAAGGCCGATCACAATTACAATCATACCATCATAGGCTAGCTCTTAGGGTTTAGCCTCTACAATCTTGTGGTAGATCTACTCTTGTACTACCCATATCATCAATATTAATCAAGCAGGAAGTAGGGTTTTACCACCATCGAGAGGGCCCGAACCTGGGTAAACATCTGTGTCCCTTGCTTCCTGTTACCATCAGCCTTGACGCACAGATCGGGACCCCCTACCCGAGATCCGCCGGTTTTGACACCGACAGTCGTGCCGCGGTACGCCACACCTAGCCGGTTGGGGGTGGATGAATAGGACCCCATGGATGCCGGATGAACAGTAGCCGATGGAGGTTGGAGGAAGCCGATGGTTGATGAATAGTAGCTGGTGGATGGTGAGGAAGTGGACGGTGGATGAACAGTAGCCCGTGGAGTCTCGTTTTGCGGTACGCCATACCCTTCCCGATGAACAAGACCCCGTTTCCACCACAGGCGCTCGAAGAGAAGTCCGTTTTCTCGGTTTTACGGTACGCCAGACTCCTCCCAATGGACATGATCCCATTTTGACCGTAGTCGGTCGAAGAGAAGTCCGTTTACTCCATTTTGCGGGACACCAGACCCCTCCTGATGAACATGACCCCGTTTCGGCTATTCCATCCAAGCCGGTTGGTTCCCGATGAACAGGCTGCATTTGATACGTCTCCAATGTATCTATAATTGTTGATTGTTCCATGCTGTTATATTATCTGTTTTGGATGTTTAATAGGCATTTATATGCCATTTTATATTATTTTTGGGAGTAACCTATTAACCGAGAGCCCAGTGCCAGTTTTTTTTTTTTTTCCTATTTTAGAGTTTCACAGAAAAGGAATACCAAATGGAGTCCAAACGGAATGAAACTTTCGCGGTGATCTTTATTGGACCAGAAGGAAACCAGAAGACTTGGAGATGAAGTCGGAGATGCAACGAGGTGGCCACAAGGTAGGAGGGCGTGCCCCCTACCTCGTGGGCCCCTCGTGGGTCTCCTGACCTAGCTCCTTCACCTATGCATACTCTTATACCCTGAAAACGTCCAGGGGAGCCACGAAACCACTTTTCCACCACCGCAACCTTCTATACCTGTGAGATCCCATCTAGGGGCCTTTTCCGGCGTCCTGCCGAAGGGGGATTCGATCATGGAGGGCTTCTACATCAACACCATTGCCTCTCCGATGATGTGTGGGTAGTTTACCACAGACCTACGGGTCCATAGCTAGTAGCAAGATGGCTTCTTTTCTCTCTTTGATTCTCAATACCATGTTCTCGTCGATGTTCTTGGAGATCTATTCGATGTAATTGATGACCCACAAGTATAGGGGATCTATCGTAGTCCTTTCGATAAGAAAGAGTGTCGAACCCAACGAGGAGCAGAAGGAAATGACAAGCGGTTTTCAGTAAGGTATTCTCTGCAAGCACTGAAATTGTAGGTAACAGATAGTTTTGTGATAGGATAATTTGTAACGGGTAACAAGCAATGAAAGTAAATAAAGTGTAGCAAGGTGGCCCAATCCTTTTTGTAGCAAAGGACAAGCTTGGACAATTTCTTATAATTAGAAAAGCGCTCCCGAGGACACATGGGAATTATCGTAAAGCTGGTTTTCATCACGCTCATATGATTCACGTTCGTTACTTTGATAATTTGATATGTGGGTGGACCAGTGCTTGGGTGCTGTCCTTTCTTGGACAAGCATCCCACTTATTATTAACCCCTATTGCAAGCATCCGCAACTACAAAAGAAGTATTAAGTTAAACCTAACCATAGCATGAAAGTAGTGGATCCAAATCAGCCCCTTACGAAGCCACGCATAAACTAGGGTTTAAGCTTCTGTCACTCTAGCAACCAATCATCTACTTATTACTTCCCAATGCCTTCCTCTAGGCCCAAATAATGGTGAAGTGTCATGTAGTTGATGTTCACATAACACCACTAGAGGAGAGACAACATACATCTCATCAAAATATCGAACGAATACCAAATTCACATGACTACTAATAGCAGGACTTCACCCATGTCCTCAGGAACAAACGTAACTAGTCACAAAGCATATTCATGTTCATAATTAAAGGGGTATTAATATGCATTAAGGATCTGAACATATGATCTTCCACCAAATAAACCAACTAGCATCAACTACAAAGAGTAATCAACACTACTAGCAACCCACGGGTACCAATTTGAGGTTTTGGTACAAAGATTGGATACAAGAGATGAACTAGGGTTTGAGAGGAGATGGTGCTGGTGAAGATGTTGATGGAGATTGACCCCCTTCCGATGAGAGGATCATTGGTGATGACGATGGTGATGATTTCTCCCTCCCAGAGGGAAGTTTCCCCGGCAGAACAGCTCCGCCGGAGCCCTAGATTGGTTCCGCCAAGGTTACGCCTCGTGGCGGCGGAGTTTCGTCCCGTAAGCTTGCTTATGATTTTTTTCCAGGGTAAAAGACTTCATATAGCAGAAGATGGGCACCGGAGGGCCACTAGGGGGCCCATGAGGCAGGGGGGCGCGCCCCCCACCCTTGTGGCTAGGGTGTGTGCCCCCTCTGGTACTTCCTTCGCTCAATAGTTCTTATTAATTCCAAAAATGACTTTCGTGGAGTCTCAGGACTTTTGGAGCTGTGCAGAATAGGTTTCCAATATTTGCTCCTTTTCCATCCCAGAATCCCAGCTGCTGGCATTCTCCCTATTCATGTTAAACCTTGTAAAATAAGAGAGAATATCCATAAGTATTGTGACATAACGTGTAATAACAGCCCATAATGCAATAAATGTTGATATAAAAGCATGATGCAAAATGGACGTATCAACTCCCCCAAGCTTAGACCTCGCTTGTCCTCAAGTGGAAGCTTATATCGAAAAATATGTCCACATGGTTTAGAGATAGAGGTGTCGATAAAAATAAAATACGGACATGAGGGCATCATGATCATTCTTATAATAGCAACATATATAGATTTTGTCATATGCTTTCTTATGCTCAAGTAACAATCTATTCACAATGTCAAGTATGGTTCAGAAACTTCATTGAGAACTAACAAACTATAATCTCAGTGATTGAAGCAATTGCAATTTATCATAACATCGGAAAGATTCAAGAATAGAGCTTTTCAGCAAGTCCACATACTCAACGATCATATAGTCTTCTACAATTGCTAACACTAACATACTTATGGTTCTGGAATTTTGATCGGACACAGAGAAAGATATGGGCTTATAGTGTTGCCTCCCAACGTTTTACCTCAAGGGTAATGTCAACAATAATAGTTCATGCTAACTTACATCCAATTGGATATATATATCAGGATCTTTCCAACACGAGGTGCTTGCCAAAGGATAAAATGTAAAAGGGAAAGGTGAAGATCACCTTGAATCTTGCATAATGTAAAAGATAGGCCCTTCGCAGAGGGAAGTGATACGTCTCCAACGTATCTACTTTTCCAAACTCTTTTGCCCTTGTTTTGGACTCTAACTTGCATGATTTGAATGAAACTAACCCGGCTGACGCTGTTTTCAGCAGAATTGCCATGATGTTGTTTTATGTGTAGAAAAGAAAAGTTCTCGGAATGTCCTGGAAATCCACGGAGGCACTTTTTGGAATTAATAAGAATTTTTGGCGAAAGAATCAACACCAGGGGGCCCACAGGCTGTCCACGAGACAGGGGGCGCCCCCCCTAGGGCGCGCCCTCCTATCTCGTGGGCCCCTTGGACCTCCACCGACCTCAACTCCAACTCCATATATTCACGTTCAGGGAGAAAAAAATTAGAGAGAAAGTTTCATCGCGTTTTATGACACGGAGCCGCCGCCAAGCCCTAATCTCTCTTAGGAGGGCTGATCTGGAGTTTGTTCGGGGCTCCGGAGAGGGGGATTCGTCGCCGTCGTCATCATCAACCATCCTCCATCACCAATTTCATGATGCTCACCGCCGTGCGTGAGTAATTCCATCGTAGGCTTGCTGGACGGTGATGGGTTGGATGAGATTTACCATGTAATCAAGTTAGTTTTGTTAGGGTTTGATCCCTAGTATCCACTATGTTCTGAGATTGATGTTGCTATGACTTTGCTATGCTTAATGCTTGTCAATAGGGACCGAGTGCCATGATTTCAGATCTGAACCTATTATGTTTTCATGAATATATGTGTGTTCTTGATCCTATCTTGCAAGTCTATAGTCACCTATTATGTGTTATGATCCGACAACCCTGAAGTGACAATAATCGGGATACTTCTCGGTGATGACCGTAGTTTGAGGAGTTCATGTACTCACTATGTGCTAATGCTTTGTTCCGGTTCTCTATTAAAAGGAGGCCTTAATATCCCTTAGTTTCCACTAGGACCCCGCTTCCACGGGAGGGTAGGACAAAAGATGGCATGCAAGTTCTTTTCCATAAGCACGTATGACTATTTATGGAATACATGCCTAGATTATATTGATGAATTGGAGCTAGTTCTATATCACCCTATGTTATAGATATTACATGAGGAATCGCATCCGGCATAATTATCCATCACTGATCCATTGCCTACGAGCTTTTCACATATTGCTCTTCGCTTATTTACTTTTCCGTTGCTACTGTTACAACTACTACAAAAACCCAAAAACATTTATCTTTGCTTTTGCTACCATTACCATTATTATCATACCACTTTTGCTACTAAACACTTTGCTACTAAGTTATCCAGGTGTGGTTGAATTGACAACTCAACTGCTAATACTCAAGAATATTCTTTGGATCCCCTTGTGTCGAATCAATAAATTTGGGTTGAATACTTTACCCTCGAAAGTTGTTGCGATCCCCTACACTTGTGGGTTATCAAGACTAATTTCTGGCGCCGTTGCCGGGGAGCATAGCTCTATTCTCTGAGTCACTTGGGATTTATATCTGTTGATCACTATGAAGAACTTGAAAGACGACCAAACTACTATTTTGCCCTCAACTACGAGGGGAGGTAAGGAACTTCCATCTAGCCTTGCACTAGATTCTCCTTTTGTTATTAGTAAACTTGCAACACCTAAACCCGCTACTGCTATGAATTCTGATATGTCGCATGTTATTGATGATGCCACCTCTGCTATGCATGATGAAACTACTTCTGTGCTTGATACTACTTTGCCATTAGGTGAATTTCTTGATGAACAACTTGCTAGAGTTAGGGGGAATGATATTACTGAAGAACCTATTATTGATGATAGTGATGATGAAGGTTCTCCCAATGATTATGTATTGCCTGTTGTTCCTAAGGGTTATGTTATGAATGAAGAAGCTGCTAGGGAAATCTTTGCTTGCAATGATAGATATGATCTTAAGAAATTATTAGCTAAATGGAAGCAACAGTCTCTTAATGCTAGAATGAAACCTGATCCTGCTTTTGCTACTTCACCTATTTGCGTTATTGATAAGGATTATGAATTCTCTGTTGATCCTGAGATTATTACTTGAGTTGAATCTGATCCTTTTTATGGCCTTGAATCTAAAACTGTTGTGGCACATCTTACCAAGTTGAATGATATAGCTACCCTGTTTACTCACGATGAGAAGTCTTGCTATTTTTATATCCTTAAGATATTTCCGTTCTCATTAAAGGGTTATGCTAAGACTTGGTATAATTCTCTTGCTCCTGGTTGTGTGCGTAGTCCCCAGGATATGATTTATTACTTCTCTGCTAAATATTTCCCTGCTCATAAGAAACAAGCTGCCTTGCGGGAAATATATAATTTTGTGCAAATCAAAGAAGAGAGTCTCCCACAAGCTTGGGGGAGGCTTCTCCGGTTACTTAATGCTTTGCCTGATCATCCTCTTAAGAAAAATGAAATACTTGATATCTTTTATAATGGACTAATCGATGCTTCCAAGGACTACTTGGATAGTTGTGCTGCAGTCGATGAAGCTGAAATATTATTGAATAATATGCTGACTCATGAAAATAATTGGACTCTTCCCGAGCCAATTCCTAAACCAATTGAGTCAACTCCTGAGCCTATTCCTAAACCCACTCCGAAGAAGAGAGGTGTTTTATTTCTCAGACCTGAAGATATGCAAGAGGCAAAGAAATCAATGAAAGAAAAAGGTATTAAAGCTGAAGATGTTAAGAATTTACCTCCTATTGAAGAAATACATGGTCTTAATATACCGCCTGAAGAACCACATTGTCTTGATAACCCGACACAGGTAGTAAAGGTAAATTCTCTCTATAGATATGATAAAGTTGAATTCCCCTCTACTAAATTTCATAGCCCATGCTTAGATGAATTTGATGACTTTATGGCTAGGCAAGAAAGTTTTAATGCTTATGTTGGTAGAGAGTTAAAGAATAATGCTTTCGAGATAGGACGCGTAGGCGATAATCTGGCTAGAGTTAAAGATGAACTCCACCTCGTTAGCAAATATGCTTCTATGGTTTCTACTCAAGTTGAGCAAGTACTTAAAGCTCAAAATGATTTGCTTGATGAATTAAATAATAAAAATGACTTTGCTGTTAGAGTGGCTACTAGAACTGGTAGAATGACTCGGGAACCTTTGTATCCTGAAGGCCACCCTAAGAGAATCGAGCAAGATTCTCAGAGAAATAATTTATAGGCACCTAGTTCTTCTAAAAAGAATAAGAAGAAAAACGATAGAACTTTGCATGCTTCTAGTGAACCTACTGTAGACACACCTGAGAATCCCAATGATATTTCTATTTCTGATGCTGAAACACAATCAGGTGATGAACATGAAACTAGTGATAATGTTAATGATAATGTTCATGTTGATGCTCAATCTAGCAAAAACAATGATGTAGAAATTGAACCTGCTGTTGATCTTGATAACCCACAATCAAAGAATCAACGTTATGATAAGAGAGATTTTGTTGCTAGGAAGCACGGTAAAGAAACAGAACCATGGGTTCAGAAACCCATGCCCTTTCCTCCTAAACCATCCAAGTCAAAGGATGAGGAGGATTTTGAGCGCTTTGCTGAAATGATTAGACCTATTTTCTTACGTATGCGCTTAACTGATATGCTTAAAGTAAATCCTTATGCTAAGTATATGAAGGATATCATCACAAATAAAAGAAAGATACCGGAAGCTGAAATTTCCACCATGCTTGCTAATTACACTTTTAAGGGTGGAATACCAAAGAAACTTGGAGATCCAGGTGTACCAACTATACCATGCTCCATTAAAAGAAATTATGTTAGAACTGCTTTATGTGATCTTGGAGCCGGTGTTAGTGTTATGCCTCTCTCTTTATATCGTAGGCTTGAATTGAATAAGTTGACACCTACTGAAATATCTTTGCAAATGGCTAATAAATCAACTGCTATACCTGTCGGTATTTGTGAGGATGTGCCTATTGTGGTTGCAAATGTCACTATCTTAAAAGACTTTGTTATTCTTGATAATCACGAGGACGATAGTATGCGTATTATCCTTGGTAGACCTTTTCTTAATACTGCAGGGGCTGTTATTGATTGCAATAAAGGCAATGTCACTTTTCA
This sequence comes from Triticum timopheevii, assembly GCA_963921465.1. NCBI lineage: Eukaryota > Viridiplantae > Streptophyta > Magnoliopsida > Poales > Poaceae > Triticum > Triticum timopheevii. The sequence continues at coordinate 374,487,070 of OY997270.1, forward strand.
TGTTAATGGTAATGAGCATACGGTACACTTTCCGAGGAAACAATCTCAAGTTTATAGCATCAATTCTATTGAAAAAGTTCCAACTATCATTTTTGGAGGTTTTGAATTTCCTCTTCCTACTGTCAAGAAAAAGTATGATATTCTTATTGTTGGGGATTTCCATATTCCCGTTGAGGTAACTTAGTGTTATTCAAAATTTCTCCGGTTCCGTGTTATTCGGAATGAGTTTGTTAACAAGACTTGATCAACCTTGTTAGTGGATTCATTTTGATGATCACGAGATGGATGAAACTAGAAGGCACAACCTTCTGTACCCTCTTTTTACTTTCTGTTATTTAGAATAAATAAAGCAAAAATAGTATTATCTGTCTATTTTCTGAATTATCCATACATTAAAAAATAGTTCGAAAATAAAAGTGCTCCAAATGCCCTGCAAATTTAGTATGATTTTTTCTGGAATATTTGAGGATTTTAGGCACTGAAATCACTGCAGGAGGGGCAAGCACCAGGCCACGAGAGTGGAGGGCGCGCCCCCCCTATAGGGCGCGCCCCCTATCTCGTGGGCCCCTGGTGGCCCCCCTCCACTTATGCCAGCACCCACACACTTCATATTCTACACAAAAAAATCCTCATCCAGTTCAAGCACGAGTTCTAGCTCGTTTTGCTGCGATTTTCGATCTCTTAGCTCAAAGCTCCATTCACAAAACTGCTTTGGGAGATTGTTTCTTGGTATGTGACAACTCCATTGGTCCAATTAGTTTTTGTTCTAGTGCTTTATTCGTTGCAAATTTTTGCTACATAGGTGACCTTGTTCTTGAGCTTGCATGTTACATTTTTGAGGTCCCAAGCTATTTCAATGCATGATATAGGCTCTAGGCACTTGTAGGAGTAGTTGCTATCAATCTTGTTCAGTTTTATTCACTTTTATTTTGAAGTTACGAAAATTTCAGAAATTTTCAGAAAAAGAAATATGCTTAGAAGAATGTACCAAGGTGGTTCCTCAGCAAAGAAAGGGCCAATGATTGCTATACGTGAGCAAGATGTTAAATTGCCGAGGGACGCAAATGTACGGGCTTGTGAGTGGCCATCCGATGATTTTATGGTCGAAGCAGGCTTCAAGGAGGAATTCGATGCGTATGTGCGTAATGCCGAGCTGGAGGACTTCTTAAGATAAGTGTCCTCAATACTATCAATTGACTGACTCCTTTGTGCGGAGGTTCCAATATATCTGTGTGCGTAATTCTCCTAGTGTCATGTTTGATATTTATGATACATATTATACCATGGATTTAGAGGATTTCACAACTGCTTGCAAACTCCCGCAGTGGGGTAATATTAATGATCCTCGCAAATCTGAATTTAGATATTTTCTTGCTAGTATTACTGTGGGAGAATCTCGGGACATAGCACAAGCTACCATAGGGAGCATTCATTTTCCTGCTATACATTATTTTGCTCTCTTTATTGGTAGATGCATTAACGGTAAGGATGAAGCATGTCACATGTGTGTCCCTGATCTTTGTGTCCTCAAGAGTGTTGTGTCAGGTTATAAAGGTTATAACTTGGGGGCAATAGTTGCACGTAGGTTGCAGAATAATAGTAGAAGGGGGGATTTATTTGGAGGAATTTATGCAACCTGTGTGGCTAATTTTCTTAATATAGCCCCACGAGAGGGGGATATGATTTTACCTCCTGTTTATTTGGATAAAGATGCTATGTTCGATCATCATTTTCTTGAGAGGAATGAACAATTCCTCCATTATCGACTAATCTATGACAGGCGCAACGTCGTCCCTGTTACTCTTCCTACCCCCTACCTTTTTGATTATCAGGCAAAAGGAAGATTTGTTGTCACCAGGGAAGAAGCAGCTGAATACGAGAGGGGAATGGAGGCAGCTCGCCAACATGCTGCTGCTCAGGAGGCTGTTGCCTCCACATCTTAGTACAACCCTAATTTCACTTATGGATATCAGCCAGGCGGTCCTTGGTGCTAGACCAACTTAGGCCAAAAGCCTAAGCTTGGGGAAGTACGTATTTCTCACCAACTTTACATTCATGTTCACACACTAGTCGTCGGTGCTCATACTCTTTCATTGTATTATCCATGCTAGTTTAAATTTCTTTTTCTAGTTTTCTTCTTGTGTGTTTAATAAATCTTAAGAAAAAACCAAAAAAAGTTAGTTAGTTTAATTTCTTTGCTGGTAGTAGAATTAAAATGAAAACCCCAAAAGATTTCTAGTTCTTCTTCTTACTTGTTGGGAGCTTTCCCGTGTAAATAGTTTTATTTTCTTTTCTTTCCTTTGGGGGTCGAGAAGACCATATTGAAAATGCTTAGTGGCTTTTATATGCATGATTGCTTATTTAACTTAGAGCCCATATTACCCTATCTTCTCTCTTGAGTTGAATGCTTGCAGATTCCAGCTTAGTCCAATGCATGTGCACTCTTATTATTATACACATCGTTCGGTCGTGCAAGTGAAAGGCAATAATGACGATATATGATGGACTTATTGAGATGAGAAAATCTGGTATGAACTCGACCTCTCTTGTTTTTGTAAATATGATGAGTTCATCGTTTCTGAGTCAGCTATTATGAAGTAAATATATTTGCAATGACATTTAGAGATTATAGTTGCTTGTGCCATGCTTGATTAGCTATGAGTTATAATGGTTTACCTTGTGTGCCAACATGATATTAGAATGATTATGATGTGGTATGATGAGCTGGTATCCTCCTTTAAATGAATTGAGTGACTCGACTTGGCACATGTTCACGCATGTAGTTGAATCAAATCAACACAACCTTCATGATATTTATGTTCATGGTGGATTATATCCTACTCATGCTTGTATTCGGTATGAATTAATTTTAATGCATGTTTACGACTGTTGTCGCTCTCTCAGTTGGTCGCTTCCCAGTCTTTTGCTAGCCTTCACCTGTACTAAGCGGGAATACTGCTTGTGCATCCAAACTCCTTAAACCCCAAAGTTGTTCCATATGAGTCCACTATACCTTCCTATATGCGGTATTTACCTACCGTTCCAAGTAAATTTGTATGTGCCAAACTCCAAACTTCAAATGAAATTCTGTTTTGTATGCTCGAGCAGCTCATGTTTCGACTAGGGCTGCCTATATCTTCCATGCTAGGTGGGTTATTCTCAAGAGGAGTGGACTCCGCTCCTCATTCACGAGAAAGGGCCGGTAACCGGGATGCCCAGTCCCATGATCCAAAAAGATCAAAGCAAATGAAAGTAATTAAACAAAACTCCCCCAGGGTTGTTGTATGTTGGAGGCACTCGTTGTTTCGAGCAAGCCATGGATTGATGCTTGTTGGTGGTTGGGGGAGTATAAACCTTTACCATTCTGTTTGGGAACTGCCTATAATGCATGTAGTATGGAAGATACAGCCATCTCATAGTTGTTGCGTTGACAGCGAAAGTATGCCACTCAAAGTGTTATTCAATCTCTATTTTAAAATCGAGCTCTGGCACCTCTACAAATCCCTGCTTACCTCTGCGAAGGGCCTATCTATTTACTTTTATGTTGAGTCATCACCCTTCTTATTAAAAAGCACACGCTGGAGAGCACACTGTTATTTGCATTCATTACTATTGGTTTATATTGGGTATGACTTGACTGGATCTCTTTTACCATGAATTACAATGTTTAGTCAGTGCTTGATCTTTAAAGGTGCTCTGCATTATTTTTTGCGGTCTCAGAAAGGGCTAGCGGGATACCATTTTGTTATATCATGTTCTGATTATTTTGAGAAAGTGTTGTCATCTGAGTTTTATTATTATGGCTCGCTAGCTGATTATGCTATTGATATGAGTAATTGTGAGACCTATGTGTTATTGTGAGTATAGTTAGTTCATAATATTTGCTGAAACATGAATGCTGGCTTTTCATGTTTACAACAACAAGAGCAAACAGAGTTTGTAAAAGTTTTTCTTTATCACTTTCAGTTTATCAACTAAATTGCTTGAGGACAAGCAAAGGTTTAAGCTTGGGGGAGTTGATAAGTCTCCAATGTATCTACGTTTCCAAACACTTTTGCCCTTGTTTTGGACTCTAACTTGCATGATTTGAATGAAACTAACCCGGACTGACGCTGTTTTTTTTTCAGCAGAACTGCCATGATGTTGTTTTATGTGTAGAAAATAAAAGTTCTCGGAATGTCCTGGAAATCCATGGAGGCACTTTTTGTAATTAATAAGAATTTTTGGCGAAAGAATCAACACCAGGGGGCCCACAGGCTGTCCACGAGACAGCCCCCCCACCTAGGGTGCGCCCTCCTATCTTGTGGGCCCCCTGGACCTCCACCGACCTCAACTCCAACTCCATATATTCACGTTCGGGGAGAAAAAAAATCAGAGAGAAAGTTTCATCACATTTTACGACACGGAGCCACCGCCAAGCCCTAATCTCTCTCGGGAGGGCTGACCTAGAGTCCGTTCGGGGCTCCGAAGAGGGGGATTCGTCGCCGTTGTCATCATCAACCATCCTCCATCACCAATTTCATGATGCTCACCGCCGTGCGTGAGTAATTCCATCGTAGGCTTGCTGGACGGTGATGGGTTTGATGAGATTTAGCATGTAATCAAGTTAGTTTTGTTAGGGTTTGATCCCTAGTATCCACTATTTTATGAGATTGATGTTGCTATGACTTTGCTATGCTTAATGCTTGTCACTAGGGCCCGAGTGCCATGATTTCAGGTCTGAACCTATTATGTTTTCATGAATATATGTGTGTTCTTGATCTTATCTTGCAAGTCTATGTCACCTATTATGTGTTATGATCCGACAACCCCGAAGTGACAATAATCAGGATACTTCTCGGTGATGACCGTAGTTTGAGGAGTTCATGTATTCACTATGTGCTAATGCTTTGTTCCGGTTCTCTATTAAAAGGAGGCCTTAATATCCCTTAGTTTCCACTAGAACCCCGCTTCCACGGGAGGGTAGGACAAAAGATGTCATGCAAGTTCTTTTCCATAAGCACGCATGACTATTTACGGAATACATGCCTACATTATATTGATGAATTGGAGCTAGTTCTATATCACCCTATGTTATAGCTATTACATGAGGAATCGCATCCGGCATAATTATCCATCACTGATCCATTGCCTACGAGCTTTTCACATATTGCTCTTCGCTTATTTACTTTTCCGTTGCTACTATTACAACTACTACAAAATCCCAAAAACATTTATCTTTGCTGTTGCTACCGTTACCATTATTGTCATACCACTTTTGCTACTAAATACTTTGCTGCAGATACTAAGTTATCCAGGTGTGGTTGAATTGACAACTCAACTGCTAATACTCAAGAATATTCTTTGGCTCCCCATGTGTCGAATCAATAAATTTGGGTTGAATACTTTAGCCTCGAAAGCTGTTGCGATCCCCTACATTTGTGGGTTATCAGGAAGCAGAGGTTGTCATGTGCTTTTAGGGTTGGATGCACAAAATCTTAATGCAAAAGAACATCACTTTATATTGCCACTTGTGATATGAACCTTTATTATGCAGTCCGTTGCTTTTATTACTTCTATATCACACGATCGTATAAAGCTTATTTCTCCGCACTAGTAAGTCATACATATTTAGAGAGCAATTTTTATTGCTGGCAACATGACAATTTACTTGAAGGATCTTACTCAATCCATAGGTAGGTATGGTGGACTCTCATGGCAAAATTGGCTTTAAGGATATTTGGAAGCACAAGTAGTATCTCTACTTGGTGCAAGGAATTTTGGCTAGCATGAGGGGGAAAGGCAAGCTCAACATGTTGGACAATCCATGACAATATACTTTAACTGAGATGTGAGAAAACATAACCCATTACCTTGTCTTCCTTGTCCAACATCAACTCTTTAGCATGTCATACTTAATGAGTGCTCACAATCATAAAAGATGTCCAAGATAGTATATTTATATGTGAGAATCTCTCTTTCTTTATTACTTCCTATTAATTGCAACAATGACCAAAACTAAGTTTGCCAACTCTCAACAACTTTTAAGCCTCATACTCTCTATGTGTGAAGTCATTACTATCCATAAGATCAATATGAACTCTTTTATTGTTTTTATTCTTTCTATTCTCTCAAGATCATAGCAAGATAGCGAAGCCCTTGACTCAACACTAATCTTTATTATGTATAGCTCAAGGACTCGATTACATAGAGGGATCACGAAGCAAAACTCAAAACTAATTCATGCCAAAACTTTATTCTTACTAGATCAAGATATTACCAAAAGGATCGAACTAAGTAAAACGGTAAAGATAGGAGTGTGATGGTGATACGATACCGGGGCACCTCCCCCAAGCTTGGCAGTTGCCAAGGGGAGTGCCCATACCCATGTGATTATGTCCTCGGAGGTGATGAAGGTGGTGATGATGATGGTGAATAATCGCACATCGAGCGTAAAAGCTCCTCCAACTTGCGGATAATGCCCTTGAGTGCGATGATATGATCCTTCAACAAAATATTTTCCTGTGTGAGATACTTGTTTTGTATGCGAGCCAACTCAATCATCTTGAAAGCTTCAATCTCAGTTGGGTAAAGAGGTTAGGTAAAGGTTGAGGGATGTTTTCTTCTTCCGTCGCCGGAGCTTGATCCTCCATGGCCTTCTTGATCCCTTCATCCTTGTTGATCTCCTCCGGTTCTTCTCTTTTCAACTCTATCTTCAATAGCCAAGCATCCTTATCTTCATTGTTGGAGGAGGCTGATGTCATGATGCTCTAGATCTGTCAGAAAAACAGCTCGAAACAAAGACAAAGGATTTTTGCGTGATACGGTGGTCAAAACCTTCGGGAGATTATATAATAAATTTTTACCGACCAAAAGAAGTATCGTGCATGAAAACGGAGTCCGAAGAGCACACGAGGTGCCCATGAGGCAGGGGGCGCGCCCAGTAGGAGTGGGCGAGCCCTGCACCCTCGTGGAGGCCTCGTGTCCTTCCCGGAATACTTCTTATTTTCCTATTTTCTTAAATATTCCAAAACAGAGAAAAATTGCTATTAGAACTGTTTTGGAGTCGGTTTACTTACCGTACCACATACCTATTCCTTTTCGGAGTCTGAAACATTCTGGAAAGTGTCCCTTATGTATTCCTCCGGGGTCACGGTTTCAATAATATTAGTTTCAACATTTATAGGGTTACCTGAGATATAATGTTTGATTCTTTGACCGTTCACCACCCTCGGACTTGTGCCATCAAAGTTGTTGATTTTTATGGCACCGGAACGATAGACCTCCTCGATAATGTAAGGGCCTTCCCATTTAGAGAGAAGTTCTCCTACAAAAAATCTTAAATGAGAGTTGAATAGCAACACATAATCACCTACATTAAACTCACGTTTTTGTATCCTTTTGTCATGCCATCTTTTAACTTTTTCTTTGAACAACTTGGCATTCTCATAGGATTGGGCTCTCCATTCATCAAGAGAGCTAATGTCAAATAACCTCTTCTCACCGGCAAGTTTGAAATCATAATTGATCTCTTTAATAGCCCAATATGCCTTATGTTCAAGTTCGAGAGGTAAGTGACATGCTTTTCCATAAACCATTTTATACGGAGACATACCAATAGGATTCTTATCTGCAGTTCTATAGGCCCATAATGCATCATCAAGTTTCTTGGACCAATTCTTTCTAGATCTATTAACAGTCTTTTGCAAAATTAGTTTGAGCTCTCTATTACTCAACTCTACTTGACCACTATACTGTGGGTGATAAGGAGATGCAATTCTATGATTAACATCATACTTAGCAAGCATTTTACGGAAAGCACCATGAATAAAATGTGAACCACCATCAGTTATTAAGTATCTAGGGACTCCAAACCTTGGAAAAATAACTTCTTTAAGCATCTTAATAGAGGTGTTATGATCAACACTACTAGTTGTAATAGCTTCTACCCACTTAGTGACGTAATCAACAACAACTAGAATATGTGTATATCCATTAGAGGCAGGAAAAGGTCCCATATAATCAAAACCCCGAACATCAAATGGTTCAATGACAAGAGAATAGTTCATAGGCATTTCTTAACGTCTACTAATATTACCAATTCTTTGACATTCATCACAAGACAAGACAAACTTACAGGCATCTTTGATGAGAGTGGGCCAATAAAAACCGGGTTACAATACCTTATGTGCATTTATATCTCCAGCGTGGTGTCCTCCATATGCCTCAGTGTCGTGGTGGGCGCACGGCAGATGCCAAGGGATGGCTAAAGAGAGGAGGAGGCTCGAGGGCGCTGGTGGGCTCCAAAGGTGAGGTTGGTATGAGCGGGTGCGGGACGCCAGACATACCCAGGTTCGGGGCTCTCAGGAGAGATAACACCCCTAGTCCTGCCGAGTGTAGTTTGATGTGCGATAGTACAATGTTGCTCCTGGAGCTGTATGGGGGAGGAAGGAGGCTAGCCAAGGCTTAGGCTGCTCCTTCTCTCTGGTGTTGCTGTCTTGGTGGCTAGTTCTGTGCGTACTGGCCTTTCCACTACTAGGGAAAAGCCTATACACAGAATCTTAACAGCAGCGCGGCTCAAAAAGGAGCGCTACTGCTAACTAGTAGTAGCGCGTGTGCTGGAAACTCGCTGCTGATAAGTATTTAGTAGTAGCATGCTCGGCGTAAAACGCGCTGCTACAAATATCGACCGACGGTGTTCACCTAACTCTAATTAGCAGTAGCGCGGTCGCACGAACCGCGCTACTGCTAAGTATGTAGTAGTAGCGCGCTTTTTCTGAGATCGCTGCTGCTAAATTTCAAATTGCCACACTTTTTTGTCCCAGTTAGCAGTAGCGCCATATCCCAAAGCGCGCTGCTGCTAATTCCTTAGCAGCAGCGCGTTTTAGATCCCGCGCTACTGCTAACCCGCACCAACCCACCACCTTTCCCCACCCGTCCCTCCCCTCCCCCTCCTCTCTTTCCCTTCCCCTACCTCCCCCTCCCCCTCCTCTCTTCCCTTCCCCCTACCTCCACCACATGCTCCGACTCTCACTCTTCTTCTTCCTCAATACTTCTCCCCCATTACTCTCTCTCTTCTATCCACCTTTCTCTCTCTTCATTACTCCTACCTAACTACACCACCTCCATTAATGCATCTCCTTTCTCTTTTTCCTTCACCCTCCACTAGTTGAAGTTGTCTCCTCCCAAATTAGGTAGCTAGGTAGATGTAGGAATTAGTTAAGTGACCTATTTGCCCCCTAACTAGATCTATCTTTGTCAAGAAGAGATTTGTGCACTTTTGATCTCCCTACAACATCATCTCCACCGTGTGCTTGATCTCGATCGAGATAGAGGTGATGAAAATTTCATGCTTTTGCAAAATGGAAATATTTTTATGTGTCTGTGATATGTTTGTGGAAATTGTGTGTGTGGCATGAGTTGACGCCGCCAAATTGTGCTTTTGAGTTACCTATGTTTTGCCTAAATGTCGATTTATTTCCGTTTCGGCGAATTCCGGGCAAACTCTAGATCCATATATGTCCTATTTTTAGGGAAGGTCATGCCAATTTTTTTTATGACTTTGATGCTTGCATGCATTTTTATAATCAATTTGTTTATTATTACCGTGTAGAGTTGACGATGGTCAGTGGAACGATGGTGGACAGGTGGTTGCGGTCGGCGGTGCAGGACATGAAAGAAAATAATCGGACATAGGTTTTATGTCTGTGTCAAAAATGCAAAGGAATAGTTTGGATCGACCCCCATGACGATGGTCGTGTCGAAGCGCACCTGCTCATGACTGGTTTCATGGATGGCCATACTCGGTGGATAATTGAAGATGAGGATGACGATGTTGAGGATGCCAACGGGGCAGGCAATGAGGACACGGGGCAAGACAAAGAGATGATCGATAATGGTGGCGGGGAAGAGGCCGGACATGGCGGCGGAGAAGGGGCCGGACATGGCGGAGGAGAAGGGGCCGGCCATGGCGGCGGAGAGAGCGACATGGACTCCATGCAGCAGAGTTTGTCGGTACTAAGTTCAATTGTGCGGGACCCTCATGTTCAAGCATTGCTTCGCAAGGAGACGAGTACTGAGAGAGCTGCTTCTAGAGAGGAGGCTAAGCTGGAGCAACTGGTGGTAGACTCGAACACTCCATTGTGTGATGGTTGCAATCCTGAGGTGACCCGCTTGAGTTTCACGCTCCAACTCCTGAAGACGAAGGCTAAAAACAAATGGACCGACACTAGCCTCGATGAGCATCTCAAGTACCTAAAGGATGTTCTTCCCGCGGGTAATCTATATCCTACTAGTGTTGATGAGGCCAAGAAGATCGTGTGCCCTCTTGATCTGCCACACGTTAGATACCATGCATGCATCAATGATTGCATAATTTATCGGAAGGAGCACGCGGAAAAAACAAGCTGTCCGGTGTGCAATGCTTCTCGATACAAGAAGGCCGGGAAGAAATGTCCCCAGAAAGTTGTATGGTACTTACCGATCACTCCCCATCTCCAGAGGTATTTTGTAGATCCCAAGGAAGCTAAGCTAATGCGCTGGCACGCGGAGAGGAAGAAGCCCGACGATGGAGATGATCCGAAGCTGAGACACGTGAAGGATGGAAGCCAGTGGAGAGCGTTGAACAACTTCTATCGGTATTTTGAATGTGATGCAAGGAACATCGTGCTCGGCGCGTGTACCGATGGCATGAATCCGTTTGGCAACCAGAACACCAACCATAGCACATGGCCCGTGTTTGTATGGATGTACAACCTCCCCCCTGGTTGTGCATGAAATCGAAGTACATTCACATGAGCATGCTTATTCAAGGGCCGAAACAACCAGGAAATAATATTAATTTGTATCTGGGGCTACTTCAAGAGGAGTTAGACACGTTATGGAAAACACCGGCCAAGACATGGGACGCCAGCAAAGGTGAGTATTTCAACATGAGAGCCGCACTGATCACGACAGTGCAGGACTATCTCGGTTACGGATATGTGGCAGGCCAGGTGTGCCATGTATATTGCAGATGCACGCGGTGCATGGATGATACGACGTCTCAGCAGCTAACGTCAAGGAAAGATGGCGGGTCTGGGAAAATCGTGTACATGGGGCATCGAAGATGGCTTGAACAGGATGACCCGTGGAGAAACCGTGGAGATCTATTCAATGGTCACGCTGAGCATCGAGGACCTCCACATAAGTGGAGCGGTGCCGAAATCGATGAGCTGTTGAAAAACTGGAAGGAGTGCCCCGCGCCGGGAAAGACGATGAGAAAGGCGCTGGAGCCGCTGCTGAAGGTATGGAAGACGAGGTCTGTGTTCTGGGACTTGAAGTACTGGCTCAAACTCGATACACCTCATTGCCTTGATCAAATGCATATCTGTAAGAATGTCCTTGAGAGCTTGCTCACTACACTGATGAACATGCCGGATAAGACCAAGGATGGGCCGAAGGCAAGAAAAGACTTGCAAGATTTGAAAATCAGGGAAGATCTGCACATGCCGCCCCGTAAAATGTCAGACGAGACAGAGATGGAGACAGAGGCACGGGAGAAGAAGGGCAAGAAAATAAAGAAAGAGGATTATTACCCCCCTTCTTGCTTCACCTTAAGTCAGGCTGAGATCAATCAATTCTTTAAGTGCCATACCGGAGTCAAAGTTAGTTCCGGTTACTGTGGAAAGATAAGCAGATATCTAGACACGAACAAGAAAAGGTTCAGCGGGATGAAGTCTCATGACTGTCATGTGATGATGACGCAGATACTACCTGTTGCCCTTAGAGGGATAATGGACAAGCACGTCCGTGACACGCTTATTGGTCTCTGAAACTTTTTCGACGTCATCTCTTGAAAGTCGATCAGTGTGAAGCAGCTCCAAAGGCTACAGGAAGAGATCGTTGTGATACTGAATGAGCTTGAGATGTACTTCCCGCCCGCGTTCTTCGACGTGATGGTGCATCTGTGTGTCCATATTGTGGATGACATAATAGACCTGGGGCCGTCATTCCTGCACAACATGATGCCGTTTGAGAGGATGAATGGGATCATCAAAGGATTCTTTCGTAACATGTCCCGTCCGGATGGAAGCATCGTCCAGGGCTATTTGGCACAAGGGTGCATCTCTTTCTGTGAGAATTTTCTATATGGCGCAGACTAGCCGCCTGGTGTTAGTGTTGGTTTGCCCGTTAACAAGCACGATGGGAGGCTCGAAGGAGATGATCACTGCAACGGTTGCAGGGAACTGCACGTGGCATACTCAGATCGACGCAGCGACTTTGACAGAGCAAACTTGGTAGTGCTACAACACCTAGACGAGGTAGATCCTTTCGTGGCACTGCACAAAGAAATTATCGCAAAGAAGTATCGTGACCGAGGGGTATGCAGCACGGACGCCGAAGTTACTAGAGAGCACAACTCCACTTTCCTGCATTGGTTCAAAGAGCATATTATTGCTAATCCCCCGGAGGAGGGCTCTAAGGACGGATTGCTCATATACGCCTTAGCACATGGCCCCTCGCCCAACCTCGTAACCTATCAGGCATATGATATCAACGGATACACGTTCTACACGGAGGCCAAAGATATGGACAGTGATGATCAGAACTCAGGGGTGACGATGGAATGCATGACCGGCAGCGACAACGGCGCAACAGAACGATTTTATGGAAGGGTCGAGGAGATCTGGGAGCTTGACTACTCTGGACTGCACAACACGATGATGTTCCGTGTCAGATGGGCTAAGAATGTCGAAAGAGAAAGCCGGATGTTCACTACCATGACTATACCCGACGCCAAGAGCTCTACCGTGAACTCTATCGCAAAAAATGAGCCATGGGTACACGCTAAGCACGTGACACAATGCTTCTTCATAACTGACCCGCGCAATCCCAGCCGTGTTGTCGTGAGGAGAGGCAAAAGGAACATCATTGGAATGGATGGAGTCGCCAACGAGGAAGACTATGATCAGTACGGCAACCCAATGAGGGAAGATGACGATGATGATGAAGTATACGTCAAAAGAAGAATCAATACTACATTACCTAAGAAAAATCATACTCCATGGAAAAGGCAAAGTCACAATGAGGGGCTCAATTATTCTTCGACGAACAAGAAGGGAAAGAAGCTGACTCAAAAACGAAAACGTCAGCACTGAGGAAACGTATGTTATCGGTCCAATGATGTGTAATATATATATATATGTTCCTATTTTGTATACACACTTAGCCATTATTATGCATGGGTCCAATGATGTGTAATATATATGTTCTTATTTTGCATACATATTTAACCATCAAATGATGCAATATATATCGCCCTCCCTTCGTTCACTGCCCTCGGGAAATAAAAGTGGGATAAAATAAAGGAAAAGAAAAAGGAAAACTGGCAGTAGCAACGGTAGTAGCATCGCATTTTGCATAAACCGCTACAGCTACTGAGTTTAGTAGTAGCAAATTTTGCCTAAACCGCTACAGCTACTGAAGTTAGTAGCAGCGCGTTTTGACATAATGAGCTGCTGCTACGTCCACTTAACCCAAAATTCTCACTCGCCCTGCTTCATCCCGCCTTTTCCTCCCAAATCCCCACTCTCTCTTCCCCTGTCGCACCGCCGCGCCCGACCCGGCCCCGGCGCTCGCCCCCGACTCCGGCGACGGTGCTAGCCCCTGAACCCGGCGCTCGCCCCCGACCCGGCCCTCGACCCCGACCCCAGCGCCGGCGCTAGCCCCCGACCCCGGCGCTCGCCCCCGACCCGGCCCTCGCCCCCGACCTGTCGGCCCTCGCCTCCCTCCTCTCCCCTCCCGGCCTCGTCGGGCCTGCCTCCTCGCCCCTGCACCCTCTGTAAACCCCCCTCTCTCTGCTAGGGCTCTTCGGTTATGTTAATTAGGATATCAATTTAGTTATGAATTTAGCTAGGTTTCAAAATTAGCTGAATTTATATGCAAATTTGAACTGGACATGTGATATGTGCATATGTCATGATTTGGACATGTCATGTTTGGAAAATGATCCGAGTGGCCTATGTTACGCCAGAATGTTGATTCATTTCCGTTCCGGTGAATTTCAGGCGCTCGATATGCCCATTTTTTAGCAAAGGGCATGCCGAAATTTCCCGTGAATAAAGGCATGATTTGTGCTACATAGTTCGCATATCGAGTTTCTTTTTATGTCATTTCTCATTTATTCATACTTTTAGAAATAAATGAGGACACTTAATCATAGGAAACATGTCGAACAACGAAGAAACTGGGCCTTCTGACCAAGATGCAGACGAGATGGATTATGAGGGTGAACAAGAGTACCTCGACTATTTGACTACTAAGCAAGGTTTGCAGGTCGGCCTCGATGATGGTACGACATCGACACCGACGGCGCTGGCACCGATGGCGGCACCGAGACCGGTGGCGAAGGTACCGGCGGGGAAGGTACCGGTAGGGAAGGTACCGGCCCCGATGCCGCTACCGAAAAGAGGAAGCATAAGAAGCAGAGGATACGAAAACCTAACAAAATAGGGATTGAACGACTTGTGATCACAAAGATGGCGCCTGGCAAGTTTGAGCCGTTAGAGCCGGAAGAACCTCGCAAGTGCTATGGGAACCAAGTAGGATGCATCCTACGGGAATGCGCGAGCATCAACGACGATGACTTAAGGAGTAAAGAACATTTGACGCAGTTGCTCCTAACGAAGTTGCACAAGAGATTCAAGTTCCCCGACCGGGATGATAACATAGAACAACCGTGGGATGATCCGAAGATGAAAAAGATTAACAATCACGCCATGGGCATGTTCAGCAATGATTTGGCCTCCTGGAAAGGGAGGGTGAAATGAGCTATTGAGGCTGATGAACCCCTGTGCAAGATTCTGGAGGAAAATCCGACACTTACGAAAGAGGGGTTCGAAAAGTTCAAGGACACTTGCACTACCAAGGCAGCCAAGGCTAAGGCTACGAAATTCAAAAGCCTTCAGCAAAGGAACACGGGGAAGCATCGCCTCGGAAGCCGTGGCTACCTCGGTAAAAGGCCCATATGGGATAAGGAGGACGCGGAACATGAAGCCGCGGGTCTCCCAGACCCCTTCGCGAAGTTCACCAACCCCTTGGAGCATGACTTCATCAGGGCCTGCTACAAGTGGGACAAGGAGAAAAAGGTTTTTTACACGAACAAGATCACGAGGAAATTGATTAGACTACTGGAGAAGCAACACCGGCTTGTAGCCGAAAGCCCTACTTATTCGATGAGGCCCAAGTGGGACACCCCTCTCAACCGGGCCTTGAACGAACTTAAGGGACTCCCTTTGGACCAGCGGCCGCAATATGGTCGTGTGCACGACGCTGGAGACGGCGCCACGTGGAAGGTGTTTTACAACGACGGCCCGGAGGCCAAGAAGCAGAAAAAGAAGTTTAGTCAGGCGGACATCGACGCAAAGGTGAAGCTTGCGGTCGAGAAAAAAGCAGCTAAGGACGCGAAAAAAGCAGCCGAGGACAAATATGAGTTGCTACAGCAGGCAGTCAATGCAGCTGTAACTGCCTGCAGAAATGATTTTGCTACTAACTTGGTTCCAGTTATCATCAACTGGGCGAAGGAAAATCCAGACAAGACGGTACATGATTTCCCGATGCCCAGTTTCGTTGCGAGCAACTGCATGAACAACAACACCATCGCACCATCACTTGCTAAAGCAACCGGGCCTCCTCTCGCAGCCGCTCCCGCTCATAGCAGCCCGTCCTCAGTCTCAGGCGCGCTAGGTGGGCCTTCGTCTTTGGCTGAGCTCGACGCCGTCACGGTAATTACATGTCGCACCAACATATATATATATAGATAATATTCCATTTTTGGTGCCTTTCGGTTGTTTTACGCCATAGACATATGTGTTTGCAGGCGAAAGAAACCCCGTGCACCATACTCTACTTGATCAAAGGCCAGAAGGTGGACGTGGGAAAGGGGATGATAATGGACCCCTCTCAACGCATGTTCCACAACCAGCCGATCCCCGCTGGGCACTTCAGGGTTAGCTTGATCAGTGTGAAATCGGGGCACGAGGATTTGCCTCCTCCAGTACATCATGTGGGAGCGGACGACGAGACTCCGCCGTGGATTGGAAGCTGCAAGAATTGGGTGCTGCTATGGCCGAAGAATCTTATTCGTCTGGAGCCGGCCGAGAGCACACCAATAACTACCACACATCAACAAGCATGTGCGGAGACCACCACCCCGCCTACGCTATTACCAGCCCCTGTAGTGCCGGGTGAGAGCGGCGAACGACATGATGAAGAGGGTGCAATAGTACTGGCTGATGTAATTTCTCCTGTAGAACAGAGAATGGATGATGAGACGGAGGTCGACCCTATGGATTACCTCAATACAAACGCATATGACTGTGACATAGATATGATGAGTCAACCATATGACGAATCGGGCTATCAGCTTGCTAATGAGGATATGGATGATATGCCCGGGCAGGGTCGTACCATGGATTGCAAAAAGTCTCTCTTCATGAAATCCTCACAGGACACGCCTGAAGATGCCGCCTCAACACATGCTCAACTAGCCGGGCGCGAGGTTCGTACAGTACTTAGCCCGGGAACACCGGGGCAGGGGTTAAGGAAGGGTCTGGAAGGTGTGCCCAAGAAAAAGAAGAGGAAGAGATCGGGGAAGGTAACTGCCTCCAAACAAGCCAAAGCACATAGCAGCCAGATGATGCATTCTGAAGAGCGTGTACCCGTGAAAGGTGCGGTCAAGTTCCATCACACGGGCGAGCCGATGCTACCACCGAAACCACTGGAGGCACTATCAGGGGATCTCAGGAGACTGCACGACCATGTGCTGTTGACTGAGAAAAGCCTACTAGCCTCATAGGATCCAGGATATCCGACATACGCGGCTCGTGTGCCTGAGGGGAAGTGCTACGTCGACACACGGCCCGCGGAGGTGTTCTTCCTGCGGTTTGACCATATCTTTGAGATGTTTCTAACAAGGCGGCTTGATTTTACTATCGTCCGCCTTTTTGCGCTACATATGAGCTTCGTCATGAAGAGTGAAGAAGTCTCGCAAATCTGTGTGGCGGATCCATACTATATGCACGTGTCGGTGTACTAGAGTAGGGGTACCCTAGTATCCCTAACTAGTGCACGGGTAGTCGCAGCACCCCGCGGCAAGGCTTGCAGGGTGACCGCCAAGGTCCTCCGTGGTTCCTTTGGAGCCATTCAAGAACAAAGTATTCAAGCCAAGGAGACAAGGCCCCGACAAGAGGAGCTTGCCGGGAAGGCCAACTAAGGCATCTCAAGGAACTTGCCGCGACGCGCTACGCGTCCCGGCGAGGCCCGGTGAGCGACAAGCTTCCGGATGCGACAAGACAACGACCGCGGCAAGGCGCTTGCCGCGGCAAGCTACCACTCTGTACCCGCGCTCCAGCACATCCACCAACGTGTCGCCCTGGGACCTTTCCAGGCGCGCGTGGCAGGAGGCTGTGCAGCCAGCGACGCTGACAAGATTGCCATCGTGGCAAGCGGTGGCGTCCCTGACGGTCCCTTTTTGCACTATTTGGGCGACGCAGACGGGCATTTAATGCCTTTGTCCCCTGCCGTCAGGGTTAGGTATGATACACTGTACAGGTAGTTGTACCAACTGCAACACTTTTCCATTTTTACCCTTGTCTGCGTTGCCACCTGTCGGTGACCCCTTGAGCATATAAAAGGAGGCCCATGCGCAACATAGAGGGGGGTTGGAAGGCAAAAAACACTCACGCTCGGTCTCGTTAGCAGCTAGTGTGTACTGTAGCACTCAGCGCTCCCGAGCAAGAACTCAATACACTCAGACATGCAGCAGTAGGAGTATTATCTCTCCGGAGAGCTCCGAAGCTGGGTAAACTGCTCGTGTGCTTCGCCTCGATCCGCTCTTCGCGCGACCTCCGCCCCCCGCCGAACCGAAAGGGGCTCAGTCCGCCGGTCCCATAGGTGTCCGTGGATCGTTTTCCCCGACATCTTTGGCGCGCCAGGTAGGGGGCGTCGAGGTTGTATGAACCTGATCCGGCGTTCACACGAGCAAGATCTTCATCTTCTTCATCGACATGCCGCCGAAGGAGAAGGCTTCGGAGGCGGCTGATCTGTCCGCGTCGATCCCACCACCACCGGAGCAAACGGGTGGTGGGGTAGACGCCGGCGGAAGAACGGGCATCGACGAGGGAGCTCACGGTGCTGCCAGGTCCAAGGACAAGGCTGCGCAGACCTCGGCGTTCGTACATGCACAGCGCCCATCTCAGGAGGCGCGGGACTGACAGCGTCATGGTACTCGCGGTGCCATATGTTCGTTGGACCAAGATCGAGCTGGTGGATCTCGGGGTGCTCAAGACCAGCATGCATGCCAACATGCTGGCGCGAGCAAGACATGGTCGCCTGGACGGGATACTGCTCCTTCTAACATAGTTAGAAGTCCGAGCATATCCCGCTCCTCGCACCGTTCGCCGCTGCCACCCACCACTCTAGCAGAAGCTCTGGCGCGAGCTCAACTGCTCCTGGATTACCCTCCAACGGCAGACAAGATCGACGAATGGAGGCCCATCATTCAGAGTCTCATCGGCTTCGCCAACGGCGACGCTCCACGGCAGCCGAGTACATCGCAGCCGCGGCAAGATTGCCAGGCACGAGCCAATGGCGACAAAACCGGTGGGGGTGTAACCACCGTGCACTCTCCGCCCCGAAGGCCAAGATCGCTGACTCGCCGGATCTACCTCGACAGCGACTCCACCGCATCATCAGATCCACGAGCTCGTCGCGATCAGCGCCAAGTTCTTCACGAACGACAACAAGAAGACGCTCATACTCGCATCGAGCACCGAAGAGAAGCGCGGAATCAATCAGACCAGTGCGCTGGGCCCTCTGTCGACATGCATGCGCCAGGGGAACCAGGCGACTTGCCGTATGCGGTAGGTTGCCCTGCGTTCACTCGTGAGCTGCGGCAAGTCCAGTGGCCCAGCACGAAGAATTTCAAGCCAGACGTACCAGAGAAGTATGACGGCAAGTCGCATCCGTAGGAGTTCCTCAGCATCTACACCATCGCGGTGCAAGCTGCCGGGGGGCGGGACGACAAGATCCTTGCCAACTACTTCCCGCTGGTGCTCAAGCCCAATGTCAGGTCCTGGCTCATGCACTTGCCGGACAACTCCATATCCTCCTGGGCAGACCTATGCCATCAGTTTGTCGGCGCCTTTACAGGTGTCCACAAACCTCATGGCCAAGAGAGCGACCTTAATCTCCTCGCCCAGAAGGAAGGAGAGCCCCTGCGCAAGTACATTCAGAGATTCAGCCGTGTACAGCACAACATCCCAAATGTCCACCCTACCGCGGTCATCAGCGCGTTCCATCAGAACGTGCGAAACCGCAGGATGCGGGAGGAGATGGCGATGTGCAAGATCAGAGATGTCAGTGAGCTATATGCCCTGGCCGACAAGTGTGCACGTGCTGAGGAAGGGAGGAAACTCCCCGGAGAGAATACAGGAGCAGGAGGATCTGATAGCGAGGATGCTGCCCCGGCAAAAAAAAACCCGGCGGCGGAACAACAGGAAGAAGAAAGGCAAAGATGTGCTAGTCGTTGAGCAGTCCGGCAACGGAGGTGACGCCGAGAAAGCCGGAGCTACCAACTGCCAGGCTGTGGCGGTCGCCGACAAGCAGGACGGCACCAACAAGCAGTACTGCAAGATCCACCGCACCAAGGGCCATGGTCTCCAGAGCTGCAAGAAGGTCGAGCAGCTTGTTGAGTAGCAAAAGGCTGAATACGAGCGACGCTACAAGGAGAAGGCCCAAGAAGGTGCTGGAGGAGCCGGAAAGAAACGCCCCAGCCGAGGAGGACGCCGCGGCAAGGCAAAGCAGCGGCAAGGAGACAGACCTCCCCGCGGCCGCGACAAGGATGAAGATGACGACGACGATGAAGATATGGATGATGACGAGACCGATGAGCAGGAGTTCCAGAAAGCCACAGAGGTCCTGTGCGTTGACGGCGGTGCTTCTCTGCACACTTCACACCGCCAGCTCAAGCAGTGGGTGCGGGAAGTCAATGCGGCAGAACCACCCGTCGAGTCACGCAAGCCTCTGAAATGGTCCAGCACGCCTATCATCTTTGATATTGAGCACCACCCTGATCGCATAACTGCGGTCGGGTGCTTGCCGATGTTGGTTTCACCAACTATCCGCAACCTCAAGGTCACCAAGATGCTAGTTGACGGCGGGGCCGGCTTGAACCTGATCTCCTCCGCGGTACTCCAGAAACTCCAGATCCCTGACAGCAAGCTCGAAGAGACCGGCACATTCCAAGGAATCAATCCGGGAAGGAGCAAGCCGAAGGGAAAGATCACGTTGCCGGTGACATTTGGTAGCGAGCTGAACTTCAGGACTGAGAGGGTCACTTTTGACGTTGCTGACTTTCCATTGCCTTACAATGGGATACTCGGCCGTCCAGCACTCGCCAAATTCATGGCAGCCTCTCACTATGCATACAACATGCTGAAGATGCCAGGCCCGATAAGTGTCATCTCTGTCCCTGGCGACAAGAAGGATGCTCTTATCTGCGCCGACAAGATCTACCGGGAAGCAGCAGCCGCAACAGATCGCAAGTCACTTGCCGTTGAAGCTCCCGGGGGGAAGAAGAAGACCGAGTCCGGCAAGAGTTCTGATGCCCAATCCGGCAAGCGCAACTCTTCGGAGTGCTGCGCTACCGTCGAGGACGCACCATCGAGCTCCACCGACAAGTGTAAGAAGACAATGGCAGCTCCGCCAGAGACCAAGAAGGTGTCCGCCAAGGAGGACGGCACTGGTGGTACCTTCACCATCAGTGCCACTCTCGATCCTAAATAGGAAAGCGCACTCGTTGCTTTCCTGCGGGCGAACGTGGACGTGTTTGCGTGGCAACCGTCTGACATCCCCGGTGTTCCCAGGAAAGTAATCGAGCACCATCTTGCCGTCTGTCCTCATGCGCGGCCCATCAAGCAGAAAGCCAGGAAACAAGCAGTGGAGCGCCAAGAATTCATCGCGGAAGAAATCAAGAAATTGGAAGCAGCAGGCCTTGTCAGAGGAGTGCTCCATCCTACGTGGTTGGCCAATCCTGTAGTCGTGCGCAAGGCAAACAGGAAATGGAGGCTTTGTATCGACTTTACCGATGTCAATAAAGCTTGTCCCAAAGACCCATTTCCCTTGCGCGCATTGACTAGATTGTTGACTCCACGGCCGGATGTGACTTGCTTTCATTTCTTGACGCATACTCAGGATACCATCAGATCTTCATGGCAGAAGAGGATGAGGAGAAGACCGCATTCATCACTCCATGTGGCACATACTCTTTCGTACGGATGCCTTTTGGTTCAAAGAATGCTGGTTCAACATTTTCAAGGGTAGTCCATGACGCTTTTGAGCCACAAATACATAGAAATGTGGAAGCCTACATGGATTACATAGTGGTCAAGAGCAAGGACAAGGCAACTCTGATTCAAGATTTAGACGAAACCTTTGCAAATCTGCGCAAGATCAACCTCAAGCTTAACCCAGAGAAGTGTGTGTTTGGAGTCCCCTCCGACAAGCTTCTCGGGTTCTTCGTGTCTCAGCGGGGAATTGAAGCCAATCCCGACAAGATCAAGGCCATTGAGCAGATTGAAGCACCAAAGCGCGTCAAGGATGTACGAAGACTTGCCGGTTGCGTGGCTGCTCTCAGCAGGTTTATCTCTAGGTCTGCTGAGCGCGCCCTACCATTTTTCAAAATATTGAAAAAGGCAGGTCCAATGAAATGGACTCCGGAAGCGGAGGCTGCGCTGCGGGACTTGAAGAGATACCTGTCCTCCACTCCAACACTTGTCGCACCTAAACCACAAGAGAAGTTGCTGCTGTATATAGCGGCAACCAATCAAGTGGTTAGTGCTGCGTTAGTAGCGGAGAGGGAGGCGGATGATGAGACATCAACCACGGCAGATGCATCCAGCGACAAGTAGGGGACTTCACCGACAAGCTCTGGTCCCGACAAAGAGGGATCTGCGCAGGCGCGTGAGGAGATGCAGAAGAGAATGGTACAGCGCCCAGTTTACTTTGTTAGTTCCCTTCTGTAGGGGGCTAGGTCAAGGTACTCTGGTGTGCAGAAATTGCTTTTCGGCCTTCTCATGGCCTCGAGAAAGCTGCGCCATTACTTCCAAGCACATGAGATCACAGTTGTCACCCGTTTTCCGCTGAAGAGGATACTGCAGAATCCAGAAGCAACAGGCAGGATTGTCGAGTGGGCACTGGAACTGTCAAGCTTTGGCCTCAAGTTCGAGAGCACTTCAACTATCCAGAGCAGAGCATTGGCAGAATTCATAGCAGAGTGAACGCCAACACCAGATGAAGAAATTCCAGAAACGAGCATCCCCGTCAAGGAAGCAAGCAAAGAGTGGCTGATGTACTTTGATGGTGCCTTCTCGCTGCAAGGCGCCGGTGCGGGCGTGCTACTTGTTGCACCCACCGGAGAGCACCTCAAGTACGTAGTCCAGATGCACTTTCCCAAGGAGCAAGCAACGAACAATACCGCAGAGTATGAAGGTTTGCTTGCCGGTCTCAGGATCGCAGCAGACCTTGGGATCAAGAAGCTCATTGTCAGGGGTGACTCGCAGCTTGTCGTCCGCCAAGTGAACAAGAGTTATCAGAGTCCATTGATGGAAGCTTACGTTGATGAAGTGAGAAAGTTAGAAGAGCACTTTGACGGCCTACAGATGGAACATGTTCCAAGAGCTCAGAACGACATTGCCGATGGCCTGTCGAAGTGCGCCGCACTTAAGTTACCTGTAGAACCAGGGATCTTTGTGCTCAAACTGGCTCAACTGTCTGTAACGCCATCAACTGGACAGAGCAAGAAGAGGAAGTTGATTTCTGGTGACTATTTTCCGGCAGAGCTCCCCGAAGCCGCCGCCAAGAAGGTCCCCAAGATCAACACCAAGGGTGCTGAGGAGCAGTCTGCTCCGGCAAGCCCTAGGGTTTGTTTCGTTGAAGCAGACGCTCCCGACAAGTTTTGCTCCGGCAAGCTTGCCGGGGAACGTCAAGCTCCGGTTGAGCCGCAGGTTCTCGCCGTAGAAGCGGATGTTCCCGCAGCAGCAGATGTGCCTTTAGTCCTTGTTGTCGAGCCGCAAGCTCCAGCATGGGCACATCAGATGGTCCGTTTCCTTCAGACAGGAGAGCTTCCCGAAGAACAAGAAGAAGCGGAAAGAGTAGCCCGGCAGTCAAGTATGTACCAGTTTGTTGACAACACACTGTACAGAAGAAGACTCAACGATGTGAAATTGAAGTGTATTCACCGGGAAGACGGACAAAAGCTGTTGGTAGAGATACATGGAGGCATATGTGGTCACCACATTGGCACAAGAGCACTTGCCGGCAAAGCATTCCGGCAAGGTTTCTTTTGGCCGACAGCCCTCCAGGATGCAACTGCACAAGTAACCAAGTGTGAAGCGAGCCAGTTCCATTCCAAGCAGATACACCAGCCAGCTCAAGCTCTCCAGACGATCCCTTTATCATGGCCATTTTCAGTCTGGGGGCTCGACATCCTCGGCCCCTTTCCCCGAGCTATCGGGGGCTTTGAGTACTTGTACGTTGCAATCGACAAGTTCACAAAGTGGCCGGAAGTGGAAGCAGTGAGGAAGGTGACAGCACAGTCAGCAGTCAAGTTCTTCAGGTCGATTGTTTGCCACTTCGGGATCCCTAATAGGATCATCACCGACAACAACACGCAGTTCACGAGCCGCACCTTCATGTAGTACGTCCAAGATCTTGGCGCCAAGGTCTACTTCGCTTCTGTTGCTCACCCGAGAAGCAACGGTCAAGCGGAGAGGGCAAATGCTGAAGTGCTGCGCGAGCTCAAGACCAGGACTTTCGATAGGCTGCACAAGTGCGGAAAGAACTGGATTGAGGAGTTGCCGGTGGTTCTTCGGTCGATCAGGACGCCGCCAAATTGAGCCACTGGCCAGACACCTTTCGCTCTAGTCTATGGAGCAAAGGCAGTTCTCCCCACGGAACTCGTATACGGGTGCTCGCTTATGATGAGCTTGAGCAAGAGCAGCTGCGACAAGATGACGCGCTGCTCCTTGAGGAAGACCGTCTTCAGGCCGCTGTACGAACTGCTCGATACCAGCAAGCTTTGCGCCGCTACCATAGCCGCAAAGTGAATGCCAGAAGTCTCGAGGAAGACGCCGAGAATTCTTCCTTGTGTTCAGTCCGCCAAGAATTCCAACAAGTTGACGCCGAAGTGGGAAGGCCCTTATCGGGTGAAACGAGTCACTAGGCCTGGCGCTGTCCGCCTTGAGACCGAAGATGGCACTCCGGTGAGCAACTCCTAGAACATTGAGCATCTTCGTAAGTTTTACCCGTAAGGCGCGGTTGCCGGAACCTATTTCGGCAACCACCTTTTGTACAAGTCTTGCCGATGTTGCATGTAATCCTTTGTACAAAGCCGGGCGCAGACCCCGTGCATAAGTAAAGCTCATGTGCTCCGCACATCTTGTCAATTTCATGCTTTCTATTTTTTTGCACGTGTTATTTGACGCTTTGTGCAGCGCCTACCTCCGGTAAGCAATAACGAGCTGTAAGGCTCCATATCTTTATTTTCTCTTCTTTCTCTTTCTCAAAGAAAGGAAGGTTCCCTCGCCCACAAGTTTGCCGGGGGGAAAGGAGAAGATAATGGTGTGGACCAGGCGTCATTCAAGAAAGTTTCGCCTTACCGGGAAGCAAACGACAGAAAAGCTAAGTTGCCAAAGTTTGAGCAATCAGTTTTAAAATTTTTAAGTTATCTTCCTCGAACGACCATGCTTTGTATGGAAAACCTGTGCGCGGAGGAACCAACTCGTAGCTAGTTGCGCCCTTACTTTGTTTCGAGTCTGCTCAACAACTTAAGTGACCTGCGACTAGTTGGGACAAGGTTTCTTGTCGGTAGCGGCACCGCCAGCAGGCTGCTGACGTCCCGCACTCAGCGCTCGCGGGTAAGGTGCCTGCGCCGACAAGTTCCCTAAAAGCGTAGGGCAAAAACATACAAAGGAAGGAATCAACGACAAGAAAAGGAGAAAACGGGCGGCCTAATCTACGCGATCGCCCTCAACCCTCTTGATCCCGCTCACCTTGTCCACAATGGGTGCGACAAGGGTCTTGAGCGCTGCCAGATCAGCATCCGACGGCAAGGTCCTGAGGACATTGGTGAGGTTGAGGCCTGGGTTGCGGAAGGCCACCTTCACCAACACCTTTTGAAGAGCTCCCGCGAAGATCTTGTGCAACTCGTCGGCCAGCTGCTCTGGGATCTTCTCCCGGAGTCGCTGGAGGGCCGTCGCCACGCCTTTGAAGAACAAGCTGAGCTTGGCGCTGGGTTGGAGGTTCTCATCGGAGGAATACTCGAGATCCTCCATCCCCAGCTGCGCCAGCTCCCTGTCGATGGATGCGGCAATGTCCACGAGACCCTCCGTCCACTGCTCCACATTCTCCCTAAAAGTGTTCTGGGTGGTGGCAGCACTCGCCAGCAGCGCCTCGTCGGCCTTGATCTTCTCCTTCAAGGCCACCGCCTGCTCCCTGGCGCCGTCCAGCGTCTTGGTCAAAGTAGTCAGCTTCAACTCAAGATTTGCGTTGGAGTCCTTGGCGGCACTAAGCTCCTTGCCCTTCTCGACGAGACGACCCTGCAGCTCGCCAAGGGTGTAGGCGTCCTTCTCGCGCTCACGCTTGAGCGCGGCAAGCTCTTCACCGCTCGCCTTGAGATCGCCCTCCAGCTGCGCCACCTTCGCCTCCAGCTCCTTCTTGGCGGCCTCGGCAGCTGCGGCAGCATCCTCTGCTTCCTTGAGAGCCCCGCCGAATGTTTGCTCGCGTGCAGCAAGCTCCTCCTCGTGGCTGTCAAGGTTGACCTTCCGCTGCGCCAACTTGCCCTCCTGCGCAGACAGCTTCTCGGCGGCAAGCCGCTGTTGCTCTTCAACTTCAGCCTTCTCGAGGAGGAAGGCTTTCCGCTCCTCGGTGAGTTGCTCCCGCTCCTCTGCCAGGGACCGGAGAGCTTCCTGGTTGACACCCCGGAGCTCCTCCGCGCGCTTCTCGATGTCCACTCCTGCTTTCGCGAAAAGCGCTTCTCGGGATACCAGCTTGGCCTGTTGAGCGTGGTAGAGCGACAGCAGCTTCCGTAGCAGCCACTCCTCCTCAGACTCGCCGCTGCTACTGCTCGGCGCATCGACCAGCGTCATCCCAACGAAGGCGAGCACCTCTCCATCCAAGATTTCTCCTTCGACTGGCGCCCTGGAGCTTGACGCCCAGGGGAGCTTGATGAAGACGCCATCGCCGGCCTTCAAATAAGCGCCGGGCTGGGGCTCTTCGGAGCCTGACGCTGCAGCAGCAGCGGAGGGATTGGCGGTTGGCGTAGCGCCTGGCGCTCCTGTGGCCTCGGGGCCATCTGTGCGATCGCCGGACCCCTCGCCAGCTTTTGCGACGGCAGCTTTGGTGGCCTCTTCGCCGGCGGATCATCAGCGTCGGCTGCTTCTTCGGTGGCAGCGGCGTCGTCGGTATTGCCGCGCGCGTTCTCCTCGCCGGCGACCTCGGTCTCCATCGGCTCCGTGGCAGATGGATCGGACGACCGGAAAAGGGAGAAAAGTCAAGAAAATATCCAAAAATAAAATCAGAAGAAGAAGAACCCAAGGGAAGTTTTCAAGCAAGAGGGTTACCTGTACTGGGTTCTACAGTCGTGGTCTCCGCCACCGGGGGGTCGCCGATGCTGTCCCTTGCCGGAGAACTCTCCCTTGCCGGGGACTTCTCCCTTACCGGAAAATTCTCCCTTGCCGGAGAATGCTCCCTTGCTGGGGAACCATCGCTTGGCGGTGTAGTTGAAGCAGATGGCATATCGGGGGCGGCTTCCGGGCGCTCCTGGTGAGGCTACTCTGCTCCTACACAAACCAATAGTCAGATGTTAGCAAAGAAAGATCACCCATGCGCGCCTAACAGCGGGAAGTAAACCATATACTTACGTTGGGGGCTGCGCTGGGGGCTGCTTTGGGGAATAGTTGCCGGGTCCGGCAAGGTGGTCTCGGACACATCCCTTGCTGTCGCGGTGAGTTCGTCCTCGATGACAATCACCGGGACCTTGGCTCTCTTCGCCGCTCTCTGGGCCAGAGTCCTGAAAAGGAATGAGTTCGGAGTAAAGCAAATCAGATACAAGACAAAACAACAAGAATTGAAGAACTACAAGTACAGCAAAGAATCTTACTCTTCTTCTTCCTCGTCGGAGCTGAGCGCGGAGAGGTCGAAGTCCGGCCCACCTTCGGCGCGACGAGGCGGAGGAGTAGGTTCCCTTAGCCGCTTGGCGGGGGTAGTGGCGGTGGTCTGAGACGACCCGGCTCCGGCCGCCACCATGGCATGAGAAGCGGCAGGAGCAGAAGCGGTGGTCCGGGAGGACCCCACTCCAGTTGCCGCAGCAGCGTGAGGTGCTCCCGCGACAACAGTGCTTCCCACGGTAGAGCGCGTCGCGCGACGCGGCGGCTGTTGACTCTTCTGCCGCCCCGCTACGTCCCCGGCCTTGCGGAGACGCCTTCTTGGTGGAGCTGGGGGCTCTGCTTGCGGTGAGCTGTCCGAAGATGAGGAGGAAGAGGATTTGGTCTTCAATGAGCCGCTCGCACCCTCGGCGGGATTGCTCGACTCGACTTCAGGCCCGGCAAGCTCTCCCTCGCTGGAAAGCTCCTCTCGCTCGGCAAGGCTTGCCGCCTCTGCTGCCTCTGCCTGCTCCACGGTGAATCCAAACTCGCCCACGGCAGCGGCTGCCGCCGCCTCTTCCAACCTAGTGGCGATGCGCTGCATCTCCGCATCGGTGGTGTCGCGAGTAAGGCTCTTCTGTTCATCGGAGCGGACCGGCACTTCTACCAAGCCGTCAAAGAACTCCTGCACGACGTCGTCTGCAGGCTCTTGCCAAGTTGGGACAATTCCATGCGAATCACACAGCGGCATCATTGCACGGATGCGGTCGAGCGAGAAGTTGTTGCACAGCGGAACGACACCCTTCGGCAACCTGAAGATTTCGGGATGTTGAGGGTCGTGCTTGAACAGTTCCAGGAGCATCGCGTCTAGTTCCAGGACAGTGAAGTTGAAGTTGAGGCTCGGGCACAGCCTCATGATATCCGCCGCATTCTGGAACTCCCAGGCGGGCCTCCTCCTCTCCTGCAGGGGGGCGATGCGGCGGCGAAGAAAATCTGCGCCAACGGCGCCTACAGTGAGCCCGGCAAGCCTGAGGCGTAGGATCCGGGTGACGGCAATCTTCAGTCTATCGTCTTCCGGGGCCACGCTGCTCCAATCGTTGCCACGCGCTACTGGGGCTTGGCACTCGGCGGTAAATGGCTGCGGGTTCTCCTCGACAATCCAGCACCAGTCTGCTCTCCATTCCTACCACTTGCCGTGGAGCTCTCCCTCCAGATAAGCTTCGTTCTTGCCAGCTCTCGAGATCCAGGCGATTCCGCCAGATAAAGGCTCCCCTCTCTCAACTTGGGGCATAAAGAAGTGGCAAAAAAGAGCTACATTTGGATAGACTCCGACAAAGTTTTCGCAGAGATGTGCGAAAACTGCCATGGTCAGAACAACATTGGGGGTAAAGTCAAGGAGGCGGAACCCGTAGGTGTTCATAATGTCGCAGAAAAACTCAGAGAAAGGCGGGCAGAGCCCGCAGTAGAAGAACAACGCGAAGAAGGGATATCCATTCGGAGCCCGTTCCGAAGCAGCGGCTGAGAGTACCTTCGTGCGCGGATGCGCTCACGTCTCCGTCGACCAGAAGAGGTAGTAATACTCCCTCAGCTCCTTCGCGGCGAGCTTGGGGGGGGGAAGGTTGCCCACTCCTTTCGCAGCGTCGCGAGCCGCTGCGCCTCGGTCGACTTCACGCCCTTCCCCTTGTCGGCTTTCGAAGCCATGGCAGAGGTGGTGGGGGAGATCGACGGCGTTGGTGGTGCTGGTGGCGATGGGGGGCGGAGCGCTGCTCTCTTTCATCTTTGGGAAGAAAGGGGGGAGCGGTGGAGGTTTTCTGAGATTGGAATAGCAACTGGCGAGATGGGTGAACTGCCCCTGTTTCCCCTTCTTATAAAGAGGGAGGGGGCGGACATTCCGTCTTTGCGAATAAAGAAACCACCCACGATCTCTCCCACGATGCCGCATTCGACGCGTGCCGTTAGGGGAGGGCGCGGTGGATACGGAGTGAGATACGGCGTAACCCAGGCCGCGCATGCCCGTGCCCTGTTTTGGGCCTGGCCCAACAGCGCTCGGCACCGTGTGTGGCCCAGGCCCGGGGGCTCCTGTCGGTGTACTAGAGTAGGGGTACCCTAGTATCCCGAACTTGTGCACGGGCAGTCGCAGCACCCCGCGGCAAGGCTTGCCGGGTGACCGCCAAGGTCCTCCGTGGTTCCTTTGGAGCCATTCAAGAACAAATTATTCAAGCCAACGAGACAAGGCCCCGGCAAGAGGAGCTTGCTAGGAAGGCCAACCAAGGCATCTCAAGGAACTTGCCACGACGCGCCACGCGTCCCGGCGAGGCCCGGTGAGCGACAAGCTTCCGGACGCGACAAGACAACGATCAGGGCAAGGCGCTTGCCGCGGCAAGCTACCACTCTGTACCCGTGCTCCAGCACATCCACCAACGTGTCGCCCTGGGACCTTTCCAGGCGCGCGTGGCAGGAGGCTGTGCAGCCAGCGGCGCTGACAAGATTGCCATCATGGCAAGCGATGGCGTCCCTGACGGTCCCTTTTTGCACTATTTGGGCGACACAGACGGGCATTTAATGCCTTTGTCCCCTGCCGTCAGGGTTAGGTATGATACACTGTATAGGTAGTTGTACCAACCGCAACACTTTTCCATTTTTACCCTTGTCTGCATTGCCACCTGTCGGTGACCCCTTGAGCATATAAAAGGAGGCCCATGCGCAACATAGAGGGGGGTTGGAAGGCAGAAAACACTCATGCTCAGTCTCGTTAGCAGCTAGTGTGTACTGTAGCACTCAGCGCTCCCGAGCAAGAACTCAATACACTCAGACATGCAGCAGTAGGAGTATTATCTCTCCGGAGAGCTCCGAAGCTGGGTAAACTGCTCATGTGCTTCGTCTCGATCTGCTCTTCGCGCGACCTCCGCCCCCCGCTGAACCGAAAGGGGCTCGGTCCGCCGGTCCCATAGGTGTCCGTGGATCAGTTTCCCCGACAGCACGAGTCTTTCTTGAGTCTCGGCGACTTTGAGCGTGAAACTACTAGGGAGTACCTCCAAAACTTCATTGTACAGAATAAGGACGAGGAAATTGTCCTCGTGCCTTATCATCCAAAGTAAGTCAGTTCCGGACAACCCTTTCGTACATTTCAATCATTCCTTCTCTCTCATATGGGGAATATTTGAGGTGTCTTTTCCCCGCAGCAACGGGCGCGCCGTCCTTATCGTTCTTTACCCGCAAGTCTCCCACGCCGTGTATTTTGACCCTTCCAGAGACTACGAGAAAAAGGACTACACCCACATAATGAATATTCAGATGATGCTCTCCAAGGCTTCAGCTTTAGAGGTGGCCACGTGCAGATCAGGAAACAAAGGAACAAGAAGATGGGTTTCGCGCATAAAACTAACTTCTCCTGCATCCATGTCCCAAAACCAAGCAAGAAAGATGGATTCCACATCATCCATCTCATGATTCAGTTCAACACGGATCACCAAAAGCTTTGCATTAACAGCAGAAATGATGATCATATCCACAAGTGGCTAGAATCTCATGGAGAAGCGAATTATAAACTTAGAGATGACTTCTTTCGCATCCAAAGCGACATTGCGACGATCATCATGAAAGAAGTCGTCGATCAGAAGGGGATGTTCCACCACGGCCCTATATCGCGAGCTGACATCCGAACTCATATAGGCATGCAACGTCTAGACCTCGCGCCGTTCAAGAAGCTAGGGTTCGTCCTTGATGATATGGAAGGATGGAACTTCTAGTGATTTATGATGCCGATGATGATGATATGTGTCGGTTGAACTTGTATGCTTTTTGTAGCGATGAAACTTTGTGATGTCCACGGTCCCTGCCGAACTTGCGTAACGCTACTTTGTTACTTTGCGTACGATGACCTGCGTACCACAAGTTAATTAATTTGCATACTGTATGTTGCATCTAGTTGCTAGCCCTTTATTTTTCGGTGTTGCTCTAGTATATTTTGTTGCATATATATGATTGTACATCCTCTTCATGAACATGCATCTCTAACAGGTACCTAGTTTCTTGATGGCGAGATGGAATTGCTATGTCGTGTACAAAGGGAAGGTTCCGGGGGTGTACAACGAGTGGCATGAGTGTCAGGCGCAAGTGAATGGGTTCACGGGTGCCAGCCATAAAGGCTTCAAAAGCAGACAAGAGGGAGAAGCTAGTTACTTGAGGTTCACGCTAGCGCGAGAGAGGACTCGTAACCGCCACCTCATGTACTGCATAGTTCCGCTCTCACTCATAGTGATAGCACTTCTTGCGTATACCTTTGTTTAGATGGATGACGTTGTTCTAGTTGCAAGTATTCGAGACTTGCATGTATCGCTATTTTCGAGATGATGACAAGATATCACTTTGTGTTGGATGATGATTATGATGAGACTATTTGTATGTACATGCTATGATTACATTTGTGGTCTTGCAGGAATTTGTATGTGTATCATGATGACATTTCTATGTGATAAAGATTCTTCTACAAAGCCTGTTCAAATACAAAACAAATATGCCAAAAAAAACTACTTAAACTAGCAGTGGCGAGTGTATAAAAGTTAGCAGCAGCGCCGCGATAGCAGTAGCGCGTCCAGGCAAAGCGCGCTAGAGCTACTAGCAGTAGCGAGCTTCCTCTAACCGCGCTGCTGCTACACTTGTGTAGCAGTAGCGCCAGTGGGCACGCGCTACTGCTATGTGTTAGCTGTAGCGCCTTATTAGTAGCGCCTATTCCCGCGCTACTGATACATCTAAAACCCGCGCTGCTACTAGCCTTTTCCCTAGTAGTGTTCTTTCGTTACATGCCCGTATGAGCGTGGGCTCCTAGGGGGTTTTATAGACCAACCCCCTAGGGGTACAATGGTAATGTTATAAGTCGGTAGGTCCGGGTAGTCGGCGTCCAGGGACCCGGGCTGAGACCCGCTGAAGGCTTGTGGTTTGCCGGGTTCCCCTAGGTGCGGGCCCCACGTGCCTAGGGGGACTGTGCGTCGTCTTGTCGATCGTCAGGGCGTGGCCAGGTCGAGTCGCATACAGTGGCTCTCCGTCAGGTTACCACTTGCTGTCGTCAGTGGTGAGGGTGGGGGCACTGTAGCCACGCCAGCCCTGGTCAGTGGGTAGGTGAGGGGCACTGTTGCCACGTTTCGGCTGACCAGAGGCATGGGCGGGGCACTGTTGCCTTGGTCATCGTTGGTTGAAGACTCGTCCCATCGTACGGCCTGGATGGGACGGGAGCTGACCCGTGGCTGGATTGCGGAGCACGCCACGAGTGGAGCCGGCTTGTCGAGGAAGCTTTAGCCATGCCGGGTTCGGCTGTCTTGCGCTAGTTGTTGAGGCCGAGTCGATGCGTCTTGCCGGGTCGGAGAGTTCGGCCGGGTTGCGGGGCTTGGCCGGGCCGAGCGACCCGGCCAAGCGCATGCCGGCTCCAGGGGCGATGCCAGCCCCGTTGTTTTTGAAAAGGATCCGAGTTCCGTTGCCTGCCCGGGGTTCATATCCCCGACAGTAGTCCCCGAAGCTGTGAAGGTCCGCCGTCTTCGGATGAGTGGGCCTTCGCAGTTTCCCCAATAAGCATGGTGGATTCTGCGAACGCCGGGTCCGGCAACACCCACTGTGTGCCAGTTTTCTCAGAAGCCGGATCGAGGCATCCCGCCCATGGCGGGAACCGAGGAATCTGTCGAATCTTGGGGCAATCCCTCGGGCTTCGCATGGGCGCCACGTGGTGCCCGGAAGTCGGAGGGGCCTGACAGGCCACGCGCGTGACGGGACTGGGCGACGGTTGGGGCCCGCCGTCGTGCGCCCTTGGCCCATGCGCGTGGATTTATTGCGGCGTCCGGGGGCCGGTTGCTCTTCCCCGGGCAGTTACTACGTGCGTACGTGCGCACTTATTGTGGGGTAGTGGAACGGGCGCGTGCAGACGATCCCACTCCCACTCGTTCAAATTTAGGGTTATAAATTGTGAGGCAGGGGCGGCAGACATCATTCTCGCTCGCGCCCTCCTGTCCCTTTGCTCTTGCCTTGCTCTTTGCAACCGACGCACTGCGGCGCCCACTGCTCCGAGCAGAACTCCTTCGTCATCCATCTTCTTTCTCCTTTCTTCGATCATGGCACTGCCGTCGGGCTCCCAGATGGGTTCGAATGTCACCACCGAGGACATCACCCATCTTTGGGCGTCGCGGCGCCTGCCGCGGGAGACGGATGTCGATGCTGTCTGCCACGCGGCGAGCAGAGGCCGTAGCCCGAGGAGCAGGAGTGCGTGGTCTACCTCATGCACTTCGAGCGCAGATTTGGGCTGCCGGCGAGCACCTTCTTCCGCATGTTCCTGGAGTTCTTCGGACTCCAGCCGCATCATCTTGGCGCTGGCGCCATCTTCCAGCTCTCCCGCTTCATCATCCTCTGCGAGGGGTACCTGGGGGTCGAGCCCACAATTGAGCTCTGGGCGCGCTTCTTATCCCTAGAGCAGCAGAGCCCGTCGGCCGGAGAATTCGCCAACTGCCACGCCGCTGTCATCTCGACGCAGTCGCGGGCGGACTTCCCCAAGATCCCGCTAGAGGATTCTGCCAAGAAGTGGCAGAACTCCTTCTTCTACGTCCGCAACTTAGGTGCGGACCGCATCAATCTTCTGGCCTTCGCCATTGCGCCACCGCGGGCGAAGACAAACTAGGGCTACTCGCCCAGGCGCCCGTCGCAGGAGATTCTCAATCTCTACGAGCGGGTGACGGTGATGAGGATGCGGGAGGGGCTCTCCGGCAACAACCTCATCGCCGCATTCATCATGCGCCGGGTCCTCCCGCTGCAGAGGCGCTCCTGCCTCATTGGCGAGATGGCTGGCCTTCAAGACCCCAAACGCATGGGGTCGACATGGATGACGTCGGAGCAGATCGCACGCCGCGTGAACGACATCTCCAAGGCCAACCCTAGAGAAGACTGGCGGTTCAGCAAAGTGACATACAGCAAGTCGAATTCGGTGCCACAGGTGAGTGCCTGGTCGCCCTACTTTGCTGCTGCGCACCTTTTCGTCCGTCCTGACGCGACGCGGGAGGTGCTTCTGAATGCGATCCGGCACCCTTACGCCCGGGCTCCATCGCAGGTGGCGTCGGTGGTGCTAGAGGAGCCCGCGGCCCACAGTGGGGAGGAGGAGGCCGAGGCCGATGCCGGCGCTGGGCGTTGTACGGGTAAGTCTTGTATTTTTCTTCATGTATCTTGAGTTGCCGACCGCAGCATGGTACGGGCGACGCTGATGCCAGTTGTTGCTGTAGTGGCATTGGGCGGGGAGGCGGCGACGCGGGCAGGGCTGGGTCTTCGCGTGGGGCGGCGCCAATCGCCCGCACGGGAAGGACAGCGTCGCGTCGCGGCCTCGGGCCCCGAAGTGCACGGTGGACCCGGTCGGGGCCGGCAGGCCGGCCAAGAGGAAGCGCGGCGCCGGGCATGGGAGGCCAACCCCGGTCCTGATCTTGTCGGGGTAAGCTGCATATCCCGTTTGCATCCAGATTGTCGAGCTAGCCTTGTCTCTTTCTCCTCATTCTGTCTTCTTCTTCTTCAGGTCGCCAATCGAGCTGGCGAGGGTGGCGGCGGACGCCGTGGCCACTGAAGGGACCGCGTTCCGCAGGAGCCGATCCGAACTTGTCGACCAGGTCGAGGCGGAAGGACGGGCCGACTCGGACCTTGGCCTGGACCCGAACGACGCCAAGGGCTTGGCCTGGCGGGACAGGAACAGGGCCGAGGCGGAGCTGGAGGCGGCGTCGGTCCGGGCTTGGACCGACGCGGTGACAGCATGGGCGCGAGCTGGCGCGGAGCCGGCCTGGCACGAGATGCCGGAGGGCACTATGGTGGCGGCGACGGTCTTCAAGCCGTCGTCGGTGAGGGAGCACGGACGCGAGGGCCGGCTGAGGTGGTGATCTTCGACCGGGAGGTCATGGAGGTGGAGGATGATACCCCGCCGCAGGTCGACGTTGTCGAGCGAGCGAGGGCTGATGGCGGTAGAGGCGCTGCCGTTTTGGAGGAGGCGCTGCGTACGGCGGTGCCAGAGGCGCCGCCGGTGTTGGAGGAGGCACCGCGGCCGGCGGTGCCGGAGGCCACCCCGGCAGCTGGGCCGGAGGTGGCGACGCAGGGTGTCCCGGTGTTTGGGTCGTCGATGGCGTCGGAGGAGGTGTTGGCCGCCTCGGGAGCGGCAGCGGGGAGCATGCATTGGTGCCCCGGCAGGGAGAGCATCGGGCCGCCGCACCGCAGCCGGCGCGGGGCGGGGGCGCTGTGGACTTCGGGCCTCAGACCTAGGAGGAGGCGGCACTGGACGCCGTCAGCCGCCGCCTGCACGGCCGGACGAACCGGCTCGACGCCTTCGCCCAGGCCGAGGTGGAGCAGACGCGTGACCTGGAGCGCGCCGTTCTGGTAAGCCTTTTCTTTTTTGTAATTTCTTCTTTGTGGGGGCGTGCCAGCGCACCAAGTGGGTGTAGCCTCCAAGGTTCGGGCCAACTACCTAGTAGTTTGGTCGAATCTTTAGAGCATTGTTCTTGTTCTGATTTCTGCCTTCTTCAGCATCTCGACGCCTACCGGGTTGCCGCCTTCAACTGTCTCCTAGGCAAGTACCGGGAGCTCAAGGAGCAGCTCACCACCAAGGAATAGGAGCTTCGCATCGCCACAGGTATCTTCATGCTCTTTTCTAGTGGGGGCGCGCTAGCGCACCCACTGGGTGTTGCCCCCGAGATTCGAGCCAACTATGCAACAGTTGGGCCAAATCTTAAGTGTTGCTTTGTCATTCGCTAAATCCTTGTTTTTCGCAGCCGAGGTGCTGTCATGGCGGACTCGTCTGCTTCGGGCTGGTCATCACTATGACCGGCTTGTTGCCGACACCGGCTGTCTTGGCGTCGAGGCGGCGCAGGCAAGAGCAAAGGCGGCCGCGGCCCGGCGGTCCCTCGACGAGGCCAACCAGCTGCATGAGCGGCTGGCGGGTCACAAGAGCCGCCTCGAGGCCGAGGTGGAGCTTCTTAGGACGGAAGCCGCCAAGGTGGTGGAGGCGCAGCAGGCCCTGGTCGAGGCGGACCAGCAGTGCGGCCAGCTGGCCGACGACAAGGGCCGGCTCCAGGCCGAGGTGGATCGCCTGCGGGGCAGGTCACCACGGCTGAGGGGGCTCGGCAGGACAAGCCCCGTCGTCGCGAGGCGGCCGAGAA
Organism: Triticum timopheevii; assembly: GCA_963921465.1. Taxonomy (NCBI): domain Eukaryota; kingdom Viridiplantae; phylum Streptophyta; class Magnoliopsida; order Poales; family Poaceae; genus Triticum; species Triticum timopheevii. Next base: position 374,523,392 of record OY997270.1, read on the forward strand.
GACGGTCGACGACAAGGACGCCAAGCTGAAGGCGGCCCTTGCCAAGGCGGACGATCTGGAGAAGGCGCTCCAGGAGCGCGACCGCGCCTTTGAACGGGAGCGGCGTGGTACGTTGCTCGAAGCGCAGCACCTGGAAGAGTCCTTCTCCAGTAAGTTGTCAGGACCCCGACTTAATGCCACACCGATCTAGCATGTAACACCTCATATCACTTTGCGGCCTCATGCACGGTATTCCCACGGGTGTCGCCTTACCAGGCCCGGGACCGTTTGCGCCTTTCGGCACACGTATATGATAGTGTCGCTAGCATCCATATGACAAGGAGCCCGGGCTGACATGGCTAGTCGTGAACCCAAAGTGGCACTAACTTACAGGGACAAGCATACATGACCCAGCAACGAACGTGTCGGTCATTAGCGAGTGAATACGGGCTGTAGCAACTGGGCTAGCAGGACTCCGGTAAACCGGGCTGTAGCAGGCTAACAGGACTCTGTATACACCGCGTAACATTTCGGCAAGCCTAAGTGTTCGGGAGCAGTAGCAAGCTACTAAGGCTCAGTGGAAACACTAGGAGACATTTTCAGGTAAGAGAGGCTACCAAGGATAAAAACCTAGATAGTCAGATCCCACACATACCGAGCATTTCAGTAACATAAACACAATATGCTCGATATGTGCAAATACAACATGGCATCACAACATGACTCAACAACTCAAGTATTTATTCAATAGGCTCCGAGGAGCGAGATATTACAAAGATGGGTCTCTCAACCCAGCATTCAGAGCATACAAGTCAAAGCACAAGTGGAAGCTTACCATGTCTGGGTACAGACATCTACAAATGAAAAAGGCTAAGAAGCCTGACTATCTACCAGATCCTGCCGAGGCACAAGATCGTAGCTGAGGTAACAAGCTAAACGTCGAAGTCCACGCAGAACTACTAGCGAGGCCGAAGTCTCTCTGCAAAACATAAAATAGGCAAACGTGAGTACAAATGTACCCAGCAAGACTTACATCAGAACTAACTATATATGCATCATTATCAACAAAGGGAGTGGTGGAGTTTAACTGCAGCAAGCCAGCTTTGACTCGGTGGCTATCCTGAACTACGACTGCAAGTAACTCTTTTTGAGGTGGCGCACACGAGTCCACATATTCACCATATCAATACACAACTATGGCTCCGCTCCCATCTCCATACGACAACGCCATCCATAGCACTCACGCTTATCTTGCGTATTTTAGAGTATCCACTTTCACTTGTCTATGAACTGTATAGGTGAACCAGAGGTCCTTTACCGCGGACGCGGCTATTCGAATAGATTATGTTAACCCTGCAGGGGTGTACTTCTTCACACACGCTCTCACACTTACCGCCGTTTACATGACATGTACTCGGCAACCTTCAAGCGGAAGCCCAACGAGGGTGTCGGCCACGGCCTACCTAAACACTCAAGTCTCTAGTCCAGGTTTATCGCCTATTCAAGTTCCATCCATAGGGAGTCCGACCGAGGTTTCCACATACGGCCTCGAATGATGTGTATAGGGTTCCGCGACACCAAACGGGCGCCCGGCATACCCTGCCACGTGCCTACCGCATCACAGCCCACCCCTCGGGTCAGCGCGGTACGGCCTCCAGCATACTACAAACACCAGAAACTACTTGCAACTCCTGGACAGAGGACAAGGGTGATTAAGAAGCCAAGAGGGTCCATTGGTTTCGGGCTCAATGCGTGGTAGTATTTGTTTCATGGATCGCAAACACAGAACTCAGTTCCTGAGGACGGCTTCAATGAGACAACCCACCATGTACTCCTACATGGCCTCTTACCGCTACCTTTACCAAATCGTGTTCACACACTTAGCTCGCACACAGTAGGACATGTTCATCACTGTTCCAATTCATCCCCGATGAATCAGACCTGATTCAACTCTAAGAAGTAGCAGACATGACAAACAAGCATGAATGAGTAGGCACATCAGGGCTCAAACAACTCCTACTCATGCTAGTGGGTTTCATCTATTTACTGTGGCAATGACAGGTCATGCAGAGGAAAGGGGTTCAACTACCGCAACAAGTAATAGATGAATCGTTATTGTCCTAATGCAATAAAAGAGAGCAGGAGCGAGCGGGTGGGATTGTATCAGAATGAAGAAGGGGGTTTTGCTTGCCTGGCACTTCTGAAGATAGTATAGCTCTTCATCGGTGTCATCGAACTCATCGTCGAAACCACGTCTATCGAGAAGGGACAAACACCGGCAAACAAGGAAGAACACAATCAATGCAATGCATAATATGATGCATGATCATGACATGTCAATATGCTGTGATTTGAGCTAATGCAGCTAGCAACAGATTAAATGGAGTTGGTTTGAATCCAAGATTCAAATTCAAACTCCATATGTGGATATTCAAATGCCATTCATTTCATTTGTCCAAAACAGTAGTCATAAGTTGTTCTAACATGCATGAAAATGTTACAGATGGATAGATTGGATTTTCTGATCATTTTTCATATATAATTTATCTTATTTCGAGTTACAGTTGAATTTATATGAATTTGAGAAGTTTAGGATATTTTCTGGAATTTTCAGATATTTCTAAAATAGAAATAATCCAAAAAAGGGGTTTATTGCGTCAGCACTGCATCATGGTGATGTCAGCAGGTCAACTAGGCGGATCCAGGTCAAACCTGACGAGCGGGGTCCACTGTCAATGACACAGTGTTGGTAGAGACGCTGACAGGTGGGCCTAGTCAACGGCCACGTCAGCTGGGTCAATTCTGACGCGTGGGTCCTGCGAGGTTAATCTAAACTAAACAGGGAATAAATCCCCGGGTTAATTAGGGCGTGGGGCCCATATGTCAGTGAGAGAGGGGGTAGTTACCGGAGTCATTAGCGCTAATTAACCGACGCCACGTTAGTAGGTGACGCCGGCGACCACAGCAGCGGCAGGAACTCACCGGAGTTGGTCGGGGCGGCGCTACATGTATCGGCTGGGAGTGCGGCTTGCTCCTACGAGCTGCTGGATCTCTTGCGCATCCAAGGGTGGCACGCAGGAGGGCGCAGGGTTGCCGGAGCTCACCGGAACGAGCTCGCGTCGGCGACCAAGATATGACTTTGAGCGGGCATGGGCTACAGGGCACGGGGAAGCGAAGTAGTTAGCACGTTCGTCTCCTGGGGATGCGGCGAGCAGGAGGGTGCTACTGGGGCGAGCGGAGGAGCTCGGGAGCGTGGGGCTCGCTGGCCATGGCAGTGGCCGGAGCTCGGTGCTCACGGGAACAGCAGCTAGGAGGAGCAAACGGGCGCGGGGAGAGAGGGGTTCGGTAGAGGGGCTCACGGTGATTCTTTTGGTGTAGACGTCGAGGCCGGGGATGCCCTCATAGTGACGAAATCAACGGCGGCATCCGGCGGCCAGAGGTGGAAGACGTCGAAGAAATCGGTGTTGGGGCGCTTCCCTGCCCATAGCCATTGATGGGGTGATGCAGAGGAGCTTAACGGCGACGATGAACACGGTAGGGAGACCTCGGGTGGGCGGTGGCTATGCATTCACAGGACGGCGGTCGGCGGCTACGCTCGGACGCGAGCGAGGAGAGAGCAGATGAGGGGGGAGAGCCAGAGAGTGAGGGGAAAGTGAGAGGGGGGCCTCGGGCATCTCTAGACGCGGATTAGGACGAAGGAGCGGCATCCAGTGCGAAGCAGGAGGTTGCCGGTGTCGAGGCGCGTGCGTCCAGCACGCAGCTGCTTTGGGGCGAGGGGGAGGAAGACGACTGGCAGCTGGGCTGCACAGTAACGGGCCGCGCAGGTGGGCTGGTATCTCTGGTGGGCCTCAAGGTAAGTCCAGGTAAGGTATGTTCCTTTCCTTTCTATTTTAGTTTCTGTTTCTATTATTCTGTAGTCTTTAGAGCTTTATTAAAAATACTAATACTATCCCAAAAATCATGAAACTTGCTCAAGCCCACTGTTTGGAAAATATCCAACAGCAAACATTTAAGTTTATGATTATTTGAGCATTTAAAATATTTTATAGTATTTAAATGCCCAAATGAAAATACCATATGATTTAATTCAGAGCCCAAATATGTCATGGAAAAATGTGCAACACCTCTGGTTACTGTTTGCAGCATTTTCCAGAAATGATGAACATTTTTTAAAGCCATTTGGATTCACTGAAAATATTTTAGTTGAACCTAGTGAATTCCTTTGATGCTAGGATTTAGGCAATCCCCACTTCAAGTTTCTTTCAAAGTTTAAACATGATGCACACATGAAGTTAGCCTAGTGCAATGCCAGAAGCTAGGGATGTGACAACTCACCCCCACTAAACAAGAATCTCGTCCCGAGATTCAAGCGTAGGGTAAGATGGAAGGGGGAACGCAAACTAACACAAACTTCACGAACCAGGTTGCACTTCATAAGAACGTTGTCTCGAAGTCTTGCTCTAGGAACTCCTACCAACATGACATCGAGAGGGAAAAGAAACTCTAGAAGGATCAATCTTCTTGAAGATCGAACAACTCAGGATCAACTCATGGAATGAGACACTGAAACATCTCTCGAGCTAAGACATGAAACATACATCTGAAGGAATGGAGTGAGATAGATGACGAGGGTTCACTAGGTAGACGACAATTCTACACTTAAGAGGGTGGTGAATGGTTGTCAACGTAGCAAGGAGTTGAGTTGCCATGATACCATAACGAGACATCTTAGATGAGGTGACTCGCAGAATCATCCCTTAAGTGGCAAAAAGAATTACCTTTGATTTAGAGATCACTGAGACTGTCTATACCAGCCTAGGGCAAATCTCGAGCGATCATTTGGAGGAGTTCGGTGGAATGGCATACTCGGACTAGTATGGATGATGTGGATTACCTTGTTGAAGACAAAGCCATAGATGATTTTGCTTATCATCGGAGATGGATGGGGCCCATGGAAGAATGGCACATTGGCGGTGCAAGCTAGGAACAAAATGCAAATGCTAGGAATGATTCTGGTAACTGGGGAGAAACCCAACGGTAGAGAGTGAGTCCACTGCTTGAAAAGTTATAGCATAACCGAGGGAACTAAGAGCAATCCCAGTTAGTGTCGGTGATAAAACTTAGAGGTTGCGCGTGCTTTCAAGAACTTGAGCATTTCCATATTCATCAAGGTTTTTCCAATATCCGCGTCAAGGATCCTAGCAACACAACATACTACCATGATGAATAGCGATGGATGATGCAGATGCAAAGGAAGATGACACTTTCTCAGATTTCACCTTAGCGAGGCCAAGGGGACAAAATCTGGATGATGGGCCGAGAGACATTTAGCACTCCGCTTCTAATGTTCTCCTTGATGTGCTAGCGTAACCCATTTATTGGTATGGTTTGGTATCTAGAACATCAAGTAACAGGTCGGACTTCAGGAACACAAAAATCCATAAGGGACAACTAGGGAGTAAATCCTACGAAATCCTTATGGGGAGGTGACCAACTTCCTCAATCAAGATACTACAATAATAGGTCTTTCGGCTGGGTGTGTTGGCCATGACATCCACTTTACCGGTTATCGAGAGACCAATATTATAGTTCTTGGGAGATGTTCCAACCATCATATCTGCCTGAGATTCAGATCTGGTTGGTGTCAGAATATTCCAGACTCATCAAGTCTAGAAAGAAAAATTAAAGTTTGCAACACAAATCGACGAGATGACGTTCCAAGATTCTTGGGAAATGAACTACGATAGCAAGCTCCAAAATATGAGCTGGTTCTGCTACAAACATGTGAACACGTTGTCCTAGACAAGCATGATCACATGGTAGTCTTACAACGAAACACTATCGAGTTCTGGTTGGGAACCATCTTCGAGGATAATGGAATCTTGCACAAATCCATCTGGTACCTTCAAGACTAGCACTTAGAACTTATTATCCTTGAACAAATCAATCAGTGGCTTGGTGTGCTAGGGACACATATAGAATGAAGGTTGCAAGTCTCCAAACCACAGAATACTTCGCACATATACATGACTGACTTGGGATGGTTCCAAAGAAAGCAACATTGACTTTCTTGAGTTCACGGTGGCAACTTGCATCAAATGCACATGAATTAGAGGAAGTCACTTCTTTCATTCGAACATATGCTTCATGAACAGAACACGAAGATAATGCTTATAAAGTTTCCAATACTAGCTAAATGTTCAACACGAATTATGGAGAAGGTAGCAGTGTTGCTGATGGGCTCAACAACAATTCATCCAGGTTTCCATGAAGATGGAATTCCATAATTATGTGAACAAGTGATAGCATTGGTCAGACCCAAAAGATATAATGGTGTATGCTCGAGGGATCAACCACAAGTAAGACAACATTACGAATATTGTTGTTTCTGATTTGATTTGAGGATAGCCCACACTCAAATCAAAGTTTTGGCATGACAATAGGTACAACAACTGATCACAAGGATCAATTGATGAAGATATCATCTTTCTTCAATAGACATACGAGATATCCCCTTTAAATGAACTAAATTGAACAAGATTCTATCTTCCAACTCTCCAAGTTGTTGTTCAGCTTAACCAGCTAGCTCAAGGGTACCCAACAAAGATTCTTGGAGAAGGGGTGGTTACAAGAGACCAACTTGCTCACAAACTCAACATAGCGGTCAAGTGATGACCTGGTAATACTTCCGAGAAGATATTCGGAAAATCACAAACCACCGATATGTTACGAAGATCGAGAACAATCTTGCTTCTCAAGCAAGAAGATATGATTGAATAAGCAAGGATTGACACTGTCCTAACTCATTGATCGGGAAGTGCACCGGGAATAAGGACTAGGTAGCACGACCAACCTTAGGATGGTGATTCAATAACCAACATGCTACGGATGAAATTATTGTGCTTTAGCTACCGAGCAATAGAGTTGCTAGGAGTATTGATTTCACACATCATGATTCACTTGTCGGCATTCCGGTTGCAACAACACGAGAACCGACGAATGAATATTGATGGAGAGTATATCACTGTATCAAGAGTTCATATGAGTGTGCAATTCTCATGAAAATCCTGACATAAATGGGGTAATACTCCAGGGTAGAACAGAATCAAAAACTGGATTGCATTTGATCTGCGAGATATAACTACTTTGACCCAATCCTAGATATGGATGAGGTACTAGAGTTTGTTTCTCCTAGTCATTCTGGAATAGAATGGCTTGACAGACCACAAGAGTAATAGGCACCGATGAACACGAATGCACAACCACTCCTGACTATCAATTGATAGATGAGGTCAAAAGACAACTAAAGAGGGATAACTCAAAGAACATATAACTTTCTGAGTTGTGGATGCATAGATTAGCATGTCGAACCAAGTTCAACATATTTCTTCTGGATAACCCATGCAGAAAGGTTGAGCTGGCAGAGTCACAATATAAAATGGAGAACTCATCGAGAGCACTCCTGTTGTGATCTTTTGATCCAACAAACTTCTGCCATAAGTGGTTCATAGTATTTGGAAGAAGGAAATACCACGGACCTCGAGGACTAATACAAAGGTTACTAATAACCTAAAGGAACGAACAAACACTATCAACATGAGGTGATTAGGGTGGATCTCGGGTTCAAAAACCCAGGAATGGAATACCTACTAACTAAATTGCATCACAACATGCTTTCGAGAATGATGGCCAGAATGATCACACTGGAAACACAAAACATGGCTAGATTACTAGGTGATACTCTAGACACCTAGGGTCATAATAATAGCTCCAACATAAATGTCGAGGCAGTACCTCAACACACTAGTTAGTGTGGTTGATCTGGCACAAGGGAACTTCGGGAACAGAAAGAAGGGATTTGCAAATGCCTCAGATTGTTTAGAAACCTGGGACGACTCGGACAACATAATGGCTGTAAATGCTCAAAAGAATTTGAGACATGCTACAAAAATGGTGGCATAACCACTCAGAAGCACAATATCAAGGTTTCGAGATCAACAGTTAACATACAGAGGTAGAAACTGAACTGAGGCTTAAATCCAACAATCTTATGAGTCTACTGACTAGTAACTCGTGATCCTGATAGAAAGAAGAGAAACCTAGTTCCTTAACCCTGTAGGAAAGATATGACGACTCATATCAGAAGGGAATAAGGTAAAGGAGTAAAAGAGCCTTACGTTCCATCCCACAATCAATTCCCCTACATATAACTAAAGCATTTCTAGACTCAACTTCGACCAGTTTGGCTTGGTAATCCTACAGGAAGTCAGGCTCTGATACCAAAGCTATCAGGACCCCGACTCAATGCCACACCGATCTAGCATGTAACACCTCATATCACTTTGCGGCCTCATGCACGGTTTTCCCACGGGTGTCGCCTTACTAGGCACGGGACCATTTGCGCCTTTTGGCACACGTATATAATAGTGTCGCTCGCATCCATAAGACAAGGAGCCCGGGCTGACATGGCTAGTCATGAACCCAAAGTGGCACTAACTTACAGGGACAGGCATACATGACCCAGCAACGAACGTGTCGGTCATCAGCGAGTGAATCCGGGCTGTAGCAACTGGGCTAGCAGGACTCTGGTAAACCGGGCTGTAGCAGGCTAACAGGACTCCGTATACACCGCGTGGCATTTCCCCAAAGGGAAAGACATAGGAACGAAGAAGGACACATGCCGGCTAGCCTAAGTGTTCCGGAGCAGTAGCAAGCTACCAAGGCTTAGTGGAAGCACTAGGAGACATTTCCCGGTAAGAGAGGCTACCAAGGATAAAAACCTAGATAGTCAGATCCCACACATACCGAGCACTTCAGTAACATACACACAATATGCTCGATATGTGCAAATACAACATGGCATCACAACATGACTCTACAACTCAAGTATTTAGTCAATAGGCTCCAAGGAGCAAGATATTACAAACATGGGTCTCTCGACCCAGCATTCAGAGCATACAAGTCAAAGCACAAGCGGAAGCTTAACATGTCTGGGTATAGACATCTACAAATGAAAAAGGCTGAGAAGCCTGACTATCTACCAGATCCTGCCGAGGCACAAGATCGTAGCTGAGGTAACAAGCTAAACATCAAAGTCCACGCGGAACTACTAGCAAGACCGAAGTCTCTCTGCAAAATATAAAATAGGAAAACGTGAGTACAAATGTACCCAGCAAGACTTACATCAGAACTAACTACATATGCATCATTATCAACAAAGGGAGTGGTAGAGTTTAACTGCAGCAAGCCAGCTTTGACTCGCTGGCTATCCTGGACTACGACTGCAAGTAACTCTTTTGAGGTGGCGCACACGAGTCCACATATTCACCATATCAATACACCACTATGGGTCCGCTCCCGTCTCCCTACGAGAATGCCATCCATAGCACTCACGCTTATCTTGCGTATTTTAGAGTATCCACTTTCACTTGTCTATGAACTGTATAGGCGACCCAGAGGTCCTTTACCATGGACGCGGTTATTCGAATAGATTATGTTAACCCCGCAGGGGTGTACTTCTTCACACACGCTCTCACCACTTACCACCATTTACACGACATGTACTCGGCAACCTTCAAGCAGAAGTCCAACGAGGGTGTCGGCCACGGCCTACCTAAACACTCAAGTCTCTAGTCCAGGTTTATCGCCTATTCAGGTTCCATCCGCAGGGAGTCCGGCTGAGGTTTCCACATACGACCCCGAATGATGTGTCACTACTAGGGAAAAGGCTAGCAGCAACGCGGGTTTTTAGGCTAGCAGCAGCGCGGGTGGCCGCGCTACTAATAAGGCGCTACAACTAACTCATAGTAGTAGCATGGCCCTAACCCGCGCTATTACTATTGACGATATCAGCAGCGCTTTTTGTGAACGCGCTACTATTAACTAGCTGTAGCGATTTCACCATCCCTCGCTACTGCTATATCTTTCATCATTTTCCCACTGCCCCATTCCCTTTTAGTTCTCCTTTCAGATACTAGATACAAGGTACTGCTAGTAGATATCAAATTCATAAACCATTACTAGGTACGGTAGTACTCCCTTCGTTCCAAATTACTCGTCGTGGTTTTAGTTCAGACCACGACGAGTAATTTGGAACGAGGGGAGTACTAGATAACAATTTCATGCATAGCCAACATGCATCCTCAAGCAGTACAAGGTCATATCAACGGCCATCATCATATGTAGTTCTAGATGATATCGACGACGATCATCATATGTAGTTCTAGATGATATAGCCACACACACATATGTAGTTCTAGATGATATAGCCACACACACATATGTAGTTCTAGATGATATAGCCACACACACATATGTAGTTCTAGATGATATCAAAGACAATCATCATCCTCAAGCCTGGGCGGTTGGTGTTCCTGATAGTAATTAGGATGGCCTGTCCAACACGAAGATTCTTGCCATCGAGGAATTTCTTCCACCCAACCGAGTTTAAGTGTGTGCAACCGTCCGTGTCCACGCGGTAAGTACAGGTTGTGACGGAGCCCCTTGCAGTAAGGCGTAGTCCAGCTGAGCCTTCTTCATCAGGCTCGATATCATAACTCACAGATATGCTCTTTGCCAATTTCTGAATAAGAAAAACATATCAATTAATAAGTATGTGATCGAACTCTACACTAAAACATATATATCATCGACTAGATTACACACAACATACCATATCATTGGACTGTACACTAAGTAATTCACACTATTAATTTGCATTTGTAAGTATAACATACCATATCATGTCGATCAACCATGGTATTTGTCAAGCGGGTCAAGAATGGCACCCCGACAAAGTCAGCACGTGGCGGAATTATGTCCCCCAGGTTGGACACCTCCTCCTCACTCAGCCTTGTTCTTTGAGCTATGATGGCTTCATGAAGTGGGTCCTCATCATCTTCATCGAGTCGGTCCTCATTATCTTCATCATCTTCATCATCTTCATCATCTTCCACCAGGTTGAGATAAATGACAGCTAGCTTGGGTCTTTCTGCTCGGAAGTTGAAGCTGATCAACTCACCACCAGTAAGATGCATGCGAGCAACGAAACGGGCCCATCCATCTCCTCCAATCTGCGACATATTGCGTCCTTTCTCGACCTCCATAGTGTACGGCCCCCCAGGAGCCTCAAATGTCACAGTGTCTCCTGTCAGCTTGTTGAATTTCAACCTCACATTACATGGGATGATCTGTGTAAAATAAGCAAAATGACACAATGCAGTAATGCCAACACTAAAAATAAAATAGTTATTACATTTCATCTAATTTCTTACCGCCGCATGACGAAAACTCGGCTGGAAGTAGATGTCAAACAACTTGCCAGTTGCAAGGCTGCTGGCGCATCTTGACTTGCACAGTTGACATAGTGGTGGTGGTGGTGGCGGCGCCATTCTTCCTAAAGCAATATGAGCAAAGGATTAACGATCAACTAAATCAAAATGTTCTACGTGAACTAAATCAACTAGCCTACTAAATCAACTAAATCAAAATGTTCTAAGTCAACTAAATCAACTAGCCTACTAAATCAACTAAATCAAAATGTTCTAAGTGAACTAAATCAACTAGCCTACTAAATCAACTAAATCAAAATGTTCTAAGTCAACTAAATTAACTAAATGAATTAGCCTACTAAATCAACTAAATCAAAATGTTCTAAGTCAAGTAAATCAACTAGCCTACTAAATCAACTAAATCAAAATGTTCTAAGTCAACTAAATCAACTAGCCTACTAAATCAACTAAATCAAAATGTTCTAAGTCAACTAAATCAACTAGCCTACTAAGTCAACTAAATTATATCAACTAAATCAAAATGTTGAATATGAGCAGGAGGGAGAAGGAGGGGCAACTCGAGGAGGGAGAAGAGAGTAGGATGGAGGAGGAAGGCGGAGCGAGGAGGGGCCGGCCGGCGCGGCCAGCTGAGGGAGGACGGAGGAGGAAGGCGGAGCGAGGAGGGGCCGGCCAGGGCCGAGTGGAGAGGGAGGACGGAGGACGAGGCCGGTACCGAGTCCAGCAAGGAGGAGGAGGTGACGGCGCACGGTGTAGATGGAGGAGGGGCGACGGGGGTGCGCGGCGCAGACGGATCAAAGAGGATTGAGTGAATGTGTGTGAGATCGGAATGGAGGAGATGGGGGAGATGAATGGCTTAGCAGTAGCGCTCTTCAGGAAAAGACGCTACTGCTAAGCTATCTAGCAGCAGCGCCTTTCACAATAAAGCGCTACTGCTATGTGTCAGCATGTAAAAATAGACTTTGTTCAATATATCAAAAATACATTGATCATCAACGATCTTTTTGTGTACAATCTGATTTGTCAATATGAGTCCTCACTGGTTTAGGAACAGGTGAAGACTCATATTGCAGCCACAAATTCTACACATAGAGTTCAATGAAGATCAAGTGCTTGTCAAAGTTTGAGAAGTAACATATTTAAGGTGGTAGAAACTCTCTTCACGGAGCGAGGTGGGACTAAATTTTTGTAGGAAACTTAGCAGTAGCGCTTATCTGAAAAATGCGCTGCTACTATGCTACGTAGTAGTAGCGCGCATCACTATAACGCCGTTGCTGCTATAACTAGCCTCGCGGCGGCCTCGTAGGAATTATAGCAGCAGCGCGTCTTTGGGTGGACGCGCTACTGCTATATTTATCTCAGCAGCGAGTTTCATCTGTCTGCGCTACTGCTAGTTAGCAACAGCGAGTTATTTTGAAGCGCACTGCTGATAAGATTCTATGTATAGGCTTTTCCCTAGTAGTGTGTACAAGGTTCCGCGACACCAAAAAGGCGCCCGGCCTACCCGACCACATGCCTACCACATCACAGCCCACCCCTCGGGTCAGCGCTGCCCACGGCCTCCAGCATACTACAAACACCAAAAACTACTTGCAACTCTTGGACAGAGGAAAAGGGTGATTAAGAAGCCGAGAGGATCCATTGGTTTCAGGCTCAATGCGTGGTAGTATCTGTTTCATGGATCACAGACACAGAACTCAGTTCCTAAGGACGGATTCAATGACAACCCACCATGTACTCATACATGGCCTCTCACCGCTACCTTTACCAAATCATGTTCGCACACTTAGCTCGCACACAGTAGGACATGTTCATCACTGTTCCAATTCATCCCCGATGAATCAGACCTGACTCAACTCTAAGCAGTAGCAGACATGACAAACAAGCCTGAATGAGTAGCCACATCAGGGCTCAAACAACTCCTACTCATGCTAGTGGGTTTCATCTATTTACTTTGGCAATGATAGGTCATGCAGAGGAAAGGGGTTCAACTACCGCAGCAAGTAACAGATGAATCGTTGTTGTCCTAATGCAATAAAAGAGAGCAGGAGCGAGAGAGTGGGATTGTATCGGAATGAACAAGGGGTTTTTGCTTGCCTGGCACTTCTAAAGATAGTATAGCTCTTCATCGGTGTCATCGAACTCATTGTCGAAACCACGTCTATCGAGAGGGGACAAACACCAGCAAACAAGGAAGAACACAATCAATGCAATGCACAATATGATGCATGATCATAACATGTCAATATGTTGTGATTTGAGCTAATGCGGCTAGCAAAAGATTAAATGGAGTTGGTTTGAATCCAAGATTCAAATTCAAACTCCATATGTGGATATTCAAATGCCATTCATTTCATTTGTCCTAAACAGTAGTCATAAGTTGTTCTAACATGCATGAAAATGGTACAGATGGATAGATTGGATTTTTCTGATCATTTTTCATATATAATTTATCTTATTTGGAGTTACGGTTGAATTTATATGAATTTTAGAAGTTTAGGATATTTTCTAGAATTTTCAGATATTTCTAAAATAGAATTAATCTAGAAAAGGGGTTTATTGCGTCACCACTGCATCATGGTGATGTCAGCAGGTCAACTAGGCGGGTCCAGGTCAAACGTGAGGAGCGGGGTCCACTGTCAGTGACACAGTGTTGGTAGAGTCGCTGACAGGTGGGCCTAGTCAATGTCCACGTCAGCTGGGTCAATTCTGATGCGTGGGTCCCGCGAGGTTAATCTAAACTAAACATGGAATAAATCCCCGAGTTAATTAGGGCGTGGGGCCCATATGTCAGTGAGAGAGCGGGGGGAGTTAGCGGAGTCATTAGCACTAATTAACCGACCCCACGTCAGTAGGTGACATCCGCGACCACAGCAGCGGCGGGAACTCACCGGAGTTGGTCGGGGCGGCGCTACAGGCATCGGCTGGGGGTGCGGCTTGCTCCCACGGGCTGCTGGATCTCTTGCGCATCCAGGGGAGGCACGCGGGAGGGCGCGGGGTGGGCCAAGATCACCAGAACAAGCTCGCGGCGGCGACCGAGGTACGGCTTCGAGCGGGCATGGGCTACAGGGCACGGGGAAGCGAAGTAGTTAGCGCGTTCGTCTCCTAGGGACGCGGTGAGCAGGAGGGTGCTACTGGGGCAAGTGGAGGAGCTCGGGAGCATGGGGCTCGCTGGCCATAGCGGTGGCCGGAGCTCGGTGCTCACGGGAACAGCAGCTAGAGGGGCTCACGGTGACTCTTTTGGCACAGACGTCGAGGCCAGGGAGGCCCTCACGGTGATGAAATCAACGGCGGCATCCGGCGGCCGGAGGTGGAAGACGTTGAATAACTCGGCGTTGTGGCGCTTCCCTGTCCATGGCCGTTGATGGGGTGATGCGGAGGAGCTCAGCGGCGACGATGAACATGGTAGGGACACCTCGGGTGGGCGGTGGCTATGCATTCACGGGACGGCGGTCGGCGGCTACGCTCGGACACAAGCGAGGAGAGAGCAGACGAGGGGGTAGAGCCACAGAGTGAGGGGAAAGTGAGAGGGGGGCCTCGGGCGTCTCCAGACGCGGATTAGGACGAAGGAGCGGCCTCCAGCACGAAGCAGGAGGTGGCCGGCGTCGACGCGCATGCGTCCAGCACGCAGCTACTTCGGGGCGAGGGGGAGGAAGACAACTGGCAGCTAGGCTGCACAGTAACGGGCCACGCAGGTGGGCTGGTATCTGTGGTGGGCCTCAAGGTAAGTCCAGGTAAGGTATGTTCCTTTCCTTTCTATTTTAGTTTCTGTTTTCTATTATTCTGTAGTCTTTAGGGCTTTATTAAAAATACTAATACTATTCCAAAAATCATGAAACTTGCTAAAGCCCACTGTTTGGAAAATATCTGTAACACCCCAAAAATTTAATCATGATTTGATTATTAAAATTTTGCCAGGAGTTTAAAAATTTTGCCATGGACGGCGCCGCCCGAGCCACAACTTCTCGCCAGCTGCCCTCGTGAGCAGGCCATCCTTATCTCCAAGCCCGTCCGCTAGCACCGACCCTGCTCCGGCCATCGCCACGTCGCCCTGCCGCAACAGAAGTGGTCGGCCGGCGATCCTATCCTCAGCAGCGGTGGAACCAACCTTCCCCGGCTATAAATGGCCCCAGACCTCGCTCGCGCATCCTCAGGCAAGCAATAGAGTGCACCCCCCACTCAAATCCTTCTGAAACCACCGTCTTCTCTGCCTCCGGCAACTTCGTCCGTCGTCGTCCCTCGACTAAATTCGCCGTAGCCGGAGCCCCCTAGCCCTCCCAGTGCCACCATCCTCTTGCCCTCAACCTTGCGGAGCCACTTAGACCCTCAAACGCGATCGGGAGTCCAAATGAGTTGATTCTTTTTCCTACCTTCCTCAAATTTTGTCTAGTTTATTTTAATATTTATTTGAAAAAATTTCAGACAAATTTTTGTGTTGTTTTAAAAATTATGTGTTAATTGGAATTTTCTTAAATAGGATTTTGGAGAGAGAAGAAAACTTTCAAAAGTTTTGGAATGCACCCTGCCTCCCCACAACTTGAAGGCAAGCATTCTGAACCCTGGCATAATATTGTGTGTGTTCTCTAATACGGTTACAATACCACCTCGACACGGAGTATCCGTTATTTTATGTGATGATATGTTCAAACTCATGAGTGCATATTGATGATTTCATGCTATTGGAGTTTGATATGTTTGGGATAGTAGTCACCATCATATGCCTTTCATGCATACCGGAAGGAACCCGGGAAAGCCTCTGTCTTAGGTAGACACGGGCTTGTCTCTAGTCCTCCGTCGAGATGGTTGTGTCCGGTACGGCATGATGAGGTATGTCGAGTGGTGATTCTGTCTGTTGGTTGAAGTATAAGTTGTTATGCTAATCATGCAGGGAATACTTAAACCTCCTGAGTCAACCGTAGTCTAGTAACCCCCATACTTGTTTCGTACTACCACTTGTCCCTGTTGTAGGTAGGGTACGGTTCAGTAAGTTGTCAACCCCTTTCTAGCACACACCGTACAGAGAGGTCATGGTGGAAGATACCGGCTGCATCCAGTAGGCATGCCACCTGGTCCGGGGGCATGGGTGTTTTCGGTTGTAGCCGACGGGGTAGCTCCCCTAGTTTGCGCGCGTTATAAATTTGTGATCACATGCTAATCGAGGTTGTAGCCTCCCCACTTAGTGTCGTGGGTGATTCCAGACACCGATAAGTCAGGCTGGTGTGTGCGGCTAGGTGTGTTTTCAATTAAAAGACCATAGGCGGAATTAGTCTGGATGGACTAACGGAATCCGTTACTCGTGGGTAAAGAGTACACCCTCTACAGAGATTATATCTATTTGAATAGCCGTGTCCATGGCTAAGGACTACAGTCTGGGTTTGGGTCAAGTGTCGGTCTTAGTGTCGTTCTTCGGAGGAAAAACTACTAACTCAGAACATTGATTATGACCGGTGACATATGATGATTATGATTATTATTATTGTGGACTAACTATTTTCATTATTTGATTTATTGAGTATCCCTGGGACGGTTCTACCTCCTGGATATTCACCGTGATTATTCTGTTATAAGCCCTTTATGTGGTGTCACACAGACGCCCGACTGTGGCACGTTTGTTATTTATTTACCATATAAGCCCTTTATGTGGTGTCGCACAGACGCCCGACTGTGGCATGTTTGTTATTTATTTACCACATAAGCCCTTTATGTGGTGTCGCTGAGACGCCCGACTGTGGCATGCTTGTTATGTATTTACTTTATAAGCCCTTTATGTGGCGTCACACAGACGCCCGACTGCGGCACGTTTGTTACTTATTTCACTTATGAGCCCTTTCTATGGTGTCACTCAGACGCCCGACTGAGGCATTCTATTTCTACTCTCTAATTGCATTATCCATGTGTTATGTGAATAACTTGTTTGCGTGCATCATGGATTTTATTTGTGACTGACGTTGTGATCATAGAATATTTTAGAGCATGATTATCATTTGAATAATTATACCTGAGTTCATAATGTTTGCAAGTACATTCAAAAGTACTCACTGGCTTGTCCCTGGCTATTGTCTTGGCCAGATTTCTTGCATGGAGAGGAGCATTGCCCTGACAGCCCCGGAACCCACGTGCTGGTGATAGCCGCGCGAAGAGAGGAGTTATCCAGGTCAGCTGTTCCTATGGGAAATGAAGTTCCACATACGCCGATGACCACAAACTGCTTCCGCCATCAACCACTAGAAACCACTTGTTGTACTCATAGGCCAGAAGGGTCTTGTACTACATATTATGAATTTTTGCTTGGAATTTCTGTATTAAGTTTGTGCCTCATCAGCTAACAGTAATCCTGGGGTTGGTGAGCACAAGGGTCATTTTTGGGAAATTAATATCCCTAAAATCCGGTCCTGACAAACTTGGTATCAGAGCCAGGCTGACCATTGGCTAATCCTATCTTAGCCAGGTCAAAAAACCTAGGTTAACCAACCCACCGGACCTTAACCTAAACCCAGCTGTCGGTGTCAAAACCGGCGGATCTCGGGTAGGGGGTCCCGAACTGTGCGTCTAGGCGGATGGTAACAGGAGACAAGGGACACGATGTTTTACCCAGGTTCGGGCCCTCTTGATGGAGGTAAAACCCTACGTCCTGCTTGATTAATATTGATGATATGGGTAGTACAAGAGTGGATCTACCACGAAATCAAGGAGGCTAAACCCTAAAAGCTAGCCTATGGTATGATTGTTGTAATGTATGTTGTGTCCTACGGACTAAAGCCTCCCCGGTTTATATAGACACCGGAGAGGGCTAGGGTTACACAGAGTCGGTTACAATGGTAGGAGATCTACATATCCGTATCGCCAAGCTTGCCTTCCACGCCAAGGAAAGTCCCATCCGGACACGGGACGGAGTCTTCAATATCGTATCTTCGTAGTCTTGGAGTCCGGCGGACGATGATAGTCCGGCTGTCCGGACACCCCCTAGGCCAGGACTCCCTCAGTAGCCCCTGAACCAAGCTTCAATGACGATAAGTCCGGCGCGCATAATGTTCGGCATTGCAAGGCGGGTTCCTCCTTTGAATAATCCAGAGAAGATCATGAACACCCGGATATTGTCCGGCTCTGCAAAATAAATTCCACATTCCATCGTAGAGAGAATAAAATGCACACAAGTTCAATCTGCTGACGTATTATGCGGCATGACGTCACACCACTACCAAGCCATTACTTGAATCTTTTTTATTATACCACCTCAGCACGTTTAGCGAAGCAGTTTCCTTGGCACGTCTTGTCGAAGCAGAGATCGTGTTCCCCTTATTCCGGGATTCTCATCAATACGGGCGTGGGTAACCCAACCGTGCCCGTCGCCACGCCTCCTCTATCAAAGGTGAATCCCGAACGGTCACGGAGACGGCTCTTGGTATTTTCCCTCTTTATAAGAGGACCAAGGTTCGTTTCTTTTCTTCAATCTCCCATCGAATCCTTGCTCCAAGTTCCAACACCCAGAGCCACAGATTCGAGCACCTCAGACCTTCAACAATGTCCGGCTCCGACCTTCAGGGCCGGTGGATGCCCTCCTCCGTCACGGAGGAGGACGTGTTAAAGCTGCGTGAGGCCAAGTACCTGTCTTACGAGATCTCGCACAGGTTGCCCGCCCAAGGGCAGGCCGTACCCACTCCCGAGCCCGGTGAGTACGTCATGTTCGTATCCCACCTCCGTCGGGGTTTAGGCTTCTCGACGGACCCCTTCATGAGAGGGCTCATGTTCTACTATGGGCTGGATTTTCACGACTTGGCTCTGGAGTCCATCCTCCATATTTCCGCATTCATTATCGTCTGTGAAGCCTTCCTCCGCGTCACCCCCCACTTCGGCCTGTGGCTGAAGACCTTTAATGTGGATCCGAAGATGATCGGGGGGTGTCAAGCAGAGTGCGGCGGGGTGGCCATAAGGAGGAGGGCCGATGCCCCGTGGCCTGAGGGCTCCTTCCAAGAGGAGCTTGGCTTGTGGCAGCAGGAGTGGTTCTATATCACTGCTCCGAAGGGCAGCAGGAAAAAGCCGCCGCCTTCATTCCGCCCGGGACCTCCACGATGGTTGATATCGTGGGTCAACCAAGGACTCAATTGGGGGCCGTCAGAAGATGTGCCCCTATTGCAGGGCCGGATTCGAGACCTCCAAGCGAGGGAGATCGATCTGGTAGTGGTGATGCAGGTCATGCTAATCAGGCGTCTTCTGCCCTGCAAACGCCGTCCTCTCCGGTTATGGGAGTTCAATCCGGAGGGACCACGAATTCTCCAACACTTCATGGGTACGACACCCGTGGAGATGTACAAGTTGTTCTTCAGACCGCAGGCAATGTGTCCGGAATTGACCGAGGATGCGGGCCTAAGCTGCAATCGCCCGGATACTCAGGTAAATAGCTCAGTGTCCAGACGTTCCGTTTGTTTGCTTTTCTATAATTCGCCTTCTAACCCGTTATCCTCCATCAGGAGTGGGTAGCGCGAGCAAAAGTGATAAGGTGTCCGGCCCCCCTCCCAGAGACCGCACCGGAGCCCGTGCTGGTCAGAATGTTGGAGGTAGCGCCTGTAGAAGAAGGCGATGGGGAAAATAGAGGAGCTATCACATCGCCCAAGGGGGTGCTTGAAGAGGGGGGGATCGAGAATCCCTGCTTCCAGGGGGAGAAGAGGACCGCCTCCAAAGACCCGGAGGCCAAAGCCCCTAAGCGGGGGAAGAAATCTTCACCGGAGGGTCCTGCGTCCGGGGAGACCCCGGGCGTACAATCGTCTCTAAAGGATCAGCCCTCCAGCGAGCCGTGAGTAGGAAAAGGGGAGTTCATTAATAATAAAATATCCCTATTTGTGCTTTTGAGGATTAACCGAAATTTTTACCTTACAGTTCGGATCTGCGGCCTTCTCAGATGAGTTCGTCTTCGGGGGATCTTCGTCCGGAGATGATGGAGAGCGAGACGCCTCCGTCTGCTGCGCCGTCGGACAGGGCAGACGAGCCTGAAGTATCGTCACGGAGGGTATCCCAGAGCCCGGTGGAGCCGGGGAGTTCGGCGCCGACTAGTGTTCGGCCGGGGGAGCTGAAGGATCTGCTTGAGAGGGCGTCCATCTCAGAAGATCACTGTGCATTGATGAGCATGGTGATTGGAAGGATTTCGTCCGCCGAAAGTGGATTGCATAGTGCCGTCAGGAGTTTGCTGGCGGGATTTGAGGTACGCAAGAACGACGCACCTTTTTGACAGTTTTGCACATAGAAGTGCGCCCTGTATAGATAGTAGCCCCTGAGACTCGGTAGGTTGTCGAAAGCGACAGCGTGCCGAGGATCAAAATCGTAGGTATTGAATGTCGCCTTTCCTATGCAGGTGGCGGATAGTCCGGGGGCTAGCCGGACTAGTGGAGTTGTCGAGCTGATGCGGCAACTTGATGTGGCGGATGCGGACATCGCACTTGTCAACCGGCGACTTGACGAGTCGCAAGGTAAATGAATTCTCCGCAGTCACTTATTTAAGGGAGCCAAAGCCCGCCTCTTACAATATATATGCTGTGATGCAGACGGTGCTGCTGCTGTGGAGGGCATTCAGGCCGAGCTTGCTCAAGCCAAGGAGCAAGCCAGAAGGAGTGATGCGGCTGCCTCGAGGGCGGCCGAGGAGTTAAAAGCTGAAAAGGCTGCACACTGCCTAAGCAAGGAAGAGATGGCCGAATTGGCCGTGAAATTGAAGGATGCTACCGACCGCAATGAGGCTCTTGAAAAGGAGCGCCTATCGGAGCGAGAAGACCTGGGGAAGGCCACCACCGAGGCCAAGGATGCCCGTTCTGCAATGCAGGCTATGAAGGAGGAGCTGCGCCAGGCCGGAGACATTGTGGCTGGCAAGCCTTTTCTGCTGCGTCGCCGGTTTACGGATCCAAAGTATGCCCAGCTTGGCCAGCTGTGGGGTCCGGAGGATCCATATATGGACTTAGCGGCAAGTGCGGCGGATGCCGTTGTGCACTTCCGGAGTCAGAAGGATCACAAGACGGAAGAGCTGTTTTGGTCTCAATTCCATAGTCCGGATCGTTCACTTCCGCTGACCGATCGGTTGGCCGAATGGGCTGAGCTGAACAGGTTGTCCGGACTTGCCATGACTGATATCGTGGCTCATGTCTGGCCAGAGAGGCCCAAGGCGACGAGCTATTTTGGCTTATTGCAGCAATTTCTTGGAGCGGTGCTGCATATCAAGGAGATGAAGTGGTCGGCCTACATAGAAGGTGCGCAGATGGCCCTTGCCCGTGTGAAGACACATTGGACAGAGATGGATGCCACTGCTATTGCAACCCAGGGTTCGGACGAAAGCCAGTTACCCGCCGAGCACTATTTTGGGGAAGTTATGTGTGGCGCTCGTGTAATTGAGTCGCAGTGCTCGAAAAATGTCACGTTCAAATGAACGTTTTATCTTGTGAAACAATGATTATGATGTAACCGCTTTTTATACTTGTGCGTTCCAAGTATTGAAATATCTCCTATGCGGCCGTTTATGTATACGTTTGTATAACCTGAAAGATGGCAGTCTTCGGCTTCAGCCCCCACGCACAAGGTGCGGGGGTGTTCGCAAAAAATAGCGCATTTTCACACTTAATCCGACGTCTCGGTCCTGTTAAGGAGGTGGTAGCGTAGCAAACGAGGCAATCCGGACTATGATGCTTTATCACTTTCACTTAGTCATTGGAGTTCGAGGTTGGGGCTACGATATAGCCCCTGGGGGCACCGCGCATCTCCGGATTCGGGGCGCGTGTGTGCCTGACCGGGAAACGGTCCTTCGTCAAAGCGGGGAATTCTAAACATTCCGGTAGTCGATCGAGTGGTTGACCAGTCTCTCGCTGTATCATGACAGTCAATTTTCGGCTTTCTCTACTGAGGTGCTCTCCCAGCCGAACTGGGGCACAATCGCAGTAGTTCTCCTGGTGCCGCGTTAGCCGATGATACGGAACGTAAGGCAGCAAAACACAGGAGCCGGGCAAACCCAACATTTGACCAAAGACATGATTTGGAGCTGATGCATATAAGGCCTAACTCAAGACACCGAACACTCCCTAAGGTGTCTGGTCTTTATAAAAATGGGAAGAACAATGCCCTAAGCCCCTAGTGTCCA
The DNA here is from genome assembly GCA_963921465.1 of Triticum timopheevii. NCBI lineage: Eukaryota > Viridiplantae > Streptophyta > Magnoliopsida > Poales > Poaceae > Triticum > Triticum timopheevii. Next base: position 374,545,769 of record OY997270.1, read on the forward strand.
GGTACGGGCAAGGTCCTCTAACGCGGCCGATGCCAAAACGTCAGGCTCCACTTTGGTTATAATGGGAAACCAGGGGATTATAACAACAAGAGACAGTAAAAAAGGTTTACGTAGGGTCTTAATCTGAAAAGAATCCTTGCGACGGGTCCCTACTGCACGTCTGCGCCTGTGTCTCCGTTGTGCCGTTATCCTGGACGGGTGTGCACGTTGTTCATCTGTAAAAAGAGAGGAACTTAGTTTGGAAGGAAATCGTGCGAAAAATATATACGAAGGAAAAAATATAAATAAATAAGTAAAGCGGAGTCTGTATGAGCTCGCTGTTGCTTATGCGCGCAGCCCCTTGTGAAGGGGTGTGCGGCTAGGGAGCCCCTAGCTTATTTATGCCGGACTCGTCTAGCTGTGTCTGGGGTCTTTTAATGACCCTCGCACTGAAATGATGCCACGTGGACCGGGCATATTGAGTGTAAGAGACGCGTAATGTGGTATGGCGTTGAAGCGGACAAAAGCTTCTCGTCCCAAGAGTGCTTGATAGCTACTTTTAAATGGGACGACATGAAAGATTAGTCTTTCGCGTCGAAACTTGTTCGGTGACCCGAACACAACTTCTAGTAATAAAGAGCCTGTGCACTTGGCGTAAGGGCCTGGCGTCAGTCCTTAAAGGAAGTGCGGCTGTGTCGAATTTTAGTAAGGTCTATCCCCAACTTGCGGATTGTGTTTGGATACAGCAGGTTTAAGTCGCTGCCTCCGTCCATCAGGACTTGTGTAAATTGCAGTCCGTCGATTATAGGATCCAATATCAGGGCAGTCCATCCTGCATTTCGAACGCTTCTGGAATAATCCAGGTGGTCGAAAGTGATTGGTTTTGATATCCAATCTCTATGTTCCGCTGGGTTGGACCGTGCGAGACCCATTTTAGCGGGTGCCGCATTGTTTTTCCATATTATCGCATGAAGTGAATTTACTGTTTTGACCTCTTGTGGGAAAGTCTTTTGTTTTCCGGTGCTCTGCTGGTGGGGTTTATCATCATACTCGCTTGATGCGTCGAGCCCCTTGTGTTCGGCGTTTAATCAGCCAGACTGTTTGAAAACCCAACAGTCTCGGTAGGTGTGGTTTGCAGGCCTTCCGGGGGTACTATAGATTTGACATATCCGACCCAAAATTTTGTTTAAGTTGGATAGCTCATCACTGTTATCCTTAAGGGGCGGTGTTTTGTTGTTTGGCCGCGAGCTTTTGAATCCGGCGTTGACCGCCGTGTTCTTTGGGCTTTTCTCTTTATTCTGGCGCTGATCTTTTCTACGCCGTGATTTTCCGTTTCCATCTCTGATCTCGGATGTACTTGGGTCGCTGGTGCTGCATCTTGCTAGCCAGCTGTCCTCTCCCGCGCAAAAGCGGGTCATGAGGCTTGTTAGCGCGGACATTGTCCTCGGCTTCTCTTGGCCGAGGTGTCTGGCGAGCCATTCGTCTCGGACGTTGTGTTTAAAAGCTGCTAAGGCTTCGGCGTCCGGACAGTCGACTATTTGGTTCTTTTTGGTGAGGAACCTGTTCCAGAATTTGCGTGCTGACTCTCCGGGCTGTTGAGTTATATGACTTAGATCATCTGCATCCGGAGGGCGGACATAAGTTCCTTGAAAATTTGCTCTAAATGCGTCCTCGAGCTCTTTCCAACTTCCAACAGTGTTTTCTGGGAGGCTTTTGAGCCAATGACGGGCTAGCCCTTTGAGCTTGAGGGGTAAGTATTTTATTGCATGGAGATCATCTCCTCTAGCCATGTGTATGTGTAGTATATAATCCTCTATCCAGACTCCAGGGTCTGTTGTTCCGTCGTAAGCCTCTATGTTTATGGGTTTAAATCCTGCTGGGAATTCATGATCCAGCACCTCGTTGGTGAAACATAGTGGGTGTGCGGCGCCCCTGTATTTGGGTGTACCGATGTCTTCGGACACTTGACGTGTTGCGTTGCTTCCTGGGGCCCTCTTCTTTAGCCCGTAAATGGACCTGACTGGGCCATCTGTTTTTTCAGGGTCATTAGTCGGCTTATGTGCGGCGCCGCTTTTAGATGTTGGCCTATCATCTGGCCGTCTATCCGACCAGGTGGCCTCTTTGTTTTTTGACTGTGGGGGCTCTATGGCCTCCTCGTCAAATTCTGGCTGAAGCTTGCGCTTCGGGTAGCTCTTTGATTGATGGTCATTGCCATATTTGTCTGCGGTTTTGAGCACTTTGCTCCACCTCATTCTTAGTGTATCTTCCGCTGTTTTGAGCTTCCGTTTTTCCTTCTTCAGGCTTCTTGCGGTGGCGACGAGTATTTTCCGAAGGTTTTTATTCTCCTGCAGTGTGTCTGGCGTGAGGTTGTCTGGACTGTTGTTTTCGCCAGGCCTGGACTGATTATCTGACTCGTCCTATTCGGATGGTTGCTTGTCTGCGGGTTCGTCGTCCACTAGTTTGCCCTGCTATATTGCTGGGTCATTAGGAGCGCTGTTTTTGTCGAGGCGGGACTTAGGGCGGCGTCTGCATCGCCGTTTTGGTTGTTTGTCGGCGGGATTATCTTCTGCCGCGCCCCGTTGGTCCTCATTATCGCTTCCTTTTGGGGTATCCACCATGTATACGTTGTGTGACGAGGTGGTCTTCCAGTGCCCTGTAGGCGCTGGTTCTTGTTCATCTCCGGCATCGTCGTCCATACCGTCGATGTCTTCAGAGTCATAGTCTAGCATGTCGGTTAGATCGTCGATAGTGGCTACAAAGTGGGAGGTGGGTGGGCTTTGAATTTCTTCATCGCTTGCTTCCCAACCATCCTGGCCATAATCCGGTCGGGGCTCTCCGGATAGCGAGAGATGCTTTATTGAATTTAGGACGTCGCCAAGGGGCGAGTGTTGGAAGATGTCCGCGGCGGTGAATTCCATAACTGGCGCCCAATCAGATGCGATTGGCAGGGGCGCGGGAGATCCGGAGTCCAGCGGGGAGTCCGGCACCTCGGAGTCACAAGTTTCGCAAGGGACAAGGTTAGTGTTCGGCTCCATCGCCGTGGAAGTTGCAGCCCCCGAGGCGGTGTCCAGCCACCGATCCTCGATCTGGGCGATCGGCTCCGGACTAAGGGCCGGAGCGGATTCGTGTGCGGCCACCAAGGCACTGTCCGGCGGTAGAGCTAGATCATGCCCATCGTGATAGTGCGGCACGCTTGGCTGTGGCTCGAGCCCATCGAAGATCAAGTCCCCGCGGATGTCGGCCGTGAAGTTTAGGCTTCCGAATTTGACCTGATGGCTAGGGGCGTAGCTTTCGATCTGCTCCAGATGGCCAAGAGAATTAGCCCGCAGTGCGAAGCCGCCGAATACAAAGATCTGTCCGGGGAGAAAAGTCTCATCCTGGACCGCGTGGTTGTCGATTCAATAAGCCATCGAGCCTATCGGTGACGGCACAGAGGAACTCTCAATGAAAGCACCAATGTCGGTGTCAAAACCGGCGGATCTCGGGTAGGGGGTCCCGAACTGTGCATCTAGGCGGATGGTAACAGGAGACAAGGGACACGATGTTTTACCCAGGTTCGGGCCCTCTTGATGGAGGTAAAACCCTACGTCCTGCTTGATTAATATTGATGATATGGGTAGTACAAGAGTGGATCTACCACGAGATCAAGGAGGCTAAACCCTAGAAGCTAGCCTATGGTATGATTGTTGTAATGTATGTTGCGTCCTACGGACTAAAGCCTCCCTGATTTATATAGACACCGGAGAGGGCTAGGGTTACATAGAGTCGGTTACAATGGTAGGAGATCTACATATCCGTATCGCCAAGCTTTCCTTCCACGCCAAGGGAAGTCCCATCCGGACACGGGACGGAGTCTTCAATCTTGTATCTTCGTAGTCTTGGAGTCTGGCGGACGATGATAGTCCGGCTGTCCGGACACCCCCTAGTCCAGGACTCCCTCACCAGCCAAGCTTCTCGTGCAAGATAGCCACACAGTGACCCCGACACCTTCTGGCAGTCGGTGCCCAACCTATCAGCCTAGCCTGTCGATCACGCGCCAGTGGACGACACCTAAATTGTCTCATTCGCAAGCGTGCGAAGGAAGACTCCGTCCCCTTCTTCTATAAAAAGGGCACGCTAGCCTCAACACAGCATAACACAGCACAACCTCTTCCCCAAACCAAGCTACGATGCCCGGCCCTATTGTGCACAATGAGACCACAGCTACCAACCTTGGAGGTTTTGTGACCGTGCTCGCAAACCTCACCCGCCGTGCCTATGCATTGGAAGAACCCCCAGAATATGTTGTGTACCAAGGACCCATGAGCGGTGAGAGCCGTCAATTCTGGGCCACTATGCACATCTATGGTAGGGGGCTATCGCCAGAACGCCCCTACAGGTTCACCGGAAGGACAACTTCCTTTGAGCCACAAGCCATCCAACTAGCTGCTCGAGAGGCTATAGTTCAACTCCGGCACTTGTCGCCCAGAGTTAACTGTCGCTCGTTCTACTACTACCCCAGCCGTGAAGGGTTTGGTAGGCCACCCCAGGTTGCCAACGGAGATCACGAGACGGATCCTGCATTGTTGCATCTGGAGCGCTATGTAGGTGCTCTAGAGGAACTATTCAATCAAATCACCCTTGATCTGATCGCAGCTCGGGGAGAACTGGTTCGCCGAGCCCCGGCGAGAGGAGAAGATGAGCCCGACACCGACAACCCAGTCGTTCTGTTCGGACACCCGATCGAGTCCTTGAGGTCTGCCCCAGCCATCGACCACAATACTTTGGTGTCCCCAGAAGTGCTTCGTCGCCTTTTGGGAACACGCTCTAGTGGGATTGTGGCCCCGGGATGGTCACCATTGCTACCCCGAGCCGGCAGCCCCTCAACCCCCTCCCGCAAGTCCCGACGGCGAAACCCGTGAAGAAGCCTCGACGTCCACAAGGCAGGCTCGTTTAGATATAAACGAGGTAGACTAAGTCACTCGAGTAGTACCAAGCCTTGGTATTTCTATGCCCTGTAATTATGTAATCTTGCATCGCCTTGAATAATCGCAGCCTGCTTGTGTGCCTCTGTTTTAATAGTAGCCTGGCATAAATATGTTAGCATGCAGTTGCATTTTTTTAATTCCGGGCACAGCTACCAAAACCACACCGACGACACCCACGGTAATACGTCACTTTTACGAGATATGTGTATCTGTAGCATTGACCCCGACCCCATGGAGCAGACTCGATAGACTAGTTACCCTTCACCACGGTAAATAACCCAGCCCCAATGCTATATAAAAGGCCACCCCGTGATCTTGCCAGGTACCCCTCACCTTGAGCACCACTCGCACAACCATTTCCATTGCCATGCCGAGCCCTAGTATCTATCTGAGAACTCCAGACGCAACTCCAGGCAGCTTTGTTAAAATATTGTGGGACTTTACCTGCAGTACCATGAGTGCTATCCATCCACCCCAATATGAGTTACTCAAATCGAGGATCACCCCATCCACCTCGAAATATTGGGCAGTGGTGCACGTCCCTCCCGCAAACCCAAACCAAGACTCCACGGAAGCCTCCTTCGTGGGGAAATCTATGCCAACTCCTCATATGGCCATAGAAGTTGCTGCGTATGGGGCGCTTACTCGCCTTTGATTCGCGGTATCTTTTGCCAGTGAACGGGGGTATTATTATTTCCCGAGTCGTGCAGCACCCGGAGAAGTAACATATTTTCCCGGTGGACGAATCGAGAGAGACCCAGTACTGGCCAACCTTGCCCAGTATGTTATTGCTCAAGAGCGTTTGACCCGGCAAGTAATGGGTTATCTCCAGAGCCTCGCTGATTTGAATCCTCAGATCGCCATCGGCAGACCACTGAGGCCCGACCAGGAGAGACACATTCATCGACTGGTCAATCCACTTCCCCCGATAGAAGAAGAGTGTGCCCCGATTCCAGAGACTTTTTCTCAGGACCCTGTCCAATTACCATTGTCGTTGTAGATGTCATTGCTGTGTTTATTGTCCCTACAGTTATTTATGTGATGCAACATGTGTGTGGTACCCTAAATTTGTGCGATGAATTGAATTTTTAGTTTCGATATATGTGAGTGATTTTTACTACGGTAAAAATTTATTAACTATTTTCACTCTCAGTAAATCCTGAAGTGAGATTTCTCCCTGAGTTGTTGCAGCATATATTTCTTCGCGACATAGATTTTTTTTATTCATGCAGCACCATAACAGAAGACTCACGACCCCAACCACTCGACCAAGTGCAAATCCACGTGCACATTTTTACACCAAAGTAATCACCTCCCTAACACCCCACATTCTCAGAGGGAGAGATTTGTGAGTAATTACTCGGGTACAAGTTACCTCCGGCACCCTGACAGCAGTTAGCACCTGACACCGCACCTAATCCTCGTGATCACCGCCACCGCAAAGAGCTAACACTCGAGCGGCCGCATCACGACGATCATCGAGGATCATCACGAATAGGAGCACGGAGAACCCCAACAATGCCGCCAACCCTTCGCACATCAGGATCACGTACCAGTCCGGCATCACCTCCGCCATTAGAGCCTCGTCTCGAGCTCCTGCAGACGGAAATGAAGGAGAAGGGAGGAGAAGGAGAAGCGAGGTCGAGTGGAGGAAGAAGAAAGAAGCACCTCGGTCGTTTTATAGCTCAAGATCGGTGTACGGTGGGCGAAGTCCACCGGCGCCGCTCGTTGCTCGATCGCCGGTGATCGGAGGCGAATCCGCGAGCAGTGCCGACAGTGCACTGGCTCGCGAGGTGAGTGCACGCTGCACCGGCAGCTAGCACGCCGCGCACTACCGTTGTACGGCCTAGATGCCCTACGAGCTAGACATCGCCGGTGGAGAAAGCGCGGGAAAGCGCGCGAGAGAGAGGAAGAAGAGAGAGCTAGAGGTAGAGGAAGAGACCGACAGTGGGCCCCGGGTAAGACCAGCGTATTTTCAGTAATTTAGAAGTTTATTCTAAATTTACTGTAACCAACGGTAGAAATTTACTAAAGATTTTTTTTCACGCAACGCACGGATGCCACACTGTCGTTTTGCATCACTTATTGCCCACTCACTGTAGCTACGTTTTAATTACAGGAGTAGGATGGTTATTTTTGTGATAGTAGGAGTAAAAAATTTCAAAACAACTCTTATCAAATCTCGAGGATGAGATTTTTTTCTTAAGGGGGGTAGTGTTGTAACACCCCAAAAATTTAACCATGATTTGATTATTAAAATTGCCAGGAGTTTAAAATTTTTGCTTTCTGGATTTTCTTTTGATTTCAGAACCCCTTTTTCTTTAATATTGTGGAGTTTTTACCCCAAGTAAAAACTTTCCAAGATTATCATCGGACTTGTATACCCTCTCAAGGAAAACAATTCTTTTATCGATGGATTTATTTGCATAATTATTTTTCCTGAGCTTTATTCTTTTAAAGTGATTTTCATAAGTTTTAGAGCTTCTTTTGCACTGCAACCATTTGATAAATGCATCTAAAATTTTCACCAAAATTTGGGGATGTCATGTGATATTTTTAAATCGCTTTGATGCAAAAATTTCTTTTATTCATTGAAATTTTTGAGACCTAGCCCAAGTTTTCTAAACTAGTCCAGTTGGTACCTTTGCACTACAACCCCTTTAAATAATTCTTTAAAAAATTTACCAAGTATTTGGAGATGGCAGTAGATGCATATAATTCATTTTTATGCAAAACCCATGAATGTTCTTTGCAAAAATTGAGCAAAACATCCTCTTTTGCTCTCTGGACCAGTTTGGCCTTTTCTACTGCAACTCCATTTTTTATTGCTCTGTTACTCATGATTCTTTTTCCTACTTATAGTCCTTCCTACAAAACCCTTAAGTCCAGGAGAGTGGACCTATTGGAGTATATTAGTACATAAAATGATAGCCTTTAGGTTCTATCTAGAATTGGTTTTCTCAAATATTTGCACTAACAAGTTTCTATATTTGACAAACTAACCTGGCCACCATCACCTACACCTAATGAGACACTGATCCGGAGATTTTAACCACTCCAAGAACTGCCAAGATGCCTCTAGCATTTTGTCAAACACCTTGTGTGCATGGCCAGTTTTGGCATGGTTTTTAGTTAGCATTGTAAACTTGATCCCCTGACCCAACCCCCATGTCCACTAACCTCCTTGCAAACTCTAACCTAGTCTTGTTAATTGCCAGCCTCGCTCAAGCACTCTAGCCCACACTGGCATTCTGTCGAGCATGTCACGTGCGTGCTCTAGGCGCGCCCAGAGCGCACGTTTTGCACGCGCGCGCGCAACCGAGCCGCCGCGTTCGCTACCCCGCGCCCTGGCCTTTGCTCGCTTGTAAAGCCACGCCCCTCCCTCGACCACTCGCCAGAACACTCTTAGCCGCCCTAGCGCCCTACAGCGCCGCCGTCAGGGCCCTCTTGGCGGCACGCCGGCGTCCATAGTACGCCTCTGCAATTGACGGCGCCGCCCGAGCCACAACTTCTCGCCAGCTGCCCTCGTGAGCAGGACGTCCTTATCTCCAAGCCCATCCGCTAGCACCGACCCTGCTCCGGCCATCACCACGTCGCCCTGCCGCAACAGAAGTGGTCGGCCGGTGATCCTATCCCCAGCAGCGGCGGAACTGACCTTCCCCGGCTATAAATGGCCCCAGACCTCACTCGAGCATCCTCGGGCAAGCCATAGAGTGCACCCCCCTGTCGGTGTCAAAACCGGCGGATCTCGGGTAGGGGGTCCCGAACTGTGCATCTAGGCGGATGGTAATAGGACACAAGGGACACGATGTTTTTACCCAGGTTCGGGCCCTCTCGATGGAGGTAAAACCCTACTCCTGCTTGATTGATATTGATGATATGGGTAGTACAAGAGTGGATCTACCACGAGATCAAGGAGGCTAAACCCTAGAAGCTAGCCTATGGTATGATTGTTGTAATGATTGTGTTGTCCTACGGACTAAAACCCTCCGGTTTATATAGACATCGGAGAGGGCTAGGGTTACACAGAGTCGGTTACAATGGTAGGAGATCTACACATCCGTATCGCCAAGCTTGCCTTCCACGCCAAGGAAAGTCCCATCCGGACACGGGACGAAGTCTTCAATCTTGTATCTTCATAGTCTTGGAGTCCGGCCGATGATGATAGTCCGGCTATCCAGACACCCCCTAGTCCAGGACTCCCTCAGTAGCCCCTGAACAAGGCTTCAATGACAATGAGTCCGGCGCGCATATTGTTCGGCATTGCAAGGCGGGTTCCTCCTCCGAATAATTCATAGAAGATTGTGAACACCAGGATAGTGTCCGGCTCTGCAAAATAAATTCCACATTCCACCGTAGAGAGAATAATATGTACACAAGTCCAATCTGCTAACGTATTTAGTGGCATGACGTTATACCACCACCAAGCCTTTACTGGAATCGTTTTTTTATTATACCACCTCAGCGCGTTTAGCGAAGCGGTTTCCTTGGCACGTCTTGTCAAAGCAGAGATCGTGTTCCCCTTATTCCGGGATTCCCATCAATACGGACGTGGGTAACACAACCGCGCCATTGATGGTGGTGCTTGGGAGATAAGCGAGTTTTACCAGGCTGGTGGGGACGCATAGTATTCGTCCGCCTATATATAAGGGGATAAGGATCCACCTTTTTTACCTACGCCTTCTTCCTCCTTTGCTTATCCATCTCCGCACACTCGAGCTCCAGCGCCCAAGTTCGCACATCTCGCCTCAACCTTCTCCAGCCATGTCCGGAGCGGGAGGCAAGTGGCTGGCCTCCTCCGTCACGGAGGGGCACATCGAAAAGCTGCGCGGCGCCGGATACCTTTCCAGCGACATCGCGCACCGGCTGCCCGACAAGGGGTAGCTCATCCCCACCCCCAGGCCCCATGAGAGGGTCGTGTTCCTTCCCCACTTCCTCCGCGGACTGGGCTTCCCACTTCATCCCTTCGTCTGGGGGCTCATGTTCTATTACGGCCTGGACTTCCACGATCTGGCGCCAAACTTCATCCTCAACATCTCGGTGTTTATCGTCGTGTGCGAGGCCTTCCTCTGCATCCAGCCCCACTTTGGCTTGTGGCTCAAGACCTTCAATGTCAAGCCGAAGGTAGTGAAGGGCGTCCAAGCGGAGTGCGGAGGTGCCATGGTGGGCAAAATGCCCAACGTCACCTGGCTCGAGGGGGCCTTCGTGGAGTCCATCAAGGGATGGCAATCGGGGTGGTTCTACATCACCGAGCCGCGTGACCCTAAATGGGCAGCGGCCCCCGAATTCAGATTTGGTATCCCCATGCAGCTCACCTCCTGGAAAGAGAAGGGCTTGCTATGGGGCAGTTCGGAGGAGCTGACAGGACTCCAGTCCTGTCTCCAGACCTTGGTGAACAAGAAGCTTAGGCTTGTCAACGTGATCCAGGTCATGCTCGTCCGCCGGATTCTCCCCTGCCAACAGCGGGCCTTCAATCTGTGGGAGTTTGATCCGGCACAGCACCGGACTCTGAGTGGGCTCTTCGACACGACGTACGAAGCCGTCTGGAGGGTGCTGTTCAAGGGCGGAGAAGCCCCCGTGTCCGCGACTGAAGATCGCGGATTTAGCACCAAGCGCCCGGATGGTGAGGTAAGCTTTGTTATCCTCTATTGGACATTTATTTTCTTTCATAGTTTAATTCTATGCGGGATTTAAAACTTCCCAATGCCCTTGACAGGACTGGCAGAGGATGTCCGGACAGGTAGACTGTCTGGCTCCCCTTCCCGAAGACCCAGCAGACGCCCGTTTAACGGGGCTGCTGGTCCCGGCGCTTTATGTGGTGCCGGAGAAGAAGGCCAAGAAGAAGGCCACGGGAACTCGAAGAAGTTCCCGGCTCCAGGTGATATCGGACTCATTGTCCGATGGCTCCGAGGCGGACTCCTCTCCCGAAGATGAGGAGGAGAAAGAGGACTCTCTCCCAGAGGGGGGAGAGAGAAAGAGGAAGGCTTCCCCAACGGGGGAGGCCGAAGGGTCCAAGAGGGGAAGGACTATTCCCCCGGACAGCTCCGCCAACGCCAACGTTGGCGACAAAGAGTGGCCCTCAAGGGCCAGGCCTCCGGCAAGATCGTAAGTATCCGGATTCCTGAATGATTTATAATTTTTCTTTTGTGTCACATAGTGTCCTTCTAATGCCGCACACTACCTGTAGTCCGGCCGATAATGATCTCCCCTCTTCATCGAGCGGGTCATTGGCTCTGTCGGATGTAGATTCCATCCCGACTGCCTCCACGCTGAGGACGCCGAGGTGGGATCCCAGAAAGGGACCCATAAGGAGGAGGCTCCGGAGGTGCCACAAGGCAGCCTCCCGGACTTTGTGCCGGACTCCATGCCGGAACCCACAGTGGTTCCAGAGTCCGGCAGGCGGCCCCTTCGCAAGAAGGGCAAGACCGTGACGCCAGCAGCCTCCGTCCAACCGGAGGCGCCGGACAACTTGCTGGAGGCGCTCAACGGCGCTTCCATCGAGGAAGAACATTGCACTATCATGAGTGCGGTGATTCAGAAGGTTCAGCTCGCCAAGAGCGGGCTGACCGAAGCCTGCAGTAGCCTTCTAACAGGCTTTGAGGTAAGAAGTTTTAAAATATGTAATGTAGTACCACATAGACAGTAGCCCCTAATGCTCGGTTCGGTGTTCGGAAAGAAAAACCGGATTGAGGATCTAAAAAAGATAAACGCAGGAGTGCTAAAAATTATGTCAATATGGGTTTGCAGGCTGCGCTGCTGACCTCTACCGCACTAACTGCGGAGGTCGGTGCTTTGAAGCAGGACCTCGAGCGGTCCGAGCAAGAGCTCGGCCTTGCCAAGAAGCAGCTCGAGGATAAAGAAGGTGAGTAACACCACTTTTAAATTTATACCTTACAGAAAAGGATTTTGGTTGCAATAGAAATAACAAGGATAACATGGGTACTGCAGGGGCCACGAACGAGGAGGCAACCCTGAAGGAGGCCGTGTCTGCGGCCGAATGCAATGCGGCCGCGGAACGGACGGAGCGAGAGAAGCAGGAGGCGCGGGTGGCGGAGGTGCGGCAAGAGCTCCAGGCTCTCATGGAAAAGCATGAGAGTTTGGAGCGTGACTCGAAGACTCGAGAGTCCGAGCTTGCCTCGGCTCTTGAAAGTGCCAAAGCCGCTAAAGCCGAGGCCCATAAGGCCCTCCAGGAGATTGAGGCGGTGAAGAAAATAGCGGCGGGTAAGGCATTTTTCATGCAAAGCAAGCATGTTAATGTAAATTACATGTTACTTACCCGAATTCGGAGCTCTCCAGGGGCGTTTGCAGATCTGCCTCACAGTGTGTCCGATGCCGCTGCATTCTATCGAGGGGAGCTCAATGGAGAAGGTTTTCTGGTCTCAGTATGCTGAGGCCGGACATCCGGTGCCCCCTAGCGACCAGCTGAAGCAGCTGGTCGAACTCCACAAGGTAGCTAAGCAGACCATGAAGGGCCTCATAGTCCGGCTGTGGCCTGGAGAGGCCATGCCTGGGAGCTACTTCGGCCTCGTGCGGCGGCTAGTGGATACGTGCCCCTGGGTGGAAGTCATCAAGCGCTCCGCCTGCATTGAAGGTGCCCGTCGGGCCCTTGCCCGCGCAAAGGTGCATTGGGGAAGGCTGGATGCGGAGAGGCTTATCACTGACGCGCCGCCAGCGGGCAAGGAGTATCGTACGCCCGAGATGTACTATAAGACTATCCTGAAGGGTGCCCGCAAGATTGCGGATGAGTGCCCCAGAGATGTAATTATTCAGTAAACTCGCAATGTGTTATCCTGTGCGCTGAAAACTTTGTTCATATGCGCTAAGCAACGCTTATTGATTTAAAATATTACCTTCTGTGCGGCCGTTTATTAAATCTGAGAGATGGCAAGTCGTTGGCTTCATCCCCCATGCCACGAGTGCTGGGGTGTTTGGGATAAACTTGAGCACTCTTGTTCCCATTTTTGGGTCCATCTAGGGAGGCGCCCAACACAACGAACAAGGCAACTGGACTTATAATGCTTGAACACTCTCACTTAGCCATAGAATTCTATAATTTTAAATTTCGGCGAAGCCCCTAGTATTCGGAAGACCAAGTTCGGGGCGCTATCCACGCCTGTGCCGGACATTATCCGTTTCTTCGCTCGAAGCGGCATAAGTATTTAGGGACTCGAAAAGACCTCTCGAACAACGACCAGTCTCTCGCCTTATCATGACAGTTAGTTTTAGCTTTCTCCACTGAGGCGCTCGCCCAGCTCAACCGGGGCGCAATCGCAGTGGTTCTCCCAGTGCTACCTTAGCCGACAGAACGGAACGTAAGGTACCAAAACATGGGAGCCGGGCAAACCCAACTATTGACCCAAGACATGATTCGGAGCCGATGCATATAATGCTATAAGTTCGGGGTGCCGCACTTGTGAAAGTGTTCGGACTTATCACACCATAATGCGGGGAACGTAAGCCCCTAGTGTATTTGGCCGTACCAAAATGTACGGGTGCAAGATGTCAAGAATAAACATATATATATATATAAAGTAATGCAATTATAGGCAAAAGGTGCTGCATTGTTTATCCAAGGAATTCTGCTATGAGTGCAGAGCAATACAAATAGTGCGGTAAGCAAGGGATTGGACTAATTAAGCATGTCCCCCTCCAGGGGTGGGCTGCGGACTGATGTATTTAAAAAATGTAATGCTCGTAATGGAGACCACCTGAGTGTTCGCCGCGGCCTTTGTCCCTCCCTGGCTGTTGCATCGTGAGTTCGGCAGGTTCGCCGCCGGACAGGGCCTCTGGTGAACGGAGTCCTGTGTATAAAAATAAGAAAAAATAAAGATAAAAAGAGCGACACACTTGGGAGCCCCTGGTGTGGTTGAGCCGCACTCTGGGCTTGTCGTGGTCGTGCCCCTCCCCCTATGCCCATGGTATCTCCAGAGCGTAATGATGTATGCGGAGAGCTGGTCTTGCAATCATGCAAGGGCTGGGGTTGGGGCCGCATTGCTACGCGTGCGTGGAACGTGCCAGATGGTCTTGATTGATGTTGCTCCGGGCGCGTTTGGCCGTGTCCGGTCATTTAACGGCTGGACTCAGAAATTGCCTTAAAAGGCTACTCTGTACTTCTGCCGCGAGAGCCGCTGTGTGTTCCTCCGTTCGGAGGGAGCGTTTCGTATTTCCGTTGACCGTGATGACTCCACGAGGGCCTGGCATCTTGAGCTTGAGGTATGCATAATGCGGTACCGCATTGAACTTTGCGAACGCGGTTCGTCCGAGCAGAGTGTGATAGCCGCTGCGGAACGGGACTATGTCGAAGATTAACTCCTCGCTTCGGAAATTATCTGGGGATCCGAAGACCACTTCCAGGGTGACTGAGCCTGTACAATTGGCCTCAACGCCTGGTATGACGCCTTTGAAGGTTGTCTTTGTAGGTTTGATCCTTGAGGGGTCTATGCCCATCTTGCGCACTGTATCCTGATAAAGCAGGTTCAGGCTGCTGCCTCCGTTCATCAGGACTCTAGTGAGGTGAAATCCATCGACGATTGGGTCTAAAACCAATGCGGCGAATCCGCCATGGCGGATACTGGTCGGGTGGTCTCTTCGATCGAAAGTGATCGGGCAAGAGGACCATGGATTGAACTTCGGGGCGACTGGCTCCATCGCATATACGTCCCTAAGTGCACGCTTCCGCTCCCTCTTGGGTATATGGGTTGCATATATCATGTTTACCGTCCGCAATTGTGGGGGGAAACCCTTCTGTCCTCTACTCTTCGGCGGCCGGGTCTCCTCCTCGTCGTCGCTGTGCAGCCCCTTGTCATTGTTTTCGGCAATTAACTTGCCTGCCTGCTTGAATACCCAACAATCCCTGTTGGTGTGGTTAGCTGGCTTTTCGGGGGTGCCATGTATCTGGCAAGAGCGGTCGAGTATTCGGTCCAAATTGGACGGACCCGGAGTGGTTCTTTTGAATGGCTTCTTCCGCTGACCGGGTTTAGAGCCTTGGAATCCGGCGTTGACTACCGTATCCTCATTGTTATCGACGTTAACACGGCGTTTGTTTTTGTTTCGACGCGGCCTGCCATTGTGGTCCTTAGTATCCGGACTGCCAGCATTTTTGCTGAGGTTGTTGCTGCGGGCTAGCCAGCTTTCCTCTCCCGCACAGAAGCGGGTCATGAGTGATGTGAGTGCTTCCATGGATTTCGGCTTTTCCTGTCCTAGGTGCCGGGCCAGCCACTCGTCGTGGATGTTATGTTTGAAGGCTGCGAGGGCCTCTGCATCCGGACAGTCGACGATTTGATTTTTCTTTGTTAAGAACCGTGTCCAGAACTGTCTGGCCGATTCGTCTGGCTGCTGAATTATGTGGCTTAGGTCATCAGCGTCTGGTGCCCACACATATGTGCCCTGGAAGTTGTCGAGGAATGCGGCTTCCAGGTCTTCCCAGCACTCAATTGACTCTGCGGGCAAGTTGTTAAGCCAATGCCAAGCTGGTCCTTTAAGCTTGAGTGGGAGGTATTTGATGGCGTGGAGATCGTCGTCGCGGGCCATATGGATATGAAGGAGATAATCCTCGATCCAAACCGTGGGGTCTGTTGTGCCATCGTAGGATTCAATGTTCACGGGTTTAAACCCTTCAGGGATTTGATGATCCATTACTTCGTCTGTGAAGCATAGTGGGTGTGCGGCGCCTCTATATTGAGCAATATCCCGATGTAGCTCAAGAGAGCATTGTCTGCTATGTTCGGCCCGGCCGGAGTTGCTGTATCCGGCGCGACGGTATTCGTTGTGGGTCGTGGGGCGCCCACGTGATCCATAGATAGATCTGGATTGTCTTGCCTTGTCCTTCAATATATCCCGCAAGTCCGGCGCGTTCCCCCGTGGCTTCGTACTTTTCGAGCGATGCCGGGGTACGGTCCTGGTAGAGGGCCTAGATGCCTCTCTGTCACGGCCATGAGGTGGTCGGTCTGCCGTATTGTGCATTGGTGATGAAGGTTTATATGCCTCCTCCTCTAAACCGGGGGAGCAACTTGCGTTTTGGGTAGCTTTTGGAGGGGCGTTCGAGTTCATACTCTTCGGCCGCGAGGACCTCGGTCCATCTGTCGGCCAGCAGGTCTTGATCAGCTTGAAGCTGTTGCTGCTTTTTCTTTAGGCTATTTACGTGGCCGTTAGCCTGCGTTTGAAACGCTCTTGTTCGACGGGATCCTCAGGCACGACGAATTCGTTGTTGTCGAGGCTTGCCTCGTCTCCGGAGGGAGGTATGTAATCATCATCCTCGACCTCTTCGTCTGCCGCTCTCTCGTGAGGGCTGGCTTCTGCATCCTCCTGCGCTGAATCCTGCTGTAGGGGGTTGTCTTCGGCACTTTCTGGGGTATTATTATCTCCTGTGCTGGAATCTCCATTCTTGCTGTGGCGGGATTTAGAGCGGCGCCGCTGACGTCGGCGCTTGGGCTGTTTCTTTAAGGAATCTGCCTCTGCTGCTTCTTCGCCATCCCCATCCTTTGGGGTGTCCACCATGTATATGTTGTATGACGAGGTGGTCTTCCAGTGCCCTGTAGGTGCTGGTTCTTGATCGTCTCCGGCGTCGTTGTCCATACCCTCGATGTCTTCGGAGTCGTAGTCTAGCATGTCGGTTAGATCGTCGACAGTAGCTACAAAGTGGGCGGTGGGTGGGCTTTGAATTTCTTCGTCGTCCGCATCCCAACCATCCTGGCCGCAGTCCGGCCAAGGCTCCCCTGATAGCGAGAGATGATTTAGCGAATTTAAGATGTCGCAGGTGAGTGTTGAAAGATGTCCGCGGCAGTGAACTCCATGATCGGCGCCCAATCGGATTCGATTGGCAGGGGCGCAGGAGGCTCGGAGTCCAGCAGGGAGTCCGGCACCTCGGAGTCACGAGCTTTATAAGGGACAAGGTCAGTGTTCGGCTCCATCGCCGTGGAAGTTGCAGCTCCCGAGGCAGTGTCCAGCCACCTGTCCTCGATCTACGTGGTCGGCTCCGGACTATGGGTCGGAGCGGATTCGTGTGCGGCCCCCAAGGTACTGTCCGGCGGCAGAGTTAGATCATGCCCATCGTGACAGTGCGGCACGCTCGGCTGCGGCTCGAATCCATCAAAGATCAAGTCCCCGCGGATGTCAGCCGTGAAGTTTAGGCTTCCAAATCTGACCTGATGGCCAGGGGCGTAGCTTTCGATCTGCTCCAGATGGCCAAGTGAATTGGCCCGCAGTGCGAAGCCGCCGAATACGAAGATCTGTCCGGGGAGAAAAGTCTCACCCTGGACTGCGTCATTGTTGATTGAAGAAGCCATCAAGCCTATCGGTGACGACATAGAGGAACTCTCAATGAAAGCACCAATGTTGGTGTCAAAACCGGCGGATCTCGGGTAGGGGGTCCCGAACTGTGCGTCTAGGCGGATGGTAACAGGAGACAAGGGACACGATGTTTTTACCCAGGTTCGGGCCCTCTCGATGGAGGTAAAACCCTACTCCTGCTTGATTGATATTGATGATATGGGTAGTACAAGAGTGGATCTACCACGAGATCAAGGAGGCTAAACCCTAGAAGCTAGCCTATGGTATGATTGTTGTAATGGTTGTGTTGTCCTACGGACTAAAACCCTCCGGTTTATATAGACACCGGAGAGGGCTAGGGTTACACAGAGTCAGTTACAATGGTAGGAGATCTACACATCCGTATCGCCAAGCTTGCCTTCCACGCCAAGGAAAGTCCCATCCGGACACGGGACGGAGTCTTCAATCTTGTATCTTCATAGTCTTGGAGTCCGGCCGATGATGATAGTCCGGCTATCCGGACACCCCCTAGTCCAGGACTCCCTCACCCCCCCCCCCCACTCAAATCCTTCTAAAACCACCGTCTTCTCCGCCTCCGGCAACTTCGTCCATCGTTGTCCCTCGGCTAAATTCACCGTAGCCAGAGCCCCCTAGCCTTGCCAGTGCCACCATCCTCTTCCCCTCAACCTTGCGGAGCCACTCAGACCCTCAAACGCGATCGGGAACTACCATAGCCAGAAGCCCCAAACCTCCCGAGGCCACCTCCGCCGCGTAGCTCGCCGCCGGTGACTCCCTGCGTCCCCACCTTCCTAGCAACCACCAGGAGGACCGCCCTGGACTGGCGGATCCATCCCCGCCCTCGGAGCCCCGGGAGGAGCCGCCAATCACCGGCCACGATCGCCGGAGTCCCGCCCCGCTCGGGCAGAGGAAGAGGAGGGAGATACGACTGGTCAAACCTGACCAGTGGGCCCTGTGGACCCACTGTCAGTGACCCACACGTCGTCCCCGCTGGAATAAGTGCAGACGTAAACCCAGAGTACGCCTTCGACGTGTTTAGTCTTTGAAACGTTTTTCCTTTTTCTGTTTTATTTTTAAAACTGAATTTGACCAAAACTTTGACTGGCTATAACTTTTCAAATATAAGTCCAAATGAGTTGATTCTTTTTCCTACCTTCCTCAAATTTTGTCTAGTTTATTTTAATATTTATTTGAAAAAAATTCAAACAACTTTTTTGTGTTTTTTAAATTATGTGTTAATTGGAATTTTCTTAAAATAGGATTTTGGAGAGAGAAGAAAACTTTCAAAAGTTTTGGAATGCACCATGCCTCCCCACAACTTGAAGGCAAGCATTCTGAACCCTGGCATAATATTGTGTGTGTTATCTGACACGGTTACAATACCACCTCGACACGGAGTATCCATTATTTTATGTGATGATAAGCTTGTCTCTAGTCCTCCGTCGAGACGGTTGTGTCCGGTACGGCATGATGAGGTATGTCGAGTGGTGATTATGTCTATTGGTTGAAGTATAAGTTGTTATGCTAATCATGCAGGGAATACTTAAACCTCCTGAGTCGACAGTAGATCGAGTCTTGTTCCAATAACCCCTATACTTGTTTCGTACTACCACTTATCCCTGCCGTAGGTAGGGTACGGTTCAGTAAGTTGTCAACCCCTTTCTAGCACACACCATACAGAGAGGTCATGGTGGAAGATACCGGCTGCATCCGGTAGGCATGCCACCTGGTCCGGGGGCATGGGTGTTTTCGGTTGTAGCCGAGGGGGTAGCTCCCCTAGTTTGCGCGCGTCATAAATTTGTGATCCCATGCTAATCAAGGTTGTAGCCTCCCCACTTAGAGTTTTGCTTAACGAGTGTCGTGGGTGATTGCAGACACCGATAAGTCAGGCTGGTATGTGCGGTTAGGTGTGTTTTCAATTAAAAGACCGTAGGCGGAATTAGTCCGGTTGGACTAACAGAATCCGTTACTTGTGGGTAAAGAGTACACCCTCTGCAGAGATTATATCTATTCAAATAGCCGTGTCCATGGTTAAGGACTACAGTCTGGGTTAGGTCAAGTGTCGGTCATAGTGTCGGTCTTCGGAGGAAAAACTACTAAGTCAGAACATTGATTATGACCGGTGACATATGATGATTATGATTATTATTATTTTGGACTAACTATTTTCATTATTTGATTTATTGAGTATCCGTGGGACGGTTCTACCTCCTGGATATTCACTGTGATTATTCTGTTATAAGCCCTTTATGTGGTGTCGCACATATGCCCGACTGTGGCACGTTTGTTATTTATTTACCATATAAGCCCTTTATGTGGTGTCGCACAGACGCCCGACTGTGGCACGTTTGTTATTTATTTACCACATAAGCCCTTTATGTGGTGTCGCTGAGACGCCCGACTGTGGCATGCTTGTTATGTATTTACTTTATAAGCCCTTTATGTGGCGTCGCACAGACACCCGACTGCGGCACGTTTGTTACTTATTTCACTTATGAGCCCTTTCTGTGGTGTCGCTCAGACGCCCGATTGAGGCATTCTATTTCTACTCTCTAATTGCATTATTCATGTGTTATGTGAATAACTTGTTTGCATGCATCATGGATTTTATTTGTGACTGACGTTGTGATCATAGAATATTTTAGAGCATGATTATCATTTGAATAATTATACCTGAGTTCATAATGTTTGCGAGTACATTCAAAAGTACTCACTGGCTTGTCCCTGGCTATTGTCTTGGACAGATTTCTTGCATGGAGAGGAGCATTGCGCTGACAGCCCCAAAACCCACGCGCTGGTGATAGCAGCCTCGCGAAGATAGGAGTTATCCAGGTCAGCTGTTCCTGTGGGAAATGGAGTTCCACAGACGCTGATGACCACAAACCGGTTCCGCCATCAACCACTAGAAACCACTTGTTGTACTTATAGGCCAGAAGGGACTTGTACTACATATTATGATTTTTTGCTTGGAATTTATGTATTAAGTTTGTGCCTCATCAGCTAATAGTAATCCCGGGGCTGGTGAGCACAAGGGCCATTTTTGGGAAATTAATATCCCGAAAATCCGGTCCTAACAATATCCAACAGCAAACATTTAAGTTTATGATTATTTGCGCATTTAAAATATTTTATAGTATTTAAATGCCCATATGAAAATACCATATGATTTAATTCAGAGCCCAAATATGTCATGGAAAAATGTACAACACCTCTGGTTACTGTTTCTAGCATTTTCCAGAAATGATGAACATTTTTGAAAGCCATTTGGATTCACTGAAAATATTTAATTGAATCTAGTGAATTCCTTTGATGCTAGGGTTTAGGCAATCCCCACTTCAAGTTTCTTTCAATGTTTAAACATGATGCACACATGAAGTTAGCCTAGTGCAATGCCAGAAGCTAGGGATGTGACATAAGTGCTTTTTCTTGTATTTTGCTGGGTCAGGATCCGACCTCATCTTTGTTGTCCTTCTTCTGATATGCTTCGTTTTTTGTGGCAGGAGCCTTCCCGGAGATGCAGCGGCTGGCAGAGGAAGCCATCCTCTTTTAGCGCGACCCGACCGGAGTCGTTAGATCCGGAACGGACCCGCGGGTGGCGTGGACCTTCCCGGAAATCATCGCTGCCGCTGAGGCTCGCCTGCGGGTCTTGGGGACGTACATGGTGCGGCTGTCCCAGGTCGGTACTGCGATGTTGGCGGCCCTTTGGCCGAACTCTGTCGAGCCGAGCAGCTTCACGCGCCTGGCGCGTTGGTTGGAGATGGAGCCAGACCAGCTTCACGAGTGGCGCGTCTCCGCCGCTCGTGTCGGTGCTGAGATGGCGCTCCGTTTCACGCTATCTTGGCATCCAGACCTGCAGTTGGACGCGCTGATGGGCCAGCGGGCCGGCTCGGAGCAACTCTTGCAGGAGCAAGCCAGCCGGATTGCCCCCCGGGCTAGCTACATCGCCGAGTTCGCCTTCCACGACGAGTTCCACCCGGAGCGGACGGAAGACGACAGGGTCGTGGATGGTGACCACTACGGCTTGCTTCTCCACGATCCGGAGGGGAGCTCCGAGGAGACGGGCGTCTACCGCGATGGGGGTGCCGAGAAGGACACCGGTGCCTCGCTGGGCCGGCTAGCGGCAATCCGGTGAAGCCGGTTGGCGAGCAGCCGATCATGCGGCTGTTTATTTTCTGAGCTGCGGGCCGGGTTGATTGACCCGGCAGCCTTTGACTTACTGTATGAAGCGTAAAAGAGCTCTAGACCATTATGCTTGCCAGCCGACAGCGAAAGATGGATCTATGGCTTTAGGGCGAAGTGGGGGACCACGACATCCTAACTGTATCAGGAATCACCAAGTAAGGCGGCGGGGTGGCGATCGAGCCGGCCAGCCCCCAAGCCCCCGGGTCGAGCGGGTCGGAGCGCTGGTCGGGTTCAGTGGCATAGTGATGCAAGAAAGTAGGTACACAATAAATTGGTCGACAAAAGGCAGCCCCCAAGTCTCGTTCGGGAACCCCATAGCTTCATGCGTTTACAAAAGGCAGTGATACATACACTCATGCAGTTAACTGTAAAACGGGCGGAGGAGTTTCGCGTTCCACGGCCGGGTCATTTCTTCACCGGCGGTGTGCTTCTTGCGCTTCCTTGACTTGCGTGCATCGATGAGGTAGTAGGCGTTGCGGTCGCGCAAGGCCCTGCTCACGATGAATGGGGCCTCCCATGGAGGGGACAACTTGTGCTGGCCTGCTTGCTCTTGGACGAGTCAGAGGATGAGGTCGCCCTCATGGAATGTGAGGGGCTTGATCTTCTTGTTGTGGTAGTGCCTCAGGCCTTGCTGGTAGATGGCCAAACGGCTGATCGCCAAGAGGCATGCTTCTTCGAGCATGTCGACACCATCTTCGCGGGCTTCTCTGGCTTCGGCTTCGGTGTACATCACGACACGCGGCGAGTCGAACTCGACGTCGGTCGGGATGACGGCTTCGGCTCCATAGACGAGGAAGAACGGGGTGAACCTGGCCGACCGATTGAGCGTGGTCTGGCGACTCCAGAGAATGGCCGGCAACTCGTCAAGCCAGCTGCAGGGTGAGCGGATGAGTGGCTCGACGAGTCGCGGCTTGACGCCAGACAGGATGAGTCTGTTGGCCCGCTCGACCTGCCCGTTGGACTGCGGATGCGCAACGGAGCCCAGGTCGAGGCGGATGCTGGAGACGGAGCAGTATTGTTCGAGCGCGCCCTTGGTGAAGTTGGTGCCGTTGTCCGTGATGATGTTGTTCGGCATGCCGTAGCGCACCGCTATGTCCTTGATGTACCGAACGGCTGTTGGCCCGTCCAGTTTCTTAATTTCCGTGCCTCGATCCACTTGGTGAACTTGTCCACTGCCATCAGCAGGTGCGTCATGCCGCCTCGAGCGGTTTTAAAGGGGCCCACTGAGGGAGTCCTGGATTAGGGAGTATCCGGACAGCCGGACTGTGTACAACATCCGGACTATTGAAGCATGAAGATACAAGACTCAAGACTTTGGTCCGTGTCCGGATGGGACTCTCCTTTGCGTGGAAGGCAAGCTTGGCGATCCGGATATTATATTTCCTTCCTTGTAACCGACTCCATGTAAATCCTAGCCCTCTCCGGTGTCTATATAAACCGGAGAGGTTGGTCCTTAGAAGGCCGATCACAATTACAATCATATCATCATAGGCTAGCTCTTAGGGTTTAGCCTCTATGATCTCGTGGTAGATCTACTCTTGTACTACCCATATCATCAATATTAATCAAGCAGGAAGTAGGGTTTTACCTCCATCGAGAGGGCCCGAACCTGGGTAAACATCTGTGTCCCTTCCTTCCTGTTACCATCAGCCTTGACGCACAGATCGGGACCCCCTACCCGAGATCCGCCGGTTTTGACACCGACAATGGTGCTTTCATTGAGAGTTCCTCTGTGACATCGCTGCAAGGCTCGATGTTTCGTCTCATTATCAAGGATGACATTACCTCGGAGAGAGCTCTGGCTATAGCCCAGACGCTCCGAGTCGGCGGCTTTATCATGGCCGCCCCATCAGCGGAGGCGCCTACGATGGCCTCTCGGGTCATCAATCATAACCTTCGCGTCAGTTCGGAACTTGGCGAATAGATGGATCCAATGGAGCTCTCCTCCCTTAATGAACTCTTGGATCGCATCGCCGCTCTGGGAGTCGCTACGAACTATGACCGGATTGGGCTTAAACCCGACCGAAGGGACATCGGGTCCCCGCCAGCCACCCATGAGGTAGCGATAGTGGAGGAACCCTGCGCAGATTGTCCCTCAACTTTGAGGACGAATTATGTTCGGATTGCCGAACTCCTCGAGCCAAAAACTTGCTCAAAGGAAAACATGACCCAGGCCTCGGGCTTAGAATCGGGCATTGGGCCAAAGAAATTGGGTGGCATTCCGGATTCTGAGCTGTTAAGCTTGGAACCGCCCGCGCACTTGGGCGTTGAATCAGATCCAAATCCAGATTCTGCTAACAACACCTATCTGGACTTAAAATGTCTCTCCCGCATCAGGCAAGAGCCCCAGGAAACGGTACATCATTACTGGGCTAGATTCCTCCTTGTGCTTAACAAGGTCAAGGACTGCCGCGAGGAGAACATGGTCTCGCTCTTCTGCAAAAACTGCATGGACGAAGGGCTCCTCAATGCTATAAGCCTCCGCGACATAGTACGCTTCACGGACTTGGCAATCATAGTACGGAAGTACTGTGCGATGGAGAGCGCTTGGAAGACCCAAACATAATTTTGGGATAGTACCGCTCTCACCAAGACCTTTGTCCAAACTAAATGGACAAACTCTCGTAAGTCGTCCGATCCAATCCCCAAGAAATCAAAGCCCACCCCAGGGCAGGGATCCGTATTGGAAGAATGGCTCGACGGGCCATGTAAGCTCCACAGTACTCCGGATACAATACCAACTCATAGCCTTAGGGAATGTTGGATACTCCGGCAGGTGGCAAAAAGTGGCGAGGATCTTCTTGTAAGCCATAAAGCGGAACAACATCCTGCCAGCGGACACAATACGGTATTAACAGTCTTCAAGACTTTCGCCTCGAACAACAGGCGTAAGCGAGTTCATCGAAGCTCTGTGGAAATTTGCCATGTGGCAAAGATAAACCCCTGGAACGACACTGCTATAACTTTCAATGACAGTGATGAACCTCGATTCCAAACTGTCCGGGCACCGGCAGCTCTGGTCCTTAGCCCAATCGTGGATGGCTTTCGGCTCACCAAAGTACTCATGGACGGCGGAAGCGGGTTAAACTTGATCTACGAAGAAACGCTCAACAAAATGGAAATTGATAAAGGCCACATTGAGCAAAGCGGCACCACCTTCAGGGGAATCATCCCTACTCGGGAAGCACGGTGTGCGGGAAAAATCACACTCGATGTGGTATTCGGCACCCCGGAGAATTATAGGTCCGAAGAAATCACATTCCAAGTGGCTCCCTTTAGCAGCGGATACCACGCCCTCCTCGGGCGGGACGCATTTACAAGCTTTCAAGCTATACCCCATTACGGGTACATGTAGCTTAAAATGCCCGGACCCAACGGAATCATCACTCTAGCCAGTGATCCAGACTTCGCACTTCGCGCCGAAAACAAAACCGCAGCACTAGCCCTGGAAGCATTATCTGAAGCCCTAGCAGCCGAAGAGTTAACAACATTGGGGGCCACCGTGGACAGGGACGACGTGATACTCGACAAGCGACCCAAGTCCACCTCATTTAAACCTGCAGACGAGATAGTCAAATTCCAGGTCCATCCAACGGACCCCACGAAGACAGCATCCATCGGAACACAGTTGAGCCCCATGATGGACGTCGCACTGCAAGATTTCTTACGCGAGAATTGGGATATTTTCGCCTGGCACCCTTCGGACATGCCAGGCATCCCACGCCAGTTGGGCGAACACAGTCTCAATATACTAAAGGGATACAAACTGGTCAAATAGACCCTAAGGCGGTTTTCAGAACACAAACGGCAAGCCATGGGGGAAGAGCTAGCCAAGCTACTTGAGGCCGGATTCATCAGAGATATTAAACATCCGGATTGGCTGGCAAATTTTGTCATGGTACCAAAAAAGGACAAATCTTGGCGCTTATGCGTCGACTTCAAAGACCTCAACAAGGCTTGCCCCAAGGATCACTTTCCCCTCCCTCACATCGATCAAATCATCGATGCCACAGCTGGACACGACTCGCTGTGTTTTCTCGACGCATACTCCGGATACCATCAAATAAAGAAGACGGAGTCTGACCAAGCTGCAACAGCTTTTATAATGCCATATGGCCCTTTTTGCTTCATCACTATTCCCTTTGGGCTCAAGAATGCCGGCGCAACCTATCAACGCATGATTCAAACACGTCTGGAAAAACAAATCGGCAAAACAGTGGAAGCATATGTGGACGACGTGGTCATAAAAACTAGACATGTCGAAACCCTAATAGATGACTTGAGGCTTAAATTCGATAACCTCCGGACATACAACATCAAGTTGAATCCGGAAAAATGTGTTTTCGGTGTCCCCTCGGGGAAGCTGCTGGGCTTCATTGTTTCCAACAGAGGAATCAAAGCGAAGCCAGCAAAAATCCGAGCTTTGTCGTAGTTGACTATACCAACAGACCTCAAGCACATCCAGAAGCTAGCTGGATGTGTGGCCGCCTTGAGCCGCTTTATATCCAGGCTAGGAGAGAAGGCATTGCCTCTTTACCGCCTCCTTCGGCGCACCAAACACTTTGTATGGACGGATGCAGCCGCGGCCGGACTCAATGAGATAAAGACCTTATTGGCCAGTAATCCAGTCCTAACAGCGCCAAACATCGGCGAACCTATGCTACTATGCATAGCTGCAACACATCAAGTGGTAAGTGCAGTGCTCGTCGTCGAACGGGACGTGAACGGATACAAATTCCCGCTTCAAAAGCCGGCTTATTACGTATCCACAGTCCTCACCCCATGCAAATCCCGATACCCACACTATCAAAAAATAGCATACGCGGTCTTCATGGCATCCCGGAAGCTAAGACACTACTTTCAAGAGTGTTCGATTATCGTCGCCTCCGAAGTACCACTCAATGACATAATTAATAACCGCGACGCTATGGGCCGGATTGCCAAATGGGCCATCGAGCTCCTCCTGTTCGACGTAATATACAAACCACGGCGAGCCATTAAGTCACAAGTACTGGCTGATTTTGTCGCTGAACGGACAGAAGCCGAACTCCCTAAAGAGTACGGCGCGTACTCCAACTGGATCATGCACTTTGACGGCTCCAAAATGCTGGCCAGACTGGGAGCAGGGGTAGTCCTGACATCTCCCACCGGGGACACAGTCCAGTACGTCCTGCAAATATTATACACAGACTCCAACAATGCAGTCGAATATGAGGCCCTGTTGCATGGTCTTCGGATGGCAGTCTCTATGGGCATCCAACGCCTGGAAGTGCGCGGGGATTCTAACCTCGCAATATCACAAATAAACGGAGACTTTGATGCCAAGGATCCGAAAATGGCGGCCTATCATAATGCCATCCTCAAAATGTCAGCTCAGTTCGAGGGGCTCGAATTCCACCACGTGGCTCGAGAAAACAATCAAGCGGCGGACGTCCTCGCCCACATCGGCACCAAACGCGACCCTGTCCCACCTAATATATTCCTAGAAAGCCTGTTCAAGCCATCCGTAGTATGGGAAGGGGAGTCCGGCAATACCAGCACGGATCCGAATACACCCCCAGACTCCGAACCATCCGACACAATCGGAGGCTCTGCCACGAAAATAACATCTTCGGCCCACGAAATCATGGTCGTAATCGCCCCGTGGACCGAGCCTTTCTTGGCCTACCTAAATAGGCAGGAGCTCCCGAAGACCAAAATGAAGCACGCTGCATAGTCCGGCGTTCTAAAGCTTACAAGGTCCACGAAGGGGAACTCTACAAGAAAAGCGCGACCGGAGTGCTCCAAAGGTGCATCTCCGAGGAGGAAGGGCGGCAACTCCTGGCTGAAATCCATGCTGGACTGGGCGGACACCACGCCGCAGCTCGAGTGCTAGTCAGCAAATCCTTCCGTACAGGCTTCTATTGGCCGACGGCCCGAGCAGACGCACAGGACCATGTCCAACATTGCGTCGGCTGCCAGCTCTTCGCCCATCAGAGTCATATGCCCCCTACCGCTCTCCAAACAATCCCCATAACTTGTCCCTTCGCGGTCTGGAGGCTGGATATGGTCGGACCCCTTAAAGGGGGAAGCCATAAGAAAAAATACCTATTGGTCATGGTGGACAAATTCACCAAATGGATCGAAGCCAAACCAGTTAAAACGGCCGAATCCGGACCAGTAATAGACTTCATATCCGGGGTCGTACACCGGTACGGTGTCCCCCATAGCATCATCATTGATAATGGCTCAAATTTCACAGCTGATGAAGTGAAAATTTGGTGCGGCAAAATGGGCATTAAGCTCGACTACGCTTCCGTCTACCACACCCAAACAAACGGCCAGGTCGAACGGGCAAATGGTCTCATCATGAGCAGCATAAAGCCCAGATTAGTGCGATCTTTAACAGAATCAGATATGCACTGGGTAGAGGAGCTTGACTCCGTACTCTAGGGGTTGCGGGCCACACCGAATCGAACCACCAGATACACACCATTTTTTATGGTGTACGGTGCGGAAGCAGTACCACCCTGCGACATAATACATGATTCGCCACGCGTACGCATGTACGAAGAGAAGGAAGCCAAGCTAGATCGGCAGGATAACTTGGATGCCCTGGAGGAGGAGCGCGATATTGCAAAATCCCGTTTCGCATTCTATCAGCTGCAGGCTCGACGATATCAAAGCAGAGAAGTGCAGGCCAAAACTTACAATATAGGCGAGCTCGTTCTACGCCTACCGAAGAAGAAGAAGGACAAACTCAAACACAAATGGGAAGGTCCCTTCGTCATTGACAAAGTTCTCACCGGAGGAGCGTACCGTCTACGTAATGCATCCGATAACAAAATCGAGCCGAACCCATGGAATGCAGCCAGACTCTGGAGATTCTACGCCTAACGCCGAACTCAGTGTTCGTCTCCTTACCCCCTCCTTTTTAATTATGCTCCACCCCTTTTCTTTCCTTGCTCGACCCTTTTTCTCTTCACACAAAGTATTTAATACAGTGCGGACTCCCGGACTATTCTGGCCATACTATGTGTGTGAGCTATACCTGGGGGCTTCCTATTCGTAAGCTAGACATAATTACTTTAAATGGCTTTTTGCCCATCGCATATGCGTTGTTTTTCCATATGTGCCTTTTCTTCACCATTATATGCATCGATATGACTTAAGATGTGGCCAAGCTGGGTTGCCTGGCTCTTGTGTTTATGCCCTGCGTTCCCGTTAATTCGGCTAGGGCATAAGGGGAGCACCTCTGCGATTGTTACTGTCGGTTAAGCCGGATGTGTACCTCAGACTGGGTGAAGCCGAAAGCTAGTTTCCTTAAGAGAATATTCGATCGGTGAACAAAGGATGTATTCGTTGGTTGCAACAAAAAAAAACCAGAAGCTTTGTATCCTGCGCCGTCGTTCGCAGTCCGGACATGTGCATCGACACATGCATACCCAGGGAAAGGAACCCCTAACGGAACTATTCTCCCTGGAAGATGTTTCTTGCTATCCACGCAATATAACATAACTAGTTGGGTACTTGTCTGTTCAAGCACTTATGACCCCTACGCCTGGTCTCCACGCATACCCCGGTTCTTGTATAACCGAGCGGGTATTCGGACACACCCCGGACTATAGGGTCCGGGGGCTGAAGCGAAAAGGTCCGCCATGACAAATGATTTCAATCCGGCTAGGGGCTACTCATGCCAAATTAAAATTACAAAGTCACTGAGACTGATTGTATTCCTCCTCTATACCATCTAATAGGCTATCTAGCCTACAATCTTGTAGAGAATACTTAGCGGCTAACGCTACTTGGTCGTATACCAGGCTCACGGGAATTTCTTGCCCATCGGGCCCCGCCGGTCCTACTTCGGCCATATGGTTCAGGTCCAGCTTGGTGTAGCGCGTCTTCACCATTGCCTAGGCTTCTCTTGCTCCTTGCCGGCATGCGGATATCTTCCACAGACGGAAGCGCCGCCGGGCTCCTTGAAGCAGGTCCGCAAGCTCCCCCATGCCATTCAGCAGGAGGCTTGATGGCCACAAGGCCTGAGCAACGCCGTGCATCACCTGCCGAGCACGCTCGTGCAGCTGCGCAAGTTCTTGCAGCAAATCACCTGCAGATGAGGGCATCTCCTCTTCAGGGTGACCCATTAACATTCCTGCAAGGAAAAATCTTTTCAATAAACTTCCTTGCCGAACTATCAAACAGTTCGCTTGAGCTCTTACCATAAATGCCGTGTCGAAGCTTTTTGTTCTCCTTCACGGAGTCCGCCAGTTGAGCGCGGACGTCCTTTAAGTCCACGTCCAGACGAATATTGGCATCGTGAAGCTTGTTCTTCTCTCGCGTCACCTGCGTAAGGATGCGCTCGCCAGCCTTTAGCTATCATTGGAGATGCGAGTCGTCACCCACTACGCCCTCCGGATTCACCCCGGGATTGTCTGCAGAATTTACTGTAGACTAACCGCACCAGCCATTTATCAACTAGTACATCTGCGTATAATGGAGACAAATATTACCAGAGGGGGCCTTTCGGGATCCCTCTAACTTGGCTACCATGTTAGATAGCTAGGCCTTGCATGCCTCCAGCTCCCGCGCCAATTGTTCATTCTTGTCCACAAGGACCTGTGGATATATTGATCCTTCAAATAGTTGTCCCAACTATGCTAGATCTCAGGGGCTACTGCTAGGCATACTTATCAAAATTTCTTACCCGTATGTCTTTGGTATACTGGTTTGTCGCTTGGGCAAGCCCGCCTCGAGCAGCTCGGACATATGCGTCCGCTGAATTGAAGGCACTAAAAGCCTCTTCAGAAAAGATGTTGTTCCGGAGCACGGCCCTCCGGCGCCGGTGATTCATGGCGCTCTCCACTTTGGAGTTCGTGGCCGAACACATATCTGCATCCTCCGTCGGGGGGCTATGCGGTGCTGGCCCCGTGTCTGCCTCCGCCCCCGAAGCCGGTTCTGGAACCCGGCTGGTGGAGGCGTTTCTTGGTGGGGTCCCCGAATATAGTCCGGTTATTCCTCTTCTTGCCAGACACAAAGGGCGCTGTCATATTTCAAATTCTGTAAATTACAGGACAGGTCATTACTTTACCTCTGTAGCGGTGTGTCAACACTCACCGCCTTCCTCTTAAGCCTGCCCGATCAGGACGCCCGTGGTTGACGAGTCCCTAGGGGCTCGGCCCCCCGCTTCGGCTATCATTTCTGCAAATAGAACGATGCCTCAAGGGTAAATTATAGTACATGGGGGGAGTCCTCTTCGGAGGATAGGGTTTTTAGCTCGGCTTACACGCGATGCGGGGAGCAGTCCAGGGTAGTCGGCTATAATGGCCACCAGGGCGCCATCCCAGCTGGCCTGATAAAATACCCCGTTGACAAGCTCCACAGTAATATCCGGATCTACTTTGTGTCCCGGATCTAGGGCCCTTCCAGGGTCCTCTGGTTGCGGGGAGGGGCTGAAGATTCCTTCTACGGCCCTCCTCAGTTCCTACTCAGAAGCATTGATGCACGTAATCTTAGCAGAAGAACGCTAGAGCAAGTGAAGCAGGGAAAAGAATGGCAACTTAGCCACTCTGGGGGGTTGTACATGGAGAATCCTTCCCGCGTTTTTATGCGAAGGAATTCCTCCTCTTCCCCTTTGTACAGATTGGACAATATCCTTGCCAAAGCGGCAGCGGAGTCTGGACCCTTACGGCCGCAGCGGGTGGCATCGTCTTCCCCGTTGAAATTCCACATGGGTTTCCCCTGATATTGGAGCGGTTGCACTCCCCGCTTTATGCATATCGCCATGACCTCGACTATCGTCAGTCCGGATTTGGCCAGCGACTTTATCATGTTCATCAGGAGGTATATTTCCCTTGTGTCCTCTTCTTGAGGGCCCCGGGGGCGCCAGCTTAAGCGTGCCCTCGGTGGGGCATTGCTGAACTTGGGGAGACCCATCCGGACTGGATCCGGAAGGGGAACGTCGTTTATATAGAACCACTCTGAAGGTTAGTTTTCTGGTGCCTTCTCAGGAGTGCCGGATAGATATCCGGTCTCGGCAATGCGCCTTACTTTGGCCCCGCCCACTTGATATAGGGACTCTCCCTGGGTGCGGGGGACAAGGCAGAACAGCTTCCTCCATAATCTGAAGTGTGGTTCGCAGCCTAAAAACAGCTCGCAAAGTGCGACATACCCAGCTATGTGTAGAATGGAGGCTGGGGTAAGATTGTGTAACTGGAGGCCGTAGAACTCCAGGAGCCCGCGAAGAAACGGGTGGATAGGAAACCCGACGCCCCTCAGCAGATGCGAGATGAGGCATATCCGCTCCTCCGGAGATGGGTTAGGAGATCCCTCAACTTGTTCCCCTCATTCGTAAGTGGCTATTCCAGCTGGGACGGGGACCATGAACGCCGGTGGGAGAAACCCTTGGGTTTGTAGCTTCACCAAACCGCTGTGAGGAACTGAGCATTCTCCCCAATCCCCCAACTTAGAGCGAGGAGGGCAAGCAGAAGAGTTGCGACGGCCCGCCATGTTGGAGTGGCTTTTCGCGGAGCGCTCTAGGATGCTAGCTCAAGGGAGGTGAGGGAGTCCTGGACTGGGGGGTGTCCGGATAGCCGAACTATCATCATCGGCCGGACTCCAAGACTATGAAGATACAAGATTGAAGACTTCGTCCCGTGTCCGGATGGGACTTTCCTTGGCGTGGAAGGCAAGCTTGGCGATACGGATATGTAGATCTCCTACCATCGGGAAGCCTAAACCCCGACGGAGGTGAGACACGAACACGACACTCTCGCCAGGCTCGGGAGTAGGGATGACTTGCCCTTGGGCAGGCAACCAATGTGAAATCTCATAGGTTAAGTACCTGGCTTCTCTCAGCTTTAGCACGTCCTCTTCCATGACGGAGGAGGGCATCCACCAGCCCTGTAGGTCGGAGCCGTACATTGTCGAAGGTCCGAAGCGCCCGAATCTGGAGCCTTGGGTGTTGGAACTCGGGGCGAGGGGCGGATTCGATGGAGGATTGAAGAAAAGGAACAGGCCTTGGTCTCATTATAAAGAGGGAGAATACCAAGAGCCGTCCCCGCGACCGTGTGGAACTCGCCTTTGATGGAGGGGGCGTGGCAACGGGCGCGGTTGGGTTACCCACGTCCGTATTGATGGGAATCCCGGAATAAGGGGAACACGATCTCTGCTTCGAGAAGACGTGCCAAGGAAACCGCTTTGCTAAATGCGCTGAGGTGGTACAATAAAAATGATTCAAGTAAAGGCTTGGTTGTGGTGCGACGTCACGCCACGGAATACGTCAGCAGATTGAACTTGTGTAAATATTATTCTCTCTATGGTGGTATGTGGAATTTGTTTTACAGAGCCGGACACTATCCTGGCGTTCACAATCTTCTATGAATTATTCGGAGGAACCCGCCTTGCAATGCCGAAGACAATATGCACGCTGGACTCGTCATCATTGAAGCCTGGTTCAGGGGCTACTGAGGGAGTCCTGGACTGGGGGGTGTCCGGATAGCCGAACTATCATCATCGGCCAGACTCCAAGACTATGAAGATACAAGATTGAAGACTTCGTCCCGTGTCCGGATGGGACTTTCCTTGGCGTGGAAGGCAAGCTTGGCGATATGGATGTGTAGATCTCCTACCACTGTAACCGACTCTATGTAACCCTAGCCCTCTCCGGTGTCTATATAAACCGGAGGGTTTTAGTCCATAGGACACAACAACAATAACAACAACAACAACAACAACAACAACAACAACAACAACAACAACAACAACAACAACAACAACAACAACAACAACAACAACAACAACAACAACAACAACAACAACAACAACAATCATACCATAGGCTAGCTTCTAGGGTTTAGCCTCCTTGATCTCGTGGTAGATCCACTCTTGTACTACCCATATCATCAATATCAATCAAGCAGGAGTAGGGTTTTACCTCCATCGAGAGGGCCCGAACCTGGGTAAAAACATCGTGTCCCTTGTCTCCTGTTACCATCCGCCTAGACGCACAGTTCGGGACCCCCTACCCGAGATCAGCCGGTTTTGACACGGAACAACAGACCCCGGAGTCTGGATTGAGGATTACATCCTACACATACACATGGCTAGAGGAGACGATCTCCATGCCATAAAATACCTACCCCTCAAACTCAAAGGGCCAGCTCGGCATTGGCTCAAAAGCCTCCCAGAAAATACCATTGTAAGTTGGGAAGAGCTCGAGGATGCGTTTCGAGCAAATTTTCAGGGGACTTATGTCCGCCCTCCGGATGCAGACGATTTAAGTCACATAACTCAACAGCCCGGGGAGTCAGCACACAAATTCTGGAACAGGTTCCTCACCAAAAAGAACCAAATAGTCGACTGTCCGGATGCTGAAGCCTTAGCAGCTTTTAAGCATAACGTCCGAGACAAATGGCTCGCCAGACACCTCGGCCAGGAAAAACCAAGAACAATGGTCGCGCTAACAAGCCTCATGACCCGCTTTTGCGCGGGGGAAGATAGCTAGCTGGCAAGATGTACCACCAGCGACCCGAGTACATCCGAGATCAGGGATGGAAATGGGAAATCACGACGCAGAAAAGATCAGCGCCAGAATAAGGAAAATGGCCCAAACAGCATGGCGGTCAACGCCGGGTTCAAAAGCCCTCGGCCAAAAAATAAAACATTGCCTCTTAAGGACAGCAGTGACGAGTTATCCAACCTAAACAAAATCTTGGATAGGATATGTCAAATCCACAGTACCCTCGGGAAACCTGCAAACCATACCCACAGAGATTGTTGGGTCTTCAAGCAGTCCGGCCGACTTAACGCCGAACACAAGGAGCTCGACACACCAAGCGAAGACGATGACGAACCCCACAAGCAGAGCACCGGCAAACAGAAGACTTTCCCCCAAGAAGTCAAAACAGTGAACTCACTTCAGGTGATAGCAAGGAAAAATAGTGTGGCACCTACTAAAACACGCGCCGCACGGTCCACCCCAGCGGAGTCCCGAAATTGGATGTCAAAACCAATTACTTTCGACCATCAGGATTACTCCAGAAGTATTCAAAACGTAGGAAGGACTGCTCTGATATTGAAGCCCATAATCAATGGGCTACAATTTACACAAGTCCTAATGGATGGCGGCAGCGATTTAAACCTGCTATATCCGGACACAATCCGCAGAATGGGGATAGACCCTACCAAAATTCGCCATAGCAGCACTTCCTTTAAAGGAGTGACACTAGGCCCTTACGCCAATTGCGCGGGCTCCTTACTACTAGAAGTTGTGTTCGGTTCATCCAGCAACTTCCGTCGCAAAAAGCTAACCTTCCATATCGCCCCATTTAAAAGTAGCCATCAAGCACTATTGGGACGCGAAGCTTTCGCCTGCTTTAACGCAATACTGCATTACGCGTCTCTTACACATAAAATGCCCGGTCCACGCGGCATCATCTCATTAAAAGGTAACTTCGAGTGTTCCTCGACCACGGAAGAACGTGAGACTGCCTTGACAGCCACACACTAACCCGGCTTTGCTAATCAAAGCCCCTAAAAAACAGGTCATTCAGACCCCGGACACGGTTAGGCGAGTCCGGCATAAATAAACTAGGGGCTTCCTAGCCGCATACCTCTTTACAAGGGGATGCACGCATGAACAATGAGATCCAATAAAGCTCAACTTTGTTAATTTTTTAATCATACTTTGTTTTAAATACACTTTTTGCACGATATCTTTCCAAACTAAGTTCTTCTCTTTTACAGATGAACAGCGTGCTACACCCGTCCAGGATACAGCACAACGGAGACATAGGTGCAGACGCGCAGCAGGGACCCGTTGCAAGGATTCTTTTCAGATTAAGACCCTGCGTAAACCTTTCTTACTGTCTCTTGTCGATACACATCCCCCGGTTTCCTATCATAACCGAGGAGGAGGCTGGCGTTTTGGCATCGTCTGCGTCAGAAGTTTTCGCCCATACCTGGATACTAGGGGCTTAGGGCATTGTTCTGCTCGTTATCATAAAGACCGAATACCTTAGGGAGTGTTCGGCGTCTCGAGTTAGGCCTTATATGCATCAGCTCCGAATCATGTCTTTGGTCAAATGTTGGGTTTGCCCGGCTCCTGTGTTTTGCTGCCTTACGTTCCGTATCATCGGCTAACGCGGCACCAGGAGAACTACTGCGATTGTGCCCCGGTTCGGCCTGGTGAGCACCTCAGTAGAGAAAGCCGAAAACTGACTGTCATGATATAGCGAGAGACTGGTCAACCACTCGATCGACTACCGGAATGTCTAGAATTCCTCCGCTTTGACGAAGGACCATTTCCTGGTCAGGCACATACGCGCCCCGAATTCGGAGAGCGGGGTGCCCCTAGGGGCTATATCGTAGCCCCACCTTCAAACTCCTATGGCTAAGTGAAAGTGATAAAGCATTATAGTCCGGTTGCCTAGTTTGCTACGCTACCACCTCCTTCACAGGACCAAGACGTTGGATTAAGTGTGAAAACGCGCCATTTTGCAAACACCTCCGCACTATGTGTGTGGGGGCTGAAGCCGAAGACTGCCATCTTTCAGGTTATATACACATATACATTAACGGCCGCACAGGAGATATTTCAATACTTGAACGCACAAGTATAAAAAGCACTTATATCAAATCATACATGTCATTTGAACATAACATTTTTCGAGGACTGCGACTCTATTAAACGAGCGCCCTGCAGGACTTCCACAAAATAGTGCTCAGCGGGTAACCGGCTTTTCTCCGAACCCCGGGATGCAACATCCGTGGCATCCATCTCCGCCCAGTATGTCTTAACACGGGCGAGAGCCATCCGTGCACCCTCTATGCACGTTGACCGCTTCATCGCCTTGATATGCGGCACCGCCCCAAGGAATTGCTGCAGTAAGCCAAAATAGCTCTTTGGCTTGGGCCTTTCCGGCCACAGATGAGCCACCACATCCGTCATGGCAAATCCGGACAATCTATTCAGCTCAGCCCACTCAGCCAACCGATCGATTAAGGGAAGGGGACGCTCCGGACTATGGAATTGAGACCAAAAAAGCTCTTCCATCTCGTGATCCTTTTGGCTTCGAAAGTGCACGACTGCGTCTGCTGCACTCGCCGCCAAATCCAGATAAGGATCCTCCGCACCCCATAGCTGGCCCAACTAAGCATACTTCTGATCCGTGAACTTCCTGCGCAGCAGAAAGGGCTTTCCAGCCACAATGTCTCTGGCCTGACGCAGCTCCTCCTTTATAGCCCTCATTGCAGAACAGGCATCCTTGGCTTCGGCGGTGGCCTTCTTCAGGTCCTCTTGCCCCGCTCGTCATTCTCTTTCAAGAACCTCATAGCGGTCGGTAACATCCTTCAGCTTCACGGCCATTCCGGCCATCTCCTCCCTGCTTCGGCAGTGAGCAGCCTTTTCGGCTTTTAGCTCTTCGGCCGCCTTCGAGGCAGCCGCATTACTCCTTCTGGCCTGCTCCTTGGCTCGAGCAAGCTCTGCCCGAAGGCCCTCCATAGCAGCGGCGCCATCTGCATCAAGTATACATGTTGTAAGGCATGGGCATCAGCTCCCTTACCAGGTGACCATGGAGAAACCACTCACTTTGTGACTCATCAAGTCGCTTATTGACCAGCGCAATGTCCGCATCCGCAACGTCCAGCTGCCGCTTTAGTTCGGCAACTCTATCAGTCCGGCTGGCCACCGAACGCTCCGCCCCCTGAATAGGAATGGTGACATATTAAAACTGAGATTTTGATCCTCGGCACGCTGTCACTGCTGACAACGTACTGAGTCTCAGGGGCTACTATCTATACAGGGTGCACTTTATGTGCAAAACTGTCAAAAGGTATGTCATTTTTACGTACCTCAAACCCCGGCAGTAAACTTCTGACGGCATCATGCAACCCGCTCTCAGCGGATGAAATCCTTTCAATCACCGTACTCATTAAAGCACGGTGATCTTCTGAGATAGACGCCCTCTCGAGCAGATCCTTCAGCTCCCCCGGCCGTACACCAATTGGTGCCAAACTCTCCGGCCTCGCCGGACTCGGGGAGACCCTCCGCGATGACACCTCAGGGTCGTCCGCCCCGCCTGATGGCGCGGCAGATGGAGGCGTCTCGCTCTCCATCATCTCCGGACGAAGGTCCCCCGAAGATGAGCTCAACTGAGAAGGGCGGAGATCCGAACTGCAAGGCAAAAGACTTCGGTTATCCTCAGAAATAAAAATAGGGATGTCCCTTATTACAAAACTCCCCTTTTTCCACTCATGGCTCGCTGGAGGGCTGATTCCCTTGGCGAGATGGGGCGGCCGGGGCTTCTCCTATCGCAGGACCCTCTGGTGAAGATTTCTTCCCCCGCTTTGAGGCCTTGACCTCCGGCTCTTCGGAAGCGGTCCTCTTCTCCCCCTGGAAGGAGGGATTCTTGATCCCCCCTTTCTTAAGAGCCTCCTCAGTAGAGGCGGTAATTTTCCTGTTTTCCCCTTCGCCCTCATCTGAAGGCGCAACCTCCAGCATCTTGACTAACACCGGATCCGGCGTGGTCTCCGGGAGGGGGGGCGGACACCGTTTCAGTTTTGCTTGCGCTATCCACTCCTGTCCAAGGGATAGCTGGTTAAAAGGCAAATCCATGATAAACAAATGGATGATACGTCCTGACACAGGGTTACTTACTTGAGTATCCGGGCGATTGCAGCTTAGGCCGGCGTCCTCGGTCAAGTCCGGACACATATCTTGTGATCCGAAGAAGAGTTTGTACATCTCCACGGGTGTCGTACCCATGAAGTGTTGGGGAGTTCGTGGTCCCTCCGGATTGAATTCCCACACGCGGAGGGGGCGATGTTTGCAGGGCAGAAGACGCTGAATCAGCATAACCTGCATCACTGCGACCAGATTGATCTCCCTCTCTTGGAGGTCTCGAATCCGGCCCTGTAATAGGGGTACGTCCTTGGACGGCCCCCAGTCAAGCCCTTTGTTGACCCATGACATCATCCGTTGTGGAGGGCCCGAGCAAAAGACGGGCAGCGGCCTCTGCCTGCTGCCCCTTGGAGCGGTGATATAGAACCACTCCTGCTGCCACAAACCGAGCTCCTCCTGAAAAGAGCCCTCGGGCCATGGAGCATCGGCCCTCTTGCTTATAACCGCCCCGCCGTACTCTGCCTGACGCCCCTCAATCATCTTCGGCTCCACGTTGAAGGTTTTGAGCCACAAACCAAAGTGAGGGGTAGTGCGGAGAAAGGCTTTGCAGACGACAATAAACGATGAGATATGGAGGATGGACTCCGGAGCCAAGTCGTGGAATTCCAACCCATAGTAAAACATGAGCCCCCTCACGAAGGGATCCATCGGGAAGCCTAAACCCCGACGGAGGTGAGACACGAACACGACACTCTCGCCAGGCTCGGGAGTAGGGATGACTTGCCCTTGGGCAGGCAACCTATGTGAAATCTCGTAGGTTAAGTACCTGGCTTCTCTCAGCTTCAGCACGTCCTCTTCCATGACGGAGGAGGGCATCCACCAGCCCTGTAGGTCGGAGCCATACATTGTCGAAGGTCCGAAGCGCCCGAATCTGGAGCCTTGGGTGTTGGAACTCGGGGCGAGGGGCGGATTCGATGGAGGATTGAAGAAAAGGAACAGGCCTTGGTCTCATTATAAAGAGGGAGAATACCAAGAGCCGTCCCCGCGACCGTGTGGAACTCTCCTTTGATGGAGGGGGCGTGGCAACGGGCGCGGTTGGGTTACCCACGTCCGTATTGATGGGAATCCCGGAATAAGGGGAACACGATCTCTGCTTCGAGAAGACGTGCCAAGGAAACCGCTTCGCTAAATGCGCTGAGGTGGTATAATAAAAATGATTCAAGTAAAGGCTTGGTTGTGGTGCGACGTCACGCCACGGAATACGTCAGCAGATTGAACTTGTGTAAATATTATTCTCTCTATGGTGGTATGTGGAATTTGTTTTACAGAGCCGGACACTATCCTGGCGTTCACAATCTTCTATGAATTATTCGGAGGAACCCGCCTTGCAATGCCGAAGACAATATGCGCGCTGGACTCGTCATCATTGAAGCCTGGTTCAGGGGCTACTGAGGGAGTCCTGGACTGGGGGGTGTCCGGATAGCCGAACTATCATCATCGGCCAGACTCCAAGACTATGAAGATACAAGATTGAAGACTTTGTCCCGTGTCCGGATGGGACTTTCCTTGGCGTGGAAGGCAAGCTTGGCGATATGGATGTGTAGATCTCCTACCATTGTAACCGACTCTATGTAACCCTAGCCCTCTCCGGTGTCTATATAAACCGGAGGGTTTTAGTCCATAGGACACAACAACAACAACAACAACAACAACAACAACAACAACAACAACAACAACAACAACAACAACAACAACAACAACAACAACAACAACAACAACAACAACAACAACAACAACAACAACAACAACAACAACAACAACAACAACAACAACAACAACAACAACAACAACAATCATACCATAGGCTAGCTTCTAGGGTTTAGCCTCCTTGATCTCGTGGTAGATCCACTCTTGTACTACCCATATCATCAATATCAATCAAGCAGGAGTAGGGTTTTACCTCCATCGAGAGGGCCCGAACCTGGGTAAAAACATCGTGTCCCTTGTCTCCTGTTACCATCTGCCTAGACGCACAGTTCGGGACCCCCTACCCGAGATCCGCCGGTTTTGACACCGACAGGAGGAGAGTGAAGTTTGGATCTGAGAATCCCTGTCCCTTCAAATAGACGGTTGGCCCGGAGGATCGAGGGTGGCAAATGCAAAAAACCTCGACTCCTCGCATTCGCTCGACACATGGAGATGGTCATTACTGAGGCACTGAAGCCGAGGAGCAGCACAACATTGATTGCAGGACGGACACTATTCGTCGTAACAGGTACTTTGGAGTATTCAGAGAAGGAACCCGCCTTGCAATGCCGGAGACAATACTGCGCGACGGACTCATCGTCATTGAAGCCTGGTTCAGGGGCTACTGAGGGAGTCCTGGATTAGGGGGTATCCGGGCAGCCGGACTGTGTACAACGTCCGGACTATTGAAGCGTGAAGATACAAGACTCAAGACTTTGGCCCGTGTCCGGATGGGACTCTCCTTTGCGTGGAAGGCAAGCTTGGCGACCCGGATATTATATTTCCTTCCTTGTAACTGACTCCATGTAAACCCTAGCCCTCTCCGGTGTCTATATAAACCGGAGAGGTTGGTCCTTAGAAGGCCGATCACAATTACAATCATACCATCATAGGCTAGCTCTTAGGGTTTATCCTCTACGATCTCGTGATAGATCTACTCTTGTACTACCCATATCAGCAATATTAATCAAGCAGGAAGTAGGGTTTTACCTCCATCGAGAGGGCCCGAACCTGGGTAAACATCTGTGTCCCTTGCTTCCTGTTGCCATCAGCCTTGCCGCACAGATCGGGACCCCCTACCCGAGATCCGCCAGTTTTGACACCGACACCCACCATGTTGAGTCCCCAGACCGCGAAGGGCCAGGCGATCAGAATGGTGCGGAGTGCTGACTCTGGCTGGTGGCTGTGTTTGCTGAAGCGCTCGCATCCCTCACACTTGAGAACGAGCGACTCAACATCGTGGAGGGCCATGGTCCAGTAGAAGCCGTGGCGGAACGCCTTGGCCACCAGGGATCGCGACGCGGCGTGGTGCCCGCATTTGCCCTGGTGTATGTCGAGGATGTCGATGCCTTGTTCCTGCTCGATGCAGCGCTGGAACACGCCGATGGAGCTGTGCTTTACGAGCTCGTTGTTGATGATGCTGTAGGCGGACGTCCGGCACTGCACTTGCTAGGCCTCGATCTCGTCCATGGGGAGAACCCCATTCTCCAGGAATTCTGATATTGGGAGAGCCCAAGATGGAGTTGTAACCACGGCGAAGACCGCCACCAGGGTGGCTTCCGAGTCGGCAACCCACGAGCC
The DNA here is from genome assembly GCA_963921465.1 of Triticum timopheevii. NCBI lineage: Eukaryota > Viridiplantae > Streptophyta > Magnoliopsida > Poales > Poaceae > Triticum > Triticum timopheevii. The sequence continues at coordinate 374,587,106 of OY997270.1, forward strand.
GGGTTGAGTAGCCCCCGGGTCGGGGATGGCAACGGTCGGGTCCGAGGCGATGGTGGCCGGGTTGAGCTGAGCAGCCCCCGGGCTGGGTTCAGCAGCCCCCGGGCCAGGTTCAGTAGCCCCCGGGCTAGGTTGAGGTGCGGCCAGATCGTCTAGAACATGGATGGATTCGGAGTCCGGCGATGGCTTGACGGACGGCTTGCGCAGGTGCTCGAGGGAGACACCAGACGGGATGGACTGTCGGGACGAGGCAATCTTGGCGAGCCTGTCGGCCACTTCGTTCTCCGCGCGCGGGACGTGGAGGAACTCACAGCCCTCGAAGGATTCGGATAGCTTTTGGACGAGGAAGCGATAGCTTGCCGTGTTGGAGTCGCGGGCGTCCCACTCGGCGGAGCACTGCTGCACCACCAGGTCCGAGTCACTGTAGCACAAGATGCGCCGGATGCCGAGTTCCTTGGCGAGCCGGAGGCCGTGCACAAGGGCTTCATACTCGGCGACATTGTTGGAGGCGGCGAAGTGGATCTGGAGGGCGTAGCGGAGCCGGTCGCCCTTCGGGGATGACAGTACAATGCCGGCCCCCAGGCCGAGTCGCATCTTGGATCCGTCGAAATGCATGTGCTAATGCGTTGAGTCGGGGGGATGCTGCAAGTACTGGGTCTCAGTCCAGTCGACGAGGAAGTCGGCCAGGGCTTGAGACTTGATCGCGGGGCGGGGCTCATAGAGGATTGTGTGGCCGGCTAGCTGGATCGCCCACTTGGCGACCCGGCCAGAAGCATCCCGGCACCCGATGATTTCTCCGATAGGCGCCGTGCTGACCACGGTGACGACATGCTCTTGGAAGTACCGCTTCAACTTCTTGGCGGTAAAGTACACGCCGTAACACATCTTCTGGTAGTGTGGGTAGTTCTACTTGGAGATTGAGAGCACCTCGCTCAGGTAGTAGACTGGGCGCTGGACGGCTTGGATCTTGCCCTTCTCTGGTCGCTCGACCACCAGCACCGTGCTGACTGCCCGCGAGGTTGCGGCTATGTAGAGCAACAGCGGCTCCTTGTCGGTCGGCGCGGCCAGGACTAGTGCGGTGGAGAGCATGCGCTTGAGGTCTTGGAAGGCCTTGTCTGCCTTGTCGTTCCATTCGAACGGGTTCGTCTTCCTCATCAGCTGGTATAGGTGTAGCGCCCTCTCGCCCAGCTGGCTTAGAAACCGGTTGACCGAGGCCAAGCATCCGGTGAACTTCTGGACATCGCACAGCCGAGCCGTCTTGCGCATGCGCTCAATGGCCTTGATCTTCTCCAGGTTTGCCTCAATGCCGCGCTCCGAGACGAGGAAGCCGAGTAGCTTTCCGGCCGGGACGCCGAAGACGCACTTTTCCGGATTGAGCTTGACCTTGTATTCGTGGAGGTTGGCGAACGTTTCCTTTAGGTTGTCGAGGAGCGTGAGGTGTTGCTTGGTCTTCACCACGATGTCATCCCCGTAAACGTGGATATTGCGGCCGAGTTGCGGCAGTAGGCATTTCTGCATACAGCGCTGGAAGGTGGCACCGGTGTTCTTCAAGCCGAACGACATGGTGATGTAGCAATACGCCCCAAAGGGCATGATGAAGGACGTCTTCAGGGCGTCAACCGGGTCCAGCTTGATCTGGTGGTAGCCGGAGTAAGCGTCCAGGAAGGATAGGAGCTCGCACCCAGCGGTCGAGTCGATGACTTGGTCGATCCGCGGGAGAGCAAACGGATCCTTGGGACAGCTTGTTGAGGCCGGTGTAGTCGATACACATGTGCCAGGTCTTGTTCTTCTTTAGGACGAGGACTGGATTGGCCAGCCACTCGGGGTGAAACACTTCCATTATGAAGCCGGCCTCCAAAAGCTTGGAGACCTCTTCACCAATGGTTCTTCTCTTCTCTTCGGAAAATCATCGTAGGGGTTGACGGATAGGTTGGCGTCCTTGTGGACGCGGAGTTTGTGCTCAGCGTACTTCCTCGGGATACCCGGCATGTCCTTGGGGGTCCATGCGAAGATATCCCAATTCTCACGGAGGAAGTCGACGAGCTCGCCTTCCTATTTGTTGTCGAGGCGGGCGCCTACGACAACGTACTTGCTGCAGCTTGGGTCTTCCAGGTTCAGCTTCACTTTCTTGGTCTCCTTGGAGAGCTTGAAGGCGGCCTCATCGGCCGGGTCCTTGGTCGGGATCGATGCAGCGGAGGCCTCGCCTGCCAGGGTGACGATCCGGTCGAGCTGGCGCCGCTCCTCGGCAATGACCAACGACTCGGCCAACTTGGCGCCGTCTCGGGCGCACTCCAGGGACTTGCGGTAATCGCCGGTGATGGTGATGAGGCCCTTGGGAACTGGCATCTTCATCTTCAGATACGCATAATGGGGAACCGCCATGAACTTGGCGAGTGCGGGCCAGCCCAGCAATGCGTGGTACGTGCTGGACAGGTCCACCACCTCGAACCAAATTGGTTCGCGTCGGAAGTGGCTACTATCTTTGAACAGTACATCGAGCCGGACCTGGCCAATGGGAGAGCAGGAGAGGCCGGGCACGATGCCGTGGAAGATCGTCCGGGTCAGCTCCAGGTCCTCGGCCTTGAGGCCAAGCTTGGTCATTGTGTCGCGGTAGAGGATGTTGATGCTGCTGCCACCGTCGATGAGGACTCGGGAGAACTTGCACGTGCATCGCGCGATGATGGTGGGGTTGAGGACGAGGGCATAACCACCCGGACTCGGCATGACCGCCGGGTGATCCTCCCGGGTCCAGGTGATCGGGCGATCCGACCAGTGCATGAACTCCGGCTTGGCCGGGACGACGGTGTTCACCTCCTGCGAAGGAGGCGCTCGCTGCGCTTGTCGTCGCCGAAGCTGGTGAAGACGACGTAGGTCGCGTTCTGGTCCGGGTAGGCGTCGTCACGCATCGCTCCGCCAGCTGGAGGCGGCGGTGGAGGTGGAGGCGGCTGCCCCGTGCCTGGGGCCGGAGCCGGGGGAGGTGGGACGTCGCCCCTCATGATGCGCTTGGTGATGGCGCACTACCGAAGCGTGTGCGTGGAGGGTCTTGCACCGCTGTGGTGCTTGCAGGGGGCGTCGAGCATCTCTTCGAAACTCATGGCGGGTTGCCATGCCATCTTGCCGGTCTGCCGGCGCTTTGCCCCCGGGACCACTGCGGGCTCGGTGGCCGCGAGGAGTCGGTTGTCGTGGCACTGCGCTGGCTGGTCGGCCTTGCGCTTGTTGTTCTGGTGATGCTGCTGCCGGCTTCTCTCACCGGCCGGCTTCGGAGGGGGAACCAGCTTTGCCTTGCCGGCTTCATCCAGCGCCACCTGGATCTTCATGGTGGAGTTGGCGTTGGCGTATTTATCCGTCGTCACCATGAGCGCAGACATGGTGGCTGGCTTAGAGCGTAAGTGCTTGTGCTTGAGGAGGATGCCGTCTCGGCACCCGCTAACGAAGTACTGGATCGCCTCGACTTCATGGACGCCCTCGCAGCTGTTCCGGAGCTCGGTCCAGCGCGCGAGGTACTCGCGACCAGTCTCCGTAGACCCTTGCACGCACATGGCGAGCTGGCTAGGGCGGCCGGCTCGCTTGTAGGTCCCCGTGAAGTTGCGGACGAAGGCTTCCTCAAAATCGACCCACGTGTTGATGCTGCCCATCCGCAGACTGTTCAACCACATGCGGGCCGACCCCTGGAGCATGAACGGTGCGTAGCGCACGGTGAGATGACGATTGGCATCGGTGATGCCAATGGTCGTGGTGTAGTCGGTGAGCCAGTCTTCTGGCTTCACGGTCCTGTTGTACTTGGGGTGTCGCGGGGGAGCATGAACCCTTTGGGAAAGGGCTCTTCCCGGATGTGTGGGCCGAAGCACGCCGGCCCGATAGCGCCGCTCTCCTCCACCTCCAGGGAGTGAGCGAGCTGATCGAGGCGGTGGCGAGCGTCGGCGTCGCCGATGGCGCGCGGGCCGAGCCGACTGGCGGCCAGGCCACGGGGGGCTGGGTCGGTTGGAGCCGGACGCCGGCCATGCTGGCCGGGTCCGCGCTGGATCTCTGGGACGGGCTCGTCACCCAATCCTCCGGCGGCTGTGGCGGTCGGGTCACGCCGAGTCTGTGCTTGGCCGGAGTGCACCTCGCCGGGTGGCGAGGAAGCTGTGTGCAGAAGTTCGCCGGGTCCGCCAAGGCGGGCGGAGTCGGATCCCGCCGACTTGACGAGCTGGTTGAGGCGGTCCTGCTGGGCGTTGGCCGCGTTGAGGAGTTTGCGCATCCGCCCGATGCGCTCCTTCATCTCCTCACCTATGAGCTGGTCCAGGCCGACTGCGGCCACTTGGGCAGCGTGCATGATCTTCGCTAGGTCTTGTAGACGGTCAGGACGGCGCCAAGAGCCCGATCGATCGCTCCTCCCCAGGCACGCACATCGGCGACCCGGCTTGGCTCAGCCGCGGCGGGCGTGAATCAGTAGGTGGAGTTGCGCTCCAGCTGGGAGGCGTCCAGGCGACGCTGAGTGGCGGCGAGCGTCTCGGACAGGTCCACCATCTGCTGGCGCCTTTCCTCGAGCTGGGTTCGGGCCTCAGCTACGTTGGTGGCGTCGACGTCGGTGCCGATGGGAATGCGGAGGCTCTGCATCACGGCGCGCAACGGATAGGATGGCTTGGTCCATTCTATTGCGGCCCTGGCTTCGACAGCCTTCCTCGTCTTGCTCGACGAGGAGGAGGTGCCATCGCCAGTGATGAAGACCTCCACACGGATGTCCATCCCCCCGGCGGAAATGCCACCTCGAGGGAGAGGGGGAGTCGGGGTAGCTGAGCACCTCGCTGGGGTACTCGTCGGCCGTGAACGCATCGGAGATGCACAGCGCGGCGAAGGAGGCGGCGAGCGCGCCGACAACATCGTCCGCCAGCGCGACGGACTCGTCGGAGTAGGAGAGGGGCCCCATTTGAAGCATGCTCCCGGCCAGCTCCTCGAGCTGCCCCATGGTGGGCGCCAACTATCGTGGTGGGCGCACGGCAGATGCCAAGGGATGGCTAAAGAGAGAAGGAGGCTCGAGGGCGCTGGTGGTCTCCAGAGGCGAGGTTGGTATGAGCGGGCGCGGAACGCCGGACATACCCAGGTTCGGGGCTCTTTGGAGAGATAACACCCCTAGTCCTGCCGAGTGTAGTTTGATGTGCGATAGTACAATGTTGCTCCTGGAGTTGTATGGGGGAGGAAGGAGGCTAGCCAAGGCTTACGCTGCTCCTTCTCTCTGGCGTTGCTGTCTTGGTGGCTAGTTCTGTGCGTACTGGCCTTTCTCTCGTTACATGCCCGTATGAGCGTGGGCTCCTGGGGGGTTTTATAGACCAACCCCCCAGGGGTACAATGGTAATGTTACAAGTCGGTAGGTCCGGGTAGTCGGCGTCCGGGGACCCGGGCTGTGACCCGCTGAAGGCTTGTGGTTCGCCGGGTTCCCCTAGGTGCGGGCCCCGCATGCCTAGGGGGACTGTGCGCCGTCTTGTCGATCATCAGGGCGTAGCCGGGTCGAGTCGTGTGCAGTGGCTCTCCGTCAGGTTGCCGCTTGCTGTCGTCAGCAGTGAGGGCAGGGGCACTATAGCCACGCCAGCCCTGGTCAGCAGGTAGGTGAGGGGCACTGTTGCCACGTTTTGGCTGACCAGAGGCATGGGCGGGGCATTGTTGCCTTGGTCATCGTTGGTTGAAGACTCATCCCATCGTACGGCCTGGATGGGATGGGAGCTGACCCGTGGCTGGATTGCGGAGCACGCCACGGGTGGAACCGGCTTGTTGAGGAAGCTTTAGTCATGCCGGGTTTGGCTGTCTTGCACTAGTTGTTGACGCCGAGTCGACGCGTCTTGCCGGGTCAGAGAGTTTGGCCGGGTTGCGGGGCTTGGCCGGGCCGAGGGACCCGGCCAAGCGCATGCCGGCTCGAGGGGTGGTGCCAGCCCCGTTGTTTTTGAAAAGGATCCGGGTTCCGTTGCCTACCCGGGGTTCATCCCCTCGACACTCGGAGTGTCCTGACACTTGCGTAGGATCTGTTCCTGTTCATGCTAAGGTACGCAACGTCTACTAACACCATCTACTCCTTCTTTATAATGGTGTGGGTCATCCTAGAAGTAATGTCTTAAATCATAAAAGAACTTTTTCTTTTGTTGGTATGTGAAACTAGGTGGTATAAATTTAGCAACAATGAAATTAGCATAATCAGCATACCATGGAGCAATACGAGAAGCATTTATGACCGCTAGTTGTTCATCAGGAAAGCTATCATCAATAGGTAGTGGGTCATCAAGAACATTCTCTAACCCAGACAAGTTATCTGCAACGGGGTTCTTAGCTCCCTTTCTATCAATAATATGCAAATTAAATTCTTGTAGCAAGAGAACCCATCTAATAAGTCTAGGTTTAGCATCTTTCTTTTCCATAAGATATTTAATAACAGCATGATCAGTGTGAATAGTTACTTTAGAATCAACAATATAAGGTCTGAACTTATCACATGCAAATACAACTGCTAAGAATTCTTTTTCACTGGTAGCATAATTTCTCTGGGCAGTGTCTAGCATTTTACTAGCATATTGAATAAAATTTAATTTCTTATCAACTCTTTGCCCTAGAACATCACCTACAGCATAATCACTAGCATCACACATAATTTCAAAGTTAAATTCCAATCAGGTGGCAGAACAATAGGTGTAGTGATCAAAGCTTTCTTAAGTATTTCAAATGCTTCTACACAATCATCATCGAAGACAAAAGGAATATCTTTTTGTAATAGATTAGTCAGAGGCCTAGTGATTTTAGAGAAGTCCTTAATGAACCTCCTATAAAAACCGGCATGACCAAGGAAACTTCTTATACCTTTAATGTCCTTGGGACACGGCATCTTTTCAATAGTATCAACTTTAGCTTTATCAACTTCAATACCTCTTTCAGAAATTTTATGCCCCAAGACAATGCCTTCATTAACCATAAAGTGGCACTTCCCCCAATTCAAGATGAGACTAGTGTCTTTGCATCTCTGCAAAACTCGATCAAGGTTGCACAAGCAATCATCAAAAGAGGATCCATAAACGGACAAATCATCCATGAATACCTCACAAATCTTTTCATAAAAGTCAGAGAATATAGCCATCATGCATCTTTGAAAGGTAGCAGGTGCATTACATAAACCAAAAGGCATACGTCTATAAGCAAAAGTACCGAAAGGCCAAGCAAAAGTAGTCTTTGCTTTATCGTCCGCTGACACAGGTATTTGAGAGAAACCAGAATAACCATCTAGAAAGCAGAAATGTGTATGTTTGGATAGTCTTTCTAGCATTTGATCAATAAAAGGTAAAGGGTAATGATCTTTCTTAGTAGCTTTATTTAATTTATGAAAATCAATTACCATCCTATAACCTGTAATAATTCTTTGCGGGATCAATTCATCTTTATCATTAGGAACTACAGTAATACCTCCCTTCTTAGGGACACAATGGACAGGACTTACCCATTGACTATCAGCAACGCGATAAATTATACCTGCCTCAAGGAGCTTTAGTATCTCCTTTCTTACAACTTCTTTCATCTTAGGATTTAACTGTCGTTGATGATCTTTAACTGGTTTGGCATCTTCTTCCAATTTAATTTTGTGTTGGCATAGAGTGGGACTAATGCCCTTAAGATCATCAAGAGTATATCCAATAGCAGCACGGTGCTTCTTCAGATTTTTCAATAATCTTTCCTCTTCTTGCTCTGAAAGGTTAGCACTAATAATAACAGGATATATCTTCTTTTCATCAAGATAAGCATATTTAAGAGTATCAGGTAATGGTTTAAGCTCAAACATGGGATCACCCTTGGGTGGAGGAGGATCCCCTAGGATTTCAATAGGCAAGTTGTGTTTCAAAATAGGAACCTGTTTAAGGAATAATTCATCCATCTCCCTTCTTTCATTCATAAACATATCATTTTCATGGTCTAGCAAATATTGTTCTAATGGATCAGTAGGAGGCACGGCAATAGAAGCAAGACCAATAATTTCATCCTTACTAGGCAATTCTTTATCATGGGGTTGTCTACAAAATTTAGCAAAATTAAACTCATGTTTCATATCCCCCAAGCCAATTGTGACAACATCCTTTTCACAATCAATCTTAGCATTGACAGTATTCAAGAAGGGTCTACCAAATATAATGGGACAAAAGCTATCTTGTGGGGAACCAAGAACAACAAAATCAGCAGGGTATTTAACTTTCCCACACAAGACTTCGACATCTCTAACAATCCCAAATGGTGAAATAGTATCTCTATTGGCAAGCTTAATTGTAACATCAATATCTTCTAACTCAGTGGGTGTGATATCATGCATAATTTCTTTATATAGGGAAATTGGTATTGCACTAGCACTAGCACCCATATCACATAAGCCATGATGACAATGATCTCCTATTTTAACAGAAATAACAGGCATGCCTACAACAGGTCTATGTATCTTAGCATCGGGTCTAGCAATATTAGCAGCTTCATCAGAGAAGTAAATAACATGCCCATCTATATTATCAGCCAAGAGATCATTTAACCATAGCAATACTAGGTTCAACTTTAATTTACTCGGGAGGTGTATAAATTCTAGTATTACTCTTACGAACCATAGTTGAAGCTTTAGCATGATCCTTTATCCTAACAGGGAAAGGTGGTTTCTCAACATAAGTAGTAGGAACAATAGGATCATTATAAGTGATAATCTTTTCTTCAACTGTAATAGGTGCAACTACTTTTACTTCAATGGGAGGATTATATTTAAAACACTTCTCCTTAGGGAGATCAACGTGAGTAGCAAAAGATTCACAGAAGGAAGCTACTATCTCAGAGTCAAGTCCATATTTAGTGCTAAATCCACGAAAAGCATTGGTATTCATAAAAGACTTAACACAATCAAACTTAGGTGTCATACCTGACTCCTTACCATCGTCGGAACCCCAATCTTCAGAGTTTCGTTTAATTCTTTCCAATAAGTCCCACTTGAATTCAATAGTCTTCAACATATAAGAACCAGCACAGGAAGTATCGAGCATGGTGCGATCATTGAGAGAAAGCCGAGCATAAAAATTTTGAATAATCATTTCTCTTGAGAGCTCATGATTGGGGCATGAATATAACATTGACTTAAGCCTCCCCCAAACTTGAGTGATGCTTTCTTCTTCACGAGGCCAAAAATTATATATATAATTACGATCACGGTGAACAAGATGCATAGGATAAAACTTCTGGTGAAATTCCAGCTTCAATCGTTTATAGTCCCAAGATCCTGTATCATCACATAGCCTATACCATGTCAATGCATCTCCCTTCAAAGATAAAGGGAAGACCTTCCTCTTAACAACATCATCGGGTATACCTGCAAGCTTAAATAAGCCACAAACTTCATCCACATAGATAAGGTGTAAATCGGGATGCAATGTTCCATCTCCTGCAAAGGGATTAGCTAGCAGTTTCTTTATCATACCCGAAGGAATTTCAAAGTAAACATTTTCAGTAGGTTTAGTAGGTTGAGGAGCAACTCTTTGCTCTACTGGTCGGGGCAAAGATGCCCCGAACAAGCCCCTCAAAGGATTAGTTTCCATAGTAACAAGTGACAGTGAATTTCAGCACACTATATAAATGTTTCCTTACCAAGTTCCACTCACCAAAGGCGCTTCACTCCCCGGCAACGGCGCCAGAAAAGAGTCTTGATGACCCACAAGTATAGGGGATCTATCGTACTCCTTTCGATAAGTAAGAGTGTCGAACCCAACGAGGAACAGAAGGAAATGACAAGCAGTTTTCAGTAAGGTATTCTCTGCAAGCACTGAAATTGTAGGTAACATATAGTTTTGTGATAGGATAATTTGTAACGGGTAACAAGCAATGAAAGTAAATAAAGTGCATCAAGGTGGCCCAATCCTTTTTGTAGCAAATGACAAGGCTGGACAATTTCTTATAATGAGAAAAGCGCTCCCGAGGACACATGGGAATTATCGTCAAGCTAGTTTTCATCACGCTCATATGATTCGCGTTCGTTACTTTGCTAATTTGATATGTGGGTGGACCGGTGCTTGGGTGTTGTCCTTTCTTGGACAAGCATCCCACTTATGATTAACCCCTATTTCAAGCATCTGCAACTACAAAAGAAGTATTAAGGTAAACCTAACCACAACATTAAACATATGGATCCAAATCATCCCCTAACGAAGCAACGCATAAACTAGGGTTTAAGCTTCTGTCACTCTAGAAACCCATCATCTACTTATTACTTCCCAATGCCTTCCTCTAGGCCCAAATAATGGTGAAGTGTCATGTAGTCGACGTTCACATAACACCACTAGAGGAGACACAACATACATCTCATCAAAATATCGAACGAATACCAAATTCACATGACTACTAATAGCAGGACTTCACCCATGTCCTCAGGAACAAACATAACTACTCACAAAGCATATTCATGTTCATAATCAGAGGGGTATTAATATGCATTAAGGATCTGAACATATGATCTTCCACCAGATAAACCAACTAGCATCAACTACAAAGAGTAATCAACACTACTGGCAACCCACAGGTACCAATCTGAGGTTTTGGTACAAAGATTGGATACAAGAGATGAACTAGGGTTTGAGAGGAGATGGTGCTGGTGAAGATGTTGATGGAGATTGACCCCCTCCCGATAAGAGGATCGTTGGTGATGACGATGGTGATGATTTCCCCCTCCCGGAGGGAACTTTCCCCGGCAGAACAGCTCCGCCAGAGCCCTACATTGGTTCTGCCAAGGTTCTGCCTTGTGGCGGCGGAGTTTCGTCCCGTAAGCTTGCTTATGATTTTTTTCCAGGGTAAAAGACTTCATATAGCAGAAGATGGGCATCGGAGGGCCACCAGGGGGGCCACGAGGCAGGGGGGCGCGCCCAGTAGGGGTGGGCGCGCCCCCCACCCTCGTGGCCAGGGTGTGGGCCCCCTCTGGTACTTCCTTCGCTCAATAATTCTTATTAATTCCAAAAATGACTTTCGTGGAGTTTCAGGACTTTTGGAGCTATGCAGAATAGGTTTCCAATATTTGCTCCTTTTCCAGCCCAGAATCCCAACTGCCGGCATTCTCCCTCTTCATGTTTAACCTTGTAAAATAAGAGAGAATAGCCATAAGTATTGTGACATAACGTGTAATAACAGCCCATAATGCAATAAATATCGATATAAAAGCATGATGCAAAATGGACGTATCAGTAATATTCTTTTGCGGTGTGTTTGCCGAGATCCGATAAATTGTGGATTTATGATTAGATTATCTACTATTGGTTCTTCTCTGAATTCTTATATGCATGATTTGATATCTTTGCCGGTCTGTTCGAATTATCGGTTTAGTTTGGCCTACTAGATTGATCTTCCTTGCAATGGGATAGATGCTTAGCTTTGGGTTCAATCTTGCGGTGTCCTTTCCTAGTGACAGTAGGGGCAGCAAGGCACATGTTGTATTGTTGCCATCGAGGATAAAAAGATGTGGGTTTCATCATATTGCTTGAGTTAATTCCTCTACATCATGTCATCTTACTTAATGCATTACTCTGTTCTTTATGAACTTAATACTCTAGATGCAGGCAAGAGTCAATCGATGGGTGGAGTAATAGTAGTAGATGCAGAATCGTTTCGGCCTACTTGACACGGACGTGATGCCTATGTTCATGATCATTGCCCTAGATATCGTCATAACTTTGCGCTTTCCTATCAATTGCTCGGCAGTAATTTGTTCACCCATCGTAATATTTTCTATCTTGAGAGAAGCCACTAGTAAAACCTATGGCCCCTGAGTCTCTTTTCCATTATACAAGTTCTCTTTTACATCATACTAGTTTCCAATCTACTATTTTGCAATCTTTTACTTTCTGATCTATAAACCAAAAATACCAAAAATATTTACTTTACCGTTTATCTATCTCTATTAGATCTCACTTTTGCAAGTGACCATGAAGGGATTGACAACCCCTTTATCGCGTTGGGTGCAAGTTGTTGATTGTTTGTGCAGGTATTCGGTGACCTGTGCGTTTTCTCCTACTGGATTGATACCTTGGTTCTAAAACTAAGGGAAATACTTATGCTACTTTGCTGCATCACCCTTTCCTCTTCAAGGGAAAAACCAACGCAAGCTCAAGAGGTAGCAAGAAGGATTCCTGGTGCCGTTGCCGGGGAGATCTACGCCGAGTCAAGCCATACCAAGTACCCATCATAAACTCTTCTCTCTTGCATTACATTATTCGCCATTCACCTCTCGCTTTCCTCTCCCCCACTTCTAAAACGATTTTCGAAAATCTTTGCCTTTTCTTCGCCCCTCTTCCGTTTGTCTCTTTTTGTTTGCTTCTTGTGTGCTTGTGTGTTGGATTGCTTGCTTTGTCACAATGGCTCAAGATAATACCAAATTGTGTGACTTTTCCAATACCAACAACAATAATTTTATTAGCACTTCGATTGCTCCCACTACTAATGCTGAATCTTGTGAAATTAATGCAGCTTTGCTGAATCTTGTTATGAAAGATCAATTTTCTGGCCTTCCTAGTGAAGATGCCGCATCCCATCTAAACAATTTCGTTGATTTGTGCGATATGCAAAAGAAGAAAGATGTGGATAATGCTATTGTTAAATTGAAGCTATTTCCATTTTCTCTTAGAGATCATGCTAAACTTGGTTTTCATATTTGCCTAAAAATAGTATTGATTCGTGGAACAAGTGTAAAGATGCTTTCATCTCTAAGTATTTTCCTCCCGCTAAGATCATCTCCCTTAGGAACGACATTATGAATTTCAAGCAACTTGATCATGAGCATGTTGCACAATCTTGGGAGAGGATGAAATTGATGATATGTAATTGCCCTACACATGGTCTGAATTTGTGGATGATTATACAAAAAAATTATGCCGGATTGAATTTTTCTTCTAGAAATCTTTTAGATTCGGTCGCAGGAGGCACTTTTATGGAAATCACTTTAGGAGAGGCTACTAAGCTCCTAGATAATATTATGGTTAATTATTCTCAATGGCACACCGAAAGATCCACTAGTAAAAACCTTCATGCAATTGAAGAGATTAATGTTTTGAGTGGAAAGATGGATGAACTGATGAAATTATTTGCTAATAAGAGTGTTTCTTCTGATCCTAATGATATGCCTTTGTCCAATTTGATTGAGAATAATAATAAATCTATGGATGTGAATTTTGTTGGTAGGAACAATTTTGGTAACAACGCGTATAGAGGCAATTTTAATCCTAGGCCGTTTCCTAGTAATTCCTCTAATAATTATGGTAATTCCTACAACAATTCTTTGGAAATTTTAATAATATGCCCTCTGATTTTGAGAATAGTGTTAAAGAACTTATGAGTTCACAAAAGAATTTCAATGCTTTGATTGAAGAAAAATTTCTCAAGATTGATGATTTGGCTAGGAATGTGGATAGAATTTCTCTTGATGTTGATTCTTTGAAACTTAGATCTATCCCACCTCAGCATGATATCAATGAGTCTCTCAAAGCCATGAGAATTTCCGTTCATGATTGCAAAGAAAGAACCGCTAAGATGCGTGCTAAAAAGGATTGGTTTGTAAAAGCGTGTTCTACTAGTTTTCTTGATAATAATGATGAAGATCTAAAAGTGATTGATGTGACTCCTATTAAATCTTTGTTTTCCAATTGAATCTTGATAAAGATGGGACTGGAGATGAGTCAACTTTAGTTAAAAGGCGTCCCAATGATTCAAAGTTTTTAGATCTAGATGCAAAAATTGATAAAAATGGGATTGGAGAGGTCAAGACTTTAAGTAACAATGAACCCACTCTTTTGGATTTCAAGCAATTTAATTATGATAATTGTTCTTTAATAGATTGTATTTCCTTGTTGCAATCCGTGTTAAATTCTCCTCATGCATATAATCAAAACAAAGCTTTTACTAAACATATCGTTGATGCTATTATGCAATCTTTTGAAGAAAAGCTTGAATTAGAAGTTTCTATCCCTAGAAAACTTTATGATGAGTGGGAACCTACTATTATGATTAATATTAAAGATTATGAATGCTATGCTTTGTGTGATTTGGGTGCTAATGTTTCCACGATTCCAAAAACTTTGTGTGATGTGTTAGGTTTCCTAGAATTTTATGATTGTTCATTAAATTTGCATCTTGCGGATTCCACTATTAAGAAACCTATGGCAAGGATTAATGATGTTCTTATTGTTGCAAATAGGAATTATGTGCCCTTAGATTTCATTGTTCTTGATATAGATTGCAATCCTACATGTCCTATTATTTTTGGTAGACCTTTCCTTAAAATGATTGGTGCAATTATTGACATGAAAGAAGGAAACATTAGATTCCAATTTCCATTAAGGAAAGGCATGGACCACTTCCTAGGAAGAAAATTAAATTTTTATATGAATCTATTATGAGAGCCACTTATGGATTGCATACCAAAGATGGCAATACTTAAATCTATTCGTGTTTTTATGCCTAGCTAAGGGCGTTAAACAATAGCGCTTGTTGGGAGGCAACCCAATTTTATGTTTGTTCTTTGCTTTTTGTTTCTGTTTAGTAATAAATAATTCATCTAGCCTCTGGTTAGATGTGGTTTTATGTTTTAATTAGTGTTTGTGCCAAGTTGAACATTTAGGATAGCTTACAGTGATAGTTGTGTTGATCCTGCTGAAAATCAGAAACTTTTGCGCTTAGTAAATTAGTTTTGAAAATTCACAGAAACGTGATTTTTATCTGATTCGTTTTTATATGGTTTGGTACACAAATTTCTCAGGTTTTCCTAATTTGTATGGATTTTTGGAGTTACAGAAGTATTCGAGAGTTACAGATTACTACAGATTGTTCGGTTTTTGACAGATTTTGTTTTTTTGCATGTTGTTTGCTTATTTTGATGAATCTATGGGTAGTATCGGGGGTATGAACCATGGAAAAGTTATAATACAGTATATATTACACCAATATAAATAAATAATGAGTTTGCAATAGTACCTTAAAGTGGTGACTTATTTTCTTATACTAACGGAGCTCATGAGATTTTCTGTCGAGTTTTGTGTTGTGAAGTTTTCAAGTTTTGGGTAAGGATTTGATGGACTATGGAATAAGGAGTGGCAAGAGCCTAAGATTTGGGATGCCCAAGGCACCCCAAGTTAATATTCAAATACAACCAAAAGCCTAAGCTTGGGGATGCCCCGGAAGGCATCCCCTCTTTCGTCTTCGTCTATCGGTAACTTTACTTGAGGCTATATTTTTAATCGCCACATGATATGTGTTTTGCTTGGAGCATCTTGTATGATCTGAGTCTTTGATTTTTAGTTTACCACAATCATCCGTGTTGTACACACCTTTTGGGAGAGACATGCATGAATCGTGATTTATTAGAATACTCTATGTGCTTCACTTATATCTTTTGAGCTAGGCAATATTGCTCTAGTACTTCACTTATATCTTTTTAGAGCACGGCGGTGGCTTTATTTTATAGAAATTGTTGAACTCTCATGATTCACTTATATTATTTTGACAGTATTTTAGAACAGCATGGTAATTTGCTTTGGTTATAAGTTTAGTCCTAATATGATGGGCATCCAAGATGGATATAAAATAAACTTTCATATTAAGTGCATTGAATACTATGAGAAGTTTGATTCTTTATAATTGTTTTGAGATATGAAGATGGTGATATTAGAGTCATGCTAGTGGATTAGTTGTGAATTTTAGAGATACTTGTGTTAAAGTTTGTGATTCCCGTAGCATGCACGTATGGTGAACCGTTATGTGATGAAGTTGGAGCATGATTTATTTATTGATTGTCTTCCTTATAAGTGGTGGTCGGGGACGAGCGATGGTCTTTTCCTATGAATCTATCCCCCTAGGCGCATGCGCGTAGTACTTCGTTTCGATAACTAATAGATTTTTTCAATAAGTATGTGAGTTATTTATGACTAATATTGAGTCCATGGATTATACACACACTCACCCTTCCACCATTGCTAGCCTCTCTAGTATCGTGCAACTTTCGCCGGTACCATACACCCACCATATAACTTCCTCAAAACATAACCATACCTACCTATTATGGCATTTCCATAGCCATCCTGAGATATATTTCCATGCAAATTTCCACCGTTCCGTTTATTATGACACACTTCATCATTGTCATATTGCTTTGCATGATCAAGTAGTTGACATTGTATTTGTGGCAAAGCCACCATTCATAATTCTTTCATACATGTCACTCTTGAATCATTGAACATCCCGGTACACCGCCGGAGGAATTCACATAGAGTCATATTTTGTTCCAAGTATTGAGTTGTAAGTAAATAAAAGTGTGATGATATTCATTATTAGAGCATTGTCCCATGTGAGGAAAGGATGATGGAGACTACGCTTCCCCCACAAGTCAGGATGAGACTCTGGACAAAAAAAGAGGCCATAAAAAAGAGAAGGCCCAAATAAAAAAATGAGAGAAAAAGAGAGAAGGGGCAATGTTACTATCCTTTTTCCACACTTGTGCTTCAAAGTAGCACCTTGATCTTCATGATAGAGAGTCTCCTATTTTGTCACTTTCATATACTAGTGGGAATTTTTATTATAGAACTTGGCTTGTATATTCCAGTGATGGGCTTCCTCAAAATGCCCTAGGTCTTCGTGAGCAAGCGAGTTGGATGCACACCCACTTAGTTTCTTTTTGAGCTTTCATACACTTATAGCTCTAGTGCATCCGTTGCATGGCAATCCCTACTCACTCACATTGATATTTATTGATGGGCATCTCCATAGCCTGTTGATACGCCTAGTTGATGTGAGACTATCTTCTCCTTTTTTTTGTTTTCTCCACAACCACCATATTCTATTCCACCTTAGTGCTATATCCATGGCTCACGCTCATGTATTGCGTGAGGATTGAAAAAGTTTGAGAACAACAAAAGTATGAAACAATTGCTTGGCTTGTCATCGGGGTTGTGCATGATTTAAATATTTTGTGTGATGAAGATAGAGCATAGCCAGACTATATTATTTTGTAGGGATAGCTTTCTTTGGCCATGTTGTTTTGAGAAGACATGATTGCTTTGTTAGTATGCTTGAAGTATTATTGTTTTTACATCAATATTAAACTTTTGTTTTGAATCTTTCAGATCTGAACATTCATGCCACAATAAAGAAAATTACAAGGATAAATATGTTAGGTAGCATTCCACATCAAAAATTCTGTTTTTATCATTTACCTACTCGAGGATGAGTAGGAATTAAGCTTGGGGGTGCTTGATACGTCTCCAACGTATCTATAATTTTTGATTGTTCCATTATATTACATTATCTGTTTGGATGTTTAATAGGTATTTATATGCTATTTTATATTATTTTTGGAGTAAAATGCATCATAAGTCTTAAAACTATCGGAGGTGTGTCAGTTTAGTCCTATAACTTTGAAACTGCACTTTTGGGTCCTAAAACTATCAGAGGTGTGTCAGTTTAGTCCTATAACTTCGAAACTGCACTTTTGGGTCCTAAAACTATCAAAGGTGTGTCCGTTTAGTCCTATAACTTTGAAACAGTAGTTGTGGGTCCCAAAACTATGTAAGTTTCTTCCTCTTAGGTCCTAAGCTTGCATGGTTAGCATTGACCCACCAACGAGTCACTTTGAAATGCTTGGATTGTAGCCACGTTGACCTGACCCAATGGGCCCACCAGGTAAATATGCAAAAAAAAAACTAGAGCGTTGTCTCGCCTCGTTCTCACACGCTCGTCTTCTCCCACGCACAGAATGCTCAGAGGCGACGGTACAGAGGCCATCAGTGGAATGATGGTTTGAGCTCCAGCGAGGAGAGTAGACCAGTCATCTCAGCCTCCCCCAACAGCAGCAGAACGACATGTCGCACAACGTCCAATTGCTACCCACCTATGGCTACTGCTAGGGTTGTGTCACTCTCGACGAACTCTGCGCCAGCTTTGCAGTTTCCGCACACTCCTATGTGTCGCCCGACAGCTCACCACCTATGACCATGCTCGTGCCCAAACAACAGCCTGCACGGCCAACTCTACGGCAAGGGTGTCGGGGCAACGACGATATCATCAAACAGAGAGAGAGAGAGAGGTGGGATGGCATACTCCATCCCAATTGGCTTGGGATCTCCCCGGCGGCCTCGCCGAGGGAGAGGGATGTCGTCCTTCATGCCGACTAGCTCGGGGTCTCCCCAACGGTCACGCCAAACCTCTCAGGGAGGCTACCGTGCAGCTCATGGCCATGCAGGTTGCAGGACACACTGCAACGTGGGAGCGTATGTACCACCTTGGGGGATATAAACATATACAAAGGGCTCAGTTGAAAAAATGCTCCATGGATGGTGGCCATGCAAGATTAGGACCTCAGATAAACAAACATACATAGTTTTGAGACCAAAAACTGCAATTTTGAAGTTATGGGACTAAAAATGACACACCTCCAATAGTTTTAGGACCCAAAAGTGCAGTTTCGAAGCTATAGAACTAAACTGACATACTTCCGATAGTTTTAGGACCCAAAAGTGCAGTTTGAAAGTTATAGGACTAAACTGACACACCTATAATAGTTTTAGGACTTGTGATGCATTTTACTCTTATTTTTGGGACTAACCTATGAACCGAGAGCCCAGTGCTAGTTTATGTTTTTTTGCCTATTTTAGAGTTTCACGGAAAAGGAATACCAAACGGAGTCCAAATGGAATGAAACTTCCGCGATGATCTTTATTGGACCAGAAGGAAACCAGAAGACTTGGAGATGAAGTCGGAGACGCAACGAGGCGGCCACGAGGCAGGAGGGCGCGCCCAAGGGGTAGGGCGCCCCCTACCTCGTGGGCCCCTCGTGGGTATCCTGACCTAGCTCCTTCGCCTATATATACTCTTATACCCTGAAAACATCCAGGGGACCCACAAAACCACTTTTCCACCACCGCAACCTTCTGTAATCGTGAGATCCCATCTAGGGGCTTTTCAGGTGTCCTGCCGCAGGGATTCGATCGTGGAGGGCTTCTACATCAACACCATTGCCTCTCCGATGATGTGTGAGTAGTTTACCACAGACCTACGGGTCCATAGCTAGTAGCTAGATGGCTTCTTCTCTCTCTTTGATTCTCATACCATGTTCTCCTCGATGTTCTTGGAGATCTATTCGATATAATATTCTTTTGTGGTGTGTTTGCCAAGATCCGATGAATTTTGGATTTATGATCAGATTGTCTATGAGTATTATTTGGTTCTTCTCTGAATTCTTATATGCATGATTTGATATCTTTTCAAGTCTCTTCGAATTATCGGTTTAGTTTGGCCTACTAGATTGATCTTTCTTGCAATGGGAGAAGTGCTTAGCTTTGGGTTCAATCTTCCGGTGTCCTTTCCCAGTGACAGTAGGGGCAGCAAGGCACGTATTGTATTGTTGCCATCGAGGATAAAAATATGGGGTTTTCATCATATTTATTGAGTTAATTCCTCTACATCATGTCATCTTACTTAATGTGTTACTCTATTCTTTATAAACTTAATACTCTAGATGCAGGCAGGAGTCGGTCGATGTGTGGAGTAATAGTAGTAGATGCATAATTGTATCGGTCTACTTGACACAAACGTGATGCCTATGTTCATGATCATTGCCTTAGATATCGCCATAACTTTGCGCTTTTCTATCAATTGCTCGGCAGTAATTTGTTCACCCACCGTAATATTTGCTATCTTGAGAGAAGCCACTAGTGAAACCTATGGCCCCCGGGTCTCTTTTCTATTATACAAGTTCTCTTTTACACCATACTAGTTTTCCGATCTACTATTTTGCAATTGTTTACTTTTTGATCTATAAACCAAAAATACCAAAAATATTTACTTTACCGTTTATCTTTCTCTATCAATTCACTTTTGCAAGTGACCTGAAGGGATTGACAACCCCTTGATCACGTAGGGTACAAGTTCTGATTGTTTGTGCAGGTATTCGGGACTTGTGCGTTGTCTCCGACTGGATTGATACCTTGGTTCTCAAACTGAGATAAATACTTTACGCTACTTTGCTGCATCAGCCTTTCCTCTTCAAGGGAAAAATCAACGCAAGCTCAAGAGATAGCAGCATTCTGATCCAATCGGTTGCCTCAGAATGAACTCGACACTGTTTCTTCGTCCGACCCAGCCGTTTGGCTGCCGATGAACAAAACATCGTTGTTGTATGCGTTCGAGACCCCGCCCGTATGTACGTACATGGCCATATTTTTTGCCATGTGGCTATACATACATGTACATGATTTAGACGGGACTGCCTGAACTGCTATGTCGGGGTACGACACGTGCCATTACTTACTCGACCACGATTCATCCTTGCAGAGAGACTGATCGACCAATATGTACGTACATGTTCGCGACCAGATAGACAACACTACGTACGCTTCGACCGGGTGGGTCCCAATTGTCAAGGAGGATAAGGGCGCACTTCCTTGCGTGTGAAGATATAGCTGTTAGGGAAAGGAATATTTTTTTGTGCGTAATAAGGAGGCACTTCCTTGCATTCAAAGATGTAGCTGGTGGGTCCAGCTGTCAGCCTCACCACGTAAATTCCTCTTCCGATGGTTGTCGTTCGTTGATTATGTTGACCACACCTTGTCGAGGGCACCAAGGTTGTGGACGATGGCGAGGCCCAGGAAGGGAATAACGTGGAGCTGAGGAAGACACAACAATGGATGCCCATGCGGAGGGGAGTATGAGGGTTGACTTGTTCAGCTGCGATGTGAGGCTGCCATCGCCAGAGGATAACAGGGGGTGTGGGTGAGTAGAGGGAAGCCTTGGCCAGTGATGGAGTTAGCATGGGGCGATGAGCCTGCGCGGTAGCACATCCGGCCATGGGAGGCAGGAGCAGGCGGTCCCGCCGGCACTGGTTTGGTTGGCTGGATCAAGAAGACCAGAGCTTGAAGAAGCTGCACGACCGTTGGATTCACATCAAACGGTCGCTGCTGCTAGAATTGTTTGTTGACTAAGTTGACAAAGCTCTGTGTACGTGTCAACTTAGTAGGCCCACAAGTGTGGGTCCCAGCTAACAAGGGGAGGAATCATTTTTCTTGCTCGTAATAAGGAGGCACTTTCTTGTGTGCGATCTTGGACCTCGTGGGTCCCAACTATCAGCCTCTCCACGTACAGTCCTCTTCCGATGGTTATCGTTCGTTGACCGCGTTGATGACTCTGTGCCGAGAGCACGAAGGTGGTGGACGATGGCGAGGCCTAGGAATAGAAGGAACTAGAGGCAAGGAAGATGCGACAGTGGTTGCCCATGCGGAGGGGAGTATGAGGGTTGACTGGTTCGACTATGGTGTGAGGCTCCGTTGCCGGAGAATAACAAAAGGTGCGAGTGAGTAGATATATGGCCTAGCCAGCTATGGGAGTAGGGTTAGGTGATGAGGCCTGTGCGGCAGCACAACCGACCACAGGCGGTGGGAGTAGGTGCTCCCGCCGGTGATGGTTTTGGCGGCTGAAGCAACAAGATTAGAGATTGAAGAAGCAGGATGGCCGTCGGATGTCAATCCAACGACTATGGCTGTCAGAATAGTTTGTTTACTACTATTTTTGACCATTAAATCATTTTATTGTTTAAAATGGACAACACCATGCGCAGGCTTCGTCCTAATGGGCCGACAAAGTCAGCTTCAAAAGCTGTGGCGGACATGCAGTCCATTTATTTAGGTTTTACAGTCCATTTCATTTTGTTTTCCAATACATCTAATTCTTGGGTTGGGTAAAAATAATAATAGCCGATTTACTATTTCTGGGAATTTACAGCACATTTGATTATTTACTCGAATACACCTACTTACTGTGCTGGGTGAAAAATAATATTGTGGACATGCAGCCCATTTATTATTTATGATAATTTACAACAATTTTGGTATGGACAGAGCATTTCTTATAAAAACAATGTTGGGTGAAAAAACAATGTTGGTCTGGACAGAGCATTTCTTATAAAAAAAATTATACTGATCTAGGAATTTTATTTTAAAAACTTAAGTTGGGCTTGGTATTCTTATTATATAAAAATAGAATTGAGGTGTGCATTTTCTTAAAAAAGCATAGGCTCGGATGCACTTATTTTAAGAACTGTTAGATATGCTTCTTAAAAAACTTAAGTTGGGCTTGGTATTCTTATTCTACGATCTGATCATGGAGGTAAATATCTGATTTACGAGTTTGGTATGCATTTAAGACAATGTGGAAATGTTTCATAACTCATGCCGCAATAGTGTGTCTGAACATCGTAATCGTGCACTATTAGATATGGTGCGCTCTATGATGTCTCTTACTAATTTGCCACTATCGTTTTGGGGTTATGAATTAGAGACAACAACATTCACTTTAAACAGGGCACCATCTAAATCCATCGAAACGACGCCATATGAATTATGGTTTGGAAGAAACCTAAGCTATAGTTTCTTAATGTTTGGGGATGCAACGCTTATGTTAAGAGGCTACAACCTGATAAGCTCGAACCTAAAGCAAAAAAATGTTTCTTCATAGGAAACCCTAAAGAGACAATTGGGTATACATTCTATCACAGATTAAAGGGCAAGATCTTTGTTGCCAAGAATGGATCCTTTCTAGAGAAGGAGTTTCTCTCGAAAGGAGTGGGAGGAAGGTAGAGCTTGACAAGCTTATCGAACCTTCTCTTGAATTGTAAAGTAGCGCATCATAGAAAGATGTTCCCATGGTGCCTACACAATCTAGGGTGGAAGCTAATGATGATGCTCAAGAAACTTTAAATGAGGCTACTACTGAACTTCGTAGGTCGACAAGGACGCATACCGCCCTTGAACGGTATGGTATTCCTATATTGGAAATCATGTTGTTAGACAACGATGTACCTATGAACTATGAGGAAGCAATGATGAGCCCAGATTCTGAAAAATGTCTAGAGGCCATGAAATTCGAAATAGGATCCATGTACAAAAACCAAGTATGGACTATGGTGGACTTACCCGATGACCGAAAGGCCATGGAGAACAAATATACTTTTAAGAAGAAAACATAAGTTGATGGTAATGTCACTGTCTATAAAGATCGACTTATCGCAAAAGGTTTTCGACAAGTTCAAGGAGTTGACTATGATGAGACTTTCTCACCCGTAGCGATGCTGAAGTCTGTTAGGATTATGTTAGCAATTGCTGCATTTTTCGATTATGAAATCTAGCATATGAATGTCAAAATGTCATTCCTTAATGGGTACATTAAGGAATTGTCGTATATGATGGAACCCGAAGGTTTTGTTAATCCTAAGGATGCTAATAAAGTATGCAAGCTCCAGTGATCCATTTATGGATTGCTGCAAGCATCTCGGAGTTGAAATCTTTTCTTTGATGAGGTGATCAAAGCTTTTGGATTTATCCACGCTTATGGAGAAGCTCGTATTTACAAGAAAGTTAGCGGGAGCTCTATAACATTTCTAATACTGTATGTGGATAACATATTATTGATTGGAAATAATGTAGAACTTTTGGAAAGCATAAAGGGATATTTGAACAAGAGTTTTTCAATAAAATACCTCAGTGAAGCAGCTTACATATTGGGCATCAAGATCTACAGAGATAGATCAAGAAGCTTAATAGGACTTTCATAAGCACATACCTTGAAAAAGTTTTGAAGAAATTCAAAATGGACCAGTCAAAGAAGGGGTTCTTGCCCATGTTGCAAGGTATGAAGTTGATTAAGAGTCAATGCCTAGCTATAACAAAAGAAAGATTAAAGATGAAAGTCCTACCCTAGACCTAATGTGTGCCTTGCATTACTATGACTAGTAGGTACCAAAGTGATCCAGGAGTTGAACACTAGATAGCAGTCAAAAATGTCCTTAATTACCCAAAGAGGACTAAGGAATTATTTCTAGTTTATGGAGGTGATATGATCTCATCGTAAAGGGTTACGTCGATGCTAGCTTTGACACTGATCTGGATGACTCAAAGTCTCAGTCTGAATACATATTTATTTTAAATGGTGGAGCAGCCAGTTGGAGTAGCTCTAAGAAGAGCGTTGTAGCAGCATCAACAACTGAAGCAGAATACATAGCTGCTTTGGAAGCGGCGTAGGAGGCGGTCTGGATGAAGGAGTTCATATCTGAACTAGGTGTGATTCCTAGTGCATTGGATCCCATGACTATCTATTGTGACCACACTAGTGCCATTGCCATTGCAAAGGAGCCAAGGTTTCACAAGAAAAGTAAGCACATCAAACACCGCTTCAACTCCATCCGTGACTACTCGAAATGACGAACTTCAACAATGGTGCATACTCGGGGAGAACACTTTTATCTTGAAATTAAGTGAAGGGATTATCTTATAATGCTACCATCGTTCTAAGCAAAGTAAGATGCATGAAGGATAAACATCACATGCAATCAAAATATGTGACATGATATGGCCGTCATCATCATGTGCTTTTCATCTCCATCTCTGAAGCAACATCATGATCTCCATCTTCACCGGCGTGACACCCTTGATCTCCATCGTTGCGTCGGGGTCGTCTCGCCAACTATTGCTAACGCATAGCGATAAAGTAAAGAAATTACATGGCGCTTAATGACTGACACGCAGGTCATACAATAATTAAAAGACAACCCTAAGGCTCATGCCGGTTATCGATATTATAAAACATGATCATCTCATACAACAACGTATATCACATCACCTCTTGACCATATCACATCCCTGCAAAAAGAAGTTAGATGTCTTCTACTTTGTTGTTGCAAGTTTTACTTGGCTGCTATGGGTAACTAGCAAGAACCGTTCTTACCTACGCAAAACCACAATGGTGATTATCAAGTTTGCTGTTTTTACCTTCTGCAAGGACTGGTCGTGGTAAAATTCGATTCAACTAAAGTGAGGGAAACAGACACCCACCTGCCACCTCATGCAAAACAAGTTGCATCAGTCGGTGGAACCGATCTCATGTATGTGGACATATAAGGTTGGTTCGGGCCGCTTCATCGCACAATACTGCCGAATCAAAATAAGACGTTGGTGGTAAGCAGTATGAACATCACTGACCACAACTCCTTTGTGTTCTACTTGTGCATATCATCTACACATAGACCTGTATCATGATGCCACTAAAGGGGAACGTTGCATGGCAAGCAAAAAAAATTCTACGCACACGCAAGATCTATCCATGGAGATGCATAGCTACGAGCGGGGGAGAGCATCTACATACCCTTGTAGATTGCTAAGCGAAAGCGTTTATCAACGCGGTTGATGTAGTCGTACACCTTCATGATCCGTCCTGATCAAGTACCGAATGTGCGGCACCTCCGCGTTCAGCACACGTTTAGCTCGGTGACGTCCTTGCCTTCTTGATCCAGCAAGAGGGGCGAAGTAGTAGATGAGTTCCGCGGCACGACGGCGTGGTGACGGTGGTGGTGAAGAACAATCTTCGCAGGGCTTCGCTAAGCACAATAGAAACTATGACAGAGGATAAACTAGAGGGAGCGGGGTTGCTAGCACACGACTTGGTGAATCTTGATGTCTTCCGGGTGCTAGCCCTGCCCTCTATTTATATGTTGAGCCTTGGGGTCGTTTCTTGGAGAAAGACCCTCCTCAAAGTCGGTTTGCCACGCAGGGCAAGATTCCTTCTCGGACTCCAAGACCAGACGTCAGGGTCCTCGACGTCTGGCCCAGACGCCGGGGTCCCTGGCGTCTATCCCCTGGTCTCTGCAAAACTGCCTTTTGCACCTTCCTAAAGCCCATGGGCTTTACCCCTTGGCCCAAATAAAGTGTTCTCGCACCAGAACATTTTGGGAAACATCTGAAACCCTTTCCGGTGAATTACGGAACCCTTCTAGAAACCAAACACTATTATCCCATATATCAATCTTTATCTCTGGACTATTCCGGAGCTCCTTGTCATGTTTGTGATCTCATCGAGGACTCCAAACAACATTCAGACACCAACATACATAACTCATATAATACTATATCATCAACGAACGTTAAGTGTGCGGAACCTACGGATTCGAGAATGATGTAGACATGACCGAGATGCTTCTCCGATCAATAACCAACAGTGGGACCTGGATGCCCATATTAGTTCTTACATATTCTACGAAGAGCTTTATCGGTCGAACCTTTATGACAACATACGTAGTTCCCTTTGTTCGTCGGTATGTTATTTGCCCAAGATTCGATCATTGGTATCTCCATACCTAGTTCAATCTCATTACTGGCAACCCTTTTAACTTGTTCCGTAATACATCATCTCGTAACTAAATCCTTAGTCACTTTTCTTGCAAACTTCTTGTGATGTTGTATTACTGAGAGGGCCTAGAGATACCTCTCCGTCATAAGGAGTGACAAATCCCAGTATCGATCCATGCCAACTCAACAGACACCTTCGGAGATACCTATAGATCACATTTATGATCACCCAGTTACGTTATGACGTTTCATGGCACACAAGGCATTCCTCCGGAGTCCAGGAGTTGCATGATCTCAAGGTCGAAGAAACATGTATTTGACATTAAGAAAGTATGCTAACGGTTGGGTCTTGTCCATTACATCATTCTCCTAATGGTGTGATCCCCTTATCAAATGACAACTCATGTCTATGGTTAGGAAACCTTAACCATCTTTGATCAACAAGCTAGTCTAGTAAAGGCTCACTAGGGACCAGTATTTGTTTATGTATCCACACATGTATTTAAGTTTTCGGTCAATACAATTCTAGCATGAATAATAAACCTTTATCATGATTAAGGAAATATAATAATAACCATTTTATTATTGCCTCTAGGGCATATTTCCATCAGAGGGCTCATGACGCATGGGCCCTATGCGTTGAAAGTGCCTGACCCTGACAACATGCGAAGAATGCATCCGGCCCAGGCCCGGGGGCTACTATCGGTACCGCGACTTCTGGGTTCACGGAGCCAACAACGCACAAGATATGGTCGCCTCTGGTCAAGACTCAAGAAGATAGAAGAGTTGCTCATCACATGTTTCTTTAACCCCCCCCCCCCAACCAGTGGTGGTATGCAGATCTCCGTGAAGAGCTACATCAAAAAGTTCTCCAGAAAGGAGCTCAGGCTCCGTAATGGCATGCAGATCTTTTTCAAAGTTTGCATAGTTGCCATTCGAGTTCACCAAAGGTGGAGGTAGCAAGACGAAACCGTCCGAGAACGAGCCTGGATGATCAAGAACCCGCAACGACCATGCCCGGCAATGACCACCTCTAGCCGGCCCGCACTCTTCAAGCCATCGCCCCCCCCCCCCCCCCACACACACACACATATGGCGTGGTTGTTCTGTGTGCACAAAGCTTTTGCACCATGTGTAAGAAAGGCAGGCGCGTTGGTGGAGGGACAAGACATGAGGGATGAATCACTCCTGCACTCTGCCGCATGGTGCACACCTGCATGGGGACGTGTTGTGCCCAGCTCAAGTCGCACCAGGAGCGGTAGTGAAAAGACAGGCGTTCGTTCCCGAAGACAAGAAGGTGAAGACACATCACCAAGCATTTAACGCATCTACCTACCTGGTCGGACCCAGTTAACTTCCTTAGTGGCGAAGCCATTTTGGTATCCCTTGAGCTATAAAAGGAGGACCTAGCTAGTAAGGAAGAAAGGTAAAAAGAGGGAAAAGAAAGAGAGAGAAAAAAGGGAGAGAGAAACAAGGTTGAACACTTGGTAGAACACCAGTAGGAGCACACTACTCTTCCCGTTCCCAGGAAGGACTTGTAGCTCGATATCCACTACAAAAAACCACACACAAAAAGCAGGAGTAGTGTATTACGCAACCATGCGGCCCGAACCTGGGTAAATCATCGTGTCAAGTACGTGCATTTTCATAGTGTAGGTCCTCTCCTTGCGCCCTGCTCATGAATAGCAGAAGGATGTCCATAGTCCACGGTGTCTCGCGTGTGTTCTGCACACGCGCGGCGACAAAGACATCGCCAAAAAATCAGTTTGGAACGTCACCAAAGTTGCCGAGGGCGCTGCCCCGGGAGGAAAACACCCGGTGACAGTGGACCGCCACAGAAAATGATTTTAGACGACGTTTCCTGTGTTGTCACCAGGGTTTTCGTCATTGAATAACATGGATTTTGTAGTGTGCTAGAACCGACAAGACACAGTGCTACAACAGACTAGGAGTGGCACCATGATGGTTGCAATCCGCGGCGTTATAAGTTGTTGATAACGGAGAAAGGTTCAGATGCGATTGCGGATGTGACAGGAAAGTTGTGAGTTGTGACAAGGACGATGGTGCGCGAGCATCGAAGGTGGGTGTCGCACCCGGTGCTACAAAGTGGGTAGGGGCGGGCGGCGAGATGGCTGGAGCCTGCCCATAGGGAAGGAGGGGCGTGTTGCCTGCGAAGGAAGGAGAGTATTCTATATGTGATAGATAATCCAAATGCAAACATTTGTCTTCTAAAAAGGGAAATATTGAATGAATAGAGCGTAAATTCTGAAACTTTAGTATTTCTTTTTCTTTCGGACAAGATAATTCCCGTAGCTAGAATTGGATTTCCACAATGCTCGCAAACCCTTCAGATAGAATCTGAGAATAAAACTCAGAATAAAAATAATTTATGTAATCCAATAATGGATCTTGGTTAGGATGATTAACCGAGTTATCCAAAAAAATCTGCTGATACATTCGAATAATTAAACGTTCCACAAGTAGTGAACTAAATTTTTTGCTATTACAACTAACAACTATTTCCAAAGGTTCATAATCATTTAATCCATAATCGTGGGCAAATGCATAAATATATTCCTGAAAGAGAAGTGGGTAGACAAAGTATTGTTGACCAGATTTATGTTTTTCTGAATACCCTTCAAATTTTTTCCATTTGTATTTCTACTTGAATCAGAGAGAAGAAGCATTTCTGGGCTTATCAATGATGATACATAGTGCAAAAGGGTGTTGCATTTTTAATACAAGCCCTGACAAGAAAGGGCTTGGCTGCCGCCGGTCAACCAGCGCCTATCATTGCCCTAATTAATTCCTGCAAGCCTGCTCCTCAGATCCATTCAACGGTACTTAAGAAAAAATATACAAGAAATGGAAATTTAAAGTATTCCGTTTGGTCAGTCGTCCGAAGTCTTGATAATTAACCACAAGTCTTCTTGTCGATGAAGGTTTGTAGATCAGTTAGTACTTCAATTATTATAGTAATATTTCCAAACCAGCAAGTACCAACCGAACTCTACTCGTAGAGCATCTCCAACAGCCGCGCTATAGCGCCGCGCGCAAAAACTGATTTGGCGCGCGCCGAACGCCTGGTTTGGCGCGCGCCGAACGCCTGGTTTGGCGCGGCGCGCGGCGTTTGCTCCAGCAGCCGCGCTGTAAAGCCGCGCACGCGCAGCTTCAGCAGGCGCGGTAAAATACAGCGCGCGAACATTTTTTTCATAGATAAAACGATGCATATAGATAGATAGATAGTTCAATATACATAGATAGATAGGCACTACTACGGCATACAAAGATAGATAGGCACTACTACGGCATAGATAAAAGCTACTCCAAGTCGCTACCATCATCATCACCATCATCATCCTCGTCGGTGTCGTCCGAGGTTGAGAGCCATATGTCCTCCCAACGGTCATCGTCGGGTGTGAAGAATGACCTCCCACCTGCTGAAACAATGTCGCACTGAGCGTTCGCCAATGCCTTCCGCTGACGCCGGTCAGCCCGCTCCGCACGGTGCCTTGCCGTCCTCTCCGCCCAGTAGGCGTGCTCGTCGGCGACGTCCTCCGGGTGGCGACGGC
Source organism: Triticum timopheevii (assembly GCA_963921465.1). NCBI lineage: Eukaryota > Viridiplantae > Streptophyta > Magnoliopsida > Poales > Poaceae > Triticum > Triticum timopheevii. Next base: position 374,616,840 of record OY997270.1, read on the forward strand.
GCCACTCCGCCATGGCTCGCTCGTCCTCCTCGGCGACGAGGAGGCGGCGCTGCCGCCGAGCGTGGTCGGCACGGTCCATGTCGGTGATGAGACGCGGCGGAGGGGCGACGCGCTGCGCCTGCTCGCGCGTGAAGACGTCCCGGAAGTTCATCTGCGACCGGGGCCTGTCCAAGCGCCACGCCGCCGCGTCGTACGTGTGGGCCGCCTCGTGCGCACTCCGGAATGTCCCGAGGCCGAGCCGCATGTCGCCGGACCGTATCTCGGCGGAGAACCAGCCGTTGGGGCGCGCGCGGACGCCGCGATAGTCCGAAGCACCCCGGCGGCGCGGCGGCATGGTGGCGCGGTGGTGGCGCGAAAAAGCTGCGAAACGGCAAGCGGCGAGCTTGCGAGGGAAGGGCGCGTGGCTGTGTGCGTGGCTGTGTGCGGTGCGCGTTGCGAGCGCAGCAATTTATAGGCGCGCGCTAAGCGGCGCGGTAGTTTTGGCGCGCCGCGTGCCGCTTTCTCCCGCGCGCGTGCAAGCGCGGTAAGTTCCCGCCACCGCTGGAGCGCGCGGAATCAGCCGGCGCGCGCTAAATCGCGATTTTACCGCGCGCGCGCCTTTTGCCGCGCCTGTTGGAGATGCTCGTAGTAAGGGGGTTCACACACACACAGACACACACACAGAGGGAGGATGAGCTCAGAGAAAGAGAGAGAGAGGATGGGCTCCGCGGCGAATGCTGCCGAAGCAATCCTGCTCACCTTGAAGAGCCTCTTTAAGCAAGACAATGTTACTGGCATGGCCAGTGTGGAGCTTTGGGTGCTGTTGACGACGGTGCTACTGCTGTGGAGGTTCGTCCTCGACTTCTCTGGGCCATGGTTTGGGAAGCCGCGCAAGACGGTTGTTGTGGTCACCTTGGAGATACTTAACCAAAACTTGGTGATCTACACCATGGGACTGATGCAACTATCGGGCGCGAAGGTGAACGACTACTTCCAGGTGTGGGCGGTGTTGCTGGTCACCCTGCAGTACAGCGTCAAGACCGGGCGCCCATACACCCGGTCCAAGCAGGTTCCGTTGCTGGATCTGATGTCCTCCTTCTGGTCAGCCAATCTCCTTCGGGTGCAGACCTTCAACCTCCTCAGGTTTCCCCTCTGGTTGATTTGGTCCCTGAATTCAGTTCGCATCATTGTGCTCTTCGTCACCACCGGTAAAGGGGAGACTAATAACCAAGAGAGCATGAGGCTGGTGAGCGACTACATGAGCTATGAGGACAATCTATCTGCTGGTGGTGATCTGCAGGTATCAGACATGAGAGGGTGCAAGTACCTGGTGCATGGGGAGCACCGGGTGTTGAAGGAAATACAAGAAGGCCCGCGGGTGGGAACAAGAACACTATCTTCTTGTTTCAGAAGGAAGAGGAAAATACGCGGGTCTGACAGGAGCCACAAGATTCGACTGGATCCAGATGGAGTCCACAAGAATCACCTCGTCACCGTGGAGAAGATATGGCATGACACCAGCGACAGCAGCTTGTTGGGAGACACAGCAGACCCTCGGAACCAGCGCAAGGACCTGTGCCTCTCCTTCTCGCTGTACAAGCTGCTGCGCCGTCAGTTCTATGATCTCCCAGTGCATGAACTGAAGAGGCCGCAGGGGGAGAAGAAGATCCGCAAGCTCGTCTTCGACTACATCCTCAAGGACTGGGAGAGGGCGTTCCGCATCGTAGGGGTGGAGCTGTCCTTCCTCCAAGACCTATTCTACAGCAAGCACGCCACCGTGTTTGCTGGCGGACTCATGGTTCCGCTCCGGAGCCTGGTGCTGTCGCTGTCTTTGGCCACGGCGACGGGGTATATTGCTTATCCTGCCCGGTACATACCCGAGCGGATGGATCCAGCAGACCAGAACAGGATCACACACGGCGTGTTCATCACACGCCTCATGGTCGGCATCATCGTTCTCAAGGAGCTCTTGGAGATTGTTCTCTATGTGTTGTCACGGTGGGCCAAGGTTCTGGTGCTGTGCAAGTACGTCCAGCATCGGTGCTTGCGGCGTCCGGTGGTGGAGATGGCGATGAGGTGCATGCTGTTTTTCGGTAGCAAAGCAAAATGGAGTCAAACAATCAGGCAGCAGAACCTTCTAGTTACACGCCTTGTGCTGAGGCTAACAGATGTGCTGCCTCCGCTTACCTGGAGTCTGGTACTCCGTCGAGGGTTAGTTCCCGGAAAAACCGCCCTGAAGGATTACACCAAGACTGCGATATTAGATTCGCTCAAGAACTTGGAGAAGGAAGGGCTGGCGCTGGATAAGTACTTCTCAAACGCCTTCAAATCAAATCAAGACGAGAGGGTGGTGGAGTGGCCAAGCAACCTCAAGTTAGACACCCACATCATACTGGTCTGGCACATCGCCACCAGCCTATGTGAGATCGAATTCTTCAACGGCGTCCAGAACCTCAGGGCTGTGCAGCGACCGCGGCCTTTCGTGCAGTATTCAAGAAAGATTACCGACGAACAGTTTGAGCAGTACGCGACTGCAGCCAGCTTATCCAACTATTGTGCGTATCTGGTCGGGAAGGCCCTGGTGCCCGATAATCCCATTGTTGCCGGAATGGTCCTTGATGAGGTAATCAAAGAAATTGACCACGTTACTTCCGAATTCAGTATCAAGGTGCTTGAGAAAAAGCCTCGACTCATGCAACTGGAAGATGTGTACAGCAGCCTTATGGAGACAGTGCACAAACCATGCAAGAACCCTGATCACCAGAGCTGGGGCTTGGGCCATGACCTGGAAGCAGTAACATCAGAGGAAATCGATCAAGTGAGGGGAAAAGATGATGATAAAGGTCTCCACATTGGGTGCTCCTTAACAAGGATGGGTGCAATGCTGTGGGAGAACCTGGCATATGTGTATCGAGGCGACTTAGAAAGCCTTTGGAGGGACCTGGCCAACTTCTGGACGGGGTTTCTCCTCCACCTGGCCATGAACACAAGCGCAGCCACGCACGGGAAGCACCTCGCCGGCGACAGTGAGCTCATCACACACCTGTGGGCGCTGCTCTCGCACGCCGGCTTTCACGGGGACGCCAACGACGGCGAGGAGGGGCCAGACAAAGACAACAACCCTGATCTCGACCAGGCAGTAAAGGATGCATGAAAAATTCTTGCTCGACTCCTTGCGCCGCGCGCGGCGCCGGCATCCTTGTCGTATTCTTTTTTGTGCCTTTTGGTATTTGTTCGTACTGCTATTTATCTTTCACTTTCACTTTTGGTAATTGTTAATTTCAGTTCAGTTTAAGTTCATTTGACCAGGGATTTGTAGAAACACTGTATTTATCATTTGTCAGATTAGAACCATCTTTGTCATTCTTGGTTAATTTTCTTTTTTTCTTTTTTAGTTATTAATTTATCCATTCCACAGATTCCAAGTCCTTACTCCACTGTCAGTGTTTGTTCAGTTTGTAGATACAAGAATTTCTTCTTGCAGCCTTTTATTTTTTAGTGCCTGGCACACTTTTTGGTGTGTACCATTTGGCATCCAGAAAACACACAAAAAGGCAGTGGATATCCTGGACATCCAGAAGCACGGGCTTGCTGGACTAAGGTTGGAGTGAGGGAGCTTCAGTACTGCTATGTACAACACTTCCCGTGCCGCTCACATCTTCTTCAAGGGATGGAAGGAGATGTGACCGCCACAGGAAGTGTGGTACACAGCAGTTCATCAATTATTTTTCATATATTTTTTCTATCTTGGGGATTTTTTAGATCAGCTGGCACATTGCAAAGATAGAGATGGTTGCTCATTCAGGTTCCTCCTTAACTCGGTTTCATTTATTTCTCATTGATCATTTTGTCAATAACTCGATATTGTAGTCATCTTTGGTCATATTCAAACCCTCATTCAGTTATTTTAATTATCTCAGTCCTCACTTTATTATTTAGTCATTTCTCGTTATCTTGCACTTTTCACTTTTTCAGTTCTTTTATGTGTTGCCATTGTTCATTGAAATCATTATTTAACAGTATTCAATCTATATTTTTCTGTCTTTCTCAGTTTTTCATCTTTATTCATTCAAATTATTTATTCAGTTTTATCTTTGTCTACTCATCATGTTGTTTCTATGTCGTAATCAGTGTTTGGTTTTTTCTTCATTTCCTTCAGTTTAGGGACCTTAATTCACCCTTTTGTTTAAGTAATTTGTTGTCATTTGTCAGTCTGTTTGTTCAGTGCCTTAGTGTTTTTTAATTCTATATTGAAATCAGTGTTGGGACTTTTCTTTATTTTCCAGTTCGTGAGGTTTCATTCGTTCATTTTTTTCAGTCACTCTGCAATGCAGCTTCCAAAATCTTTGGTTCTCATTTCAGTCATGTTTCATTTAGTTGATCACTGTGTGTTCTCTCTTCAGTTTCAGTATGTCAGTTTTAGTAATTGTTCAGACTGTCGTCGCATCTTCTGTTAGTCTATATTTAGCTAAAAAATTGTAGCATGTTCATTAGTATCAGTCAGTGTTCAGATAGTGGACTCATCAGTCAATATTCAGAGAGCATGCATCATTGTTCTGTTTTTCATTCTTGAGTTTTGAGTCACTGTTCATTCGTTCGCATGATATTATTATCAGTATCTTCAGTTTTTTTGTAATAGTTTAAAATTCGGTAGCTCTCATTAGTCAATGTTCAAGTAGTTAGCTCAAGGGTGAATGTTCAGTCCCTCTGGTTTCATTTGCCCATGTTTTCAGTCACTTGGCAACACACCATTGGACAGAAACTTCAACCTAGACTGAAATGAAAATCAGGCGACTGATCGTTAGACAGTCCCTTATCTTTTTTATATGCGTGTCTGCTTCAGATTGAAAATCCAGATCCGTTTATTCAATAAGGGTGTCATTCGTTAAGTACCATTCCAAAAGTAGGCATTTCTTTCTCTGATAGCACCGCTCTGTTTCTACCTACGGACTTTGTACTAGAAAAGGAGAAGTGGGGAATTTGTAAAAGAGAAAATAGACTTGTTGTCGCAAACTTGCAAATACTCCTCAAGCGACACTCTAGGATTGGGCGGGTCGCCCCTCTGTCGCTCTGGGTGAGGGTGGCACGAGTTTTTCGCAAACAAAAGCACCGGCGAAAATGTCAGCGAATAGGGCATCGAGGGCATAGTACTCGTTCATCGGGATCAATTGGCCGCATGCCCTGTTGCGATTGAGCCCTCGATGACCATTGATCAATCCCTTAAAATCGACAAGCGGCATGGAGCCGGGTGTAGTGTTGGAGGAGATGAGACGTCAAGTTTCCGAAAGGGTGTGGCGAGGCAGTTTACCTCTTGAAATCACATGGGCCTCAAATGCAAACCCTATATCTCACTGATAGTGCGACATCTGTTCTCTCGCTTGAAGTGTGTGCAGTTATGGGCTGGCCCATTAGCGCACACATAAAACCAAAGATATATGAGAAAAAAGGATCACCAAGGATCGATCCACCATGGTGCCGTTAATAGCATGCTATAACGTTCTGATCAATGTCTCGTTAAATAAATCGATGTATGATGTCTCACTAAGAGCGTATTTTAAGAGTCACATTATTTTGTAATAGCATGTTATTTTTTCACTGAATTCCTAGGTCTCCACGGTACTGGGTAGCGCTGCCAGCCATTCAGGCACAATCTGGTTTAAGCTAAAACAGAAGGCGCGACCAAATTGAGGGAAAATAGCTGACCTGGCCAGGTTTCTGGTTTCCTAGCCGCGTTTTTCGGTAGCTTCCATATTTTTCCACTAGTTTTATGCCTTTTTTGTTTGTGCTTTTCTTCGTTTTCTCATTGGTTTTCTTCGTTTCCTTCTCTTTTTCCATTAGTTTCTTTCTTTTTACGTTTTTCTTTGGTTGTCTTTGCTTCTTTCTCAGTTATACTGGATTTATTTCTTATGTTTCTTTTTTCATCATTTTTCTTTGATTTTGTTTCTTTCTTTCTCTTTTTCAAGGCTTTCGTTGTTTCTTTCTCGGTTTTCACTATTTCCATTCTTTTGCATTGGTTTTTTTCTTTGTATATTTTTTCGTTTCATTGTTTTCTTTGTTACTTTGTCGGTTTTCACTATTTTCTGCCTTTTTTGCATTGGGTTTGATCTTTCTATTTTTCCTTTTTTTCCTCTGTTTTTCTTTGTTTCACTCTCGGCTTTCTTTTTTAAAATGTATAATTACCATTTTTCGAATAATTTAATAACATGTTTCAAATGCTTGATTAAAGATTTTATAATACATGATGAACACATTTTCATACAAATTGTATATTTTTTGTATACATTACTCGTGTATAAGAGAAACATTTTTTAATACATATTTAACATTTTTTTCAAATGCTTGATTAATATTTTTAAATATATTATCAACTTTTTTCATACACATTTGTGTATTTTGTGTATACATTATTCGTATACATGAGAAACATTTTTCAAATGCATGATTCACATTTTTTAAATACTTGATTAATATTTTTCACATGCTTGATTAATATGTTTTAAATACACATTGTTTTTTAAGTATACATTGGTTTTGTATTCATGAGAAACATTTTTTATGCACATTTAACATTTTTCAAATGCTTGATTTAAAATTTTCAAATACTTCATGAACATTTTTCAAATGCTTTGGATTAACATTCTTTCAAATACATGATCAAATTTTTCATACACATTGTTTATTTTTATAGACATTTAATATTTTTCAAGTACTTAATTAAAATTTTCATAGGCAAAGGCCGGGCCGATTACAGCGCGCCCTTCAGGCGAGGCTACCCTACGTGTGGCTATAAGCGAGACATAGTGGTGCCCGGACTCGAACCGATATGGATTAGGTACATAATTCTGTTTTTTCTTTTTCGTGAAAGCCCGTTGCTGATTCAGCCTTCAGAGAGCGAGAATAGTACGGAGTAGGCGGTTACTCGCTTTGCTGCTTGTTGCATACACGCAGCTTTTCATCTCTCAATTTTTGGCAGAGTCTAGATTTGGTCCCTCAACTCCAAAACCGTACAACTTGCACCCTTAACTTCTAAAACCGGACAAGATTCATCCCTAGTCACGGTTTTCGTCGATTTTGGTGCTGTCCCACCCCGGTTTTGACCGTGTCGACTCAAATTCCCGTACATTTTTCAAGTCCGCGCAATGTTTTCAAATTTTGGTACTTTTTCAAATGCATGAACTTTTTAAATATGTGTGTACTTTTCTCAAATCCGCGTACTTTTTCCAAGTTCATGTACTTTTTTCAAATTTGCGTACTTTTTGAAAGTTCATGTAGTTTCTTCAAATTCATGTAATTTTTTAAAATTGACGAACTTTTTCATATTCATGTACATTTTTTGGAAAGAGTTCATGAATTTGAAATTTTATGTGAACTTGAGAAAAGTACGTGGATTTGGATATTTTTTACCCAAAATATATGGATTTGAAAAAATTATGTCAACTTGAAACAAGTATGTGAATTTCAAACAAAGTTCCTGGATTGGAAAAGGAACGCGGATTTGAAAAAAATATGTGAACTTCAAAAAGTATCCGGATTTGAAACAAGTACATGAATTTCAAAAATAGTTCATGGATTTGAAAACATACTTGGGTTTGATTAAATTAGACAAACTTGGAAAAAAATGTACATATTTGAAAAAAGTACGCAAAATTTAAAAAACACAAATTTGAAAAAGTACGGAGATTTAAAAATAGTTCACTGATTTGAAAAAGGTATGCTTATTTTGAAAAAATTATGCGAACTTGTAAAAACTACACGGATTTGAAAAGTGTGTGTGTGAATTTCGAATAGTTCACGGATATAAAAAATTACACGAATTTGAGAGAGCACCGGACAAAACCGGGGTGACTCAGCACCAAAACCGGTCAGAACCGAGACCAGGGACGAACCTTGTCCAGTTTCGGTAGTTGGGGGTGCAAGTTGTCTGGTTTTGAGGTCAAGGGACCAAATTTAGACTCCACTAAGAGTTGAGGGATGAAAAGTATATTTTTCTCATCTTTATACATATGAACTAAACATATTCTGGTGCAGAAAAATAAAGAGTGAGCTGTCAACTCGTCATGAGAAATCATATTCGGCTAAAGTCGCCATAATTCGCTTCAAATAAAGGAAAGGAAAAGTTTGCACAAAAGAGGCAATTCAAAAGGGTCCCCAGGTAAAGAAGAAAGTCTGCACGCTGAGGAAAGCAAGGTTTTTTGGGGACTCGAAATCTGATCCTCGGCCATATGTATGTACGTAGAGAATACCAGACGTAGATGCCGAACCGAATGCACGCAGGAAAATTCCTTTCAAGTAAAGTACCATGTGTTTCCTCAAAGAAAGATGGCGCAAAAGTTGTTAGACAAAACAAAGGTGCCCTAGGGCTTGTATTCTAGCTACACGACTAGAGCCCTATCATTTCTAAACAAAACAGCCACGGCTGATCTGAAACATGAGTGCGTGGTAGTATACATTTTACCACACTGGAGTGATTTGATAGTACTATACCTTTTATAAGCACATTTAGTTTTGTTTCTTTTAATCGTGACGGCGAGTAGTGTAAAATTACTGCATAGATGGACGCATCCCTACACGATATGCGCCTTCTAAATACTAAGAGCAGCTGGCCGCATTTGAAAAGGAATCCGAGAAAATGTGGAAAAAACTCACAAGTAGCGAGAAAACCCTCAAACTGACGAAATTTGTCCCTAAGCCGAACAACATCGGCTCCAAGAGGAATCTGTGCCTGACACTTCGCCGACCAACTATGTAAGAAGTCGAAGGGCCCTACGTAAGATGATGAGGAATTAACTGAGATTAATTGAACCAATGAGAGCAACACAAACCCAGGACTTTCGAGAACATTAGGGGCATGTTCGATTGACAGGTAATTGAAGGGTATTGGCAAGGATTGAGGGGGGTTGAATCCTCTACAAGCCAAAATCCCCTCCAATCATCTTCAATCCTCTTGGGAGGGAATGTAATCAAACAAGGCCTAGATGGGAAGTCGCTCAACTCATGGCTAATTGTAAATCCTTGATAGTTATCTGCCTCGAGATCAATAGAGAGCAGTAGAGCACACAGAATTATTTCCTTTTGCTTTCCATGTTGTCTAATGTTTGTTTTGGTGGTTTCGAAGTATTCCCCTTCTTTATTTTTCAAGCAACTTGCCAAGGCAAGGACAAGAACTTTGTCATTCCATACAAGAAGGAGAGAGTTGCCCAAGTAACTGAAGGAAAACTAGGTGAAAACAAAAATATAGAAAGTAAAAACACAAAAAGGGAAACCAGACTATGGGTAGGGTTTAGATGCGCACACACACAACCATCCCACGCATAACGTTAAGGAACACCGTATGATTGTAAGATTGTCGATTCACCGATCGTTCATCGTAGAACGAAGTCATGTAAATCATGTTAGAAATCCGTCACCAAAAAATCATGTTTGGCTAAAATAAACACTTGGAATGAGCGGTTAGCTGTCTCGGAAACAATCAACAACATACTATTGCAATGGATCTAAAAAAGCTAAAAAAAACATATTGACTTGAAAATAAGATAACATAGACAAATGATCATGAGATATACATAACGTAACTTTTTTTCCCAGCGTCGAGATAACATCGCTAAAGCTCATTTTCCATCGACATGGCTTGTCATCAAGCAAGCTCCTGCGAATTTCGGCCCATGTTGGGAAAGAGAGAAAAAGGCAGGCCGCACGCACTCGCATGCGCGGGAAAGGCCCGCCCCGCAATGATGGGTTTTCATTTTGGCATATATTCCCTCCCTCCCCCGACACACAAAAGGCGTCCGCCTCCGTCCGGACACTCTCCCTCCGTCAGCTCACCTCAGCTCAGGCTACAAAATCAGCTGCAAAGGACAGTTAGGGCCTTTAATCCCCAGGCTTTGGCAAGCCTAAACTAATCTGCCATGGCTGCTTTGGCTAAAGAGAGGGAGGGAATACGATGATGAACGCCTAATAACAAACCTGGCCTTTTGTCTTTCGTTCCGACGGAGAATCCAATGATGCCCCCTCCGTGTGAGATCACCGTTTTTTTCGAAACGGACGGACGCTTCGTGTGAGGTTGATTCCCATGTGACATCCACACGTACAAAGTGCATTGCAGCTAGTGATCATCTCCACAGTTCTACTACTCCAGTGCAGTGTAGTTTAGTGGGCTGTGGACATCCAGTACCTCGTTCATTGCACATAAATTTGGTACAAATCATGTGTCAATCACACTTAGTAATGATATAGCCTCGTCCAGTCGTCCTGTTCAGCTAGACACCAGACCAGAGTAGCCAGAACCAGACTATCTATCAGTGGCACTGGGTCACTGGCCGGGAACAGGGAATGGTGCGGTGTCAGCGGTGGAAGAGAACGTTCTATGCGGTAGGAGTCGTCCCGGCCGGCCGGGGACGACCACCGTGCGCCCCACCTTTTTCTGAGCAGCACGGCTGGCTGGGCCGGCCGGCCGGCAGCGCCACCACGCCGTCCTTCCCGGTTCCCGAGACGCCCGCCACCACCCTTCTCCCTAAAGATGACAAAGGAGCAAAAGAACGTGTGGAAAAGAGGAGCTGCACCTTACCCCGGCCTCTTCCCGACGCTTTCTAAAGCTCTTTTGCATGGTCCTTTTCTCCTTCCACCCTGCAGGCGACCCACGGCCGAAATATTCTTCCATTCTTGTTTAACCAGAGAAGATCGTCGCGTGTACATTATGCGAATCCAGCCTTCGAGCTACCGTTTTGGAGTTTGGGCTGTGGAATTCTTGGCTGGCTAGTCTGGTGATTCTTGGTAGGGTACGGCTCTGATTTTCCCGCAGATCGTATCACTCTGTTATTTGTTAGAGACCACAGGACAAGGGATTGTTGCCACAGGCCTGAATTAAGAGCATCTCCAATAGCTTGTCTATATGGATGTCTATACTTGTTTTTCACGACGTGAACCCAAAACAGGCGTCCAACAGCTTGTCTATATGGTTGTCCAAATATACACATCCTCTAAATCGACCTCGACAATGTCCACGCCTGGACAATGTGAAGGCGTTGTCTAAACTCAGCTGTCATGATTTCTTCCTCTCCCCAGCAACGGCCCACCTGTCATGGTCCCTGTATATAGACATTCTAATGCAAAACTGGATGTGTATATGAGGGAATCTTTTTAGACCATTGTCTATATGAATATATAGACATCTAAATATACACATGCTATTGGAGATGCTCTAACAAGATGTGTCCAAGTAAATGAACCACCATAAAGTTTATCAAAAGAGTCTACGCCTTAGTAGACTGAGAATTGATTAAGTACAATGGATTTTGGACCATAGATCTACAAATAACTAATTTGCCATGTTATAATAATTTGTTTATCTGGTGAATATATATTCCCTCTTTCCATAATTATTGTCGTGGTTTTAGTTCAAATTACGGAACAGAGGGAATAGTGTTAATGGTCCCACCATAATTATCTATTTTTTTATTGCCATGATAGTATGAAAACAAAAAATTCCATGCCTTTACACATAAAATTGCCGTGCTCTTAGAAATGGCTATGATGTATATTTCTTTCATAACATAAAGTCAGACACAAAAAATTACCATGATCAAAATAATAAATTTACCATGTCGTTTAAAATTAAGCTACCATGATCTATATAATAAAATTTGCATGATCTTATAATAAAATTGTCATTCTATATTTTCTTTCTCATAAAAAATACACATAGAAAATAGCTAGGATCGAAATAATAAAATTAATAAAAACAAAATTACCATGATCTAGATATAAAAATTTCCATGCTTCTAAAAATAAAATTGCTATGCTCTGTAAACAAGAAGGTGCCAAAGAACATTATACAAAGTGTTAAAGTGTGACAGGACCAGGAACTTCATAAATGAAAAGCGCACAAAAAACAGACATAAAAAGGGTAAACTCTCTCGTGAACATGGCAATTGCAATGCTCGAGTTCCTATGCAGTAGTTGGAAATTAATAATTAAATTGGCATGATAAAATTAATAAATTTGTCATTACATTGAAAATAAAATTACCATGATCTAGATAATAAAATTGACATGCCTAAATGTAGTGAGTTCTTAAAATCAGAAACATGCTGAAAAATGACACTAGTGACCCCTAAAAAAAGACCGATAAAGATTTCGAAACAAAATTTTCAAGTATAATGGAATAAAAATATCCTAAATTTTCCATATGAAATGGATTTGGCATGGTTTGTAAGAATTATTTTCCATGGTATATAAAATTAATTTTCTACGGTATGTGCAATTAATTGCCATGGCAAAAACAATATGCAATGTTACATGCAAAAGTAATTTGCGAGGGGTATGTATGTATGTACAAAATGCTTGCCAGCTTGTATACAATTTTTTTGGTCGTGGTTACAAATTAATTATAGGAAAAAGGTACCTAAAAAGAATTAAAAAACAAGAATTTACCATGTGATGAATTAATTGACATGGCGAATAAGTTTAATTTGTCAGGGGGTGTATACAAAAAGTGGGGGATTTTCCCTTATAAAAAACAACAAAAGGATTTGCCATGATATGTACAGTAAAAATTGTCATAATACATGCAAAATAAATTATCATGGTACTCCCTCCGTTCGGAATTACTTGTCACAGAAATGGATGTACCTAGACGTATTTTAGTTGTAGATACATCCATTTTTATCCACTTTTGAGACAAGTAATTTGGAACGGAGGGAGTACGTGTGAAGAAATAGTTGGCAGGGTAGCTAATTTTCTGTGGTATGTATAAAATAATTGCCAGCATGTGTACGACTAATTTGACATGACCCCAAAGGCCCAAACTACATAAAAGTACCTTAAACAGAAAATGGATTTTGCCATGGTGTGTATGAACTATTTGTTAGGGGATAAGAAAGTTAATTTGCTGTGGTGCGTGAAATTAATCTTCCATGGCAAAAACATCCAGTTTGCTATATTCCAAAAAAATTGATTGCCACTTAGATAAGGGGGAGATTTGCCCTGAAAAATATTTCACATGGCAAAAATGAGGCATTCAAAATTATAGAAAAAAAGAAATGGAAAAACTTGTGTATTCCTCTGGCACAAAATGCATTGTTTGTGACCCTGCTTACCGTACAGTTTGCCAAGCTTCTGAACCTACATTTTCCAAGCAGGGGAAACTTAGGAGAACGGAGGTACAAGCTGTATGGCAATTTTTAGAGAAATTTGATCTATGGGTCATGGCAAATGCATAACTTGCTTTGGAAAAAAAAAGTGTTCTCTGGTTCATGGTAAAATTAGGAAAACAAAGTACAAAGGGACATGACAAGTTAAAAATTGAAATGATGTATGTTGTCATGCTAAAAGCAAAAATTGTTCTATGGATGATGGCAAAAAATTAGGAGAAAAGGGTAAAAAGTGACATGGCAATGAAGGAAGCGCTTTGGATTTTTTTTTCTGGTTGATAACAAATTATTGTAAAGGTAGTTAAGTGAATCATGGCAAATTTTTGAATTTTTTGTGATAGTTGCATGGCAGGTTTTAAAAAACTGGTAGCTATGGCATGAAAAATGTGGAACATGTGCACTATCTCGTCCTATGATCGAGCACTCAAACGAGCTACTACTATCCATGCATGCAGGAGCCACGACCAACAACCAAAACTACCACAAAAGAAAAGAAAAGAAAATGTCTAATAAAGATGAAAAAAGCAAAAAAAAATGAAAACAAAGAAACAGAAAAGAACAAAAGGGATGGAGGGGAAGGCTTGGTTGCACAGGTAATGGCATCAACCCGTTAAGGAACTGACTGACCCAAATATATGGCCAGTCGAAAAAAAACAACCTAAAATTACTCAGAGAGAGCGCAGAAAAAAGGAGCACGAATCTTAAAGCAAAAGCCAACGGCCAAAAAGCAATTGGCAAAAATCAATTTTTAGGTGATTTACATATAGCTAAAGTGATGCAAGAAATACCCAAGTAAAAAAGGTAAAATATATAAAGAAAAGCAAAGGCAAAAACACATACAAACAAAAAAACATGCAATGTGTAACGGGCTTCAAGCCCAATAGAAAAATCGACTTACCACAAACCAGAGCAAGTCAAAAAATTAGCCTAAGAAAAAGTCAATTGATGCTAAAAAAAAGTCAATTTACCCCAAGCAATGGCAAGTCAAAATCCAACCTACGAAATAATTCACTTACCCCAAACAGGAGCAAATCCTAATCAAAGTTAGCCTAAGAAGCCATGAAACAACACAGGAAAAAAAGTAGCACAAATCTTGGGTTGGGGGGGGGGGGGGGGGGGGGGGGGACTCGACGATCTGAAAATTGACTTATCCATATTTAATAATCAGGTGACTGCCTTAAAAAGACCTTTATAAAGCACATTTCAACACAATTTTAGTGACAAGTGTTATGATTCAAATAGTTTTCTTACCCCATCCTATCTACCTTTTGGTGCATGCATACATGCTGTCATTCAGGCTAAAAAACAACAGTTTTTGCAACAGTGCACACCTCCTTTTGATCCTTTCCATCCTCCTCCTCTGACCCTCCCCCTCTATTTATAACTGACGCTCCTTCACCTGGCTTCATACAACTGCAAGATAATCCAAAACCCCAGTGACACTACGCTGTTATCCCAAAGCCCAAGGTGGCAGCATCAAGCAACTGAGCAGAGCAGCAGCAGCAAAGCTGAGCTTGAAAGCTCCATTCCCACAGTAATGGAGTTCTTGTCGCAGATGTGGTCGCTCCTGGGCCTCCTCACCATCCTGCAGAACGTCCTCCCCACGCAGCTCCTCTCCCTCCTCCACTCGCTCTGGCAGTCGCTCCAGGACTCGCTCACGCCCTACTCCTACTTCGACGTGCCGGAGTTCCTCGGCTCGGCCGCCGTCGAGCCCAACGCGCTCTACCGCCACGTCCAGCTCTACCTTCACCGCTCCCTGCTCCTCTCCTCCCCTTCGCCTCCCCGCCTCACGCTCTCGCTGCCGCGCTCCGTCGCGGGAAATGCCGGCGCGGCCGCCGCGCCGCCGTCCGTGTCGCTGTCCCCTAACCACTCGGTGCCCGACGCCTTCAACGGCCACCGCGCCGTGTGGACGCACCACGCCGACACGCTCCAGGACTCGCTCGAGGAGCGCCGGTCCTTCTCGCTGCGCCTCCCCAAGAGGCACGCCGCCGCGGTGCTCCCGGCCTACCTGGCGCACCTTGCGGCCGCGGCGGACAGCCTGGAGCGCTCGTCGCGGGCGAGGAGGCTGCACACCAACGCCGCGTCTCCGCGCGGCTCGGCGTCGTGGTCGTCGGTGCCGTTCTGCCACCCGTCCACGTTCGAGACGCTCGCGCTGGACCCGGACCTCAAGGCGCGCCTCCTGGCCGACCTCACGGCGTTCGCCGACGGGAGGGAGTTCTACCGCCGGACTGGGAGGCCGTGGAAGCGCGGGTACCTCCTCCACGGCCCGCCTGGCTCGGGCAAGTCTTCGCTGATCGCCGCCATGGCGAACCACCTCCGGTACGACGTGTTCGACCTCGAGCTCACCCGCGTCACCACCAACGCCGACCTCCGCGCGCTCCTCATCCAGACGACCAACCGCTCGCTCATTGTCATCGAGGACATCGACTGCTCCCTCCACCTCACCGGCGACCGCGGCCTGGCCTCCATGAGACGGCACAAGAGACGCCGCGCGGCCGCCTCCGATGACTCGTCCGACTCGGACGACGACGTCATGGGCGCCGACAACCACCGGGGGAAGGTGACCCTCTCCGGGCTGCTCAACTTCACCGACGGCCTGTGGTCGTGCTGCGGCGAGGAGCGCATCATCGTGTTCACGACGAACCACGTGGACGGCATCGACCCGGCGCTGCTGCGGCCGGGGAGGATGGACGTGCACGTGCGCCTGGGCCCGTGCGGCGCGCACGCCATGCGCGAGCTGGTGGAGCGGTACGTCGGCGCCGGCGTCGGCGACCAGGACATGCTCGACGCGGCGGAGGGCTGCATACGGGACGGCGCGGAGATGACGCCGGCCGAGGTGGGCGAAGTGCTGCTGAGGAACAGAGACGGGCCGGAGACGGCGGTGACGGAGCTGGCGGCGGAGCTGAAGGCCAGGGTGAACGCGGCCGACGATCTCCAGTGGGAGGACTCGGCGGCGGAGCTCTCCGACGAGTCGCCGACGAAGAAAGGCAGGAAGGGGTTCGGCGGGTGGGAGGGCAAGGTCAGGATCTTGGGGAGGCTTCGGAGCCTCACCAAGTCGGACTCCGGCCGGAGAGGCGTGTAGCTCCGATTACGCCTGACGTGCGTTTTAGGTTAGGCAACAATGGAGCGCATCTTCACAAGTTTAATGTATGGGTTTGATGGTTTCTTGTAAGCTATAGTAGCCATGATCGACGGCTTCATGGCCGGGCAATATTCGAACCTCGCTCTGCGCGCGCACGTACCGACCGACGTACGGCACCGGACAGGACGGCTTATACTTGCCCGGCACGAGCCTCCCCTCCCATCCCACGTATACTTGAACCTCGCCCATACCTTCCTTCTCACGTAGCCTCGCTTACGGGAGCTGGCGCCGGTTGCACCATGACCGGCGAAGAGCACTCCGGCAAGGCGCGTCCAGCCCGCGGGATTCGTTCCTTTCGAACCTGCAGGATTCTATGGATCTTCGTCGAAATATCACTGGGAATACTGGTGATCTTCAAGAACCTGTGGGTTCGGTTACGGTTGGCAGAAGCACAGCTCGCCCCGACGCTTCCCTCCGCCGGCGCCGCCGGCACGACGACCATGACGGCCGCGAGAGTAGCCGACATATTCGCCATGATCGACGTCCACACCGCCGCGGGGACAATGAGCGGCAAGCTGGTCGAGGCAATATGCGCCATGATCAACGATGCCTGCCACGACGACGACGCAAAGGGCTTGCATAGCGAGAAAGGGAGAAGGCGGCGCGAGCGCGACGCCGGCATCGGCAGCACCCGCTGCTACAAGCAGATGCGCAGGCTCGGCAAGGGCTCCAGCGGCCGCGTCGTCATGGCGCAGCACCGCAACACCGGCCAGACGGTCGCCCTCAAGACCATCCACGCGCGCGGCGGCGCGAGGCGCCCCAACGTCGGCGACCTGCTCAAGGAGGCCTGCGTCCTAGCGGCGTGCCGCGGGCACCCCAACCTCGTCGGCCTCCACGCCATCGTGCGCGACCCAGGCACCAAGCAGTACTGCCTCGTCATGGACTACGTCGGGCCCAGCCTGTTCGATGCTCTGGACAGGCACGTGGAAGAGCACGGCCGCGCGTTCCCGGAGGCCGACGTGCGCCGGGTCATGCGGCAGCTGCTCACGGGCGCCGCGGCGATGCACGAGCGCGGCATCATTCACAGGGACATGAAGACTACAAACATCCTCATCGGAGAAGACGGCGGCGTCGTCAAATTCTGCGACTACGGGCTGGCGATGCCCACGGCCAAGGCAGAGCCGCCGTACGGGCTGGCCGGGACGGTCCCCTACATGGCGCCAGAGATGCTGCTGGAGAAGCCGGAGTACGACGAGGGAGTTGACATGTGGTCGCTCGGGTGCGTCATGGCAGAGATGCTCTCCGGCGAGGAGTTGTTCAGTGGCGAAAAGACGACGGGGCAGGTCGGCAAGATATTCGATGTGCTCGGTGCGCCGGGCAAGAAAACGTGGCAGCACTTGGAGTCCGCGCTCCGAGCTGATGAGGTGCGGCAATGGCGGGCACGGCAGCGAGAAGTGCGGCGCCATGACCGGCTGCGGGAGCTGTTCCCTGAGGAGCTGCTGTCGTGGCACGGGTTCCATGTCTTGAAGGGCCTCCTTACCTGCAACCCCAGCAAGAGGCTGACGGCGGCCGCCGCGCTCCGGTGTCCCTGGTTCAAGGTCGACGGCCCTGGAACCGATGATGCTTCCGGTCACGGGATCGGCGGTACGGCATTAGCCAGGCACACTGCATAGAGAGGAGCAGCAATAGTTAGAACGAATTCCCCACACCGGAAAAACAACCAAACTGACGAAAAACCGGCGAAGGAATGAATAAGAATGTACAGCTTGTTTATTACGATCGGAAATGTACAGATATCATAATTCTACTGGAGTGGATTGTACAATCTAGGCGATTACTTCAATTAAAGTGTCATCAAAACGAATCACTTGCATCTAAAAAACGCAAAAAGTAGATAACATAGTCACTTACATATGAAAAACTTTGTTCAAAGAGATAATCTAAGTCTTCTACGTAACTTCAAATGAGTGGGTATACTGCAGACAGAGTAAATTTTTCCTTGACAGTGCACAGGACAGAGGAAGTGCGCAAAGCTGCAGAACAATTGCTTGCAGAACCAGGTGTTGTATTTCATCAGGTAACAAAAGCAACATTGTCACATATGGAATTGCTTACCATCGAGGGCAGTGGTGGCAGCATGGTCTGTTGTCTCCATCAGTTCTAATCCAGGCGTCTGCAGCCTGAAATCACTCAGAAATAAATCTTCTAAAAAAGAAATCAAGAAACAGAAGCAAACCAAATCTGGCAATCCAATGCTATACCCATTCTTAACCACATGTGAACTGAAATTAGCTAGTCTGCATTTAAAAATTAATGAGAACACACCACAGCACAAACCAAAACTTTTATGCCTGATAATTAGGCAGAAAGCTAACATAGCTGGTGCAAAAAATAGCATAAGAACCACCGTTCAGTGCCTGCCATGCTTTACAGAACATGGTTAGGGTATCCTTCCATACAGGGTTCCAATTATTTACCCTGTCAGGGTAACTCAAGATTGAACAAAGACCCGTGGTTATAAGCACAGCGCACCAAAAGCACAATCAGCGCTTCTTCGGTGCAGCAGGTTTGGGAGGAGGCGCAGCAGAACCTGCAGTCTTTGGCGGTGACGACATCATCACCCTGTGCTTGTACATCTTCCACCAGTTCGCTGACGCCTCCTCGACAGTCCGGTAGGTCCAGAAGTGCGGCCTTGCCTTCTCCCGCGCCATGAGCATCTCCTCTACCTCCGCCCTCGACTTCGTCCTGAGCATGAGACAGTCGACGAGATCGCGCCACTTGCTGGAGCAGTTGTCAAAAACCCCGTAGCGGTAATAGTTCTGCATCTGGTGGAATGGCGAGTAGCAGGACCATAGTGCATTGAAGTACTTTATGCAGTCCAGCCGTGATGGCGGCCGGTTGGGCTTCTCTTCGGGCTCCATGCTTCTAACTGCCAACCAAGAAATGGATTTACATGTGAGACATAGCCGCATTCCTAGAACCACAAGAAAAAACAGAAATACAGAAGGAATATGGATCAGAAGGAATGATAAGAGCAACTCCAACAGGGCGACCCATTTCGTCCGCTGGCGTCCGTTTGGGTCGGCGCGGACACAAAAGTCGGCCCAACGCGCCGACCCAAACGGACGCGCGTTCGCTTGGAGTCCGCATGTGGACCCATTTCCGGCCCATTTTTGAGCCGGATTTGCGTCGGCGCGGACACGAGACGGACGCGCACGCGCCTACTCCTCCCCCCGGGCCCGCTGGTCGGTGGCAGCCTCCACCATTTCCCCAAAACCCTCCCGCCCGCCCGCGCGCGCTCCCGCCCCACCCCCGCCATGGACGACGACCTCGACCTCAACGCCACCGCCGGCCTCGCCTCCCTCGCCCACGCCCATCGACCTCAACGCCACATCGGTGGTCGGTGGCTCGTCATCCGGAGGCGCGAGGAAACGCGCGCGGCAGATGCCGGACGCCCGCAACCTGTTCGACGGAATGCCGGCCGCCGGCGACGAGGACTACATGCAGAACCTCATCTTCGAGGGTGGTGTGACGGCCGCTAGCTACGATCCCAACGAGACACAAAGCCAGGGCGGCCGAGGGGCGTGCACGCCGGCCGCTGGTTACGATCCCGATCAGGTGGCCTTCATGCGTGATCAGGTCGGCATGGACCTGGACGGCTTCCCACTTGACCACGAGTTTCCGGACGACTACGGGCAAGAGGAAGAGGACAAGTGCGACATCGAAGGTGGATCTCAACACCATGACGCCAAGGAAGAGGCCGTGGTTCGAGAAGATGCAGGCCGACATGCTCAAGTTCACCGACGAGTGATCTCGTGGCGGCGAGCGCCTTCCTTTTTTTGTATGCTGGCTTGTGTGCTGGCATGACCAATGGGCCGCGATGGCGTGGTCGAACTCAAGTCACACCCCTTTTTGTGTGCTGGCATGTGTGCCGGCCGCTGGCGAGTGCACCAGCATGAACTGTGTGGTGATATTTTTTGAAGCCGGCATTGTATGCCGGCGCTGGCATGGCGCCGGCATGAGACATGGCCAATGGCATGATCTATGGCCGCGGGCCTTTTTTAAAAATTGAGTGCGGACATGAAATGGGTCGGTGTGTTGGGCGCACTGCCGACCCAAATGTAAAACAAGGCGGACGCCGGGCGGGCGGCCGACCCAAACGGACAAAAAGCGGACAAATGCGCCGTCCGTTTGGGTCGGCCCGTTGGAGTTGCTCTAACTCTTCTAACCTTCCTTGCTGCTGTTGGCACAGAGGCTTGGGTTAGAAGAGGACGAGCTACTGGACAAGCCCTATTTCAACAGAGATATCAGATCTGGAAGGAGGAGGTGTGGCTAAGCACAAGTGAGCATACATACAAATAATATTACAAGCTATCCAAACATAGTGTTAAAAAATTAAATTTCTGAATAAGTTTAAACAAAACTAAACTATGAAGCACATATTCTCACAAGGTTCACTAATTAATAGGTAATTACTATTATAAGGATCACTTTCTAGCAAGCTTATCCTTCAGCCATTCTCCATTTAGTTTTCTTGTAGTGTTCTTGAATCTTGATGGCTACTAAAATGGACCACAGCATGATACTACACATATTTCGGGAAAGATTGGCCATGATGGAAACATGAGGACAATCTTAATAATGCATGCCACTGAATGCTCAGATTATTATACTGAGGGCACTTCCAGTGCGTCGTATCTTAAGCTGTATCCAACAGCATAAAATAGGTGTTAGATACAGCTTTCCCAGTGGTATGTATGTTAGTGTTGTATCTAAAGTTGCTGCCACTTAAATGTTTTTTGTTCCAAACTATTGTTTTAATCTTGTAGCCTGTTTGCGTCAAGGCTAGATAGGAGGAAGATGCATACTTTGTGCTTCCAGTGTCCTGGCATGTAGTATATGCTACAGCTGTTGTACAAATTTTCTGCAATAATTGACATAAGCTCCAGTACAAGTTTGTGCAGTAGATACTAGATAGACTAAAGCTCTAGTACAAATTTGTGAAAGTAACAACTGAAGAGGGAAAACAAGCTTCATAGTTCAACAAAATCAACCTGGGAGTTAAGTAGAGCCCAACATCAGTACTGTACAACCGAAGAGATTAAACAAGATTCAGAGTTCAATATTTTCAAGTTTCAGACTTTGGGGTTAATGAGCAAGACCATACATACCAGTGAACTAAATTGGCATGCACTTTACTTAGTTCAAAACTTCAAATGATAAAAAATGTGGTCCGTGTTAGCCGAGACGAGAAACAGCATTCAAAGACTGCTTCACTCTTCATATCTATTTTCCTTATGATGTTCTGAAACTATATAGAATGGTAAACAAATAGAATCATGTCTGGGTATCCATGTGAAATAATTGGCCGCCTTACTTAATTAGACTTCTTAATAAAAAAGGATTGGGGGAAGCCTAAAATAGAAGACTACACACAGTGCAAAAATTTCAACAGTGGACAAAGATGGAAACTAAATAACGATGATCCATTGGAACTAAAAACAATATCCACTGGAAAACTAAGAACAGAGAATGACGGACACATGGCACTGATTCGTAATATAACAGAACCCATGGAATTAACCATACAAAAATCAAGCACTCGATATGGCTAATTCTGTATAGAAGCTGCACTTATTCGGTCCTCATTCCCATACCGGTGCTGAGGTACTCCGGGAATCTAGTAGCTACCTGGGGTGAGGGGTGACGAGGAGAGGACGGCCGCAGGAGTGCTGTAAGCAAGGAGGGGAGGTCACAGCGGCTGGAGTGTTGTGGGCGGTGAGGAGGGTGCGTGGCAGCCAGATCTGAGGGCGTGGATGGGTCGCACAGGATCGGGAACCACTTGCCTACGATATGGTCCTTTGGTGGCAGACTCTAGAAACTATGGAAACTGATGAGACCATGATAATAATTAGTAATCAATTTGAATCTAAGTAACTATCCCCTCGACCACCGCACATAAATCACCATTCTCATCTGTACAGATCTGAAGTTCTGAACAAGATTACAACACACTTTTGCCTGCTAGTATGTTTACAGTCAGGAACGAACAGTAGGATCTATCATCTTAGCCTCAGACGCTGTACCTCGTGGAGAAAGTCGTAGGTGGGTTTGTGGGGTTGTACTTGTCGGAGGAGAAGGTGGTAAAGGGGCAGCGCCTCCAACGGAAAGACGGAGACTGGGTGGCTGCAGTCCTAAAGGAGGCTACTCGTGTTCCCTTACAAGTTACAACCTTTAGGTCTCATTTGGCAAGGGTCTTCAAGCCCCTAGGGGATTTGGTGATCCCCTCCCTTCCACCCCATCCCCATAATTCCCCTCTCATCCCCAAACCCCTCACATCCTCAATCCCCTTTCTACAAAAAGAACTTGTTTGGTAGGCAGGATTTGTTATTCTGAGATAAGATGGTGCAAAATAGCAGGACTAGAGTTAAAAATCCAATCTTTACAACTTAAATAGCTCTAGTGATGAGCTTTAGAAAGACTAGATATTAAATAAGGCTATCGCGGGACTACTTCAGATACAAGGCAAACAAACACAATGGGCAGCAGTTAGCAGTATGTTGTTAGTGTAACTCTGTCTCGTGTATTTGCAGAAGCTATTATTTATATCGAATCTCCTAATAAGCAGCGCTCAATAACCATGGAAAACCCATCTCAGATGCTGAATGAACCATGGTCAACGAGAATTCTATTGTTATGTAATCCTCAAGCTAAGCTAATCAAACTGAATAATTAGCAGAACTAGAGTCAAAGGGAAGCTAAGCTGATGTGATTGCATGTCCACTTTTCAGTTCACAAATTACCAGTGCGAAGCAATGTACAAATACGGAGTCTATCATCAGTTGACAGAATAGAACTACTAGGCTAGAAAGCTGAAGAAGTTTGGGGGAATTCTGACTGATAAAGATTAGATGCCATGTAGTATGAGCTAACACTGTCCAAATACACACTCGTCTCTGCTTAACCAAGAACTAGGTTCCATCAAGTACTACTAATAAACTTAATCTCTAGATAAGCAGATCCTTCACAAAGAAAGAAAGAGATGCCAAGAACGGTACCACTGCCGTGAAAAAGAAGAGGCTACCTAACCCATAAGAGGAGAAGCTATCGGAGGCGGCAGAAGCAGAGCGGCCGCGCATCACCACCAGCGCGCCGTCAAAGCAAACAAATCAAGAAGGCGAGGTCGGCGGCCGTGGCGGGGCTCAGCGGTGGCGGTGCGTACGCTATCCTACGGTGGGGAGGGGAGGGGGAGACTCGGAATTACCGGTTAGTTTGCCGGAGGAGGGACGCCGGCGTCGATGAGCCGGCGGCGGCGCGTCGAGGAGGCTGCGTGAGTCTCGTGCTTTTTTTCCGTTCTCTCGACCTTTTTTCCTCTCGGATCGTGGGAGCTGGGCTGTTGGGCTCTCTGGACAATCTTGATGCGCCGGCCCAGCAAGGACGCAGTGCAGAACGGTTTTTTTTCAAGTAACCATATATTTCATTAGACAATCTGTTTATAAAGATTACACATATGGTCAGCATACGAGACAAACATCCTTGGCAAGCAACTTTGCACGAAGAATTCGACAAGTAAAATTAATATTCCATCCTTGGAAAAACTTGTGCCTCACCGAAACGTAGTCCACAAACATCCTTCGCCGCCACCATGGCAACGCCGGAAAAAGATGAGAACAACCGACATACCAAGATCTGGGAGAACACCATAGCATACAAAGATGCTTTTCGAGTTGATGAAGCGGGTCACCGCAAGCGACGAGACCGAGTCTTTGTGGCATGTAGGCCGGGGATCTTCTCTGTGGTCACCAAATCTCTACACCGTCAACTTCATCCGTAGTAGTCGAAGAAGAGGAACGTCGCCACCTGTCGTCGTCCACGCACCCAACTGCAAGACAGTAAACACAACTACAGTAGCCGACACGACAGCCACCCGCGAGAGCGCTGACGGGCAACCACCTGACATGAACTTCGTCGGATCCAAAGATCGGCGAGACGACCGGGTCACATACCCCTTGACGCCACCGGTTGGAATGACGCCGAGATGGAGGAAGAGCAGAGGCAAATTATTTCGACGCGGCGCCGTCTCCTCCATCGAAGCATCGCCCCAAGAAAGCACTAGGCCAACCCTAACTACAAGCCCGAGCCGAAACACCAGGGTCCCCACCCCCTCCTATCGCCGGAGCGGCGGATGGAGGAGGCAGGGACCGGCGGGCAGCGGCTTGGAGGACGGTGAAGTTGGGCAGATGGGATCACCCAAATCCTCTTTTCTCGGAGGGAAACGGACGCCTCAGGTGCGGTAATTCGCTACAACTACACGACACACGTTCGTTCAATGTGCGATTTACATACATTTTTTTACGTTTGTTTTTGCATTCGTTCATTTCATCCACCGACCCTTTGGTGGCAGCTTTGTATACAAACATGCCCATGCATTGCAATGAAAGAAAAAAAATACAAATTCATAGCACAATAAGCTCCGCTAAAAACATCTCCACAGGTCCACATTGTTTATTTCAACAGAATGTCAGAATGCATCATCTATGTTGTCGTTTATCCTCCTTTCCGCCTTCACTGTCCACGATTATGGTGTCCATCTGATCGAAATGCGTCCATACTTGGTCAATCCCAAAGATAATAATCTCAAGCACCGCATGCACACGGCCATTGAACCACATCATTTCAAGTGAATGATCAATAGTTTTAAAACTAATCTCGTCAAGCTAGATATGATGGCGCCCTTCCCGAGCTACGGCCTATACCTAGTCTATACACCATCCCTCATACAGTCACTCATTTTAAAATTTTATATTTATTTTCCGGGGGGATGGTGGAACAAAATAGATCAGCAGATGCCAAGAACGCTACCATTGTCGTGAGAAAGAAGAAGCTACCTAAGCCATAAGAGGAGAAGCCATCGGAGGCGGCAGAAGCAGAGCGGCCACGCATCACCACCAGCGCGCCGTCAAAGCAAACAAATCAAGAAGGCGAGGACGGCGGCCGTGGCGGGGCTCAGCAGTGGCAGTGCGTATGCTATCCTACTGGACGGGGTGGGGAGGGGAGGGGGAGACTCGGAATTACCGGTTAATTTGCCGGAGGAGGGACGCCGGCGGCGGCGCGGCGAGGAGGCTACATGAGTCTCGTGCTTTTTTCCGTTCTCTCAACCCTTTTTCCTCTCGGGCCGTGGGAGCTGGGCCGTTGGGCTCTCTAGACAATCTTGATGCGCCGACCCAGCAAGGACGTGGTGCAAAACGTTTTTTTTTCAAGTAACCATATATTTCATTAGACCATTTGTTTACAAAGATTATACATATGGTCATCATACGAGACAAACATGCTTGGCGAGCAAGTTTGCACAAAGAATTCCACAAGTAAAATCTATATTCCACCCTTGGAAAAACTTGTGCCTCACCGAAACGTAGCCCAAAAACATCCTTCGCCGCCATGATACGTCTCCAACGTATCTATAACTTTTTATTGTTCCATGTTATTATATTATCATTCTTGGATGTTTTACAATCATATTATATTATTTTTTGGTACTAACCTATTGACATAGTGCCCAGTGCCAGTTGCTGTTTTCTGCTTGTTTTTTACATAACATGAAATCAATACCAAACAGAGTCTAGACGCAGCGAAACTTTTTGTGGATTTTTTCTGGACTAGAAGACACGTGTTGGGCAAAGAAGTACCACAGGGGTGCTCTGAGGGGAGCACAAACCACCAGGGTGCGCCTGAGGGACCATGTGCACCCAGGTGGGTTGTGCCCACCTTGGTGGCCTCCCGCATCGCCTCTTTGCTCTATAAATACCCAATATTCTAGAAACCCTAGGGGAGTCGACGGAAATCAATTCCAGCTGCCGCAAGTTCCAGAAACACCAGATTCAATCTAGACACCATCACAGAGGGGTTCGTCATCCTCATTGGTGCCTCTCCGACGATGCGTGAGTAGTTCATTATTTGACCTTCGGGTTCGTAGTTAGTAGCTAGATGGCTTCCCCTCTCTCTCTTTTGATTCTCAATACAATGGTCTCTTGGATATCCATATGATGTAACTCTTTTTGCGGTGTGTTTGTTGGGATCCGATGAGCTTTGAGTTTATGACCAAATCTATGTTTTTATCCACAAAAGTTATTTGAGTCTTCTTTGGTCTCTTATATGCATGATTGCTTATAGCCTCGTATTTCTTCTCCAATATTTGGGTTTTGTATGGCCAACTTGATCTATTTATCTTGCAATGGGAAGAGGTGCTTTGTGATGGGTTCGATATTACGGTGCTTGATCCCAGTGACAGAAGGGAAACCGACAGGTAAGTATCTATGCTATTAAGGATAACAATATGGGGTCTATTTGTACATAAACTGATCTTGTCTACATCATGTCATCGGTCTTATTGCATTACTCCATTTTTCCATGAACTTAATACACTAGATGCATGCTGGATAGCGGACGGTGTGTGGAGTAATAGTAGTAGATGCAGGCAGGAGTCTGTCTACTAATCTTGGACGTGATGCCTATATAATGATCATTTCCTGGATATCGTCATGAGTATTTGAAGTTCTATCAATTGCGCAACAGTAATTTGTTTTCCCACCGTTTGCTATTTTTCTCGAGAGAAGGCGCTAGCGAAACCTACGGCCCCCGGGTCTCTTCTTCAATTTATTTGCCTTCGCGATCTATTTTCATTTGCTTTTATTTTCAGATCTATTAATCCAAAAATACAAAAATACCTTGCTGCAACTTTAGTAATGTATTTTATCTTGCGTCCCCGCGAGATCTGTTTATCCAATCTACTACAATTTTACCTATCTTTTTACCCACGAGGGATTGACAACCCCTCTCTTACGTTGGGCTGCAAGTATTTGTTCTTTGTGTGCAGGAGCTGTTTACGTGGTGTTGCATGGTTCTCCTACTGGTTCGATAACCTTGGTCTCATCACTGAAGGAAATACCTACTATTGTTGTGCTGCACCATCCCTTCCTCTTTGGGGAAATATCGGCGTAGTTCAAGCAAACATCAAAAGGAATTTCTGGCGCTGTTGCCGGGGAGACATCATCAACATCAACCAGGTTCCTAATCAAAAATCTCATCTCCTTGGAATTTACATTATTTGTCATTTTCCTCTCGTTTTCCTCTCGTTTTCCTCTCCCCTACTTCACAAAAATTTGCCATTTTGTTCGCCCTCCTTTTTGTTCGCCGTTTTCTCGTCAGACCTATCTTTTTGCTTTCAATCATGAGTGATTTTGGTATGGCAGAAACAGATGATGGCCTAACTCCTAAAATGGAGTGTACGGGTAATCTGGATGCCAAAACTTTTGTCTTGGGGCAGGGGAATTTTATGGGAAAAGAACATATCCAAGAATTTTTTAATTGTGTCGGAAATTTAAGTCTTGATGATGCTCCTATACTTAAAAAGACTAAAAATTATGCGGAAGCTATATCGGCACTAGTTCTGAAACTTGAAAATAAATTTATTCGTACTCATCCCACCTTGCAAAGATTGTTCTATGAGTTACCCATTATAAAGAATCCTAAAGCTAAAAAGTTAGCCACTCTTATTCTCATGAATGAATTTGACTACATGATACGGGAAGCTGGGGAAATCTTTGATTTTTTTATGGTATGAAACGTGAAAAACCCGTGATTGATGAAATTCTTTATAATAGTGATTATGCATTGAGACATTTGCTTGGGAATAATCAAATCTTTGATGGGAATAATCCAACAAGTTTTCAATGATGTTAATCAACACTATTCTTGGATTGCTGCCGGAAATCAGAGGGGTTATGATGATAAGCAACTTGATAGTGCTAAGGTTTCCATGGATAATGTGTTTTGTGTTTTATTTGCAAAATCCACTGACAAAAATACCATCAAGGAAAACAAGGACAAAAATGACAACACTTAGATCCTTCGCATTATGCCTAGCTAGGGGCGTAAAACGATAGCGCTTGTTGGGATGCAACCCAACTTGTATCTTTTTGCTTTTTGGTTTTCCTGCTGTTTTCAATAAAATACCCAATTATGCCTCTGATTACATGTGTTTTTGTCATTTAATTAGTGTTTGTGCCAAGCAAAGCCTTTGGGATGATTTCGGTGAGAGTTGATTTGATCTTGCTGAAAAACAGAAACTTTTGCACTCACGGAAATAATTTCGATTTTTAACAGAAGAGTGCTTTTGAGGTGATTCTTTTTGCAGAAGATTAATAAAAAAATTGCTCACGTTTTCCTAATGTTTCAGAATTTAGAGCCACGGAAGTATTCAAAATATTCAGATTTATACAGATTGTTATGTTTTTTATTCTGTTTTCTTTGCGTTGTGTGCTTGTTTTGATGATTCTATGGTTTTCTTTGAAGAGTTTTTTGCCATAGAAAAGTAGGAATATAGTAGATATAATGCAAAAACATATTACGAATGGGTTTGCAACAGTACTTATAGTAGTGGTTTGCTTTCTTATACTAACGGATCTCACGGAGGTTTTGTTGAGTTTTGTGGGATTGAAGTTTTCAAGTTTTGGGTGATATTATGATGGATGAAAGATAAGGATTAGCAAAAGGCTAAGCTTGGGGATGCCGAGGCACCCCAAGATAATATTCAAGAAGTATCAAGCAACTAAGCTTGGGGATGCTCCCAAGTGGCATCCCCTCTTTCTTCTAACGACCATCGGTATTTTAGTTGGAGCTATATTTTTATTCGTCGCATATTATGAGTTTTGCTTGGAGAGTCTTGTATGATATGAGTCTTTGCTTGTTTTGCTTTGTGTTTTAAGTCTTGAATCCTTGCTGGACACACCTTTTTGAGAGAGCCAAAAATTATGTTATGCTTGCTCCTTGTTGGGGAACGTAGTAATAATTCAAAATTTTCCTACGTGTCACCAAGATCAATCTAGGAGATGCTAGCAACAAGATAGACAGGGAGTGCATCTTCATACCCTTGAAGATTGCTAAGCGGAAGCGTTACAAGAACGCGGTTGATGGAGTCGTACTCGCGACGATTCAAATCGCGGAAAATCTGATCTAGCGCCGAACGGACGGCGCCTCCGTGTTCAACACACGTACAGCCCGGGGACGTCTCCTCCTTCTTGATCCAGCAAGGGGAGAGGAGAAGTTTAGGGAGAGCTCCGGCAGCACTACGACGTGGTGGTGGAGCTTGCGGTTCTCTTGCAGGGCTTCGCCAAGCACTCCTACTACGGAGGAGGTGTTGGAGGAGGGAGGGGCTGCGCCCATGGAAGGGGTGTGGCTGCCCTCCCACCCCCTCAATATATATAGGGGAAACGGGAGAGGGGTCGGCCCCTCTAGATGGATCTAGAGGAGGGGGCGGCGGCCAGGGGAAAACCTAAATGGGTTTGGGCGCCCCCACCCCTAGGAAACTTGCCCCCCAAGCCGGGAGGGGTGGCGCCCCACCTCTCCAGGTTATGTGAGATAGGGTGGAAGGGGCGCACAAACCCTTAGTGGGCTGGTGTGCCCCCTCCCCTTGGCCCATAAGGCCCCCAAACACTTGTCGGGGCCTCCGAAACTCCTTTCGGTCACACTGGTCGTCACCCGGTACCCCCGGAACAATTCCGGACTCTAATACCCTTTGTCCAATATATCGATCTTCACCTCTGGACCATTCCAGAGTTCCTCGTCATGTCCGGGATCTCATCCGGGACTCCAAACAACCTTTGGTAACCACATACTATTCCCATTACAATTCTAGCGTCACCGAACCTTAAGTGTGTAGACCCTACGGGTTCGGGAACCATGCAGACATGACCGAGACATCTCTCCGGCCAATAATAAATAGCAGGATCTGGATACCCATGTTGGCTCCCACATGTTCCACGATGATCTCATCGGATGAACCACGATGTCGGGGATTCAATCAATCCTGCTTACAATTCCCTTTGTCCATTGGTATGTTACTTGCCTGAGATTCGATCGTCGGTATCCCGATACCTCGTTCAATCTCGTTACCGGCAAGTCTCTTTACTCGTTCAGTAACGCATGATCCCGTGACTAACTCCTTAGTCACACTGAGCTCATTATGATGATGCATTACGGAGTGGGCCTAGAGATACCTCTCCATCATACGGAGTGACAAATCCCAGTCTCGATTCGTGCCAACCCAACAGACACTTTCGGAGATACCTATAGTGCACCTTTATAGCCACCCAGTTACGTTGTGACGTTTGGTACACCCAAAGCATTCCTACTGTATCCGGGAGTTGCACAATCTCATGGTCTAAGGAAAGATACTTGACATTAGAAAAGCTCTAGCAAACGAACTACACGATCTTGTGCTATGCTTAGGATTGGGTCTTGTCCATCACATCATTCTCCTAATGATGTGATCCCGTTATCAGTGACATCCAATGTCCATGGTCAGGAAACCATAACCATCTATTGATCAACGAGCTAGTCAACTAGAGGCTCACTAGGGACATGTTGTGGTCTATGTATTCACACATGTATTACGGTTTCAAGTTAATACAATTATGGCATGAACAATAGACAATTATCATGAACAAGGAAACATAATAATAAGTAGTTTATTATTGCCTCTAGGGCATATTTCCAACAGTCTCCCACTTGCATTAGAGTCAATAATCTAGTTCACATCACTATGTGATTGTAATGAATCCAACACCATGGGGTTTGTTCATATCTCGCTTGTGAGAGAGGTTATTAGTCAACGGGTCTGAACCTTTCAGATCCGTGTGTGCTTTACAAATCTCTATGTCATCTTGTAGATGCAGCTACCACGCGCTATTTGGAGCTATTCCAAATAACTGCTCTACTATATGAATCTGGTTTACTACTCAGAGTCATCTAGATTAGTGTCAAAGTTTGCATCGACGTAACCCTTTACAACTAACTCTTTTACCACCTCTATAATCGAGAAAAAATTCCTTAGTCCACTAAGGATAACTTTGACTGTTGTCCAGTGATCCATTCCTGGATCACTCTTGTACCCCTTGACTGACTCATGGCAAGGCACACTTCAGGTGTGTTACACAACACAACATACTGTAGAGCCTACGCCCAAAGCATAGGGGACAACCTTCGTCCTTTCTCTCTCTTCTGCCGTGGTAGGTCCTGAGTCTTACTCAATACTCACACCTTATAACACATCCAAGAACTCCTTCTTTGCCGATCTATTTTGAACTCCTTCAAAATCTTGTTACGGTATGTATTCATTTGAAAGTACTATCAAGCGATTTTGATCTATCCTTATAGATCTTCATGCTCAATGTCAAGTAGCTTAATCCCGGTTTTCCACTGAAAAACACCTTTCAAACAACCCTATATGCTTTCCAGAAATTCTACATCATTTCCGATCAACAATATGTCAACAACATATACTCATCAGAAATTCTATAGTGCTCCCACTCACTTCTTTGGAAATACAAGTTTCTCATAAACTTTGTATAAACCCAAAATCTTTGATCATCTCATCAAAGCGTATATTCCAACTCCGAGATGCTTACTCCAGTCCTTAGAAGGATTGCTGGCGCTTTACATACTTGTTAGCATCTTTTAGGATTGGCAAAACCTTCTGGTTGTATCACATACAACCTTTCCTCAAGAAAATCATTGAGGAAACAATGTTTTGACATCCTATCTGCAAGATTTCATAAATAATGCAGGAACTGCTAATATAATTCCAATAGACTCTTAGCATCAGTACGAGTGAGAAAGTCTCATCATAGTCAACTCCTTGAACTTGTCGGAAAACATCTTAGCAACAAGTCGAGCTTTCTTAATGGTGACACTTACCATCATTGTCCGTCTTCCTTTTGAAATCCATCTGTACCCAACAGCCTTACGACCATCAAGCAGTTCTTCCAAAGTCTACAGTTTGTTTTCATACATGGATCTTCTCTCGGATTTTATGGCCTCGAGCCATTCATCGGAATCCGGGCCCACCATCGCTTCTCCATAGCTCGTAGGTTCATTATTGTCTAGCAATATGACCTCCAAGACAGGATTACCGTACCACTCCGAAGTAGTACGCATCCTTGTCGACCTACGAGGTTTGGTAGTGACTTGATCCAAAGTTTCATGATCACTATCATCAGCTTCCACTTCAATTGGTGTAGGTGCCACAGGAACAACTTCCTGTGCCCTACTACACACTGGTTGAAGTGATGGTTCAATAACCTCATCATGTCTCCACCATCCTCCCACTAAATTCTTTCGAGAGAAACTTTTCCTCGAGAAAGGACCCGTTTCTATAAACAATCACTTTTGCTTCCGGATCTAAAATAGGAGGTATACCCAACTGTTTTGGGTGTCCTATGAAGATGCATTTATCCGCTTTGGATTAGAGCTTATCAGGCTAAAACTTTTTCACATAAGCGTCGCAGCCCCAAACTTTTAAGAAACGACAGCTTAGGTTTCTCTAAACCATAGTTCATACGGTGTCATCTCATCGGAATTACATGGTGCCCTATTTAAAGTGAATGCGGGTGTCTCTAATGCCTAACCCATAAACGATAGTGGTAATTTGATAAGAGACATCATGGTATGCACCATATCCAATAGGGTGCATTTATGATGTTCGGACACACCATCACACTATGGTGTTCCAGGTGGTATTAGTTGTGAAACAATTTCCACAATGTCTTAATTGTGTACCAAACTCGTAACTCAGATATTCATCTCTATGATCATATCATAGACATTTTATCCTCTTGTCACGACGATCTTCAACTTCACTCTGAAATTACTTGAACCTTTCAATAATTCAGACTTGTGTTTCATCAAGTAAATATACTTAGCATCTACTCAAATCATATGTGAAGTAAGAACATAACGATATCCACTGCATGCCTCGGCACTCATTGGACTGCACACATCAAAATGTATTACTTCCAACAAGTTGCTTTCTTGTTCCATCTCACTGAAAACGAGGCCTTTCAGTCATCTTGCCCCTGTGGTATGATTTGCATGTCTCAAGTGGTTCAAAACCAAATGAGTCCAAACGATTCATCTGCATGGAGTTTCTTCATGCGTATATACCAATAGACATGGTTCGCATGTCTCAAACTTTTCAAAAATGAGTGAGTCCAAAGATCCATCAACATGGAGCTTCTTCATGCGTTTTATACCAATATGACTCAAATGGCAGTGCCACAAGTAGGTGGTACTATCATTACTATCTTATATCTTTTGGCATGAATATGTGTATCACTACGATCGAGATTCAATAAACCATCCATTTTAGGTGCAAGACCATTGAATGTATTATTCAAATAAACGGAGTAACCAGTATTCTCCTTAAATGAATAACCATATTGCAATAAACATAATCCAATCATGTCTATGCTAAACGCAAACACCAAATAACAATTATTTAGGTTTAACACCAATCTTGATGGTAGAGGGAGCATGCGATGCTTGATCACATCAACCTTGGAAACACTTCCAACACATATCGTCATATCACCTTTAGCTAGTCTCCGTTTTATTCCGTAGCATTTTATTTTGAGTTACTAACACTTAGCAACCGAACCGGTATCTAATACCCTGGTGCTACTAGGAGTACTAGTAAAGTACACATTAATATAGTGTGTATCCAATATACTTCTGTCGACCTTGCCAACCTTCTCATCTACCAACTAGTCTAGGGTAGTTCTGCTTCAGTGACTGTTGGGGATATGACTATTTGTGTAAGCCGCCCAGGAGGGGCCGGGTTACACAAAGAGGATTCATCAGAGGAAGCCCAAGACCAAGCGTGAAGATGGCGGTTCAATAAAGGGCTTCAGGCCCACAGGCGGCTTAAGGCCCGTTGTAGTAAACTGCCATGATGGCATGACTTGTAACGTAAGGTAGATTTAACTGGTAACTGAGCCAGACTCTGTTATAAGCCGGCCGGGACTCTGCAAGCCGCAGGGCGTCAACCCGTGTATATAAGGGGACGACCTACTGGCGGCTTAGGGTAAGAAACAAATCATCGAGAGCCGGGCATAGCGTATCTCGCTCCCTGGTCATCGAAACATCAATACCAACCCAACTAGACGTAGGCCTTACCTTCACCGTAAGGGGCCGAACTAGTATAAACCCTCTCGTGTCCCTTGTCCCGATTTAACCCCTTCAAGCTTCCTAGTTGTGATGGCTCCACAACTAAGTCCTTTCACGAGGACATCTGACGTGACTATTCCACGATAGTTGGCGCCCACCGTGGGGACTGCGCACGGTGGTGTTGAGTTCTTGAAGGGCAACTTCGAAGGGCTCAAGGGGTACGTAGTGGTCCGGATGACCAAGAGTCGTCGCGGCAAGATCTACATCGACGATGAAGGCTGGGGTCCCGACGCCGGCTCAATTGAGTACGGGTACCGGGTCCCCTTCGGCGGAATCCACGTCTTCATCGGCCGGATCGGTGAGTCGGGCCCTGAGCTGGACAACTGCACCGACCTCGTCGAGATGGCTCAGCGTGCGAGGAAGACCCGGACTCAGCCGGTCATGAGGCGTGCCTTCGTGGGCTGCGTCCACGGAGAGGAACTTTCTGGATCTGAAGATAAGGGTGAGACGGCCGTCCTTTCAGACGGTGATTCGTCCGCCGGCTCAACAGATTCGTTGTATCAGGTACAAGACGGCACACTCGGGGGCTGTTCCGATGGCATCAGTATTCCGGACCCCTATGAGCCGCCAAGGTGGGCAGGGATCTTTATGGCTGGAACCCAGCCCGGTTCAAACTCTACATCAGCCGCAACGATCACGTCCGGATCAGGAGCAGCAGGGGGAGGCGGCCCCGTGCACCCACCGGCTCAGGTGTTGATAGATCTCATGGACAAGCTTACGGCCCTGTTAACCGCCACGGTTATTCCTGCAGACAAACATGAGCATGACGCAGCGGTAGCACAAGTGCATGAGGAGATAGCTCAAGCCAAGGAGGCCTTGGCAGCTGAGGATACTAGACTGGCTACAGAGCGGGCGGCTCTCGACGCCCGGGCACAGCGCTTGCAGTCAGAAGCTTACCAGCTCACGATGAGCTTAAATGCATCCAATGAGGTAATGAGGAGGAGACATCAGAAAACGCAGTCTCGTTTACCTCCGAATTATGACCCCCGGGTTCTCTTTGCTACACGCGGAGCCAGCCCTAGTAACCCGCCAGGGGCTGACCAACTTATGACAGCCGGAACAGGAGGACCGGCTCAGCCTCGGGATATGGTGCCGCCTCACGTGAGCATGCCACCGCCGCGTTATGTGCCGATTCCACCGGGTCACTTTTCCAACCCCATGGAGAACTTGATCGCAGCTTCAGCGCGTTTAGCGGCTATTCCTATGGAAGGTGATGACCCGGCGGCAGTAGAAACCCGGAGGGTCAGAGAGCTCCTCCAGACAGCCCTAGCTCAGCAGGAGACCTATTCTTACAGCCGGGACAGGATTAATTCAACTCCACCGCCCTGGGTAGCACCACCTCGCCAGAACCGGAGCCCGAGTTATAGCGGACGCATGGAGTCAGAAGCTTTGCCAAGCAATGCTCAATGCCGTAACCAGCCCGGGGGCTATAATCCGGTGCAGGATCAAATACATCAGGAGAACGAGCAGGCGGCTCGAGCGGCAGCTCAAGACTTTCCGGAGTATCCAACAACTTCCATTGAGGCGGGAGTGGCCACTAGAACCGGCGGTGTCCCTTGCCTGGTACCGGCTCTGCGCGATGTACGTCTGCCCAAGGACTTCAAGGGATCTCGAAAGGTACCAAACTACACGGCCGACTTACAGCCCGGGGCGTGGATCGAGAGTTATGAGATGGCCATGGAGCTGCTAGAGGTCAGTGACGCGGCAATGGCTAAATATTTCACCATGATGTTAGATGGAACGGCCCGATCTTGGCTGAAAGGTTTACCACCCAATTTCATTGGTTCATGGGGCGAGTTAAAGGCCCGGTTCATCCAGAACTTTAAGGATACCTGTAAGCAATCTATGTCGATTGTGGACTTGACGGATTGCAAGCAAGAGGAAGGTGAATCCACCACCCATTGGGTGCGCTGGGTCAAGGAGATAATTCATTCCTCCGATAAGATGGACGCCGGCTCTGCAGTTCTTATGCTGGAGAAAAATTGTCGTTTTGAGCTGCTGAGGCAGAAACTGGGGCGCCTTAAGCGTGACCTCACAGATATGGGTACACTGATGGTGGCTTTAGTCAAATACGCTGATTCTGATAGTACCAAGGATCCCGCATCTGACGATGAGAAGACAGGGAAGGGAAAGAGGAACGACAATGGAAAGGGTCAGCAGCATAACCCGGGTCAGTTGGCTTTGGTAGTGGCGCCTCAGGTTGGTGGGTATAAGTTCACCAAGGTGCTCATGGATGGGGGTAGTAACATCAACATCCTCTACTACGAGACCTTTCAGCGCATGGGGTTGACTGATAAAAATCTGAGAACATCCAACACTGTTTTCCATGGAGTTGTCCCTGGTAAGTCGGCTTACCCAGTTGGCAGGATTGAGCTGGAGGTGGCCTTTGGAGACGAACATGACTCCAGAGCTGAGAAGTTGATGTTTGAGGTGGTCAAGATCAGGAGCCCATACCACGCTCTGTTTGGACGGCCGGCTTATGCTAAGTTTATGGCCCGGCCATGTTACATTTATTTATAGCTCAAGATGCCGGGTTACACGGGCACCATCACTGTACATGGCAGTCATAAGGTAGCATTGAAATGTGAAGAAGGTGACGCGGCTTATGCTGAGTCGGCCTGCGCAGCAGAAGAGCTCAAATTTTATCAAGATAATGTTGACCCGGCGGATATGACATCCCTGAAGAAGCCAACTACAGAGCACGACCCGGCGTTGAAGTTTAAATCGGCAGCTGAGACAAAGCTTGTTGACTTTACCCTGGGTGACTCTTCTAAATAGTTCAGCATCAGCAGCAACTTGGATCCCAAATAGGAAAGCGCACTCATCGGGTTCATCCATGAGAACCGGGACATCTTTGCATGGAAACCTTCTGACATACCGGGTGTGCCGAAGGAACTCGCTGAGTACACTCTCAATATTGATCCAAAGTATAAGCCGGTCAGGCAGTTTCTTCGCCGTTTTAATGAAGAACGACGGAAAGCTATTGGGGAAGAAGTCGCTCGGCTCTTAGCGGCTGGGTTTATCATTGAAGTTTTTCACCCGGAGTGGTTGGCTAACCCGGTGCTTGTCCTCAAGAAGAACAGCACCTAGCGGATGTGTGTGGACTACACGGACTTAAACAAGGCTTGTCCGGCTGACCCTTTTGCTCTTCCCCGTATTGATCAAATCATTGATGCTACGACGGGTTGTGAGCGTTTGAGTTTTTTGGATGCTTACTCCGGTTATCATCAGATTAAGATGGCAGTTAAGGACCAGGAGAAGACGGCTTTCATCACTCCGTTTGGAGCCTTCTGCTATGTATCTATGCCATTTGGGCTTAAAGCGTGCCCAAGCGACTTATCAGCGGTGTGTGCAGAACTGTTTGCACGATCAAATTGGGCGTAATCTCCATGCCTATGTGGATGACATTGTGGTGAAGTCCAGAGAAAAGGAGACCTTGATATCTGACTTAAAGGAGACCTTTGATAATCTCCGGGTTTACAAGATGATGCTTAACCCGGCCAAGTGTGTGTTTGGCGTTCCTGCGGGCAAGCTCTTGGGCTTTCTGGTGTCCAACAGAGGCATCAAAGCTAACCCGGAGAAGATTAAGGTGATTACCTCCATGGCTAAACCGGCGTGCATCAATGATGTTCAGCGACTGGCGGGTCGCGTTGCCGCCTTAAGTCGATTCATAAGTCGGCTCGGCGAGAAAGCCCTCCCATTGTATCAGATGATGAAGAAAACTGACACTTTTGTCTGGAGTGAGGTCGCTGATGCTGCTTTTGAAGACTTAAAGAGACAATTGTCTGAGCCGCCGGTTCTCGCGGCTCCAATTGACAAAGAGCCTTTGCTGTTATATGTGGCTGCCAATTCACGAGCCGTCAGCGTTGCCATCGTAGTGGAACGTAAGGAAGCCGGTAAGGAGCATCCGGTTCAACGACCGGTTTACTACATCAGTGAGGTGCTCATTGAATCCAAGCAAAGGTACTCGCATTGGCAGAAGCTTGTTTACGGGGTGTTCATGGCCAACCGGAGTTGAAGCAGTACTTTCAAAGCCACCCTATAACTATGGTAAGTTCTGCCCCTTTGGGAGACATCATTCAGAATAGGGAGGCCACAGGGCGAGTCGCCAAGTGGGCTATTGAGCTTGGGCCTCATGGCTTGAAATACATGCCTCGGACGGCTATTAAGTCTCAGGCCTTGGTGGACTTCATCAATAATTGGACAGAGCTGCAGGCCCCTGAGGAGAAGCCGGATAACACATACTGGACTATTCACTTTGACGGGTCCAGGCAGCTAGAAGGCTCGGGGGCTGGAGTGGTGTTAACTTCCCCTCGAGGTGACAAGTTTTGTTATGTACTCCGGCTTATGTTTCCATGTACTAATAATGCAGCTGAATATGAGGCATTACTCCATGGTCTCCGGATGGCTAAGGAGATGAACTTAAGCCAGGTACGATGCTTGGGCGACTCAGATTTGGTGGCTCAACAAGTGTCAGGCAAGTGGGATACCAAGGACCCCCTCATGGCGGCTTATCGTCGTGAGGTAGATGCTGTGGCTGGTCACTTCACGGGTTATCAAGTGGAGCACATTGATCGAAGGAAGAATGAGGCGGCTGATGCTTTAAGCCGGTTGGGATCCCAACGTAAGTCGGTGCCGCCCAATACCTTTCTCGATGTGTTACATAACCCTTCTGTCAAGGTGCCTACCGAGGAAGAATTAGCAGTGCCAAACCCAGAGGCACAGCTGGTGGCGGCTCTTCATGTTATCCTGGATTGGACGGTGCCTTACTTGGCTTATATGACCCGAGATGAATTGCCGGAGGATGAGACATTGGCGAGACAAATCGTCAGGCGCTCCAAATCCATGACGATTGTTAACAGCGAGTTACATCACCTCAGCGTCACGGGGGCGTTTCAACGCTGTGTGTCACCTACAGAAGGCCAAGAAATACTCCATGAGATCCATGAAGGAGATTGTGGCCATCATGCCGGGTCAAAATCCCTCATAGCCAAGGCTTTTCGTCATGGTTTCTATTGGTTGATGGCTCATGCTGATGCGGAGGATCTGGTCAGTAAATGTGATGGGTGTCAAAAGTTCTCACGACGAGCTCATGTGCCGGCTCAAGAATTGAGGATGATCCCAATCACTTGGCCGTTTGCAGTCTGGGGGCTTGACATGGCCGGACCTTTCAAAAGGTCTAAAGACAAAAAGACACATCTACTGGTGGCAGTGGACAAGTTTACCAAGTGGGTTGAGGCAGAGCCGGTCAGTAAGTGTGATGTAGCCACGACGGTTCAGTTCATGAAAAAGGTGATCTTTCGTTTTGGTTTTCTACATAGCATCATAACTGAGAATGGCACTAATCTCTCTAAGGGTGCCATGGAAGAGTTCTGTCAAAGAGAACATATCCGGCTTGATGTTTCGGCTGTTGCTCATCCTCAATCCAATGGTCAAGCGGAGAGAGCTAATCAAGAGATCCTGAAAGGTATCAAGCCCCGGCTCTTGGTCCCTTTACAGCGGACTCCGGGTTGTTGGGTGGAGGAGTTACCCTCCGTGTTATGGAGCATCAACACTACGCCTAACAGATCTACGGGATACACACCTTTCTTCATGGTTTATGGAGTAGAGGCGGTCCTACCAAGTGACATCCGGCACGATTCACCCCGTGTGGCGGCTTATGTTGAGGCGGATAACGAAAAGGCTCGTTAGGATGCACTTGACTTGTTGGACGAGGAGCGAGACTTGGCAATAGCCCGCTCGGCAATTTACCAGCAAGACCTGCGCCGCTATCATAGCCGCCGGGTTAGGAGCAGAACCTTTTAGGAAGGCGACTTGGTGCTCCGGCTCATCCAGGATCAGTCTGACATGCACAAGCTATCCCTGCCTTGGGAAGGGCCCTTTGTGGTCAGCAAGAATCTGCACAACGGGTCATATTATCTCATTGATATTTGAGAGCACAAAGACTCACTTAAATCGGAGGAGGAGTCCCGCCGGCCGTGGAACATAGCTCATCTCCGGCCTTACTATACCTAAGTTACCAGTTTTTAAGATACCTTTTTATGATGTACATATTATATAAAGCAATAAAGCAGGACCTCTGTCCTTTCTTCCCATAAAGAATGTTTCATGTTTTCTTTATCAGGTGATGGACACTGCCAACAGGGGATGGATCATATCTGAATCTGGCTTTCCCTTTGGTCCGGCTTATGATCATATCTGAATCTAGCCATGGTCACTTAGGGGCTTCCTGTTCAAACATAGGTCGTATTCGAACCAAAGAGGACATAGCTGTCGATACCCACTTGATCGGCATACTGCCAAACCCACTTGGGGGCTTCCTGATCATATTTGAATCATAGCTTAACCCCTTTGGGTCTGATGTGGATCGTATTCGAATCAGCGTCATTAAAAAACTCTTATGTTCAGTTGGGGGCTTCCTGTTCAAACATAGGTCGTATTCGAACCAAAGAGAACATAGCTGTCGATACCCACTTGATCGGCATCGCCAAAGCCACTGGGGGCTATATGATCGTATCCGAATCTTAGTTTAACCCCTTTGGAACGGTTCTCTGATCGTATTCGAATCAGGAGCCTGTGAACATTGCAAGTATGATTATTTTAACTATCATTGAAACCTTCTTGAGGAGATGGTTCTTGATCCTTCCGGTTTTATATTGGTTACCTCAGGTTCTAAAAAGTGCCAGGTAAAAACTTATATGAGCCGGAGAGGTTATCAAAAGGGTCGCAAGTATGCTGTTATGATTATGTTTTAACTAATCATGAACCGGCTTATACATGTGGTTTTTAATCATGTCCAGGTTATTAATATTCTATAACCCGCTGGCGCAGTGAACCGTCTAGGAAACCGTGCCTATTTTATGTGCAGGATAAAGCGGAGCAAGGTAAAATATCAAGTAAACACATGATTAACATAAGCAAGAGGAATTTAGTGATGGCGGCTTACCAAAAGCAATAGGTACCATAAGGCATGACAGGCATTAAGGAGTTTTCTCTATCCTATTACAAGACTCCCCGAGTCTAAACAAGTGAAGCATTGTTCTTTGCAAAGTTATAACCCGGCTGGCGGCTCATTCCTCCGGCTGGCTTGATGACTCCGGGTTATCCTTCCCCGCCTCTCCTTCGGTTGTTTTGTCCTGGAAGGTGGACGAGGCCCAGTCAATGCCGCTCAAAGCTTCAAATTCAGCTTCATCATCTATTAAACTGGTCGGGTCCACTTCAGGGGCAAAGGTATGCTTACGCGTTGGAGGGATCAGGCTGACTTGGTCATATGGGGCGTTTGGGATTCTCCGGTTCTCGCTATCATAACCCGGTGAATACTTAGTGAGATCAGTATCATCCCCAATGAGAGTCGCCAGGGGGCGTACGACTTTAACACAGGCAGTGAAGTCTTGTTCGCCAAAAGCAGTGCCGTCCTCCTGAAGGCTTGGATATCCAAGAGAGAGATCAGCAAGGTCAAGTTCTGGCACCCATGCTCTTGCCCGACTCAATGCAGCCATGGCTCCGGCTCTCGCAGATGCCCGCCTTAAGTCTTGAATTCATTGAGGTAGCACCGAAATATGCCTCAAAACGTCTTGCAGGAGCCGAGGAGTGGTATTTGATAAGGCCACAGCGGCCAATGCACGCTGTGACCCGGAGTACAGCTGCTCTACTAAGGTATACACCACCTTAAGCTTGACCAGCATATTTTCCTTCAGATTGGTACTCCTGGGGCCTGCATGTTCATAGGTATAACAGTAAGCCGGAGGTAAATATTACGATAACTCTTGAAAGATTACAATATTTACGATCGACTTACCGAAGATGGCTGAGACCATTTGGGATATTTGCCGTTTTAAGTCGGACAGCTCACTTGTTGCCTCGGCAAGAGATGCCTCTGCTGTTTCAGCCCGAGTCACCAGTGAAGCCCTCTCATCAACCCAAGTTTTCTTCTCCGATTCAAATTTTTTCTTCAGCTTCTCTTGTTCAGAGACACTGAATTCAAACTTGGAGTTGGCTTTCTGAGCTTCGAGTTCTTGGGTTTTCAACTGGCTCTTCAAATCAGCAATCTCCGCCTCAAATTGACTTATGGTGGCCTGTATCGACATCAGGTTATGGTAAGAATCATGGTAAGATCACATTTAAGTCCCAAACACTTTACAAGTAAAGATACTTGGCACTTGGGGGCTAATGTATGCTTAAAGAATTTTTTAACCTATTTTACCAAGTCATATATAGTAAGTCTCAAGCACTTTACAAGTAAAGGCACTTGCCACTTGGGGGCTAATGTGTAACCCAAATTCAAAGTTTCATGTTGTTACCGGGTTAAACATATTCAATTTAAACCGGGCAAAACTAACAGTAAGTCAATTATTAAGTCTACAACATATTCAGTCATAAGCAATAGACTTGGGGGCTGGCATAGGAAGTAAGGTTCAGAGTAAAAGCTTAAATTATACCTCGGATTCATGTTGTATTTGCTTCACCATGTCAATTTCCAGGTCACGACTACTGTGTACTTGGTTCAGATAGCCCGAGACTATGTCACCAATGCTTAGGTGAGAATAATCAGTGATGTCTTGTTTGGCTTTCCGGCGCTGGGCAAACTCCTCCTTGGCAGTGCATTGGGCAAGAGCAGTAGGCCGGCCCAGTTCAACATATTGGCTCTTCACAATTTCAACCTCCGGGTCAGTCCTCTTGGCCGGGCTAGGAGTTTCCGGGTCATCCGAGTTGTGAATAACGTCTTCTGCAGGCGGTCAGAAGTTTGCACCGGAATATCAGAAGCCGGTTCAGGCGGTGGCTGATGAGTGGAGCTGTCAGGAACGGATGAGTCAAGCACCGGTTCAGTAACCACCGGGTCTTGGGACGGCTTATTCTTCTTTGCCCTCTTGCTAGGCTTTACTTGCAAGATGTCAATCAAAGTGGAAGGATAAGCATCAAAGTATAAGTATGGAAAAACTTAAGGTAAGAAAGGTTATATTACCCGGGAGCCATTTTGAAAGCCGGCATATTTGATTGCATCGACTCATCAGAAGAAGGGGAGGTATCCTGATAGTTGGAGTCAGATGAATTGAGAGGTTGGCGAATCAAACCCATCAAGGGTAAAACAAAATGTAAATCAGAGATAACCTCGGTCCGACGCTTCCTGGTTACGTCGGGTAAGCTGAAGGAGAGCTCTGCGTCCTGGTTGGCCCAAGTCTGCCGCCGATTTTCAAGCTGTTGTTGCTTCAAAAGAAATTGAGGATCTTGGTAAGCTAGAGGGTGTGAAAACCTTACTTTCCGGGTCACCCTGCGGATTTTTTATGTTGGCAAGGGCTCTGAGTCGGAGGAAATTATAGTTACCTCTTCGCCAACTGCTTGACTGTTCCCAGTATCCTCCTGAAAGGATCAAATATCAGTAAGGTAATGACAAAGGAGTTAGAGAAACTCAAAAAAGATTACCTCTTCCTCATCCGAAGAAGAGTCATCCAGTTTCAACATATCAGAGGCGCTGGGTTTCTTATTCTTAGAGGTGCCCATCCTGGCGGATTTCCTTTCAGTCTTATTGGCCGCCCTGGCCTGTTTGGCAGCCTCATGGTCATACTTGACCTTCCAGAAATTGTCATCGGCCTGTGGGAAAAGATAAAGAATCATAAGTACCAGAAGGTAACATACTAAAGAGTATTTGTGAAGATTAGTAACTTACCGCAGGGGCCGGGTTCTTCTTGCAGAAGGGAAGTAAACCGAAGGTATTCCTGGTTACAGTGCCCTCCTTCAATAGCGACTGGACTGTAGCATCTACCACATCATCTGGTAAGTCCTCAGGGCTATGACGCATTGAGTCGTCCTTTTCGCCTGTGTAAGTACACATTAAGCCGGAGCGGCGGCTTAATGGTAGTATCCGCCAGGTGACCCAGACCCGGACCAAATCAATGCCACTTAACCCGTTGCCTAAAAGGGATTTGATCTTCCGGATGGTAGGATTAAGAGGCAGGCGCTCAACAGCAGTTAATTTGTCCGCCAGATGATGGTTGGACTCAAGATGCAGGGCACGAAAGCCGGGCAGAGGCTTCTCATTAGCCGGAGAGGTGTCTTGACAGTAGAACCACGTCTGGTTCCAGTCTTTTGGGTGACTCGGCAGCTCAGCGTAAGGAAAAAGGCAGTCTCTCCACCGCTGGATTGAGATGCCGCCAAGCTCAAGACTAGGCCCGTTGGAGCGTTCATTCTGTCGGTTCAAGTAAAAAAGTTCTCTGAACAGCAGCAG
This sequence comes from Triticum timopheevii, assembly GCA_963921465.1. Classification (NCBI taxonomy): domain Eukaryota; kingdom Viridiplantae; phylum Streptophyta; class Magnoliopsida; order Poales; family Poaceae; genus Triticum; species Triticum timopheevii. Next base: position 374,661,331 of record OY997270.1, read on the forward strand.
ACTTGGTTCCTCTCCTAGGTATACCTCGCAGAAGACTTGGAAGTTACACAGATTTGACACGGAATTGGGACCAATGTCTTGATGCTTCAGGTCAAAGAAATCCAAAACTTCCCTGAAGAATTTTGAGCCGGGAGGGGCAAATCCCCGGTTCATATGATCTGTGAAAACTACTACCTCCCCATCCTTGGGTTGAGGTATCTCCTCAGACGGGTGAGGGGCACGATAAGACATGGTTTCCTTCTTTGACAAATGGCCAGACTTTACAAACTCGGCAAGTTTGCTTTTGGTTACTGTGGATGGAACCCAATTGCAAGTCACAGGGGCCTTGGCCTCCTTAGGAGCCATAACAGCAGTGGCCTACGACAAAGAAAGAAAGTTCCGGCTCAACTTTAAACCGGAGAGATATCTAAATTGTTCACAGTGGCGGCTTAAGCAAGGGGCCTAATGATATAAGGGTGATTGTGCAGTAAAGTTTAAGCCGCTATCAGGATCAACAGTCATTCAAAATTTTTTAAGATCATAAGAGGAAGGCAAGGCTCACAGTTCAGTGTCACTTATTTAAACCGGACACCTAGACAGTGGTGATAAAAGTAAGTTTTCCAGAAGAAGCTTTCCGGGTGATAGAAACAAGTTTCACGGACGACAACTATTATTATGAATCAAACTATCGCTCTAAAAGAGAAATTTTCTAGACCTAAAAACAGGGCAGAGAAGTTCATGCATTCAAAGGAGGTTTCCAAATAAGAGAAATGAGATCTATTTCTATGCAAGATCAACACAAACAACTACCGCAGCAGTTCTGCACAGTTTTTACGATCTAAACAGGCTGTGGAAGTGCAAAATCGCAAGGGTTTGCATCGAGCGGTGATGAACCCGACGAACTCAGAAAAGTTCCGATGCAGATCTAAAGAAAGGAAAGGAGAGGAACTCACGGATGAACTTGAGCTGCGGAGGTTTGCCGTTGGTTTCTGGTCCAAGTCAGGCTGATGCAGCGGCCTGAGTCGATGAGGGAGTCCTGGACTAGGGGGTGTCCGGACAGCCGGACTATCATCGTCCGCTGGACTCCAAGACTACGAAGATGCAAGATTGAAGACTCCGTCCCGTGTCCGGATGGGACTTTCCTTGGCGTGGAAGGCAAGCTTGGCGATACGGATATGTAGATCTCCTACCATTGTAACCGACTCTGTGTAACCCTAGCCCTCTCCGGTGTCTATATAAACCGGAGGGCTTTAGTCCATAGGACGAACAACCATTACAACAATCATACCATAGGCTAGCTTCTAGGGTTTAGCCTCCTTGATCTCGTGGTAGATCCACTCTTGTACTACCCATATCATCAATATCAATCAAGCAGGAGTAGGGTTTTACCTCCATCGAGAGGGCCCGAACCTGGGTAAAAACATCGTGTCCCTTGTCTCCTGTTACCATCCGCCTAGACGCACAGTTCGGGACCCCCTACCCGAGATTCGCCGGTTTTGACACCGACATTGGTGCTTTCATTGAGAGTTCCTCTGTGTCGTCACCGATAGGCTCGATGGCTTCTTCAATCAACAACAACGCCGTTCAGGGTGAGACTTCTCTCCCCGGACAGATCTTCGTATTCGGCGGCTTCGCACTGCGGGCCAATTCACTTGGCAATCTGGAGCAGATCGAAAGCTACGCCCCTGGCCGTCAGGTCAGATTTGGAAGCCTAAACTTCACGGTGGATATCCGCGGAGACTTGATCTTCGATGAATCCGAGCCACAGCCGTGCGTGCCGCACTGTCACGATGGGCATGATCTAACTCTGCCGCCGGACAGCGCCTTGGAGGCCGCACACAAATCCGCTCCGACCCATAGTCTGGAGCCGATCGCACAGATCAAGGACGGGTGGCTGGACACCGCCTCGGGAGCTGCGACTTCCATGGCGATGGAGCCGAACACTGGCCTTGTCCCTTATAAAGCTCATGACTCCGAGGTGCCGGACTCCCTGCCGAACTCCGAACCTCCTGCGCCCCTGCCAATCGAATCCGATTGGGCGCCGATCATGGAGTTCACCGCCGCGGACATCTTTCAGCACTCACCCTTGGCGACATCTTAAATTCGCTAAAACATCTCTCGCTATCCGGAGAGCCCTGGCCGGATTACGGCCAGGATGGTTGGGATGCGGACGATGAAGAAATTCAAAGCCCACCCACCTCCCACTTTGTAGCCACTGTCGACGATCTAACCAACATGCTAGACTATGACTCCGAAGACATCGACGGTATGGACGACGATGCCGGAGACGAACAAGAACCAGCGCCTACAGGGCACTGGAAGACCACCTCGTCATATGACATATACATGGTGCACACCCCAAAAGATGGGGACAGCGAAGAAGCAGCGGAGGCAGATTCCTTAAAGAAACAGCCCAAGCGCTGACGTCAGCGGCGCCGCTCTAAATCCCGCCACAGCTAGAATGGAGATTCCGGCACAGGAGATAATAACACCCCAGAAAGTGCCGAAGGCAATCCCCTCCTGCAAGATTCAGCGCAGGAGGATGCAGAAGCAAGCCCTCATGAGAGAGCGGCAGACGAAGAGGTCGAGGATGATAATTACATACCTCCCTCCGGAGACAAGGCAAGCCTCGACGACGACGAATTCGTCGTGCCTGAGGGTCCTGTCAAACAAGAGCGTTTCAAACGCAGGCTAATGGCCACAACAAATAGCCTAAAGAAAAAGCAGCAGCAGCTTCAAGCTGATCAAGACCTGCTGGCCGACAGATGGACCGAGGTCCTCGCGGCCGAAGAGTATGAACTCGAACGCCCCTCCAAGAGCTACCCAAAACGCAAGTTGCTCCCTTGATTAGAAGAGGAAGCATACATACCTTCATCACCAGCGCACAATACGGCCGACCGACCACCCCGGGGTCGCGACAGAGAGGCATCCAGGCCTTCCATCAAGACCGTACCCCGGCATCGCTCGAAAAGTACGAAGCCACAGGGGAACGCGCCGGACTTGCGGGATATATTGGAGGATAAGGCAAGACAATCCAGATCTATCTATGGATACAACAACTCCGGCCGGGCCGAACACAGCAGACAACGCTCCCTTGAGCTACGTCGTGATATTGCTCAATACAGAGGTGCCGCACACCCGCTATGCTTCACTGACGAAGTAATGGATCATCAAATCCCGGAAGGGTTTAAACCCGTAAACATTGAATCCTACGATGGCACGACAGACCCCGCAGTTTGGATCGAAGATTATCTCCTTCACATCCATATGGCCCGCGGCGACGATCTCCACGCCATCAAATATCTCCCGCTCAAGCTTAAAGGACCAGCTCGGCATTGGCTTAACAGCCTGCCCGCAGAGTCAATTGGGTGTTGGGAGGACCTGGAAGACGCATTCCTCGACAACTTCCAGGGCACATATGTGCGACCACCAGACGCCGATGACCTAAGCCACATAATCCAGCAGCCAGAAGAATCGGCCAGGCAATTCTGGACACAGTTCTTAACAAAGAAAAATCAAATCATCGACTGTCCGGATGCAGAGGCCCTCGCAGCCTTCAAACATAACATCCGCGACGAGTGGCTAGCCCGGCACCTAGGACAGGAAAAGCCGAAATCCATGGCAGCCCTCACATCATTAATGACCCGCTTCTCTGCGGGAGAGGATAGATGGCTAGCTCGCAGCAACAACCTCAGCAAAAATGCTGGTAGTCCGGATACTAAGGACCACAATGGCAGGTCGTGTTGAAGCAAAAATAAACACCGCATTAACGGCGACGACAAGGAGGATACGACAGTCAATGCCGGATTCCGAGGCTCTAAACCCGGTCAGCGGAAGAAGCCATTCAAAAGAACCACTCCGGGTCCGTCCAATTTGGACCGAATACTCGACCGCTCATGCCAGATACATGGCACCCCCGAAAAGCCAGCTAACCACACCAACAGAGATTGTTGGGTATTTAAGCAGGCAGGCAAGTTAATTGCCGAAAACAACGACAAGGGGCTGCACAGCGATGACGAGGAAGAGACCCGACCACCGAACAGTAGAGGACAGAAGGGTTTCCCCCCACAAGTGCGGACGGTAAACATGATATACGCAACCCATATACCCAAGAGGGAGCGGAAGCGTGCACTAAGGGTCGTATATGCGATGGAGCCAGTCGCCCCTAAGTTCAATCCATGGTCCTCTTGCCCGATCACTTTCGATCGAAGAGACCACCCGACCAGTATCCGCCATGGCGGATTCGCCGCATTGGTTTTAGACCCAATCTTCGATGGATTTCACCTCACGAGAGTCCTGATGGACGACGGCAGTAGCCTGAACCTGCTTTATCAGGATACAGTGCGCAAGATGGGCATAGACCCCTCAAGGATTAAACCTACAAAGACGACCTTCAAAGGCGTCATACCAGGTGTGGAGGCCAATTGTACAGGCTCAGTCACACTGGAAGTGGTCTTCGGATCCCCGGATAATTTCCGGAGCGAGGAGTTAATCTTCGACATAGTCCCGTTCCGCAGCGGCTATCACGCTCTGCTCGGACAAACCGCGTTTGCAAAGTTCAACGCGGTGCCGCATTACGCATACCTCAAGCTCAAGATGCCAGGCCCTCGTGGAGTCATCACGGTCAACGGAAATACGGAACGCTCCCTCCGAACGGAGGAACATACAGCAGCTCTCGCGGCAGAAGTACAGAGCAGCCTTCTAAGGCAATTTTCGAGTCCGGCCGTTAAACGGCCGGACACGGCCAAACGCACCCGGAGCAACATCAACCAAGATCACTTGGCATGTTCCGAGCACGCGTAGCAATGCGGCCCCAACCCCAGCCCTCGCATGATTGCAAGACCAACCCTCCGCGTACATCATTACGCTCTGGAGATACCATGGGCCTAGAGGGAGGGGCACGACCACAGCAGACCCAGAGTGCGGCTCGACCACACCAGGGGCTCACAAGTGTGTCGCTCTTTTTTATTTTTTATTCTCCTTCTTTGTATATACAGGACTCCGTTCACCAGAGGCCCTGTCCGGCGGCGAACCCGCCGAACTCACGATGCAACAGCCAGGGAGGGAAAAAGGCTGCGACGAACACTCAGGTGGTCTCCATTACGATCATTAAATTTGATTATATACACCAGTCCGCAGCCCACCCCTGGAGGGGGACATGTTTAATTAGTCCAATCCCTTGCTTACCGCACTATTTGTATCATTCCGCACTCATAGCAGAATTCCTTGAATAAATAATGCAGCACTTTTTGCTTGTAATTGCATTACTTTACATATATGTTCACTAATGACATCTTGCACCCGTATATTTTGGTACGGCCGAATACACCAGGGGCTTATGTTCCCCGCATTATGGTGTGATAAGTCCGAACACTTTCACAAGTGCGGCACCCCGAACTTATAGCATTATATGAATCGGCTCCGAATCATGTCTTGGGTCAATAGTTGGGTTTGCCCGGCTCCCACGTTTTGGTACCTTACGTTCCGTTCTGTCGGCTAAGGTGGCACTGGGAGAACCACTGCGATTGCGCCCCGGTTGAGCTGGGCAAGCGCCTCAGTGGAGAAAGCTAAAACTGACTGTCATGATAAGGCGAGAGACTGGTCGCTGTTCGAGAGGTCTTTCCGAGTCCTTAAAGACTTATGCCGCTTCAAGCGAACAACCGGATAATGTCCGGCCAAGGCGTGGATAGCGCCCCGAACTCGGTCTTCTGAATACTAGGGGCTTCGCCGAAATTTAAAATTATAGAATTCTATGGCTAAGTGAGAGTGTTCAAGCATTATAAGTCCTGTTGCCTTGTTCGTTGTGTTGAGCGCCTCCCTAGATGGACCCAAAAATGGGAACAAGAGTGCTCAAGTTTATCCTGAACACCCCAACACTCGTGGCTTGGGGGCTGAAGCCGACGACTTGCCATCTCTCAGATTTTATAAACGGCCGCACAGAAGGTAATATTTTAAATCAAACAAGCGTTGCTTAGCGCATATGAACAAAGTTTTTAGCGCACAGGATAATACATAGCGAGTCTACTCAATAATTACATCTCTGGGGCACTCATCCGCAATCTTGCGGGCACCCTTCAGGACAGTCTTATAGTACATCTCGGGCGTACAATACTCCTTGCCCGCTGGCGGCGCGTCAGTGATAAGCCTCTCCGCATCCAGCCTGCCCCAATGCACCTTTGCGCGGGCAAGGGCCCGACGAGCACCTTCAATACAGGCGGAATGCTTGATGACCTCCACCCAGGGGCACGCATCCACCAGCCGCCGCACGAGGCAGAAGTAGCTCCCAGGCATGGCCCCTCCAGGCCACAGCCGGACTATGAGGCCCTTCATGGCCTGCTCGGCTACCTTGTGGAGCTCGACCAACTGCTTCAGTTGGTTGCTAGGGGGCGCCGGATGGCCGGTCTCAGCATACTAAGACCAGAAGACCTTCTCCGTTGAGATCCCCTCCTCGGCTCGGTAGAATGCGGCGGCATCAGTCACACTGCGAGGTAGATCTGCAAACGCCCCTGGAGAGCTCCGAATTCGGGTAAGTGTCAGGTAGTTTACATTAACATGCTTGCTTTGCATGAAAAATGCCTTACCCGCCGCTATTTTCTTCACCGCCTCAATCTCCTGAAGGGCCTTATGGGCCTCGGCCTTGGTGGCTTTGGCACTTTCGAGAGCCGAGGCAAGCTCGGACTCTCGAGTCTTTGAGTCGCGCTCCAAACCCTCATGTTTTTCCATGAGAGCCTGGAGCTCTTGCCGCACTTCCGCCACCCGCGCCTCCTGCTTCTCTCGCTCCGCTCGTTCCACGGCCGCATTGCGTTCGGCCGCGGATACGGCCTCCTTCAGGGCCGCCACCTCGTTCGTGGCCCCTGCAGTACCCATGTTATCCTTGTTATTTTTATTGCAACCGAAATCCTTTTCTGTAAGGTAAATATTCAAAGTGGTGTTACTCACCTTCTTTGTCCTCGAGCTGCTTCTTGGCATGGCCGAGCTCTTGCTCGGACTGCTCGAGATCTTGCTTCAATGCACCAACCTCCGCAGTCAGTGCGGCAGAGGTCAGTAGCGCAGCCTGCAAACCTATATTGACATAATTTTTAGCAACCTTGCGTATATCTTTTTAGATCCTTAGTCCGGCTTTTCTCTCCGAACACCGAACCGAGCATCAGGGGCTACTGCCTATGAGGTATTACATTACATAATTTTAACTTCTTACCTCAAAGCCTGTTAGAAGGCTGCTGCAGGCTTCGGTTAGCCCGCTCTTGGTGAGCTGAACCTTCTGAATCACCGCACTCATGATAGTGCGGTGTTCTTCCTCGATGGAAGCGCCTTTGAGCGCCTCCAGCAAGTTGTTCGGTGTCTCCGGTTGGACGGGGGCCGCTAGCGTCACGGTCTTGCCCTTCTTGTGAAGGGGCCGCCTGCCGGACTCCGGAACCACTGCGGGTTCCGGCGTGGAGTCCGGCGCAAAGTCCGGGAGGCTGCCTTGCGGCGCCTCCGGAGCCTCCTCCTGATGGGTCCCTTCCTGGGATCCCACCTCGGCGTCCTCAGCGGCGCGAGGGGTGGAGGCAGTCAGGATGGAATCCACATCCGACGGAGCCAACGACCCGCTCGATGAACCGGGGAGATCATCATCGGCCGGACTGCGGGCAGTGTGCGGCATTAGAAGGACACTATGTGACACAAAAGAGAAATTATAAATCATTCAGGAATCCGGATACTTACGATCTCGCCGGAGGCCTGGCCCTTGAGGGCCACTCTTCGTCGCCAACGTTGGTGTTGGCGGAGCTGTCTGGGGGAATAGTCCTTCCCCTCTTGGGCCCTTTGGCCTCCCCTGTCGGGGAGGCCTTCCTCTTTCTCTCTCCCTCCTCTGGGAGAGAGTCCTCTTTCTCCTCCTCGTCTTCAGGGGAGGAGTCCGCCTCGGAGCCATCGGACGATGAGTCCGATACCACCTGGCGCTAGGAACTTCTTCGAGTTCCCGTGGCCTCCTTCTTGGCCTTCTTCTCCGGCACCACATGCGGTGCCGGAACCAGCAGCCCCGCTAGACGGGCGTCTACTGGGTTTTCTGGCATGGGAGCTGGGCAGATGATCTGCTCGGCCTTCCTCATCCAGTCCTGTCAAAGGAAAAGGGAGATTGAAACCCGCGTAGAGTCAAACTATTAAAGACAAGTGTCCCGTAAAGGGGTAGAATCACTTACCTCGTCAGCTGGACGCTGCGAGTGAAATCCGCGATCTTCAGTGGCGGATGCGGGAGCCTCGGCGCCCTTGAACAGCACCCTCCAGGCGCCTTCGTACGTCGTGTTGAAGAGCCCGCTCAATGCCTGGTGCCGTGCCGGATTGAACTCCCACAAATTAAATGCCCGTTGTTGGCAAGGGAGAATCCGGCGGATGAGCATGACTTGGACCACGTTGACCAGCCTGAGCTTCTTGCTCACCAGCTTCTGGATACAGGTTTGGAGTCCCGTCAGCTCCTTCGAACTACCCCATAGCAAGCCCTTCTCTTTCCAGGAGGTGAGCTGCATAGGGATACCAGATCTGAACTCGGGGACTGCCGCCCATTTAGGGTCGCGCGGCTCGGTGATGTAGAACCACCCCGATTGCCACCCCTTGACGGACTCCACAAAGGCCCCTTCAAACCAGAGGACGTTGGGCATCTTGCCCAATATGGCGCCTCCGCACTCCGCTTGAGTGCCCTTTACTAGCTTCGGCTTGATATTGAAGGTCTTGAGCCACAAGCCGAAGTGGGGCTGGATGTAGAGGAAGGCCTCGCACAGGACGATAAACGCCGAGATGTTGAGGACGAAGTTCGGCGCCAGATCGTGGAAATCCAGGCCGTAGTAGAACATGAGCCCCCGGACAAAGGGGTGAAGTGGAAAGCCTAGTCCGCGGAGGAAGTGGGAAGGAAAACGACCCTCTCATGGGGCCTGGGGGTGGGATGAGCTGCCCCTTGTCGGGCAGCCAGTGCGCGATGTCGCCGGAAAGGTATCCGGCGCTGTGCAGCTTTGCGATGTGCTCCTCCGTGACGGAGGAGGCCAACCATTTGCCTCCCGCTCCAGACATGGTCGGAGAAGGTCGAGACGAGATGCGCGAACTTGGGCGCTGGAGCTCGAGTGCGCGGAGATGGATAAGCAAAGGAGGAAGAAGGCGTAGGTGAAAAGGTGGATCCTTATCCCCTTATATATAGGCGGACGAAGACTATACGTCCCTACCGGCCTAGTAAAACTCGCTTATCTCCCAAGCGCCACCATCAATGGCGCGGTTGGGTTACCCATGTACGTATTGATGAGAATCCCGGAATAAGGGGAACACGATCTCTGCTTCGACAAGACATGCCAAGGAAACTGCTTCGCTAAACGCGCTGAGGTGGTATAATAAAAAAGATTCAAGTAAAGGCTTGGTAGTGGCGTGACGTCAGGCCACGGAATACGTCAGCAGATTGAACTTGTGTACATATCATTCTCTCTATGGTGGAATGTGGAATTTATTTTGCAGAGCCGGACACTATCCTGGTGTTCACAATCTTCTATGGATTATTCGGAGGAGGAACCCGCCTTGCAATGCCGAACATTATGCGCGCCGGACTCATCGTCATTGAAGCCAGGTTCAGGGGCTAATGAGGGAGTCCTGGACTAGGGGGTGTCCGGACAGCCGGACTATCATCGTCCGCCGGACTCCAAGACTACGAAGATACAAGATTGAAGACTCTGTCCCGTGTCCGGATGGGACTTTCCTTGGCGTGGAAGGCAAGCTTAGCGATACGGATATGTAGATCTCCTACCATTGTAACCGACTCTGTGTAACCCTAGCCCTCTCCGGTGTCTATATAAACTAGAGGGCTTTATTCCATAGGACGAACAACCATTACAACAATCATACCATAGGCTAGCTTCTAGGGTTTAGCCTCCTTGATCTCGTGGTAGATCCACTCTTGTACTACCCATATCATCAATATCAATCAAGCAGGAGTAGGGTTTTACCTCCATCGAGAGGGCCCGAACCTGGGTAAAAACATCGTGTCCCTTGTCTCCTATTACCATCCGCCTAGACGCACAGTTCGGGACCCCCTACCCGAGATCTGCCGGTTTTGACACCGACAGTTTGCATCGAGCGGTGATGAACCCGACGAACTCAGAAAAGTTCCGATGCAGATCTAAAGAAAGGAAAGGAGAGGAACTCACAGATGAACTCGAGCTGCGAAGGTTCGCCGTTAGTTTCTGGTCCAAGTCAGGCTGATGCAGCGGCCTGAGTCGATGAAGACGAGGGGTTCAACGGCGGCGGCGGCGGAGCTTGAGTGGCAGAGAGGAGAGGAAGAAGACGACTGGAAGGAGAAGAATGAAAGACCTAAAGTCGTGCCTATTTATAGGGAGAGGATAACTGAGATGGCGCGGGAAACGAGAAGATAAGAATTAATATCCAGCGGCCCCGACACCTCGATTTTTGGAACACTTAATAAGACGGAGATCCGTTGAAGGATACGACGGATTATAAAATGAATTAAAGAGAAGATGACGTCATGCCGGGTTAAGATGGATCCAGAAGATGATGTCACGGCGGGTGAAAAGAAAGCCCTCTGTGCAGTTAGAAGACTGACGATTTAATTCCTTAAAGATATTTTTTAGATTGACATGAACAGGTTCAAATCAATCTGGGGCCTAATGTTGGGGATATGACTATTTGTGTAAGCCGCCCAGGAGGGGCCGGGTTACACAAAGAGGATTCATCAGAGGAAGCCCAAGACCAAGCGTGAAGATGGCGGTTCAATAAAGGGCTTCAGGCCCACAGGCGGCTTAAGGCCCGTTGTAGTAAACCGCCATGATGGCATGACTTGTAACGTAAGGTAGATTTAACGGCCGGGACTCTACAAGCCGCATGGCATCAACCCATGTATATAAGGGGACGACCTGCTGGCGGCTTAGGGTAAGAAACAAATCATCGAGAGCCGGGCATAGCCTATCTCGCTCCCTGGTCATCGAAACATCAATACCAACCAAACTAGACGTAGGCCTTACCTTCACCGAAAGGGGCCGAACTAGTATAAACCCTCTCGTGTCCCTTGTCCCGATTTAACCCCTTCAAGCTTCCTAGTTGCGATGGCTCCACAACTAAGTCCTTTCACGAGTACATCTGACGTGACTATTCTACGACAGTGACCGTTCCCCTCATTACAGAAGCACTTAGTCTCGGGTTTGGGTTCAACCTTGGGTTTCTTCACTAGAGCAGCAATTGATTTGCTGTTTCATGAAGTATCCCTTCTTGCCCTTGCCCTTCTTGAAACTAGTGGTTTTACTAACCATCAACAATTGATGCTCCTGTTGGAAATATGCCCTAGAGGCAATAATAAATTAGTTATTATTATTATATTTCCTTGTTGATGATAATCGTTTATTATCCGTGCTATAATTGTATTGATAGGAAACTCAGATACATGTGTGGATACATAGACAACACCATGTCCCTAGTAAGCCTCTAGTTCACTAGCTCGTTGATCAATAGATGGTTACGGTTTCCTGACCATGGACATTGGATGTCGTTGATAACGGGATCACATCATTAGGAGAATGATGTGATGGACAAGACCCAATCCTAAGCCTAACACAAAGATCGTGTAGTTCATATGCTAAAGCTTTTCTAATGTCAAGTATCATTTCCTTAGACCATGAGATTGTGCAACTCCCGGATACCGTAGGAATGCTTTGGGTGTACCAAACGTCACAACGTAACTGGGTGGCTATAAAGGTGCACTACGGGTATCTCCAAAAGTGCCTGTTGGGTTGGCACGAATCAAGACCGGGATTTGTCACTCCATGTGACGGAGAGGTATCTCTGGACCCACTCGGTAGGACATCATCATAATGTGCACAATGTGACCAAGGGGTTGATCACGGGATGATGTGTTACGGAACGAGTAAAGAGACTTGTCGGTAACGAGATTGAACAAGGTATCGGGATATCGACGATCAAATCTCGGGCAAGTACTATACCGCTAGACAAAGGGAATTGAATACGGGATTGATTGAATCCTCGACATCGTGTTTCATCCGATGAGATCATCGTGGAACATGTGGGAGCCAACATGGGTATCCAGATCCCACTGTTGGTTATTGGCCGGAGAGTAGTCTCGGTCATGTCTACGTGTCTCCCAAACCCGTAGGGTCTACACACTTAAGGTTCGATGATGCTAGGGTTGTAAAGGAAGTTTGTATGTGGTTACCGAATGTTGTTCGGAGTCCCGGATGCGATCCCGGACGTCACGAGGAGTTCCGGAATGGTCCGGAGGTAAAGATTTGTATATGGAAAGTTGTTGTTCGGGTTCCGGGAAAAGTTCTTTTTTTCCGGTATTGTACCGGGAAGCTTCCAGAAGGTTCCGGAGGATTCCGGAGGGGTCCGGAGGTCCGGAAAATGTTCCACCACGTCCAATACAGCAGCATGGGCTATAAGGGGGCTCCCTAGCCTTAATGGGCCAGGGGCACCAGCCCCCCCAAGGCCCATGCGCATGGGAGAGGGGAAACCCTAAGGGGGAGGGCCTCCACTTGACTTGGGAGGCACTCCTCCCCCCTTTGGCCGCCGCCCCCAACCCTAGATGAGATCTAGGGGGCCGGACCCCTCTCTCCCCACCTATAAATAGTGGAGGGGTGGGAGGGCAGACACACCCCAAGTTCTGGCACAGCCCTCCCCCTCTCCCAAGTACTCCTCCTCTCCCGCGGTGCTTGGCGAAGCCCTGCATGATTGCCACGCTCCTCCACCACCACCACGCCGTCGTGCTACTGCTGGACGGAGTCTTCCCCAACCTCTCCCTCTCTCCTTGCTGGATCAAGGCATGGGAGATGTCATCGGGATGCATGTGTGTTGAACGCGGAGGTGTCGTCCGTTCGGCACTAGGATTATCGGTGATTTGGATCACGTCGAGTACGACTCCATCAACCCCGTTCACTTGAACTCTTCCGCTTAGCGATCTACAAGGGTATGTAGATGCACTCTCCTTCCCTCGTTTCTAGATGACTCCATAGATTGATCTTGGTGTTGCGTAGAGAATTTTGAATTTCTGCTACGTTCCCCAACAGTGGCATCTTGAGCTAGGTCTATGCGTAGTTTCTATGCACGAGTAGAACACAAGTTGTTGTGGGTGTTGATTTTTGTTCAATATGCGTACCGTTACTAGTCCAATCTTGTTTCGACGGTATTGTGGGATGAAGCGGCTTGGACCGACCTTACACGTACACTTACGTGAGACAGGTTCCACCGACTGACATGCACTTGTTGCATAAGGTGGCTAGCGGGTGCCAGTCTCTCCCACTTTAGTCGGATCGGATTCGATGAAAAGGGTCCTTATGAAGGGTAAATAGCAATTGGCATATCACGTTGTGGTTTTTGCATAGGTAAGAAACGTTGTTGCTAGAAACCCATAGCAGCCACGTAAAACATGCAAACAACAATTAGAGGACGTCTAACTTGTTTTTGCAGGGTATGCTATGTGTTGTGATATGGCCAAAAAGAATGTGATGAATGATATGTGATGTATGAGATTGATCATGTTCTTGTAATAGGAATCACGACTTGCATGTCGATGAGTATGACAACCGGCAGGAGCCATAGGAGTTGTCTTAATTTATTGTATGACCTGCGTGTCAATGAACAACGCCATGTAATTACTTTACTTTATTGCTAAACCGTTAGCCATAGTAGTAGAAGTAATATTTGGCGAGACAACTTCATGGAGACACGATGATGGAGATCATGGTGTCATGCCGGTGACGATGATGATCATGGAGCCCCGAAGATGGAGATCAAAAGGAGCAAAATGATATTGGCCATATCATGTCACTTTCGATTGCATGTGATGTTTATCATGTTTACGCATCTTATTTGCTTAGAACGACGGTAGTAAATAAGATGATCCCTCATTAAAATTTGAATAAAGTGTTCCCCCTAACTGTGCACCGTTGCGAAAGTTCGTTGTTTCGAAGCACCACGTGATGATCGGGTGTGATAGATTCTAACATTCACATACAATGGGTGTAAGCCAGATTTACACACGCAATACACTTAGGTTGACTTGACGAGCCTAGCATGTACAGACATGGCCTCGGAACACGGAAGACCGAAAGGTCGAGCATGAGTCGTATAGAAGATACGATCAACATGAAGATGTTCACCGACGTTGACTAGTCCGTCTCACGTGATGATCGGACACGGCCTAGTTGACTCGGATCATGTAATCCCTTAGATGACTAGAGGGATGTCTATCTGAGTGGGAGTTCATAAGATGAAGTTAATTATCCCGAACATAGTCAAAAGATCTTTGCAAATTATGTCGTAAGCTCGCGCTTTAGTTCTAATGTTTAGATATGTTCCTAGAGAAAATTTAGTTGAAAGTTGATAGTAGCGATTATGCGGACTAGGTCTGTAAACTGAGGATTGTCCTTGTTGCTTCGTAGAAGGCTTATGTCCTTAATGCACCGCTCAGTGTGCTGAACCTCGAACGTCGTCTGTGGATGTTGCGAACATCTGACATACACGTTTTGATAACTACGTGATAGTTCAGTTAAATGGTTTAGAGTTGAGGCACCAAAGACGATTTCAAAACGTCGCGGAACATATGAGATGTTTCGAGGGCTGAAATTGGGGGCTCGTGCCCTTGTCAAGAGGTATAAGACCTCCGACGATTTTCTTAGCCTGCAAACTAAGGGAGAAAAGCTCAATCGTTGAGCTTGTTCTCAGATTGTCTGAGTACAGCAATCACTTGAATCAAGTGGGAGTTGATCTTCCAGATGAGATAGTGATGTTTCTCCAAAGTCATTGCCACCAAGCTGCTAGAGCTTCATGATGAACTATAACATATCAGGGATAGGTATGATGATCCTTGGATATTCGCGGTGCATGACACCGAGAAAGTAGAAATCAAGAAGGAGCATCAATTGTTGATGGTTGGTGAAACCACTAGTTTCAAGAAGGGCAAGGGCAAGAAGGGATACCTCATGAAACGGCAAATCAGCTGCTGCTCTAGTGAAGAAACCCAAGATTGAACCCAAACCCAAGACTAAGTGCTTCTGTAATAAGGGGAACAACCACTGGAGCAGAATTGCCCTAGATACTTGGTAGATGAGAAGGCTGGCAAGGTCGATAGAAGTATATTAGATATACATTATGTTAGTGTGTACTTTACTAGTACTCCTAGTAGCACCAGGGTATTAGATACCGGTTCGGTTGCTAAGTGTTAGTAACTCGAAATAAAAGGTCGCGGAGTAAACGGAGACTAGCTAAAGGTGAGCTGGCGATATGTGTTGGAAGTTTTTCCAAGCTTGATGTGATCAAGCATCGCACGCTCCCTCTACCATCGAGATTGGTGTTAAACCTAAATAATTGATATTTGGTGTTTGCGTTGAGCATAGACATGATTGGATTATGTCTATTGCAATACGGTTATTCATTTAAGGAGAATAATGGTTACTCTGTTTATTTGAATAATACCTTCAATGGTCTTACACCTAAAATGAATGGTTTATTGAATCTCGATCGTAGTGATACACATGTTCATGCCAAAAGATATAAGATAGTAATGATAGTACCACCTACTTGTGGCACTGCCATGTAAGTCATATTGGTATAAAACGCATGAAGAAGCTCCATGTTGATGGATCTTTGGACTCACTCGTTTTTGGAAAAGTTTGAGACATGCAAACCATGTCTATTGGTGTATATGCATGAAGAAACTCCATGCAAATGGACCGTTTGGACTCACTTGATTTTGAATCACTGAGACATGCAAATCATACCACATGGGAAAGATGACTGAAAGCCTCGTTTTTCAGTAAAATGGAACAAGAAAGCAACTTGTTGGAAGTAATAAATTTTGATGTGTGCAGTCCAATGAGTGCTGAGGCACGCAGTGGATATCATTATGTTCTTACTTCACGGATGATTTGAGTAGATACTGAGTATATTTACTTGATGAAACACAAGTCTGAATTATTGAATGGTTCAAGTAATTTCAGAGTGAAGTTGAAGATCATCGTGACAAGAGGATAAAATGTCTATGATATGATCATAGAGATGAGTATCTGAGTTACGAGCTTTGGCATGCAATTAAGACATTGTGGAAATTGTTTCACAATTAATACCGCCTGGAACACCATAGTGTGATGGTGTGTCCGAACATCATAGTTGCACCCTATTGGATATGGTGCATACCATGATGTCTCTTATCGAATTACCACTATCGTTCATGGGTTAGGCATTAGAGACAACCGCACTCACTTTAATAGGGCACCATTTAATTCCGTTGAGATGACACCGTTTGAACTATGGTTTGGAGAAACCTAAGTTGTCGTTTCTTAAAAGTTTGGGGCTGTAATGCTCATGTGAAAAAGTTTCAGGTTGATAAGATCGAACCCAAAGCGGATAAAATGCATCTTCATAAGACACCCAAAACAGTTGGGTATACCTCCTAATTCAGATCCGAAAGCAATAGGGATTGTTTCTTGAATCGGGTCCTTTCTCGAGGAAAAGTTTGTCTCAGAAAGTTGAGTGGGAGCATGGTGGAGACTTGATGAGGTTATTGAACCGTCACTTCAACTAATGTGTAGCAGGGCACAGGAAGTCGTTCCTGTGGCGCCCTCACCAATTGAAGTAGAAGCTTATGATAGTGATCATGAAGTTTCGGATCAAGTCACTACCGTACCTCGTAGGGTGACAAGGATGCATACTACTTCACAGTGGTACAGTAATCCTGTCTTGAAGGTCATGTTGCTAGACAACAATGAACCTACAAGCTATGGAGAAGTGATGGTGGGCCCATACTCCGACAAATGGTTAGAAGCCATGAATCCGAGATAGGATCCATGTATCAGAACAAAGCATGGACTTTGGTGGACTTGCCCGATGATCGGCAAGCCATTGAGATAAATGGATCTTTAAGAAGATGAGGGACGTGGACAGTAATGTCACCATCTATGAAGCTCGACTTGTGGCGAAGAGTTTTTTCACAAGTTCGAGGAGTTGACTACGATGAGATTTTCTCATCCGTAGAGATGCTTAAGTCCGTCGGAATCATGTTAGCATTAGCTGCATTTATGAAATCTGGCAGATGGATGTCAAAACGAGTTTTCCTTACCAGTTTTCATAAGGAAAGGTTGTGTGTGATACAATCAGAAAGGTTTTGTCGATCCTAAGGATGCTAAAAGGTATGCCAGCTCCAGCGATCCTTCCATGGACTAGAGCAAGCATCTCGGAGTTAGAATATACACTTTGATGAGATGATCAAAGATTTTGGGTTTATACAAAGTTTATGAGAAACTTGTATTTCCAAAGAAGTGAGTGGGAGCACTATAGAATTTTGGATGAGTATATGTTGTTGACATATTGTTGATCAGAAATGGTGTAGAATTTCTGGAAAGCATATAGGGTTATTTGAAAAGTGTTTTTCAATAGAAAACCTGGATTAAGCTGCTTGAACATTGAGCATCAAGATCTATGAGGATAGATCAAACACGCTTAATGGTACTTTCAAATGAGCACGTACCTTGACATGATCTTGAAGGTGTTCAAGATGGATCAGTCAAAGAAGGAGTTCTTGCCTGAGTTGTAAGGTATGAATTTAAGACTTAAAGCTCAACCACGGCAGAAGAAAGAGGAAGGACAAAGGTCGTCCCCTATGCTTTTGTCATAGGCTCTATACGGTATGCCATGCTGAGTACCGCACCTGATGTGTGCCTTGCCACATGTCTGGCAAGAGGGTACAAAGGTGATCAAGGAGTGGATCACCAGACAGCGGTCAAAATTGTCCTTGGAGTAATAAGGACATGTTTCTCGATTATGGAGGTGATAAAGAGTTTAGCGTAAAGGGTTACATCGATGCAAGCTTTAACACCTATCCGAATGACTCTGAGTAGCAAACCGGATATGTATAGTGGAGCAACCATCTGGAATAGCTCCAAGTGGAGTGTGGAAGCAGCATTTACAATATGACCTAGAGATTTGAGAAGTACATACGGATCTGAATGTTGCAGACCCGTTGACTAAAACCTCTCTCACAAGCAAACCATGATCAAACCCCAGAACTCATTGATTCTTAATCACATGATGATGTGAACTAGTTTAGTGACACTAGTAAACTCTTTGGATGTTGGTCACGTGGCGATGTGACCTATGAGTGTTAATCACATGGTGATGTGAACTAGATTATTGACTCTAGTGCAAGTGGGAGACTGTTGGAAATATGCCCTAGAGGCAATAATAGATTAGTTATTATTATTATATTTCCTTTTTCATGATAATCGTTTATTATACGTGCTATAATTGTATTGATAGGAAACTTAGATACATGTGTGGATACATAGACAACACCATGTCCCTAGTAAGCCTCTAGTTCACTAGCTCGTTGATCAATAGATGGTTATGGTTTCCTGACCATGGACATTGGATGTCGTTGATAACGGGATCACATCATTATGAGAATGATGTGATGGACAAGACCCAATCCTAAGCCTAGCACAAAGATCGTGTAGTTCGTATGCTAAAGCTTTTATAATGTCAAGTATCATTTCCTTAGACCACCCAGGCTATAAAGGTGCACTACGGGTATCTCTGAAAGTGTCTGTTGGGTTGGCACGAATCAAGACTGGGATTTGTCACTCCGTGTGACGGAGAGGTATCTCTGGGCCCACTCGGTAGGACATCATCATAATGTGCACAATGTGACCAAGGGGTTGATCACGGGATGATGTGTTACAGAACGAGTAAAGAGACTTGCCGGTAACGAGATTGAACAAGGTATCGGGATATCGACGATCGAATCTCGGGCAAGTACTATACCGCTAGACAAAGGGAATTGAATACGGGATTGATTGAATCCTCGACATCGTGGTTGATCCGATGAGATCATCGTGAAACATGTGGGAGCCAACATGGGTATCCAGATCCCGCTGTTGGTTATTGGCCGGAGAGTAGTCTCGGTCATGTCTACGTGTCTCCCGAACCCGTAGGGTCTACACACTTAAGGTTCGATGACGCTAGGGTTATAAACGAAGTTTGTATGTGGTTACCGAATGTTGTTCGGAGTCCCGGATGAGATCCCGGACGTCATGAGGAGTTCCGGAATGGTCCGGAGGTAAAGATTTATATATGGAAAGTTGTTGTTCGGGTTCCGGGAAAAGTTCATTTTTTTCGGTATTGTACCGGGAAGCTTCCAGAAGGTTCCGGAGGATTCCGGAGGGGTCCGGAGGTCCGGAAAATGTTCCACCACGTCCAATACAGTAGCATGGGCTGTAAGGGGGCTCCCTAGACTTAATGGGCCAGGGGCACCAGCCCCCCCAAGGCCCATGCGCATGGGAGAGGGGAAACCCTAAGGGGGAGGGCCTCCACTTGACTTGGGAGGCACTCCTCCCCCCTTTGGCCGCCGCCCCCAACCCTAAATGAGATCTAGGGGGGCCGGCCCCCTCTCTCCCCACCTATAAATAGTGGAGGGGTGGGAGGGCAGCCGCACCCCAAGTTCTGGCGCAACCCTCCCCCTCTCCCAAGTACTCCTCCTCTCCCGCGGTGCTTGGCGAAGCCCTGCAGGATTGCCACGCTCCTCCACCACCACCACGCCGTCGTGCTGCTGCTGGACGGAGTCTTCCCCAACCTCTCCCTCTCTCCTTGCTAGATCAAGGCATGGGAGACGTCACCGGGCTGCATGTGTGTTCAACGCGGAGGTGCCGTCCATTCGGCACTAGGATCATCGGTGATTTGGATCACGTCGAGTACGACTCCATCAACCCCGTTCACTTGAACGCTTCCGCTTAGAGATCTACGAGGGTATGTAGATGCACTCTCCTTCCCTCTTTGCTAGATGACTCCATAGATTGATCTTGGTGTTGCGTAGAAAATTTTGAATTTCTGCTACTTTCCCCAACAGCTCCTACTTGATTTCTACTTTCGCGGTGTCAGACTTGGCGAATAGCTCAAGGATCATCATATATATCCCTGATATGTTATAGTTCATCACGAAGCTCTAGTAGCTTGGTGGCAGTGACTTTGGAGAACCATCACTATCTCATCTAGAAGATTAACTCCCACTCGATTCAAGCGATTGTAGTACTCAGACAATCTGAGCACATGCTTAAAGATTGAGCTTTTCTCCCTTAGTTTGCAGGCTTAAGAAACTTGTTGGAGGTCTCGTACCTCTTGACGTGGGCACGAGCCTGAAATCCCAATTTCAGTCCTTGGAGCATCTCATATGTTCTGTGACGTTTCAAAAACGTCTTTGGCGCCTCAATTCTAAACCGTTTAACATTATGGACTGAACTATCACGTAGTCATCAAAACGTGTATGTCAGATGTTCACAACATCCACAGACGACGCTCGAGGTTCAGCACACCGAGCGGTGCATTAAGGACATAATCCTTCTGCGTAGCAATGAGGACAATCCTCAGTTTACGGACCCAGTCCGCACAATTGCTACTGTCAACTTTCAACTAAAATTTTCTCTAGGAACATATCTAAAATAGTAGAACTAAAGTGCAAGCCACGACATAATTTGCAAAGACCTTTTTACTATGTTCATGATAATTAAGTTCATCTAATCATTTATTTAGTGAACTCCCACTTAGATAGACATTCCTCTAGTCATATAAGTGATACATGATCCGAATCGACTAGGCCGTGTCCGATCATCACGTGAGACGGACTAGTCATCAACGATGAACATCTCCATGTTGATCGTATCTACCATACGACTCATGTTCAACATTTCGGTCTCTTGTGTTCCGAGGCCCTGTTTGTACATGCTAGGCTCGTCAAGTCAACCTAAGTGTTTCGCATGTGTAAATCTGGCTTACACCCGTTGTATGCGAATGTTAGAATCTATCACACCCGATCATCACATGGTGCTTCGAAACAACGAACTTTCGCACTGGTGCACAGTTAGGGGGAACACTTCCTTGAAATTTTAGTGAGGGATCATCTTATTTATGCTACCGTCGTTCTAAGAAAATAAGATGTAAATATAACAAACATCACATGCAAATCATAAAGTGACATGATATCATCTTGCGCCTTTGATCTTCATCTTCGAGGCGCGGCATGATCACCATCTTCACCGGCATGACACCATGATCTCCATCATCGTGTCTTCATGAAGTTGTCTCGCCAACTATTACTTCTACTACTATGGCTAACGGTTAGCAACAAAGTAAAGTAATTACATAGTGTTTTTAATGACACGCAGGTCATACAATAAATTAAGACAACTCCTATGGCTCCTGCCGGTTGTCATACTCATCGACATGCAAGTCGTGATTCCTATTATAAGAACATGATCAATCTCATACATCACATATATCATTCATCACATCCTTTTGGCCATATCACATCACATAGCATACCCTGCAAAAACAAGTTAGACGTCCTCTAATTGTTGTTGCATGTTTTACGTGGCTGCTATGGGTTTCTAGCAAGAACGTTTCTTACCTACGCAAATGTTGGAAATATGCCCTAGAGGCAATAATAAAATGGTTATTATTATATTTCCTTGTTCATGATAATTGTCTATTGTTCATTCTATAATTGTATTGATCGGAAACCGTAATACATGTGTGAATACATAGACCACACCATGTCCCTAGTGAGCCTCTAGTTGACTAGCTCGTTGATCAACAGATGGTCATGGTTTCCTGACTATGGACATTGGATGTCATTGATAACGGGATCACATCTCTACTCCTATAAAATACCCAGTTGGTGGTGATGGTGTGCCTGCCATACCTGATTTTCGACCGTCAGATGTGCATCCAACGCATGGGAGCTAACTATGGTTTATGTTTGTAAAAAAAAACCTCATTCTCTTCGTTCAGCTCCAGCCATCCCCTCCTTATCCAAATCCTATGAGAGAAGGCATTGGATCCTTCACGAAAACGAAAGAAAACAGTGGAACCAAGAGGGCAGCGCCGCTGCCGCTCCACACACCGCCGGCGCCGCCGGCGCCGCCGATGCAGTCCGCTCCTAACACCCTCTTCTGCCTCCTCACTGCAGCAACATCCCCACCGCTCACTACCACCTTCCCCCCGACCCTCCCCGATTTCTCCCCCCGCCTGCCCCGTCTCCTCCGACGCCGATGTCGGCAAACACGCAGCCGCCGCCGCTCGTCCCCGGAGTCCGCGACACCTCCCCTCCCTGGTCCTCTGATGTAGCAGCCCTGCACCCACCGATTCCCCCTCCTCCCGGTTGTCTCCCCTACCCCATCTACTCCGACGCCGATGTCGGCAAGTATGCCGCCGGCGCCGTCCGCCTCTGATTCCGCGACCCCTCTCTTATCTGATTCTCTGACGCAGCAGCCCAGCCGCCCACCATCTCCCCATCCTTCCCGGTGTCTCCTCCTTCCCCCACCCCATCTCCTACGACGCCGACGTTGGCAAGTACGCCGCCGGCACGTTCCGTCCCCCGAGCTCGCGACGCCACTCCTGCCTCCTCCTCTGATGCAGAAACCCGGCTGCCCACCACCTCCTCCTCCTCCTGGCCGGCTCTTCAGCGACGCCGGCGCCAGCTTCCCTGCGACGCGCTCCAGGCCATTCCCTTCGAGTACTTGCTGGTCCACACCCGTTTCCTCCAGTAAACTCTGTTTCAGAGACGGCTGGTCTAGTGTGATGGTTGCCTCTGCTGTTGCCTCTCCTTCCTACCCGTCCCGCCTCCAAATTTCAAATTTTCTGTCACTCAAAGTTCAAATCCGCGCGCCCAGTTCGAACTGTCCAGAAACCACTCCTGCAGCCCAATATAAATAAGTGGGCAGGCATATGGGACTCAGGTTGCTCAAACTACACCCCCAAGAAGTCACACATTGGTCACGCCAACCTTCAGACTGAACGGAGTGTGAGGAAGTGTGATTCACTCCTCTTCGCCATCTAATCTTCTTCGTCAAGGGCAAGGTATGGGTTGTGAATGAATATTAAAATCTTCTCTACGATCTCATCAACCATTGCTTCATCTTTGTTATTAGACAACCCCGTCTAAATACTGTATCAGTAGCAGTTGGAGAAGTACTGAATGATACACATCTTACATAGCTGACTCCCAACATCATGGATTATTTATATCCAATCTGACTGCAGTTTTTATGCATTTCATAGCTTATTTCCCGTCTGAATACTGTATCAGTAGCAGTTGGAAAAGTATTGAATGATACAAAGTTTACATAGCTGACTCCCAACATCCTGGATTATTTATATCTAATCTGACTGCATTTTTTATGCATTTCATAGTTTATATTTCATCTAACCAGTCTGCATTTTGAATGCATTATTTTGTAGCCAAGTCCAACAGAACTTGCTCCAGTGGCACGCCAAGTCCTCATACAAGTATATTTATACACGAGCCAATAGATATGACAAGTTCAAGTCAGTCGTCTTTGGATTATGAAGTGACAAACGAATCATCTACGATTTTTCCTACTAATGGCATGCTCATATCAACTGAGGGCTTGGAGCGAGGAGAAAGCTCAAAAGGTAAATCTATAAGGCGAAATTGTGTGCATAAGTAATTTTATTTAACTACTTAATTAATTTCTCATAAAAATGCTATAGGACGAAAGCGTGTACGTGCAGCAATAAGATATGCTAGCCGTACACCAGAACAAATCCAAGCAAGGCGAGAACGTGTTAGAGCACGTCGGCAAAATTTAACACCTGCTGAGAGGGAAAAGATTAATGCACAAAGAAGAGAGAAAAGACAACGAATGGCACTTGATGAGAGGAATGCAAGCCAACGAGCACGTAGGCAAAGTTTGACAATAGATGAGAGGCAAGAAATAAATGCACGCCGGCGAGCACGTAGGCAAAGCCTACCACCTGAAGAGCGGCAAGCACTCCTAGCTCAACGTAATGCAAGCTACGCATCTAAACGAGATGCCCTCTGCAGGGATTCTGTTGCACTACAGTGCCCTACAGGTTCATTGATGGGACATTCATCATCAAGTGCTTATGTCTTTAGCCACCCAGGTACGCTCGCACAAACTTCTGCTACAATTCAAGGTAATTCTCACACACATCTGTATATATATATGTAACAACATCGATCTTCAAATTACATTTAGGAGATGATGATACTACCCAGCACATGGAACTCACATCGGTGCAATGTCCAACATCTACATCAGTGGACAATCCATCATCACCCCATGATGGTTTCGTATATTCAGATTCCCCAATAGAAAGCTTTGTCGTTGTTGATGATGATTCTCACATGTCTGAAGAACAAGATGATGAGTACTTCGCATTTGCTGGGAGAGGTATTGCCAATGCCATGGATACCTTATTTCTCTACATACAAAAAAAGCAAGACCTATATAACGCCATTCATCTCATTATATGTAGGTGACGATGAAGACTTGGTAGATGCCTTTACAACAGACACCATTGTCCCTGATCTATATGATCGTGTCTACCACAATATACCAGTAAGTACTCACATGTTGACACCAAAACCTGATTGCAATCACCGTGGTGCAAAGAGGTTCCAGTATGAAACAAGTGGATTTTGTTGTCGGTCCGGAAAGATTAACCTAGCACACTCAGAACCTCCCTTGGAACTTCAAATGTTATACACAAGTTCAGATCCCAATGCCGTGCATTTTAGGGAGAACATTCGGTACTTTAATGGACACTTCTCATTCACCACCCTTGGAGTTAGTCTGGACAATAGATACACAAACATGAGTTCAGGAGTATATACGTTCCGAGCTCACGGTCAGATTTACCACAATGTCTTCTCATTTGGTCCAACTCAAGATGGACCTAAGCATTTGGAGCTCTACTTCTATGATGATGATCCCAGTTTACAACATAGGTTTCGGCGCTCCCCAAACCTAGACCGAGATGTCATTCGTAAGCTTGTCGACATCCTCAAGGATAATCCTTATTCTGAGACATTCAGGAATCTAGGTGGAGTCGCTGACCTTGAGGAATACCGTATTGAACTAAACACCGACATGAGGTTGGACCAACGGAGATATAACTTGCCTATATCATCGGAGGTTGCGGCTATTTGGGTTGAGGGTAATGAACTATGTAAGCACTTTGATCGTAGCATAGTACTGTTTGGTAACGACAACAAGAGATATAGCATCCAGCCATATTATGGATGCTATGATCCGTTGTCTTACCCTTTATTCTTTCCAAGAGGGGAGATTGGTTGGCATCCCGAAATCCCAAAGAATGGCGTCAACTTGAATGAGATACTTCAATCTCGTCGTAGTGGTCGACATAGTCTAGGTAATTCATATAACGGAAATAGCATGTGTTCATTTTGTTTATCCTCATTGTACTTACTTTTCTTAATATTTCCTCTTGTTACCTCTCATTTCCATAGGTACAAATACAAATAGTCGATTATGCGTATCTGTTAGAGACTACTATTGCTACAAGTTTCAAATACGTCGTGGTGTATTTAACACCATGCTATACGGTAAACGACTGTTCCAACAGTATGTGGTTGATATGTACATCAAGGTTGAAAGCTCAAGATTGGACTATATCAGAAATCACCAGAAACAAATACGTGCTGATCTATACCTAGGTGTTGTTGATAGCCTTCAAGCTGGGGAAAACCGTGCGGATGAAGTGGGCAAATGGACTATACTTCCTACATCATTTATTGGGGGAAAAAGAGATAGGAGATGAAGGTATCTTGATGCCATGGCCTTGGTGCAAAAGTATGGGAAACCAGATATATTTTTAACCATGACTTGCAATCCGAACTGGGATGAGATAATTAGTGAGCTGGAGCCTGGACAAACCCCACAGGATCGCCCTGATCTTATTGTACGAGTATTTCGAGCAAAGTTGGAAGACCTCAAGATACAACTTTTTAAGAAGCACATGCTCGGCAAGGTAGCAGCATATGTGTATGTCGTTAAGTTTCAGAAAAGAGGTCTACCACATGCTCATTTCCTCCTAATCATGGAGGGGAGGTACAAGCTAACTTGCCCAGAGCAATATGACTGTCTAATATCTGCTGAATTGCCAGACAAATCCAAGTACCCAGAGTTGTACAAAATGGTCGTCAAGCACATGATGCATGGCCCGTGTGGAGTCCTCAACCCCAAGAACGTGTGCATGCAAAATGGTAGCTGCAAGAACTACTATCCACGACCATTTAATGCGTCAACCCTTCAGGGAAAGGACTCATATCCCATATACCGGAGGAGAGATGATGGACGTCGTGCGAAGGTACGGGGTGAAGATTTAGACAATAGGTGGGTTGTTCCATACAATCCTTACCTACTAAGAAGGTATAACTGCCACATCAATGTTGAGGTTTGCTCAAGCATAAAAGCTGTGAAGTACCTCTTTAAATACATATATAAGGGGCATGATCGAGCATCTGTTTCTATCGACGCGGTGGATAGTGACGGAAACATTGATGAAATAAAGCAATACAGAGATTCCAGATGGGTTACACCACCAGAAGCATTATGGAGGATCTATGGTTTTGACCTTAGTGAGATATTTCCTTCTGTTAGGCAGCTACAACTCCACCTCCCTAATATGCACATGGTGTCATTCCCGGCGGGCGCAAATCTGAATGATGTCCTCTCCCAGGAAGGAGCTTCCAAGACCATGCTAACAGAGTATTTTGAAGCAAACAAGAAGTATGAGTTGGCCCGGGGAATTTTATATAAGGATTTTCCGGCATCTTTTGTTTGGATCTCGAGTGGAAAGTATTGGAAAAGGAGGGATGAACGCACATAGATCGGGAGAATTGTGTCTGCTCATCCAGCCGAAGGGGAGAGGTATTATCTTAGAGTGCTTCTAAACCATGTCACAGGTGCTACATCTTTCCAAGACCTAAGGACAGTGGATGGTATTGTTTTCCCGACATTTCATGAAGCTGCTGAAAGGAGGGGTCTTATCAAGTCAGATAATACTATTGACGAGTGTCTTAATGAAGCTGAGGTTTTTCAGATGCCATCTTCCCTTCGAAGGCTATTTGCCACTATATTGGTCTTTTGTGAGCCCAGCAATGTGTGTGGTCTATGGGACAGGCACTTGGAAGCTATGACAGAAGACTATTGACTAAACCACATGTCCCCTCATGCAGTTGAGCAGATGGCTTTGTTAGATATAAAAAGTATGCTTGAATCGATGGGGAAGGACATATCATCATTCCCTCTTCCAGAAATTGATGAGTCATATGATGGCTCAAATAACGAGGCTAGGGAGATCACAGAGGAGTCGACGATAGGGGTGAACCCAGAACACCTTGGCTTTTCATCTTTCCTAAACCCAGAACAGAGATATGCATATGATGAGATACTTGCAACAATCAATAGTGGCCAAGGAGGTGTGTTCTTTGTTGATGGACCAGGAGGCACTGGAAAGACTTATCTATACAAAGCACTACTTGCAAAAGTACGTGGTGAGGGTAAAATAGCTATTGCAACAGCGACATCAGGCGTTGTTGCATCCATCTTGCCCGGTGGGAGGACTGCACACTCAAGGTTTAAAATACCATTGAACATTGAAGATGGTGGAGTTTGCAGTTTCAC
Organism: Triticum timopheevii; assembly: GCA_963921465.1. Classification (NCBI taxonomy): domain Eukaryota; kingdom Viridiplantae; phylum Streptophyta; class Magnoliopsida; order Poales; family Poaceae; genus Triticum; species Triticum timopheevii. The sequence goes on from OY997270.1 coordinate 374,688,801, forward strand.
CAAGCAAAGTGGGACAACTAAGCTTCTTATGAGCGCCTCCCTCATAATTTGGGATGAGGCCTCCATGACAAGGAGACAGGCACTTGAGGCCCTTGATAATAGCATGAGGGACATCATGGCTCAACCTGACCTGCCATTTGGCGGAAAGACTGTCGTGTTTGGGGGAGATTTCAGACAAGTGCTTCCTGTTGTTCGCAAGGGAACAAGGTCACAAATAATTGACGCGACGCTACGCAAGTCTTACCTTTGGGAGAGTATGAGACATATAAGACTTGTCCGTAATATGAGGGCTCAAAGTGATCCATGGTTTGCTGATTATCTTCTGCGTATTGGGAATGGCACCGAAGATACTATGGATGATGGTTACATACAACTCCCAGATGAGATTTGTGTACCATATACCGGCGTTGCCTCTGATATTGACAAGCTTATTGAAAGTGTTTTCCCAATGTCGCTAGATGAAAACCTCTTGGATCCAAACTACATAACGTCCCGAGCAATTCTATCAACTCGGAATGAGTACGTTGACAAAATCAATATGAGGATGATTGAGAGATTTCCTGGGGAGGAGATGATATACTACAGTTTTGATCGTGCGGATGATGATCCACACAACTACTACCCTACAGAATTCTTGAATTCATTGACACCTAATGGTCTACCTCCCCATATCCTCAAGTTGAAGATTAATTGTCCTATTATATTGTTACAGAACATTGACCCAGCGAGTGGGTTGTGCAACGGGACGAGGCTGATTGTCCGACGGTTCATGAGGAATGCAATTGATGCTGAGATTGTGCTGGGCCAGCATGCTGGTAAGAGGGTGTTCCTTCCTCGAATTCCTCTTTTCCCATCAGATGATGAGATGTTTCCATTTAGGTTCAAGAGGAAGCAGTTTCCAGTCAGGCTTAGCTTTGCTATGACCATTAACAAGGCACAAGGACAAACTATACCAAATGTTGGTGTATACCTCCCTGAACCGGTATTTTCACACGGGCAACTCTATGTTGCTCTTTTTAGAGCTACATCAAGAAGTAATATGAAGATTCTTACTGTCCCAGATAAGCAAAAGGAAGGCCAAACCAACTCCAATGCAAATTTTACAAAGAACATAGTCTACAAAGAAGTTCTCAGCGTGTAGTTCAAGGTATGAATCACTCGAGTACAATTCGATGGCTGTAGAAATTCAATCTATCTAGATTACTAGGGTCAATCATCTAAAATTGATTCCCAGCTATTATGGTTCTGAAGTTTGTGTAGAGGACTTTAATAAAAACAACTAAGATGCTTGCATTAGCGTTCATGATATTTTTTGCAGAAAATATTATACATGTATTCAAATTGTTTTTGGTAGTTTTCTTTATTACTTCCACTGTTCAAATAATTTTGGATGACACCTACAGCAGGCCGTTTTTCATCGACGCCCCTCATTTGCTTGGTAGCTCCACATCAAAATTTTCAATTCACACCTCGAATATTTATTTCCTTGCTGTCTGTTATCGGCATCTTTTTTTGTGTGTATGTGTGGAAACCTGGTTGATGCAAGAAAGTGAAAAGAGGGCTAGTACTGATGTTTTTGTATGCATAATATGTGCATGTGCATTCACCCCTTCTATATATACACATGATTCAAAAGCATGTTTTACTGTACATTTTGTTCCTTTGCTTGGTACAAAATGTATTGCAAGTGTTATTCATTGTTTTTTCCTTGACTAAATATACTACAAACCATCTACAGGCTCAATATTTTTTCCTTTCCCTGAATATACCTGACTGTTACGTATGCTGTATTGATTGTCTAATATCCTTTATTCTTTTTAGGTGAGCAGATGGATGATGTGAGAGGCCCAAAACTAATATGGTTGGCATAAATGTTTTGAGCAAACAACTAAAGAGGAGTTCACAGGGCTTGCATTTGACGAAGCCACTGTTCGAAGGATGCTGACACATGGCACATCATTTTGTGATAGTAATCTTGCTTACGGAGCCCGATTATTTTGGTTGTACTTGTATGTACTCATGTATGCAAGTTATGCACCAAGTGTTTTATTTTATTGTTTTCTCTTTTCTCATGTGAGTTATCATGGCTTGTTACTGAATGTGATATGTTTGTGAGGTGCTCAATGTGTTTACCATTTCTAGCAGATAATTGTGTGCGGGCTGGAGTTGTAGTCCATGTTAAGCAAACAGAAGCCAAAGACAGGCAAATGGAGAGATAAAGCTGGTGAATGTTGTCACAGTTGCTACGTGTGTAGACGAATTTTATATTTGCCGCATGCTCTCCCCTTGATATAGGAAAGAGCGAGCAATTAGAGAGTTGAGTAGGGAGAAGGGTCTTCCTACGAGATGGAGATGGACAAGAAAGAGTTTGGCTTCATGACGAAGGGGTTCATCGATTAAAAAACATATGTTTGATTGTGCTCGATGTCTATTTATCAATAATAATATATCACTACTTTAATCAATGTATGAGTTCCTGACTATACCTTAGGTTCACCTTATCTTTTTTGATCCCGTAGCGTAGCACGGGAATCTTACTAGTCATTAGGAGAATGATGTGATGGACAAGACCCAATCCTAAGCATAGCACAAGATCGTGTAGTTCGTTTACTAGAGCTTTTCTAATGTCAAGTATAATTTCCTTAGACCATGAGATTGTGTAACTCCCGGATACCGTAGGAGTGCTTTGGTTGTACCAAACGTCACAACGTAACTGGGTGATTATAAAGGTGCTCTACAGGTATCTCCGAAAGTGTCTGTTGGGTTGGCACGAATCGAGACTGGGATTTGTCACTCCGTATGACGGAGGGTCCCACTCGGTAATGCATCATCATAATGAGCTCAAAGTGACCAAGTGGTTGGTCACGGGATCATGCATTACAGATCGAGTAAAGTGACTTGCCGGTAATGAGATTGAAGGAGGTATTGGGATACCGACGATCGAATCTCGGGCAAGTAACGTACCGATTGACAAAGGGAATTGTATACGGGATTGCTTGAATCCTCGACATCATGGTTCATCTGATAAGATCATCGTGGAACATGTGGGGAGCCAACATGGGTATCTAGATCCCGCTGTTGGTTATTGGCCGGAGAGCTGTCTTGGTCATGTCTGCACGATTCCCGAACCCGTAGGGTCTACACACTTAAGGTTCGATGACGCTAGGGTTATTAGGAAGATTTGTATGTGATTAACGAATGTTGTTCGGAGTCCCGGATGAGATCCTGGACGTCACGAGGAGTTCCGGAATGGTCCGGAGGTGAAGACTTATATATGGGAAGTGGTCATACGGTCACCGGAAATATCCGGGGGCATACTGGTATTGTATCGGGGCCACCGGAGGGGTTCCGGGGGTCCACCGGGAGGGGCCACCTATCCCGGAGGGCCGAATGGGATGTAGAGGGAAGGGAAAAAGCCCCTTGGAGGGCTGGGCGCCACCCCCCTTGGGCCCATGCGCTAGGGTTGGGGGGAACCCTAAAGGGGGCGCCCCCCTTGCTTGGGGGGCAAGCCCCCTCCCCTTGGCCGCCCCCCTCTAGATCTCATCTAGAGGGGGCCGACCCCCTTTCCCCTTCTCCCTATAAATAGAGGGGCGAGGGGAGGGATGCAACACCACATCCAAGGCGCAGCCCCTCCCCTCCCCAACACCTCTCCTCCTCCATAAGAGTTTGGCGAAGCCCTGCCGGAGAACTGCCACTCCATCACCACCACGCCGTCGTGCTGCTGCTGGAGCCCTCTTCCTCAACCTCTCCCTCCTCCTTGCTGGATCAAGGTGCAGGAGACGTCACCGGGCTGCACGTGTGTTGAACGCGGAGGTGCCGTTGTTCGGCGCTTAGATCGGAGGTCACCGCGATTTGAATCGCTTCGAGTACGACTACTTCATCCACATTCTTGCAACGCTTCCGACTCGCGATCTTCAAGGGTATGAAGATGCACTCCCCTCTCTCTCGTTGCTAGTTACTCCATAGATTGATCTTGGTGATGCATAGAATTTTTTTAATTTCTGCAACAATCCCCAACAGCAAAAGCCACAACGGTGATATGCCAATTGCTATTTACCCTTCATAAGGACCCTTTTCATCGAATCCAATCCGACTAAAGTGGGAGAGACGGACACCCGCTAGCCACCTTATGCAACAAGTGCATGTCAGTCGGTGGAACCTGTCTCACGTAAGCGTACGTGTAAGGTCGGTCCGGGCCGCTTCATCCCACAATGCCGCCGAACCAAGATAAGACTAGTAACGGTAAGCAAATTGAACAAACCATCGCCCACAACTACTTGTGTTCTACTCGTGCATAGAATCTACGCATAAACCTAGCTCATGATGCCACTGTTGGGGAATGTAGTAATAATTCAAAATTTTCCTATGTGTCACCAAGATCAATCTAGGACATGCTAGCAACAAGATAGACATGCAGTGCATCTTCATACCATTGAAGATCGCTAAGCGGAAGCGTTACAAGAACACGGTTGATGGATTCCTACTCGCGGTGATTCAAATCACAGAAAATCCGATCTAGCGCCAAACGGACGGCGCCTCCGTGTTCAACACACGTACAGCCCGGGGACGTCTCCTCCTTCTTGATCCAGCAAGGGGAGAGGAGAAGTTCAGGGAGAGCTCCGGCAGCACGACAGCGTGGTGGTGGAGCTTGCGGTTCTCCTACAGGGCTTCGCCAAGCACTACTACTACTACGGAGGTGTTGGAGGAGGGAGGGGTTGCGCCCATGGAAGGGGTGTGGCTGCCCTCCCACCCCCTCAATATATATAGGGGAAAGGGGAGAGGGAGCCGGTCCCTCTAGATGGATCTAGAGGAGGGGGCGGCGACCAGGGAAAACCCTAGATGGGTTTGGGCGCCCCCACCCCTAGGAAACTTGCCCCCCAAGTTGGGAGGGGCGGCTTCCCTAGGGGTGGCGCCCCGACCTCTCCAGGTTATGTGAGATGGGGTGGAAGGGGCGCACAAACCCTTAGTGGGCTGGTGTGCCACCTCCCCTTGGCCCATAAGGCCCCCCAACACTTGTCGGGGCCTCCAAAACTCCTTTCGGTCACACTGGTCGTCACCCGGTACCCCCGGAACAATTCCGGACTCCAATACCCTTCGTCTAATATATCGATCTTCACCTCCAGACCACTCCAGAGTTCCTCGTCATGTCCGGATCTCATCCGGGACTCCAAACAACCTTCGGTAACCACATACTATTCCCATTACAACTCTAGCGTCACCGAACCTTAAGTGTGTAGACCCTACGGGTTCGGGAACCGTGCAGACATGACCGAGACATCTCTCTAGCCAATAAACAACAGCGGGATCTGGATACCCATGTTGTCTCCCATATGTTCCATGATGGTTGTCGGTGTCAAAATCGGCGGATCTCGGGTAGGGGGTCCTGAACTGTGCGTCTAAGGCTAATGGTAATAGGAGGCAGGGGACACGATGTTTTACCCAAGTTCGGGCCCTCTCGATGGAGGTAATACCCTACTTCCTGCTTGATTGATCTTGATGATATGAGTATTACAAGAGTTGATCTACCACGAGATCGTAGAGGCTAAACCCTAGAAGCTAGCCTATGATTATGATTGTTGTTGTCCTACGGACCAAACCCTCTGGTTTATATAGACACCGGAAGTGGCTAGGGTTACACAGAGTCGGCTACAGAGAAGGAAATCTACATGTCCGAATATCCAAGCTTGCCATCCACGCAAAGGAGAGTCCCATCCGGACACGGGACGAAGTCTTCAATCTTGTATCTTCATAGCCCAATTGTCTGGCCAAAGTATATAGTCCAGCTGTCCGAGGACCCCTTAATCCAGGACTCCCTCAGTAGCCCCCTGAACCAGGCTTTAATGACGATGAGTCCGGCGCGCAGATTGTCTTCGGCATTGCAAGGCGGGTTCCTTCTCCGAATACTTCGCAAAAGATTTAGAACACAAGGATCGTGTCTGGCTTTGCAAAACAAATTCCACATTCCATCGTAGAGAGTATAATATTCCACAAATCTAATCTGCTGACAGCTTTTTATAGCATGACATCACGCCATGGTTCTGTCATTATTCGAACCATTTTTCACAACCAGCTACCGCACGTAATGCAAGGCAGTTTCCTTGACACGTCTTGTCGAAGCAGAGATCGTGTCCCCTTATCACGGGATTCTCATCAATACGGGTATGGGTAACCCGACCGCACCATCAATCATGGCGCTTGGGAAATAAGCAATCTTAACGGGCAAGTGGGGAGGCGCATAGTTTCTACCGCCTCTATAAAGAGATAAGGATTCTCCTCTTTTTCCCACGCCTACTTCCTTCTTCGCTCATCCATTCTTGCACGCTCGAGCTCCAGCGCCCCAGTTCTCACCTTCTCTGCACAGCCAAACATGTCCGGAGCGGGAGGCAAGTGGGTGGCCTCCTCCGTCAAGGAGGAGGACATTATGAAGCTCCAGGCGGGTGGATACTTGGCCGCAGATATTGCGCACCGGCTCTCGGACGCAGAGCAGATCATTCCGACTCTAGGACCCCATGAGAGGGTCGTGTTCCTCGCCCACTTCGTCCGCGAACTGGGATTCCCCCTCCACCCATTTGTCTGCGGGCTCTTGTTCTATTACGGGCTGGATTTTCATGATCTGGCCCCTAACTTCATCCTCAACATCTCGGCGTTTATCGTCGTGTGCAAGGCCTTTCTCCGCATCAGGCCCCACTTAGGCCTGTGGCTATAGATCTTCAACGTGAAGCCGAAGATAGTGGTCGGCCAGCAGGCGGAGTGTGGTGGTGCCATGGTGGGCAAGATGCCCAGCGTCACCTGGCTCGAAGGCTCCTTTGCGGAGACCGTGAAGGGGTGGCAATCGGGGTGTTTCTACATCACTGAGCCGCGCGACGCCAACTGGGTGGCGGCCCCCAAATTCCGATCCGGCATCCCCGTGCGGCTCACCTCCTAGAAGAAGAAGGGCCTAGCCTGGGGCGCATCCGCGGAGCTGACCGGACTCCAGAACTATGTCAATAACATGATAACTAAGAATATCAAGCTTGTCAACGTGGTCTAGATCATGCTATTTCGCCGGATTCTCCAGTGTCAAAGACGGGCATTCAACCTATGGGAGTTCGACGCGGACCAACACCAGACACTGCAAGAGCTCTTCGACACGACGCACAAAGACGTCCGGAAGGTGTTGTTCAAGGCCAGCGAAGTCCCTCCTCCCACTTCCGAGGACCGCGGACTCAGCGCCAAGCTGATACGTCTCCAACGTATCTATAAATTTTGATTGCTCCATGCTACTTTATCTATTGTTTTGGACTATAATGGGCTTTATTTTCCACTTTTATATTATTTTTTGGGACTAACCTATTAACCGGAGGCCCAGCCCAGAATTGCTGTTTTTTTGCCTTTTTCAGTATTTCGAAGAAACAGAATATCAAACGGAGTCCAAACGGAATGAAACCTTCGGGAACGTGATCTTCTCACCGAACGTGATCCAGGAGACTTGGACCCTACTCCAAGAAGCTCCAGAGGCGGTCACGAGGGTGCAGGGCGCCCCCCCGGGCGCGCCCCCTGCCTCGTGGGCCCCCTGACGCTCCACCGACGTACTCCTTCCTCCTATATATACCTACGTACCCCCGTACGATCAACAGAGGAGCCAAAAACCTAATTCCACCGCCGCAACCTTCTGTATCCACGAGATCCCATCTTGGGGCCTGTTCCGGAGCTCCGCCGGAGGGGGCATCCACCATGGAAGGCTTCTACATCATCACCATAGCCCCTCCGATGAAGTGTGAGTAGTTTACTTTAGACCTTCATGTCCATAGCTAGTAGCTAGATGGCTTCTTCTCTCTTTTTGGATCTCAATACAATGTTCTCCCCCTCTCTCGTGGAGATCTATTCGATGTAATCTTCTTTTTGCGGTGTGTTTGTTGAGACCGATGAATTGTGGGTTTATGATCCAACTTATCTATGGAAAATATTTGATTCTTCTCTGAATTCTTTTATGTATGATTGAGTTATCTTTGCAAGTCTCTTTGAATTATCCGTTTGGTTTGGCCAACTAGATTGGTAGTTCTTCCAACGGAGAAGTGCTTAGCTTTGGGTTCAATCTTGCGGTGTCCTTACTTAGTGACAGAAAGAGTTGCAAGGCACGTATTGTATTGTTGCCATCGAGGATAACAAGATGGGGTTTTATCATATTGCATGAATTTATCCCTCTACATCATGTCATCTTGCTTACGGCGTTACTCTATTTTTAACTTAATACTCTAGATGCATGCTAGATAGCGGTCGATGAGTGGAGTAATAGTAGTAGATGCAGAATCGTTTCGATCTACTTGTTTTGGACATGATGCCTATATACATGATCATTGCCTAGATAACCTCATAACTATGCTCAATTCTATCAATTGCTCAACAGTAATTTGTTCACCCACCGTAGAATACTTATGCTCTTGAGAGAAGCCACTAGTGAAACCTATGGCCCCGGGTCTATTCTCATCATATTAATCTCCATCACTTTATTTATTTGCTTTGCTTTTACTTTTTACTTTGCATCTTTATACCAAAATTACCAAAAATATTATCTCTATCAGATTTCACTCTCGTAAGTGACGGTGAAGGGATTGAAAACCCCTAATCGCGTTGGTTGCGAGTAGCTATCGTTTTGTGCAGGTACGAGGGACTTGCGCATGACGTCCTACTGGATTGATACCTTGGTTCTCAAAAACTGAGGGAAATACTTACGCTACTGTGCTGCATCATCCTCTCCTCTTCGGGGAAAACCAACCCAAGCTCGAGATGTAGCAAGAAGGATTTTTGGCGCCGTTGCCGGGGAGGCTTACGCAAAAGTCAACATACCAAGTACCCATCACAATCCCTATCTCTCGCATTACATTATTTGCCATTTGCCTCTCGTTTTCCTCTCCCCCACTTCACCCTTGCCGTTTTATTCGCCCTCTCTTTCCCAATCTCCTCCTCTCTTTCCTTTGCCTTTTTCCTCGCCCTTTTGTTTGCTCGTGTGTTAGTTTGCTTGCTTGTCGTGATGGCTCAAGATGCTACCAAATTGTGTGACTTCACTAATACCAATAATAATGATTTCCTTAGCACTCCGATTGCTCCTCTTGCCAATACTGAATCTTGTGAAATCAATACTGCTTTGTTGGATCTTGTTATGAAAGATCAATTCGCCGGCCTTCCTAGTGAAGATGCCGCTACTCATCTGAATAGCTTCGTTGATTTATGTGATATGCAAAAGAAAAAAGATGTCGATAATGAAGTCGTTAAATTGAAGCTATTTCCTTTTTCACTTAGAGATCGTGCTAAAGCGTGGTTTTCATCTTTGCCTAAAAACAATATTGATTCTTGGAACAAGTGCAAAGATGCTTTTATCTCTAAGTATTTTCCTCCTGCTAAGATTATCTCTCTTATAAACGATATTATGAATTTTAAGCAACTTGATCATGAACATGTTGCACAAGCTTGGGAGAGAATGAAATTAATGCTACGTAATTATCCTACTCATGGTTTGAACTTGTGGATGATTATACAAATTTTTTATGCTGGTTTGAATTTTGCTTCTAGAAATCTTTTAGATTTGGCCGCGGGAGGCACTTTTATGGAAATCACTTTAGGAGATGCTACTAAACTCCTAGATAATATTATGGTTAATTATTCTCAATGGCATACTGAAAGATCTACTAATAAAAAGGTGCATGCTATAGAAGAAATCAATGTTTTGAGTGAAAAGATGGATGAACTTAAGAATTTATTTGCTAAGAGTGTTTCTTCTGACCCCAATAATATGCCTTTATCTACTTTGCTTGAGAATAATAATGAATCTATGGATGTGAATTTTATTGGTAGGAATAGTTTTGGTAACAACGCCTATAGAGGGAATTTTAATTCTAGGCCTTATCCTAGTAATCCTTCTAACAATTATGGAAATTCCTACAACAACTCTTATGGAAATTTTAATAAGATTCCCTCTGAATTTGAGAGTAGTGTTAAAGAGTTTATGAATTCACAAAAGAATTTTAATGCTTTGCTTGAATAGAAATTGCTTCAAGTTGATGATTTGGCTAGGAACATTGATAGAATTTCTCTCGAGATTGATTCTTTAAAGCTTAGATCTATTCCTCCTAAGCATATATCAATGAGTCTCTCAAAGCCATGAGAATTTCCATTGATGGGTGCAAGGAAAGAACCGCTAGGATGCGTGCTTCCAAAGATGCCTTTATTAAAGCGTGTTCTTCCAATTCCTATGAAAATCAAGATGAAGATCTAAAAGTCATTGATGTGTCCCCTATTAAATCTTTGTTTTGCAATATGAATCTTGATGAATCTGAATATGATCTTCCTTTACCTAGAAGGCATTCTAAGAATTCGGAGTTTCTAGATCTTGATGATGAAATTGATGAAAGTGGGATTGAAATAAATAAAAACCGTGATGTTGCTAAACCCACTATTTTGGATCTCAAGGAATTTAATTATGAAAATTGCTCTTTGATTGGTTGTATCTCCTTGTTGCAATCCGTGCTAGATTCTCCTCATGCTTATAGTCAAAATAAGGCCTTTACCGAACACATTGTTGATGCATTGATGCAATCTTATGAAGAAAAACTTGAGTTGAAAGTTTCTATCCCTAGAAAACTCTATGATGAGTGGGAACCTACTATAAAAATTAAAATTAAAGATTATGAGTTTCATGCTTTGTGTGATTTGGGTGCTAGTGTCTCTACTATTCCCAAAACTTTGTGTGATTTGCTAGATTTCCGTGATTTTGATGATTGCTCTCTAAACTTGCATCTTGCGGATTCCACTATTAAAAAGCCTATGGGAAGAATTAATGATGTTCTTATTGTTGCAAATAGGAATTATGTGCCCGTATATTTTATCATTCTTGATATAGATTGCAATCCTTCATGTCCTATTATTCTTGGTAGACCTTTCCTTAGAACGATTGGTGCAATTATTGATATGAAGGAAGGGAATATTCGATTCCAATTTCCCTTAAAAAAGGTTATAGAACACTTCCCCAGAAATAAAATAAAATTACCATATGAATCTATCATGAGAGCCACTTATAGATTGCCTACCAAAGATGGCAATACCTAGATCTATCCTTGCTTTTATGCCTAGCTAGGGGCGTTAAACGATAGCGCTTGTTGGGAGGCAACCCAATTTTATTTTGTGTTTTTTGTTTTTGTTTCTGTCTAGGAATAAATAATCCATCTACCTTCTGTTTGGATGTGGTTTTATGTTTTAATTAGTGTTTGTGCCAAGTAGGACCTATAGGATAACCTACGATGATAGTTGATTTGATTCTGCTGAAAAACATAAACTTTGCGCGCACGAATTTAGTTATGATAAATCACAGGAACGTGCTTTTGTGTTGATTCGTTTTTGCTTCTGATCAATAAACAAATTGTCCAGGACTTCCTATTTTCGTAGAATTTTTAGAGTTCCATAAGTTTGCATTAGTTACAGATTACTACAGACTGTTCTGTTTTTGACAGATTCTGTTTTGTGTGTGTTGTTTGCTTATTTTGATGAATCTATGGTTAGTAAATTAGTGTATAAACCATAGAGAAGTTGGAATACAGTAGGTTTAACACCAATATAAATAAAGAATGAGTTCATTACAGTACTTTGAAGTAGTCTTTTGTTTTCTTTCTCTAACGGAGCTCACGAGATTTCTATTGAGTTTTGTGTTGTGAAGTTTTCAAGTTTTGGGTGAATTCTTTTGATGGATTATGGAACAAGGAGTGGAAAGAGCCTAAGCTTGGGGATGCCCATGGCACCCCCAAGATAATCCGAGGACACCAAAAAGTCAAAGCTTGGGGATGCCCCGGAAGGCATCCCCTCTTTCGTCCACTTCCATCGGTAATTTACTTGGAGCTATATTTTTATTCACCAACATGATATGTGTTTTGCTTGGAGCATCTTGTATTATTTGTGTCTTTGATTGTTAGTTACCACAATCATCCTTGCTGTACACACCTTTTGAGAGATCCATACAGGAATTGAAATTTGCTAGAATACTCTATGTGCTTCACTTATATCTTTTGAGCTTGATAGCTTTGCTCATAGTGCTTCACTTATATCTTTTTGAGCGTGACAATTTTTGCTCTAGTGCTTCACTTAGATCTTTTAGAGAACGGTGGTGGATTTGTTTTAAAGAAACTTGATCTCTCATGCTTCACTTAGATTATTTTGAGAGTCGCTAATAGCATGGTAATTTGCTTGATGTTAATATACTTGGTATTCAAGATATGTGAAACTTTCTTTTGAGTGCGTTGAATACTAAGATAAGTTTGATGCTTGATAATTGTTTTGAGATATGGAGGTGATAATATCAAAGTCGTGCTAGTTGGGTGATTATGAATTTGAGAAATACTTGTGTTGAAGTTTGCAAGTCCCGTAGCATGCACGTATGGTTAAATTTGTGTAACAAATTTGAAACATGAAGTGTACCTGGCTTGTGCATCCTTATGAGTGGCGGTCGGGGACGAGCGATGGTCTTTTCCTACCAATCTATCCCCCTAGGAGCATGCGCGTAGTACTTGATTTTTGATGACTTCTAAATTTTTGCAATAAGTATATGAGTTCTTTTGACTAATGTTGAGTCCATGGATTATACACACTTTTACCTTTCCGCCTTTGCTAGCCTCTTCGGTACCGTGCATTGCCCTTTCTCACTTTGAGAGTTGGTGCAAACTTCGCCGGTGCATCCAAACCCCGTGATATGATACGCTCTTTCACACATAAACCACCATACCTACCTATTATGGCATTTCTATAGCCATTCCAAGATATATTGCCATGCAACTTTCCACCGTTCCGTTCATCATCATCATGACATACTTTACTTTTGTCATATTGCCATTGCATGATCATGTAGTTGACATCGTATTTGTGGCAAAGCCACCATGCATTATTTTTCATACATGTCACTCTTGATTCATTGCATCATCCCGGTACACCGCCGGAGGCATTTATATAGAGTCATATCTTGTTCTAGTATCGAGTTGTAATCCTTATGTTGTAATCAATAGAAGTGTGATGATCATCATTATTAGAGCATTGCCCCCCAAAAAAAGAGAAAGGCCAAAAAGAAAAAAAGAAAGGCCCAAAAAAATATATAAAAAGGGCAATGCTACTATCTCTTTTTCCACACTTGTGCTTCAAAGTAGCACCTTGTTCTTCATGTAGTGAGTCTCATATATTGTGCTTCAAAGTAGCACCTTGTTCTTCATGTAGTGAGTCTCATATATTGTGCTTCAAAGTAGAACCATGTTTTTCATATAGTGAGTCTCATAAGTTTCCTTGTTCATACTAGTGGGAATTTTTCATTATAGAACTTGGCTTGTATATTCCTACGATGGGCTTCCTCAAAATGCCCTAGGTCTTCATGAGCAAGCAAGTTGGATGCACACCCACTAGTTTTCTTTTGTTGAGCATTCATAGCTCTAGTGCATCCGTTGCATGGCAATCCCTACTCCTTGCATTAACATCAATCGATGGGCATCTCCATAGCTCATTGATTAGCCTCGTTGATGTGAGACTTTCTCCCTTTTTGTCTTCTCCACACAATCCCCATCATCATATTCTATTCCACCCATAGTGCTATATCCATGGCTCACGCTCATGTATTGCGTGAAGGTTGAAAAAGTTTGAGATTATTTAAGTATGAAACAATTGCTTGGCTTGTCATCGAGGGTATAGAAGTTGGGAACATTTTTGTGTGATGAAAATGAAGCATAGCCTAACTATACGATTTTGTAGGGATGAACTTTCTTTTGCCATGCTATTTTGAGAAGACATGATTACTTTGATTAGTATGCTTGAAGTATTATTATTTCTATGTCAATATGAACTTTTGTCTTGAATCTTTCGGATCTGAATATTCATACCATGATTAAGAAGATTTACATTGAAATTATGCCAAAGTATCACTCTGCATCAAAAATTCTCTTTTTATCATTTACCTACTCGAGGACGAGCAGGAATTAAGCTTGGGGATGCCTGATACGTCTCCAACGTATCTATAATTTTTTATTGCTACATGCTACTTTATCTATTGTTTTGGACTATAATGGGCTTTATTTTCCACTTTCATATTATTTTTTGGGACTAACCTATTAACCGGAGGCCCAGCCCAGAATTGTTGTTTTTTTGCCTTTTTCAGTATTTCGAAGAAACAGAATATCAAACGGAGTCCAAACGGAATGAAACCTTCGGGAACGTGATCTTCTCACTGAACGTGATCCAAGAGACTTGGACCCTACTCCAAGAAGCACCAGAGGCGGTCACGAGGGTGGAGGGCGCCCCCCCCCCGGGGCGCGCCCCCTACCTTGTGGGCCCCCTGACGCTCCACCGACGTACTCCTTCCTCCTATATATACCTATGTACCCCCGTACGATCAACAGAGGAGCCAAAAACCTAATTCCACCGCCGCAACCTTCTATATCCACGAGATCCCATCGTGGGGCCTCTTTCGGAGCTCCGCCGGAGGGGGCATCCACCACGGACTGCTTCTACATCATCACCATAGCCCCTCCGATGAAGTGTGAGTAGTTTACTTCAGACCTTCGGGTCCATAGCTAGTAGCTAGATGGCTTCTTATCTCTTTTTGGATCTCAATACAATGTTCTCCCCCTCTCTTGTGGAGATCTATTCGATGTAATCTTCTTTTTGCGGTGTGTTTGTTGAGACCGATGAATTGTGGGTTTATGATCCAACTTATCTATGGAAAATATTTGATTCTTCTTTGAATTATTTTATGTATGATTGAGTTATCTTTGCAAGTCTCTTCGAATTATCGGTTTGGTTTGGCCAACTAGATTGGTAGTTCTTGCAATGGGAGAAGTGCTTAGCTTTGGGTTCAATCTTGCGGTGTCCTTACTCAGTGACAGAAAGAGTTGCAAGGCATGTATTGTATTGTTGCCATCGAGGATAACAAGATGGGGTTTCTATCATATTGCATGAATTTATCCCTCTACATCATGCCATCTTGCTTACGGCGTGTTTTTAACTTAATACTCTAGATGCATGTTGGATAGCGGTCAATGAGTGGAGTAATAGTAGTAGATGCAGAATCGTTTCGATCTACTTATTTTGGACGTGATGCCTATATACATGATCATTGCCTAGATAACCTCATAACTATGCTCAATTCTATCAATTGCTCAACAGTAATTTGTTCACCCACCGTAGAATACTTATGCTCTTGAGAGAAGCCACTAGTGAAACCTATGGCCCCCAGGTCTATTCTCATCATATTAATCTGCATCACTTTATTTATTTGCTTTGCTTTTACTTTTTACTTTGCATCTTTATACCAAAATTACCAAAAATATTATCTCTATCAGATCTCACTCTCGTAAGTGACCGTGAAGGGATTGAAAACCCCTAATCGCGTTGGTTGCGAGTAGCTATCGTTTTGTGCAGGTACGAGGGACTTGCGCGTGACCTCTTACTAGATTGATACCTTGGTTCTCAAAAACTGAGGGAAATACTTACGCCACTGTGCTGCATCATCCTCTCCTCTTCGGGGAAAACCAACGCAAGCTCGAGACGTAGCACAAGCGCCACGCCAATGCGGTAAGCATTCTTCATTTCGCAAGATGTGCCTTTCCTCAATATATTCGTGGGAGGAACTTAAGCCACCGTGCTGATCTAACAGGAATACGTGGCGACGGCGGAGCGGATCGATTGGCCCGCTCCGTTGCCTGAAGATCCAGCAACTGCTCTCCTGGCGGAGATGCTAGTTTCAGCGCCCTATGAGGTGCCAGAGAAGAAGGCCAAGAAAAAGGCCACGGGGACTAGAAAAAGTCTCCGGCGCAAGGTGGTGCCGGACTCATCGTCCGAAGACACCAAGGCACACTCCTCCAACGACAATGAGGAGGAGGAAGAGGAAAACCCTCTCCCCCAAAACAAGGGGGAGAAGAAAAGGAAGGACGCCCCATCCGGGGAGCCGAAGAGTCCAAGAAGGGAAGTACCCTCCCTCCGGACCACTCCACCACTGCCGCCTACAGCAGGAGGAGTGGCTACCCAGGGCCAAGCCCCTGGCAAAGTCGTAAGTATCCGTGCCATAATACTTTTTGCATGTTCTTAGCTTTACTTACTATGTCAAGATTTGCTTGTGCAGTCCGCCCAAAGCTCACATCGACTTGTCCTCCTCGGATGGGTCCTTGAGCTCGTCGGAGATGAATAGCTATTCGCTCCCGACGGCTTCCACTCCCCGACCCTTGGATGACACCGAGGTGTTATCTCAAAGGATACCGGGCCAGAAGGAGGTAGTCCTGGAGACGCCTCAAGGCGAGACTCCTGATGCCGGGATCATGGGGGGAAAGATCCCCATGGATTTGGATGATGGGGCCGCAGCAGGCTTGGGCCCCAGCCAGATACTGCACCAGAACCTCCAGTGTTTCCGGATTCTGGCAGGCAGCCACCCGCCCAGGGTGGCGAGCCGTCTGTGCCGATGACCTATGTCCATCCAGAGGCATCGGATAACCTGGTGGAAGCGCTTCAGAGCACTTCCCTTGATGAAGGACACCATACTCTTATGAGTACGATGATTGCGAAGGTTCAGTCCGCCAAGAGAGGATTGACCGAAGCCTATGCCAGCATCCTGACAGGCTTTGAGGTAAGTATTTTAAATTATGAGAAAGTATCACAGTGTAGACAGTAGCCCCTGATGCTCTGTTTGGTGTTCGGGAAGAGAAGCCGAACAGAGGATCAACTATTATTCCCAGGAGTCTAATCATATTATGTCTATGTGAATAAGCAGGCGTCACTGCTGGTCACCGCTGCCGCCAGTGCGGAGGTCTCCGGACTGAGGCAGAGCCTGGGGCCGGCCGAAGAAGAGCTCAGCCTCGTGAAGAGGCAGCTCGAGGAGAACAAAGGTAAGCAATACCCCGCATGAATGTTATATAAAGGAAAAAAATCATGGATGCTAATAGAAGCATGATAAATTTTGCTAGGGGCCACGACCGAAGTGGCGGCCCTTAAGAAGGCGCTGTCCGAGGACGAAAACAAAGCGGAGTGCACCAAGCACGAAAAACAAGAGGCGCGAGTTGATGAGGTCCAGCAAGAGCTCCAGGACTTCGTCAAAAAATTCGAGTCCTTGGAGCGTGACTCCAAGACGCAAGAGTTGGAGCTTGCGAAGGCCCGTCAGAGCGCACTAGACACCAAGACCGAAGCCCGGAAGAGGTGGCCAAGAAGATAGCTGCGGGTAAGGCTTTGATTATGCAAAGCAAGCATGTGAAGGAGACTTTCCTTTTACTTACCCGAATTCGGAGCTCTCCAGGAGCATTCACAGATCTGCCGTGCAGCATCTCTGATGCCACAGAGTTCTACCGGGCTGAGGAGGGGAGCTCGACAGAGAAGCTGTTTTGGTCCCAGTATATTGGGGCCGAACACTCGATGTCCTTGAGCGACCAGCTAAAGCAATTGGTCAAACTTCACAAGGCGGCCGAACTGGCCATGAAGGACTTCATAGTCCAGCTGTGGCCTAGCGAGCCCCTGCCCAGCAGGTACTTCGGCTTTGTCAAGCGGATGGTGAATGCCTGTCCACGGCTTGAAGTCGTTAAGCGGTCAGTCTGTATTGAGGATGCAAGAAGGGCCTTGGCCCATGCGAAGGTGCACTGGGGGAAGATGCACGCCGAGAAGCTGGTGACAGAGGGGCCGCTGAAGGGCAAGGAACATCGCTACCCCAAACAGTACTATGACAATATCATTAAGGGTGCCCGCCTTGTGGCGGATGAATGTACGAAGGATGTGATATTTGAATGAATGTAATCATGTCATCCTGTATTATGAAAACCAGTTCATGTGCGCTATGTAGCGCTTGTTAATTTAAAATATTACCTTCTGTGCGGGCGTTTAAAAAAACTTGAGAGTTGGCCAGTCGTCGGCTTCCGCCCCATGTAACTAGTACTGGGATGTTTGGGATAAATATAAACACTCTTTATCCAAGTTTTTGGTCCTTTTAAGGAGGTGTTTAGCGCCACGAACGAGGCAATCGAACTATACGACTTTATCGCCCTCACTTAGCCATAGAAGTCTACAATTTTAAATTTTGGCGAAGCCCCTAGTATCCGTAAAGCCGGACTCGGGGCGCTATACACGCCTAAATCGGACGAGGCCGATTCCTCGCCTGAAGCGGAAAAAATCTTTAAGGATTTGAGACCTCTCGAACAGCGACCAGCTCTCGCCTTATCATGACAGTCAGTTTTCGGCTTTCTCTACTGAGGTGCTCGTCCCGAAGAACCGGGACACAATCGCAGTAGTTCTCCCTGCGTTACCTTAGCCGATATAGCGGAACGTAAGGTACCAAAACATAGGAGCCGGGCAAACCCAACTATTGACCCAAGACATGATTCGGAGCTGATGCATATAATGCTATAAGTTTGGGGTGCCGCACTGTAAAAAGTGTTCGGACTTGTATTGCCAGGTTATGGGGTACTGAAGCCCCTGGCAAACTGGTCGTGCCAAAATGCACGGGTATAATAAATAAGCAGTAAAGAAAAGGGGGCAAATAAACTTAATAGCAAGCTGACGTTGTATACCATTTTCCCTTGTTATTCAAAGCGTACATATACAAGTAGTGCAATAAGTAGAATAGGACTGTTTGACACATCCTGACCAGGAGTGCGCGGTATGCGGGTATGTAAGTAGGTATAACGATCGTTATCAGAGACCACCTGGGGATTCCCTCGTTCGCCGAAGCTTCTTGTCATCCTGGTGTGTCTGTATTGCTATGTGTCTGAGAGCCGGTCTTTCGGAAGAGCCTCTCCAAAGATAGGGACCTGAAAGAAAAAGGGGTGCAAAAATGCGTGTGTCCTGGGGCGGTCGAACCGCATTGTGGACCGTGTTATGGTCGTGCCTCCGCCTATGCCCAGGGTATTTTAAGTGCGTAGTTGTGTACGCGCGGCACAAATTTCGCCGTTTGACTGGGACTAGGGAGGAAGTCAGAATGCTAGTCGAGCTCTGGACGTGCTGGATGATCCTGTTGCTGAGTACTCCGGACTCACTTGACGGTATCCGGGTTATTGATCGCCGAGTTGGCTATTTGCCTAAGAAGGCTGTTTTGTACTTCCGCCGTGAGGGCCGCAGTGTGCTCCTCCGTGCGGAGAGAGCGCTCTGTGTTTCCATTAACTATAATAACCCAGCGAGGTCCCGGTATTTTGAGCTTGAGATATGCATAATGCGGTACCGCATTGAATTTGGCAAATGCGGTTCGTCCGAGCAGTGCATGATAGCCACTGCAGAAGGGGACGATGTCGAAGATTAACTCCTCGCTTCGGAAATTGTCCGGAGATCCGAAGACCACTTCCAATGTGATTGAGCCCGTACAATAGGCCTCCACACCGGGTATGACACCCTTGAAGGTGGTTTTTGTGGGCTTGATCCTTGAGGGGTCGATGCCCATTTTGCGCACTGTATCATGATAGAGCAGGTGAAGGCTGCTGCCACCATCCATGAGGACTCGTGTGAGGTGGAATCCATCGATGATGGGGTCAAGGACCAATGAGGCCAAACCCCCATGACAGATACTGGTAGGATGGTCCCTGCGATCTAAAGTGATTGGACAAGAGGACCAGAGGTTGAATTTTGGGGCGATTGGTTCCATTGCATAGACGTCCCTTAGTGCACGCTTCCGTTCCCGCTTGGGCATATGGGTTGCGTATATCATATTCACTATTTTCACCTGGGGAGGGAATTTCTTCTGTCCTCCCGTGTTTGGTGCTTGGGGCTCCTCGTCATCGTCGCTATGCAGCCCCTTTTCCTTGTTCTCGACATTCAACTTGCCGGCCTGTTTAAACACCCAGCATTTTCTGTTTGTGTGGTTGGCTGGTTTGTCGGGGGTGCCGTGAATTTGAACGAGCGGTCGAGAATGTGGTCCAAGCTGGACGAGCCCGGACTATTTCTTTTGAATGGCTTCTTCTGCTATCCGGATTTAAAGCCTCTGAATCTAGCATTGGCTGTTGTGCCTTCGGTGTTATCGCCATTATTGCGACGCTTGTGTCTATTCCGTCGTGGCTTGCCATTGCTATCCCTGGCATCTGAATCACCTGGGTTTTTCGGTGTGATGTTGCTGCGAGCCAGCCAGCTGTCCTCGCCCGCGCAGAAGCAGGTCATGAGTGTCGTGAGGGCTGCCATGGACTTTGGCTTCTCTTGGCCGAGGTGTCAGGCGAGCCATTCGTTGCGGATGTTGTGCTTGAAGGCCGCTAAGGCTTCGACATCCGGACAGTCGACAATTTGGTTCTTTTTAATTAGGAACCGAGTCCAGAATTTCCTGGCTGACTCTCTGGGCTGCTGGGTTATGTGACTTAAGTCATCAGCATCCGGTGGTCACACGTAAGTGCCCTGGAAGTTGTCGAGGAACGCGTCTTCCAGATCCTCCCAACTGCCAATGAAGCTTGCAGGCAGGCTATTAAGCCAATGCCTAGCCGGTCCTTTGAGCTTAAGTGGAAGGTACTTTATGGCATGTAAGTCATCACCGCGGGCCATGTGGATGTGGAGAAGAAAATCTTCGATCCATACCGCGGGGTCTGTTGTGCCATCGTATGATTCAATATTTACGGGTTTAAATCCTTCTAGGAATTCGTGATCCATAACTTCATCAGTGAAGCATAGGGGGTGTGCAGCGCCTCTATGCCGGGCTACATCCCGACGTAGTTCAAATGAGTCCGGTCTATTGTATTCGGCCCGGCTGGACTTTGGTTTATTGTATCCGGCGTGATGGTCATCATCACGTCTTGTGGCGCGCCCCCGTGATCCATAGATCGATCTTGACTGTCCTGCTTTGTTTTCCAATACTTCTCGCAGGTCCTTCGTGTAGCCCCGGGCCTTGGTATTATCGTTTGATTGGCGACGGGGTGCGGTCTGGACTTCGGGCTGGTACACCGCTTTGTCGCGGCCGGTCAGCCACATCATGCGCTGGTAGCGTGGGTTTTAAAGCCTCTTCCTCGAGTTGAGGTAGCAGCCTGCGCCTTGGGTAGCTTTTGCTAGGGCGCTCGAGTCCGTATTCCTCGGCAGCCAGGACCTCGGTCCATCTGTCAGTTAGCAGATCTTATCAGCTTGAAGCTGTTGCTGCTTTTTCTTCAGGATTTTTGCAGTGGCTATAAGCCGGTGTTTGAAGCACTCCTGCTCGACGGGATCCTCAGGCACGATGAATTCTTTGTTGCCAAGGCTCACTTCGTCTTCGGAGAGAGGCATGTAATTATCATCCTCTGGTTCTCCATCAGTTTCCTGTTCTTTAGGGCTAGCTTGCCCATCCTCTTGCTCGGCCTGCTCGAAGCCTGGCTGGGCAGAGTTGTCTTTGTCTTCGGCACCATCCGGATTGTTATCTCTTGTGCCGGTATCACTATTTTTGCTATGGCGGGGCTTGGAGCGGCGTCGATGACGCCGGTGTCTAGATTGCTTCTCCAAGGGGTTGTCTTCCGTTGCCTCATCGTCATTGTTTTCTTTAGGAGTGTCCACCATATAAATATCATATGATGAGGTGGCGGTCCAGCGCCCTATAGACGGTGGTTCCTGCTCTTCTCCTGCATCATCGTCCATACCGTCGATGTCTTCGGAGTCGAAGTCAAGCACGTCGGTTAAGTCATCGACAGTGGCTATAAAGTGGGTGGTGGGTGGGGAACAAATTTCTTCGTCGTCCGCTCCCCACTCGAGCCGGACATAGTTCAGCCAAGAATCTCCTGACAAGGACAGAGACCTTAATGAGTTCATGACATCACCCAAGGGTGAGTGGTGAAAAATATCTGCGGCGGTGAATTCCATGACGGGTGCCCAATCTGATTCGATAGGCACGGATGCACGCGGTTCGGATCCTGTAGCCGGGGGCGAGTCCGGGGGTCCGATGACGCCACTCTCACAGGAGGTGGGATCAGTGTTCGGCTCCGACGCCAAAGTGTGCGGCCTCCATGGCGGGGTCCATCCACCCGTCCTTGGAAGGCACGATCTGCCCGGGATTTATTCCCGGCGCCAGCGCGGGTGTGATCTCCCGAATATTGTCCGACGGCAAATCAAAGTCATGTATGTTGTGACTGTTAGGCGCACCTTTCATGGGCTCGAATCCGTCGAAGATCAAGTCTCCGCGGATGTCGGCAGTATATTTTAAGCTTCCAAACCTGACCTGATGGCCAGGGGCGTAGCTATCGATCTGCTCCAGATGGCCAAGCGAGTTGGCCCGCAGTACGAAGCCGCCGAATGTGAAGATCTGTCCGGGAAGGAAAACCTCCCCCTGGACCGCATCATTGAAGATGATCGAGGGAGACATCAAGCCTTATCACGACGACATAGTGGAACTCTCAATGAAAGCACCAATGTCGGTGTCAAAACCGGCGGATCTCGGGTAGGGGGTCCCGAACTGTGCGTCTAAGGCTAATGGTAACAGGAGGCAGGGGACACGATGTTTTACCCAGGTTCGGGCCCTCTCGATGGAGGTAATACCCTACTTCCTGCTTGATTGATCTTGATGATATGAGTATTACAAGAGTTGATCTACCACGAGATCGTAGAGGCTAAACCCTAGAAGCTAGCCTATGATTATGATTGTTGTTGTCCTACGGACCAAACCCTCCGGTTTATATAGACACCGGAAGGGGCTAGGGTTACACAGAGTCGGCTACAGAGAAGGAAATCTACATATCTGAATATCCAAGCTTGCCTTCCACGCAAAGGAGAGTCCCAACCAGACACGGGATGAAGTCTTCAATCTTGTATCTTCATTGCCCAACAGTCCGGCCAAAGTATATAGTCCGGCTGTCCGAGGACCCCTTAATCCAGGACTCCCTCAATGGCCTCATCGGATGAACCACGATGTCGGGGATTCAATCAATCCTGTTTACAATTCCCTTTGTCCATCGGTATGTTACTTGCCCGAGATTCGATCATCGGTATCCCCATACCTCGTTCAATCTGGTTACCAGCAAGTCTCTTTACTCGTTCCATAACGCATGATCCCGTGACTAACTCCTTAGTCACACTGAGCTCATTATGATGATGCATTACCGAGTGGGCCTAGAGATACCTCTCCGTCATACGGACTGACAAATCCCAATCTCGATTCGTGCCAACCCAACATACACTTTCCGAGATACCTGTAATGCACCTTTATAGCCACCCAGTTACGTTGTGACATTTGGTACACCCAAAGCATTCCTACGGTATCCGAGAGTTGCACAATCACATGGTCTAAGGAAAGATACTTGACATTAGAAAAGCTCTAGCAAACGAACTACACGATCTTGTGCTATGCTTAGGATTGGGTCTTGTCCATCACATCATTCTCCTAATGATGTCATCCCGTTATCAATGACATCCAATTTCCATGGTCAGGAAACCATAACCATCTATTGATCAACGAGCTAGTCAACTAGAGGCTCACTAGGGACATGTTATGGTCTATGTATTCACAAATGTATTATGGTTTCAAATTAATACAATTATGGCATGAACAATAGACAATTATCATGAACAAGGAAACACAATAATAACCAGTTTATTATTGCCTCTAGGGCATATTTCCAACACTCCTATGCTTCACTTAAATTTTTAAAGCCATGGAATTGCTCTAGTGCTTCACTTATATCTTTTTGAGCACGGTGTGTGCTTTGTTATTTTTTACAGAAATGCTCTCATGTTTCACTTAGATTTAGTTTGGAGTTAGTAAAAATTTTAAGAAATTCTCTCTTGCTTCACTTAGATTATTTTGGGAGAAAAAAATTATGCTCATGTTCTTCACTTATATTTGTTTGAGCTTATTAAAAGCAACATATGAAATTAGTCCCAAAGTGATAGATATCCAAGGAGGATATAATAAAAACTTTCATGAAGATCATTGGACAAAATACACTTGGTTCTTTGTATGGTTTTGAGATATGACGATATCATACGTGAGTCATGTTGATGAGTAATTATGCTTTAGTAAGAATATTGGTGTTAAGGTTTGTGATTTCCTATGCAAGCACGAAAGTCAATAGTAATGCAATGAAATTACATCCTACTGATATGCCTCCAACGTATCTATAATTTTTTATTGTTCCATGCTATCATATTGTCTGTTTTGGATGTTTAATAGGCATTTATATGCTATTTTATATTATTTTTGGGACTAACCTATTAACCGAGAGCCCAGTGCCAGTTTCTGTTTTTTTTTTTGCCTGTTTTAGAGTTTCACAGAAAAGGAATACCAAGCGGAGTCCAAACGGAATGAAACTTTCGCAATGATCTTTCTTGGACCAGAAGCAAACCATGAGACTTGGAGATGAAGTTGGAGACGCAACGAGGCAGCCACGAGGGTGGAGGGCGCGCCCCCTACCTCGTGTGTCTCCTGTCCTAGTTCCTTCACCTATATATACTTTTATACCCCAAAAAAATCCAAGGGAGACATGAAACCACTTTTCCACCGCTGCAACCTTCTGTAACCGTGGGATCCCATCTAGGGGCCTTTTCCGACGTCCTGCCGGTAGGGGATTCGAGCATGGAGGGCTTCTACATCAACACCATTACCCTTCCAATGAAGCGTGAGTAGTTTACCACAGACCTATGGGTCCATAGCTAGTATCTATATGGCTTCTTCTCTCTCTTTGATTCTCAATACAATGTTCTCCTCGATGTTCTTGGAGATCTATTCGATGTAATATTCTTTTGCGGTGTGTTTGCCGAGTGATGACCCACAAGTGTAGGGGATCTATCGTAGTCCTTTCTATAAGTAAGAGTGTCGAACCCAATGAGGAGCAGAAGGAAATGACAAGCGGTTTTCAATAAGGTATTCTCTGCAAGCACTGAAATTATCGGTAACAGATAGTTTTGTGATAAGGTAATTTGTAACGGGTAACAAGCAATGAAAGTAAATAAGGTGCAGCAAGGTGGCCCAATCCTTTTTGTAGCAAAGGACAATCCTAAACAAGTTCTTATATAGAGAAAAGTGCTCCCGAGGACACATGGGAATTATCGTCAAGCTAGTTTTCATCACGCTCGTATGATTCGCGTTCGTTACTTTGATAATTTGATATGTGGGTGGACCGGTGCTTGGGTACTGCCCTTTCTTGGACAAGCATCCCACTTATGACTAACCCCTATTGCAAGCATCTGCAACTACAAAAGAAGTATTAAGGTAAACCTAACCATAGCATGAAACATATGGATCCAAATCAGCCCCTTACGAAGCAACTCATAAACTAGGGTTTAAACTTCTGTCACTCTAGCAACCCATCATCTACTTATTACTTCCCAATGCCATCCTCTAGGCCCAAATAATGGTGAAGTGTCATGTAGTCGATGTTCACATAACACCACTAGAGCAAAGACAACATACATCTCATCAAAATATCAAACGAATACCAAATTCACATGACTAATAATAGCAAGACTTCTCCCATGTCCTCAGGAACAAAAGTAACTACTCACAAATCATATTAATGTTCATAATCAGAGGGGTATTGATATTCATTAAGGATCTGAACATATGATCTTCCACCGAATAAACCAACTAACATCAACTACAATGAGTAATCAACACTACTACCAACCCACAGGTACCAATCTGAGGTTTTGGTACAAAGATTGTATACAAGTGATGAACTAGGGTTTGAGAGGAGATGGTGCTGGTGAAGATGTTGATGGAGATTGACCCCCTCCCAATGAGAGGATCGTTGGTGATGACGATGGTGATGATTTCCCCCTCCCGGAGGGATGTCTCCCCGGCAGAACAGCTCAACCGGAGCCCTAGATTGGTTCCGCCAAGGTTCCGCCTCGTGGCAGCGGAGTTTTTTCCCGTAAGATTGCTTATGATTTTTTCCAGGGTAAAAGCGTTCATATAGCAGAAGATGGTCACCGGAAGGCTACCAGGGGGCCCACAAGACAGGGGGGTGCGCTCAGGGGGGTAGGGTGCACCCCCCACCCTCGTGGACGGTGGGTGGCCCCCCTCTGGTATTTCTTTCACTCAATATTTATTATTCATTCCAAAAATGACTTTCGTGGAGTTTCAGGACTTTTGGAGTTGTGCGGAATAGGTCTCTAATATTTGCTCCTTTTCTAGCCCAGAATTCCAGCTGCCGGCATTCTCCCTAAACCTTGTAAAATAAGACAGAATAGGCATAAGTGTTGTGACATAACGTGTAATAACAGCCCATAACGCAATAAATACCGATATAAAAGCATGATGCAAAATGGAAGTATCACCAAGATCCGATGAATTGTGGATTTATGCGAATATTATTTGAGTCTTCTCTGAATTCTTATATGCATGATTTGATATCTTTGCAAGTCTCTTCGAAGTATCGGTTTAGTTTGGCCTACTAGATTGGTTTTTCTTGCAATGGGAGAAGTGTTTAGCTTTGGGTTCAATCTTGCGGTGTCCTTTCCCAGTGACAGTAGGGGAAGCAAGGCACGTATTGTATTGTTGCCATCGAGGATAAAAAGATGGGGTTTTCATCATATTGCTTGAGTTAATTCCTCTACATCATGTCATCTTAATTAATGCATTACTCCGTTCTTTATGAACTTAATACTCTAGATGCATGCTGGATAGAGGTCGGTGTGTGGAGTAATAGTAGTAGATGCAGAATCGTTTCGGTCTACTTGACACGGACGTGATGCCTATGTTCATGATCATTGCCTTAGATATCGTCATAACTATGCGCTTTTCTATCAATTGCTCGGCAGTAATTTGTTCACCCACCGTAATATTTGCTATCTTGAGAGAAACCACTAGTGAAATCTATGGCCCTCGGGTCTCTTTTCCATTATTGAATCTATTTTACATCATATTAGTTTTCCGTCAACTTTCCAATTTCTGTTGCCGTTCCTTTAATTTGCAATCTTTACTTCCTGATCTATAAACCAAACATACCAAAAATATTTACTTTATCATTTATCTATCTCTATCAGATCTCACTTTGGCAAGTAACCGTGAAGGGATTGAGAACCCCTTTATCGCGTTGGGTGCAAGTTATTGATTGTTTGTGCAGGTATTCGATGACTTGTGTGTTGTCTCCTATTGAATTGATACCTTGGTTCTCAAACTGATGGAAATACTTACTCTACTTTGCTGCATCACCCATTCCTCTTCAAGGGAAGGAAAAACCAACGCAAGCTCAAGAGGTAGCAGGAAGAATTTCCGGCGCCGTGGCCGAGGAGATCTACGTCAAGTCAATCCATACCAAGTACCCATCATAAACTCTTCTCTCTTGCATTACATTATTCTCCATTCGCCTCTCATTTTCCTCTGCCCCACCTCTAAAATGATTTTCGAAAAGATTTGCCTTTTCTTCGCCCCACTTCTATTCGTCTTTTTCGCTTGCTTCTTGTGCGCTCGATGGTTAGATTGGTTTGTTGCCACCATGTTTGAAATTGGGGAGGTTATTGTTGAAAAGGATAGTAGTAACGATGGGGGGAACTTTGATGCTTTTGCTAATAATAATCCTCATGAAGAACCTACTATTTTGCATACTAAAAAGTTTCGAATCGGTAGCGGCAATATTATTGGGAAAGGGGTTATTCAAGATTTCTTTACTTGTGCCGGCGCTTTACCCACTATGGGTGGATCTATTCTCCATAAAACTAGTAGTATTGCTGATGCTATATCTTTGCTCGTAGTTGAACTTGAAAGACAATTTATTCACATGCATCCTTCCATACAAAGAATTTTTCTAGAGTTTTCTAATATTGAGCGTTCCTCTATTAAGCACGCAACTACCATCTTTCTAGCACATGAGTTCAGATTTATAATAAAAGAGGCTACTGAAATTTTTGCGCATTATAGGGTGGAAGCTGGCCGTCCTCCCATAGAAGCAATTCTCTTTAACCAAGAAGACATAATGCGTTTATGATCCTTAGATCATGTTGCTTGTGATGAAAATTTAAGAAAGAGGGTTCCTACCTATGTTCCGGTTGATAGGATTTCTGAACTTAACAATGATTTTGCTATTCAGAACAACGGGTTGGGTTTCTCTCTTGAACAAAATCTCATGACTTTTTGCCAAAAGAACGTTTATAATGATGAGTTGGATGTACAATATGAAGGGCCAAAGGAGGAACCAATTCCTCCCGAGCTTGATCTTGGGGATTTTTGTCCCATTAAATTTAGTCCTTTTGATTACTTTTGCTTGGCACAAAAGAAACTTGCTGCTGAATGTAGAGAGTGAGATGAGTTTTCGAGATTTGCCCAATCATTATTATGGAAATACTTAGATCTATTCGCGTTTTTATGCCTAGCTAAGGGCGTTAAACAATAGCGCTTGTTGGGAGGCAACCCAATTTTATTTTTGTTCTTTGATTTTTGTTACTGTTTAGTAATAAATAATTCATATAGCCTCTGGTTAGATGTGGTTTTATGTTTTAATTAGTGTTTGTGACAAGTTAAACCTTTAGGATAGCTTATGGTGATAGTTGTGTTGATCTTGCTGAAAATCAGAAACTTTTGCACCCAGTAAATTAGTTTTCATAATTCACAGAAACGAGCTTTTGATCTGATTCTTTTTGATATGAATTGGTACATAAATTTATAAGATTTTCCTAATTTACCAGGATTTGTGGAGTTACATATGTATACAAGAGTTACAGATTAGTACAGACTATTCTGTTTTTGACAGATTCTGTTTTTTGCGTGTTGTTTGCTTATTTTGATGAATCTATGGGTAGTATCGGGGGGTATGAACCATGGAAAAGTTGGAATATAGTAGATATTACACCAATATAAATAAAGAATGATTTTGCAACCGTACCTTAAAGTGGTGGTTTATTTTCTTATACTGACGGAGCTCATGAGATTTTCTGTTGAGTTTTGTGTTGTGAAGTTTTCAAGTTTTGGGTAAGGATTTGATGGACTATGGAATAAGGAGTGGCAAGAGCCTAAACTTGGGGACGCCCAAGGCACCCCAAGGTAATATTCAATGACAACCAAAAGCCTAAGCTTGGGCGTGCCCCGGAAGGCACCCCCTCTTTCATCGTCGTCTATCGGTAACTTTATTTAAGGCTATATTTTTATTCACCACATGGCATGTGTTTTGCTTGGAGCATCTTGTATGATTTGAGTCTTTGATTTTTATTTTACCACAATAATCCTTGATGTATACACCTTTTGGGAGAGACACGCATGAATCGTGATTTATTAGAATACTCTATGTGCTTCACTTTTATCTTTTGAGCTAGACAATATTGCTCTAGTACTTCACTTATATCTTTTTAGAGTACGGCGGTGGCTTTATTTTATAGAAATTGTTAACTCTCATGCTTCACCTTGTATTATTTTGAGAGTCTTTTAGAACAGCATGGTAATTTGCTTTGGTTATAAATTTGGTCCTAATATGATGGGCATCCAAGAGGGATATAATAAAAACTTTCATATAAAGTGCATTGAATACTATGAGAAGTTTGATTCTATATGATTGTTTTGAGATATGAAGATGGTGATATTAGAGTCATGCTAGTGTATTAGTTGTGAATTTTAGAGATACTTGCGTTAAAGTTTGTGATTCCTGTAGCATGCACGTATGGTGAACCGTTATGTGATGAAGTTGGAGCATGATTTAGTTTTTGATTGTCTTCCTTATGACTGGCGGTCGGGGACGAGCGATGGTCTTTTCCTACCATTCTATCCCCCTAGGAGCATGCACGTAGTACTTCATTTCGATAACTAATAGATTTTTGCAATAAGTATGTCAGTCTTTGTGACTAATGTTGAGTCCATGGATTATACGCACTCTCACCCTTCCACCATTGCTAGCCTCTCTAGTACCGCGCAACTCTCGCCGGTACCATATACCTTCCTCAAAACAACCACCATACCTATATATCATGGTATTCCATAGCCATTCCAAGATATATTGCCATGCAACTTTCCACTATTCCGTTTTTTTATGACACGCTTCATCATTGTCATATTGCTTTGCATGATCATGTAGTTGACATTGTATTTGTGGCAAAGCCACCATTCATAATTCTTTCATACATGTCACTCTTGAGTCATTGCACATCCCGGTACACCGCCGGAGGCATTCACATAGAGTCATATTTTGTTCTAAGTATTGAGTTATAATTCTTGAGTTGTAAGTAAATAAAAGTGTGATGATCTTCATTATTAGAGCATTGTCCCATGTGAGGAAAGTATGATGGAGGCTATGATTCCCCACAAGTCGGGATGAGACTCAGGACCAAAAAAAGAGGCCATAAAAGAAGGAGAAAGGCCCAAACAAAAAATGAGAGAAAAAGAGAGAAGGGGCAATGTTACTATCCTTTTTCCACACTTGTGCTTCAAAGTAGCACCATGATCTTCATGATAGAGAGTCTCCTATGATATCACTTTCATATACTAGTGGGAATTTTTCATTATAGAACTTTGCTTGTGTATTCCAATGATGGGCTTCCTCGAATTGCCCTAGGTCTTCGTGAGCAAACGAGTTGGATGCACACCCACTTAGTTTCTTTTTGAGCTTTCATACGCTTATAGCTATAGTGCATTGATGACCCACAAGTGTAGGGGATCTATCGTAGTCCTTTCGATAAGTAAGAGTGTCGAACCCAACGAGGAGCAGAAGGAAATGACAGGCAGTTTTCGGTAAGGTATTCTTTGCAAGCACTAAAATTATCGGTAACAGATAGTTTTGTGATAAGGTAATTTGTAACAGGTAACAAGCAATAAAAGTAAATAAGGTGCAACAAGGTGTCCCAATCCTTTTTGTATCAAAGGACAAGCCTGAACAAGTTCTTATATAGAGAAAAGCGCTCCCGAGGACACATGGGAATTATTGTCAAGCTAGTTTTCATCACGCTCATATGATTCGCGTTTGTTACTTTGATCATTTGATATGTGGGTGGACCGGTGCTTGGGTACTGCCCTTTCTTGAACAAGCATCACCCCTATTGCAAGCATCCGCAACTACAAAACAAGTATTGAGGTAAACCTAACCATAGCATGAAACAAGTGGATCCAAATCAGCCCCTTACAAAGCAACGCATAAACTAGGGTTTAAGCTTCTGTCACTCTAGCAACCCATCATCTACTTATTACTTCCGAATGCCTTCCTATAGGCCCAAATAATGGTCAAATGTCATGTAGTCAACTTTCACATAACACCACTAGAGGAGAGACAACATACATCTCATCAAAATATTGAACGAATACCAAATTCACATGACTACTAATAGCAAGACTTCTCCCATGTCCTCAGGAACAAATGTAACTACTCACAAAGCATATTCATGTAAACCAACTAGCATCAACTACAAGGAGTAATCAACACTACTAGCAACCCACAGGTACCTATCTGAGGTTTTGATACAAAGATTGGATACAAGAGATGAACTAGGGTTTGAGAGGAGATGGTGCTGGTGAAGATGTTGATGGAGATTGAGCCCCTCCCAATGAGAGGATCGTTGGTGATGACGATGGTAATGATTTCCCCCTCCCGGAGGGAAGTTTCCCCGGCAGAACAGCTCTGCCGGAGCCCTAGATTGGTTCCGCCAAGGTTCCGCCTTGTGACAGCGGAGTTTCGTCCCGTAAGCTTACTTATGATCTTTTCCAGGGTAAAAGACTTCATATAGCAGAAGATGGGCATCAGAGGGCTGCCAAGTGGCCCACGAGGCAGGGGGCGCCCAGGGGGGTAGGGTGCGCTCCCACCCTCGTGGCCAGGGTGTGGGCCCCCTCTGGTACTTCTTCCGCTCAATATTTATTATTAATTCCAAAAATGACATTCGTGGAGTTTCGGGGCTTTTGGAGCTATGCGAAATAGGCCTCTAATATTTGCTCCTTTTCCAGCCCAGTATTCCAGCTGCCGGCATTCTCCCTCTTCATGTAAACTTTGTAAAATAAGAGATAATAGCCATAAGTATTGTGACATAACGTGTAATAATAGCCCATAATGCAATAAATATCGATATAAAAGCATGATGCAAAATGGACGTATCAACTCCCCCAAGCTCAGACCTCGCTTGTCCTCAAGCGGAAGCCGATATCAAAAAATATGTCCACATGTTTAGAGATAGAGGTGTCGATAAAACAAAATACGAACATGAGGGCATCATGATCATTCTTATAACAGCAACATACATAAATTTTGTCATATGACTTCTTATGCTAAAGTAACAATCTATTCACAATGTCAAGTATGAATCAGAAACTTCATTGAGAACCAACAAACTATGATCTCGGTCATTGAAGCAATTGCAATTTATCATAACATCGGAAAGAGTCAATATAAGAGGTTTTCGGCAAGTCCACATACTCAACTATCATTTAGTCTTTCACAATTGCTAACACTCACGCAATACTTATGGTTATGGAGTTTTAATCCGACACAGAGAAAGATAGGGGCTTATTGTGTTGCCTCCCAACCTTTTACCTCAAGGGTAATGTCAACAATAATAGTTCATGCTAACTTACATCCAATTGGATATATATATCAGGATCTTTCCAACACGAGGTGCTTGCCAAAGGATAAAATATAAAAAGGAAAGGTGAAGATCACCATGACTCTTGATGTAAGACAAGAAGTAAAAGATAGGCCCTTCGCAGAGGGAAGCAGAGGTCGTCATGTGCTTTTTGGTTGGATGCACGAAATCTTAATGCAAAAGAACGTCACTTTATATTGCCACTTGTGATATGAGCCTTTATTATGCAGTCCGTCGCTTTTATTACTTCCACATCACAAGATCATATAAAGCTTATTTTCTCCACACTAATAAGTCATGCATATTTAGAGAGCAATTTTTATTACATGCAACATGACAACTTACTTGAAGGATCTTACTCAATCCATAGGTAGGTATGGTGGGCTCTCATGGCAAAACTGGGTTTAAGGATATTTGGAAGCACAAGTAGTATCTCTACTTGGTGCAAGGAATTTGGCTAGCATGAGGGGGAAAGGCAAGCCAACATGTTGGATGATCCATGACAATATACTTTAATTAAGATTGAGAAAACATAACCCATTATGTTGTCTTCCTTGTACAACATCAAATATTTAGCATGTCATACATTGATGAGTGCTCACAATCATAAAAGATGTCCAAGATAGTATATTTATATGTGAGAACCTCACTTTCTTTATTACTTCCTATTAATTGCAACGATGACCAAAACTATGTTTGCCAACTCTCAACAACTTTTAATCATCATACTCTTATATGTGAAGTCATTAATTTCCACAAGATAAATATGATCTCTTTTATTTCTTTTTATTCTTTTCTTTACTTTTATTCCCTTAAGATCATAGCAAGATAGCAAAGCCCTTGACTCAACACTAATCTTTATTATACATAACTCACGGACTCGATTACATAGAGGGATCATAAAGCAAAACTCAAAACTAAATCATACCAAAACTTTATTCTACTAGATCAAGATATTACCAAAAGGATCGAACTAAGTAAAACGGTAAAGATAGGAGTGTAATGATGACACGATACCGGGGCACCTCCCCCAAGCTTGGCAGTTGCCAAGGGGAGTGCCCATACCCATGTGATTAGTTCTTTGGAGGTGGTGATGATGGGGTTGTTGATGATGTAGGCTTCTTCCTCAATTTGCGCTTGAGGATGGAATTTTTCTCCCTTAGATCATCGATCTCCTGCTCAAGGCTTAGTATTATTTTGCATAGTTCATGTTTGTTTTCTTGCAGGAGACGGAAAGGGATAAACTCGATCTTTGGTTTCTTTGCTCTATCAGGGAGGCTTGACTTTTTAAACTCCACATGGATGTCCGCAGGGTTAGGCAATGGGACTTCATCTTCATCTGAGCTCGTCTCCTCCTTTCCTTTAGGTTCATAGTCTCCTTCTTCTTTAGTGGTCCAACCATAATGCTCTAGGTCCCCGTAGACCTTAGGGTCTGCAAGGTAATCAGCCACATAGCTTTCTCCCTCCAAATCCTGGGATGACATGTTGCTCTAATCTGCGGCAGAAACAACCCAAAACAAGAACATGGGATTTTTGTGTGATACGGTGGTCAAAACCTTCGGGAAATAATATAATGAAATTTTACCGACCAAAAGAAGTAACATGCTAGAAAACGGAGTCCGGAAAGTGCACGAGGTGCCCATGAGGTAGGGGGTGCACCCAGGGGGTAGGGCGCATGAGGGGGTCCTGGACTAGGGGGTGTCCGGATTGCCGAACTATCATCTTTGGCCGGACTCCAAGACTATGAAGATACAAGATTGAAGACTTCGTCCCGTGTCCAGATGGGACTTTCCTTGGCGTGGAAGGCAAGCTTGGCGATACGGATATGTAGATCTCCTACCATTGTAACCGACTCTGTGTAACCCTAGCTCTCTCCGGTGTCTATATAAACCAGAGGGTTTTAGTCCGTAGGACGAACAACAATCATACCATAGGCTAGCTTCTAGGGTTTAGCCTCTCTGATCTCGTGGTAGATCTACTCTTGTACTACCCATATCATCAATATTAATCAAGCAGGAGTACGGTTTTACCTCCACCGAGAGGGCCCGAACCTGGGTAAAAACATCGTGTCCCTTGTCTCCTGTTACCATCCGCCTAGACGCACAGTTCGGGACCCCCTACCCGAGATCCGCCGGTTTTGACACCGACATTGGTGCTTTCATTGAGAGTTCCTCTGTGTCGTCACCTTTAAGCCCGATGGCTCCTTCGATCATCAACAACGATGCGGTCCAGGGTGAGACTTTTCTCCCCGGACAGATCTTCGTATTCGGCGGCTTTGCACTACGGGCCAACTAGCTTGGCTATCTGGAGCAGATTGAAAGCTACGCCCCTAGCCATCAGGTCAGATTTGGAAGTTTGAACTATACGGCTGATGTCCGCGGAGACTTGATCTTCGACGGGTTCGAGCCACAGCCAAGCGCGCCGCATTGTCACGATGGGCATGATCTAGCTCTGCTGCCGGATAGTGCCCTGGAGGCCGCACAAGTGTCCGCTCCGACCCTTAGCTCGGAGCCGACTGCGCCGATCGAGGACGGGTAGCTGGACACCGCCTCGGGGGCTGCTACCTCTATGGCGATAGAGCCGAATACCAACCCTATCCTTTGTGAAGCTCGTGACTCCAAGGTGCCGGACTCCTCTCCGGACTCCAAACCTTCCGCGCCCCTGCCAATCGAATACGATTAGGCACCGATCATGGAGTTCGCTGCCGCGGACATCTTTCAGCACTCGCCCTTCGGCGACATCCTGAACTTGCTAAAGTCTCTCTCTTTATCAGGAGAGCCCTGGCTGGACTATGGTCAGGAAGGTTGGGACACGGACGACGAAGAAATTCAACGCCCACCCACCACCCACTTTGTAGCCACTGCCGATGATTTAACCGACATGCTCGACTTTGACTCCGAAGACATCGACGGTATGGACGACAATGCCGGAGACGACCAAGAACCAGTGCCTACAGGGCACTGGAAGGCCACCTCAACTCATGATGTATATATGGTGGATACACCTAACGGAAGCGATAACGAGGAACAACGGGACGCTGCGAAGGATAATTCCCTCAAAAAGCAGTCAAAATGGCGACGTAAGCGCCGCTCAAAGTCCCGCCTCGACAAAGACAGCACCCATACAGACCCAGCCATAGAGCAGGGCGAACTGGTGGACGACGAACATGCCCTCGAGCAACCATCCGAATAGGATAACTTGGATAAACAATTCGTCCCCGGCGAAGACAATAGTCCGGACGATCTCACGCCGGACACATCGTTGGAGCAGAAGAACCTCCACAAAAGGCTCGTCACCACTGCACGTAGTCTGAAGAAGTAGAAACGGAAGCTCAAAACAGCGGAAGACGCACTCAGAATGAGATGGAGCAAAGTACTCAACACCGCAGACAAATACGGCGATAGTCGCCAAACAAAGAGCTACCCGAAGCACAAACTACTACCCGAATTAGACGAGGAGGCCGTAGAGCCCCCACAATCAAAGAACAAAGATGCCGCCCGATCGGATAGATGACCACATGTCAAACACAGAGCGGCAAGCAGCGCCACACACAAGCCGGCACGCGATCCGCATAAGGATCCGCACCAAAAGGATGGCCCAGTCAGGTCTATCTATGGGCCAAGAAAGCAAGCTCTAGAAAGCAATGCAACATGTCGAGTATTCGAACATCACGGCACACCCAAATACAGGGGCGCCACATACCCCCTATGTTTCACCGATGAGGTGCTGGATCATGAATTTCCAGCCGGATTCAAGCCCGCAAACATAGAGGCATACGACAGAACAACAGACCCTGGAGTCTGGATTGAGGATTACATCCTGCACATACACATGGCTAGAGGAGATGACCTCCACGCCATAAAATACTTACCCCTCAAGCTCAAAGGGCCAGCCCGGCATTGGCTCAAAAGCCTCCTGAAAAATACCATTGGAAGTTGGGAAGAGCTCGAGGATACGTTTCGGGCAAATTTTCAAAGGACCAATGTCCGACCTCCGGACGCAGACGATTTAAGTCACATAACCCAACAGCCCGGAGAGTCAGCCCGAAAATTCTGGAATAGGTTTCTCACCAAAAAGAACCAAATAGTCGACTGTCCGGACGCCGAAGCCTTAGCAGCTTTCAAACATAACGTCTGAGATGAATGGCTCGCCAGACACCTCGGCCAGGAAAAGCCAAGAACAATGGCCGCATTAACAAGCCTCAAGACCCGCTTTTGCGCGGGAGAGGATAGCTGGCTGGAAAGGTGCAGTACCAGCGACCCAAGTACGTCCGATGTCAGGCATGGAAATGGGAAACCACGACGCAGCAAGGACCAATGCCAGACCAAGGGAAACAGTCTGAAGAGCACGGCAGTTAACACCGGATTCAAAAGCTCTCGGCAAAACAATAAAAAACTGCCTCTTAAGGACAACAGCGACGAGCTATCCAACCTAAACAAAATCTTGGACAAGATATGCCAAATCCACAGTACTCCCGGGAAGCCTGCAAACCATACCCACAGAGATTGTTGGGTCTTCAAGTAGTCCGGCTGACTTAACGCCGAACACAAGGGGCTCGACGCACCAAGTGAGGACGACGACGAACCCCACAAGCAGAGCACCGGAAAACAAAAGAATTTCCCACAAGAGGTCAAAACAGTAAACTCATTTCAAGTGACAAAAGGGGAAAACAGAGCGGCGCCGACTGAAATACGCGCCGCACGGTCCACCCCAGCGGAGTCCCGACACTGGATGTCAAAACCAATCACCTTCGACCATCAGGATTACTCCGGAAGTATCCGGAACGCAGGATGGACTGCTTTGATATTAGATCCTACAATCGACGGACTACAATTTACACAAGTCCTAATGGACGGCGGCAGTGATCTAAACCTGCTATATCAGGACACAATCCGCAGAATGGGGATAGACCCAACCAAAATTCGCCATAGCAACACTTCCTTTAAAGGAGTGATGTCAGGCCCATATGCCCATTGTACGGGCTCTCTACCACTAGAAGTTGTGTTCGGCTCATCCGACAACTTCCGTCACGAAAAGTTAGTCTTCCACATTGCCCCATTTAAAATTAGCTATCAAGCACTATTGGGACGTGAAGCTTTCGCCTGCTTTAACGCAATACCGCATTATGCATCTCTTACACTCAAAATGCCCAGTCCACGCGGCATCATCTCATTAAAGGGAAACTTCCAATGTTCCTCGAATACAGAAGAACGTGAGACTGCCTCGACAGCCACACACTAATCTGGCTTTGCTAATCAAAGCACCTAAATAGGTCATTCAGACCTCGGACACATTTAGGCGAGTCCGGTATAAATAAACAAGGGGCTTACTAGCCACGTACCCCCTTACAAGGGGCTCCACGCATGTACAACAAGAGACAATAAAGCTCAATTTTATTCATTTTTTGAATCATGCTCTGTTTATTTTAAAATACATTTTTTGCACGATCTTTTTTCCCAACTAAGTTCCTCTCTTTTATAGATGAACGTCGTGCTATACCCGTCCAGGTTACGGCACAACAGAGACACAGGCGCAGACGTGCAGCAGGGACCCGTTGTAAGGATTCTCTTCAGATTAAGACCCTGCGTAAACCTTTTTTACTGTCTCTTATTGTTACACATCCCCTGGTTTCTTGCTATAACCGAGGAGGAGGCTGGCGTTTTGGCATTAGCCGTGTCAGAAATTTTTGGACCTGGACACTAGGGGCTTAGGGCATTGTTCTGCCCGTTTTCATAAAGACAGAATACCTTAGGGAGTGTTCGGCGTCTCGAGTTACGCCTTATATGCATCAGCTCCGAATCATGTCTTTGGTCAAATGTTGGGTTTGCCCGGCTCCTGTGTTTTGCTGCCTTACGTTCCGCTCTATCGGCTAACGTGGCACCAGGAGAACTACTGTGATTGTGCCCCGGTTCGGTCGAGTGAGCACCTCAGTAGAGAAAGCCGAAAACTGACTGTCATGATATAGCGTGAGACTGGTCAACCACTCGATGACCCACCAGAATGTTTAGAATTCCTCCGCATTAACGAAGGACTGTTTCCCGGTCAGGCACATACGCGCCCCGAATTCGGAGAGCGCGGTACCCCTAGGGGCTATATAGTAGCCCCACCATCGAACTCCTATGGCTAAGTGAAAGTGATAAAGCATTATAGTCCGGTTGCCTAGTTTTCTATGCCATCACCTCCTTCACAGGACCAAGACATTGGATTAAGTGTGAAAATGCGCTTTTTTTTTCAAACACCCCCGCACTATGTGGGTGGGGGCTGAAGCCGAAGACTGCCATCTTCCAGGTTATATACACATATACATCAACGGCCGCACAGGAGGTATTTTACTACTTGAACACACAAGTATAAAAAGCCCTTATATTATATTGAAACATCGTTTCACAAATCATACATGTCATTAGAACATAATATCCTTCGAGCACTGCGTCTCTATTAAACGAGCGCCCAGCAGGACTTCCTCAAAATAGTGCTCGGCAGGTACTCGGCTTCTGTCCGAATCCTGGGATGCAACATCGGTGGCCTTCATCTCTGCCCAGTATGTTTTGACACGGGCAAGAGCCATCCACGCACCCTCTATGCATGCCGACCGCTTCATCGCATCGATATGCGGCACCGCACCAAGGAACTGCTGCACCAAGCCAAAATAACTCTTTGGCTCGGGCCTTTTCGGCCACAAATGAGTCACGACATCCTTCATGGCAAGTCCGGACAACCTATTCAGCTCAGCCCATTCGGCCAAACAATCGGTCAATGAAAGCGGACGCTCTAGACTATGGAACTGCGACCAAAAAAGCTCTTCCATTCTGTGATCCTTTTGGCCTCGGAAGTGTGAGACCGCGTCTGCGGCACTCGCCGCCAAATCCAGATAAGCATCCTCCGCACCCCACAGCTGGCCCAACTGAGCATACTTTGGATCCGTGAACTTCCTCCGCAGCAGAAAGGGCTTTCCAGCCGCGATATCCCTGGCTTGACGTAGCTCCTCCTTTATAGCTCTCATCGCGGAGCGTGCATCCTTGGCTTCGGCGGTGGCCTTCTTCAGGTCCTCTTGCTCCGCTTGGTGTTCCTTTTCAAGAAACTCGCAGCGGTCGGTAGCATTCTTCAACTTCATGGCCATCTCGGCCATTTCCTCCCTGCTTTGGCAGTGAGCAGCCTATTCGGCTTTTAGCTCTTCAGCCGCCTTCAAGGCAGCCGCATTACTTTTTCTGGCTTGCTCCTTGGCTCGGGCGAGCTCCGCCCGAAGGTCCTCCATAGCAGAGGCACCATCTGCATTAAGCATACATGTTGTAAGGCACGGATGTCAAGCTCCCTTACCAGGTGTCCGCGGAGAAGTTGCATACCTTGTGACTCGTCAAGCCGCTTATTGACAAGCGCGATATCCGCATCCGCCACGTTAAGTTGCCGCTTCAGTTCGGTAAATTGATCTGTCCGGCTAGCCACCGGACGCTCTGCCACCTATATAGGACAGGCGACATCTTAAAACTGAGATTATGATCCTCGGCGCGCTGTCACTTTCGACAACATACCGAGTCTCAGGGGCTACTTTCTATACAGGGCGCATTCTATATGCAAAACTGTCAGAAGGTATATCATTTTCGTGTACCTCAAACCCCGTCAGTAAACTTCTGACGGCTTCATGCAATCCGCTCGCAGCGGATGAAATCCTTTCAATCACTGTACCCATTAACGCACGGTGATCTTCTGAGATAGACGCTCGCCCGAGCAGATCCTTCAGCTCCTCCGACCGTACACCAGCTGCTGCCGGACCTCCCGGCCCCGCCGGATTCGGGGAAACCCTCCACGATGACACCTCAGGGTCGTCCGCCCCGCATGACGGTGTGGCAGATGGAGGCGTTTCGCTCTCCATCATCTCCGGACGAAGATCCCCCGA
The DNA here is from genome assembly GCA_963921465.1 of Triticum timopheevii. Lineage (NCBI taxonomy): Eukaryota > Viridiplantae > Streptophyta > Magnoliopsida > Poales > Poaceae > Triticum > Triticum timopheevii. The sequence goes on from OY997270.1 coordinate 374,729,068, forward strand.
AGATGAGCTCTGTTGAGAAGGGCTGAGATCCGAACTACAAGGTAAAACTTCGGTTATCTTTAGAAATAAAAACAGGGATGTCCCTTATTACAAAACTCCCCTTTCTACTTACGGCTCGATGGAGGGTTGATTCCCTTGGGGAAATAGTGCGGCCGGGGCTCCTCCCAGCACAGGACCCTCTGGTGAAGATTTCTTCCCCCGCTTTGAGGCCTTGGCCTCCGGATCTTCAGAAGCGGTCCTCTTCTCCCCCTGGAGGGAGGGATTCTCGATCCCCCCTTTTTTTGAAAGCCTCCTTCGCGGAGGCAGTAGATTCCCTGTTCCCCCCTTTTCCCTCTTCTGAAGGCGCAGCCTCCAGCATCTTGTATAACACAGGATCCGGTGTGGTCTCAGGGAGGGGGGCCGGACACCTTATTAGTTTTGCTTTCGCTATCCACTCCTGTTCAAGGGACAGCTCTTTAAAGGGCAAGTTTATGATAAATGTATGGATAGCGTGTCCGGGCACAGGACTACTTACTAGAGTATCCGGGCAATTGCAGCTCAGACCTGCGTCCTCGGTCAAGTCCGGACACATCTCTTGTGATCCGAAGAACAGCTTATACATCTCCACGGGCGTCGCGCCCATGAAGTGCTGGAGAGCTCGTGGTCCCTCCGAATTAAATTCCCACAGGCGGAGGGGGCGACGTTTGCAGGGCAGAAGGCGCCGAATCAGCATGACTTGTGCCACTATGACCAGATTGATCTCTCTCTCTCTCTTGGAGGTCTCGAATACGGCCCTGCAGCAGCGGAACGTCCTTGGACGGCCCCCAGTCGAGCCCTTTGTTGACCCATGACGCCAGCCGCTGTGGAGGACCCGGGCGAAAGGCAGGAGGCGCCACCCATTTGGTGCCCCTGGGAGCGGTGAGGTAAAACCACTCCTGTTGCCATAAACCGAGCACCTCTTGAAAAGAGCCCTCGGGCCATGGAGCGTCAGCATTTTTTCTTATAACAGCCCCTCCGCACTCTGTCTGCTGCCCCTTGATCATCTTTGGCTCCACTTTGAAGGTCTTGAGCCACAATCCGAAGTGAGGGGTAATTCGGAGGAAGGCTTCGCATACGACAATGAATGATGAGATGTGGAGGATACACTCCGGATCCAAGTCGTCGAATTCCAGCCCATAATAAATCATGAGCCCCCTCACGAAGGGGTCCGTCGGGAAGCCTAAACCCCGAAGGAAGTGAGACACAAACACCACGCTCTCACCAGGCTTGGGAGTAGGAATAGCCTGCCCTTGGGCAGGCAGCCTATGCGAAATTTCGCCGGTTAGATACCTCGCGTCTCTCAGCTTTAGCACGTCTTCTTCCATGACGGAAGAAGGCATCCACCAGCCTTGCAAGTCGGAGTCGGACATTGTCGAAGGTCCGAAGCGCCTAAATCTGGAGCTTTGAGTGTTGGAACTCGAGGCGAGGGGCGGACTCGATTGAGATTGAAAGAAAGGAGCAGACCTTGGTCTCGTTATAAAGAGGTTGAATACCAAGAGCCCTCCCCGTGGCCGTTTGGGACTCGCCTTTGATAGAGGGGCGTGCCAACGGACGCGGTTGGGTTACCCATGCCCATATTGATGAGAATCCCGGAATAAGGGGACACGGTCTCTGCTTTGACAAGACGTGCCAAGGAAACCGCTTCGCTAAACGCGCTGAGGTGGAACAGTAAAAACGATTCGAATAAAGGCCTGGCCATGGGGTGATGTCACGCCATGGAATACGTCAGCAGATTGAACTTGTGTAAATGTTATTCTCTCTACGGTGGTATGTGGAACTTATTTTGCAGAGCCGGACACTATCTTTGTGTTCAAAATCTTCTATGAAGTATCCGGAGGAGGAACCCGCCTTGCAATGCCGAAGACAATATGCGCGCCGGACTCGTCGTCATTGAAGCCTGGTTCAGGGGCTACTGAGGGAGTCCTGGACTAGGGGGTGTCCGGATAGCCGAACTATCATCTTTGGCCGAACTCCAAGACTATGAAGATACAAGATTGAAGACTTCGTCCCGTGTCCGGATTGGACTTTCCTTGGCGTGGAAGACAAGCTTGTCGATACGGATATGTAGATCTCCTACCATTGTAACCAACTCTGTGTAACCCTAGCCCTCTCCGGTGTCTATATAAACCGGAGGGTTTTAGTCCGTAGGACGAACAACAATCATACCATAGGCTAGCTTCTAGGGTTTAGCCTCTATGATCTCGTGGTAGATCTACTCTTGTACTACCCATATCATCAATATTAATCAAGCAGGAGTAGGGTTTTACCTCCACCGAGAGGGCCCGAACCTGGGTAAAAACATCATGTCCCTTGTCTCCTGTTACCATCCTCCTAGACACACAGTTCGGGACCCCCTACCCGAGATCCACCGGTTTTGACACCGACAGCGCACCCTCCACCCTCGTGGATGCCTTGTGTCCTTCCCGGACTACTTCTTACTTTTCCTATTTTCTTAAATATTCCAAAACGGAGAAAATTGCTACTAGAACTATTTTGGAGTCGGTTTACTTACCGTACCACATACCTATTCCTTTTCGGAGTCTGGAACATTCTGGAAAGTGTGCCTTATGTATTCCTCCGGGGTTACGGTTTCAATAACATTAGTTTCAACAATTATAGGATTACCTGAGATATAATGTTTGATTCTTTGACCGTTCACCACCTTCGGATTGTGCCTTCGAAATTGCTGATTCTAATGGCACCGGAACGATAGACCTCCTCGATAACGTAAGGACCTTCCCATTTAGAGAGAAGTTTTCCTACAAAAAATCTTAAACAAGAGTTGAATAGCAACACATAATCACCTACATTAAACTCACGCCTTTGTATCCTTTTGTCATGCCATCTTTTAACTTTTTCTTTAAACAGTTTGGCATTCTCATAGGCTTGGGTTCGCCTTTCATCAAGTGAGCTAATGTCAAATAACCTCTTCTCACTGGCCAGTTTGAAATCATAATTGATCTCTTTAATGGCCCAATATGCCTTATGTTCTAGTTTGAGAGGTAAGTGACATGCTTTTCCATAAACCATTTTATACGGAGACATACCCATAGGATTTTTATATGCAGTTCTATAGGCCCATAATGCATCATCAAGTTTCTTGGACCAATTATTTCAAGATCTATTAACAGTCTTTTGCAAAATTAATTTAAGCTCTCTGTTATGCAATTCTACTTGACCACTAGACTGTGGGTGATATGGAGATGCAATTCTATGATTAACATCATACTTAGCAAGCATTTTATGAAAAGCACCATGAATAAAATGTGAACCACCATCAGTCATTAAATATCTAGGGACTCCAAACCTCGGAAAAATAACTTCTTTATGCATCTTAATAGAGGTGTTATGATCTACACTGCTAGTTGGAATAGCTTCTACCCACTTAGTAACGTAATCAACAGCAACTAAAATATGTGTATATCCATTAGATGAAGGAAACGGTCCCATATAATCAAAGCCCCAAACATCAAATGGTTCAATAACAAGAGAATAATTTATAGGCATTTCTTGATGTATACTAATATTACCAATTCTTTGACATCCATCACAAGACAAGACAAACTTACGGGCATCTTTGAAGAGAGTAGGCCAATAAAAACCGGATTGCAATACCTTATGTGCAGTTCTATCTCCAGCGTGGTGTCCTCCATATGCCTCAGAGTGACATTTGCGTAGGATATGTTCCTGTTCATGCTCAGGTACACAACGTCTAATAACACCATCTACTCCTTCTTTATAAAGGTGTGGGTCATCCCAGAAGTAATATCTTAAATCATAGAAGAACTTTTTCTTTTGGTGGTATATGAAACTAGGTGGTATGAATTTAGCAACAATGTAATTAGCATAATCAGCATACCATGGAGCAGTGCGAGAAGCATTTATGACGGCTAATTGTTCATCAGGAAAGCTATCATCAATAGGTAGTGGGTCATCATGAACATTCTCTAACCTAGACAAGTTGTCTGTAACGGGGTTCTCAGCTCCCTTTCTATCAATAATATGCAAATCAAATTCTTGTAGTAGGAGAACCCATCTAATAAGTCTAGGTTTAGCATCTTTCTTCTCCATAAGATATTTAATAGCAGCATGATCAGTGTGAATAGTTACTTTAGAATCAACAATGTAAGGTCTGAACTTATCACAAGCAAATACAACTGCTAAGAATTCTTTTTCAGTAGTAGCATAATTTCTCTAGGCATTGTCTAGAGTTTTACTAGCATATTGAATAACATTTAGTTCCTTATCAACTCTTTGTCTAGAACAACACTACAACATAATCACTAGCATCACACATAATTTCAAAGGGTAAATTCCAATCAGATGGCTGAACAATAGGTGCAGAAACCAAAGCTTTCTTAAGTATTTCAAATGCTTCTACACAATCATCATCGAAGACAAAAGGAATATCTTTTTGTAATAGATTAGTCAGAGGCCGAGAGATTTTAGATAAGTCCTTAATGAACCTCCTATAAAAACCGGCATGACCACGGAAACTTCTTATACCTTTGATGTCCTTGGGACACAACATCTTTTAAATTGCATCAACTTTAGCTTTATCGACTTCAATACCTCTTTCAGAAATTTTATGCCCCAAGACAATTCCTTCATTAACCATAAAGTGGCACTTTCCCAAATTCAAGACAAGACTAGTATCTTCGCATCTCTGCAAAACTCGATCAAGGTTGCTCAAGCAATCATCAAAAGAAGATCCATACACGGATAAGTCATCCATGAAAACCTCACAAATCTTTTCACAAAAGTCAGAGAATATAGCCATCATGCATCTTTGAAAGGTAGGAGGTGCATTACATAAACCAAAAGGCATACGTCTATAAGCAAAAGTACCGAAAGGGCAGGTAAAAGTGGTCTTTTCTTGAATCTCTGATGACACAGGTATTTGATAGAAACCAGAGTAACCATCTAGAAAGCAAAAATGTGTATGTTTGGATAGTCTTTCTAGCATTTGATCAATAAAAGGTAAAGGGTAATGATCTTTTTTAGTAGCTTTATTTAACTTATGAAAATCAATTACCATCCTATAACCTGTAATAATTATTTGCAGGATCAATTCATCTTTATCATTAGGAACAACAGTAAGACCTCCCTTCTTAGGGACACAATGGACATGACTTACCCACTGACTATCAGCAACGGGATAAATTATACCTGCCTCAAGGAGCTTTAGTATTTCCTTTCTTACCACTTCTTTCATCTTAGGATTTAATCGCCATTGGTGATCAATAACTGGTTTGGCGTCTTCCTCCAACTTTATTTTGTGTTGGCATAGCGTGGGACTAATGCCCTTAAGATCATCAAGAGTGTATCCAATAGCAGCATGGTGCTTCTTCAGAGTTTTCAATAATCTCTCCTCTTCCTGCTCTGAAAGGTTAGCACTAATAATAACAGGATATATCTTCTTTTCATCAAGATAAGCGTATTTAAGAGTATCAGGTAATGGTTTAAGCTCAAACACGGGATCACCCTTGGCTGGAGGAGGATCCCCTAGGATTTCAACAGGAAAGTTGTGTTTCAAAATAGGTCCCTGTTTAAAGAATACTTCATCTATCTCCCTTCTTTCATTCATAAACATATCATTTTCATGGTCTAGCAAATATTGTTCTAAAGGATCATTAGGAGGCACGGCAATAGAAGCAAGACCAATAATTTTATCCTTACTAGGCAATTCTTTATCATGGGGTTGTCTATGAAATTTAGCAAAATTAAACTCATGAGACATATCCCCCAAACCAATAGTAACAACATCCTTTTCGCAATCAATCTTAGCATTAACAGTATTCAAGAAGGGTCGACCAAATATGATGGGACAAAAGTCATCTTGTGGGGAACCAAGAACAAGAAAATCAGCAGGATATTTAACTTTCCCACACAAGACTTCAACATCTCTAACAATCCCAATTGGTGAAATAGTATCTCTATTGGAAAGCTTAATTGTAACATCAATTTCTTCTATCTCAGCAGGTGCAATATCATGCATAATTTCTTGGTATAAGGAATGAGGTATTGCACTAGCAGTAGCACCCATATCACATAAGCCATGATAACAGTGATCTCCTATTTTAACAGAAATAACAGGCATGCCTACAACAGGTCTACGTTTATGTCTATTATCTGGTCTAGCAATTCTAGCAGCTTCACCACAGAAGTAAATAACATGCCCATCAATATTATCAGCCAAGAGATCTTTAACCATAGCAATACTAGGTTCAACTTTAATTTTCACAGGTGGTGTAAATGTTCTAGTATTACTCTTACGAACCACAGTTGAAGCTTCAGCATGATCCTTTATTCTAACAGGGAAAGGTGGTTTCTCAACATAAGTAATAGGAATAATAGGATCATTATAAGTGATAGTATTTTCTTCAACTTTAATAGGTGCAACTACTTTCACTTCAGTGGGAGGATTATATTTAAACCACTTCTCCTTAGGGAGGTCAACATGAGTAGCAAATGATTCATAGAAAGAAGCTACTATCTCAGAGTCTAGTCCATATTTAGTGCTAAATCCACGAAAAGCATCGGTATCCATAAAAGATTTAACACAATCAAACTTACGTGTCATACCTGACTCCTTACCTTCGTCGGAATCCCAATCTTCAGAGTTGCATTTAATTCTATCCAATAAATCCCATCTGAATTCAATAGTCTTCATCATAAAAGACCCACCACAAGAAGTATCGAGCATGGAGCGATTATTGAGAGAAAGTCGAGCATAAATTTTTTGAATAATCATTTCTCTTGAGAGCGCATGATTGGGGCATGAATATAACATTGAATTAAGCCTCCCCCAAGCTTGAGCGATGCTTTCTCGTTCGCGAGGCCAAAAATTATATATATAATTACGATCACGATGAACAAGATGCATAGGATAAAACTTCTGGTGAAATTCCAGTTTCAATCGTTTGTAGTCCCATGATCCCATATCATCACATAGCCTAAATCATGTCAATGCATCTCCCTTCAAAGATAAAGGGAAAACCTTCTTATTGACAACATCATCAGGCATACCTGCAAGCTTAAATAATCCACAAACTTCATCCACATAGATTAGGTGTAAATCGGGATGCAATGTTCCATCTCCTCTAAAGGGATTATCCAGCAGTTTCTATACCATACCTGAAGGAATTTCAAAGTAAACATTTTCAGTAGGTTCAGTAGGTTCAGGAGCAACTCTTTCCTCTACTGGTCGGGGTGAAGATACCCCGAACAAGCCCCTCAAAGGATTAGTTTCCATAGTAACAAGTGACAGTAAATTTCAGCACACTATATAAATGTTTCCTTACCAAGTTCCACTTACCAAAGGCGCTTCACTCCCCGGCAATGCCGCCAGAAAAGAGTCTTGATGACCCACAAGTGTAGGGGATCTATCGTAGTCCTTTCGATAAGTAAGAGTGTCGAACCCAACGAGGAGCAGAAGGAAATGACAAGCGGTTTTCAGTAAGGTATTCTCTGCAAGCACTGAAATTATCGGTAACAGATAGTTTTGTGATAAGGTAATTTGTTACAGGAAACAAGCAATAAGAGTAAATAAGGTGCAACAAGGTGGCCCAATCCTTTTGTAGCAAAGGACACACCTGAACAAGTTCTTATATAGAGAAAAGTGCTCCCGAGGACACATGGGAATTATCGTTAAGCTATTTTTCATCACGCCCATATGATTCGCATTCGTTACTTTGATAATTTGATATATGGGTGGACCGGTGCTTGGGTACTGCCCTTTCTTGGATAAGCATCCCCCTTATGATTAACCCCTATCGCAAGCATCCGCAACTACAAAATAAGTATTAAGGTAAACCTAACCATAGCATGAAACAAGTGGATCCAAATCAGCCCCTTACGAAGCAAAACATAATCTAGGGTTTAAGCTTCTGTCACTCTAGCAACCCATCATCTACTTATTACTTCCCAATGCCTTCCTCTAGGCCCAAATAATGGTGAAGTGTCATGTAGTCGACATTCACATAACACCACTAGAGGAGAGACAAAACGAATACCAAATTCACATGAATACTAATACCAAGACTTCTCCCATGTCCTCAGGAACAAACGTAACTACTCACAAAGCATATTCATGTTCATAATCAGAGGGGTATTAATATGCATTAAGGATCTGAACATATGATCTTCCACCAAGTAAACCAACTAGCATCAACTACAAGGAGTAATCAACACTACTAGCAACCCACAGGTACCAATCTGAGGTTTTGATACAAAGATTGGATACAAGAGATGAACTAGGGTTTGAGAGGAGATGGTGCTGGTGAAGATGTTGATGGAGATTGACCCCCTCCCGATGAGAGGATCGTTGCTAATGACGATGGTGATGATTTCCCCCTCCAGGAGGGAAGTTTCCCCAGCAGAACAGCTCCGCCGGAGCCCTAGATTAGTTCCGCCAAGGTTCCGCCTCGTGCTGGCGGAGTTTCGTCCCTTAAGCTTGCTTATGATTTTTTCCAGGGTAAAAGACTTCATATAGCATAAGATGGGCACCGGAGGGCTGCTAGGTGGCCCACGAGGCAGGGGGCGCTCAGGGGGGTAGGGCGCGCCCCACCCTCGTGGCCAAGGTGTGGGCCCCCTTGATACGTCTCCAACGTATCTACTTTTCCAAACACTTTTGCCCTTGTTTTGGACTCTAACTTGCATGATTTGAATGAAACTAACCCGGACTAACGTTGTTCTCAGCAGAACTGCCATGGTGTCGTTTATTGTGCAGAAAACAAAAGTTCTCGGAATGACCTGAAAATCCACGGAGATAAATTTTGGAAAATATAAAAAATACTGGCAAAAGAATCAAGGCTAGGGGGCCCACACCCTATCCATGAGGGTGGGGGTGTGCCCTCTCCCGCTGGGCGCGCCCCCCTATCTTGTGGGCCCCCTAATGCTCCACCGACCTCAACTACAACTCTATATATTCCGTTTCGCAGAGAGAAAAATTAGAGAGAAAGTTTCATCGCGTTTTACGATACGAAGCCGCCACCAAGCCCTAATCTCTCTCGGCAGGGCTGATCTGGAGTCCGTTCGGGGCTCCGGAGAGGGGGATTCGTCGTTGTCGTCATCATCAACCATCCTCCATCACCAATTTCATGATGCTCACCGCCGTGCGTGAGTAATTCCATCGTGGGCTTGCTGGACGGTGATGGGTTGGATGAGATTTACCATGTAATCAAGTTAGTTTTGTTAGGGTTTGATCCCTAGTATCCACTATGTTCTGAGATTGATGTTGCTATGACTTTGCTATGCTTAATGCTTGTCACTAGGGCCCGAGTGCCCTGATTTTAGATCTAAACCTATTATGTGTTCATGAATATATGCGTGTTCTTGATCCTATCTTGCAAGTCTATAGTCACCTATTATGTGTTATGATCCGACAACCCCAAAGTGACAACAATCGGGATACTTCTCGGTGATGACCGTAGTTTGAGGAGTTCATGTATTCACTATGTGCTAATGCTTTGTTCCGGTTCTCTATTAAAAGGAGGCCTTAATATCCCTTAGTTTCCGCTAGGACCCCGCTGCCACGGGAGGATAGGACAAAAGATGTCATGCAAGTTCTTTTCCATAAGCACATATGACTATTTACGGAATACATGCCTACATTACATTGATGAATTGGAGCTAGCTCTATATCACCCTATGTTATAGCTATTACATGAGGAATCGCATCTGGCATAATTATCCATCACTGATCCATTGCCTACGAGCTTTTCACATATTGTGTTTCGCTTATTTACTTTTCTGTTGCTACTGTTGCAACTACTACAAAACTGCTATCTTTACTTTTGCCACTGTTACTTTTATTATCATACTACTTTGCTACTAAATACTTTGCTGTAGATACTAAGTTATCCAGGCGTGGTTGAATTGACAACTCAACTGCTAATACTTAAGAATATTCTTTGGCTCCCCTTGTGTCGAATTAATAAATTTGGGTTGAATACTCTACCCTCGAAAGTTGTTGCGATCCCCTACACTTGGGGGGTTATCAAAACTAATTTTTGGCGCCATTGCCGGGGATCATAGCTCTATTCTTTGAGTCACTTGGGATTTATATCTGTTGATCACTATGAGGAACTTGAAAGACGAAAGAACAAAGACTTTTCCCTCAACTACGTGGGGAGGTAAGGAACTGCCATCTAGCTCTGCACTCGATTCTCCTTCTGTTTTGAGTAAGCTTGCGACACCTAAACCTGCTACTGCTATGAATTCTGATATGTCGCATGTTATTGATGATGCCACTTCTGCTATGCAAGATACTTATTATGAAACTACTTCTGTGCGTGACACTACTTTGCCATTAGGTGAATTTCTTGATGAACAACTTGCTAGGGTTAGAGAGAATGAAATTATTAAAGATGCTATTATTGATGATAGTGATGATGAAAGTTCTCGCCCTGATTATGAATTGCCTGTTGTTCCTGAGGGTTATGTTATGGATGAGGAAGCTGCTAGAGCTGTTTTTGCTTGCAAAGATAGAAATGATCTTAAGAAGTTATTAGCTAAATGGAAGTAGAAATCTCTTAATGCTAGAATTAAACCTGACCATGCTTTTGCTACTTCACCTATCCGTGTCACTGATAAGGATTATGAATTCTCTGTTGATCCTGAGATTATTACTTTGGTTGAATCTGATCCTTTTTATGGTTATGAATCTGAAACTGTTGTGGCACATCTTACCAATGATATAGCCACCTTGTTTACTAATGATGAGAAGTCTCGCTATTATTATATCCTTAAGATATTTTCGTTCTCATTAAAGGGTGATGCTAAAACTTGGTTTAATTCTCTTGATCCTGGTTGTGTGCGTAGTCCCCAGGATATGATTTATTACTTCTCTGCTAAATATTTCCCTGCTCAAAAGAAACAAGTTGCCTTGCGGGAAATATATAATTTTGTGCAAATTGAACAAGAGAGTCTTCCACAAGCTTGGGGGAGGCTTCTCCGATTACTTAATGCTTTGCCTGATCACCCTCTTAAGAAAAATGAAATACTTGATATCTTTTATAATGGACTAACCGATGCTTCCAAGGACTACTTGGATAGTTGTGCTGGTTGTGTTTTCAGGGAAAGAACAGTCGACCAAGCTGAATTACTATTGAATATGTTGACTAATGAAAATAATTGGACTCTTCCTGAGTCAATTCCTAAGCCAATTGAGCCAACTCGTGAGCCTATTCCTAAACCAACTCCGAAGAAGAGGGGCGTCCTATTTCTTAGTCCTGAAGATATGCAAGAGGCAAAGAAATCAATGAAAGAAAAAGTGTAACATCCCAAATTTTCAATTTGGAATGTTATACATAGATCATCGTTGCATATCATATTTTGTTGCATTTTGGCTCGATCCTAGAAATTCTACGCAACTCAAGGACCCACGGAGAGAGTTGGGGATTTCTTTATTTTCTTATTTGAGTATTTCTCAAATTTTGAAAATAGGATCATTGATTTTATTTATTTTATCTTCAATTATTTCTACTACCAAAAATTCAGAGAGGGAATAAAATGACTTTCCCAAAATAAAGAAATAATGAAGATTTAATAAAAAAAATCAAATAAGATTTATTTTGGAGTTTTTCGCTTTTTATTTGAATTTAGGAAAAATGCACGTTTTTCAAAATTGCATTTAGGCCCCAAATAAATGTTCATCTAGCCCGTCTTCATTTTAGAAACCGGGGAAAATTTATTTCGGGATTTTTGGAGTCCGTTTAGTATTTCTTTTTATTTTTTTACCGAGTGTAATTATTTAAAAAAACGCGTGACCGACCTACGGGTCGTGCCCGAGCGGGACTCCGCTCGGGGGGGCACTATATAAAGCGCCACCCCGGCGCCCCAGGCCCAGCCGCCCGATCCCGCCGCCGCCGCCAACCCACTTCGCCGCCCCGGCCCACCCGCGCGGAAACCCTAACCATAGCCAGCGCCCGCCGCCGCCGACGCCGGAGCCCCGCCGGACATAGCCACCGCCGCCGCCTCGAACCGTGTGCCGCCAGTTTTTCTTAAAAAGCCGGACGGTTTTATTTTGTTTTTTTTTTGTTTTTTAGATTTTTTTTGTTAGATCGGTTTTATTTTTGGTTTAGTTTAATTAGCGGACGTTCGTCCGTTAGTTCGTTTTAACGAACGCTTTCACCAGATTCGTTTAGTTAGCGAACGCTCTTTCGTTAACTCGTACGTCGTTTTTCTTTTTCTCGGATTTAATCCGCGATTTTTCCGATCGCGATTCCTGATCCGATTTTCGTTTTAGTTTAACTTTTCGCTCGTTTATCGGAATCAGGTGATTCAAGCGCCTGGAGTTTTGTCTCGAAACCCTCTTTCCGAATAATCTACTTAAACAACTTTTTGCTTTTGTAAAATTTGACTTAGATCCAGATTAGTAAAATGAAGCTGTTTTCTTTCTCCATTTGACTTTCGTTGCTTTATTCGATTTGATTCTTTTTGCAAACCGGAGTTCTTAAGTTGAACATTCTGGTTGGATCTTTTGTTTGAGTTTACCTGTGCATTAGATGAGTACTTATTGTATGCTTGTTTGTTTGTCTGCGATAGAATACCCGGAGTGCGCCGCCTGTTACTTCGAGTCTCTAGGTTTCGCGGATCATCAGCAAGGCAAGTAACACTTGATCATACCTTTCTACTACCCAGTTTTTATGCATTAGATCTATCCTCAAACATTGCATGATTAGGATCTAATTAAATTGTGGGATGGGAAGTACATGAGGTAGTACCTATTACCTATTTTATTATCAAACCTTTGGGAGTTACTTCTACGTTTGCTTATTATGCCATGCTATGCTAGTAGACATGGATCGGGTGAGTGAATATCCATGACAGATGTGAGATTGTTAATTAATGGTTTATTTAAGGTGGCAACTTAAACACACATCTGGGTGGATTAAGGCACCTGTTTTCTAGCAGGACTTGCCTGTATTTCTTCGGACCGCCACCCAGGCTCAAAGGGATCATGAGATTATTCAAACTAGAAACTTCCGTGTGCAGCCACATGCTATTATGGGCTCTAGCATAGTTGACTAAGTTGTGCGAACTCTTACGGGGTGGACTAGCAGATGTAGGGGATGTAGGTTGGTATGGTCTACCCCTCATGTAAGGTGCTAGTGCTTCTGAAAGACTATGTCTCGGTCATCCGTTTCTCAAACACCATGTAGTGCGGGAAAATAAGCGGAGGCGATCGAGTCATGTGGGGAAAAGTGCGCAAACCTCTGCAGAGTGTATAAACTAATCATGGTTAGCCGTGTCCCCGGTTATGGACATCTTGAGTATCTAGTACATGGATATCATGTGAATCTCATCATGTTACTTTAATTAATATTGTTGGGTTTTAATGAGTACTTTTTAATTGGGATTGAGGATGCTGTCAACCATTCTCAATGTTTAACAACCACCATGATAGTTAAATGAATTTATTCCTTTGCAGTAGGGAAAAATTGGATTTATGCAAAAACTGTAACCATAGAGCTTTACCACCAGCCAAATATGCATGTAGTATAGCCTATTTCCATTGTTATTCTCTATGTGTTACATTGCTAGCATATTCCATGTGCTGGCCCGTTTTAGGGCTGCAACGTTTCATGTTGCAGACTTTTCAGACGACGAGTAAGGTGCTTTTAGGTCGTGGTTCTATACTCAGTGATGCCGTTGGAGTTGATGGACTCGCTTATCTTCCAAGCCTTCCGTTGTTATCGTTTTAGATGGCCTTAAGCCATATTTATTTCAATAAGTTCTCTTTTGAGACATTCGATGTAATAAGTGTGTGATTGCTACTCTGTTATAAATCCTCCAAGTACTGTGTGGTGTCAGCATTACTGATCCAGGGATGACACTGAGCACAGAGATCAGACTGTTTGAGGTCTGGTCGCTACAAGGTGGTATCAGAGCACACGCTGACTGTAGGACACGGCCACTAAGCTTAAACCCTAGATCACCACTCTCTCTTCCCATTTCTGACTCCTCATCTTTTCTATTCTTTAGGATGGCGGATGCAAGGATCAAGTTCACGCAACCAAATGAGAATTCACCTTTTGGATGTCACTTGAAGGAAGCCGCTAGATACTTGAACATAGGAGTACCAAGCTTCACTGGGACTTTCAACGCCACTTTACCCGAAAAGGAGCGCTGGAGGATTCAAGTCTACATTCCAGGAAGGACGTTTGCACCAGTCACGGAGCCAATAGAGGTTTACCTTTGATGTACCAACATGGAGCCTAGGAAAGAGCATGGCAGCTCACATCGCCATGGGACAAATTGGAGAAGTTTACTACAAAAATCTCAAGAATACCATCTACCAGATTTGTGGGCGCCGAGATGAGCATTGGGAGATGATCACCACTAGGAGGGACAGATCAATCGCAGCTTATATTCCGGAGTTAAACCAACACATCCGATGCCAGGAGAACCAGATGTGCACAGATATGGAGGAGCTACAGAAGGCTATGACCAGGATTAAGGAGGTAGAAGCAGAACTCAAGGCTACGCGTAAAGACTATATGGAAGAAATCGTCGCTCTAGTAAGACAGAACGGTGAACTTAAGGAGAAGATTGGAGTATTCATGGGAGGTTCAGCACCCAGAAGAGAAGAGGATGAACCCACATGTCCAGATAATTATATCATCATCGACGACACCGACTCAGATCCCGACGACAGCGATGATGACTATGTTGATGAAGCTGGAGCAGATATCATGGAATCTGCATCGGAGCAGTTTTTCTAGTTGACCACCATAACAGTAGTAGAATTTTCCACCATTTAACTAGTTTTAGTCCAAGCACTTTTGTAACGATAGTTAGACCGTTGTATGCCCTTGTTTGAATTTATTGGAATGATATTGTGTGTTTGTCTCATGTGCATATGGGTAGTGTTATCTCACTAGACCTCATTCTATTCTTAACTCTCCCCTTTAAACCCTCAGATGCCTCCGAGACGCGACCCCGAGTTTGTTTTTCCGCCAGAGATCACCCAGTTGATTCAGCAGCAGAATACCTTGATTCAAACATTGGTGCAGAACCAAGGCAACAACAACAACAACCCACCACCACCACCACTTGTTGACCATCTGGCACGTTTCTTAAGGTTGAATCCGCCGGTGTTTTCCAGTAGCACCGAGCCGATAGTAGCAGATGATTGGCTCCGTAAGATAGGAAGGGAGTTTACAACTGCAGGATGCACAGATGGAGAAAAGGTGAAGTTTGCCGCACATCAGCTTGACCCGCAGCAGCATGGTGGGAGAATTTTACAGCAACTTACCCTATAGACACTGTCACATGGAATCAGTTTCAGCAAGCATTTCGTACTGCCCATGTTTCAGCAGGAGCTATGGCCATGAAGAAGCGTGAGTTTCGCAACTTACGCCAAGGAGGACGGACAGTTGGCCAGTATGTGGATGATTTTAGTAAGCTAGCACGTTATGCCCCAGATGACGTTGCTACGGATGCAGCTAAGCAGGAGAAGTTTCTAGAAGGACTGAATGATGAGCTGAGCATGCAGTTGATGGTAGCCACTTTCAATAATTACCAGGAGTTAGTAGATCGTGCTCTTATGATTGAAGGGAAGCAGCAGCAGATTGATAATCATAAGAGGAAGTATGCACAGGGGAAGTATAATTCTGGAGCTCAGCAGAAGCCACGCTTTACCCCAAAGTCAGGAGGACATTTTCAGCATACTCATGGAGGAGGCAGCTCGCATAATCACAATGACACAAAGAATGGGAACGGGAATGGAGGAAGCAATGGACAAAGCCGCACCAACCCGTCAACATCAACCAAGGCAGACCTGAGCCATATCACCTGTTATAAGTGCCGCAAGACGGGGCATTATGCAAATGATTGCCCAGAAGCCCAAAATGGAAATGGCAATGGAAGCTCAGGAAAGAAGCCGAACCCTTTCAACAGGGGGCAAGTGAACCACGTTACCGTGGAGGAGGTTGAAGCTCAGCCAGATGCAGTAATAGGTAAGTTTTTGGTTAAGACATTTACTGCAGTTGTTCTTTTCGATACTGGTGCATCGCATTCATACATATCAAGGGGATTTGTGGATAAGTATAAACTACCGACCCAAGCACTTAGGTCACCCATGCTAGTAACCTCACCCGGAGCAGAGTATACGGCTAGTAAATGGTGTGATCGACTGCCACTAAGGATTGGACACCATGTATTTCCCTCGGACCTAATAGTTTTGGAATCGCAAGGTTTGGATGTGATATTAGGCATGGATTGGTTATCAAAGTATGGAGGGAATATTGATTGTGCCAGTAAGACAATTTTGCTTACAACACCAGAAGGGATAAGGATCAAGTATGTATCACGGCATGAGCCGAGGAGAGCACATGTAAATTCCTTATCAGGAGTTGTGCAGGAGGAAGTACCAGTGGAAGAGATTTCCCTGATGTATTTCCAGAAGAGTTGCCAGGCATGCCACCGGATAGAGACATTGAGTTCTTAATTGAACTACTGCCAGGCACTGGGCCTATATCCAAGAGACCGTACAGGATGCCAGCCCAAGATTTGGAGGAAATCAAGAAACAGATTAAGGAGTTGTTGGATAAAAGTTTTTATTTGCCCAAGTTCTTCGCCTTGGGGATCGCCAGTACTTCTAGTGGAGAAGAAGGATGGGTCGTTAAGAATGGTTGTTGATTATCGCGGATTGAATGTAGTAACAATCAAGAACAAGTACCCACTAGCAATGATCAATGATCTGTTTGATCGGTTGCAAGGAGCTAAGGTGTTTTCCAAGATCGATTTACGATCAGGGTACCATCAGTTGAAGATTCGGGAGCAAGATATACCGAAGACGGCTTTTACCACCAGGTACGGGCTGTATGAGTATACCGTTATGTCATTTGGTCTGACTAACGCCCCAGCCTATTTTATGAACATGATGAACAAGGTGTTTATGGAGTTTTTGGATAAGTTCGTCGTGGTGTTCATTGATGATATTTTGGTTTACTCGAAGAATGAAGAGGAACACAAGGAGCACTTGCGATTGGTACTCGAGAAGCTCAGAGAACATCAGCTATACGCCAAGTTCAGCAAGTGTGAGTTTTGGTTGAAGGAAGTTGGATTTCTTGGACATGTTATATCCGGAGAAGGTATCGCAGTAGATCCCACTAAAGTAGTCACTGTGACAAACTCGGAAGCACCAACCACAGTTGGAGAGATCAGGAGTTTCCTTGGACTCGCAGGATACTACCGGAGATTCATTGAAAATTTCTCGAAGATCGCCAAGCCTATGACAGAGTTGTTGAAGAAGGATACCAAGTTCATTTGGACTGAGGAGTGTGAGGCTAGTTTCCAAGAATTGAAGAAACGTTTGGTTACCTCACCAGTGTTGATTCTGCCAGATCAGACTAAGGATTATGAAGTGTATTGCGATGCTTCACGTAGAGGACTTGGAGCAGTGCTTATGCAGGAGGGAAGAGTTGTTTCGTATGCTTCACGACAGCTTAAGCCCCATGAGTTGAACTATGCTAATTTGGAGTTAGCAGCCGTAGTGCATGCACTGAAAACATGGAGACATTTTCTCATTGGAAATCATTGTGAGGTGTACATGGATCACAAGAGTTTGAAGTACATCTTCACGCAGAAGGAGTTAAATCTCAGGCAGAGGAGATGGTTGGAACTTATTAAGGTTTATGATATGAGATTACATTATCACCCCGAGAAGGCTAACGTTGTAGCAGACGCGTTGAGCCGCAAGAGCCATGTTAATACTCTAATGACGGGAGAAATACCCAAGGAGTTAGCAGAGGACCTTCGAGAGCTATGTTTGGAAATAGTTCCGAGAGGCTATGTAGCAGCATTGGAGATTCAGTCTACGTTGATGGATAAAATCAGAGAAGCTCAAAAGGCAGATATGGAGGTTGCCACTGTTAAGGAATGGATGAGCAAGGGGAAGGCTAAGGGATTTCGTGAGGATGAGTACGATAGCCTACGATTTGAAGACCGTGTTTATGTGCCCAATGACCCGGAGATCAGGAAGTTGATTCTGCAAGAGGCACATGATTCACCATATTCGATCCACCCCGAAAATACAAAGATGTATTTGGATTTGAAGGAAACTTTCTGGTGGACTGGAATGAAGAAGGATATTGCAGAGTATGTAGCAGTTTGTGATGTATGTCAGAGGGTGAAGGCAGAACATCAGAAGCCAGCTGGATTGTTGCAGCCATTGCCTATACCCGAATGGAAGTGGGACAAACTAGGCATGGATTTCATCACGGGATTGCCCAGGACTCATTCAGGCTATGACTCGATTTGGGTTGTAGTTGATCGTTTGACGAAGGTAGCTCATTTCATCCCAGTAAAGACTACCTACAGCAGTGCCAAATTGGCTAAGATATACATGACGAGGATTGTATGTTTGCATGGAGTTCTGAGGAGTATCGTATCAGATAGAGGAACCCAATTCACCTCGAAGTTCTGGAAGAAGTTGCATGAAACATTGGGAACCAGGCTGGAGTTTAGCACAGCTTTCCACCCACAGACAGATGGACAAACCGAGAGAGTCAATCAGATTTTGGAGGATATGCTTAGAGCTTGTGTTTCGGATTATGGATCAAGTTGGGATGACAACTTGCCATACGTGGAGTTTTCTTACAACAACAGTTACCAATCTATCTTGAAGATGGCCCCTTTCGAAGCCTTGTACGGAAGGAGGTGCAGAACCCCGTTGTTGTGGGATGAGGTTGGAGACCGCCAGTTGTTTGGACCAGATTTGATTAAGGAGTCTGAGCAGAAAGTAAAGTTGATTCGTGACAGGCTCAAGGTAGCTCAGTCAAGGCAGAAGAGCTATGCAGATTCGAAATGCAAGGAGACAGAATACGAAGTCAGAGACAGAGTTTATCTACGAGTATCTCCACTTTGAGGAGTTAAACGTTTTGGAGTTAAAGAAAAGTTAGCGCCACGTTTTGTGGGGCCATACAAGGTTTTGGAACGCATGGGAGAAGTAGCATACAAGTTGGAATTACCTGAGGGATTGTCAGGAGTTCACGATGTGTTCCATGTTTCACAGTTGAAGAAGTGTCACGCAGAGATGGCTGATATACCACTAAGAGATACGGTGCCATTGGAAACGATTCAGTTGAAAGAAGATCTAACCTATGAAGAGAAACCTATTAAGATTTTGGATTATGCCAGCAGAGTTACCCGCAGCAAGGTTATCAAGTTTTGCAAAGTTCGGTGGAGCCACCACACTGAGGAAGAAGCCACCTGGGAGCGAGAGGAAGATCTGCTCAAGGACCACCCTCACCTATTTGCTAGCCAACCTGAATCTCGAGGGCGAGATTCATCTTAAGGGGGGTAGGTTTGTAACATCCCAAATTTTCAATTTGGAATGTTATACATAGATCACCATTGCATATCATATTTTGTTGCATTTTGGCTCGATCCTAGAAATTCTACGCAACTCAAGGACCCACGGAGAGAGTTGCGGATTTCGTTATTTTCTTATTTGAGTATTTCTCAAATTTTGAAAATAGGATCATTGATTTTATTTATTTTATCTTCAATTATTTCTACTACCAAAAATTCAGAGAGGGAATAAAATGACTTTCCCAAAATAAAGAAATAATGAAGATTTAATAAAAAAATCAAATAAGATTTATTTTGGAGTTTTTCGCTTTTTATTTGAATTTAGGAAAAATGCGTGTTTTTCAAAATTGCATTTAGGCCCCAAATAAATGTTCATCTAGTCCGGCTTAATTTTAGAAGCTGGGGAAATTTTATTTCGGGATTTTTGGAGTCCGTTTAGTATTTCTTTTTATTTTTCTACCGAGCGTAATTATTTTTAAAAAAACGCGCGACCGACCTACGGGCCGTGCCCGAGCGGGACTCCGCTCGGGGGGGGAGGGGGCACTATATAAAGCGCCACCCCGGCGCCCCAGGCCCAGCCGCCCGATCCCGCCGCCGCCGCCAGCCCACTTCGCCGCCCCGGCCCACCCGCGCGGAAACCCTAACCCTAGCCAGCGCCCGCCGCCGCCGCCGACGCCGGAGCCTCGCCGGACTTAGCCACCGCCGCCGCCTCGAACCACGTGCCGCCGGTTTTTCTTAAAAAGCCGAACGGTTTTATTTCGGTTTTTTTGGGTTTTTTTAGATTCGTTTTTTTTTTTGTTAGATCGGTTTTATTTTTGGTTTAGTTTAATTAGCGGACGTTCGTCCGTTAGTTCGTTTTAACGAACGCTTTCGCCAGATTCATTTAGTTAGCGAACGCTCGTTCGTTAACTCGTTCGTCGTTTTTCTTTTTCTCAGATTTAATCCACGATTTTTCCGATCGCGATTCCTGATCCGATTTTCGTTTTAGTTTAACTTTTCGCTCGTTTATCGGAATCAGATGATTCAAGCGCCTGGAGTTTCGTCTCGAAACCCTCTTTCCGAATAATCTACTTAAACAACTTTTTGCTTTTGTAAAATTTGACTTAGATCCAGATTAGTAAAATGAAGCTGTTTTCTTTCGCCATTTGACTTTCGTTGCTTTATTCGATTTGATTCTTTTTGCAAACCGGAGTTCTTAAGTTGAACATTCTGGTTGGATCTTTTGTTTGAGTTTACCTGTGCATTAGATGAGTACTTATTGTATGCTTGTTTGTTTGTCTGCGATAGAATACCCGGAGTGCGCCGCCTGTTACTTCGAGTCTCTAGGTTTCGCGAATCATCAGCAAGGCAAGTAACACTTGATCATACCTTTCTACTACCCAGTTTTTATGCATTAGATCTATCCTCAAACATTGCATGATTAGGATCTAATTAAATTGTGGGATGGGAAGTACATGAGGTAGTACCTATTACCTATTTTATTATCAAACCTTTGGGAGTTACTTCTACGTTTGCTTATTATGCCATGCTATGCTAGTAGACATGGATCGGGTGAGTGAATATCCATGACAGATGTGAGATTGTTAATTAATGGTTTAGTTAAGGTGGCAACTTAAACACACATCTGGGTGGATTGAGGCACCTGTTTTCTAGCAGGACTTGCCTGTATTTCTTCGGACCGCCACCCAGGCTCAAAGGGATCATGAGATTATTCAAACTAGAAACTTCCGTGTGCAGCCACATGCTATTATGGGCTCTAGCATAGTTGACTAAGTTGTGCGAACTCTTACGGGGTGGACTAGCAGATGTAGGGGATGTAGGTTGGTATGGTCTACCCCTCATGTAAGGTGCTAGTGCTTCTGAAAGACTATGTCTCGGTCATCCGTTTCTCAAACACCATGTAGTGCAGGAAACCAAGCGGAGGCGATCGAGTCATGTGGGGAAAAGTGCGCAAACCTCTGCAGAGTGTATAAACTAATCATGGTTAGCCGTGTCCCCGGTTATGGACATCTTGAGTATCTAGTACATGGATATCATGTGAATCTCATCATGTTACTTTAATTAATATTGTTGGGTTTTAATGAGTACTTTTTAATTGGGATTGAGGATGTTGTCAACCATTCTCAATGTTTAACAACCACCACGATAGTTAAATGAATTTATTCCTTTGCAGTAGGGAAAAATTGGCTTTATGCAAAAACTGTAACCATAGAGCTTTACCACCAGCCAAATATGCATGTAGTATAGCCTATCTCCATTGTTATTCTCTATGTGTTACATTGCTAGCATATTCCATGTGCTGACCCGTTTTAGGGCTGCAACGTTTCATGTTGCAGACTTTTCACACGACGAGTAAGGTGCTTTTAGGTCGTGGTTCTATACTCAGTGATGCCGTTGGAGTTGATGGACTCTCTTATCTTCCAAGCCTTCCGCTGTTATCGTTTTAGATGGCCTTAAGCCATATTTATTTCAATAAGTTCTCTTTTGAGACATTCGATGTAATAAGTGTGTGATTGCTACTCTGTTATAAATCCTCCAAGTACTGTGTGGTGTCAGCATTACTGATCCAGGGATGACACTGAGCACAGAGATCAGACTGTTTGAGGTCTGGTCGCTACAAGGTGGTATCAGAGCACACGCTGACTGTAGGACACGGCCACTAAGCTTAAACCCTAGATCACCACTCTTTCTTCCCATTTCTGACTCCTCATCTTTTCTATTCTTTAGGATGGCGGATGCAAGGATCAAGTTCACGCAACCAAATGAGAATTCACCTTTTGGATGTCACTTGAAGGAAGCCGCTAGATACTTGAACATAGGAGTACCAAGCTTCACTGGGACTTTCAACGCCACTTTACCCGAAAAGGAGCGCTGGAGGATTCAAGTCTACATTCCAGGAAGGACGTTTGCACCAGTCACGGAGCCAATAGAGTTTACCTTTGATGTACCAACATGGAGCCTAGGAAAGAGCATGGCAGCTCACATCGCCATGGGACAAATTGGAGAAGTTTACTACAACAATCTCAAGAATACCATCTACCAGATTTGTGGGCGCCGAGATGAGCATTGGGAGATGATCACCACTAGGAGGGACAGATCAATCGCAGCTTATATTCAGGAGTTAAACCAACACATCCGACGCCAGGAGAACCAGATGTGCGCAGATATGGAGGAGCTACAGAAGGCTATGACCAGGATTAAGGAGCTAGAAGCAGAACTCAAGGCTACGCGTAAAGACTATATGGAAGAAATCGTCGCTCTAGTAAGACAGAACGGTGAACTTAAGGAGAAGATTGGAGTATTCATGGGAGGTTCAGCACCCAGAAGAGAAGAGGATGAACCCACATGTCCAGATAATTATATCATCATCGACGACACCGACTCGGATCCCGACGACGGCGATGATGACTATGTTGATGAAGCTGGAGCAGATATCATGGAATCTGCATCGGAGCAGTTTTTCTAGTTGACCACCATAACAGTAGTAGAATTTTCCACCATTTAACTAGTTTTAGTCCAAGCACTTTTGTAACGATAGTTAGAC